>JAYESD010000006.1:41858304-43083719 GCA_036927565.1 Tuctoria greenei | reverse complement strand
ACATTCCTCATATATTTTGAGCCACATTTCGAAAAACTCCTCTCTATGTCGATTTCTCCTCAAATTTGTTTGAGAAATCTATTTTCTTCATGAAAATGTCCATAAGTTGTTCTTTATTGACTCATAATCATGTTTGTCATGTTTTCCTTGCTATATCTGTCCAAAAGGACTTATCTTTTGTGGACAAAACCCAAATATATCGTTTTTCAGCCCTGCTGGACCGGACTAGTCCGCCCCTATGGCCGGACAAGTCCGGGTCAGACTAGTCCGCGGCTAGTCCGCACACCGGACTAGTCCGGCCTTCCACCGGACAAGTCCGGACCCGGACTAGTCTGGGTCTGGTCCGCAGACCGGACTAGTCCGGCCCCTCAACCGGACTAGTCCGGCCCTTGGGGACTTAAATCCCCCAGGCGGCCCGGACCCCTCTCTCTCTCTCTCACTTGACTCTCAAGCTTCCACGCGCGCACAACCGCCCCCCAAATCGGCGATTTTGCGCTCCAACCACCAAAACTCAACTCCAATCCGCGCATCGAAGTCCTTGGGAGTGAGGGATCACTTCCCCGCGCTCCACCTTCGAGATCCACGCCGATTTCGACGACTCAAGCGGATTTTTGAAGGTATTTCACCGTTCCTCAAAAACTAGCCCCATTCTTGATTCTTCAAGTTTTTGATAGGAACACCTTCATTAATGTTGTTCTATACACCCTTGCGATCATAGCCTAGGAGTATTGCGCATTGGTTCACAAATTTTTCGATGAATCGATTAGGGTTAGGGTTCTTCCTGTGTAACCCGGACTAGTCCGGCCACCAGGCGGACAAGTCCGTCCGGCGGACTAGTCCGCCCCTGGGGCGGACAAGTCTGGTTTTCACAGGGCAAACCCTACTTCTAGTTGGTTCTCGAGATCTTTTCGGCAATACTTCTTCTTCCTAGGCTCATATCTTCCTCTCTCTATCCTTTGCACAGAATGTCGAACTCCGAGCGCTCTCCTCCGCGTGTCAACCTCGAGGGGCGTACCAAGGCCCAAATTGCCGAGGCAAGGACCAAGGCTGCACTTTTAGAGGCGCAAAAGGCAAAGGAAGAGAGGCGGCTGAAAGCCCTCGAAGCCTCCAAAGTTGCAGCTAGCATCTACAACGAGGAAGAAGCCATAGCTCGAGCAACCGCAGAGTCTCTAAATGAGCTGAGGAAGAAGAAAAGAGAGGATAGGGAGGCCCACAACTCCAGGGCTGCTGAGGACAGTGCCCCCAAGCGAAAGAATCTCGTCACTGTTGGCGAGAAGGCGAAGGGCAAGGAGCCAGCCCAAATGGAACCTGAGCCCAGGGTAGAGCGTGATCCCAAGAAGGGAAAGGCTCCGGCTCCAGTCGAGCCGAAAAAGAAGAAGCCCTCCGTCAAGGTGCCAGCCAAGAAGGCACCCGGAGGAATTGTGATTCGTGAAAAAGGGAAGGCTCAGGCTGTTGAGCCTCTGGTGATGCACAGTCCAGCACGGAATCCAAACTGTCAGCCCAACCTCTCAGCTAACACTTTCAAAGGAAAAGGAGCTGAGAAGGCCAGGAGGCTCAGAGACGAGAATGTCTATAAGTATGAGAGGTCCACCGCCGACCCTCGGTTCTGGTGTGACTTCCACTGCGATTACTATCGCCTTGTCTACATGAAGATGAAGACTCCTGTGACTGATGCCCAGTGGGTTGACTGGGACTACATGGCTCATAAGAAGCATGCTGCATTTGATGCTGTGATCAATGCAGCGGAAAGACATGGAATCAAGGATATCATGAGTTTCCAGTACGACTGGAACATTGAGGTGGTTGTCCAGTTCTACACAACCGTTCTACTTTCACTCCTTTGGCAATCGCCGGATGACATGGATGACAAATGGAGAGCAGTACACTGTCACATTTGAAGACTTCGCCAAGATTCTAGGATTGGAGGAACACCTTGAGCATGAGATCATCATCTCCAACCTCAAAGCCCTAGATCGAGATGCCCTTGACTTCATGTATCCAGACCATCTTCCTTACGAGGCAGGACTGGCAAGAAATATCAAGCCATTTTTCAGTGTGCTCAACCGCCTTCTTCGGAAGACCATTGCCCCGAAGGATGGAGATGCCGGAGTCATCCAGGGCAACTTGAGGCATTTGCTTGTGCTGATAGATGGGGAAGAAAGCTTCAACCTAGCTGAGTACATCTTTGATGACATCTTCAATATATCTCATACCCCCAACAGGTCTTGTGGCTATGCTCCTTATGTGATGTGCCTAATTGAGAAAGTCTCCGGAATTACCTTCCAGAAGGATGTCACACATAAGAGACTGCGTCCTCAGATTCCCCCGCCTCTGCCTGTTCCTCCTCGTCGCAAGAATGCGGATCCTCCATCTCGCCCCGTGGCGCCTCCATCTCCGCCTCCACCTCAGTCCATGAGTGCGTTCTTCAAATGCTTCAAGGCCATCTTCACTTCTTGTCGGAAGCAAGAGATCCGCGCTCAGAGGGCACACAAGCGTCAAGAGAAATATCTTAAGGCGGTGTGCGACAAGCTGGAGGTCCCAATGTCCTCTCCGGAGGTGAGTGATGGGGAGGAAATCACTCCCTTCCCCACCTTCACCGCCGATGAGCTCGCCCAGCTCCAAGAGGATGGAAGCTCCTCTCGGGCTGCTCCCTCGGCAAGGAACTCCGACGACGACGACGACGATGTCGCTGATGAGGACGACGTCGAAGATTCCGAGGCCACGGAGAGTGGAAGTGGCGAAGACGAGGACTAGTTCTTAGGTCTTAGCTTCCTCCCTTCTTTTCCTTTTTGGTGCCTTGATGCCAAAGGGGGAGAGTTAAGGGGGGAGTTAATCTTTTGTGGGTGTGTTTTGTGATGTATGACTGTCATGTAACATATTTATGCTCTTGGATGTTTACATTTGTGCAAGACTCGTTATTGTTGCTTACTATCAATATATTGCTCTTATTGTCAATCTTATGAATGTATTGATGTTATTCATGTCTTGACACAAACTGTTGAGCACATCACGTAGGCACCCCACCATAACGTGTGTGGGTATGAAAGAACTTCTCCATCTCTTTTACATGTTGCATACATTGAGGGGGAGTCATTCATACGCACACAAGTTATGAAAACCAAAACCTTATACTCTTATTTGTGAAGGACTTAATGTGTTGTCATCAATCACCAAAAAGGGGGAGATTGAAAGTGCATCTAGGTTCCCCGTGGGTTTTGGATGATTGATGACGACAATTAAGTCGCTAATGAGCTCAAGTGATCTTAGCACAGGTGTGGACTCGATCGGAGACGCAAACCCTCAAAAAGGAAAAGGAAGGAAACGGAGTCAACTCGAAGCGTGGAAACTAGGGTTTCTAGCGTGTTGAGTTAGACTAGCCGTAGAAATAGGAGGGTGCGTGTGTAAAGTGCATTGAGATCAAGTTTGGGAGCTCAAAGTGGTTTAGAGGTCAAACCTATGAAAGAGATGAGTGAATGAGAGGTCTGGCCGTAGGGCCGGACTAGTCCGTGCAGGTGGCCGGACTAGTCCGTTCCTGGCCGGCCAAGTCCGTTTCTGGCCGGACCAGAAGGGTCTGACTGAGATCGGACTAGTCCGTTTGTGGCCGGACTAGTCCGGGTAGCTGTGAGTGGGTTTTGGGGATGAAGTCCCAAAACCACGGACTTGTCCGTTTTGGACCGGACCAAGAGGTCCTGAGTGAGAACGGACTAGTCCGCCCGTGGGGCCGGAATAGTCCGGGTTGGCTAGAAAAGGTGCTTCTGTGGCTAAGTCTGGGAGGACCGGACTAGTCCGCCCTAGGGGCCGGACTAGTCCGTGGTCCTCAGACTAGTCCGTTTTCACACGGAGCAAAAGGCTCGGTGTGAGATCGGACTAGTCCGGTGTTGACCGGACTAGTCCGTTCTGGAAGTGACCGTTTGAATTTGAAGTTTGGCGGGTAGCGTGACGATAGTGTGTCAGCTGTCGGGACCTGACAAAGGGGTCAGTGGTCCCCTAGGCCGGACTAGTCCGGGCCAGTGGCCGGACTAGTCCGCCCTTTTGCTGAAGTCAGCAGATTGGGCTTGGGACCCCTATAAAAAGGGGACCCCCGGCCTCATTTCGAATAACCTTTGGAAAAACTCAAACCCTAGCGCCGCCACAGCCAACTTGGAGCACTCCTAAGCCTCCTTCTTGCCTACTTTCCCTCTAAAACTAATTCTTGAGTGGATTAGGGTTTAGTGAGGTGGAGAAGAGGAAGAACATCGCGCTTGTGCTCCCGGTTTGATCTCCTGCACTCGTTGAGTCTTTGTGGGCTGTGTATTGAGTTTGCTTTATTGTGTTGATCATCTTTGTGGTGTGGGAGCCTCAGTTTGTGAGAAGCCCCAACGAACTTTGTAATCACCGTTGTGATTAGTGGAGAACCAAGTTAGGCCCGTGCGGTAAACTTGGTGAGGGAAGGGTTGTTGGACCCGGTCCTTCTGTGGACTCCTCAACGGGGACGTAGATTCCTTGTGTGGAATCGAACCTCGGGATAAAATCCTTGCCCCCTTGTGTTCTTCGCATTCATTCTATTGATTACTTTGTTCTAGGGTTGGTAGTCTCGTTTCATACTCCGCATTACTACAAACTTGTGGAAACTTGACTTGCTCTTGTGTAGGTTGTTGCTCAACTTGACTTAAACATTTACTCACTTGTAGCAAAGAGAAAATTCCCTAAAACTTGCTAGAAACATCTTTTTAGGGTTATTCACGCAAGCTGACCGGACTAGTCCGCCCCCTGACCGGACTAGTCCGCCCCCTGTGATTTAATCTCGTTTTATTAAGTCATTTGCAGGTCGATTAGCCTATTCACCCCCCCTCTAGGCAACTTTCAACTAGCTAAACAACAAAAAAAGGAAAGAATGATTGCTAGATCTCATAACTTTCATGCAAAATTTGCTGCACTTGCTAAACCAAATGATAGGAACATGCAATTTGCTGTAATGAGTCGAAAACATGCAAAGTTTTCTCCCAAACCTACTGTTTTTCATGCTACACATGTAACATCTCGTAGGACAGTAGTTGGGTACAAAAATCCTCAAGTTTTGGCTCATAAACCTGCTGTTTTATCTCAACTTTCGCGTGTTATTCCTGCTGCACGTTGTGTGACTCAGTACTGGATTCCTAAATGCCTCTTGACTAACCCCAGTATTGAGTCGTCGACGTATTGTGCTTCTATGTAGGTTACAAGCTTGAGGAAGGAGAACATTTGGATTGTGGATTCAGGTTGCTCACGCCACATGACCGGTAACAAAGAATGATTCTCCTCCCTCTCTTTTATGTCATGTGTATAGAATGTTACTTTTGCTGATAATTCTTCAATTCCTATAATTGCTAAGGGTTCGATTAGAGTAAATAATCACTACACTTTGAAGTATGTGGCACTTGTTAAAAATTTGAAATACAACTTGCTTTCTGTTTCACAACCGCTGGATGAAAATCTGGAAATTATTTTTACTAAAAATTGCTGCAAAGTTGTAAATTCAAATAGTGAGCTTATTTTTAACATGTCTAGGTTTGGAAGAGTTTTTAAAGCTGATTTTGATATGTCTTCCTCTAAGCATAGGTGTCTAGTTGCTAATGATTCATAGGACTTATATTTTTGGCATCATAGACTTGGTCACG
The DNA here is from genome assembly GCA_036927565.1 of Tuctoria greenei. Lineage (NCBI taxonomy): Eukaryota > Viridiplantae > Streptophyta > Magnoliopsida > Poales > Poaceae > Tuctoria > Tuctoria greenei. The sequence continues at coordinate 43,078,083 of JAYESD010000006.1, read as the reverse complement.
TAGGCTTTGATCATCTAACGCGTGTTAGTGCTCTTGATCGCATACGTGGGCTGCCTAAGCCTAAATGGGACAAAGAAATTGTGTGCTCTTCTTGTAGACATGCTAAGATGGTTGCAGGTTCACATACTCCTCTCACAATGATCATGACAACTGAAACGGGTCAACTTTTGCACCTTGACATCTAGATACTCTTGGGTTCAATCATTCGGAGGAAAATGGTATGTTCTTGTTATTGTTGATGATTATTCTAGATACTCTTGGGTTTACTTTATGGCATCTAAGAATGAAGCTTTTAGTCACTTTAGAACTTTATTTCTTATATTATCAATTGATCACCCAGAATCTTTAAAAGCAATTAGAAGTGATAAAGGAACCGAATTTAAAAATCAATCTTTTAATCACTTTTGTGCTGAAAATGGAATAGATCATCAATTTTCCTCAACAAAACGGTGTTGTAGAAATAAAGAACAGAACCTTAGTTGAGATGGCTAGGACTATGCTTGATGAATATCAAACTCCTAGGAAATTTGGGGCTGATGCGATTGCAACTGCTTGTTATGTCTCAAATCGTGTTTTCTTGCGCGCTAAGCTAGGTAAAACACTATATGAGCTCCGTTTTGGACATAGGCCTAGTGTTACACACTTTCGGGTCTTTGGTTGCAAATTCTTTGTTAAGAAACATGGTAATTTTGTTAAATTTGAACCTAGATCTGCAGATGGCATGTTTCTTGGTTATCCATCTCATACTAGAGGCTACCGTGTGTGCTTTTACTTGACACTAACAAAATTGTGGAGACTTGTGAGGTGTCTTTTGATGAATATAGCCCATGTACTAGCTCAAACATTGTAGGTCCAGATCCATATCCGCAGGGGGAGAGCATTTTCGTTGAAGATGAGGGAGAGGTGGAGCTGCTGCTCGAAAATTCAGCAGATAATGACATTGTTCCAGCTCGTGATTTTGATTCACAGCCAGCACCGACGACTACCATTGCTGGTCCAGATCCTCCTCAAGTCACAAGCTCATCGATTTGTGATGAACATGAAGAAGAAGAAGCTTGTGAAGTGTCCACTCCCCTCCGGGTTCTCAAAAGTCATCCTCCACAACAAATTATTGGAAGCTTGCACGAACGAGTCACACGGTCCAGGTTTTGCGATCCAAACTCTCATGCTCATTCTGCTTTTGTTGCTTCTTTTGAACCCAAAGATATATCACACGCACTCACTAATGAATCTTGGATTATTGCCATGCAAGAAGAGTTAGAAAATTTAGAAAGAAATAATGTTTGGAAACTTGTACCTCCACCTCAAGGTCATACTTTAATTGGAACTAAATGGGTGTTTAAAAATAAACAAAGTGAGTATGGGGTTGTGGATAGGAATAAGGCTAGGTTGGTTGCTCAAGGTTTCACTCAAGTTGAAGGTCTATATTTTGATGAATCTTTTGCTCCTATTGCTAGGTTAGAAGCCATAAGAATTTTATTAGCTTTTGCTACATCTAAAGGTTTTAAGCTACATCAAATGGATGTTAAAAGTTCTTTTATTAATGGCTACATAGATGAGGAGGTTTATGTCAAACAACCACCGGGTTTTGAGAATCCAGATTTTCCTAATCATGTTTACAAACTGTCCAAAGCCTTGTACGGTCTCAAACAATCCCCTAGAGGGTATGATAGGTTAAAAACATTCTTACTTGAAAAGGGGTTTACCATGGGCAAGGTTGATAAAGCTCTTTTTGTGCTTAAGCATGGCAATGTCTCATTATACGTTCATGTGTATGTGGATGATATTATCTTTGGTTGTGCCTCTCATGATTCTGTGTCCAAGTTTTCAGCTATGATGAGTTCAGAATTTGAGATGAGTATGATAGGAGAACTCACGTACTTTTTTGGGCTGCAAATCAAGCAAACCAAGGAGGGTAGCTTTGTGCATCAAACGAAGTATATAAGAGACCTCCTAAGGCACTTCAACATGGACAAAAGCAAGCCTCTTCGGACACCAATGGGAACAGCAACAACACTTGAACTTGATGAAGATGGTGAGCATGTGGATCAAAAAGAATATAGAAGCATGATTGGATCACTTTTGTACCTCACGACATCAAGACCAGACATACAATTCAGCGTATGTCTTTTTGCACGGTTTCAAGTCTCTCCACGTGCTTCACATCGTCAAGCCCTCAAAAGGATTCTCATGTACTTACATGGAACTCAAGAATTTGGTATTTTTCTTCCTTCTTCCTCAACCGTTACTTTGAAAGCTTTTTCGGATGCTGTTTTTGGGGGTTTTAGGATTGATAGGAAAAGTACTTCCGATGCTTGTCATTTTCTTGGTAATTCACTTGTTGCTTGGTCCTCTAGAAAATAAAACTGAGTTGCACAATCCACGGCTGAATCTGAATATGTAGTTGCTGCTAGTGCTTGCTCACAAATTCTTTGTATTGTTCAAACACTTAAGGACTATAGGTTCGATCTACATAGTGTTCTATTTTGTGATAACACTAGTGCCATTTGCATTGCTAAAAACCCCACGCAACATTCTAGAACTAAGCACATTAAAATTAGGTATCACTTTCTTCGTGATAATGTTGAAAAAGAAAACATTGTGCTTCACCATGTAGATATCGAACAACAATTGGATGACATTTTTACAAAACCTTTGGATTTCACTCGTTTTTGTTATATTTGTAGTGAAGTAGGGGTTATGCATCCTCATGACTTAAATTGAGGGGGAGTTTTCAAACTTGAGTAGTCTATGTGTGAATCTGAACTTAAAATAATATGAGCATAGTATTTCATACATATATGACTTTGTGATTCCTTTTTCATGCTGAAAGTTCTTACTACATTACTCGTGTTATACATTTTGTAGTTTTTTGCATGTCTAGTAATTGGAATAATTACTTACACTAAATCTGGTCATGGTCGAACTTTCTTGCTGTTTTGAACTTGTTGCATGCTCACAAGTGCTTTTAATCATAAAGAATTAATCAAGTAATCAACTCACATGTTGAGTTTTTATGAACAAATATAAATTGAGAAAAGATCAAGAGAATATGCATGCATCGCACTTATTCTTTTGAGATGGCTTATCATTGCACTTAGATATGAACTTGGAAGAAGTTGTGTATGATTAAAACTATGTCCTTAAGCTTCTGATTGTCAAATGACCTATACTTCGCTTGGTTGGTTAGAATAAGGCAGATATGCATATAATATCTTACAGATATCATATGATCTAATTTTGTGCTTTGAAAAATAATAAAATGCAGCAACATGTGTCATGCTTTCAGGTATTGAAATAGTTAAGTTTGTGAGATCATGACTTGTTTAAACTGAAAATTACATTTGATCTCTAGCATGGATTACACTATTATGTATCTCATTGATGTGACAGTGTAAGTTACTTGATTGTATGACTTGGATGAGATTTGTTTTATATGTACATGTTATAATATGCTCGTAACAATTAAAATTTATCTTATAAACCTTGTTGAATACATTGTCAAAGGGGGAGAGATAAAATAGAAGTATACAAGGGGGAGAAATTGATTACACATTACACCTATTCACAATTGTTTTTGACACGATTCTTCTCAGGGGGAGAATTTTTTTTTCTCATTTTATTTCTGTTTTACAAAGGGGGAGAAATTGTTTTCAGAACTTTTAATGTGAATAAGCCAATGTTCGGATCTTAAGTGGTGTTGCCAATGCATTCATCAAGGGGGAGATTGTGAGACCTATGTGTACTGAATACATTGGCTATGGCGATAAAAGTTTTGAATACTACCAAAACACCTTTATCATCAAGGTCCGATGATAGGTACGGCTTGTTTTGGTTAGCGTTGGCATAGTCCGACGTAAGGTCCAACATTCTTTAGCTAGGTCCGACTTCCTTGTCTAGGTCTGACTAGCTTTGGTAAGCTCCGGTTCAAGGTTCGGTTAGCTTTGGCAAGGTTTGGAGCTTGATCGTAGTGGTTCTACTTTTATCTTGCAATGATTTGTACTTGCTTTACACATATGGAAAGGTTGCTTAGTATTCTTTTACTATGTTTTTGGTGTGTTTTGGTGGTTAAGGCTGATATCATTTTGCTATGTTTTGCAACATGCTTATGTGAGGTGCTCACGTAAGATGTTGTAGTTTCGGAACTAACGTGAGTCAAGTCGAGGACTTATGCTCGAAAGTATTGTTTGTTTGTTCATGTGCAGGTTTCGCTTGAGTTCGAGACATGGCTGGTGACGGGATCCATTGAACTAGTCTTAGGAAGAAGATGAGGTTCAACAACCAAGTTCGGGAGGAATTGTAGTTGAGTTGATCAGGAGGTCGCGCAACATGTTTGAATCAAGAACAATGCATATGAAGGTATCTTGGACGTCGTTAGAAGATGTTTGCACGTGTGCAAGGAGTGCATGGACATGGCTGCATGGTTCCAAGGCGTGATGAAGAGATGTGGATGTAAAGATTGGTCAGGAAGGTCCAACCGACTAGGTTATGAACTCAGGCTGCGGTTGAGTCGAGTTTGACTCAAATATGGAAAGATTTGAGTTGGTTATGATAGGATTTCGTGTGAGTCACGATTTTGAGTTGTTTTAGGAATTTGGGATGCGTTCCTAAGGTGTTTGTAAGTCTTAAGATTGCTTCTATCTGCGTATAGAAGAGTCCTAAGCAGTTATGGAATGTTTCGATTCGTGATTTCAGTAGGATTAGAGTCCTAGTTGAGATTGGGTTGGCCTAAGGACTGTTTATATAAGCAAGGGAGGCCAGAGCTCGGGGAGACGACTTTTGCGCTGTTCCTCTTGTGTTCTATTGAGTAAAATTCATAGTTGAAAGGAACTTTTGTGCCTTGTTTGTCCGACTTGTTCCAGACAAGTTTTTCTCATCGAGTTTCTGCACAGTACTACCTTGCTTCGGTGTTTTTATCATAACTCGAGTTTTACAAATCCAATTAACGTGATTCTCTTTGGGCTGTATTCAAAACTTGATTATCTATCATCTGTCAAAATTTCGGGGTCATTGGATTTGTGGTTTTTGATCTACACGAGTTTCTTTGTAGTATTACAGATCTGTTTTTTACTCGGTAGAACAGATTGACCTTTGTTCGATCTTTCGATCGTAACTTGAGTTTCTCTATACGGATTTTAGTAATTCTTGTTGTGTTGTCTTTGCGACTTTATTGTCTCTGATATCTTTCACTTTTGTTACAGTGAAACACATTTAGATTAGTATCACACACGATTTCTTTAATGGATCGCTATTCTGCCGAGGGGTTTTCATTGCTTCCGCTAAAAAAGTTTTAATCTACCATTCACCCCCCTCTGGTAGATTTTCATGTGCTCTTCGATCCTAAAAAGAGGAATAGAACTCTCTATCTCTCTCTCAACCTAATTCTACGACCTAAGACTCCCGCTCAATCTATCCCCCTTCGGCATCAAGGCATCAAAAATGAAGAGAAGGAGGGATCTACTCGTCGTCGCTGCCTTCATCCGCGTTGCGTGTCCTTTCTTCATCTTCTTCATCAGGCTGAGGAGGAGGATGAGAAGAACCACTTGGTGTGCCCCTAAGGCCAAAGTAGGTAAGATCGAAAGGAAAGAGAGGTGGAAGCTCCAAAAAGTCAGAGTCGTCATAGAAAACTAGAGATCCAACCGGCTCAATCTCCAGTTTTTGGCATATTGCTTTGACATTGTCCTTCATGTATCTCATTTTTTATTTTCTTGCCTATTTCATCTTATGAACCATCACCTTAGTTTTGTGGCAAGAACCAAATATATTAGCCAATTATTTCATAATCCCACTAGCGGACCCTTTGTGAGATGGAGGGTCCCTTGAGCTAGAGGGAGGTCTTGCCTCTCCTTGAGCTCTCCTAGGAGCCTCTTCACATGATGCAAGTGAGGGAGCAGTTGGGAGAGCAGCTTGAGGCGGCTTTTGAGGCCTCAAAGAAGTGTGCTCCACATCCTTCACAAACTCAATCCTTGTGACTTTCTCTGTCATAAACATGATGTGGGGCGCATAGCCACAGGAGCGGTTGGAAGTGCAAGAGATGTTCACCATGTCATTCCAAATGTAGTTGAAGATATCAAACTTCCTTCTCCTGCTAATGACTTTCATCAAGTTTCTCTAGTAACCTTGAACACTTCCTGCATCTCCATCTTTAGGAGCAATAGTCTTCTGAAGCACTCGATTTAGGACAATGAAGATGGCTTCATGTTCTTGGTTGAGGGAGGATTGTAACGAAGACGAGTGTCATAGAGTAACTCCATCTTGCCCTTCTCTAGAGGACTGTCATTGTGGATCACGATCTCATTATTATTGGTGTCCTCAAGATGCAGCAACCTTGCAAATTCAACATAAGTGACTATGTATTTGGATCCATGTGTCATCCAAGTCACTCTTTCTTCACCCGAGCTGGCAAAGTAACAGGTGGCAAAGAATTGAGCTATAACTTCATCATTCCGGTCGTATAAAAAGGAAAACAGGTTCTTTAGACCATTGAATGTAGCCTAGAGGGGGGTGAATAGGCTTTTTGAATTTCTTTTATCAGAACCTGCAACACTTCGCAACTTGATCAAATACAGGGAAATTGGACTAGTCCGGTAGGGTGCAGACTAGTCCGGTGTGTGTGGACTAGATTGATCAAGTTCGATCAATGATTTTGAACCAGGTACTTCATGCAGCGGAAATTGAGTTGTAAATTGAATGTATTGCTTTAATGAAACTATATGTAGCACAAGTTAACTTTAGGTTTCAAGGTTTTAACATAAATTAAACTAGATTGAGCAAACCCTATATTTTCATGGATATTAATAAAAAGAACAAAGGACACAATGATTTTTATCCCGTGGTTCGATTCCATAGAGGAAATCTACATCCACGTTGAGAAGCCCACGAAAGGACTGGGTCTTCACCAACCCTACCCTCGTCGAATCGCCACGGAGGCCAATTCTCTTCCACTAATCACAAAGGGGTAAGAATAACCGTGCTCAAGGGGCCTTCTCACAAGTTGATGGCTCCCCACGATTTACAATTCAAATACCACCAAACACACTCAAAAAGTATGCAATGAAACAGAGAGAGTGTGTGAGAAAATCAAACCCAAGAGCTCAGATTGTGAAGAACATGTCTCTCCTTTGATCTATGGTTAATCCTCAAGGATTTGATCTTTCTTGCATTGGATTGTGTGGAGAGATGTGTTTTCTAGGCTCTTGGAGGGTGTGATGCCGCAGGGGGTCGAGAGAGTTTGATTAGGGGTCGTGCCCCTCTATTTATACTAGGGTTTCGAAAGGTTACCGTTAGGGTTTTCAAAGTACGGACTAGTCCGTGATGGACTCAGGACTAGTCCGTTGTGCAGCTTGTCGGAAACCTTATGTGTCCTGAATTATCGAACTAGTCCGAACAGGGGCGGACTAGTCCGATTTTGTCTCTGGAGATGTTCGGACTAGTCCGGCACATATCAGACTAGTCCGTTGTGGTGAAACCCTTGATGAATTGAGGACAAGTCCGCACATGGAGGACTTGTCCAATTTTAGTCAGAAGGTTTTGGGGTAATCCGTGCAGATATCGAACTTGTTCGATTTAGGTCAGAAAGACATCGGACTAGTCCATGGTGATATTGGACTTGTCCGACTTCGTTCAAACTGCGAAGTGCTGAGGACTAGTCCGCACTGGGAGGACTAGTCCGCACTGGGAGGACTAGTCCGATCTTAGTCAGGGAGATATCGGACTAGTCCGTGGTGATATCACACTAGTCCGGTCTGTGGAAACTGGACTATGCAGACAAGTCCGCTCTGGGAGGACTTGCCCAATTCTGGACAGAGAGAAATCGGACTAGTTCGGGGTAAATCAGACTAGTCCGGACCTGTATAACTTTTTTGTAGTGAGAGTGATTAAAATTTGCTTGAGATCTTGGGGTGTATTTCTCCAACACACTCCATACACAAAGAGTATTATAATCATTTATTGAGCTCCTTTCAACTTGATTCCTCACTCTCCCTTCTTTTTGCGCTTTCTTCATAATTTCATTAAAACCTGCGCTCATCTCAACAATTTAGTTAGGATCTCATTTGCTTGTCATGAATACACCAAAACCCACAAGGGATGCCTAGATGCACTTTCAATCTCCCCCTTTTTGGTTATTGATGACAACCAATTGAGATTTCACAAATATGATTAAAAGTGCAGAATTTTCATAAAGTGTGCACATATGAGTTTGAACCAAATTAAGCAATGAAAACATGAGACATATGTGCACTCTTTATGGTGGGATGCAAAACTACATGTGTGTGAACAATAATCTTGATATGAATAAGATAAATGGCATAGTCATGACAGCATCAAGGTTATCAAGCATGAATATCAAATTCAGAGCATAACACATAAGTCATAAGCATAACAAAGTCATAGTTTCACACCACATGTACAATAGCATAAGAGAGCATAGTCGAAGTTTTACAACCCAAAAGAAACGCAAATAGAGCTCTCCTCTCGCAACCTACAGCTAGGACCTAGTGGCTCTCCCTCAAGCTCTCCCCCTTTGGCATCAAGGCACCAAAAAGAAGGAGAGGAGGGATCTAGAGGCTCATTCCTCGTTGTCGGTCCTCTCATTGTCTTCATCTTCAGGTTGAGGAGGAGGAGGAGTGGATCCACTCGAAATGCCCCCAATTCCAGAATAGGCAAGTTCAGAAGGTGAAAGGGGTGGAAGCTCTGAGAAGTCAGAGGGAGAGTTCTCGAAGATGACAGGAGATCCAATGGGCTCAATCTCCAACTTCTGGCACATTTGCTTGACATTTTGTTTTATGTATGTCGTATCCTCCTTCCTTGCCTTGTTCAACTTGTGAACTTTCACCTCAGCCTTTTTGCAGGAGCCAAAGATGGCAGCCAAATACTTCAAAATACCACTAGAAGACCCTTTTTGAGGAGGGGCCCTAGCAGTGGGAGCAGTCCTGGCATCTCCTCGAGCTCTCCTCGGAGCCTCTTCACTGGACTCTGGAGATGGAGCAGTTGGAGAGTGGCTTGGGAGGGCTTCTGAGGCCTCAGGGGAGTGTGCTCCACATCCTTTACGAACTCAATTCCTGTGACTTTCTCAATCATGAACATGAGGTAAGGTGCATAGCCACAGGAGCAGTTCGGTGTGCAGGAGATATTCACCATATCATTCCAAATATAGTCGAAGATATCAAACTTTCGGTTCTTGCTTATCACCTTCATAAGTGTCCTTAAGTAGCCTTGGACACTTTCTGCATCTCCATCTTTTGGAGCTATGGTCTTCCTCAACACCCTATTGAGACCCATGAAGAAAGGCTTCATGTTCTTGGTCGATGGAGGGTTGTACTTTAGGCGCGTATCATAAAGGAACTCCATCTTATCCTTCTCCAAGACACCAATGTTGTGGATGGTTAGATTATTGTTTCCAGTGTGTTCTAGGTGAAGCAGTCTTGCAAACTCATCATAAGTAATGGTGTACTTGGATCCATGTGTCATCCAAGTCACCCTCTCCTCTTCATCACTAGCAAAATAGCAGGTATCTTAGAATTGGGCTATGACTTCATCATTCCAGTTACACCTGAAAGCAAACAAGTCTTTCAGCCCATGCCTCTCCACAGATTGTATCACTTCATCAAAGGCAGGGCAGCTCTTCCTCTCAAAGTGTGTCAAGTCAATCCATTGGCTTCGGACCACCGGAGTCTTCATCGTAAGATACACGGAACTGTAATAGACTGCGTGGAAGTTTCTCCAGAACCTTGCATCCGCTACCTTTTTGGATCTGTTGTAGCAGTCAATTGCCCTAAGCTTCGAAGCGACATCGCTCCCTTTGCCAATGAACCTTTCTTCAGTAGGGTCTCTGGTCCCCTGCCTCAGAGCACTCATCTGGAAGGGGCCAATGGGACTGGTGGTGATCCCTTTCCCTTTGCCCTTAGCTTGGCGAGGAGCTGCCAAGCTAGGGCCAGCTGCATCCTTTCCTTTTGATGCCGGCTTCTTGGCCACGGCCTTTCATTGCACTTGATGAGGAGTGGGCGATGGATCAGCGGCACTGTGTTGCCTTTTCTTGCTTTGGCCCGTAGAGGAATAAGGCAAAGACTCTTGGTCCAACTCAGCCTCAAAATCAGAGATCTCATCATTGGAGCTCGACATTGTCCTCACAAGAGGATTACGCAATACAAGGATGAGAATTGATGGAAATGAAATGCATTGAGTAGAGGAATTTAGGGTTGAGGTCTATTAAAAATCAGACTTGTCCGGTGCTCAAGTGCGGACTAGTCCGGATAACTGGACTTGTCCGTACTGAGACCGGACTAGTCCGGTGTTCAACAGTTCAAACCCTAACAATCAGATTAATGGTGGTTCTCAATGCAAAGATAGCTCAATATAGATGTAATACAACAAGGAATCATGTGCTAACAAGTAGAGCTAAGCTATTTGGTCTACAATACAAGAAATCAAAGGTTCTAGAGCTTTGGAGAAAGTTTACCAAAATCCTTTGATTCTTGAGGTTTGAGGCGTTGTTGGTGTGGACAAGTCCATGGTCTTTGATCCTCTTGTGATGAAGATTGTTTTCCATGGAGATTTGAAGAGATTTGGTGGAGAAATCGCCAAATGGCCTTGGTAGCGCTTGAGTGAAGAGAGAGAGTATGAGGGAAGTTGTGAGGATGAAGGGTATTAGGGTTTGGCAGCCCTAGCTTTATGGAGTCAAAAAGTCAGACTAGTCTATGGTCGATCGGACTAGTCCGGACTACCGGACCTCTACAGACTAGTCTGCAGTGTGAGGACTAGTCCAGGTAACCACGGACTAGTCCGTTGTCACCAGAACAAATATAATTAGCCCATTCATATATATTTGAAGGTTCTTACAAAGAAAAATAGTGGGGCAAAATACACAATAATCTTGATGAATATGATCAGTAAACATACAACATTCAAGCTATGACCATAATTCACCAAGATCATGTAATTAACATAGTTTTTTGAAGAAAATAGAGAGAGATGATTTTCATAACAGAATCAATGGATTTTGAAGAAGCCATACAGGTATGCAAGTTTTCAAGCCACGTTCCGAGCATCAAGGATATTTAGTTCATTTCAGAGCTCAAAAAAACATTTTTCATCAAGTGGCTTGGTAAATATATCAGCTAGTTGCTTTTCGTTGTTGACATGGGAAATGGCTATGTCTCCTTTCATGGAGTGGTCTCTCAAAAAGTGATGTCGGATGTCTATGTGTTTGGTCCTAGAGTGCTCAATGGGATTATGGGCAATTTTAATGGCACTCTCATTATCACAGAGGAGTAGAATACGGCCCATATTGTAACCGTAATCCCTTAGAGTTTGTCGCATCCAAAGGAGTTGTGCACAACAACTCCCGGCTGCAACATACTCTGCTTCGACCGTGGATAAGGCAATGGAGTTTTGTGTCTTGCAGGACCAAGAAACTAGGGATCTACCTAGGAATTGGCATGTACCGGAGGTACTTTTTCTATCTACTTTGCATCTAGCATAATCTGCATCAGAGTATCCAATGAGATTGAATTTGGAACCTTTAGGATACCAAAGGCCTAGGTTGGGTGTATGAACTAAATATCACAAGATTCTTTTTACGGCTGTCAAATGACACTCCTTAGGATTGGCTTGAAATCTTGCACAGACATAGACTCAACATAATATCAGGCCTAAATGCACATAAGTAAAGTAGGGATCCAATCATGGAGCAATATACCTTTTGATCCACGCTTGGTCCATCTTCATTGAGATCCAAGTGTCCATTTGTTGCCATGGGAGTCTTTATAGGCTTCGCCTTGTCCATTCCAAACTTATTGACTATGTCTTGAGTGTACTTGGTTTGTCTTATGAATGTCCCTTCCATTTATTGCCTCACTTGGAATCTCAAGAAGTACCTCAATACTCCCATCATGGACATCTCGAATCTATCTGTCATAATCTTACTAAATTCTTCACAATAGGATTTGTTAGTTGAACCAAATATGATATCATCAACATAGATTTGATAGACAAACAACTCATTGTCAAAATGCTTAGTGAACAATGTATAATAAGCTTTGCCAATCATAAAACCATTTTCAATCAAAAAATCTCTAAGGCACTCATACCAAGCTCTACGAGCTTGTTTGATGCCATAGAGAGCCTTTCGCAGTTTGAACACGTGGTCGGGGAACTCTTGATCTTCGAATCTGGGGGGTTGCTCCACGTACACCTCCTCCTTGATTGGTCTGTTGAAGAAGGTGCTTTTCACATCCATTTGATAAAGCTTGAAATAATGGTGAGTAGCATACGCAAGTAACATTCTAATCGATTCAAGTCTAGCTACAGGAGCAAAGGTTTGGTCAAAATCCAACCCTTCGACTTGTGAATACCCTTTGGCTACAAGTCGTTGTCTTGTTCCTTGTCACCAGCTCGTGTTCGTCTTGTTTGTTGTGAAAGACCCATTTGGTGCCGATGACGTTGAACTTTGGTCTTTTGACGAGTTCCCACACCTCGTTCCGTATGAAGTTGTTAAGTTATTCTTGCATTGCCACCACCCAATCTGGATCTTTCAATGCATCTTCAACCCTGTGAGGTTCCAAAGAGGATACAAACGAGTAATGTTCGCAAAAATTAGCTATTTGAGATCTAGTTGTTACTCCCTTTTGGATGCCACCGATTATGTTGTCGATGGGGTGATCTCTTTGGATGCATTGATGTACTCATATTCTTCTCCCCCAGATGGTTGCCCTCATTTATTTGTTGTTCACCTTGATATTCATGATGTTGACATTGTGTAGAAGCTCCCCCTTGATCATTTATCTCCACTTATGGTTCATCTTCTTCATTCGCATTTGGAGGTGGCGCTTGTGGTCGAACATCGCCCAATGCCATTCTTCTCAACACTTGACATGGATCTTATTCTCTATATAGCACAGATAGATCAACTTGCTCTTCTTGAGATCCCTTAGTTTCATCTAACACTACGTCATGAGCTACTTCAACAAGTTCGGAGACATTGTTGAAGACACAATAGGCGTAAGAGTTTCAATCATAGCAAAGCAAGAAACCTTCATCGGACTTCGAAGCGAACTTTGAAGTCCTAGGCCTCTTGTTCAAAATATAACACTTAGAACCGAAAACTCAAAAATAAGAAATATTCGGCTTGTTACCGGTGAATAGTTCATATGATGTTTTCTTGAGTAGGCGATGAAGATAGAGTCGATTTATGGTGTGACAGGCGGAGTTGACCGCTTCATCCCAAAATCAATCCGAAGTCTTGTACTCATCAAGCATTGTCCTCACCATCTCTATGAGGGTTCGGTTCTTCCTTTTGGCTACTCCATTTTGTTGCGGGGAGTATGGTGCTGAAAATTCATGTTTTATGCCTTCTTTGTCTAGGTACTTCTCAACTTGGGTGTTCTTGAACTCTGTGCCATTGTCACTTCGTATGTTCTTGATCTTCAATGAAACTCATTTTGGACACACTTTAGAAACTTCTTGAGGGTTCCTTGAGTTTCGGTCTTATCATGCAAAAAGAAAACCCACGTGAAGTGCGAAAAATCATCAACAATTACTAAGCCGTATTTGCTAACGCCAATGCTTATGTAAGCAATTGGACCAAGCATATTCATGTGAAGTAGCTCGAGCGGTCTTGTTGTTGTCATGATGTTTTTCGTTTGATGAGGTTCTCCTACTTGCTTCCCGGCTTGGCACACGCTACAAGGTCTGTCTTTCTCAAAAACCACATCCTTTAAACCTCGGATGTGATCGCCCTTAAGGAGTTTTTGAAGATTCCTCATACCAACATGTGCTAGCCGTCTATGCCACAGTCAACCCATGTTGGTATTTGCAATCAGGCATGTGTCAAGTTCGGCTTTATCTTTGTTGAAGTCAACAAGATAAAGCTTTCCCTTTAACACACCCTTGAATGCAACTGAGTAATCACTCCTTCTAGAGACGGTCACACCCTCATTAGTGAACAAGCAATTATAACCCTTGTCACATAATTGAGATATGGACAATAGGTTATAATCTAATGAATTGTCATGTAAAACATGAGAAAGAGTATGTTGAGATGATATTGCAATTTTACCGGTATCAAGCACCCTTCCTTGACTATAGTCTCCAAAATAGATGCCCTCGCTTGGATCTTCATTTTCTTCATATTCAACAAACATCCTTCTTTCTCCGGTCATGTGGTTGGTGCATCTACTATCTAGCACCCATTTTGATCCACCGGAGGAATAGGCCTGCAAAAACGAATTATGCCTTAGTTTTAGGTACCCAAGCTTGCTTGGGTCCTTTGAGGTTAGTCACGAGTGATTTGGGCACCCACACATGGGACTTGGTGTTCCCATGGCGTGGCCCAACATATTTGGCATACACTTTACCAAAGTTGCTTTTCATAAGAACATAAGATGAATCAAAAGTTCTAAATAAGAGTTGTTGTTCATGTGTGTTAACCATCTTAGACTTATCAACTTTATTGGGCTTTCCATCTTGAGAGGAGTTTCCCTTGACAAAGACAATGTGCTCCTTGTTATTCTTATGGCTTCTAGCATTTTGCTTTTCACCATAGGAATACCCAATGCCATATTTGATATTAGGAGGTCTTGTGGCCAAATATGCACTGCGTGCATACTTGACCTTCTCCTTGTCAAATATGCCACACCGGGAAGGATGCTTGTCCTTGGTCGAGTTTGACTTGTCTTTCAAGCTAGTTTCAAGTTTAGCACATGGACAAGTAATAGTAGTTTCAAATTTTAAGTGTTGAGTAGGTGAGCTTGAAGAGGATGAAGTGTCACTTTGCTTGAGTGACTCAACTTGTACCTCAAGGATCTTGTTAACTTTGGTTAAGTTAGCAAGTTTATCCTTGATGATAACATTTGAGTCGCTTAACTTCAAGCAAGCTTCCTAGCTTGAAGCTAACTCAAGTTCTAGTGACTTGCTTCTCTCCTTTTCAAGTTCAAGGAGCTCATTGATCTTGAGATACTCTTCCTTTTGGAGGATGATCATATCTTCTTGACAATCAATTAGCCCCTCCCTATCAACCAGCTTGTCCATCAAGAATTTCATTTTAGCAGCAGTTTTCTAATCTAAGCCAACTAGCATATCTTCATCATCACTATAGTTATCACTATCACTATTAAAAGAATGTGAGGAGGAAGATTTTGTTGTTACCTTTCTTTTACCTTCCTTCGCCATTAGGCATGTGTCGATGCCCTTCGATGCGATGATAGTTGGGAATAGGGTGGATTTCTTGGTTGCCTTCTCGATGGCTATGCTGGTCATCTCCTCTTCCTCTTTGGATGAGGACTCATCATTTGAGTCCCACTCCTTCCCTAGATGCACTTGTACAATTTGCTTTTTCTTCTTGAAGGTCTTCTTGGGTTGAGGCTTTGCTTCCTTGGTCTTCTTCTTGTTTTCTTCATAAGGGCAATACTCTATAAAATGGTCATATTCACCACAGTTATAGCATGCCCGACTCAACTTTGGTCTTGATTTATCTTTGTATTTTCCCTCATTTTATCTACCCCCTTGTCTTCTTTTCATCATCCTCTTGAATTTCTTCATAAATAGGACCATGTCTTCTTCATCTATGTCGCTGCTCTCATCATCACTGTCATCTTCTTCTTGAGACTATCGAGCTTCTTTTGACAAGGGCTTGCAAGTGGACTTCAGGGCGACCCCCTTCTTCTTTGCCGAGGTGAGATAGCCAATTTCTTTAACATCCTTGGCTTGTTTCTCCATCATCTCAAAGTTGATAATCTTCCCAAGCAATTCATCCGGGGTCATTTTTCGATACCCGGGGCTTTCTCTAATCATCGATCACAGTATAACATTGTGAGGCATCAATGCTCTAAGAATAAGCTTCACCACCTTGTGATCATTCCACTTCTTGCTTCCATATGCTCGAACCTTGTTTATTAGATTCTTCAGCTGATTGTACATGTCTTGCAGTGACTCATCTTCTTCTATGGCGAATCTTCCCAATTCGCCTTCGGTCATCTCAATCTTGGCTTCTCGCACATGACAATCACATTCATGTGTGTTTTGTAGTGTGTCCCATATTTCTTTTGCAATCTCGAGTCCGTCCACCTTGGTGAACTCGTCTCGACTCGATTTTGATGTGATGACTGTTGCAGCTTGAGCGTTCTGATGAATCGCATGCTCTTGGCTCAGGGTGAGCTCTTCATCGTCGTCCGGGATATCTATTCCTGTACACACTATATGCCACAAGCTGGGGTTAAGTGAGATTAAATGCATCTTCATATTTTGCCTCCACATTGAATAATCATTGCCATCAAAGTATGGAGCTTTTCCTACAGGGATTGACAAGTAATGGTTGTTATTAGAATTCAAGTGATCATAATTAAAAGGATATCGGGAGAAGTCGGTGTGACTACTCCCCTTCTTCTTCTTCTTTTCATCTTCGATCTTCATCTTTCCTTTGGAGAGTGCTTTCTTCCTTAGGAGCGCCTTGAGTTCAAGCGTCTCCTCATCATCATCCTCGAAGTCCTGAATGGCGTCAAGGAGCTTCTCCAATTTCTGAGCCTTTTCATCTTCAACCTTCTCTTGGTTGAGGCTCTTGTGCACATCCTTCATGTCCGACATCTTCTCTTCGAGTGATTAGTCTATTTTTGAATAACCTCGCTCTGATACCAATTGAATGTAGCCTAGAGGGGGTGAATAGGATTTTTGAATTTCTTTTGTCAGAACCTGCAACACTTAGCAACTTGATCAAATACAGGGAAATCGGACTAGTCCGGTAGGGTGCGGACTAGTCCGTATGTGCGAACTAGATTGATCAAGTTCGATCAATGATTTCAAACCAGGTACTTTATGCAACAGAAATTGAGTTGTAAATTGAATGTAATTCTTTAATGAAACTAGATGTAGCACAAGTTAACTTTAGTTTCAAAGTTTTAACATAAATTAAACTAGATTGAGCAAACCATAGATTTCAATGGATATTAAGAACAAGAACAAAGGACAGAATGATTTTTATTCCGTGATTCGATTCCACAGAGGAAATCTTCATCTATGTTGAGGATCTCATGAAAAGACCGGGTCTTTACCAACCCTACCCTCGTCGAATCGCCACGGAAGCTGATTCTCTTCCACTAATCACAAAGGGGTAAGAATAACCGTGTTCAAGGGGCCTTCTCTCAAGTTGAGGGCTCCCTAAGATTTACAATTCAAACACCACCAAACACACTCAAAATGTATGCAATAAAACAGCGAGAGTGTGTGAGAGAATCAAACCCAAAATCTCAAATCATGAAGAACGTGTCTCTCCCTTGATCTTTGGTTAATCCTCAAGGTTTTGATTTTTCTTGTGTTGGATTGTGTGGAGAGACGTGTTTTCTAGGCTCTTGGAGGGTGTGACGGCGCAGGGGGTCGAGAGAGTTTGATTAGGGGTCGTGCACCTCTATTTATACTAGTATTTCGAAAGGTTACCGTTAGGGTTTTCAAAGTCTGGACTAGTCCGTGGTGGACTCCGTACTAGTCCGGTTTGCGGCGTGTGGGAAACTTTAAGTGTCCTAAATTATCGGACTACTCTGACTAGGGGCGGACTAGTCTGATTTTGTCTCTGGAGATGTTCGGAGTAGTCCGGCATATATCGTACTTGTCTGGTGTGGTGAAACTCTTGATAAATTGAGCACAAGTTCGCTCTTGGAGGACTTGTTCGATTTTAGTCAGAAGTTTTTCGGACTAATCCGTGCAGATATCGGACTTGTCTGATTTAGGTTAGAAAGACATCGGACTAGTTCGTGGTGATGTCGGACTTGTCCGACTTCGTGCAAACTATGAAGTGCTGAGGACTAGTCCGCACTAGGGAGGACTTGATGAGGACATCACAACAGCGGAGATGCACATTGAACTGCAAGGACCAATCACAAGAGCACGAGCACGGTTATTAAATCAGCAGGTGAATTCGTTCCTAACTTCTTTTGCATGTGAGTTTAAGAATAGATTGCTATGTGATGATTTAATTGTTATTAGGAATAATGGAGAAGATCAACAAGTAAAGGAAGGAGGCCTTGGTAGCGTGGAGAACAACCTGGGACGTCCACAAGTTGATGGAAACAGTTTATAACTCGGACTCGAGTTCAACTCGGAGTCCAGGAGCAGTCCACCTTAAAATAGACGCCTAGGAGGCATACGGACTCCGTTTTTGAAGTTCTACATACGCACGGAAATAGGAGAAGATAAAATTTCCAATGGTTCTGGTCCCGCCTCAAAATTCCTCCGGTGTCATTGGGAACCGTCAAAACAAGTCGAGTCCAGATTTCTGTCCAATGCTGCGCCACCGAATCGGGTCTTTGGGCCTTGTATCCCGTAAGAGTCCATTAGGGACGCATCTAATCGTGTTTTGGTCGAACCCTAGCCTATAATTACTGCAGCCTCCGGTCATATTTGGTGGGTTTCGCTTAGATCAATAATATCGCCGTTCTACGGTTGGTGAGACCCCAACTTTGCAATTTCCTGATCGTGTCTTCGACGTTCTTGCTCGTGTTCTCGATTGCACTTGCAGGGATTAGCCTTCTTGGCGAGGTCAAGCGTGTGCAGCACGGTTTATAACCAAAGGAGCCGTGGTGTAGTGATTACAGGGGTACTCGAACCGCTCGAGTGCCGCAGATCATCAACGTCGAGTTCTCCACCCCAATCGACATACCTTTCGGAAGATCGGGCCTAAACCTACTCATCAATTGGTATTAGATTTCCAGGTTGCCCGTGAGGTATCTTTGTTTTTCCTTCCATTAGATCAATTTTTTTTTGTACCTAGAGTCCACAGAAAAGCCACAAAAAAAATATTAGATCATTTTTACCGCTTCCCAGACTATAGTGCATGCAGTTTCGTTTTTAGTTTGCATTGTTGAGTTTGCATTCGTGTGGTTGAGTCTTGTTGCTGGTTTATATTTGTGTTTTGGGTCCTAGTTATCGTGTTTGGTCCTTGTTTTCTTGCTGTTCGACACCTATTCCACAATCCCTAAATAACAAACCGATCCACCACGTTCATCGGTTTGCCCTAGCTAGCCGCCTTGCGTGAACTCCCGCATCGCCAGCACTAGATTAGGTGACAAACCTTTGTGCCACTCATCCTTGAATCATCACACACCACCCCATTAGTTGCTGTGCAAATTCCCGATCATTTTCATATCCAATTGCGAGTTCTGTTCTCAAACCGAGTTGGAATCAACATCCAAAAAAACGTAACTCGGACAGCCTACATTAAAACGGCCATAACTTTCGCATACGAACTCGAAATCGGGCGATTTTTTTTTTCAAATTCATCTACGCGAAATTTTGCATCCAATTTTCTACCGCGTAGTTGCGTTTGGCGAAATTAGATTGCCCAAATTCCCCTCGGAAGATAGGCTATCCAGCCTCCAAATTTTCAGCACGAATTTTAAAGAATATTCTTGATTTTCTATAGGCCGCATATTACATCCAATTGAGCTGCAAATTTGTGTGCTTCCTATATTTGTGCTCCTGAGTAAAGAAAAAATATCAAAAAAATATTACAAAAAAGAAAAAAATAGTGAAGAGCACGCATATTAAAGCAATTGGCCTATACCACTTGGTGTTGTTTTGTTGGTTATATCATTCTGTCTTTCTTTTGCCTTGATACTTCCTTGTGTTGTGCTAGGCTCTAGGGCACTCGGTTGAC
The DNA here is from genome assembly GCA_036927565.1 of Tuctoria greenei. NCBI lineage: Eukaryota > Viridiplantae > Streptophyta > Magnoliopsida > Poales > Poaceae > Tuctoria > Tuctoria greenei. Next base: position 43,058,444 of record JAYESD010000006.1, on the reverse strand, counting down.
CAGCAACAGTTTCCTACATTGAATACTTATTCAACTTTGTTTAGCTGTTAACGATTTTCTGCTTATTAGCCACCATATTGTGCCATTCAAGCTCCACCTTTCTCTTGAGCATAACAGGTACCTTTGCAATCACCCCACGCTTCATTGGTTCATCTCACCGTCCACACCACCTGCTGTGTCGGTAAGAACACTTGTAAGAGCGTGGTAAGACGCTTGAGCGAGAGAGATTGTTTTCTTCCACCTTCCACATTGTCACTGTAGTTGATAGGGATAACATATTTTTTTGATGTCTTTTGTTTCCTACTAACAATGGCAGGAGAAGAAAATAATGACGAATGTGATCAATATGCTGAGTTACGTGATATGATGAAGACCATGACGGATATGTTCGCCAAATACAACGCAGCAACGGAGGAGTCATTGGCGAACTTGACTCGCCAACTGGATGACCTTGCTCTTCGGATGAATACTTTTGAGGCTTGGTTGCCTCTCGCTGGAAGACAAGAAGACAATGCTTATGATGAACTGGAAAATCACAATAATCAGCCAAGACTGCCACTTTATCGTCGAGGTATGGGAGGTAATAATCATAACAATTATAATCGCCCTCCTGATGATCCTTTTGCTAAAGTGAAATTTACTATACCCTCTTTTTCTGGTGCTTATGATGTTGAGGCTTATCTTGATTGGGAGATGACAGTAGAGCAAAAATTTAATTCCCATCTTGTTCGTGAAAAACATAGAGTTCGTCAAGCCACTAGTGAGTTTAAGGACTTTGCTATCATATGGTGGAATGAACTTGTTAAAACTAGAACTGATCCTCCAACATGGGATAGATTAAAGGAAGCTATGCGTGTTCGATTTGTTCCTCCATCTTTTCAGCGGGACCTTCGCAAAAAATTGCAGCGTTTAGACCAAGGTAACATGTCCGTAGAGGAGTATTATCAAGAATTACAATAGGGTATGCTGCATTGTGGGGCAGTAGAGGACATGGATGATAAAATAGCTCGTTTTTATGGGGGATTGAGGCGTGAAATTTAGGACATTGTTGATTACAAGGAATATGATACTGTTAACAGATTGTTTCAGCTTGCTATGTTGGTAGAAAAAGAATTGCAGGGCCGACAACAACAGCAACAACGCATGAGGAGCAACTTCACGCCGCGTGAAGCAACTACACCATCCAAAACAGCACCATCTTCGACCCCCCGTGCAGCGACTACACCACCCAATGGCGGCCAACAAACTATACCTACTGCTCCACCTTCTCGCGTGCCGAAAGGCAGCAAGGCGACATCATTCAAGCCTTCATCATCCACTCCTTCTACGGGTCGTACTTCCGACATTAAGTGTCACCACTGCCAGGGACTTGGTCATATGATGAGAGATTGCCCGAGCAAACGAGCATACATAGCACTCGACGATGGCGGGTATGATAGTACATCGGATGTTGAAGATGAATATTCTCTTGCTACTGACCTTACAGATCCAAATGACGAATACACCGAAGAAGAGGTATTGGGTACAGCGGCGATGGAGAACTATAGGAGCATCATTGTGCAGCGTGCCTTGAGCTCCAAAGTGGAGACCGACGACAAGCTACAATGACACAACCTCTTCCACATGTTTCTCGTCGTCAAGGACTGCCGTGTACACACTATAATTCATGGAGGTAGCTGCAATAACTTGGTGAACATGGACGTCGTCAAGAAACTCGGTTTGACAACAAGAGCACACCCTCATCCGTACCACATTCAATGGTTCAACAATAGCGGTAAGGTTCGGGTAACACAAACAGCAAGAATACATTTTTCAATTGGTTCATACCATGTTTTTGCTGATTTTGATGTTGTTCCTATGGATGCTTGTTCTCTTTTATTGGGTCGTCCTTGGGAATTTGATACAGATGCTATTCATCATGGTAGAACCAATAAATATACTCTCATGCATAAGGGAAAGAAAATCACTTTGCTCCCCATGACTCCTGCTGAAATTGTGCATTTTGAGAAGAGTAAAATTCGTGAGGGCAAAGCAACAAAATTAGAATCTGAAAAACAGCAAGTTATTAAGTTAAAATCACCATCGTTGCTCGCAACTAAATCTGAACTTGCTGATTTATTCGATGCTAAGGGGATGTGCTATGCTTTAGTTTGCAAAGAAGCCATGTTTTCACTTCATGAATTGTCTATTGCATTGCCCCCTGCTGTTGCTAACCTTTTGCAGGAGTTTGAGGATGTGTTTCCCTCCGAGATACCCCCTGGTTTACCACCGATGAGAGGCATTGAACACAAGATCGATTTGATTCCAGGAGCAAGTTTGCCAAATCGTGCAGCATACAAGGCAAATCCACAAGAAACTAAGGAAATTCAGCGACAAGTCCAAGATCTTTTGGACCGAGGGTACATTCGTGAAAGCCTTAGCCCTTGTTCCGTTCCTGTTCTTTTGGTTCCTAAGAAAGATGGTAGTTGGCGCATGTGTGTTGATTGTCGAGCGATTAATAACATCACCATTCGATATCGTTATCCTATTCCTCGATTGGATGACATGCTTGATGAATTGAGTGGTGCTATCATCTTCACAAAAATTGACATGCGTAGTGGTTACAACCAAATTAGAATAGCACTAGGAGATGAATGGTAAACTGCATTTAAAACCAAGTTTGGACTTTATGAGTGGTTAGTCATGCCTTTTGGTTTAACTAATGCACCCAGCACCTTTATGCGATTAGTGAACGAGGTTTTACGTGCTTTCATTGGACAATTTGTGGTGGTTTACTTCGATGATATCCTCATTTACAGCAAGTCATATGATGAACATCTTGATCATTTACTTGCTGTTTTTACTGTTTTGAGAGATGCATGTTTGTTTGGTAACCTCGAAAAGTGCATCTTTTGCACCAATCGAGTCTCGTTTCTTGGATATGTCCTTTCCTCGCAGGGAGTTGAGATGGATGAGGCAAAAATTGAAGCAATCACCAGCTGGCCAGCCCCAACAACCGTCACACAGGTTCGTAGTTTTCTTGGTCTTGCAGGTTTTTATCGGCGCTTTGTGCGGGATTTAAGCACCATTGCAGCACATCTACATGAGCTAACGAAGAAGGGAGTTTCATTTTGATGGGGCGAACAGCAGCAACAAGCTTTTGATGCTCTCAAATCGAAGCTTACACAAGCACCATTACTACAACTTCCTGATTTTGACAAGACCTTTGAGCTAGAATGCGATGCAAGCAGCATTGGTATTGGAGGCGTTCTCATACAAGGAGGTAAACCCGTTGCTTTCTTTAGTGAAAAACTTCATGGTCCTTCTCTGAATTATTCCACTTATGATAAGGAATTGTATGCCTTAGTACGTGTATTACAAACTTGGCAACATTATCTTTGGTCTAAGGAGTTTGTCATACATTCCGATCATGAATCATTGAAGTACCTTAAGTGTCAAACCATTCTGAATAAACAACATGCTAAATGTATTGAGTTCATAGAGTCGTTTCCATACATCATTAATCATTAGAAAGGGAAGGAAAATATCATTGCCGATGCATTATCTAGGCGTTATACCATGCTGTCCCAACTTGATCATAAAATCTTTGGTTTGGAAACAATTAAAGCTTTATATCCTACTAATTTGGACTTCAAAGATGCTTTTAAAAATTGTAGAGAAGGAAGAACTTGGAATAAATATGTGCTGCGAGAGGGTCTCCTCTATCGTGCTAACAAGCTATGCGTTCCAGCTAGCTCCGTTCGTCTATTGCTTTTGCAGGAAGCACATGGAGGAGGTTTGATGGGACATTTTGGAGTGAAGAAAACTGAAGATGTGCTGTCCACACACTTCTTTTGGCCAAAGATGAGGTGTGATGTCGAGCGCTACGTGTCACGATGCACTACTTGCAACAAAGCTAAGTCTCGCCTTAACCCACATGGTCTTTATATGCCTCTTCCTGTTCCTAGTGTACCTTGGGAGGATATTTCTATGGACTTTGTTTTGGGATTGCCTAGGACTAAGAGGGGGAGGGATAGTATTTTTGTAGTTGTTGATCGTTTTTCCAAAATGGCACACTTTATACCTTGTCATAAGAATGATAATGCCTCACACATTACTGATTTATTTATGACATAAATTGTTCGTTTACATGGTGTGCCAAATACCATTGTTTCTGATCATGATGCAAAATTTTTAAGTCGCTTTTGGAGAACTTTGTGGTATAAATTGGGAACCAAGTTGCTGTTTTCAACTACATGTCACCCACAAACGGATGGACAGACCGAGGTAGTTAATCGTACTTTATCCACTATGTTGCGGGCTGTCTTGAAAACAAATTTGAAGTTGTAGGAGGAGTGTTTACCACATATAGAATTTTCTTATAACAGATCCGTTCACTCCACGACAAAGGTAAGTCCATTCCAAATAGTGTATGGTTTAAATCCCCATGCTCCTATTGATTTACTACATTTGCCTCCTTCTGAAACTATAAATTTGGATGCTACACAACAATCTGAATTCATTATTAAGATGCATGAAACTACAAAGAAAAATATTGAAATGATGAATGGAAAGTATAGGATTGCAGGTAGTAAAGGTAGAAAAGAAGTAAAACTTGAACCGTGTGATTTGGTGTGGTTACATTTGAGAAAAGAGCGATTTCCCGACTTGAGAAAATGAAAACTTATGCCACGAGCTGCTGGTCCTTTTAAGATCGTTGAAAAGATTAATGATAATGCATATAAGCTTGAATTGCCTCCCGATTTTGGGGTTCGTCCTACATTTAACATTTCAGATTTGCGATTGTACTTGGGAGAAGAAGATGAACTTGAGTCGAGGACGACTCCAATTCAAGAGGGGGAGGATGATGAGGACATCACAACAGCGGAGACGCACATTGAACTGCAAGGACCAATCACAAGAGCACGAGCACGGTTATTAAATCAGCACGTGAATTCGTTCCTAACTTCTTTTGCATGTGAGTTTGAGAATAGATTGCTATGTGATGATTTAATTGTTATTAGGAATAATGGAGAAGATCAACAAGTGAAGGAAGGAGGCCTTGGGAGCGTGGAGAACCAGCTGGGACGTCCACAAGTTGATGGAAACAGTTTATAATTCGGACTCGAGTTCAACTCAGAGTCCAGGAGCAGTCCACCTTAAAACAGATGCCCAGGAGGCATACGGACTCCGTTTTCGACGTTCTACATATGCAAGGAAAGAGGAGAAGATAAAATTTCCAATGGTTCTGGTCCCACCTCAAAATTCCTACGGAGTCATTGGGAATTGTCGAAACAAGTCGAGTCCAGATTTCTGTCCGGTGCTGCGCCACCGAATCGGGCCTTTGGGCCTTGTATCCCGTAAGAGTCCATTAGGGACGCGTATAATCGTGTTTTGGTTGAACCCTAGCCTATAAATAATGCAGCCGCCGGTCATATTCGGTGGGTTTTGATTAGATCAATAATATCGCCGTTCTACGGTTTGTGAGACCCCAACTTTGCGATTTCCTGATCGTGTCTTCGATGTTCTTGCTCGTGTTCTCGGTTGCACTTGCAGGGATTAGCCTTCTTGGCGAGGTCAAGCGTGTGCAGCACGGTTGATAACCAACGGAGCCGTGGTGTAGTGATTGCAGGGGTACTCAAACCGCTCGAGTGCCGCGGATCATCAACGTCGAGTTCTCCACCCCAATCGACATACCTTTCCGAAGATCGGGCCTAAACCTACTCATCAGGACTAGTCCGATCATAGTCAGAGAGATATCGAACTAGTCCATGGTGATATCGGACTAGTCCGGTCTATGGAAACTGGACTGTGCAGACAAGTCCGCTCTGGGAGGACTTGTCCGATTCTGGACAGAGAGAAATCAGACCAGTCTGGGGTAAATTAGACTAGTCCGAACGTGTATAACTTTGTGCAGTGAGAGTGATTAAAATTTGCTTGAGCTTTTGGGGTGTATTTCTCCAACACACTCCATACACAAAGAGTATTATAATCATTTCTTGAGCTCCTTTCAACTTGCTTCCTCACTCTCCCTTCTTTCTGTGCTTTCTTCATAATTTCATTAAAACATGCGCTCATCTCAACAATTTAGTTAGGATCTCATTTGCTTGTCATAAATCCACCAAAACCCATAAGGGATGCCTAGATGCACATTCAACCATGCCTCTCTACAGCCTCTACCACCTCATCAAAAGCATCACAACTCTTCTTTTCAAAATGGTTTCATTCAATCCATTGGCTCCGAACCACCGGAGTCTTTATATTGAGGTAAATAGTGCTGTAGTAGTTCGAGTGGAAGTGACTCGAAAATCTCGGATCAGCAGCCACTTTCCCACTACTATAAGCATCAATCTTTCTGAATTTCCATTCCACATAATTGCCCTTGCCATTAAATCTCTTCTGAGGAGTTCCTACTCCCGTGTCTTGAAGATGTCATCTCCAAGGGACCAATTGGGCTAGAGGCAAGCCCCTTTCCTTTGCCCTTCGCTTGGCGTGAAGCCGTCGAGCTGGATCCAACCACATCTGTGCCCTTAGAAGATGGTTTCTTAGTCGGGACTTTTCGCCTCACCCGAGGTGGAGTGGGTGAAGGCTCAGTAGCACGATCTTGTCTCTTTTTCGTGCGATCTGTTGTAGCACGAGGCAAAAGCTCTTGAGCCATCTCGGCCTTGAAGTCGGAGAGATGCTCGTTTGAGTTCGACATTGTCTTGACAAAGAGGGGATATACGACATAGATAAGAATTGGTGCCAAGAGATGGCATTGAGTCGAGGTAATCTAGGGTTTTAATCAGGAACCACCAGACTTATCCATTGTTCAGGTGCGGACTAGTCCGGAGTACCAGACTCCTAGCCAAATAAAATCGTGGAGTTTCTTAATGCAAAAGTGAAGTAGTGTAGATGGAATACAAACAGGGAAGCATGTATTGACAAGAGGAGTCAAGCTATTTGAGCAACATCAAAGAAAATTGAAGAGTTAGGGTTTGGTGAGTAAAAAATTATCAAATCGTTTGATTCAAGGAGGTTTGGAGTGTTATTAGAGCGGATTAGTCCGGTGTCTTCGATCTCCTTGCAATGTAGATCGATTCCCACGGAGAATTGAGGGGATTTGATGGAGGACTCGCAAAATCGCCTTGGGAGCACTTGAGGAGAGAGAACGTGAGGGAGGTTGTGAGGAAGAAGAAGGATAGGTATGTGCCGGTCCTAGGGGGTTATGGAGTCGAAATACCGGACTAGTCCATGGTTGGACCGGACTAGTCCGGACTAGCGGACACTCTGTGGACTAGTTTGCAATGTGTGGACTAGTCCGAGGTAACCACAGACTAGTCAGTTGTCACCTGGATAGAAAATTATATAGACCTTTCATATATATATCTGAGGGTTCCTAAAAGAAAAAGGAGACAAAAACATGCAAATATTCTTGATGAATATGATCAGTAAACATACAACAATAAAACTATGACCATAATTCATCAAGATCAAATAATTAACATAGTTTTTCGGAGAAAACAGAAAAAGATGATTTTTCAACACAATCAACTTGATTTTGAAGATGGCATACATATATGCAAGTTTTTAAGCCACGTTCTGAGCATCGAGGATATTTAGTTCATTTCGGAGTTAACAAAATCGTTTTTCATCAAGTGGCTTGGTGAAGATATCAGCTAGTTGTTTCTCAGTTTTGACATGGGAAATGACTATGTCTCCTTTCATTGAATGATGTCTCAAAAAGTGATGTTGGATATCAACGTGCTTGGTTCTAGAGTGCTTAACAGGGTTATGGGCAATTTTAATTGCACTCTCATTATCACAAAGGAGCGGAATACGATTCATATTGTAACCGTAGTCCCTTAGAATTTGTCGCATCCAAAGGAGTTGTGCACAACAACTCCCGGCTGCAACATACTCCGCTTCGGCTGTGGACAAGGCAATAGAGTTTTGTTTCTTAGAGGACCAAGAAACTACGTACCTGCCTAGAAATTGGCAAGTATCGGAGATGCTTTTTCTGTCTGCCTTGCATCCAGCATAATCTGCATTGGAGTATCCAATGAGATTGAATTTTGAACCGTTAGGATACCAAAGGCCTAGGTTGGGCGTATGAACTAAATATCTCAAGATCCTTTTTACGGCTGTCAAATGACATTCCTTAGGATTGGCTTGAAACCTTGCACACAAACATACACTCAACATGATATCTGGCCTAGATGCACATAAATAAAGTATAGAGCCAATCATGGAACGATATACCTTTTGATTCATGTTAGGTCGATCTTCATTGAGGTCTAAGTGTCCATTTGTTGCCATGGGAGTCTTTATGGGCTTCGCTTTGTCCATGCCAAATTTCTTGAGAATGTATTGGGTGTACTTTGTTTGGCTTATGAATGTTCCTTCCTTTAGTTGTTTCACTTGGAATCCCAAAAAGTATCTTAGATCTCCCATCCATCTCGAACCTATCTGTCATGATTTTACTAAATTCTTGACAAAAGGATTTGTTAGTTCAACCAAATATGATATCATCAACATAAATTTGACAAATGAATAGATCGTCATCAAAGTGCTTGGTAAACAAGGTGTAATCAGCTTTACCAATTTTAAAGCAATTTTCAATTATAAAATCTCTAAGGCACTCATACCAAGCTCTAGGAGCTTGTTTGAGGCCATAGAGAGCCTTATGCAGTTTGAATACGTGGTCGGGGTACTTTTGATCTTCAAATCCGAGCGGTTACTCTACGTACACCTCCTCCTTGATCGGTCCGTTGAGGAAGGTGCTTTTTACGTCCATTTGATATAGCTTAAAATCATGGTGAGTAGCATATGCAAGTAATATACGTATTGATTCAAGCCTAGCTACGGGAGCAAAAGTCTCGTCAAAATTCAAACCTTCGAATTGTGAATAACCTTTGGCTACAAGTCGTGTCTTGTCTCTTGTTACCACTCCATGTTCATCTTGCTTGTTGCAGAAGACCCATTTAGTGCCGATGATGTTGGACTTGGGTCTTTCAACAAGTTCCCATACTTTGTTCATGTAGAAGTTGTTCAATTCTTCTTGCATCGCCATCACACAGTTAGGATCTCTTAATGCAACTTCAACCCTGTATGGTTCCAAAGGAGATACAAAAGAATAGTGTTCACAAGAATTAGCTATGTGAGATCGAGTTATCACTCCGTTTTGGATGTCACCAATTATGTTGTCGACGGGATGATATCTTTGGATGCTTTGGTGTACTCTTGGATGTGACACTTGTGGTCCTGAATCCTCATGGTCATCATCTTATTCGTCTCCCCCTGGATAGTTGCCCTCATTAATGTTTTTATCACCTTGATCTCCTTGAGGTTGATCTTGTGTGGAAGCTCCCCCTTGATCATTTTCCTCCATTTGTAGTTCATCCTCTTCATTCGGATTTGGAGGTGGTGATTGTGGTCGAATATCGCCCAGCGCCATTCTTCTCAAGGCTTGACATGGAGCTTCTTCTTGATCTAGCACACAATTATCAACTTTCTCAAATTGAGAGCCATTAGTTTCATCGAACACTACGTCACATGCTATTTCAAAAAGTCTAGAGGCTTTGTTGAAGACACGATAGGCGTAGGAGTTCAAAACATATCCAAGCAAGAAACCTTCATTGGACTTCAAAGCAAACTTTGTGTAAAACCCCACTTTTATGGCATGTTAAGTTCATGTGGGTTTTGTGATCAACTATTTTGGATCTCCAATATAATGGTACACATGAACTATGCCATCCAAAACTTTTCTCGCACTCTTTGTTAGATTCTTTTATCATGGGTATTAGACTTCACCATGAATCCAAATTATATTCTATTCACCTTTTAAAAATAAGAATTTTTGGATAAGGATTAGTAAGCAATGCACAATGAAGCCCTAATAAGCTCTAAACCAAATATTCAAATTAAGGGCTCTAAATTTTTCCATGAGCTCCTAAATTCCTCAATAGCATGCTTACAAAGTTTCAAGATTTTAGAAACTCATCTACTATTTTTATTGAGGTGCTTGGCAAATTTGAATCAAATTCAAATCTGAATTTTTAATTCTTCTCCAACTTCTTTAAACATAAGAATTGAGTTCACCATTGTGTTCAGAATAATTCATTTGCCATCTCCACAAAATTTCATGATTTTTGGAGTTGATCTTCTATTTTTAAATGAATTAGTAACTGAACTGTGGGGGGAATCACTGGACAGTGGGCCCCACATGTCAGCTCCCCTTTTTAAACGGATCAGCTCAACCCCGACACCTCTGCACCGCCGCGCCCCCACTCGATACCGCGCGCGCGCATGCAGCTCCAGAGAGCTGCCTGCCTGCTCGCCGCGGCCCTATAAAAGGCCGGCCGAAGCTCCCTTCACTTCTCATCCCCGATCACAGCTCCTCTGCCTCGCAGCTATTCTTCCGCCGCGCGCCATCGCCGCCGCTCGCCACTGCTCCGCGGCGTGCCGCCGTTCCGCGCCGTTTCAAGCCTAGCTCCAAAGAGCAAAAAGGTGCGCCTGATCAAACTCTAGCTCATGGTACAAACCGTTTCCCTTATCGTTGAAGCCTGAGCGAGTTATTGTTCGTTTCCTCTACGGCCGAGGGTAGATAGCTAGCTATGATTTCATGTCAAATTCCTTTTCGGCAAGCAATCATCCTTTGCAATTACTTAGAGATAGTTTCTATAGGCCCTAGCGATCCTGTCTGAGCAAAAACCTTTAAGGATCATCAAGCAACGGCTCTGAATTTCGAGTTTTGCTCGCCGCCGGTGAGAAAACCTCGGTTCACCGTCAAACTCATGATTCCCGGCAACTCACTCCCCTTCTGCGCCCATATCCTTGAACTCCATCATCCCACAAAGGTTTTGGAGCAATTCCCAAGTGATTTGAGCTACTCTATAGAGAGTTCTATGTTGCCCGAGCGCTCATCGCCGCCACCGCCGTCGCACGACCTTTTCCGGCGAGCTTCAAGACCCACTGACCTCACCATCGTGCTCAGCGACCCCAAAAACCCCCAGGCGGCAAGTTTCCGCGAATCTGGTGCGTTGGATTGGCCGGCGGCGAGGCTCGCCGGAGAGCACCGCCGCGGGAGCCCCGCGCGCCGCCCGCGTCGGGAGGTAGAAGACGACGCGGCGGGTCCCGCGTGTCAGCGGCGGTAAATCCCGTCGGATCAGGTGTGGCCACGGGATTTGCTGTGGCTACGCGGTGGAAATCTGTGGCCCCCGTGTGGTTTAAATACTATTGGTTCATTTTAAAACAGTGGGGCCCACGAGTTAAATCAAATTAGGAAATTAGTCCAGAATAGGCTCCAACTTAGAAAATCCATAACTTTCTGTAGGATACTCCAAAATTCTTCAAACAAATTTTGTTCGAAAGCACTCGAGCTCTAGTTTCTGTCAATACCAATTAGGTTCTGTGAAACTCAGAGTTAAATTCTGTAGAAAATAATCTTTCCTAATGCAAATGAAATTTTTCCAGACAAGATATCCACAGGAAAAATCCCCAAAATTCACATAAAATTTATTGTCCTATTCTTGTTTATCAGGAAAAATTTGGGAGCCACAGAACCTGTTTAACTATCTGTATAATTCAATTTCCTTTTTCAGTTATTGAATTTTCACAGCTATTAGGTTGCTTTATTAGGTCCCAAAATTTTACTGAGTCTTCCTTTAGTCATACCCTAGCTCCTGTTAAAGTCTTGGATTTAATTAACCTACTATACTAGTCCTAAATAAGTTACAAACTAAATATTGGTTTAATGTCTAGAAACTCAATCATAAAGTAAATCCAGAAATTCCTACCGAATCAGAAATACAACAACTCTTTCCCCACAGCTTAGAAAATTATGAAACAAATTTTGCTAAGACCAGAACCACTCCCTCCATCTTGATTATCAACTGTTAGCTAGGTTCAAGCTACAGTTCCCTCTCGGAAATTTTTGGAAGTTGATTTGCTTGCCATACTTTCGGAGACCACAATCTGCTATGATCATCTCCTGTTCTTTGCAAGAGCTTTGATCATATTCTCTAGTATCTACCATCGAAGTTCCAAAGCCAATTAAGGTCCCTGTCATATAGTGATCACCATGAATTAATTTATGGTCTTAAACTAAATAAATTTCAAAGTCATTTATATATCCATGTTATCTGCATATCGTATAGTGACCGAAGTCGAGGAGGAGCCAGAAGCCTTGGAAGAGAACCTTCCAATTTTTAACTCAGAACCTGACCTGCAACAAGGCAAGCCCCGGTTTGCATTTAAAAGCTTTACAGAATTTTTACAGTCTTTATCACCTTACGTCATAAGTATTGATATGTGCATTACGTATAGGGTGATTGATACTCCACATGCATGACCAAAAAAAAATCCCAGGGTTTATTTGGCACGAGTTACAGTTCGACCTGTAGTAACTGCTTTGCTAATGCATAGGAGATCCGGTAGAAGTCGAGTAGTTGGAATCTACTCGCGAGAGATGTATCTCACAGGATTGGTTGAATAGAACATGGCTTAATATAATGAAACTGAGACCGGGTAGGGAATAGATAGGAAGCGGCGAGAATTGAGTCTCGGTCGCATAGCCCTGCCTGTGTTGATTAAGGCCCGTCCGTATGCGGCCCCGCTGGGCAAGCTTGAATTGTACCGGCAATATAATGGACATATGGAATCCAATAAACTGATGTAACTTGATAACTCGGATGTTGAGACCCATTAACTCACCATCGATAGGGGTGGGTTGAGGACAGTAAGGTGTAAATCGGTCGGCGGACACATGAGGTGTTCCGTGCGGAGACCTTCTGTTTGCGGAGGTGAGACGGGCTCATCATTTGAGTTTCATGTGAAAGGTTGCCATATACGACTAGTACTGAAGTGCTACGTAGGTACTGCGCGAAGTGCTCGCTGGCATTTCCGAAAGTGCGTATGTGTCGTGTTGTCCGGGTGTGTCCTGATTGCAATCACTGTCCCTCGCAGTAATAGAGTACCACTTGTTCACTGTGTCGTGACGTAGTAAATACTAAAGAAGTCAGGAAAGTCATATGATATTGAATTATAATTACTTTGCAACTTTGTTTGGTTTAGAGATAGTATAACTAAAGATTTACAATTTCCCCATACTTTAGCTGTAATAGCATTACGTGCTTTGGGCATGACATATCATCGGTAAAGCGTTTCTTGTTTGATTGTGGAGCCCATGATGTGCCGTGCTCAGAGAATGTCATTTGCTACTTAAAACATGGTTATAAGGATCCACTTGTAGGCGAGTTATTTATGCTATTCCATACCTATGTTTAGTGTCCCCGTGCATCTGTCTAGTGAGACGGTTAAGTCTTGCTGAGCCTTAAGCTCACGTTTGCAGTTAACGAGTTTTTGCAGGTTACCCTTTTGAGGATGGGTTTGACGATGAGGCAACACCCCCTCCAGGGTGTACAGCCGAGTGGGAACCCTGCACGCCGCCATAGTTTGAGTGTTGCTAGTGCAAAGTATCCCTGGAATGGAAAACTTTGCTTTTTGCATAGCTAGTGCTGAGAGCGTAGCTATGGTATGTATATATTTCTTTACATCCGCTAGTATTGTGAAAACTTCCGCTGTGTATTAAATAAAAGACTTGGTCTTGTACTTTATTCTGGTTCTATTCTTGTAAACTGTTGGGTGCCGCATCGCACGACACCACCCAATGAGATCCTCGGATGTGTGGATTCCGGTCCCCACAGACATGGTATCAGAGCTTCGTTGGGAACAGTGTACCGGAAAAGAACATATTTTCAAAAATTAGGAACTTGAGTGAGGAATTAGTTATATGCCGTTATAAGGAGTATTATTAGTATAAGATATAATGGTGGTAAACTAACTATGTGTTATTATATTCTGTAACGACGCTCCGACATCAGGTAAGAGGTAAGATACGCCACCGAGAGCGGATCAATCTCGGTAAGCTCAGCATACGAGAGGTGGTATGTGAAATTTCCGTGGCTTGGTACGGAAAGTCAATATGAGTCTTTGAAACTTTCCATGTTTCTAAGAACATATGACACGCGGTACCCCAGCGTTACACAAAGTTAGAGGGAAACCCCGTCGGGTGGTATGTAACCCGATAGTGTGTTCTCATATCTATGAGAACATGCGAACACGTATGCCCGAGCGTGTATAAGCCGGATCGTACGGGAGTCTTTGCTGTACAGACGTATTTACAGCCATGTACCTCGAGACATGGCCTCGCTCGAGGACGACTCACGCCAGAGTCGTATGTATTTACTTTTAGTTATATATTATTGTGACTGCCTGCCGTGTTTCCCCGTGCCGCCCTTGAGGTGCGAAGGTGTGAAAGGGGATTGTTTGTCTTCTGCAGGTAACCTAACTCCGGTAGCAACCCGTGTAGAAGCCGTTTGCGAGTGAACGATATAGGAACCACCTATAGACGTAACCGGATGTACCGGATAGAATTTCCTTTCGTGAGGCACGTAGTACCGTCAGTATCAAACATGATACTAGACCCTCCCCACCGACAGAATGGTTGCATTGTGTTTTGAGAAAGTCCGACTATCAGATACTGATAACTTCGGGCTCGACTTGATAAAATGGATAGAACCAGGATTCTTGCTTTCTGGTAGAAGTAGCTCAACTTCGCCAGGTTGTAATCTTGGTTAGCAATTAGATAACATAAGCATATCCTACATGAATGGAAAGCTCGTGAAGGTCTCTCCAACTTTTCCGTTGACCATAAAGACAGAAAAGCTTGTTAATCTGTTGAAAACTGGGGTTTACTGTAATTACTCCACATGAACCCACCTTTGTACCGTTTCTGTATTCTTGCCATAACTCACTGTAGAAAAATCCACTACCTTATTGGGATATATGTTTGAGAAGGGTAGGTGGAGATTCACGAGTTTGTTTTGGGGGGTCCTTCCTGATTTTAATTGGAGTTTAACCAAATTGGGAAGACAGCACAGTAAACTGCATGACTGCTGATGCAAACCAGTCAGCTTTACTGTTGAGTTTGGATAATTATAACCCCTAATCCAGAACAGTGATATGGTTACGCATATACATTTCTGGAAAGCTTAGGAAGTCATCTATCAACTTTATTTATCACTCCTGACCTGAATCTAGGTGTAGCTATGCCTAATTCCATTTGTCGCAAATTTGGTTCCTGCAGTCCAGAACTTGGAACAGTTTGCACATAATTGTGAATTGATGCATAATACCTTCATGACAAGGTTGTCGTGGTGGAACTTCTTTAGTTCTGGATTGTTAACACGATGTTACTCAATGTTTATTTTGACACTACCTCAATATCTTATCATGATGAACCTGTATAGAATGTGGAGATAAGCCCATATACAGGGGAGGTTCTGTCGAAATTTTCAGAACCCTTGAGTCAACTTAAAACTGGTATAGATTGTTCATACTAGTTCAACAGTGGCTGTATGAGTACAATCTGGAAAGGTTTCGAAGTGTACTACAATTTTTGTATTCAACATAAAGTTTAGTTCTGACTTTTTCTGTATGAAACTTACGGGTTAATGCAGCTAGGTCAGATGAACCAGAACTGTGCTCATTTCCCGATTGCAGCTTTGACTGAACCAATTGATTATGGATATTTCTTTTTGTCCCACATCATCAGTGATTGGGTCGAATACTTAAACGGTGTATTGACATTCGGGTATATTTGTCCACAGATGGCAGCACCAAGAATTCAGTTGCCTAATGGATGGGTGTTCTAGACATGCACCGGGCACGCCGGTTTTCCGGACGTGTTTGCACGGTTGCTCGGCCAGTTTGGCTATTTGGTGTTACCTAGCTATTGGGGCAAGAAGTTCCAGGAGGGCGGTATGTGGAGTTGCACCATCTACGTCGATGTGCCTGCCGGTCCACCGCACCTCGGATGGGCTCCATACTCCATCAAGATCAAAGGATTGATATTAGAAGAAACATGGAGCTACGCCGCAAGTGTTGCCATAGGGAGGTTTTGCAAACTCCATTACCGTCATCTGGTGGGTACTCCGTATGAGTTCTTTCCAGTCAACAGCAGGGCTTCTGAAGCCTGGGCAACCCGCTTGCTTGCGGAGGTGGGAGAGCATGGCGAAACATCCGCAACAGCCTTAGCGATGTATGCAGCAGCCTCACATCGCGAGAAGGGTAATCAAAGGACATGCATAAAAGAATTGACAAACAATCTGAAGCAAGCCATGAAGCGAGCAAATCACTTTGAGTGGGCAAATGACGGACTTAGGGATATGATGGCTCCTCTTAATCATCGTTTGAACCTTAGGGAGAATCAATGGCATGATGCTGTTATGGATTTGGCCGCGTCTCGCCAGGAGACTCTAGAGAGAGATATTGATCTGGAGGCAAGCCTACTTTATGGGCACCAACGGGACACACAGTTGAACGTGGTGACTGCAGACAGGGATCAGTCCAGAGTAGAGGCTCAGAGCTGGAAGACCAGCTGTGAACAGGCTCAGCAAGAGAATGAGGCCTGGGGGATGTTTATGATACAGACAGATTGGCAAGCTATGGCTGCCAAGAAGACGTTGATGTTGAACGATGTATCAACTTCTACTCCAGCACCCGTATCAGAGGTGCCTAGCCCTGAAGGTGAAGAAGAAGAAGAAGACCCAGAGGAACTTGAATATGTCGAGTAGAGCGTATTAAAGTTAGATATGGTAGCACTTCCGCCAACACCGGGCGGCATACAGTTAAATGGTTGCTAGTGTTTCTCTTTTGTGACCATGTTTGTGTCATATTAAGAGTAATGGTTGTGGTGTCTAGCTAATTAGATGAGTATGACATGTCAGGAAGGCCAAGTATGGTAGAGATGCATTTCCATAAAGGGAGTCCATCATTTTGGGTTTACTACTGTAAACTTGGTCTTGAGATGATATATTTTGTATAAAGTTTGTGCTTTATCAATATATGTAAATGTTATGCATCGTCTATTATTGTCTACCGCATTTCTAAGGGAGGATAAACTTGAGGCAATGGGACTTACCGTGTTATTCATTATATTGCAGTATGGTGCGTACTCGTACAGCCTCAGAGGTAGGAGGATCTAGTGGAGGACAGGGGGATGACACACCACCCCCGGGGCAGAATACGCCTCAGACGCAACCACCTCCACCACCTCCAACCACACTCCCCAGGAGTCTCGCGGAGGTTCTCGCTGCAGTGCTCGGCTCGCGCGACGAGCAAACCGAGTTACTGCGGACGTTGGTGCAGCACTCGTCCCGTCAAGGGGGACGACAGGAGGATGGACCGCGTCAGCAATTTCAGAGTTCCTACTCTGATTTCTCATCGACACACCCACCGGTATTCAGAGAAGCCGATGAACCGTTGGACGCGGATAACTGGCTCCGCACCATTGAAGGAAAGTTCGGTTTACTAGCGATAACCGAACAGCAGAAGACATTGTTTGCAGCGCAACAACTGCAGGGGTCTGCCGGTGCGTGGTGGGCCAATTACCTTGCCGCACGCCCCGCAGGCCGTGTTGTAAGCTGGACCGAATTCCGGGAGGCATTTCGCGCCTACCACATCCCTCCCGGGATTATGAGGAGGAAGCTTCAAGAGTTCTTGGAGCTAAGGCAAGGAGGAAGGAGTGCATACGAATACTCCAAATCATTCAACCACTTGGCCCAATATGCTCAGGACCAAGTGAATACCGAAGATCGGAAGCGGGAATGTTTCTACCGGGGTTTGAACCCCAAGTTGAAGGACAAGCTTGTCCTGTTCAACCGCGGCAGCTTCAACGACATAGTCAATGCCGCTATCATGCAGGAGGACGCTACGCGCGAGCTGTCCTCCGATAAAAAGAAGAGGGGTGCTCCACAGAGCAGCGGAGGTGGTGCTCCTCAGAAGTACCGTATGGTGTATCGATCACCATCCGGCCAGAGGTGGCAGCCGCCATCGCGACCACCAATGTTCCGTGGTCGTCAGTTCAACAACGGCGGATTTCGGCCACAACAGCAGCAGGGGATGATCCCACGTGCACTTCCACCTCCACCACGTGCACCGGGATTCCGACCTCCCCTTCGTATTGGCCAAACCCCGTACACGTGTTTCACGTGTGGACGTACGGGGCATTTCGCCAAGGATTGTCCGCAGAATCGACAAGGCGGAGGGCAATCATCCTACCAGGGGGCCAACCCCCCCCCCCCCCCCCCCCCGCAATCAGTTCAAGAAGCCAGCCACCAGACCCGGCAACATCCACCACCTCGCCATCGAGGACGTTCCAGAAGGCGCACCCGTGCTCACGGGTACGTTCTCTATCTTCGATCAACCCGTAGTCATACTCTTTGACTCCGGAGCTTCACACAATGTCATTAGTAAATCTTTTGTCGTTAAAAGTCAATTGCCTGTTATCTCCACAAAAACCCCATATGTGATTAACACTCCAGCCGGGAAAACGGTAACAAATAAATTGGTTCCTGGAATCCCACTTAACCTAGATGGGACCATATATCTTACTTCGTTTCTGATATTAGAGCATCAAAAGCTTGATATCATCTTAGGTATGGCATGGTTGCAGTACCATGGTGCTATTCTTGATATCATTCCTAGAAAGATTTATCTAAACTCTCCACTCCATCCGCCCCAGGTTCTCAATCTTGAGAACATCATTCCATTAGACCCATCCACTCACAACACCGAGGTTATGGAACTTAAGGATATTCCGGTAGTATGTGAATACCCCGACGTATTTCCTGAAGATCTTCCTGGTATGCCCCCAGAGAGAGATATAGAGTTCAAGATTGAACTTGCACCAGGAACAGTGCCAATTTCAAGGCCACCCTACAAGATGGCACCTAAGGAACTTGCAGAACTGAAGGAACAATTAACTGAACTTGAGAGCAAAGGTTTTATTCGTCCAAGTTCATCACCATGGGGTTGTTCTGCACTGTTTGTAGAAAAGAAAGATAAGACCTTGAGGCTGTGTGTAGACTATCGTCCACTTAATGCTGTCACCATCAAGAACAAGTATCCACTACCGCGCATTGATATTCTTTTCGATCAATTAGTGGGTGCTAAAGTGTTTTCGAAGATGGATCTTCGTTCTGGTTATCATCAAATTAGAATCCGACCAGAAGATATATCCAAGACAGCATTCTCCACAAGATATGGACTGTATGAGTATCTGGTTATGTCCTTCGGATTAACCAACGCCCCGGCTCATTTCATGTATCTCATGAACTCAGTGTTCATGCCGGAATTGGACAAGTTCGTCGTGGTCTTCATTGACGACATACTTGTGTATTCAAATTCCGAAGAAGAACATGCTCAACACTTGCATATTGTGCTTCAGCGATTATGGGACCATCAGTTGTATGCTAAGTTCAGCAAGTGTGAATTCTGGATCAACCAGGTGCCATTTTTAGGGCACATCATTTCAGCAGAAGGTATTGCAGTTGATCCAAGCAAGATCAAGCAAGTCCTCAAATGGGAGTCTCCAAAGTCTGTACATGAAGTCCGAAGTTTCCTGGGTTTAGCAGGATATTACCGGAGGTTTATACCCAGTTTCTCCAAAATAGCTAAACCAATGACAGAACTTCTGAAGAAAGGACAAAAGTATGTATGGACTGAGGCATGTGAGGCAGGTTTCAAAGCATTGGTGAAACACCTTACAACGGCACCAGTTTTAGCCCAACCAGACACTACCAAAGCATTTGATGTCTATTGCGATGCATCTGGGATTGGTTTAGGTTGTGTGTTAATGCAAGAGCGAAGAGTGATCGCGTATGGATCGCGACAGCTTCGGAACCACGAGCAGCACTACCCGACTCATGATCTTGAACTGGCTGCTGTGGTGCTAGCATTGAAGATGTGGAGGCATTATCTACTAGGTAATTTAGTACACCTCTACACTGATCACAAAAGCTTGAAATACATCTTCACCCAGAAGGATTTGAATATGCGACAACGGCGATGGTTAGAATTGATCAAGGATTATGAGATTGAGATCCACTACCATCCAGGCAAGGCGAACGTAGTCGCAGACGCTCTGAGCCGCAAGTCCCATATCAACAATCTTTCCATTACCTCGAGGGAGGGAAAAGAAGAACTGAGTCTCTACTTGGTTCCATATGGGGCGCTCTACAATCTCGCTCTCATTCCTACCATCAGGGAGGATATTATGGCAGCTCAGAAGGCGGACAAGGGGATGTCACATATTCACCAAAGAATAAAGAAGGGGGAGATGAAATGCTTCCGAAGTGACGATGAAGGTACCCTCTGGTTTAACGACCGTATAGTGGTACCCCGAAACATGGAACTTCGGAGGAAGATACTAGATGAAGCTCATTTATCCAAGTATTCCATTCATCCGGGAAGTAACAAAATGTACCAAGATTTAAGAAAGAAGTTCTGGTGGACTCGGATGAAGCGGGAAGTAGCTAAATATGTATCCGAGTGTGATACGTGCCGGCGAGTGAAGGCCAACCATATGAAAGCAGCACGACAGCTTCAACCTTTAAGCATACCAGCTTGGAAATGGGAGGATATCAGCATGGATTTCATTGTTGGGTTGCCTCCCACTCTCCATAAGCACGACTCAATTTGGGTGATAGTTGACCGACTGACTAAGACGGCGCATTTCATTCCCGTCAATACCAACTATCATTCCTCAAGATACGCAGAGTTATATATTGCCCGAATCGTATGCCTCGACGGAATACCCCGCACCATCGTCTCAGATCGTGGGGCTGTATTTGTTTCGCGATTCTGGGAGCATCTCCACGCTGCACTGGGAACCAAGTTAATTCGGAGCTCGGCCTATCATCCTCAGACTGATGGACAAACTGAACGGGTGAATCAAGTGCTTGAGGACATGCTTCGTGCCTGTGCCATCCACCATGGTAGGAATTGGGATGAGCATCTACCATTGGCGGAATTTTCATACAACAACAGTTACCAGGCTAGCATCCAGATGGCGCCATATGAAGCTCTCTATGGCCGAAAGTGTCGCACACCCTTGAACTGGTGCGAATCAGGTGAACGAGCAGTGTACGGCATCGACTTAGTAAATGAAGCCGAGGATCGAGTTCGCACTATTCAGGCGAACCTCAAAGCTGCTCAGTCTCGTCAGAAGAGCTACGCGGACAAACGACGTCGACCTCTTCACTTCGAAGTTGGAGATCAAGTTTATCTCCGGGTATCCCCTATGAAGGGTATCCATCGCTTCGGGGTAAAAGGGAAGCTAGCTCCCCGCTTTATTGGGCCATTCGCAATAATCGAAAGATGCGGACCTGTGGCATATCAATTGGAGTTACCAACGTCACTTTCCGGAGTCCACAATGTGTTCCACATTTCCCAATTGCGGAAATGCCTTAAGACTCCATCTGATATCCGCATAGAGGATTTGGAAGCTCTCCAACCAGATCTCACCTATTCCGAGCATCCAACTCAGATCATCGATGAAAAGACTCGCACCACAAGAAGCCGCACCTTGCGTTTCTACAAGATCTTGTGGAGCAACCACAGTGCCGAAGAGGCCACGTGGGAAAGCGAGGAGTATCTTAGAACGAACTATCCGGACTTGTTAGCGGCATATGATCGATAGATCCTTTTTCCTTTGCCTTCTTTTGTAATCTCGGGACGAGATTCTTTTAAGGGGGGAGGAATGTAAAACCCCACTTTTATGGTATGTTAAGTTCATGTGGGTTTTGTGATCAACTATTTTGGATCTCCAATATAATGGTACACATGAACTATGCCATCCAAAACTTTTCTCGCACTCTTTGTTAGATTCTTTTATCATGGGTATTAGACTTCACCATGAATCCAAATTATATTCTATTCACCTTTTAAAAATAAGAATTTTTGGATAAGGATTAGTAAGCAATGCACAATGAAGCCCTAATAAGCTCTAAACCAAATATTCAAATTAAGGGCTCTAAATTTTTCCATGAGCTCCTAAATTCCTCAATAGCATGCTTACAAAGTTTCAAGATTTTAGAAACTCATCTACTATTTTTATTGAGGTGCTTGGCAAATTTGAATAAAATTCAAATCTGAATTTTTAATTCTTCTCCAACTTCTTTAAACATAAGAATTGAGTTCGCCATTGTGTTCAGAATAATTCATTTGCCATCTCCACAAAATTTCATGATTTTTGGAGTTGATCTTCTATTTTTAAATGAATTAGTAACTGAACTGTGGGGGGAATCACTGGACAGTGGGCCCCACATGTCAGCTCCCCTTTTTAAACGGATCAGCTCAACCCCGACACCTCTGCACCGCCGCGCCCCCGCTCGACACCGCGCGCGCGCATGCAGCTCCAGCGAGCTGCCTGCCTGCTCGCCGCGGCCCTATAAAAGGCCGGCCGAAGCTCCCTTCACTTCTCATCCCCGATCACAGCTCCTCTGCCTCGCAGCTATTCTTCCGCCGCGCGCCATCGCCGCCGCTCGCCACTGCTCCGCGGCGTGCCGCCGTTCCGCGCCGTTTCAATCCTAGCTCCAAAGAGCAAAAAGGTGCGCCTGATCAAACTCTAGCTCATGGTACAAACCGTTTCCCTTATCGTTGAAGCCTGAGCGAGTTATTGTTCGTTTCCTCTACGGCCGAGGGTAGATAGCTAGCTATGATTTCATGTCAAATTCCTTTTCGGCAAGCAATCATCCTTTGCAATTACTTAGAGATAGTTTCTATAGGCCCTAGCGATCCTGTCTGAGCAAAAACCTTTAAGGATCATCAAGCAACGGCTCTGAATTTCGAGTTTTGCTCGCCGCCGGTGAGAAAACCTCGGTTCACCGTCGAACTCATGATTCCCGGCAACTCACTCCCCTTCTGCGCCCATATCCTTGAACTCCATCATCCCAGAAAGGTTTTGGAGCAATTCCCAAGTGATTTGAGCTACTCTATAGAGAGTTCTATGTTGCCCGAGCGCTCATCGCCGCCACCGCCGTCGCACGACCTTTTCCGGCGAGCTTCAAGACCCACTGACCTCACCATCGTGCTCAGCGACCCCAAAAACCCCCAGACGGCAAGTTTCCGCGAATCTGGTGCGTTGGATTGGCCGGCGGCGAGGCTCGCCGGAGAGCACCGCCGCGGGAGCCCCGCGCGCCGCCCGCGTCGGGAGGTAGAAGACGACGCGGCGGGTCCCGCGTGTCAGCGGCGGTAAATCCCGTCGGATCAGGTGTGGCCACGGGATTTGCTGTGGCTATGCGGTGGAAATCTGTGGCCCCCGTGTGGTTTAAATACTATTGGTTCATTTTAAAACAGTGGGGCCCACGAGTTAAATCAAATTAGGAAATTAGTCCAGAATAGGCTCCAACTTAGAAAATCCATAACTTTCTGTAGGATACTCCAAAATTCTTCAAACAAATTTTTTTCGAAAGCCCTCGAGCCCTAGTTTCTGTCAATACCAATTAGGTTCTGTGAAACTCAGAGTTAAATTCTGTAGAAAATAATCTTTCCTAATGCAAATGAAATTTTTCCAGACAAGATATCCATAGGAAAAATCCCCAAAATTCACATAAAATTTATTGTCCTATTATTGTTTATCTGGCAAAATTTGGGAGCCATAGCACCTGTTTAACTATCTGTATAATTCAATTTCCTTTTTCAGTTATTGAATTTTCACAGCTATTAGGTTGCTTTATTAGGTCCCAAAATTTTACTGAGTCTTCCTTTAGTCATGCCCTAGCTCCTGTTAAAGTCTTGGATTTAATTAACCTACTATACTAGTCCTAAATCAGTTACAAACTAAATATTGGTTTAATGTCTAGAAACTCAATCATAAAGTAAATCCAGAAATTCCTACCGAATCAGAAATACAACAACTCTTTCCCCACAGCTTAGAAAATTATGAAACAAATTTTGCTAAGACCAGAACCACTCCCTCCATCTTGATTATCAACTGTTAGCTAGGTTCAAGCTACAGTTCCCTCTCGGAAATTTTTGGAAGTTGATTTGCTTGCCATACTTTCGGAGACCACAATCTGCTATGATCATCTCCTGTTCTTTGCAAGAGCTTTGATCATATTCTCTAGTATCTACCATCGAAGTTCCAAAGCCAATTAAGGTCCCTGTCATATAGTGATCACCATGAATTAATTTATGGTCTTAAACTAAATAAATTTCAAAGTCATTTATATATCCATGTTATCTGCATATCGTATAGTGACCGAAGTCGAGGAGGAGCCAGAAGCCTTGGAAGAGAACCTTCCAATTTTTAACTCAGAACCTGACCTGCAACAAGGCAAGCCCCGGTTTGCATTTAAAAGCTTTACAGAATTTTTACAGTCTTTATCACCTTACGTCATAAGTATTGATATGTGCATTACGTATAGGGTGATTGATACTCCACATGCATGACCAAAAAAAATCCCAGGGTTTATTTGGCACGAGTTACAGTTCGACCTGTAGTAACTGCTTTGCTAATGCATAGGAGATCCGGTAGAAGTCGAGTAGTTGGAATCTACTCGCGAGAGATGTATCTCACAGGATTGGTTGAATAGAACATGGCTTAATATAATGAAACTGAGACCGGGTAGGGAATAGATAGGAAGCGGCGAGAATTGAGTCTCGGTCGCATAGCCCTGCCTGTGTTGATTAAGGCCCGTCCGTATGCGGCCCCGCTGGGCAAGCTTGAATTGTACCGACAATATAATGGACATATGGAATCCAATAAACTGATGTAACTTGATAACTGGGATGTTGAGACCCATTAACTCACCATCGATAGGGGTGGGTTGAGGACAGTAAGGTGTAAATCGGTCGGCGGACACATGAGGTGTTCCGTGCGGAGACCTTCTGTTTTCGGAGGTGAGACGGGCTCATCATTTGAGTTTCTTGTGAAAGGTTGCCATATACGACTAGTACTGAAGTGCTACGTAGGTACTGCGCGAAGTGCTCGCTGGCATTTCCGAAAGTGCGTATGTGTCGTGTTGTCCGGGTGTGTCCTGATTGCAATCACTGTCCCTCGCAGTAATAGAGTACCACTTGTTCACTGTGTCGTGACGTAGTAAATACTAAAGAAGTCAGGAAAGTCATATGATATTGAATTATAATTACTTTGCAACTTTGTTTGGTTTAGAGATAGTATAACTAAAGATTTACAATTTCCCCATACTTTAGCTGTAATAGCATTATGTGCTTTGGGCATGTCATATCATCGGTAAAGCGTTTCTTGTTTGATTGTGGAGCCCATGATGTGCCGTGCTCAGAGAATGTCATTTGCTACTTAAAACTTGGTTATAAGGATCCACTTGTAGGCGAGTTATTTATGCTATTCCATACCTATGTTTAGTGTCCCCGTGCATCTGTCTAGTGAGACGGTTAAGTCTTGCTGAGCCTTAAGCTCACGTTTGCAGTTAACGAGTTTTTGCAGGTTACCCTTTTGAGGATGGGTTTGACGATGAGGAAACACCCCCTCCAGGGTGTACAGCCGAGTGGGAACCCTGCACGCCGCCATAGTTTGAGTGTTGCTAGTGCAAAGTATCCCTGGCATGGAAAACTTTGCTTTTTGCATAGCTAGTGCTGAGAGCGTAGCTATGGTATGTATATATTTCTTTACATCCGCTAGTATTGTGAAAACTTCCGCTGTGTATTAAATAAAAGACTTGGTCTTGTACTTTATTCTGGTTCTATTCTTGTAAACTGTTGGGTGCCGCATCGCACGACACCACCCAATGAGATCCTCGGATGTGTGGATTCCGGTCCCCACACTTTGAAGCCCTAGGCTTCTTGTTTAGAATATAGCAATCTGAACCAAAGACTCGAAAATATGAAATATTCGGTTTGTTACCCGTGAGTAGTTCATACGAGGTTTTCTTGAGCAAGCGATGAAGATATAGTCGGTGTATGGCGTGACAAGCGGTGTTAACCGCTTCAGCCAAAAACCTGTCTGAAGTCTTGTATTCACCGAGCATTGTCCTTGCCATTTCAATGAGTGTTCGGTTCTTCCTTTCGGCTACCCCGCTTTGTTTAGGAGAATAGGGTGCTGAAAATTCGTGCTTTATTCCTTCTTCGTTTAGATACTCCTCAACATGAGTATTCTTGAACTCTGTTCCATTGTCACTTCGTATGTTCTTGATCGTCAATGAGAATTCTTTTTGAGCTCACTTGAGAAACTTATTGAGTGTTCCTTGAGTTTTTGTCTTATCATGCAAAAAGAAAACCCACGTGAAGCGTCAAAAATCATCAACAATGATTAAACCATATTTATTACCGCCGATGCTTATGTAAGCAATTGGACCAAATAGGTCCATGTGAAGGAGCTCAAGCGGTCTTGTTGTAGTCATTACATTCTTCGCATGATGAGGTACTCCTACTAGTTTCCTCGCTTGGCACGCGCTACAAGACATGTCTTTCTCAAAAATGACATCCTTTAAACCTCGGATGTGATCACCTTTTAGAAGTTTTTGTAGATTCCTCATACCAACATGTGCTAGCCGTCTATGCCACAACCAACCCATGTTGGTTTTTGCAATCAAGCATGTGTCAAGTTCGGCTTTATCTTTGTTAAAGTCAACTAGATAAAGTTATCTCTTTAACACACCATTGAATGCAATAGAGTTATCACTCCTTCTAGAGACTGTCACACCCTCATTAGTGAATAAACAATTATAACCTTTTTCATATAATCGAGACATGGAAAAGAGGTTATAATCTAAGGAGTCAACATGTAAAACATGAGAAAGTGTATGCTGTGATGAAATTGCAATTTTACTGGTACCTAGCACCCTTCCTTGACTATTATCACCAAAATAGATGGCTTCACTTGAGTCTTCATTTTGTTCATATTCCACGAATATTTTTCTATCCCCGGTCATGTGATTTGTGCATCCACTATCTAGCACCCATTTTGCTCCACCAGACGAATAAGCCTGCAAAAAGAAATTATGCTTTGGTTTTAGGTACCCAAGCTTGCTTGGATCCTTTGAGGTTAGTCACAAGTGATTTGGGCACCCACACATGAGACTTGGTGTTCTCATGGCGTGGCCCAATATATCTAGCATAAACTTTTCCATAACTATTTCTCATAAGTTTATATGAAGCATCAAAGGCTCTAAACAAGATCTGTTGTTCATATAGTTCACATTGTTCAATCTATCAATGTTACTATGTTTTCCAACTTGGGAAGAGGTTCCTTTGACAAAAGCATTGTGATCCTTGTTATTCTTGTGGCTTCTAGCATTTTGCTTTTCACCATAAGAATACCCAATGTCATATTTAACATTAGGAGGTCTTGTGACCAAGTATGCACTACGTGAATACTTGACCTTCTCCTTGTCAAATATGCCACTTTGGGAGGGATGTTTGTCTTTTGTCAATTTTGACTTTTCGTCCAAGTTGATGTCATTTTTAGCACATGTACAGGTAATGATAGTTTCAGATTTTATATGTTGATAAGGTGAGATTGAAGAGGATGAAGAGCCACTTTGCTTGAGTGACTCAACTTGTGTCTCAAGGATCTTGTTAACTTTGGTTAAGTTAGCAAGTTCATTCTTGATAGTCACGTTTGAGTCTTTTAACTTCAAGCAAGCTTCCTTGCTTGAGGCTAACTCAAGTTCCAGTGATTTACTTTGCTCCTTTTCAAGCTCAAGGAGCTTTTCAATCTTAAGATATTCCTCCTTTTGGAGAATGATCATATATTCTTGGCGATCGACTAGCTCCTCCTTATCAACAAGCTTATCCATTAGAAATTTCATCTTAGCAGTGGTCTTTTTATCTAACCCACTAAGCATATCTTCATCATCACTAGAATTATCAGTATCACTAGTAAAAGAAAGTGAGGAGGAAGATTTAGATGTGACCTTTCTTTTTCCTTCCTTGGCCATTAGACATGTGTGGTCGGTGTCCTTGCTTGCGCCCATGGTTGGAAAAAGAGTGGATTTCTTGGTAGGATTCTTGATGGCTATAATTGCCATCTCCTCTTCTTCTCCAGATGAGGACTCATCATTGGAGTCCCACTCCTTCCCTAGATGTGCTTGGACATATTGCTTCTTCTTCTTGAATACCTTCTTTTGTTGAGGCTTGTTGTCTTTATTCTTCCTCTTGTTGTCCTCATGTGGACAGTCAACTATGAAGCGACCAGACTCTCCACAATTATAGCATGCACGTCTTATCTTGGGTCTTGGTTTGTCCCTATGTCTTCCTTCATTTGAGCTACCACCCTTTCTTCTTCTCATCATTTTCTTGAACTGCTTCATAAACAAGATCATCTCTTCTTCATTGACATCATTGCTTTCATCATCTCCATCATCTTATTCCTAGCTTCTCGAGCTTCTTTTGATGCCAGCTTGCAGGTTGCTTTTAGACCAACCCCTTTCTGCTTTGTCGAGTTAAGATCGGCAAGTTCCTTGACATGCTTGGCTTCCTTCTCCAACATTTTGAAGTTGATGATCTTGCCAAGAAGTTCATTCGGGGTCATTTTTCAATACCCTGTACTTTCTCTAATCATGGAACAAAGCGTCATGTTTCGGGGCATGAATGCCCTAAGAATTAGTTTCACCACTTCATGATTCGTCCACTTCTTGCTCCCATATGCTCGAACCTTATTGATGAGAGACTTCAGTCTATTGTACACATCTTGAGGTAATTCATCTTCTTCTATAGCAAATCTTACCATTTTACCTTCAATCATCTCAATTTTAGCTTCGCGCACATGACGGTCACCTTCATGTGAGGTTTTGAGAGTATCCCAGATTTCCTTGGCAATCTTGAGTACATCCACCTTGGTGAACTTGTCTCGGCTCAATGATGATGTAATCACAGCTGTGACTTGAGCATTTCGATGAATGGCTTGTTCTTGACTTGGACTTAACTCTTCATCATCATCTGGAATATCTATCCGTGTGCACACTATATGCCAAAGATTGGGTTAAGAGATACAAAATGCATTTTCATATTTTGTCTCCACATTGAATAGTCATTTCTGTCAAAGTAAGGTGCTTTGCCTAAAGGAATTGATAAGTAATGACTATTGTGAGAATTTAGACGTTCATAGTTAAAAGGATATCGGGAGTAGTTTGTGTGACTACTCCCCTTTGTCTTCTCATCTTAAATCTTCTTCTTCCCTTTTGGATATAGTGCTTTCTTCCGCAGAAGAGCCTTGAGTTCAAGCATCTCCTCATCATCATTCTTGCAGTCTTGAATGGCATTGAGGAGTTTCTCCAGCTTTTGGTTCTTTTCATCATCACCCTTTTCGTTGTTGGAGCTGATGTGTACATCTTTGATGTCCGACATTGTCTCTTCGAGCTTTGAGTCTCTTTCGAAGAGTTTGGCTCTAATACCAATTGAATGTAGCCTAGAGGGGGGTGAATATGCTTTTTGAATCTTTGTCGATCCCTGAAACACTTAACAGATTGATCAAATACAGGGAGGCTGGACTAGTCCGGTATCGTACGTACTAGTGCAGTGTACGTGGACTTGAAAGATAGATTGATCGTTAATTTAACTTCTAGTAGTCTATGCACCGGAAAGCAATTGACAATTTAAATGTATTATAACGATGAAGCAATATATTGCAATGATCAACTTTAATCCAATACTTCAATGTGAGTTATACAAGACTATGCAAAACCCTACATTAAGATGAACGATAAAATAAGAACACGCAAGACAAGGTTTTATCCCGAGGTTCAATTCCATAGAGGAATTTACATACCCGTTGAGGAGTCCAAGAAGGATTGGGTCTTCACTAACCCTTTCCTCGTTGAATCGCCACGGAGGCCGATTCTCAACCACTAATCACACAGGGGCAAATAACTTGTTCAAGAGGCCTTCTCACAAGTTGAGGGCTCCCCAGGAATTACAGTGATGAACACCACCAAACACACTCAAAAGATATACAATAAACAATAAGAGTGTGCGAGAGATCAAAACCAAGAGCTCAAGATCGTGTAGAACAAGTGATCTCCTTTGTCCAATCCCTAATCCTCAAAGATTTGATCCTTTTAGGTTTAGAATGAGTGGAGAGATGTATTTTCGGCTCTTGGGAGGTGTGACGGTGCAGGGAGTCGAGAGATGGTGTTGTATGGCCGTACACCTCTTTTTATACTAGGGTTTTCAAAAGTTACTGTTAGGGTTTGCGAGGTCCGGACTAGTCTATGGTGGACACCAGAATAGTCTGGTGTGCGTGTGTGAGAAAACCCTAAGTGGTGATGGATATCGGACTAGTCTGATTTGGGCACAGAAACTTTTAGGACTAGTCCGGTTGATATCAGACTTGTCCATTGTGGTGAACACTGTGTAGAACTGAGGACAAGTCCGTATTTGGAGGGACTTGTCCGATTTTAGTAAGAGAGTTTTCGTACTAGTCCGGTGGATATCAGACTTGTTCGGTGTTGTGAAAAATTGTAGGGCTAAGGACAAGTCCGCACTTGGAGGACTTATCCGATCTTAGTCAGAGGATTATGGGACTAGGCCGGTTGATATATATCACACCCGGTCATCGAAAGGATGAACAAACGCTCACCACATGTACGCCAGGATCAGTTGAATCGTACATGCATTGACGAAAGTGAAATATCATTACATAGCAATGTTCGATTACATAATAAGTCTTACAATATGACCCGAAGGTATACTAATACACACCACTAACCTATTTACATCATCTAAACTATTTACATAGTCCATACTATAGTGAAAGATTAGATAGATAGATAGATAGATAGATAGATAGATAGATAGATAGATAGATAGATAGATAGATAGATAGATAGATAGATAGATAGATAGATAGATAGATAGATAGATAGATAGATAGATAGATAGATAGGGCTCCTTCTTCATAGGCGGTCACACGAAGGATCACCAGACTAGACCATGTCCTCCGGGTTGATGAAGAAATCTTCCGGTGCCTCTTCTTCTTCATACACTAAAGGTAAAGTAAACGCTTGAGTACATAGAGTGCTCAGCAAGTGTGGAAAGAGGATGACATGAATGGCTAGACAAGGATAGGCCAATTATGGCTTAAGCACTATGCTTAGAACCTAAACTAAGCTTTCAGTTATCAATATCATAATAGATAAATATTCCAACACAATAATGATAATAATTTAACTTGAATCATAAATAACTACCATTTCCCAACCATAGACTAATTATGAACTGGCCGCAAGCCACTCTTATCCGTGAGCACAGTTGTCATGATAGTTTTACCAAATCTCTGCCGAGAGTGTACCCTTTAGCCACAAGAAGTGATTTCATCCCCTGTTGCCAGAGGTGGACTGAGTAAACCTCCATGTAGCCAGTGGTGATCAACCACATTTCACACTTCCGTAGGTGTGTGGCCAAGAGATCACTACATGGTCTTTACAAAGGTACTCCCGACTAGTGCTAGCCCTCTAAGGTTTCCACCACTGAGGCATTTCTGGAGTAACACTATGCCTCAGAGCCCCCTCTTAAGCCTTGTGGTTCCCAGAGCAGTACCCCTGCATCATTCCCTGCACCATCCAACTAATAGCATTTCATCGGGAGAAACCTAATTAATTGACCAAGCTGCCCCATCTCAGTCTTGTGGTGGTACTATAAAGTTTAGTGGCTTCCTCCATAAACCGGTCCTTAGAATCTGGTGGTGCCAAACCCAATCCCGGGTCTCGTGCAAACTGCACCATACCAAATCTATCCAACCACCAGATTCCTATCAACTACTATTGTGGGTCCACCATGATTAAAGTAACCAATAAATACAGTATAGTTCATGTGTATGATATTCCATTCCCAAATTCTAAGCATCGCTAAGCATGATCAAAACTTATCTTCTTCCCAACCCAATCCAGGTGACAAGGAATTATAAGGAACAAGGCATGTAACATGAAATAGTATATCATTTTATTTAGCATGCAACTAACTAACATCCTAAAATTGGTACAAGATGGTCAAGGGCACTTGCCTTCTTCGAAGACCTGGTTGTTGTTGAAGTCTTGGTCTTGAAGGTTAAAGTTGGGGTCATAGTATGACTATAAATATATTGCCAAAGCATGGTAAAAAGAAATAAAAGCTAAATAAGTATATAGCACACAATGCATGACATCACAACAGTCACATAAGCATAAAACTCTACACTAATGCGTCCATACGAAGCATTTATTATTTTACATAGCCAAAATATGCATCTAACATTTATTTTACATTTTTAGGATTTATTTATGTGCTAAAACATTTTTATTGAATTTTCTATAATTAAAATATACTTTAATCATTTTTAATAACTTTTCTATGGTCAAAATATATTTTATGTGCACTCTACAATTTTATTACAGCATAGAAACATTTTATACTAATTTTCCTACTGTTTTTATATTTATTTACCATTTTTATCTATTTTCTACACATTAAATACAACTCAAAACAATATTCAGCAATTAAATAAAACATCAGGGGCTAGCTGGTAATTTTTCTATACTGGGGCTAAAAACATAATTTAGTAAATTTTCAGAGGCTAGATCTATTAATTCCTTTATTTAAACCTATTTTCCAAAAAGTACAGGGGGTAGATTAATAAAATACAGGCTAAAACATGTTTATTCAATAGTCCAGGGGTAGCTCGCAAATTTCCAAGGGCCTGGGCGCAAAAGTGACGGCGGGAAATGAATTTTGAACGTGGATCGTTGGATCCGAGATGGACGCGCCAGATTTAAAATAACCGAACCGGTACGCATGTTTTAATCTCGGCAGTCGGCCTCAAATCGACGGCCAAGATGCTGCCACGTCGCCCTAGGCGACGCAGGCAGCGCTCGACGCCCGCGGCGGTAACCTCGCCGGCGTTGGCCAAATCGGCTAAAACGTCTTTTAATCTATGCGTCTCCTATGCTAAATGAAAGAGGGGGAGAAGGGGAGCATACCTCAGGGGGGTTTTGGGGTCCGAAACCGGCTGGAGACAAGTCGGCAACGAGGGGCGGCGGCAAACGGCGTCGACACCCGTCGAATCCGGGGAAACCCCGATGATTCCTCTGCGAAACCTTGCTCGCCGTGATCCTAGCGACAAGGCAAAGAGATTAGAGGGGAGAGGAAAGGGAGACAACCGTCGGTTAGCCGAGAACGTGTGCGACTAACCTCGATGTCGGTGGTGCTAGGGTTTAGCGCGGAGGGGAACAAATAGTGGGGGAGGGCGGCAATTTATAGAAGGGAAGAAGGTGGCGGTTGGTGGCGATCGTGTTGGGTGGTTCCGCGGGGTGAATTGGCAGTTGCTAGAGGTGGGGGATGACAGGCGGGCCTCGCACGACAGAGAGAGAAAAGGAGGGGGAGGGCTGCTGGGCCGCGGGTGAGAGGAGGGGGAATTGGGCAGAGGTAGGGATTTGGCCCAGGGGCGGTTTTCACTCTTTTTTTTTTCTTTTTCTTTTTCCTTTTCTTTTGATTTAATTTCAAAATCAAACTTCAACATTTTCTACTCGTTTGAATTCAAAAATTCACACAAAAATGCACACATAATTGTATTATATTATATTCATTTTGTTTACGAATTTTTGGGTGTTACAATTCTAACCCCATGAAAGGAATCTCGCCCTCGACATTCGAACGTCCTAAAAGAAAAGATGACGGAACTCGGTTTTGAGATCTTCTCTTTCCCACGTTGCTTCTGCCTCCGAGTGATATTTCCATTATACTTTACACATACGAATGACTTTGTTTCTGGTAACCCTTTCTGACGTCTCAAGTATCTTGATAGGTTGTTCTACATAGGACAAATCTTCTTGTACATCTACCGCTTCCATAGGTAACTGTTCCTCAAGCACTCTCAGGCACTCCTTAAGCTGCGACACATGAAACACATTATGTACATCTGACAAGTGCGGCGGGAGCTCATGTTGATAAGCCACCTCACTCTATCGTTCTAATATCTTGAACGGACCAATGTAGTGGGGTGACAACTTGCCTTTTACTTTAAATCTTCTCAACCCTCTCATAGATGACACTTTCAGGTACACATAATCGCCAACCTCAAATGTTAGATCATGCCTTCTAGTATCTACATAACTCTTCTATCTTTTTTGAGCTGCCCTTAGATTCTTTTGAATTTCTTGTACTTGTCTTTCAGCCTCTTTCAACACATCAGGTCCAAAAACTTGACTTTCTCTAGTCTAATTCCAAAATAACGGTGTCCTACATTTTCGCCCATAGAATGATTCAAAAGAAGACATCTTCAAACTAGCTTGATAATTGTTGTTATAAGAGAATTCGGCATATGGCAGATTCTTATCCCAACTTTTGCTATTCTTCAAAGCAATTGCTCTCAACATATCTTCCTATATCTGGTTGGTGCGTTCTGTCTGACCATCAGTCTGAGGATGATACGCCGAGCTAAAATTTAAATGGGTATCCATTGATTCATGCAACTTCTGCCAGAATCTTGAGGTAAATTAAGTGCCTCGATCTGAGATAATCTTCTTGGGAACTACATGTAAACATACAATCCTAGAGATATACAGTTCCACCAATTTAGGACCATTATAGGTTTCCTTCACAGGGATAAAGTGGGCAACTTTAGTCAAACGATCCACTACAACCCATATAGAATCATATCCAGACTGAGTCCTTGGCAGAGCCACAATGAAATCCATGCTGATTTCTTCCCATTTCCATTCTGGCACTTTGATTGGTTGCAGTAACCCTGCTGGTCTTTGATGCTCCGCCTTAATCAGTTGACATGTATAACATATGGCCACATATTCTGCTACATTCCGTTTCATTCCATTCCACCAATATCGATCTTTAAGATCTTGATACATCTTCGTGCTTCTGGGATGAATGAAATATGATGAGTCATGAGCTTCTCTTAGTATCAACTCTCTAACCTCCTTTATATCTGGAACACAGATCCTCTTTCCAAGCCATAGGCTTCCTTGTTCATCCTCCCTAAAGTTCAACGCTTTTCCTTTCTTCATTAATTGATTGATCTCCTTGACCTTCTCATCATTCTTTTATCCTTCTCGTATATCACGCTCAAGGGTTGAATCCACTTCCATACAAACTACTTCAGTGCTAGATAATATGCATAAGTTTAACCTTGCAAACTCTTCACATAACTGAGGTTGAAGAGCTTGTACTGATAAACTATTACATTGTCCCTTTCTACTTAGAGCATCAAAGGCCACATTAGCTTTCCCTGGATGGTAGTTGATTCCCACATCAAAATCATTTATCAATTCCAACCAATGACGTTGTCTAAGGTTGAGATCTGGCTGTGTGAATATGTAGTTCAAGCTCATGTGATCTATGTATATCTTGGTTCTTTTTCCCATTAGGTAGTGTCTCCATATCTTCAGTGCATGGACAACAGCTGCCAACTCTAAATCATGGGTCGGATAATTCCTCTCATTCTTTCAAAGTTATCTTGAAGCATAGGCCACAACATGTCCTTCTTGCATTAGGACACATCATAAACCATGTCCGGATGCATCACAACAAACAACAAACTCCTTCTGCATATCTGGCATCACCAGAACTAGCGCACTGGTTAACCTCTTCTTCAAATTAGTGAAGCTCACTTCACATTCGAGGGTCCACTTGAAAGCAACTCCTTTCTCAAGTAGCTTGGTTAGGGGCCGAGAGATCTTTGAAAATCCCTCAATGAATCGACGATAATAACCAGCCATGCCTAAGAATCTTCGTATATCATGTACACTCTCGGGTGTTTCCCAATTGAGAACATCTGCCACTTCACCCGGATCCACTGCTATACCTCCTTCTGATATGACATGACCCAAAAATGATACCTCCTTTAGCCAAAACTCACACTTACTAAGTTTGGCATATAGTTGATGTTGGCGAAGCTTCTGTAGAGCCATCCTGATGTGCTCCTCATGCTCTTCTTCAGTCTTGGAATAGATAAGTATATCATCGATAGATAACACTACAAACTTGTCCAAGTAGTCCATGAATACCTTCTTCATGAGATACATAAAATAGGCAGGAGCATTGGTCAACCCAAATGACATAACAGTATATTCATAAAGACCGTATCGAGAGACAAATGCAGTATTGGGGATGTCCGAGGGTCAAATTTTCAGTTGGTGGTAACCCGAGCGAAGATCGATCTTAGAGAACACACATGCTCCTCGCAACTGATCAAACAAATCTTCAATTCTTGGTAGTGGGTACTTATTCTTGATTGTTACCGCATTCAAGGCACGGCAATCCACACGCAATCTTTGAGTTCCATCCTTCTTAGGTACAAATATAACTGGTGATCCCCAAGGCAACGAGCTAGGACGAATATATCCTTTCCCGAGTAACTCCTCAATATGGTCCTTTAATTCAGCTAGTTGTTTAGCATCCATTCTATATGTCCTCTTATATATTGGGGTCGTCCCAGGTACTAACTCAATGATAAACTCAATCTCTTGATCATGAGGCATACCTGGTAAGTCATCTGGAAATACATCTGTAAACTCACTCACAACCCTGATGCCTTATGTACTCTCAAGATGGTTGAGTTGTAAAATTGCCTCTTACGTCTGATCTGGCCTAAACTCCACTGTAGTGCCATCTGGATGTGTTAAGAAAACCGTCCTAGTTGCACAATGAATTACTCCTTGATTCTTTGTCAACCAGTCCATTCCCAGAATGATGTCTAGTCCTTGTGAGTCCAACACTATTAGGTTGGCCCAAAAGACTACCCCCTTATATTTATACTCACTTTACGGCATAGATGCCTTGCCACCGTCTCTCCTCCAGGAGAGTTTATTAACAAAGGTCGATTCAAGAAGGTAACTACCATGTCATGCCTCTTTATGAAATCTTTGGATATGAATGAATGTGTAGCACCCGAATGAAACAGTACTGTGGCAGGTTGGGAATTAGCAGAAAACATACCGATCACCACATCGGGTGCTTCTTGAGCCTGCTCCAATGTCACATGATTGACCCGTCCGGGTGGGTTCTGCTGCTTCTTTGGACAATTGTTGGAGTAGTGTCCCATTTCTCCACACTTATAACAATGAACTCCAGCAGCATTGTTCTGACCCTTGTTACCTCCTGGTTGGTTCTGTTGTGACTGCCCATTGGGATGGTTAGCTAGTGCTGTTGGACGAGGTGGCTGCATATGCTGGCGAGGGGGTTGCATTGGTTGGCGTGGAGGCTGCTATTGTTGGCACATCTGCTGATTGTATGGTGTGGGTGGCCTATAGGTGGGATATGGGAATCTATGTCCTGATTAGGAGTTCATAGGGCGAGTCATGGGTATTGCAGGTTGAGGGGCAAAACGAGGGTGTACATTGCTACCAGAAGCATGTCCTTGAGCCAAATTCCTCTTCCTTTCATCATCATCTAACTCTTTCTTGGTCCTCTCTACTTCAAAAGCCTTGTCAACCAACTTTTGAAAGCTGATGTAGTCACTGGAAGACATGGCGAACTTCAACTCCTTGTCAAGTCCATTCTTGAAACGGAACTGCTTCTTAGAATCAGTATCCACATCTGTTGGTGCGTAGCGAGATAACTGTGTGAATGTGTTCAAGTAAGCTCGCACAGTCATACGGCCCTGCTTTAACATGAGAAACTCCTCACGTCTTGTTTGGACTTCTCCTTCAGGCACAAAGTGATTGCGGAAGTTAGTCCTAAATTCCTCCCAAGTGATATTCTATGGATTCTGATGGGCTTCAGTGAAAGCAGTCCACCAGTCGGCTGCAGGTCCCTGGAGTTGGTGAGAAGCTTGCAGTACCTTCTCCCTTCCTTCACATTGAATATGCCTCAACTTGCTCTCAATTACTCTAAGCCAATCATCAGCATCCATTGGCTCACTAACAGTGGCAAAGGTGGGTGTATGGGTGTTAAGAAAGTCCCTTCGAAAAGACCTGGCTGGAGAGGGTGGTGGTGGTGGAGGGTTTGGTGGCGGTGCTGGAGGTGCTTGCTGCATATTGGTCACAATCTGGGTGAGATTGTTGAGCAGTTGGGTCTGGATGGCCATCATTTGTTGCATCTGCTGTGCTGCTAGGGCTCCACGAGCACCCGTACCCATCCAACTTGGTATCCCTCCAAGTCCATCCTCTTGGGGTACAGCACCCCGTCCACGACCTCTGCCTCTACCAGCCATCTGTATAGGGAATAACTGAGACTTTTAGGATAATAGACGACATATAGAAGAGTACACTATGGTAAACGGTGCCAACTACATGCATCAAGGGAAACACACATATATATAGTAAGCAAATCCATTAATAACTAGTGCGGATGTGGACAGGATGCCAAGGCATTCCACAACTCACACAACACACTAACAAGCCTATATACAAATGACGTGGATGTGGACAGGATGCCTAGGCATTCCACAACTCACATCGCACACACACACACCATGAAGCAAACCACTAATACAATAACATGGATAACACGACTCAATACTAGAGAGGGCGTAGCTACACGCTCCTACATAGTACGGGTAGGTGTTCTGAGCTGTCCAATAGGGTAGAAAGTCTACTCCTACTCGTCTGGGTCCTCATCGGAGTCCTCCTCGATCTCCTTCTCTGGGTCCTCCTCTGGGTCCTCCTCCGAGTCCTCTGGTGAGCGATCGCAATGGTCAGGCGAGTTTGGGTCCCAACGCTCACCGTTCTACGCGTACTGTGGGGAGTACGGGTCAGTCGCAGTAATCCTCCGGTAGCGCTAGAGAAGCTACTCGTAGTGGCCAGTGAACTCCCTACAATCCTGAAGCTCCTACTGACAACGCTAAAGTCGTGAGACAACTCCACAACATCGTCAACAAGCCTCTCGCTTTGAGTGAGGTACAGAGGTCCCTCGACGTCGCATCCAGTGAAGTTGGTTGTGCCACTAGGGCGCTGAGGGGTGAACGCGTGCTCCGTGCGCTCCAAATGGAACCTGTGGGCGTGAATCCAATACATAGTTGCCTCCCATGTAGCGTCCTCCTCAGCGGCACGATGAGAGCTCCTCCAAGCCGGAGAGTAGTGCGCGTGCAGCAACTCCGAGTCGTAGTAGATCGACGGCTGGCTAGTCCACTCCAGTCCACTAGTAGACGGCACAGAGGCCCTAGTACTGTGGTAGACAAAGCGAACACGGTACACATGGTACCCCGCAGCACGAAGGAGGGAGAGAAGGCGGATACGCATCCCTGCTGCAGCATGTCCAGTAGAGATCAGCATTGTCTCCCTGCTGATGCGTGAGGTGCGGAGCGGCTGGATAGAGTGTGTCGGGGAACACGACCACCAGTCATCTTGCATGTCGTCTGCTTGATGCGAGCCATCTACAAATATTTGAAAAGGAGAGAGTGATATCAATAATCAATAAATCATGTTAGAATGAAAACAATAAGTACAGTAAGGTAAGAAGCACATGTATTGAGGTAGGAAACACAAAGTTTTGGAAATACTAGGAAACACAAAGTTTTGGAAATACTATTTTATAAGAAAATAGTATAGTCCTTATTTCGACCATTTCTAACTAGGCTTGCATCCTACGGGCAACACGGCTCTGATACCACTTTGTCACGCCCGGTCATCGAACGGATGAACAGACGCTAACCACCTGTACGCCAGGATCAGTTGGATCATACATGCGTTGACGAAAGTAAAATATCAATACATAGCCATGTTCGATTACATAATAAGTCTTACAATATGACCCAAAGGTCTACAAATACACACCACTAACCTATTTACATCATCAGAACTATTTACATAGTCCATACTACACAGAAGATTAGATAGATAGATAGATAGGGCTCCGTCCTCACAGGCAGTCGCGCGAAGGATTTCCAGCCTAGACCATGTCCTCCGGGTTGATGAAGAAATCTTACGGTGCCTCTTCTTCTTCATACTCTGAAGGGAAAGTAAACTCTTGAGTACATAGAGTACTGAGCAAGTGTGGGAAGAGGATGACATGAATAGCTAGAACAAGGATAGGCCAACTATGGCTTAAGCACTATGCTTAGAACCTAACCTTAGCTTTCAGTTATCAATATCATAACAGATAAATATTCCAACACAATAATGATAATAATTTAACTTGAATCATAAATAACCACCATTTCCCAACTATAGACTAATTATGAACTGGCCCCAAGCCACTCTTATCCGTGAGCACGGCTGTCATGACAGTTTTACCAAATCTCTGCAGAGAGTGTACCCTTTACCCACAAGCATTGATTTCATCCACTATTGCCAGGTGGACTGAGTGAACCTCCATGTAGCCAGTGGTGATCAACCACATTTCACACTTTCGTAGGTGTGTGGCTAGGAGATCACTACATGGTCTCTACAAAGGTACTCCCGACTAGTGTTATCCCTCTAAGGTTTCCACCACTGAGGCATTTACGGAGTAACCCTCCGCCTTAGAGCCCCCTCTTGAGCCTTGCAATTCCCAGAGCAGTACCCCTGTATCATTCCCTGCACCATCCAACTACTAGCATTTCATCGGGGGAAACCTAATTAATTGACATGGCTGCCCCATCTCAGTCTTGTGGTGGTACTATAAAGCTTAGTGGCTTCCTCCATAAATCGGTCCTTAGAATCCGGTGGTGCCAAACCCAATCCCGGGTCTCATGCTAACTGCACCATACCAAATCTATCCAACCACCAAATTCCTATCAACTACTATTTTGGGTCCACCATGATTAAAGTAACCAATAAATACAGTATAGTTCATGTGTATGATACTCCATTTCCAAATTCTAAGCATGGCTAAGCATGATCAAAACTTATCTTCTTCCAAACCCAATCAAGGTGACAAGGAATTATAAGGAACAAGGCATGTAACATGAAATAGGGTATCATTTTATTTATCATGCAACTAACTAACATCCTAAAATTGGTACAAGATGGTCAAGGGCACTTGCCTTCTTCGAAGACCTGGTTGTTGTTGAAATCTTGGTCTTGAAGGTTAAAGTTGGGGTCGTAGTATGACTCTAAATATATTTCCAAAGCATGGCAAAAAGAAATAAAAGCTAAATATGTATATAACACACAATGCATGGCACCACAACAGTCACATAAGCATAAAATTCTACACTAATGTGTCCCTACAGAGCATTTATTATTTTACATAGCCAAAATATGCATCTAACTTTTATTTTACATTTTTAGGATTAATTTATGGGCTAAAATCATTTTTATTGAATTTTCTATGACCAAAACATATTTTAAACATGTTTAATAATTTTTTTATGGTCAAAATATATTTTATGTGCACTCTACAAATTTATTAAAACATAAAAACATTTTATACTAATTTTCCTACTATTTTTATATTTTACATTTTTATCTATTTTCTACATAGTAAATACAACTCTAAATAATATTTAGCAATTAAATAAAATATCAGGGGCTAGCTGGTAATTTTTCTATACTATACAGGGTCTAAAAACATAATTTAGTAAATTTCCAAAGCCTAGATCTATTAATTCCTTTACTTAAACCTATTTTCTAGAAAGTACAGGGGGTACATGAATAAAATACAGGCTAAAACGTGTTTATTCAATAGTCCAAGGGGTAGCTCGCAAATTTCCAAGGGCCTGGGCGCAAAATTGGCGGCAGAAAATGAATTTTGAATGTGGGCCGTTGGATCCGAGATGGACGCGCCAAATTTAAAATAATTGAACTGGTACACATGTTTTAATCTCGGCCGACGGCCTCAAATCGACAGCCGAGATGCTGCCATGTCGCCCTAGGCGACCAGGCGGCGCACGGCGCGGCGACACTCGGCGCCCGCTGCAGAGACCTCGCCGGCATTGGCCAAATCGGC
Source organism: Tuctoria greenei (assembly GCA_036927565.1). Lineage (NCBI taxonomy): Eukaryota > Viridiplantae > Streptophyta > Magnoliopsida > Poales > Poaceae > Tuctoria > Tuctoria greenei. The sequence goes on along the minus strand of JAYESD010000006.1, from coordinate 43,016,867 downwards.
CAAAACGCCGCTTAATCTATGTGTCTCCTATGCTAAACCAAAGAGGGGGAGAAGGGGAGCATACCTCGGGGGGGGGGGGGGGGGGGGGGTTTCGGGGTCCGAAATCGGCTGGAGACAAGTCGCCGACGAGGGGCGGTAGCAAACGGTGTTGGCACCCGTCGAATCCGGCGAAACCCCGGCGATTCCTCCACAAAACCTTGCCCGACGTGATCCTAGCGACAGGGAAAAGATATTAGAGGGGAGAGGGAAGGGAGACAACCACTACAGGAATATCGATCAATTACGTCGGCTAAGGCCTAAACCGACGTAAGTTACTTAATTACATCGGTTTTACCTTAACTACGTCGATGGCTGGCCGATGAAGCGGATTGGACGTAATTAAGGTAACTTACGTCGGCGACCGATGTAAGTTACTTAATTATGTCGGTCTGCGGCAACCGACATAAGTTACATACCAGAATGGGCCGCGGGCTAGGCCGGAGTACTTACGTCGGCCACAGCGGGCTGACATAAGTTAAGTGGTATAACTTACGTAGGTCAGGACACACCGGCGTAAGTTAAACAAGGCTAACTTATGTTGGCATGACCATAGACGATGTAAGTTAAGGTTTCAAATTTTGTTTAAAACAGAAATTGACTACCTCGCACGATGGCGAGAACACGTAACATATACACAGATATACAGAACAGATATACAGAATGCAAAACAGTTGCAAATTAAGTTCTAAAACATCAACAACAACAAAACATCCATCGTGCTACACGCTAGACCCTCCACAGCCTCCGGGATCTTCTCAGCGTGTTCCCGGACCCTGCAAAAGAAACATAATCACTAGTAAGCATCAATGTTAACTCAGTGATAACATTAGAGTCCAAGAACATCAGTGTCAAAAGAAGGAAGCATGATGTAGTTTCAAATGAAGTAATGTTGCATATATAAATAGCAAACTAGCATGTATCAGAGTTGGAGACTTTAGGTAACAGGTCAAGCTTATGAACCACTAGCCCTTAGTTAACTGGAAGCACTGACAACTTATTAACTATATACTAATCATTTCTGCCATGGTCAAAAACTACTAAAGCTTGATTACAATTAACTTCCTCACCACTATGGGAATCAATATCTGACAAGTCATCAAGATCTACCTCTATGTTCTACCTCCTTATCTCTCTATGTAAAATACTAAAATGGATAGAACAATATTAAATAGAGAGTTTATCACATGCTCCGATGTCTGCTGCGGCGGAAGCGTAGGAATCTCGATATCCTTACCACTGTGTCGAGCAAGAGTCTACCATTGCAAAATAATAGAAGATATATGTTATTGAAGTGTTGTGAAATTTAACGATGGTACTTTAAATTACTTACTGCCACCACTGCTTGCAGCTGGGCCATCATTAAGGCCGTCCTTTGCTGCTCCTCCCTTGCCTCCGCTCTCGTCCTCTCCAGCTCTACTTGGATTTGCGTCAGCGTCTCCTTCATGGCCTAGAGCTCTAGCTGGGTCTGTGAGAGACGACCACTGGTCCCAACGGACGAAGCCTACGATGATGAAGTGCCTCTCAAAGGTCGCGCCGACCTCGAGTCGACAACTCCATCAAAAATGGCAAACCTGCAAAAGAATGAAAGCACTAAGTAGAAGAAGATTAATTGAAAAAAAAATGAAACACATGAACAACTCACCGTCCATGTGCCTTCCAGCCTCCGCTTGCGTACGCGGCTTAGGGGTCGATCGGCGCACTTTCCCAATCGTAATCTGCACTGTGTATCTTTGCGACCTCCTGCGCGTACTTTGCCTACAAAACAAATAAATCTTGTAAGCATGTCAACAATAGCATTAGTTATAATGAAATTGATGAATTTTAAAAACTTACCTGTTGGTCGGCTGCGACCTGACTACACTGCCCTGGCTAAGAAGGGTCACTTCCCTTGTGACCTCTCTTCCAAACTTGAGTCGGGGTCGGCTCGTGACCCATCTCTCGCTCCTGTACAGCTGTGTTAGTGAGATAAATATATTAGGAACACATAAATAAATTGAAAAGGTACTTACCATGCGTTTAGCCAAACGCAAGTAGCCGTCGCCGCCATAGTTGTGCTTGCCCTCGGACCCCATCCGGCACTGTCTAGCCTTTGTGGACTTATTGATGAAAGCATCGCTAGCCCAGTACCGACACAGAGCTAAGTACGCCTCGATGTTACTCTGTAACCAGGAAATACTAACCTGCACATATTTCATTTTTCATCAACGCAGTTAACATACGTAGATATTGTAAATATTTAAAAATATTAAAAACTTACCTCCGCTTACTGCTCCTCTGTCAAGTACGCGTCGGAGTCCTTCCTAAATAGACCCCTTTGCTGCTCCTGCTCCTGCTCCGGGGGTGCTGCTTGTAGTATGCATTGACAGCCTGAATCCGGGCGTACGACAATGCCGCCGTCGTGAGCTTCCGAGCGTTGTAATGGAACACGCGTCTTGCGTGGTCCTCCATGCCTGGTTCCTCCACTTGGTACCTCATCTTTAAGCAAACAAATATTTAAGTGATATGCATTAATAATTCAAACAAGTTGGAAAAATGAAACAGTTAAACTTACCATAAAATCGTGCCACACGGCTCCCTGAACCGTGTCGTGGACCGGGTGAGAGACACGAGTGTATTCATCTCACGACAGGGCAGGGAAACCGTCAATGACACCGGGGTAGTGCAACTTCACGATAGCACCCAGGACACTATTAACCTGCCTGTGGTGCTTCTCGGCCCCCGTGAACAAAAAGTCATACCAACATCTACAAAATATATTAAATCATTAAGTAAAGGAAAATAACATCTACTATTAAATATACTATATACAGTTTTTACCTGTCTCCGACAGGACGGATCGTGATCTGCTGAGTAGTAACCGGAGGTGGAGCCACAAAGTGGGTCCTCCTCGTCTGTCGCCTCTGTTGCGATGCTGCCGCGTCCTGTGTCCCTGAAGGCTCTGCAGAACCACCAGAGTCCAAAGGAAGGCTAGGGGTAGCCGGCTGCAGAGGGAGGCTAGCACTAGCCGGCTCCGAAGGAAGGCTAGCGCTAGAGGGCTCCTATAGTGGCCCCCTAGCCTCTGACTCGGGCTCCTGTAGCGGCCCCCTAGCCTCTGACTCTGACTTCGACTCAGAAGACTCTGAGTCAGACTGCACAAAAGGAAAAGATTGACAATAAATAATTATTAACAACTGCAATTTCTAAAATAACTTTATTGTAAACTAAAATTTACCTCCGTTCGCTGAAAGCACACGACAGCTGAGGGTGGAGCGTGCGCCAGAAAGAGGGAACGTCAGCTCAAAGGTAACGAGGTCCCTGACCAAGGGTCTCATGGCGGTTAAAACGCTCTCATTGGCTTCCCCTTCCCCTTCCCTTTGCCCTTTGACGACATCCTGTTGCAAGGAGTAAATGATTAATATGCAAAGATAATATACAAAATTAATGTTAAGTTAGTGAATAAAATGTTACTTCAAAATTCATCAACATCACGATCATGCACTCTACTCCTTAAACCAGCCCATCGATCTTCTTCTTCTGTGTATCATTTTCGTTTGCGCAAATCAGCAAGTTCAACTATGTCATCGATATCTTCAGTTTCCGATTCTGATTCTGTTTCCGCTTCCGTGCTAGTCTCGATATCTTGAGTGTCTCCAACTAAGTCATCGAGTCCTACACCGGGCTCGACTGAGAAGGAGTCTGACAACTCTTCCTCTTGGTAGACACAATCAACCTCAGCTTCGTCGTGGTAATCATCATCTCCTGGAGCGTATAACCGCTCACGAGGATTCACCTTATGTACCACCCACCAAGCTTTTAATTTATTGCATGGATAAGGTAGATAGTACACTTGCTCTACTTTGTGTGCAAGAAATAATGAATCGAATCCTTTCAACTGTTCTTTGTGTTTTACTTTGACCATGCCAAATTCGTTTACTCGAATTCAATGAATGGAATAAAACCATTCCCAGTCAAAGAATACCGCTCGAATTGTCTTGTTTGCGACAAAAGTGAATTCAACGATTTTTTTAATAATCTCGTAGTACTGCGTTTCATGATCTTGCGAATCGATTGCCCTCATCACAACTCCGAGATTACATGTTGCCGCGAGAGGACGAAGAGATTCAAATTGAGTTGTATGGAATCGAAAGCCGTTGACGTCATATTGACCATAGCTTCTAACATTAACCAGTCCACGGGATAGTTGTCGCAAATCTTCATGGACATTGGCATCTTTTTGGCACTGTCCAAGATATGGAGTTATTAGAAAATGTAAGCATTCTAAGTTATAAGAAAACGTTGTTAACATTGATAAGTTATCGAGAAAACATTACATGATCTTGAAACCAGGAAAGAAAATTAGATCCCTCATTTATTCCTTCCCGTCGAATCTGTTCTATTTGCTTGCTCGTGGGTTGATGTCTATGTCTCCAATTTTGCTTGTCGAATATACTACACGAAAAAGAGAACCTTTTAGAATACATGTGTTGGAAAAGATGGTGAAAAGCATAAGTGTAGGAGAAACACTTACTTGAAATATTCATTCATTTCTTCCATATTAGCGTGCATGTAGAAGAAAGCAGCACACCTTTCTTTTTCACTAACATCGTAGGAAGTGTAACTACCAACAGTAGTGCCTCTTGTTGCAAAAATGGAGAGATCGCTACAAGGAGGTTGCTCATCCATATTGTATCGCATTACCGAAGTATTAACATCGTGTTCCTATGCAAAGTAAACACTTGAGAGGTATCCTACTTCCTTAAGAGTAAAAGCTTCGGCGATGCAACCTTCAACCCTTGCCCTGTTACCAACCATTGGTTTCAGATATCTTAGTGATCTTTCAATATGATACATCCACCTATATTGCAAGGGACCGCCCAATTTTGCTTCAAATGGAAGATGAATTAAGAGATGTTGCATTGGATTGAAAAATCCTGGAGGAAAATTTTTTTTCCATCTTACGCAGAAGTACTGGAATCTCCTTCTCCAACTTAGTCATCATCTCTGGCGTGATTTCTTTAGCACAGAGTTGCCTATAAAAGTGGCTAAGCTCGGCTAACACCTTCCACGCTGCATCGTCAAAATAGCCTCCAAACATAACAGGCAGAAGTCTTTCCATGATTATGTGATAATCATGACTCTTCAACCCAATGAGCTTTCCCATTTTCACATTCACGGCTCGTCTCAGACTAGTTGCATAACCATATGGGAATTTCAACCTTTGCAACCACTCGAGAACTTCTTCTTCTTTTTTAGGTCGAAGATAGAAAGGAGCATGTGGTTTACCACCATTTTCAGAGAGCTCAAGAGTTTGACGGTTGCAAAGCTCAACAAGATCCTTTCGAGCCTTTAAATTGTTATTTGTTTTGCCTGTCATGTCCATGCATGTGCTTATGATACATTCGGCCATGTTACGGTCTTGATGCATAACATCAATGTTGTGTCTTAGAATCAACGACTTCACATACGGTAGCTCCCAAAGTCCACATATGTGAGTCCAATTGTGTTTGTCTCCGTAACCTTCGACATATCCAGGACGACATTCATCTGTCACCAATTTTTCCAACATATCAGATATTTCTGACATGTTAAGACGTTTTGATGGTCCTTTAGTGACAACAGTGTTCTTTCTAAAGACATTCCTCTGTTGTCTAAACAAGTGATTCGAAGGCAGCCAACGTCTATGACAATCGAAGTAAGATATCTTGCCTCCATGGGTAAGTCAAAAGCAACCAGTATCCGAGGCACATATCAGACACATCAACCGACCATGAGTGCTCCATCCAAAAAACATGTCGTATGCCGTAAAATCGTGAACGGGCCGCAAATAAGCAGCTCGGAGGTTGAATTTCCGCTTCTTGTAACAGTCGTACGCTTCGACTCCTGTCCACAACATTTTCAACTCTTTGATCAATGGTTTCAACATCACGTTGAGACGTGACCTAGGATGATCCGGCCCAGGTACAATAAGGCTAAGAAACATAAACTCATTCTTCATGCAAAAAGTCGGTGGAAGATTGTACGGAATGACAAAGACGGGCCAACAGGAGTATGGTACGGCGTTTGTGCTGAACGGCATGAACCCATCTGTCGCCAACCCGATGCGAACATTTCTCGCTTCACGAGCGAATTCTGGGTCGAACCAGTCCAGCGCCTTCCATGCCTCATCATCAAACGGATGCGTCATGACTCCATTATTCTCATGCTCACCTGCTTTGTGCCATGTCATGTGTCCGGCCGTTTTTTTTTTTTTGAAAGGAACAACCGCTTCAACCTCGATGTCACAGGTAAGTAACGAAGCTGCTTACGTGCGACTTCTGTCATCACAGTATTACCATCGTTATTAACAATTTTGACAAACCTCGGTTGACCACATTTCAAACATTTGTTCTCATTGGCATGCTCTCTCCAGAAAAGCATGCAGTTGTCCGGACACACATCAATCTTCTCGTGCTTCATACCAAGACCGGAAAGAATTTTCTTCGAGTTATACATATCTTTAGGCACTTTGTTGGGATGTGGAAGGGCATCTTTGAAGAAATTGATGAGCAAGTTGTACCAATTGTTAGAAAAGAAGAACTTAGACTTAATTGCCATAAGTCTAGTCACAAAATTGAGGATTGACATTTTAGTATGTCCATGTAGCGCCTCTTCTGAATCTTTGAGACGTTTGAAGAACTCTTTAACCTCTGCTGTTTGAGGATCTTCTGTAAGCTCTGGTCGTATAGCTTCCAGCATCTCATCCATCATATCAACCTCTGTGGCATCATCGTTGTCCGCTTCCACTTCTTGTACAGCTTGAGAAGTTGTCTCGTCGTGGAAGTTCCACAACTCATAATGTGACACGTAACCGTTTCGACACAAGTGCATCGTAAGTTCCACTTTGTCCAAAAACGTTCCGTTTCGGCATTTTGTACATGGGCACCGTGCCTTATCGCTATTTGACAATGAAAAAGCTCGTCCCACAAAAGCTTCTGTCTTGGCGTACCACTCATCTAAGTGACCACCAGTTCTGCTCTTCCAACCAGTCTACATCCAACTACGATCTTCGCCCATGTTTGATTCTGCAATCAATAGCCAGACAAATTACCGTTAGTTTCTCATTAATTTATACATGATAGAGGAAAGAATTAGAGAGACAGTGGGTTTGTGCCAGTTCGAAGCCTGACACGGGCCATGCTCGGGCTTGACCTCAGACCCCGCTCAGCCGCCCTCGGCTCCCTTGCCTCGTATTGAGTCATCGGTCGCCGCCCGCCATCTGCGGTGCCCAACCCGAATCCTCCCCAAATCTATGAGGATGCGAGGCGAGCCCAACGAGTGACGACTCCTAGACTCTCGTCCAGAGGAGGCGAGGTGGGGACCCCGGCGAGACGACGAAACTGTTGGCAAAGAAGCTGCGGAGGAGGCCATGACTACAATGGTCTACACGGCACGATCACACTTATTGTGTGTCGTGCCCATCCGGGTTGGTCACTTAACCCTAACGATTCATCAATGTTGGATTATCATCCGTCTCAAAAATCATGAAATTTCGGCAGCATAACGCCGCATATTTAACACTACACCCCCTATCTGGTGCAGTTCTTTAAGTACAAAGGGGGGCAACTGGTTAGCTCAAAAACCTGTTGCCTTACGGATGTTGCGAGTCAAGGACAAATACTTGCAACTTACATTTTCGGAGTTTTCATGGACTTATACATACCCACAAACACGCACAGTGTGAACAGGGGGTCTTGCGGCGAAGACATACCTAGCTATAGAATTTTAGGGTTAGTAATGGGCCGTCCGGCCCATATACACTTAACCCTAATGATTCACCCCATGTCACTAGTCAGGGTCACGATTGTGACCCACACTGTCTATATACACTAGGGTTGGGCCCAATGGGCCGTATATACGCTACATATATACCACAGATCGGCCAGGCTTCGGGCCGGCACGACACGCTCGGCCTGTGAACAGGCCCGACACGGCCCGACAGAGGAAAATGGGATCTGTCGTGCTTGGCCTTGGCTTATGGCCCATCGTGCCGGCCCGGCCCGACAAGGCAAATTTGCAGGTCGCGCCAGGCCTAATGTTTTCATGCACGAGACCGGCCGTGCTTGGGTCGGCCGGGCTTGGGCCGGCTGGCCCAGCACAACCCATTGGCCATCTATAGCCACGACAGAACCTAAGAGCCCCGACAGCCGACCGCCCCTGACGCTGCCCTCAACATAAACCAATTAAGCATAATCTACACTACACTAATTAAGCATAATCTACACTAAGCACAATTAAGCAACTTAACCACTTAAGCATAATTTAAACAATTCAATTCAATTTCAAATTTGAACAATTCAGATCAGTTCAATTCAATTCAAATCAAATTTAAACAATGCAATTCAATTAAATTTCAATTGAATGGGTTAGGGTGGGTGGGGTGTTTGGGGGGGGGGGGGGTCTGTGGAAGGGAGGGGGGCTCGGGGAGGGGGGTGGGGGGTCTATGGAGGGTAGGGGGGCTCGGGGAGGGGAGGGGAGGGGGAGGGTGTGGGGACCTCTGCAGGGGAGGGGATGGGGAGGGGGGCGAGGAGGGGAGGGAGGTGGCGCTCGGCCGGGGAGGGTAGGGGGAGGGGGGTCGGGGAGGGGAGGGGAGGTGGAGGGGGAGGGGGAGGGGGGCTGGGAGGGGAGGGGGAGGGGGCGGCACTCAGTCGGGGAGGGGAGGGGAGAGGGGGCCGGGGAGGGGAGGTGGAGGTGGAGGGGGAGGGGAAGGGAGGGCCGGACGGCGGCAGTCAACTGGGGAGGGCGGGGCGGCGCTCGGGGAGGGGGCGGGGGGGGGGGGGCGTGCTGGCGGTCGGAGAAGGGAGGGGAGGGGAGGGGAGGGGAGGAGTATACCTTGCGGCGGCGGCGGACGACGGAGGCGTGGTGGCGCCGTCGGACGGCGGCGGCAGCGACGGGTTGAAGTAAAGCAGTGGCGGTTGAAGCAAAGTGGTGCATGCGGGTAAGGAAGGGAGAAGAGAAGGCGCGCGTGGGGTAGGTTAAAATACGTAACTTACTTCGGCTAGATAGTTAAATGACGCCGGCCTATGTAACTTAAGTCAGCCATCCTTCTAGCCGACGTAAGTTAAGCCTAAATTACGTCGGCTGCTTTATTCACATCGGCTAGTTGTCCAGGCCGACGTATGTTTACATTTATTGATGTCGGTCTACTAACTAACGTCGGGCGCCAATGTAAGTTAGTTAACTTATGACGGTTTTTCTGGCCGACATAAGTTAGTTTATTTACGTCGGTCGGCCGACATAAATTAAGTTGGCCGACGTAAGTGTTAGCGTTTCCTATAGTGAACTGTCGGTTAGCCGGGAACGTGTGCGACTAACCTCGATGTCGGTGGTGCTAGGGTTTGGCGCGGAGGGGAAGAAAGAGTAGGGGAGGGCGGCAATTTATAGAGGGGAAGAAGGCGGCGGTTGGTGGCGATCGTGTTGGGTGGTTCCTCAGGGTGAATTGGCGCGTGGAGTGGCGGTTGGAGGGGGTGGCACGCGGCGCGGCACGAGACAGAGAGGGAGGCGGCGGTTGCTAGAGGTGGGGGATGATAGGCGGGCCCCATGCGACAGAGAGAAAAAAGGAGGGGGGCTGCTGGGCCGCGGGTGAGAGGAGGGGGAATTGGGCCGAGGTAGGGATTTGGCCCAGGGGCGGTTTTTACTCTTTTTTTCTTTTTCTTTTTCCTTTTCTTTTCTTTTGATTTAATTTAAAATTCAAACTTCAACGTTTTCTACTCATTTGAATTCAAAAATTCACACAAAATGCACACATAATTGTACTATATTGTATTCATTTTTTTTAAAAAAAAAAATTTTGGGTGTTACAATATAAGACTTGTCCGGTGTTGTGCAAATGCAAAGTGCTGCGAACTAGTCCGCACTGGGGGGACTTGTCCGTTTTTAGTCAGAGAGATATCGGACTAGTCCGGTTGATATCGAACTAGTACGCACAGCTGATTTTTGTGCAGTGAGTGTAATCATTTGTTCACTTGAGCTCTTGGGATATGTTTCTCCAACACACTCCATATAAAATAATTCAATATTTTCAGCTCTTGAGCTCTTTTCCCTTTGGATCCTCATTCTCCTTTCTTTTTTGCTTTCTTTCTAATTGCTTTAAAACCTGCGCTCATCTCAACAATTTTGTTAGGATCTCATTTGTTTGCCATTAATCAACCAAAACCCACAAGTGATGCCTAGATGCCTTTCATCGATCAATGACAAATCTAAATATTTGCTTGAGGATTCTTAATGGAAGTCATAATTAAGAAATCAAACAGCGGTAAGGATGAGGTAGTATCAAGTGCATGAATCAGTTGGTGTAACCATTAGACATTGAATCCATAAAAAAATGAACGATCGAGAAGGTTTGAGTCATTTATCTTATACTCCCTCCGTCTCATTGCAACCTTATTTCTAGGATTTAAATAGCATGTGAGTGGAGAATGAAAATTACCCTACTATCCTTCACAAACAATCTTCATTGCGGAGTCAGAGCCAGACTCTCACTTTGCATTCAATGCAAAGTCAGAACCAAGTTGTTCATCAACCAGTTAAAATCTAAAGAAAATTGAAAAGAACTTGCATGCATCAGCGTGGAGAAGACATAAAAAATGGATGGGACAAGTAATAGCAGAGTAGACAACTTTACTGGTTGAAGATAGAGTTTGGGTGGGACAAAATTTCTCCTCCAGAAATAAGGTTTCACTGGCACGGAGGTAGTATTAGACTAGTTGGTTAGAAGTTTGAATGTCCAAAGAGTCTCTCAGACACTAAATTGGAAATATAGAAGTTTGAAGGTCCAGGGAGTCTCTTAGACACTACTGTGGAAATATAGAAGTTGAAGAATCAAATGGGTGAAGTTAAAATCAAGGTCAAGATGAAGACAACAAACTCCTCAGCAGAGTCACCACAGGATATGATAGTAGTTAGCGTAAGATACGATGAGCACAAAATATATAGAGAAGTTGAGGTTTTATGCAGAAGGATCAATGGAGTCACTATATGATACAGTGAGTTTCTATGCACAAGGATTAGTGGAGTTACTATACAATACAGCTCCGGATCTACGTTGGACCTGCTCTAGGTCAGCAGCTTGCTGCCTCATCATCGCTTGGCTTCGCATTGGAACTTCTCGGTGCTGGCATCAGCGACCTCATCATTGTACTCGGCTCCGTGTTGGAGCCACTCGTCATTGGTGGCAATGTCCTCACCGTCAGGCAAATAATGCTCTAGATTGGGTGGCTCGGAATGGCAGCCTTTAGGAAGCTGTGGTAGTGGGAATAAGCGAGCAAGATTGAATATAGAACTTTTTTGTTCGGTATTTTTTTTTGTTCGGAGCTTAGGGGTATTTTTTGTTTGGTACATATCAAATACCCACAAAGTAAGTATACACATCAATGGCATCTTTTAAACGAGAGTCTGAACTGTAATGGCATGAATTTGAGTTCCGAAATATAATTTTTTTTATAGACTGAAAAGTTACAGTGACATATATCTGATTAACCCATTTATCATATTAGACTACCTTGGCAGAATTTTGAATTGCCTATATAATTAAGTTGCCAGATTAAGTAGTATGTATTTAACATGAATATTGGATTATATAGCAGGAGATAGAGACTACTTTACGCATTGCATGTGAAAGCAAGGTAAAGAGAGCGACGGTACATGTGTAATCGTGCAAGCAGTTCTTCAAGACCACACGATCCATCCTACGGAAAATGTATTTTTATTTTAATTTAATATCTCAACACTTGATAACAAAATTGACAAATAACCTCTTACTGAGTCGATCGTAGGATCGAGATGGCATGATCTTTATTAGAAGCTGATTGCACCATGCATCAGTACGGTGATTGCATGCATGTTAGTCATTGTTAAAGCTAAAGGAGCGGCTTATTTTGTAGGCAAGATCAGTGAGGATGGGCTTGGTATGCCTTAATCTACACCTAAGGGCCCTATGGTATATTGAAGCAATTATTTAATTCCTGCCAAAAATAAGAGACAGCAAGCCAAAGAGAAATCGAAGCGGATGTTTAGCAGGATTTTTGCTGCAGTCAAGTTGAGTTAGTAATTTTAGCTAATTATCATTTCTACAAAATTAGATATGAATGCATGGGTTATCCTGATCTCATTTGGACGACCCATGCATGTTCATATGCCATGTGGTAAACTACACCCTACACCTTAAATTATCATGGTGGCATGCAGGTTCTTGTGAAGACGCAACCCAGCAGCACCACACCAGACTCAAGTTAAAAGCAACCGACACAATTGGTAAAGTGAAGGAAATGATTCAAGATCAGCAGATAATCATATTTGATGGCAATTTGCTACACGATGGATGGTCTACCCTTGCTGATTATGATGGCAATTTAGTTTAACATTGTCTAATTATTTTTTATCTTTTTCCTAATTAATATTTTCCATAATTTTGTTGTAGCCTTATTATATTAGTCATTTTGCCACTTTATAAAGTTATATTCTATTGTAATTAGTATTTAAGTAGAAAATTTTATTTTCTCAGTCCCATTAATTAAGATTATTTTGTTGATGTGGATTATAATGTGTTAATTAAGTTAATTATTTTTCGCTATAATTTAAAGTATTTATGTATGTTTAAGTAACTAGTTATTTTTTTAAGTTCTTTCTGTATTTTAGGGATTAGCATATGAGGCAATTTCTAAACTTTGCAAGACTTACGCTTTGAATATTTTAGATGTACTATTTACTGATTAGATCTTCACCAACGTGAAATTTTTATTCAGATAATGATTAAGTGTAGCGTTTACATAGTAATTTTATCTTACGATATATGTCCTTGACAAAATTTTACTATGATAAGAAAGATTAATTTAAGTATTATTCTACACCTCTCAACAATGATGTAGAATTAATGCTTAATCATGTTAAGTTTGTGATAATCACCTCATAAAATGATCTTCGGATTAAATCAGAACTAGAAAGATTTAATTGGAAAATCAGTTAAGTAGCATGATAACTTAATTAGCATGATTAAGTTCAGTAAACTGTCATTATGTTTTGGATGTATATGGTGCTCATACACATAAATTCCTAAGTATTATATATATATATATATATATATATATATATATATGTATGTATGTATGTATATATATACCATTGGATATATAAGAAATTAAGTAAAGTAAGTTTTAATTAAGTTTCCGCTGCTCTTGTAAGTTCATTAGTTTATGTATTCTTTTAATCAAATTGGATCGTCTTACGAGAAAGTTTAATTGGAAGAATAATTGTGTAAGCATGATAATTAATATTATCATGATTTTTATCATAGAAACTTTTCTCAACTAACCATCGTGAAAGGCGAGATTTTCCATGTAGTAAGATGTTTTGAATATTATATTTTATCAAACCACACGCATGGCATTTTCGCTAGCAACTTAATTCCTGCAAACATCTCCATGACCGTCCTAGTTAGATTGCAGAAATCCTAACCACACGTGTGGGTTGTCTCCGTTACTGCCCTAAACCCAAAAAATCCTTACCTCACATGTCACATATTCATTACCACCCTAAATCTTGATCCCAAACCACACGTATGACATCTCCATTGCCAAATTAATTCCCAGAAACATATATGTTGCCATACTAGCAAGATTTGACAGAGCCTAATTCTAAGCATCACTGCTACAATAAGCCTCATCGCAGGCGGCTCCAAACGTATTATCACATGCGGTTTCTAAAACCGCCTGAATGAAGAGTCTGTGATAATCTTTAATTTCACAGACGGAGAAGTGAAACCGTCTGTGAAGACACATTATCACACGCAGTTCCTTACTTAGGCTAGCCGCCTGTGAAGACATTATCACAGGCGGGTCATGCAGCATATCTAACTACATGTGATAATTGTGTTATCACAGGCGGATGTTTACATACGACAAGCCGCCTGTGAAGATAGTTTACCGTAGTCGGTTTGTACTATAGCAGTAACCGCCTGTGATAATTAGGTTATCACATATGGTTTTTTACCTATATCTAGCCGCCTGTGATAATGATATTTCACAGGCAGGTCTAGCCATAGGTAAATAACCGCCTGTGATAAGGTATACCCTATGCAGTACTACCTGCTGTTATTTCTAATTTTCAGGTCAATTCAATATAATCACAGAAGTCAACAATATCATCACAGAAGTAAATAATATAATCACAAAAGTCATCTCACAGAAGTCAATTTCACTAAAACAATATACATATGTACAAGTTACACATACAAGTCATCTCATAGTTTACAAGTTTTCACTAATAATTGTTTCTATTGGCTTGGATCGTCTCTATTACTACCCTAAATCTGACAAACTCTTACCTCACATGTTGCATGCAACTTCATTACCACCCAAAATCTTTCTAGCAAACCCAGAACCATATGCATGGCACCTTCACTACCAATTTAAACCCTGCAAAAATCTCCATTATCATCCTTGCTAGATTTGACAAATCCTAACCGTGCCTGGGCTGTCTCCGTTAGTAACCAAGTACCACAAACCCTTACCTCACATGACGTAATCTTTCATTCAAACCCCTAACCACACATGGACATCTCTATTACTAGGCTAAATCTCACAAACCCACACCACATGGAGATTGTACTATTACAACCCAAAACCCACAAACACCACCTGCATGTCAGGTTGCTAATCTATAATATATCGTGTGACACCATCTATGCTTGGGTAAGCTCAATGACCATTTAAATTTGGACGAGACCTATGGGTGTGACTATTATTTGTGTATGCAGCAAATATTCTATCAATAATCACAAAGCTTAATGATTGGTTGTCTCATCGATTGATGATGACTCTAAATATTGTCTTGAGGATTCTTGATGGAGGTCACAATCAAGAAATGGAACAACGGTAAGGATGAGCCAGTATCAAGTGTGCGCAATCACTTGATGTAATCATTGGACATTGAGTCTATAAAAAAGTGAACTATCAAGAAGTTTGGGTCATTTATCTTACATTAGCTTAGTTGGTTAGAAGTTTGACTGTCCAGTGAGTCTCTCAAACACTAAAGTGGAAATATAAAAGTTGAAGAATCAAGTGGGTGAAGTTAAAATCAAGGGCAAGATGAAACAACAAGCTCTAGCTGCAAGTGTCATGTATTTGTTACCACCCTAAAAAGCTTGATTGCAAAACCCCGAACTGCATGCATGACATCTCCATTACCAACTTAAATCCAGCAAACATATTTGTTACCATACTATCATGATATTCCACAAACCAAATCCCAAGAATGGATCATCTCCGTTACTACTCTAAATCCGACAAACCCTTCCATCATGTGTCGCTTGAGTCTTCGTTACCACCCAAAATCTTGCTTGCAAATATTAAACCATACTCATGACATCTCCTATAGCAACCTAAATCTTGTTAACATCTCCACTACCATCCTTGCTAGAGTTCACAAACTCTAACGGTGCATGTGGGTCATGTCCTGTTACTACCCTAAGTCCCACAAACCCTCAACTCATGTGACGCAATCTTGCATGCAAACCCCCAACCACACATGACTATCTCTGTTGCTATACTAAATCCCACACAACCTGCATGTGGGTTGCTAATTTTTTGTACAACGTGTGAGTCAACATCATCTATGCTTGGACAACCTTTTGTAAGCTTCATGACCATTAAATTGGGGAACTGTAAAGTTTGAATATTATATTAATTTAATGAGAACTATATATGAATGTGACTAATACTTGTGTATGCAACAAATATTCTGTCAGTAGTCACAAAGCTTAATTATTGGTTGTCTCGGCCATTGATGACAACAATAAATATTGTCTCTTGAGGATTCTTGATGGAGGTCTCAATCAAGAAATGGAACAACAATAAGGATGAGCTAGTGTCAAGTGTGTGCAATCACTTGATGTAACCATTAGACTTTGGGTCCATAAAAAACTGAACTATCAAGAGAGGTTGAGTCATTTCTCTTAAATTACACTAGTTGGTAAGAAGTTTGAATGCTGAGTGAGTCACCCGGACACTAAAGTGGCAATACAGAATTTGAAGAATCAAGTGGGTGAAGTTGAAATCAAGGTCAAGACGAAGACAACAAGCTCCAGCTTCAGTAGACTATCATAGAATATGATAGTAGTTAGCGTAAAATACGATATGCGCAAAAGACAATGTCTAGACAAGCGGATTTTTTTACAGAATATCAGTGGAGTTACTATAGGATACAGCAAGGTCACTGTAAGGTATGAAGATTGTCTAATAAACTCATTCAGGGAACATATTCTCTATGTTCGGAGTTAGAGGAGGTGTATTG
Organism: Tuctoria greenei; assembly: GCA_036927565.1. NCBI lineage: Eukaryota > Viridiplantae > Streptophyta > Magnoliopsida > Poales > Poaceae > Tuctoria > Tuctoria greenei. Next base: position 43,000,526 of record JAYESD010000006.1, on the reverse strand, counting down.
GATATGTTAGTGTCACCGTAATGTACACTGAGTGCTTAATATATTTGTACAAACAGGATATTCTCGGATTGGATTAGAGATGGGTTCATCATAGGATACAATAATGTCATTGTAAGAGTGATAGAGGAATTTACTAGAAGATGTTCTCTGCCAGGATCGCATTCGAGTCACCGCACGATACAATGTTCAGTTGTTGTAGGATGTGATGCATATAAGGGCAACCAAATTATTCAATGATAGGTTGGAATATTTTTTATTATGCGAGTCACATACTAAGGCTTAATGAGTCACCATTTTTATAGTTTTATTATCTTTTGTTACAGGAGCCTAACTGGCTCGCATTACTAGAGAATAATAATGTTCAGTTACTAAAATTTGCTTTAAAATAAAAATGAATTCTTCATGTACTATGTACTATATACGGGAAAATTCTACTCTCAGTAAGTTTAATAGGCTCTCTTATCCATAGTGTTGTGCATCTACATCGGGCTTCTCCATTCCTCTCAAGTCTCACCGGTGTGCGGGGAGAGCATGTCTGTAGAATCTCGTCTGGAGAATCTGTATGGGTTGAGGCGAATCAGGTTTTGTGGGTAGCCTTTACGTGACCGTAGGCTAGAATGTCGTCTTCGATATATCTTCCAGTCGGATTTTAATCTGATGATATCCAGACTGAAGATCCATCTTCGAGAATACTTGCGCGGTAGTGGATACTTGTTCTTGATCATCACGGCATTGAGCGGATGATAATCCACACATAGACGTTACGTCTTGTCATTCTTTTTTACGAATAATGCGGAGCAGCCCTAAGGTGATGAACTTGGGCATGTTAGACATTTGTCAAACAAATCCTTCAAATTTTCCTTCAACTCCGCTAATTCATTTGGTGCCATTTTTACGGCCTTCGAGAAATAGGCGTGATTCCCTGGACAAGTTCAATTTTGAACTCAATGTCTTTGTCTGATGGCATACCCGGTAGGTCATCGGGAAACACGTCCGTATACTCACGGATCGCATGAATGTCCTCAAGCTTTGTGGCATCCTTGTTATATGTGGCTGTAATTTCTTGGATAAGGCGGTCGAGAATGAGAGTATGTGGTTCATGTAGTAAAGAGTTTAAATGAACCACTCAGAGAAAGATGTCAAGAACAGTGCCATGGCGGTGTAGCCACAACATTCCTAATTGACATCGAGCTTTTGACCTCTAATATAATTAGAGAAGTCGGATTGATATTCCTACCCATTTTAAGTTGTGCTTCATGGACCATCATGTTCGCTGCTATTCTCCCACCCGGAGAGCAAATCAAATATGGACTTTTTATGGAAATGATAGTTAATTGATATTTGATGACATATGATTAACTAATGAAATTGTGGATGGCATCTAAGTCAAAGAGTATGACTACACGATTATCGATGAGAGAAAACGTACGTGCGAGGACGGGTTCGCCTTCCGGCACGTCTTTGATAGCTATGTGGTGGACATTGCCGGTTTATGGTGCTAGTTTCTTGGGCTGGTTGCGGGCTGGTTTGCACCCTGATACGATGCTTGTCTGCTGCTATGCTTTTCCGGAAAGGCACGAGAGAAATGTCCAATACACTCAAAGTTGTAGCACGTGTATTGTGTTGGACAACCCACGATTGGAGGACGGAAACCCGGTGTATGCTGCTGTTGTGGAGGTGCACGAGGAATCATCCTATGTTAGTGTTGCTGCTGTTGTGAAAATGGCTGTCGGAAGTTGGGTGCATTGAAAGAACGCCCGTGGAACTGCGGTGGTCGCGTCGGGGGCTGCCACCTCTGACCGGATGGTGCGCGGTACACCAAACAGTATTTTTTTAGAGCACCACTGCTGCTGCTCGATGGCATGATACATTTCCGCTTATCGTAAACGAGCTCTCACTGAGCATCCTCCTGTACAATCGCGGCATTGACGACGTCGTTGAAGGTGTCTCAGTTCAACTATGCGATTTGGGCTTTCATCTTTGCGTTTATACCTCGGAAGAATGTATCTTGTTTCTTGTTTTCCGTCCCAATGTAATCTGACATGTATCGCACCAGATGGTTGCACATTTGAGAGTACTCGTGGGCACTCCTCCCGCCATGTTTCAGCTCTGGGAACTCCTAAGCTTCCTCTTCATTACACCGGGTGGTATATGGTAGGCGCAGAACGCCTTCCATAACTCGGCCCATGTCACGGCGTGTCCGGCAGGTCATGAGGCGATGTGATTCGCCCACCACGCACCGGCAGCTCCGTGAAGTTGCTGCGCTGCGAACAGCACCTTCTGATGTTTGGTGCATTGGAACAGCTCGAACTTTGTCTCGATGGTGCGGAGAAAGTTGTCCGCCTCAAGAGGTTCATCGGCCTTCGTGAAGACCGGTGGATGCGTCGCCAGAAAGTCTGAGTATGAACTCTGATGGGGCTGGCGCCCATTATCTTGTCACCCATACTTGACGGGACAAATTCTGCATTAGCATCCGTAGCAACTATGTTTACTCGTCACGCAAGCCGAGTACTGCGGCAAGAACCTCCGCAAGATTCCTTGGAAGTTGCGGTGGTGGCAGCGGAGGGGTTGGTTGCTGTTGCATCATGGTTTGCTCCGGAAGTGAGGAGTCATCCCCATCACCCTGACTCGAGACTCCCACCTCGTGCATTTAGCGAGTACGCACCATTCTGCATCCGCATGATTAGAGAATTAGCACATGTTTGCTTACTTCATCCATTCCATACAATAGTAATGCGATAATTAACAATATGACACTTGCATAACAATCGCATATATTGATAAAGTGCAACCTTTATTCAACATATTACATCCCTGGACCACTTTACCATAGCGAGTTCCAAAATAATGAATTTCATGGATGGAAGTTCATTTTGACTATCGTTGGTCACAACGGGACGTTAAATGTGTTAGCATACGTGTACTCTCGCTATTGTCATAATTCACAAACATGGCCATTGCTCAAAATGATATTTCGCTCATGTCATATATTTGATTCAACACACCATCTCTAACAACAGCTGCTGGACATGAGACATGACACAAGAAAGTGAAATCAAAATGATTTGAATTGGAGAAATCAAAACCAGTTTCTGGTCCAGCTGACCAGTCTGAAAAAAATTAAACTTTTCAACCAGTTAGAAACAAAATCAGATATTGATCTGCATTAAAAAGTTGTAGTAAACTCAAATAACTTTCGAGAATGTATTTATTTGCCTCCATACTATTTCCGTTTAACGAAATATGGCTTTTGCAAGTTGACAGTTTTCTTGGAAATTTCAGCAGCACCTCCTTTGTAAGTGACTAATTTTTGTCCACATTTCCAGATATACAAACATCAACATTTGCAATAATCATAAATTACAACATTGTTACATACATCCTAAGGATTCCATAAATTTATTACATGAAGAAATTCAATTTTTCTACAAAGAGATATGACAGAAATAGTAACAGGTGCATAAATAGTTCCAGTTTCTGTCCAGATTTGGCAGATTTTGGAAACTTGAAATTTTCAATAGATTGCAGGGGATTCTGATCTGGAGTTGAATATAAGATTTTTATAATACTCTCTAATATTTCCATCCTTGTATGGTACGCCTTAATTGGAGAATTGTACTGGGAGTTATGCTAATTACATGTTGAGCTATTCTCTGTCTGGTTCACTGGTTTGAAATCTGTTCAAATTCAAATTTCATATTTTAAAAGTGGGCATCTGTCTTGAAGCTCAAAATGAAACTCGTGGAGAACTTCCTCAAGTTTCCAATCATGTGCCTGCTGGCCGCAGCGATCACATGATTCATTTGCAATCTGTTCTAACGTTCCAAAACAAAGATTACAAATTCCAACTTAAGCCTATGTTGACAATTTTACGTGTTTGTCGAGTCACACCTCCGGCACGGATATTGTCGTTGATGTGCCCGATGAAACTCGAATGCAGGGGCGTGGATAAAGTGGGCAAAACATACTCACATTTTTCAATCGAAAAGACCTTCTCGACAAAGAAAGAATCATCTTGAAAACGCTCCGAACCCCTTGATATGGCCATGTATAGTAAGTGATCCAAACCTTCCCGGAGCAAGCCCCCCTTAGAAGCAAGTGAAGTTGGTGAGCCGTATGATGGGCAACTATCTCCAGCGGTTTGGAGAGGACTCAGTAGTTAGTAACCCCTTCCCTTGGTTTTGGGGTGGACCCTTTCACTCTACTTTATTATATAAGCTTAGTGAAAAGAATGTTTTTTTGACATGGATTCTATATGAACCAATGGATCGTGACAAGTCGTTACTACTAGCAATGACTTCCTCTTTCATTACTTCATCCTTTCCATATCCCTCTCCCTTGTTCGATCATACTCATCAAATGGCACTCAATTCATATCTGTAAATTTGATCATTTACAAGGTTCAAAGAAAGGATGGATTGCAGTTAAACACTTATTAAAACCTCTGCATTTCCGTGATTCAAAAACAAGGGCGTACGTAGCACATTGTAGATTCCAACCGAGAAGATTAATGAATTGTGAAAGCAACCATGTTACTTGCTAAATTGTGCCTATATCTACTCCAAAACTGGAGGCATTCGTCTATTCATGAAAATACTACATATAGTTAGGTTTTCCATGTTATACGCTGCTTAATAAAAGGGGGGTCACACCTTCACTTGCAGGCGTTGGTCAATTCGGGATCCTACCAAGTCAGATAAATTATGGGCGATAGGCGCTTTGGATGATGTCATAGTCGAGGCAATGGCCCGCTTGCTTTGTTTGGAAATGGACTCGATATACCATCTAAGTTTTAGAGAGTATGGGGGAGAATAACTAGAAGTTTCTGGGGAATACAACCCTTAAGGTTTGGCTGGTGGAAAAAATTCTAAAAAAATCAACCATGCAACCATGCTTACTAAACAACTTAATCATGCACTCGTAATGCTCCATTCGAGGCGTAATACCATAATCTTCACTCGTCGAGAACAAGTATCTTTGACCCAGATTAACATATCCTTCACAAATACAAGCTAGCAAGGCACCAAGAACGTAGAATCCATTATCTTCATTGCCGACATGTGGGCTGCTGCGTACAAAAACATTGCTGTAGCCATTTTTTAGTGATGGAAAGCTCCGGCCTTCTCCTCCAAGGAGGTTATGGCCAATTTATTACAAGCAAGTACAAATGCAGACACTCACAACCTATTGTCTAGAACAAGGCCCGCGATGATAACTGGATGGCTAAGAACACGACTGCGGACCGGACTTCGTGAGTCAATATTGTGGCACGTTCATCCCATCACATTTTTCGTAAGTGCACTCCAGATCCAGCGCCCATGACTTCCTCTGTAGAATACCTGCATTTAATACTGTGAAATTCAGCCTAAAATTCGCTTCCACCGGGAATCGAATTCAGGACCTTAGTAGTGCTACTCAAATTACTTGGCCACTAGGCTAAGCACCCTTTCGCAACTTTGCTATAGTCATGTTCGCAATCTTCTGTTAGAAGGGCACATTATTCAGGATGGGCAATCATCTATGAAACTAACGCCATACAGGCCTTCCCCGAGGAGAATACATCTCTAGAAAATAGGCGCTTTTTGAGCATGTTATTGCCAATGCGACTCTGATAGCATGCTATGAAGTTGGGGTCCATACATTCCAGGATCGCAGAGGGTGATGTCGTGCGACTCGGCACCCAACAGAACACAAGAAAAGAATATGATTAAATACAAAGTTTTATTGATATAAACAGCGTAAGTCTTTTATAATACTTAATATACAGTGGAAGATAAGACTCATAGCTAAACTCTTAGCCTAGCTATGCAAAAGTGAAGCCGTCCAGCCTGGGGACGCTTCACATTAGCAACTTTCAAATCGACGATCACGGCGGTGTGCAGGACTCTCACTCGACTGTGTACCCCGATATAAGCAACACCTCGTCTTCGGGCCCTTCTTCATATACGTCACCTTCAACAACTTAATATAGCAACTGTGAGCACGATGGCTCACCAAGACTTAACCGACTCGCCTAAGCATGAAATCTACATGCAGGAATATTCATAAAAATAAGCAGTGATATTGCATAAACGGAATCACCTACAAGTTCATTTGTATTTTTCATGTTAACTAGCAGTAGGTTTAGTGTTCATGGAAAGTTACTTTTAGTGAGCAGATTCTATAGCAATCATAGTTGCAAAAGCACTTATAATATAATACATCATATTCTTCTGGCTTCTTCAATATTTACTACGTCACGATACAGTGAATAAGCGATGCTCAAATAACTACGGGGGACAATGATTGCAATCAATAGACACCTAGACAACACGACACACACGTTTTCAAAGTGTGGACTAGGACACTTCCCCCAGTACTACTAAGAAGTAGTCCGCTAAAGTTCGTATTCGGATGGGGCGCTAGTCAAGATCAAGAACAAGAGGTGAACACAGAGAGTTTTACGTGTTTCGGGTCGCCTGAGTGTAATACCCTACTCCATGGGATGTGTTGATTGTATGAGTTTAGCTGAGCTTGGAAGCGTAAGAGCTGACCTCTCTTCTACCGTGCAGTACAACCCTTTTATATGACAAGGACTGGCTGTTACATTATGTTCCTTGCCCGACAGGTGGCCCCTGTTGTAATAAACTGCCCTATACACGATCTAATGTGTTAAAGGTGGTTAATAGTGTGATAACGTGCCTTAAAAACAGCGTTACTGGTCTTGATAGCCCTCTGATCATGCGTTATTAATATATCATTAATGACGCATTAACTAGGTATTGTAACGGCTATTTGATAGCCCTTGAATGTTTGCGCCGTTGGAGATCCCGTTGTCTTCCCGTTGCAGACTTAGGTCTAGGCATGTGACATGTGGCAGCTCTTGAGCTTCCATCTACTGGGGTGTAACACCCTCATTTTCATGTACAATACATTGCATACATCCTCATACATGTATAACATTAAGCAACATAAAGTGGTACAAGATTAAAATGAATTTAAGCCAAATCAACAAATTATTTCTGTCAGAGTGTGGACTTGTCCGGCCATAACCCCGGGCTAGTCCGGTGACCCTATTTTCATTAAGAAAATTCAGTTTCCTTCAGAGCTCGGACTTGTCCGGCACATTGCACGGACTAGTACGGTTTGGTCTCTGATGTTGTCCGTACTTGTCCGTGGTCCAAGCGAACTAGTCTGTTTCTTGTTGAGTTTTAGTCCTAAAGCGTTTTATTCTGCAACCCCGAACTTGTCCGACCTTATACACCGGACTAGTCCGATGTAGCCTCTGTTCCAAAACAGATTTGTCCGGTCCCTTATGCAGACTAGTTCGGCCTCCTGAATCCCATTCGGATTCTATTATTCTCCCACGATCTGTTTTTGGGTAATTGACTAAATTGGGCCCAAGAACTTTGTGCCCAACCTCAGAGGAGCCCAAGTGGACCCCACCTCGGCCCCTACATGTCCTCCACCGAATTCTACTTTGAATTTACCTCAAAACCCTACCTCTCCACCCCTATATAAACAACCCAATACCCTCACCTCTTCAACCTTTTGAGAAAAACCCTCGCTGTCGGCCTTAGCCTTGCGCCGACGTCAAGAGGAAACCCAGGAGCAAGGAGAAGGAGGAGAAGAGGGAGAAGGACCAATCAAGATCGATCTTCATCAACTTTTCGACAGTTGATGTTCTTTATCAAAAAATCTTCATCAACTCATCTTCATCAAGCCCTAATCGACAAGATCCAAGTGTTGCACCCAATTCTTGATCTTTGGATCTCTAAACACGTGGTACACCCTCTACATCCAATTTTCTACGACAATTCAACCCCAATTATCGATCATCGGAAAAACCCTAATTTGCAATTATGTATAGGGCGGACTAGTTCGGCCCCTATACCGGACTTGTCACGTGTCTGAATCTGGTTCAGGCTAAGTTAAATACAAATTGACTCAAATCAATTCCACACTTATTCAATCTTGTTAGAAACCATTGTAACTAGTTGGAAAATATTAATAGAAACTCATTAACTAGTTTTACTTCACAATTGCATTAATCATGCATATCATGGCATATTGAGTAATATATGAGCATTATTTGATTGTAATTGTTATTTTGCATGTTTGTCTCGCGGAATAGAAAATCTCACTGTAGAGAGTGCTTTCGAGGACCTGTAGAACCAAAACATTGAAGCTTTCAATCCAAACCAAGCTCAAGAGCAAGGCAAGTGTCCTTGATCATTTTGATCCAGGTTTTTAAATGTTTTGTTTGCAAAATTGCATGCTTGTGTCAATTGATGAGAAAACCCAATTGTAGGAGTTTATTAGTCTTGTATGACCACCCTTGTTGCTTGAAACCAATGTAGAGAGTCAGGAAGGGTCTTTTACACTTTTGCTTCACTATACTTAATTGGGTATGGGAAATAACCATATTACTTAATTATGAACTATTGAACACTTTAATAATGAGAATTGATAATAATGACCTTTAGCAACATGGTGCCTAGAGATCTAAGCAAGTCGGTCGTGTGGAATGGGTTGAACTGTTTTGATGGTTTTGCTTGCTTTAGATCTAAGGACTGGTTCGTGGAGCGACCATCCAGGATTTACAGTGCCACCACAGGGCCAAGTATGGGTGCGGCTTAGCTGACTAATTAGTGTTTTGCCAGTACTATTTGGACCATTTAGAATGCTTAGGGAAGGGGTAGTCGCATGGGTTTGTAAAGATTGGTGGGACTACCCTCGGACCCGAAAGGCTCAAGAGGGGGCCCTTGGTTGGATGTGCTCAGTTGTAGACATCATCACTGGTGAAACCTCAGTGGGGTCTAAATATGCTAGTAATCACTTTGTAAAGCCTATTTTGTGATCTTTTGGCCACACACCTAAGGATGTGTGAGACGACATAATTGAGATTCCTTAGTCATCGAAAGGTGGTGAAATCACGAACTTGTGGGTAAAGTGGTACAACCTCTGCAGAGTGTGTTAAAAACTATCATGATAGCTGTGCTCCCAGACATGAGCAACCTGGACCCTCACATGATTAGAATTTGGACTTTAATATGGTTTAATAGTTGGAATTGAATTGGTATTTGGTAATGGTTTATTAATTGGCTTTGGTATATGGAATTGATAAGAATGAGATTTATGAGAAGTTATGAGATGGTTATGGATTATTATTGCTGGTATTGGTTATTTAAGTTGAAATTGATGATAATTGGGTTATTTTGGGAGGTACCTCAATTAATGATCATATAATTGCATTTTCAACTGTTTTGAACGTACTTTTATGCAATTAGCCATTATTTCTTATCATTCCTTGTTTAAGCTACATGTCATACTTTCCCACACTTGCAAAGTACGACATGTGCTCACTCTTTCTATTCCCCCAACAAATTCAGACGCGGGTGTAAATGTGGAGTACCAGGAGGTATTTGAGGAATACTAGGCGCGTGTTACCGTCAAGCTTGCTTGTGGAGTTTGGATTCTTAGAGTTTAGAGTTTTTCTGCTGCAGTTGTTTAGATCTTGTATTCAAGACTATTTGGTTTGTAATAAAGTACTACTAATAGTGATATTATTCGAGACATGGTTATAATCTATTTATCTTTTGTGAATCACTTTTGTATGTGTGTTAAACATTCTAGACACACATATGCATGACGCTTGGTTCATTTTCGGAACCGGTTGTCACATGGGGGATAGGTCCGGTGCTACTGGACACGTGGCAATGATGGATCTTCCCTGAGGAGGGGGGTAGGTCCAGCTCTGCAGGACATGTGGTAGCACCGGACCTACCCAAACGAGGGAAGCAGGTTCGGCTCTTTTGGACATGTGGCAACACCGGAGCCACCCTAAGGAGGGAGGCAGATCCGGTACTGCGGGACTTGTATCTCCTTCGGACGTTTGCCACCTGAATATAGGAACTCCATGACTTTGTTTACGGTACCAAGGGGTACCCGGTACGCATGGTACCGACAGTGGCCCCAGGCCCACCTCAAGGAGAGGTTATGCTACCGGAGGTGGGGCCGTCATCAATTCCCACATTGCTGCTCCAAAGTCTTTTCCTGAGCGGTTGAAGCGACGACACAAAGTTATGCCATCGCCATGCGACATTTCTTGATATGGTGAGTGGGATCCTGGCGTGCGGATCTCACGCAATTGAAGATCGCTGGTTCCCAATACAAAATTCGTGTCAGTTCCCAGCATAATCTTTGTAGTCCTGTTAGGCTGCCGCCCTCGGGCTTCTAACTTCCCATCATGAGAACAGTTCGCCTGGTGCAACTTTTTAACAAAGTGGACCTGGTCCCCCTTGTCGTTGATGAGGTTATTCGTGATTCGAGTATGGATGTAGTTTCCATTCAAGCATTATGGAGGCTTACTAAATGGAGAAAGTCTGCACGGGAAGAGAACTCTTTACGCTTTCATTTGATCTTGCGCTTAGAGCCCTCCGCCCTTGCATCACTTTTCCCACTTCTGCTCCGCTTTGTGGCAATGGAGTTAGGACTTCCTCGCATCAGGATCAAGAACGACAACGAGTTGTCAAGAGTCGGCACCTACATGGGGTGGTCGAGTGACTCCTTCAAGAACTCGATTCGCTTCGGCAAGCTCCCCTTCAAGAAGGAAAGCACTAGCGAGATTGTGTTCTTATCGGCATTCACCATGGTGGGGCTCATCCCGCCATTCTCCATCTTCTTGTTGATGTTGCTGGACTTCTACGGTTTGCAGATCCCCCACCTCGGCCCCCACTCATTGTTGTTGGTGGCAACTTTCATCCATTTTTGCGAGATGTGGGTGGGTGTGCTGCCCTGCATCGAGCTCTTCCGAACCTTCTTCACGGTTCACACAACCGGGAAAAGGAACGAGTTCCTTGGCTTCTACTACTTCGTGAAGCGCAAGAATTCACCCTTCAAGTACTTGAAGATGTTTCCTTTCAGGAAGTGGGATGGCTGGAAGAAGGATTGTGTGGTCGTCAAGGTGGATCACCTGACAGGCTGGAGCTGCTTGACGACCTTCCCACCATCGACACCAACACCTGGGAGGTACTCCCGAAGTTGATGGAAGTCTACAACCCAATCTTGAAAAGGATCTGGAGTTGCCTGGAAGGAGGGGTGACCCCTCTAATGGTGATTGTGAACTTCCTGACCAATTGTTGGGCTCCACTAAAAAAGAGGGAATGGCCTGCATGGGCATTCAGTGGATAAGTGGACCCATATAGGATTGATGTTGGTCTCGGATCAAACTTGGATGAAAAGGCTTTGAAGATCCATATCCAAAAATTGCACCACGGAACCATCAGTCCTGATGACCTGACAACTCCAGTAGAGTTCCTACCCCTGAACATGGTTTCGGAGTTTAGGAGAGAGCTGTAGAACAAGATGTTGCAACTTGACGACTTAGCCATTGTGGAGAGACGTAGAAGTACTCCTCCACAAATGATCTAAATCCCCGGAGCTTCAGAGGGCATGACTCCTACAGCTTCAAGTAAAAAGAAACTTGACTCAAGTCGGGGTAAGGGCAAAGAGCCTGTCGAAACCTCCAGTCAGAAGAGAAAACTCGTGTGGTCTGACGGCAGTTACGTTAGATCGACTCTGATGCAATTGGTGCCTCTGCCTCGGCCAAGCCTCAAGTCCGTTCTGGTTGTGCCTCCAGCATCGACAAGTCCAGCTTCGATGGCAAGATCATCTTTGGAACTAGTGCCCACTACAGGCGGTGGAGTTGGGTGCTAGTTCAGTCGGTGCTAGTTCTGGCAAGTGAACTCTAGTCCCAGCGTTGGTGGAGTCATCACATACCTTGGTGTTACCTTTAGCCATGAGGCACATGGGTGGTGGATGAAGAGGTGAGTCATCATTGTTGGCAATGGCAAGGCCGGCCAAACTTTCTTCTTCCACTTCACTCTCTTCATCACTTGATTCTTCGTCGGTGACCCATTCATTTGCCTCACACATGAACACCTTTTGTGGACCATTTCTCTTCTTTGGCAAGAGATTTGCCTTCTTGCCCTTGTCATGTTTGTTCTTCCCAAAGGATCTTGGTTTGAGTTTGACCTCTTCTTCATCATCTTTGCTATCTTCAAGATTGCGATGCTTGCTCTTGTGGTTCTCTCTTCTTTTGTCCGGTTTTGGACAATCATAGGAGATGTGGCCTTGATCACCACAGTTGTAGCAAGTCTTGTGGTCGTCTCTCCATGGTAGAAACGCTTTCTTATTGGGATCAAAGGTGTATCCCTTCTTGACAATCTTGGAGTTCAAGCGAGAGAACTTTCTCATCATCAATGCAAGCTCATCATCATCATCTTCACTTGATGCTTGCTCTTCTTCACTTGAGCTAGGCTCAACCACCTTCTTCTTCTTGAGACTTGTTTTCTTGGTCGAGGCCTTTAGATCAAGTGTTTTTAAATATGATTGCTCCATCATCCCAAGTACACTCATCTCATGAGCATGAATCTCTCCAATGAGTTCTGAAACTTCAATGTGGTCAAGAGATTCTTTTTGAAGCATGGAGTTGATGATGTTGTACTTTGGCTTGGGAAGGAGCATAAGAATCTTGCGGTTGATGAGTCCTTTGCCAAGAGAAGCAATGTCAAGAGCATTAATTTCTTCAATAAGCACATTCAAGCGAGAGAACATTTCATTGATATTTTCATGAGGTAGCATTTTAAACTCATCATATTTGGCTTTAAGCATGTGATATTTTAGTTCCTTGACACGAGAAGAGCCCTCATGAATTTCTATTAAGCAAGCCCAAATTTCACAAGTCTTTTCCTTGCTAGCAATCCTAGCAAACACATATTGACTAATACATTCATAAATTGCATTCCTAGCTTTAGCATCCCACTTAATTTGATCACCAACATAATTGTGCTCACCAAACCTAGCGTGGGTCGCTTCCCATACTTCCGGAGCAATAGACTCTAGATAAGCGCGCATGCGTTCTTTCCAATAGGCAAAGTTCTTGCCCTCGAAGATAGGAACCGAACCCACAACCTTGGCCATTTTAGCTCTCTAGCGGTGAAGCTAGAATGATCCAATGAGCGACCTTGCTCTGATACCAATTGTAAGGATCGAATGCCCAAGAGGGGGGTGAATTGGGCTTCTTTTCAAAAATTAAGGCAATAAAACTTAATTACTAAAAGCCCAATTCCCTAAGCAAACATCCTATGCATTCAAGTGAATAGTAACTTTGCGATATACGAAATGCATAAATGTAAGGGAGAGGAAGAGAATGCAAACTCCCGAGGAGACATGAGGATTTATCCCGTGGTTCGGCAAGATCATCAAGATCTTCCTACGTCCATGTTGTGGCACCCACCAAAGGGTATAGCCACACCCAAGTCACCGAGACTAGGGATCTTCACTATTCTTCTCCGTTTGCCAACCTCGGCAAGGTGGAGCTCAAGCCTTGTACAACTTGGATCCTCTGGGCTTCCACAATCGTCTTGGCAAGCTCCGGAAGTCACTCTCAGTTACAATCACCAAGGGACACTCCCTTACAGCTCTCACTACACTAGAGATTCCAATCACCAAGAATGGAGGCACAAAAGCACTATCTCTAGCTAGTTCTAGCCTATCTCTTGGTGTGTAAGTGGTATAGATGATATAGAAGTGATGTCTCAATGTCTTGAATGCTTGAGGATGTGTAGAGTATGTCTGGTAGTCAAGACTTGTCGAATAGACAGGTTGAAGGGGTATAAATAGCCAGCCTCCACGAAATAGCCGTTGGAAAAGTAGGCTGACATCACTGCTCTGCGAAAACTGGATGATCCGATGTCCCCCCTTCAGTTATCATCGGTCAAATTCACTTTAGCTGATGTCACTATGTCAGATATGACCGTTGTTAGACCGATGTTGCACTTGTCTTCTCATCGGATGATCCGGTGGCACTTCCTCCAGAATTGGTTCAACTTGATGCTTACTGGAGTGATTGACTGATGTGTTCAAAGGTTGTACATCGGATGATCCGGTGCTACACTTGGTCCAAGGATATTGGTTACTATACTGATGGACTGATGTAACATTGCCCTTAACATCGGATGATCCGGTGAGTACTTTGTTCTGAGGTCTTCTTCTTCTGCTGAGTCAACTTGACCGATGTGTTGTTCTCTGGAAACATCGGTTGATCCAGTGAGTTGATTTTGTTTGCTTCGAGTTGTTCTAAGTGATTTTTTTGTATTTTGCTCGATTGACCTCTTAGACATTTGTTGGAAATATACTTCTGATGATTTTCAAGCATTGAGTGTTGTCAATTATGGTTGAATGACTTTGACATATGAGCTTTTACTTCTAGTCTTCATAACATTGATTGATCTCATAAAATGATTGTTTAGGAGTCTCCAATGATCAGTAGTTGATGTTCATATTCATATAGATTTCATTTGATTGAGTGATATGGGAGACCTTGCATCCACAAATTCATTAGTAAAATCCAAAGGTTGTCATTAATCCAAAGGTTGTCATTAATCACCGAAACCGTACCTCATGGGGGCCTAGATGCTTTCATCGACGAGGAGGAAGCTGCCAAGGCCAGCGTCCAAGAAGCCGCCGAGAAAGTTGCTTAATTCTTCATGAGGAACTCAAATAGCTAGGACCTTTATTTCTGTACCGTCACCTTGTAAATCTCCAATTTTGAATGAATGAAATCCTTTCGAGTTCCATTTTAATCTTCAATACATTGCCATTTATCTTGTTGGCCCCCTGGTAGATGTGTTCAATTGATTGAGGACATCTACCATGAGGATTTTGACAATATCTTGAAAACTTGATTGCTCCGAACTCGTAGTTAGCATGATAGCTCCGAGGTCCAAGTCTTGCTTCCGAAATCTCCAAGGACCCTTTGTTACGTCAACGACGGGCCCTCCGGGAGTTGTTGCAACTTAGAGTCTTCGACGGCGTCCACTGTCAACACACAAAACGTCGACGGCGTGCCCACCCTGGGGGTTGTTGAAGTTTGATGCTTCGACAGCACCCAATGTCAACGCGTAAAACACCGACGGTGGGCCCCCTGGGGATTGTCGGAGCTTGATGCTTCGACGGCGCACACTGTCAACGTGTAAAACGTCAACAGCGGGCCCCCTGGGGGCTGCCAGAGCTTGTTTCTTTGACAACATCCACCATCACCCGTACAGATTGCCGTCAATTGTTCTTTTTTCCTGCGCATGAGAGATAAGAAAAGCAGTAAAATTCGTCTTCTTGCCTATAGCTCATCTGCGGCTCATTATCCTTCTTTGAACTTTAGATCCTAATAAAGTCACTGTGACACCATAAGTATACTGATTAAACTTCCTTAGATCCGAATGCTTTCTGGACACGCCTTACTGTGACCCACCAGAATAGGTAGAGTGGCGTACTAGACCAGGCTAAGTCGATAGCGCAATCCGGACCTGTCATTTTCTTTGGTTTTTAGGCAAGTAGGCCATCTAGCAATACTAAGATCCGATAGAAGATTACCAATAAAGTTATATATCACATGAATCTCTAGGACTAAATTTCAAATGGATTGCACAACATTGCTATTGACAATAAGGTAAAAGATGATAAAAATAATGAGCTTGCGCCAAATTAATGCATGTAGAGTCTGCTTGCACATAAATGTATTTCATTATAGGTTCGAATAACAGGGGAGACAAGGACACACTTAAAGTACAAGACCAAGTTTGTCGGTATCCTGCATACCGGATACCCCTTGGAACTGCAAAGAGTGCAAAGGAACTCCACCTATCTGAGTTGAAGACCTCCGGAGGCCCCATGTGTCACTTGTAACTGAACCTGCCTCCCTCATATGGTTAGTCTCAGTGCCCCCACGTGTATCATAAAACTAGAGCTACAATCCCTACATGGGAATGCTCTAGACTGGATACCTGTGTGGCACCCACGGACCTAACCCCCGACAGAGGGAAGCTCCGGTACCAACATGTGTACCACGGCACCGGATCTACTCGTCCAAGACAGTAAGCTCCCAAGCTGCCACGCGTCCAACCGTCGGACCTTCAACCTCAACAGGCAGATTGGTGGACCACCAACAGCTCGGACCTTCAAGGGACATTAAAGGTTTCATGACCTGATTATTTGTCATTAATGCTATCTTAATGACACACGATCAAAGGACCCTTAATACCAGTAACACCACTATTAAAGCGCGTTATCACGCTATTGAGGGGAATTAAGTATATTAAACTAGGTATTAGGCATCAGTAACTGCCAGGGCCACATGTCGGACCAGGCTAACGATGTAACGGTCAGCCCTTGTACTATAAAAGGACTGGTCGAGTGATACATGGGGTAGACGTGCTCAAGGGGCTCTCTCTAGCTCATTCACTTAATACAACAACAACAACACACCCGTGGAGTAGGGTATTACGCTCAGGCGACCTGAACCACGTAAATCCTCGTGTCAAGTCACCATCTTGTTCTGAATCTCCGCACGCCCTAACCAAACTAAGAAACTCCGCGGGCTGCCAACGGTAGTACTGGGGGAATTGCCGGAACCAGACTCCGACATTTGGCGCGCCAGGAAGGGGCTCTATCTAGCTCATTCACTCAATACAACAACAACAACAACAAAGCCGTGGAGTAGGGTATTACGCTCAGGTGGCCCGGACCACGTAAATCCTCGTGTCAAGTCACCATCTTGTTCTGAATCTCCGTGCGCCCTAACTGAACTAAGAAACTCCGCGGGCTGCCAACAGTAGTACTGGGGGAATTGCCGGAACCAGACTCCGACATTTGGCGCCCTAGGTAGGGCGCGCCTGAGATTCCAAGATGGTGAATTATGCTGTTGGATCGTCCAACGGTAACCATGTTGAGCGACCTGTTGGAGGCAATCCCTCTAACATGAAGCAGCCAACAGGTGTTGTAGCCCCAGCAGGAGTCATACCACCGCCGCCACCGTCCGCTCCGGGGAATCAACCTGGACATTGAGATGGGCGTCTGCGTCGATCACTGCATCGACGAACAACAACCCCAAACACGCGCTTATTGTTGCGCGTGCTCTTCTCCAACGTCCACCACCTCTAGGAGCACCCCAGGGTGCAATGGAGCAGTGGAGAGCTGATGTGGATCATCTGGTCGCAGCAACAGCCGATGGCATCAGCAATCAAGGTCCTCCCCCCTCGGGGCGCGACGTAATCACACGGTAACAAGGCTTTCGACTCATGACCTCCGGGCGTAGCTCGATCGTAGTTACCAGCAATAGGACGGTCGCGTCCACATCGAGCATGCTCGCGAGAGGCGAGAGGCTCGGGAGAGTCCTGCTCCTGAGGGAGTAGGAAGAGGCTGTTCTGTCTTGGACATGCACCTACACATGGTCAGATGGCCGCAGAAGTTCTAGCCTCACTTGCCGGAGAAATTTGACGGGACTGTCAACCCCATAGAATTTCTTTAAGTCTACTCCACCGCTATCCTTGCGGCTGGGGGCAATGAGGCCGTGATGGCCAATTATTTCCCTATGGCTTTGACTGGGACCGCCAGGTCTTGGTTCATGAGGCTTCCACCTGACTCCATCAACAGTTGGGCGGAGTTGTGCGAACAGTTGACCGCCAATTTCGGAGCTCATACACCCGACCAGGCACGGAACTGGATCTTTTTTGCTGTCAAGCCAAAAGGGGGAGAGTCCTTGCAATCTTTCTTCCAGAGGTTCTCCCAGGTACGAAATACCATTCCTTCTATCTCAAGCGCTTCTGTTATTGTCGCATTCAGGCAGGGCATTCGAGATAAGAAAATGCTGGAGAAGCTGGCAACCAAGGAAGTCACTAGTGTCACAAAACTCTTCAGATTGGCAGACAAGTGCGCCAAGGCTGTGGAGGGCCGTGAAATGCACTCCCAACTACCTCTGGAGGCCAACAAAAAATCCTCCAAGGGTGAAGCCACTACCTCCAGGAGTGGCAAGAAGAATAAAAAGTCCAACGGCAAGAAGAAGCCGTTGGCCGACACACCTATGCTGCAGCTGCCGCAGCTCCGGGTGGTCGTGGGCCACGCCCTGAGAAACAACCTCGGTCGTCGTCTGAAGACGGTGGCAGCTCCAAGATGTGGTGTCCCATACATAAGACGGACAGGCACAATCTGGAAGACTGCTGAGAGGTCTGGAACCTTGCTGAGCATTACAACAAACGCCAGGAAGAAGCTCCTTTCCTTCAAAGGGAAGGAAAACAAAAAGTCAACAAAGCTCTGGCCGAAGAGGAGTTAGGCTTTCAAGACCCCAAAAAGGTATTGAAGGTTGTTTACACCTCCGTTGACGACGATTCTGATGTCTCCGACAACGAGCGTCGAAAGACCATGAACACCATGTTTGGTGGTTCGTGCGATATCACTTCCCGCCATGTCCTCAAGACAATGCGGCAGGACATGGCCTCTTTAGCTCCCACCACCAGGGCAGAGCCTCATCGGAAGTGGATGGATACTACCATCACCTTCGATGCTTCGGACTGCCCTCGGAACATGATCGGAGCTGGTCAACTTCTGCTGATGGTATCTCCGACCATCAATAACATCCAGCTCCACCACGTAATGGTGGACGGAGGTTCGGGTCTGAACCTCATACGCTTCGAAGCCTTCGTCAAGCTTCAGCTTCGACC
Organism: Tuctoria greenei; assembly: GCA_036927565.1. Taxonomy (NCBI): domain Eukaryota; kingdom Viridiplantae; phylum Streptophyta; class Magnoliopsida; order Poales; family Poaceae; genus Tuctoria; species Tuctoria greenei. Next base: position 42,981,990 of record JAYESD010000006.1, on the reverse strand, counting down.
TTCGGATCTTCGTCCCTCCCGACCTTTCTTAGGAGTAGGTCCGGCGGCCATAACCCCACTCGGTGCCATTACTCTCCCAGTGACCTTCGGAACATAGGAGAATTACAGGACTGAGAAGTTGGTCTTCGATGTGGCACAGATTAACTTTCCATTCAACGCCATCTTGGGTAGGCCAACTTTATACAAATTCATGGCTGCTGCTCATTATGGCTACTTGGTGTTGAAGATGCCAACACCCTCAGACATTCTCTGGATCCGCAGAGATCGCACTGCTGGAGTTATTGCTCTGGAAGACCTCCACGCACTTGCTACAGCGCAGGAGGAAGAATCTGGAAAAGAGCAAGCTTCGAAGCCCCCGAGCATTCGTCATCGAGGCTCAACTTCTGCACCTCATGTGCAACCAAGCAGCGACACCGACATTCCCGTCAAAGTCGTTCAAATTGGTTCCGACGTTGCTCAGACCACCCGCATATCGGGAGGTCTGAATGACAAATAGGAACTCACGCTCATCACTTTCCTCCGGGCTAATTTCGACGTGTTTTTCTAGCAACCGTCACAAATGCCTGGGATCCCTAGGGAGGTGATTGAGCACAATCTGAAGATTTATCCTGACACTCGACCTGTACATCAGAAGGCTTGGAAGCAATCAGTAGAGCAACAGAACTTCATACGTCAAGAAGTGAAGAAGTTGCTCGAAGTTGGATTCATCCGGGAAGTCTTCCATCCAAAATGGCTGGCAAACCCAGTCGTTGTACCCAAGGTCGGCGAGAAGCTTCAGATGTGTATCGACTACACAACATTGAATAAGGCATGCCCAAAGGATCCATTTCCACTACCTAGAATAGATCAGATAGTGGATTCCACCTCCGGGTGTGAATTACTGTGTTTCCTGGACGCATATTCTGGGTATCATCAAATCAGAATGTCTAAGGAAGATGAAGAGCATACTGCCTTCATCACAGTAGATGGATTATACTGCTACACTGCCATGCCATTCGGTCTCAAAAATGCTGCTGCAACGTTTGTGCGAGCTATGTACAAAACTTTTGGAGAGCTCATTAGAGATGTAGTGGAAGTGTACGTCGATGAAATCGTCGTCAAGATCAAGAACAAGGAGTCATTTCTTGACACCTTGCAAGTTGTCTTTGACAAGTTGCGAGTCACGCGCACAAAACTGAACCCAAACAAGTGTGTCTTTGGTGTTAGCTCCGGAAAGCTTCTTGGATTCTTGGTGAACCACCGAGGAATAGAGGCAAATCCGGCTAAGATTAAAGCTATTGAAGACATGCGGCCACCAGCTCGCATCAAGGATGTCCAGAAGCTAACTGGATGTCTAACTGCACTCAGCCAGATCATCTCAAGACTGGCGGAACGGGTGATACACTTCTTCAAACTATTGAGGAAGTCCGGACCATTCCAATGGTCTGAAGAAGCAGAAAAAGCATTCCAAGAGCTGAATCAGCTCCTTACCACTCTACCAACTTTGGTAGCTCCGAATCCTGGTGAGTCACTTCTGCTTTACATTTCAGCAACTAACGAAGTTGTCAGCATGGTCCTAGTTGCGGAAAGACCAGAACCATCTCCAGTTTAGGAATCCAGACCCCTCTGGGAAGGTCCGGAGCTACCTGAAGGCGAGTCTGGGTCCCAACCCCTAGACCCGGATCCTCAAGGCGAGAAGTCAGAGAATCAACCTCCTTAAAATGAAGGAGTTACTGTTGCTGAACAAGAAGATCCGGATCCTTCCGGGAGGGTCCGGGTCACTTTAGAGGAAGCTCCGGGTTCCTCTAGCAAGAACTAGGAGGTCCCCGAAAAAGGTTCGGACCCCTCTGGGAGGGTCCGGGTTGATGAGAAGGAAGCTCCGGGCCCCTCCGGGAGGTTCCGCACAGTTCAGCGCCCAGTGTACTTCATAAGTGAAGTACTTCATGATGCAAAGACTCGGTACCTAGAGGTGCATAAGCTGCTCTACGCACTTCTTATTGCCTCTAGGAAGCTTTGTCACTACTTCCAAGCTCACAAGATTTCAGTGGTAACCTCTTATCCACTGCGTGCAATCTTGCATAACCCCAACTCTACTGGGAACACCGCAAAGTGGGCAGCGGAATTGGCCGAGTTCGATCTTGAATTCGTCCCAAGACAAGCGATCAAGAGTCGGGCATTGGATGACTTTGTGGCGGAATGGACCCCCTCTCCATCAAACCCTGGAGGCCCCAGTGAGCAGAAATCGGAACCTAAGGCTCCGGTCTTCACTGATCCTCATTGGACTCTCTACTTCGACGGCTCCGTGCAGAAGCAGGGGGCCGGAGCTGGAATCCTTCTCCTTGCTCCGACCGGGGAGAAGGTCAAATACATGGTTCACATTGACTTCAAGGCGACCAACAACATGGTGAAGTATGAAGCACTAATCTATGGGCTCAAGGTGGCACTATCATATGGTGTCAAGCAGCTGTTAGTAAAGGGTGATTCGCAGCTCGTTATAAAACAAGTTAAAGGTGAATGCTATGCAACAACCCTCAACTAGCTGCATATCTTCTTGAAGTCCAGAAGCTTCAGAAGGATTTCAAAGTCCTGGATCTTTGCCATGTCCAGCGTCTCAACAACGCTGAATATGACGAACTCTCGATGAAAGCTTCAATCGGAGCTCCGGCTCCCGACGGAACCTTCGTCCGAAGATTGTCAAGACCAATAGCTCAGCCTGCCAAACTGAGCGAAGGGGGCGAGACCAGCACCTCGAAGCTGGCGGTCCCGATGGCCCTGTTACCATGGCATCCATCAAGGGTCGTAGGTGCTGCAGGAAGCTCCGAGCAACCCAGCACACAAGACTCAGAAGCTCAAGTTAGCTCCAATGCATGGATCTAGGAGATCTGGAGCTACATGAAAGACAATATACTTCCTGAAGACAATGTATCAGCTGACCGGATAGTCAGATTGGCTAAAAGATCCACACTGGTGGAAGGGGATCTCTATTGGTGTGGTGCCAACGGTGTCCTAATGCGGTGCATTACAAGGAAAGAAGGCCGCTAGCTCCTCGTGGAAATCCATGGGGGCGAGTGTGGGAACCATGCGTATTCTGCACGTTGGTCGGTAAAGCCTTTCAGCATGGTTTTACTGGCCTACAGCACTCCAGGATGCAACCGAGCTAGTGAAGAAAAGTGAAGCATGCCAGTTCCATGCGAAGCAAATTCACACACCAGCTCAACCACTACAAATGTTACCTCCGACATGGCCATTCGCTGTGTGGGGTATGGATATTTTGGGACCTTTCCCAAAAGGCATCGGAGGTTACAAGTACCTGTATGTCGCCATCGACAAGTTCACCAAGTGGCCGGAAGCAACTCCAGTTGTGACAATAAACAAGCAATCAGCTATCAAGTTCTTGCTGTCCATAGTATGCAGATTTGGAGTCCTAAACGAGATCATAACTAACAACAGGACCCAATTCACAAGTTCTGCATTCCAAGGATATTGCGAAGACCTCAGCATTCAACTTACCTACACTTCCGTGGCTCACCCGGCAAGCAATGGCCAAGCTGAGAGAGCAAATGCATAAATTCTAAAAGGACTCAAGACACGCACATATGAGCGCTTGAAAAAACATGGAGCCAACTGGATTGAAGAGCTTCCGCCCACCTTGTGGGCGAACAGGACAACTCCAAACCGGTCAACCAGAGAGACACCCTTCTTCCTGGTGTACGGAGCTGAAGCAGTCCTTCCTCCAGAAATCACCTTGGGGTCACTCCGGGTCCAGACCTTCAACGCAGCCATGCGCTCCGGCGTAAAGACCTTGACCTCATTGAAGAGGGAAGGTGCCGAGCAGCTGTTCGAAATGCACGATACGCCAAGCGCTCCAGCGTTACCACCAAAGGCATGTGCATAGCTGTTGACGGCTGTTATATACCAATTTCATCCGTCAATTTAACTCAATTATGTGAAGGATTGATAATTTCTTGCACACATCACCTCTCTATCTAACCCAATTCCACTTGGACTTGGAGAAATATGTGTATGCAGCATTTTATGCAGGAAATAAGGAAATGTAGAGGGACCAATCCTATAAAATATCATCCCAGCCAATCAGGTGACGACACGTGGCATCCCATGGATCAAATCGCCCACAAACAGAAGTATCCGAGGAGATCCAACAGTGTATCTCCCATATACATCAATGGGACCCACCTGGCAGCCACCTGGAGAAAGCACACGAGAAACGGTGCAATGACCAAGTCGGTCGAACCAGGGGTCGGCCGACCTGGTCTTTGCACCAAACTCAGTCAGCCTCTACGTGTTGGCTCCTCCTAGCTCCCTAGAGTCAATGGTGATTGATTCACGCACTTTTGGTGGCGGGAACCGACCTCAACACTAGTATAAATAGGACCCCCTACCCCTCACTTCAACACACACCACTTGGGCATCATTCTACTGTATACATTATCTTCCATAGTCCTTAGAGGAGTTAGGATGTAGAGAGGAGAGCCTCTAGTCCCAAGTCCAGATCGGGAAAGAAGTAGAAGGAGTCTCTCTTCCCAATTCCACATTGGGAAAGGTATGGCTTATGTATTCTTCTTGTATTTGTGACTTTGTGCACAATAAAGATATTATCTTTAGTCTTCTTTTATACGTATACATGGACAAAGCGTTTCTTGTTTGATTGTGGAGTCCATGTATGTGGAAGGTATAGTCTTTATGATTTCACTCTCATGATCACATCTTATGGTCATAAAAACTATAGACCCCCACTATAGTCTATGTAGTTATGATATGATTATGTTAATATGAATGACTTATGCTATGCTTCAACATTGGTTCAACGATGTTTAGGTTAGTCATTGCCTTAGGATGGCTTGTCCCATGGCTCCTAAGGTATTTGCTTAGTATGCTAGCAGGGTGCTAGGGTATTTAAGTAGCGTTGGATGTCTCATAGACCCACGAAATGAAGTGGAAGGCAGTAAGTGGTGACAACCCTATCTGTCCTCTGTAATCCTCCATGTCGGCTATGCCACAGGCTCTTGGCGGGAGTCGCCCTAGTATTGCTAGGGGTAAGCCCGTGCCCGATGTGTTGAATAGCATTGCATAGGAATTCATCATTGACATAACCATTAGTATCTACCTTAGGCTATGTATATGTATTAGAAGCATTGTAGGAGCAACTCTCTAACTCTCAATCCAATCTCCCTCCCTCTAGGACCCTTTTTACCCTTTAGAATAGATTGCCTAGGTGTGTGTCACACTACCCCTATTATCAACTTACCACTGTCCGGATAATGGATTAGTATCCCATAGCATGACCATAAGAGTAGTATATACTTTACTCCATTGCCTTCCTTTGGGATAAATACGATACCCTTGTGAATACTCATGGGTGAAATGCTACAACGGTATCTTCCGTGCGCTTGCGGATCTCATATCTTTACCAGAGATGATCTGTGGTGTTAAGAAATACCAACAAGCATTTTTGGCACCGTTGTCGGGGATGAGTTGTTAGTATATCTTAGGAGCTGTCAACAAGCATTTCTGGCACCGCTGCCGGGGAAGGCAAAGGAAGTGAAGGATAACTATCACTGGTGATTAAGCTATAGGTACTAATAGTTATTAGACAGGATTACCTTATTTGTTTTCTCCTTTGTGTGAAAACAGAGTAGTGTTGGCCAACCCATTGTATGGGTTGGCCAACGAGGACGCAAGTGCTCAACTGCAAGATGATTCAAGGAGTACCTCAACAAATGTCCGCTAGGCAACACCATTGCCTATTGCGGAAGAATTCAGCTTTCAGTAGGAGCCAAAGTCATCCATACTCAAGCTTGGGGGAGGCTCCAAGAGTTCTTCTTGGTTTGCCTCCACCACGGGGTGGATAGCTGGCTCTTCATCCAACACTCATGTCATGGGTTGGCTCCACCAATCCATGACCACATTCATGCTGGAGCTGAAGGAGTCCTACTCTCATTCATCATAGATGAGAAGAATGTCTCCACTCAAGGGGTACATTAAAGAATGCTCGAGTTCCCATAGCTTGTCATGCACACCACTTGACAAGGTGGACATGCTAGTTATGGAACTACACCTCCCATTGAAGTATCATGAATACCAAGTCAATGGAGATTTGTTTGGATAATCAAAGTCGTGGATATTCACATGATTTATGAAAATCCATGTCATCATGGGACGCGTGGGAATTATTTCCCTAAGACTCATGAGGACCTTTTTCAAACAACAACTCCAATGGCTACCATTCACAAGGAGGTGAAGGGTGGAATTAACATCACCCTTGTATTCAAGGAGGCTATGGCTCTCCAAGGGATTTAAGTTCAACTAGCCTACCTTGAAGTATCTTGGCCAAGCAGAAATCAAGACAACATTCACATGAAGATCTTGGCCAAGGACAAGAACATAAGGAGCATTCAAGGCCCAAGATACCCCACATCACTTGTTGGGATTCCCACACTTCGACCAAACACATTCAACCTAGGGCAAGTGACATTGTGGATGAAGTGTTTCCTGTTTGATTGTGGAGTCCACATGTCATCATACCCAAGGAAGCCTTTGATCCAAGATCAACGCCTGGGTTGATTCAATGGAATATCAATATGGTCAGAGTGGCACCCCTAAGAAGGACAAAGCCTCACCATGCTCATGAAGGAATACATTCAAGAGGGAGTACCCGTCGCTACAACAACATGTCTATATCAATACAACGGGGAGAGGCTAGGGCCACCATGTGGCCCACATGTCCAAATGACAGCCAAATGAGTTTGGCATGTCAAAACAGAAGAAATCGTCCACATCTTCAACTACAAGATTGGACAACAAATCATCGCGCTGAACAGAACGGAGTTAAGTCCTACTCATCGGACTTCAAAAATTCGGTGAGTCCTTGCCAATAGGTTAATTGGTAGTTATCTCATATTTGTTTTCCAAATTGCATCAACTCTTGCATTTGCATGTTTGAAATTCCACACTTGCATGTTGGAAAGTAAAATTTCCACCCATCATAAAACTAAAAATTTGAATTAGGGGAGAAATTTAGTTGTATATGAACTACGTGCATGAACACATGAATTTATCTTCCTAGTTCAAACAAAAAAGATTTGCTTTGACCCTCATTGCATTTACAAGTTATTTCAAGCTGGGAAAGACAATTTGAAAATTGGGTTCAATTTGCTTTTGACTAACGTAACCCATTTTCGAGTTGTTTTGTGTGTTATTGATTAAAGTGCAGCTAGGTCAAAATTGTGAAGAGGTGGTATGGCAAGAAAGTGGAAGGTTTCATCAAGCTCAAGTCACCATTGGGAGGATTTGAGAACACTTCTCTCCCTCAAACTCATTTTGAGTTTGGGTAAGAGAAGTGTTCAAGATGATGACCCTATGGAGGAGCCAGAACCAAATCCATCGCCAAATCCAACCTCAACTTAGCATTTGACATCAACCATCAAGCCTACACCAAAAATCAAGATTGTGAGTTTCTCACACAAAGACCTTCGTCACCAACTGCTCTTCAAATGAGGTATGAGTTTAGAATTTTTCATTATTTGGTTTGCCATATAATTGAATGTATTTGCTTGCATTTGTGAGGAAGGTTGACACTTCCTCATCATTCAATTCTCAAACATCCTCACAAGAGTAAGCGTTGGTATTGACTTTTGGATCTCCAAAAGGAAATCCCACCTTACTTGGAAAAATCACAAATAAGTACCTAGAATCCTTTAAGAATTGTGTTGTAAACTTAGTAATTTTTGTCGAGGTTTAGAAAACAAAACTTTTGAGCATGACTTAATTGGTGAATTGGCATATAGGAACTTGGGCATAGTGACAGCCATAATTTTTAATTGAGCTTCATGCATAGATGGTGTGACTAGATTTCAAACTCCTAGGAATAAGTGATATCCTTGCTCTGAAATTGAATTGCATTTTTAGAGAGGAGTCACTAAATTTCAAATTCCTAGTGAGGTTCAGGAGGATAAAATTGAGAATATTGTTTGTCATGGTCTAAATGATAAAAATTTGCTCTTGAAAGCTAAGATGGTTAGAAACTTTAAAAGGTATAGGGATCCATATAGTGTATTTCTATCACATGCATTGCTATGAGTAGGAGCTTTAGAAAATTTGCAACATGAATTATCCATAAAGCTCCACTCTTATCAATGAATGAAACATTGATCATAGATACACTTGACATTGGATCCAATGCATATTTGATTTTTTTCTTCCCCGTATGTACAAATGAAAGTCCGTTTACCTAACTCGAACGCTCATTTGGACAAGTCTCGGGAGCTAACCATCCCTCTCCATTCAAGAGAGAAAGTTTGCAGGAGTAATATTACTATGCAGGCATTCATGAAGCTGATTGTTGGGATCCCTAGAGGATTCTATTTTAACATCTCTTGGCCAAGGAGTAAATTAGGATGGTTGTTATCTATCGGAAATTATGGTCGAAGGTCAATCATAACTATACGAGGCTAGAGATTTGAAATGGGAACCCTCCATGAGCAACCAATGGGCTGCCACAAATGGGTGAGAGCATTATGCTCTCAACTATTCTAAGCACTCATTCAAGCTCAAGGGATTTGCCACCATCATTGGGTGCAAGTTGTTCCTATGTGGCTAGAAGCCAAGGAATGACAAATCACACCCAATACATGGAGACCCTATTGTGCGGACGATCAACTTCGAAAACACTCTATTCAACCACACTCATGGTGTCCATGGGAGGTAACACAACAATCAACACTCAACCCTCCATTGTCAAAGCCACGCTGCAACAAGGATAGGCCAACTCATGGACTACCTCCATTGTTAGGGTTTCAACCCCTATCACAGACCTTGATTAAGAATAAGCTTGGGGAAGGAGCCCCACTTGAGGTAACTTGTATCACACCCACTACATTTTTATTTCAAATCATCGATTGCATATTTATTTTCCATCCATCCATGATCCACCTTGCATTATATATATATATATATATATATATATATATATATATATATATATATATATATATATATATATATATATAGGTTAGATTTGCTTTCATTAAACAAAGATGTGCGGTAAGAATGATTTAGAATTCACATAGATGATGAATAGTTCCTTTGTTTTATTTTTCTAAGTCTCTAGTTTAAAACTTGCTACTCTCCGAATATTGCTTTCATTGGATTGAAATACTTTTACCTTAATTTGCAAGTTGTGGGTAGCAAAAGCTTAATTCTAGGTTGTTGCAAGATTAGAATTAGTAATAGGGCTGCTAGTCCTAGTTTGAAAGTAAAACTTAGTTTTTTGGAGAAATTCTAAAAAGATTTAAGTTTCCCTCAATTGATTGGAAATACCTACCAAAGCCATATGATGTTCATACATAGACAAAACCTTATGCATATGCTATTTGCTTTCACATTGAGCCTAGTCAAACTAACCTATGTGGGAAATCATTCAACTCTTTTTGAATTCATGACTTCACTTGCACATGCTATACTTCTACACTAGAAGTAAGCAAAACGCCCATCATATCCACCATACCACAACAAAAAGAGAAACACCATGTTATTCATGTTTAGCACTCTCTTCAAAATTCATTGCAAAGAAAGGGAGTAGAACACATGGCTACAAAAAGAAAATGAAAAAAAGAGCATGCTTACATCATAAGCATGAGAAAAAAAGAGAAAAGAAAAGTATCCATGTTTCATCCCTGCAAAAGAAAGAGAGAATATACCAAAAAGGAGTTATCTCAAGTATCCACTTCCACTCCATCACACATGCACTAGTCTTGAATCAAAAAGTTTTGATTTGAATTCTCCTAAGGCTTACTCTTTTGACTTAGCAATATATGTGATGCAAATATGCCTACTTACTTTCCTTACCAAGCTCCACATACAGGCCATATTCAATGAGTAGGAATAGTAGAGGCACAATGCTTTGGTGAGGAAATATGCCCACTATCCACAAAGGAGTGATTGAGAGAATCAAATTGAGGTACTTAATATCTAAATTAAATTCTCCGGGATTTAAGTGGAACTTGATTTCTAGGCTATGTTTGCTCCATTTGCTATTCTACCTTTCAACTACCCATGAATATGAAAAAGCATAAGCCCCATGATAACTTAAGAAAGGTAGGGTATCATAGCCAATTTCTGCAATACTAGGTAGAGTATCTTGTTGAGCATTAGATACTTTTGAAAATAAGACATTGTAGCAACTCCTCATCATCAACCTAAAGTCTTGACTTTGCTCGGGACGAGCAAAGGATAAGCTTGGGGGAGTTTGTTGATGGCTGTTATATACCAATTTCATCCATCAATTTAACTCAATTATGTGAAGGATTGATCATTTATTGCACACATCACCTCTCTATCTAACCCAATTCCACTTGGACATGGAGAAATATGTGTATGCAGCATTTTATGCAGGAAATGAGGAAATGTAGAGGGACCAATCCTATAAAATATCATCCCAGCCAATCAGGCGACAACACGTGGCATCCCATGGATCAAATGGCCCACAAACAGAAGTATCCGAGGAGATCCAACGGTGTATCACCCATATACAACAATGGGACCCACCTGGCAGCCACCTAGAGAAAGCACACGAGAAACGGTGCAATGACCAGGTCGGCCGAACCAGGGGGTCGGCCGACCTGGTCTTTGCACCAAACTCAGTCAGCCTCCACGTGTTGGCTCCTCCCGGCTTCCTGGAGTCAATGGTGACTGATTCGCGCGCTTTTGGTGGCGGGAACCGACCTCAAAACTAGTATAAATAGGACCCCTACCCCTCACTTCAACACACACCACTTGGGCATCATTCTATTGTATACACTATCTTCCATAGTCCTGAGAGGAGTTAGAATGTAGAGAGGAGAGCCTCTAGTCCCAAGTCCAAATTGGGAAAGGAGTAGAAGAAGTCTCTCTTCCCAATTCCACATTGGGAAATGTATGGCTTTTGTATTCCTTCTTGTATTTGTGACTTTGTGCTCAATAAAGATATTATTTTTAGTCTTCTTTTATACGTATACTGGGACAAAGCATTTCTTGTTTGATTGTGGAGTCCATGCATGTGGAAGGTATAGTCTTTATGATTTCACTCTCATGATCACATCTTATGGTCATAAACACTATAGACCCCCACTATAGTCTATGTAGTTATGATATGATTATGTTAATATGAATGACTTACGCTATGCTTCAACATTGGTTCAATGATGTTTAGGTTAGTCATTACCTTAGGATGGCTTGTGCCATGGCTCCTAAGGTATTTGCTTAGTATGCTAGCATGGTGCTAGGGTATTTAAGTAGCGTTAGATGTCTCGTAGACCCACGGATTGAAGAGGTAGGCAGTAGGTGGTGACAACCCTATCTGTCCTTTGTAATCCTCCACGTTCGGCTATGCCACAGGCTCTTGGCGGGAGTCGCCCTAGTATTGCTAGGGGTAAGCCCGTGCCCGATGTGTTGAATAGCATTGCATAGGAATTCATCATTGACATGACCATTAGTATCTACCTTAGGCTATGTATATGTATTAGAAGCACTATAGGAGCAACTCTCTAACTCTCAATCCAATCTCCCTCTAGGACCCATTTTACCCTTTAGAATAGATTGCCTAGGTGTGTGTCACACTACCTCTATTATCAACTTACCCCTGTCCGGATAATGGATTAGTATCCCATAGCTTGACCATAAGAGTAGTATATACTTTACTCCATTGCCTTCCTTTGGGATAAATATGATGCCCTCGGGAATACTAATGGTGAAATGCTACAACGGTATCTTTCATGCGCCTGCGGATCTCATCTCTTTACCAAAGATGATCAGTGATGTTAAGAAATACCAACAAGCATTTTTGGCGCCGTTGTCGGGGAAGATTTGTTAGTATATCTTAGGAGCCATCAACAAGCATTTCTGGCACCGTTGCCGGGGATGATTTGTTAGTATATCTTAGGAGATGTCAACAAGCATTTATGGCGCCATTGTCAGGGAAGGCAAAGTAAGTGAAGGATAGCTATCACTTGTGATTAAGCTATAGGTACTAATAGTTATTAGACAGGATTACCCTTGTTTGTTTTCTCCTTTGTGTGAAAACAGGGTAGTGTTGGCCAACCCATTGTATGGGATGGCCAACAAGGACGCAAGTGCTAAACTGCAAGATGATTTAAGGCGTACCTCAAGAAATGTCCACTAGGCAACACCATTGCCTTTTTGCGAGAGAATTTCAGCTTTCAGTAGGAGCCAAAGTCATCCATACCCAAGCTTGGGGGAGGCTCCAAGAGTTCTTCTTGGTTTACCTCCACCATGGGGTGGATAGTTGGCTCTTCATACAACAATGATGTCATGGGTTGGCTCCACCAATCCATGACCACATTCGTGCTGGAGCTGAAGGAGCCCTATTCTCATCCATCATGGATGAGAAGAAGGTCTCCACTCAAGGGGTGAATTGAAGAATGCTCGAGTTCCCATAGCTTGTTATGCACACCACTTCACAAGGTGGACATGCTAGTTATGGAACTACACCTCCCATTGAAGTATCATGAATACCGAGACAATGGAGATTTGTTTGGATAATCCAAGTCCTGGATATTCACATGATTTGTGAAAATTCATGTCAACATGGGATGCCTGGGAATTATTTCCCTAAGACCCATGAGGACCTTTTTCAAACAACAACTCCAATAGCTACCTTTCACAAGGAGGTCAAGGGTGGAATTAACATCACCCTTGTATTCAAGGAGGCTATGGCTTTCCAAGGGATTTAAGTTCAACTAGCCTACCTTGAAGTATCTTGGCCAAGCAGAAATCAAGACAAAATTCACGTGAAGATCTTGGCCAAGGACAAGAACTTAAGGAGCATTCAAAGTCCAAGATTTCCCACATCACTTGTTGGGATTCCCACACTTTGACCAAACCCATTCAACCTAGGGCAAGTGACATTGTGGATGAATCATTTCTTGTTTGATTGTGGAGTCCACATGTCATCATGCCCAAGGAAGCCTTTGACCCATGATCAAGGTATGGGTTGATTCAATGGAACAGCAATATGGTCAGAGTGGCACCCCTAAGAAGGACAAAGCCTCACCATGCTCATGAAGGAATACATTCAAGAGGAGAACCCGTCGCTACAACAACATGTCTATATAAATACAACGGGGAGAGGCTAGGGCCACCATGTGGCCCACATGTCCAAATGACAACCAAATGAGTTTGGCATGTCAAAACAGAAGAAATCGTCCACATCTTCAACTCCGGGATTGGACAACAAATCATCGCGCTGAACAGAACGGAGGTAAGTCCTACTCATCGGACTTCAAAAATTCGGTGAGTCTTTGACAATAGGTTAATTGGTAGTTATCTCATATTTGTTTTCCAAATTGCATCAACCCTTGCATTTACATATTTGAAATTCCACACCTGCATGTTGGAAAGTAAAATTTCCAACCATTATAAAACTAAATATTTGAATTAGGGGAGAAATTTAATAGGATATGAACTACGTGCATGACCACTTGAATTTATCTTCCTAGTTTAAACCAATAAGATTTGCTTTGACCCTCATTGCGTTTACAAGTTATTTCAAGCTAGGCAAGACAATTTGAAAATTGGGTTCAATTTGCTTTTGGCTAACGTAACCTGTTTTCGAGTTGTTTTGTGTGTTCTTGATTAAAGTGCAGCTAGGTCAAAATTGTGAAGAGGTGGTTTGGCAAGAAAGTGGAAGGTTTCATCAAGCTCAAGTCACCATTGGGAGGATTTGAGAACACTTCTCTCCTTCAAACTCATTTTGAGTTTGAGGAAGAGAAATTTTCAAGAGGATGACCCAATGGAGGAGCCAGAACCAAATCCATCACCAAATCCAACCTCAACTTGGCATTTGACATCAACCATCAAGCCTACGCAAAAAATCAAGGTTGTGAGTTTCTCAAACAAAGACCTTCGTCACCAACTAATCCCCAAATGAGGTATGATTTTAGAATTTTCCATTGTTTGGTTTGCCATAGAATAGAATGTATTTGCTTGCATTTCTGAGGAATATTGACACTTCCTCATCATTCAATTCTCAAGCATCCTCACAAGAGTAAGCGTGGGTATTGACTTTTGGATCTCCAAAAGGAAATCCCGCCTTACATGGAAAAATCTCAAACAAGTACCTAGAATCCTTTAAGGATTGTTTTGTAAACTTAGTCATTTTTGTCGAGGTTTAGAAAACAAAACTTTTGGGCATGACTTAATTGGTGAATTGGCATATAGAACTTGCGCATAGTAATAGCCATAATTTTCAATTGAGCTTCATGCATAGATGGTGTCACTAGATTTCAATCTCCTAGGAATAAGTGATATCCTTGCTATGAAATTGAATTGCATTTTTAGGAGGAGTCACTAAATTTCAAATTCCTAGTGAGGTTTTGGAGGATAAAATTAAGAATCTTGTTTGTCATGGTCTAAATAATAAAAATTTGCTCTTGAAAGCTAAGGTGGTTAGAAAGTTTAAAAGGTGTAGGGATCCATATAGTGTATTTCTATAAAATGCATTGCTATGAGTAGGAGCTTTAGAAAATATTTAACATGAATTATCCATAAAGCTCCACTCTTATCAATGAATAACACATTGATCATAGATACACTTGACATTGGATCCAATACATATTTGATTTTGTTCATCTCCGTATTTACAGATGAAAGTTTGGTTACCTAACTCGAACGTTCATTTGTACAAGTCTTGGGAGCTAACCATCCCTCTCCATTCAAAAGAGGAGTTTGCAGGAGTAATATTACTATGCAGGCATTCATGAAGCTGATTGTTGGGATCCCTAGAGGATTCCATTTCAACATCTCTTGGCCAAGGAGTAAATTAGGATGGTTGTTATCTATCAAAAATTATGGCCGAAGGTCAATCATAAATATACAAGGCTAGAGATTTGAAATGGGAACCCTCCATGAGCAACCAATGAGCTGCCAAGAATGGGTGAGAGCTTTATGCTCTCAACTATTTTAAGCACTCATTCAAGCTCAAGGGATTTTCCACCGTCATTGGGTACAAGTTATTCCTATGTGGCTAAGAGTTATGATGTACCATGACCAAGGAATGACAAGATCACACCCAATTTATATTGGGTGCAAGTTGTTCCTATGTGGCTAGAAGGTATGTCATGCCTTAGCCAAGGAACAACATATCACACTCAACCCATGTTGAGTGCATGTCATTTCTTTGTGGTTCTAGGTATGTTGTACCTTACCCAAGGAACAACTGATCATACCCAATGCATGTTGGGCACATGTCACTCCCTTATGGCAAAAAGATATAATACACCTTAGCCAAAGAAGATGAACATACTCAATGTATGTTTAGTCCACGTCATTCCTTTGGATCTAAAGGTTATCATTATCCTAGCCAAGGAATGAAAAATCACACCCAACACATGGAGACCCCTGATGTGCGGACGATCAACATCGGAAACACTCTATTCAACCACACTCATGGTGTCAATGGGAGGCAACACAACAATCAACATTCAAGCCTCCATTATCAAAGCCATGCTGCAACAAGGATAGGCCAACTCATGGCCTACCTCCGTTGTTAGGGTTTCAACCCCTATCATGGACCTTGATCAAGAACAAGCTTGGGGGAGGACCCCCACTTGAGGTAAGTTGTATCACACCCACTACATTTTTATTTCAAATCATCCATTGCATGTTTACTTTCCATTCATCCACCATCCACCATGCATCTAATATATATATATATATATATATATATATATATATATATATATATATATATATATATATATATAATCGGTTAGATTTGCTTTCATCAAATAAAGATGTGCGGTTAAAATGATTTAGAATTCACATAGATGAAATGATGAATAGTTGCTCTGTTTTATTTTCCTAAGTCTCTAGTTTACAACTTGCTACTCTCCGAATATTGCTTTTGTTGTATTGAAATACTTTTACCTTAATTAGGAAGTTGTGGGTAGCGAAAGCTTAATCTAATTCTAGGTTGTTGCAAGACTAGAATTGGTAATAGGGCTGCTAGTCCTAGTTTGAAAGTAAAACTTAGATTTCCGAAGAAATTCTAAAAAGATTTAAGTTTCCTTCAATTGATTGGAAATACCTACCAAATCCATATGATGTCCATACATAGACAAAACCTTATGCATATGCTATTTGCTTTCACATTGAGCCTAGTCAAACTAGTATAGACCTATGTGAGAAATCATTCAACTCTTTTTGAATTCAAGACTTCAGTTGCACATGCTATACTTCTACACTAGAAGTAAGCAAAACGTCCATCATATCCACCATACCACAACAAAAAGAGAAACTTCATGTTATTCATGTTTAGAACTCTCTTCAAAATTCATTGCAAAGAAAGGGAGTAGAAGACATGGCTACAAAAAGAAAATGAAAAAAAAAAGCATGCTTACATCATAAGCATGAGAAAAAAAAGAGAAAAAAAAGTAGCCATGTTTCATCCCTGCAAAAGAAAGAGAGAATATACCAAAAAGGAGTTATCTCAAGTATCCACATCCACTTCCACTCCATCACACATGCACTACTCTTGAATCAAAAAGTTCGGATTTGAATTATCCTAAGGCTTACTCTTTTGACTTAGCAATATATGTGATGCAAATATGCCTACTTACTTTCCTTACCAAGCTCCACATACCAGCCATATTCAATGAGTAGGAATAGTAGAGGCACAATGCTTTGGTGAAAAAATATTTCCACTATCCACAAGGGAGTGATTGAGAGAATCAAATTGAGGTACTTAATATCTAAATTGAATTCTCCGGGATTTAAGTGGAACTTGAGTTCTAGGCTATGTTTGCTCCATTTGCTATTCTACCTTTCAACTACTCATGAATATGAAAAAGCATAAGCTCCATGATAACTTAAGAAAGGAAGGGTATCATAGCCAATTTCTGCAATACTAGGTAGAGTATCTTGTTGTGCATTAGATACTTTTGAAAATAAGATGTTGTAGCAGCTCCTGATCATCAACCTAAAGTCTTGACTTTGCTCGGGACGAGCAAAGGATAAGCTTGGGGGAGTTTGTTGACTGCTGTTATATACCAATTTCATCTGTCAATTTAACTCAATTATGTGAAGGATTGATCATTTCTTGCACACATCACCTCTCTATCTTACCCAATTCAACTTGGACTTGGAGAAAACTACGTATGCAGCATTTTATGCAGGAAATGAGGAAATGTAGAGGGACCAATCTCAATCCTGCCCCAGGCGTACCGTACCTGAGACAACCCTTTCCTCACCCGAGAATTGCATTTCCGCTTATCTTTGATTGCTTTTTATGAAGTCGCACTGGGAGCTAGTGCTTGCTATCTCAGAATAGCTCCATGGATCTCATCGTCCTATAAAATATCATCCAAGCCAATCAGGCGAGGACACGTGGCATCCCATGGATCAAATGGCCCACAAATAGAAGTATCCGAGGAGATCCAACGGTGTATCACTCATATACATCAATGAGACCCACCTGGCAGCCACCTGGAGAAAGCACACGAGAAACAGTGCAATGACCAGGTCGGCCGAACCAGGGGGTCGACCGACCTTGTCTTTGCACCAAACTCGATCAGCCTCCACGTGTTGGTCCTCCCGGCTCCCTGGAGTCAATGGTGACTGATTTGTGTGCTTTTGGTGGCGGGAACCGACCTCAACAATAGTATAAATAAGACCCCCTACCACTCACTTCAACACACACCACTTGGGCATCATTCTATTGTATACACTATCTTCCATAGTCCTTAGAGGAGTTAGGATGTAGAGAGGAGAGCCTCTATTCCCAAGTCCAAATTTGGAAAGAAGTAGAAGGAGTCTCTCTTCCCAATTACGCATTGGGAAAGGTATGGCTTATGTATTCCTTCTTGTATTTGTCACTTTGTGCTCAATAAAGATATTATCTTTAATCTTCTTTTATACATATACTTGGACAAAATGTTTTTTGTTTGATTGTGGAGTCCATGTATGTGGAAGGTATAGTCTTTATGATTCCACTCTCATGATCACATCTTATGGTCATAAACACTATAGACCCCCACTATAGTCTATGTAGTTATATATGATTATGTTAATATGAATGACTTATGCTATGCTTCAGCATTGGTTCAACGATGTTTAGGTTAGTCATTGCCTTAGGATGGCTTGTGCCATGGCTCCTAAGGTATTTACTTAGTATGCTAGCATGGTGCTAGGGTAGCGTTGGATGTCTCGTAGACCCACAGATTGAAGAGGTAGGTTGTAGGTGGTGACAGCCCTATCTGTCCTTTGTAATCCTCCATGTTTGGCTATGCCACTGGCTCTTGGCGGGAGTCACCCTAGTATTGCTAGGGGTAAGCCCGTGCCCAATGTGTTGAATAGCATTGTATAGGAATTCATCATTGACATGACCATTAGTATCTACCTTACTCTATGTATATGTATTAGGAGCATTGTAGGAGCAACTCTCTAACTCTCAATCCAATCTCCCTCTAGGACCCATTTTACCCTTTAGAATAGATTGCCTAGGTGTGTGTCACACTACCCCTATTATCAACTTACCCCTGTCCGGATAATGGATTAGTATCCCATAGCTTGACCATAAGAGTAGTATATACTTTACTCCATTGTCTTCCTTTGGGATAAATACGATACCCTTGGGAGTACTCATGGGTGAAATGCTACAACGGTATCTTCCGTGCGCTTGCGGATCTCATCTCTTTACCGGAGATGATCTGTGGTGTTAAGAAATACCAACAAGCATTTCTGGCGCTGTTACCGGGGATAATTTGTTAGTATATCTTAGGAGCCGTCAACACCGCCAACAGTCGGTCCTCTTCAAAACAGGATCAAATGGCACTGGAACTCATCAGAATGTTTCTTGGAATCAAGGGAAGATAAGAATGGGGGGCAAAAGGGGTAAAACGGCTGGAAACATTATATGCACCGTCGACCTAGCCCTTTTTTGCCGCCTGGAGGAAAAACTCAAAGCTCATAGCCTCTGGTCGATGGTTTGCTTTGGTTTTTGATCGAGGTGATTCACCTAGCCATACAGAATCTATATTCTTACTGGATTAGGCTACGTTTACGCATAGAAAATCAACTGAAGTGGAAACCTAGCAGGAAAGTTCAAAGCATGCCAAGAAGGAAGTCGACCGCTTATTGGTGTGTTCTTCCTAGCGCGGGAGCCAGTGACCACCACTAGAGAAGTGTCGGCTGCGGCCCAGCAGACAGAATAGTACGCATTGAATATAGAAATATATTGTTCACCTAGAATCATCTATTGACACTTGCTCCACCACTACCCGTCAAATTGACCATCGTGGGCCGCTTAGAGCCCTAGTATGATAAGTCTGATGTAGTGGTCTAGATCTTCTCAGCTGCTTTACAGGACTGTCTGCAGGCAGCCTTCGACGACCAGGCCCAAAAATATGACGGCCGACCATTTACAAAACGTGTCCATTTCAGGTTGCTTTTCTTTTTGGCTTAGGCCCCCTTAGGCATAGCTCCCAACTTCTGATTCTCGGTGAGAATTCAAGAAGCTGTGCTAAATGGGTGTTTTGAACATCAGATTCTAGGGTGAATCAGGATGAATTGATGCTCTTATTTGTGAAAGAATCGTGAAGCCTAAAAACCCCTACTGCCACGTTCCTCATACAGCTTCTCAACCAACAATATATGAATGCCCCCTTATGTTTGGATGGTATTTAGCTGCATTGCCATCGAACAAATCGCAGTACCCCCTACCCCTGATACTCAACAAAGCACCCCTGACTCCACCCGGTTTCCGCTGTGGGCGACTTAGAACGTC
The DNA here is from genome assembly GCA_036927565.1 of Tuctoria greenei. NCBI lineage: Eukaryota > Viridiplantae > Streptophyta > Magnoliopsida > Poales > Poaceae > Tuctoria > Tuctoria greenei. The sequence continues at coordinate 42,962,216 of JAYESD010000006.1, read as the reverse complement.
GTTCCTCATCTCCAGCGCCCCTTCCCCTCGTGCATAACTGCATCTCTGGCGTCGCTTCCCCGCGCGCATCAGTTCGCAGCTCGTCTCTGGCGCCCCTTCCCTAGCGTGTACATCAACGAAGGTTGTCCACCGAATCCTACTCGATTTCTTCGCAGCTCGTCGATTTCTGCTCGGTTTCTTCTCCCACAATGTTCTTTGATGATTTAGGTCAATTTTTTTGTGCGCAGCTCATCAGTACTGCAAATCCTATCCACCTTCATCAGATGCTGCATCGCCATATCCAATCTTGAGGTATAACCGGCCCTATCCTCACCTTAGATGTTGATGTGTGTCCGAACTATAGTTCTGTCAATGCGAAATTGAATTGTTATTGTCAATCATTACCCCAGTTTACATGTTATTCATTGTTGCAGGTTACTTTTTATTTGTAGGATCGAAGAGCACGTGAAAAGCTACCGAAGGGGGTGAATGGTAGATTAAAACTTTTTCAGCGGAAACAACGAAAAACCCATCGGTAGAAAATCAATCTGTTAAGAAATCGTGTGTGCAATTAATCTAAACGTGATAAATCATGAAAAAACCAGAATAGATTGTGGACAATCAATTCACGAATAAGTCACAACAAGAATCACGAAAATCCGTCAAGCAAAACTCAAGTTAAAGTCGAAAGATCGAACAAAGGTCAATTTGTCCTACCCGAGAAAAATCAGATCTGCAACACTGCAAAGAAACTCGTGTAGCTCAAAAACCACAAATCCAACAACCTTGAAATTCTTACAGATAATAGATAATCAAGTTTTGAAGACAACCTAAAAAGAATCACGTCAATTGGATCTGTAAAACTAGAGTTATGTTAAAACCACCAAAGCAAGATAGTGCTGTGCAGAAACTCGACGAGAAAAACTTGTTTGAAACAAGTCGCACGAACAAGGCACAAAAGTTCCTTTAAACTACGAATTTTATTGATCGAACCACAATAGGAACAGCCCCAAAGTCATGTACCACTACCGCTGGCCTCCCTTGCTTATATCACCAGCCCTTAGGCTAACCCAATCCTAACTAGGAATCAAATCCTACTCAGATTCAACCGAAACTTTCTATAACTGCTTAAGACTCTTCCATATGTAGATAGAAGCAATCTTAAGACTTCAAAACACCTTAGGAACGTATCCCATATTCCTAAAATCACCCAACTTTGTGACCCACACGAAATACTGTCATAACCAACTCAAATCTTTCCATATTTGAGTCAAACCCGACTCAGCCGCAGCCTGAGTCCATAACCTAGTCGATTGGACCATTCCGACCAATTTTTTACGTCCACATCTCTTCATCACGCCCGAGAACCATGTATCCATGTCCATGCACTCCTTGCACACGTGCAAACATCTTCCAACGACGTCCACGATACCTTCATATGCATCGTTCTTAATTCAAACATGTTGCGCGACCTCCCAATCAACTCAACCACAATTGCTCCCGAACTTGGTTGTTGAACCTCATCTTCTCCCTAGCTAAGACTAGTTCAAAGGATTCCGTCACCACCATTTCTTGAACTCAAGCAACACCTGCACATGAATAAACAACTAATACTTTTGAGCATAAGTCCTCGACTTGACTCTCGTTAGTTCTGATAACCACAACACCTTACGTGAGCACCTCACATAAGCATGTTGCAAACCATAGCAGCCATAACCACGAAAACACAACAAAAACTTAGTAAAAGAATACGAAGAAAACTTTCCATAGATGTAAAGCAAGTTCGAATCAATTTAAAGTAAAAGCAGAACAATTGCAATCTAGCTCCGAACCTTGCTAAAACTAACCGGACCTTGAGCCAGAGCTTACCAAAGCTAGCAGAATCTAGCACCAGAGCTAACCAAAGCTAGCCGGACCTAGTGCCGGAGCTTACTAAAGCTTAGTCGGACCTTGCCAAAGCAAGTCAGACCTAGACAAAGAAGTCAGGCCTAGCCAAAGTAAGTCAGACCTAGACAAAGCAAGTCGGACCTTACGTCGGATCTTGCCGGTGCTACCCAAAACAAGTCGGACCTATTGTCGGACCTTCCTGGAGCTCCGACCTAGAGTTAGACCTTGTTAAAAGGTGTTTTGGTGATATTTAAAACTTTTATCACCATAGCCAATATATTTAGCACACATAGATCTCACATTATTCAAGTAAGTCTTGTTCATGCTATTAGTATGTATGTTGGATGTGATTTTTCTGTGCGAATTTTGTTTGTTATGATGGTTTGATGGAAATCTGCAAGTCTGTAGAAGTACATGTGCCAACTGCTTCTCTTGTAAGTAAATTGAATTGGGCAATGTGTTGCTTAGAAAAGAAAATAGGAAATGGGATGGTAATCGGGGAGCTCTGCCATATGCAACTGACCTCCTTGTAACAGGATAGTTGGAGCATAGCGCCCCCTGTTCTACACAATGTTTCTGTATGATACAAGTTGTTCATATATGATATTTGTTCTTGATGTATTTTTTCATATTTGGTAAAAGATTGTAGTGTTATTTCATAGAAAAAAGAACACTTGCGAAGATGGCTGAAAGAGAGATTTTTATGACATTAGAGATGTTGGAAGAATGATTCCAATTCCTTACAATGAAATAAAGAATGAACACTTGCGAAGAGGGTTAAGAGGGAGATTTTTATGACATTGGAAATGCTAGAAGAATGATTCCAATCCCTTACATGAAGCATGAATGAGTCACAAGGAATGATATGTAAAAGTAAGGTGTGACACATGCATGTGTCATTTGTATCTTTTTCCAGTTATGTTCGCTTTTGTTTTCAACAATTTGAGACTATTCTCTTATGTACTTGTATCATGAACCTATTATTTTATTGTTATGTGTTCTTGTCGTGAATCTAAGATTTTTTTTTCAAAATTGTGTATGGAAATGTTATGGATCTATGCTTTTCTTGTTATGTACTTGTGTTATGAACCTTTATTGCCTTGGATGGTAGGTGCGATTGCAATGTTCTGCAAGTATCATGGTGTGGACCAATCCTTCACAGTAGTATTGTAAGAACAAAGTATTGATAAGCTGTTAAAAATAGTATTAATATTTAATATACTGCAACATACCAAAATATTTATCAATATATATATATATATATAAACTTTATTAAATTTGTGTATTTGTGTTTTTACATAAAATTCATATTGAGGGGTAATATAGATAATCCCCGCAAACAATTCTTCTTTAGGAATCAAGGATCAGTTTTCTTGCAAAATAATTTTTATGAACATATTCTGATTCAAATGGAGAATCCGGAGAATCAACTTCACTGAAAAGTCAGACCCCCTTTGGCACAGCTCCACAAAGCTGATTCTCTGGATTCACTTTTGATTCTCTACTGAAGTGATTATGTGGCTGAAAATGATTCTCTATGATTTTTTAGAATAAACTCTTAGAATCAGGACAAAGAATCACTTCACAGAATCAAAAGAAGTTACTTTTTTCAGCTTCCAGCCTCTTAGGGGCCGTTTGGTACAGTTCCAGATTCACACAGAATCGGAAGCGATTCAGTTTCAACCAAGAAACGGTTTCGGAACATGAACAAAATCACTTTAGAAATCATTTGGCTAGCTTTCTGGTTTCAGTTTCAGTAAAGAGGGAAGAAAGATTAAATTGACCTATATACCCTTCATTGTTATTGGACAAGAACACTTAAAAGTAGAGTTTTCAGAGTGAAAAAAAAAACAAAACTGATGTTGCTGCCGGTGAGCAGCCTATACATATCGAGTGACCGTATTCGTGACTTGGTCTGATTCCTGTATCCGCCGGTCGAAAGATTGTTTGAATATACATGCGTTGATATTGATTCTTGTAAAGTATAATTATTGGAAAACTCATAGAAAATCGAAGCTGACGTGCCTGATTGCAAAGTTTCGGTTTTGTTTACAGACGGAAGCTACAAACATCGAGCATCAAAGACAATAATCATCATTTATCGCCAATGAAATGGTTGCACAAAAAAAATGAATATGACACTTGTTGGCGGCGGACTTCGGCGCTTGATGGCAGTGACTTTGGCCGTTGCTAGCGGCGGCTTCGGCCCTTGCTGGTATATCATCAAGTTGCTCTAGCTCTGAGATTCCTGCAGATGGAAAACATGTACTTGATGTCAAGATTTAGTACTACGAGGACAATCAGAAGAGTTGCCTCAGCTAGATCCTCTGTTACTGCCTCTCTCACAACTTTTGCCGCCAGCCAATTAGAGTTAGGATGCAATGCAATTGATGGCATTGAGTGCATATGAAGCTCGTTGATATACTTAATCACCATAGTGATGCCAGACTCCCGCCATCGAAGATATTTGTCATCACGGACATCACAAATCTCCTATTGTTATCGACGAAAGTTATGGTGTTCACAGAACCCAAGTGTTGATCATACTCTTGAGTAATCTACCCTGATTTTATATCCCATTGCACAATCTTCTCATCACTTATTCCAGCAATAAGAATATGCTGCTTATCCTCGTCAGTATTCAACTTCATCATGTCCACACCGCCAAGCAATGTTTGTGCAGACCAGCATGCAAGCTTGTAGGTATTGTTCTTCAACTCAGTAGCAAGTACAACTACCCGCCGGTTCTCAAACTTGTTCCTACAGATACCCGCTGGTTGTCAAACTTTTTCCTCCAGTCACCTGTCAACTCCAGTAACCCTGGAATCAGACTCATTCAGTGCATTGAGGGTAAGGAACTGGTGCTCTCCACGTGGATCAACATTCACAGCATGGTCCTCACAGCGAGCAATCAAGCTTTGCACAAACAGTAGTCTTTCCAACACCTTGTAGACCTGCTAGTAAAATACTTGCCGGGCTACTTTTGCAAATACCAGATCTGATACTTCTCCACCCATGAACTGTACAAGTTCATCATGCACAATCTTCACTAATTGCTGTTCTTGATGGACTCCTCTAATAGTACCAACACCTGGAGACTTTGCAATTGCACTAATAGATGACAAACCATCTCACAATAGTGTCATTCACTTCAAGGAAGTTTGGGGTTTCATTTTTGTTCACCACCTGCAGCTCTGGGCCAACAGTATCAAGCTTGACGGCGTATCGCTTCTTGCTGGACTTGATGGCGAGATTGAGGTTCTAGAGCTTCTTCAGATGAGGAAGAGAGAGAAAAATGACTGATGTCATCTCTCCATCCACGTACAAAATAGACACCTTCAGCTTGAGCTTCATGAACTCTGGGCAGTAAGAACTGATCTGTGGACGAAACAGCAGCCGTCGGAAAAAACGGCTGGGACCGCTATGTCGCACATGAGGGGTGACCCCAGGAGCTGGCACTACATGAAACGCTGATACTTACGTCGGCCAGTTTAATTTACGTTGGCTGACCGACGTAATTTAATTAACTTACGTCGGCTGTAGAAACCCGACGTAAGTAAGTTAACTTACGTCGGCTGCCGAGCGTGGCTGAGGAGCAGCACTGCATCCAGAGACTGTTGGCAGGCATGGCCGTCGCTGAGGCGGACGTCGGAGACGAGTTCGAAGACGTTTGCGGACGTGGATCTGGGGGCGAGCGAGATGGCATTGGGCTCAACCTCTATCTCCTGGTCGGAGTCGATGATGCGGCCGTACTTGAAGGCCGCGGCGTGAACTGATCTCGAGGAGGAGGTTCGCGTGGAGGCGGAGCGTGGGGACGAGTGGGGGCGGTGGGCGCGGCGGGGAAAGCCGCATATGCTGCGCCGGCGGTGGAGACGGGGCTGGGTGTCGGTCGCAGAGCTACGAAAAGGGCAACGGAAATGGTGGCAGATCTTGCGGGTGGAGGCAACGGGAGGACGATGGTCAAGGAGGGCAAGGCTTTGGCGAGGCAGCCGATGAGTCCGTCGATCCTGGCGCCGAGGAGGGGCTTGGGTGGGTTTTGGATCTTGATGGCAGCGGTGACGTAGTTGGGTTGACTCTGAATACCAAGATGTTATGGTTGGGATTATTGAAGGATAATTAGCAAGATAGATCCACTAACTCGTCCTCCCTTGGAGGCTCTGAGTAGTCTATAGATCTATTTTCTTGTCTGACCTCTAGACTAGAGTACACAATGGCCCTCTACAGTACACCAGACCCATAAAGGCCATCTAGTACACATAACATATTGACATAGAAATAATTCTCGTGCTGGTGCCACTTTTCATGTTATAGCTTATTATTTCTGAGAAACTATTAGTTCTGGAATTGCATCACAAGCCCTACTTGCAACTTTGTTTTGTCAGGCTACTTGTGTTTAGTACAATTTTAAATTTTATATATACTATAACAGATGCGATAACCTGTATTTGACATGAATGATGATGAAACCTATGAGAGACAATATGACTTATGGTTTCTTCAATAACTTTAGGTTTGTATAGAGTTTGTGTGTTACAGCATAGAGCCCCTTCTACTATTTGTCTATTTGTGTAAATTTAAGTGTAGCATCATGGCGGGAACTCTAGGATGCACGATTGGAGCATTCCTATTCACATACCTTGGGCTACCGATGAGGCTGGACAGACCTAAAGCAGAAGATTTTGCATCCTTGATAACAAGAGTGGACAGAAAACTATCTTCCTCGAATATATGGCTGTCAATGGCAGGGAGACACACCTTGATCAATAGTATACTGTCTGCAATACCCATCTATGCCATGTGCACCCTAAAATTAAAAGGTCCAGTAATAAAGGCTCAGGATAAAGCTATGAAAAACTGTCTCTGGAAAGGGGCGGACATAGCTGGGAAGGACATGCCCCTGGTAGCTTGGGATCAAGTAACAACACCGCTGGATAGAGTTGGCCTAGGCATCAAATGCCTCAAAACAATGAATAAAGCATTGCTTTGCAAATTCCTTTTCAAGATATACAATAAGCAAGACACGCCATGGGTAAAGCTGGTGCTAGGCAAATATTGCACCAATGGAAGACCTCTTCACAGCACAATAGGAAAAGGATCATTCTGGTGGCGGGATGTGCTCGGTTGTTGGGAAGAATTTAAGCATCAAATTAAAGTACGTATTGGACCAGGGGACACTGTACTCATATAGAAGGATGTATGAGAAAGTCACAATCTACAAAACAAATTCTCAAGACTGTTTAGCTTTGTGAGGAAGCCTAATATTTCCTACGCACAATTCACGGCACAACCGCAGCTCCTAAGACACTTCTTCAATCCATTGTTAGCACAAGCACAGTTGCAGTTACAACAACTTCAGATACTACTAGAACATATCCAAAGCAGAGACCAAGATAGAGACATCTGGCGAAACAACAACACACAAATATTCTCATCAAAACTGATCTACAGAAGTGAATTCGCAACAATCAACCCACCGACACCATTCCACTGGATATGGAGCTCACATACAAATATTTTTTTGGCCACTGTTCAGAGACAGACTAAATTCAAGAAATCTGTTGAGAAGGAAAAAACTGACAATAATACAAGGGGAAGATTATTCCTGCGTGCTATGCAACAAAAATATGGAAGAATACACACATATCACCTGTTCTTTTGCTGCCCCTTCAATAAACTGTGCTGGAATACCTTGAACATACAATGGGATCTCTCACTACCATTCTTTCAAACTATCCAAAGAGCAAAGCATTCCTGAAATGGACCCAACTTCATGGAAATGTTTGGGGTAGCTGCGTGGGAAATATGGAAACAAAGAAATGAATAAATCTTCACGGGAGTTCAAGCCATGCTCCACAGTTGGAAGGACCACTTTAAAGGCACAATTGTCGCTTATGCCTGCAGGCTTAAAGAGTAGGATAGAGTGCATATCTTAGATTCGGCTAATAATCTTTAGGAGAGGGACCAACTTAGGAACCTCTCCAAAAACTTGTACAGACATTGTTCTACCTATTTTATTAAATATAGTTGGAATCTTTCATTGTGGGGGTTCTCCCCTACAGTTTCTAGGTAAAAAAAATATGAATTTAGCTGTCATCACATCGGGTTCTTGTGAAAAGGGAAGGGCTGCCTTGAAGAAAACGCGACCTACTCCTAAGAATGGTGATCTTGCCATGGCAAGCAGCACAGTTACTTCTGATGTTGATTACAAGATTGTTCATGAAAGGCCTATAGCAGCAGTGCCTCGTGAGGCATCGAATACTTCAAATTCGAAGAAGTCCCAGTCAGGATAATAAGATATTCGTAAGTATAATGCTCACCTGGCATTTGTCTTTATGGCATTTATCTCTGCTCCCATGGCAAAAATAAACTCAAAATTCCCCTTTTTATTTATTCCTCACAAATACCCGGCTATATATATAGTGTAATTGTAGATATAACAACTAAATTAAAGCATTTAGGACTATTCTAAACATAGACTCAATCTCTATCCCTTGCCTAAAACTGATCTGGACTCCTTCCTGGTGTGCACTGTGCACCCCTCCTGTCCTTCTCCGACTTGGGCCTAGACTGGGCTAGGCTTGCCGCACCAGATTCTACTACACTATTGAAACAAAATTAAACTCAACAACCATTCACTTCATCTTGTTTTCTAGGACACACTTTCACTAATTTAGGATGATGACACACTTATTCCACTCTAGACTCAATTTTTGGATGCGCACAACTCCACCCCTAGGATGGTGTGACACCAGGTTCCGAAAATGAACCAAGTGCATTATATGTGTGCACGAGATGTTTAACACACATACACAAGTGATTCACAAATGATAAATAGATAATTACCACAACTCAAATTATTAAATAAGTACTTTGATTACAGTATTCAAGTAATCCTCATATTACAACTCTAATGATCATTATTGAATTATAACTGCAGCAGAAATAATCTAAGTATGAAGCTAAGCAACTAAGCAAACTAAGCGTAAGGGGTAGCGTGGATCCAAGCAACTCCACAGGAAAGTCGACGGCAACATACAGCCTAGTACTCCGCGTTATCATCAGGATACTCCTAGACATTATCTGAAACTGTTGGTGGGGTACATGTCATACTCAGCAAGTGTGTGAAAGTATGACATGTAGCTTAACAAGAAATCATAAGAAATATCAGTTGTCGGTACCCTGCGTACCGGGTACCCCTTAATACCGTTAAGAGTACAAGGGAGTTCTACCTGTCAGAGTTGAAGGTTTCATTGGGCCCCACATGTCGCATTGCACCGAACCCACTCCCCTTATATGGGTAGCTCCTGGGTCAACACGTGTAAAGGAAAACCGAGACTAAGCTCCCAACAGAGAGGAGCTCCAGTGCCGACACATGTACAACGATCCCAGACCTAACCCCAGCAGAGAGGAGCTCCGGTACCGACACGTGTACAACAGCCCCGGACCTAACCTCCCGTAAGGGAAAGCTCCGGAGCTTCCACGTGTGTAGCCTCCGAACCATTATCGATGACACTGGTAGACCTCCGTCGGCCCGAACAATCATGGGTATTTAAAGCGGCAGTTACAAGATTCAATTATGTGTCGTTAATGCTATATTAATGACACGCAATCAGAGCACTATTAGTAGGGGTAATGCAACCATTAAGGGATGTTATCACACTATTAATCATGCTTAATACTCTTTAGACATTGTACTAAGCCATTAAATACACCAGGGCCACATGTCGGGTCAGGCAAGTTTTGTAACGATCAGTCCTTAGAACTATAAAAGGGTTGTGCCGCACGTACCCAAGTGGGGGCTGATCTCAACTCCTCTGAGCTGACCCGCATACTAGCGAACAAACTCACACAATACAACAACACAAACCTCATGGAGTAGGGTATTACGCTCGGGCGGCCCGAACCACGTAAATCTCTGGTGTCATCATCTTGATCTTGATCTCTGCGTACCCCAACCATAAAAGAACCTCTGCGGGCTGCTTCTTAGCAGGTCTGGGGGAAGTGTCATATAAAACACTTCGACATTTGGCGCGCTAGGTAGGTGTGGGGCTGTCCCGAAATCACAAGATGGCGAATTCAGCTGTTGGATCCTCCAATGGCAACCACGCTGGACTACCTGCTGGAGGCAATCCCTCCAACGCCCAACAACCAGCAGGTGCCATTGTTCCAGCAGGTGCTATGGAACCACAACCACCATCTGTTCTGGCAAAAAATGCTGGTCAACAAGATGGAGCATCTGCGTCGATTACTGCATCGACAACCAACAACCCAGAGCATGCGCTCATTACTGTGCGAGCTCTTCTACAACAACCACCGCCTCCAGGTGCACCCCAAGGTGCTATGGAACAGTGGAGAGCTGATGTTGACCATCTGGTCGTAGCTGCGGCTGTAGGCATCAGCAATCAAGGTCCTCCCCCTTCGAGGCGAGCACCATCTCAACGATGGACCTTGTCGGGCTGACTTGGTCCACAAGTTTTGCAGCAGAGAAGACGTGTTGCATCATGGCAGGTGACTTCGTTGCCTCCCGGGGCACGACACACCCAGACCATCACTAGGATTCCGACTCATGACCTGCGGTTGGAACTAGATCGCCAATACCGGCAGCAGGACGTCCGTGTCCATATCGAGCGTGCTCATGATAGACGAGAGGCCCGAGACAACCCAGCCCCATGGGGAATACGACGAGGTTGTTCTGCCCTGGTCATGCATTTGCGCATGGTCAGATGGCCATAAAGTTCTGGCCTCACTTGCCGGAAAAATTCGACGGGACTGTCAAATTTACTCTACATCCGTACTGGCAGTGAGGGGTGATGAGGTTGTGATGGCCAATTACTTCCCGGTGGCCTTAACTGGGACTGCGAGGTCCTGGTTCATGAGTCTTCCACCCGACACCATCAGTAGTTGTGTGGAGCTATGCCAGCAGTTCACTGCCAACTTCGGGAGTTCTTACAACCGGCCTAGCACTGAATTGGATTTGTTTGCTGTAAAGCAGACATCGGGGGAATCGCTATGATCTTTCATCCAACGGTTTTCTCAAGTATAGAATACTATTCCTTCAATCTCGAGCTCCTCCGTTATCATCGCATTCAGACAGGGTGTTCAAGATAAGAAGATGTTGGAGAAGCTGGCTATTAAATAAGTTACCAACATCACGGAACTCTTCAGCCTAGCCGACAAATTTTCTAGAGTTGCGGAGGGCCATGAAATGCATTCTAAGCCAGCTCCGGAGGCCAACCAGAAGTCCTCCAAAACTGAAGCCGGTACCTCCGGTAGTGGCAAGAAGAAAAAGAAGCCCAACGGCAAAAAGAAGCTGTCAGCCGGTGCACCAGCCGCTGCTGCTGCCGCAGCCCCTGGTAGCCGGGGGCCACGCCCCGAGAAGCGGCATCGTCCTTCATCAAAAGACGACAATAGTTCCAAAGCATGGTGTACGATTCACAAGACGAACCGACACAGCTTGGAAGAGTGCCGGGAGGTCCAGAACCTTACCGAGCGCTATAGCAAGTGCCGGGAAGAAGCTCCTTTCTGTCAATGGGAAGGAAAACAAAAAGTCAACAAAGCTTTGACCGAAGAGGAGCTAGGTTTCTAGGATCCCAAAAAGGTCTGGAAAGCCGTTTACAACACTGTTGACAATGACTTCGACATCTCTTACAACGAGTGTCGGAAGACCCTGAACACCATCTATGGCGGTTCTTGGGACATCACCTCTCCCCGCTGCTAAGTCGGAGCCACATCGGAAGTGAATGGACACACTTATCATTTTTTATGCTTGAGACTGCCCCCGAAACATGATCGGGGCTGGCCAACTCTCGTTGATGGTGGCACCACTATTAACAATATTCAAATCCACCATGTAATGGTGGACGGAGGTTCTGGGCTAAACCTCATAAGCTTTGAAGCTTTCATTAAGCTTCAGCTCTGGCCTTCAGAACTTCGCCCATCCCGATCTTTCTCTGGAGTAGGTCCGAGAACCAATACTCCTCTTGGTTCCATCACACTCCCAGTGACCGTCGAGACCCGGGAGAAGTACCGAACTAAGAAATTGGTTTTCGACATTGCGCAGATAAGTCTGTCGTTTAATGCCATTCGGGGCAGGCCAGCTTTATACAAATTCATGGCCGTAGCTCATTATGGTTACTTAGTGTTGAAGATGGCAACACCCACGGGCGTTCTTCGGATCCGCGGAGATTGCACCGCAGGAGTTACCGCTCTAGAAGAACTCTATGCACTTACCACAGCGCAAGAGGAAGCATCTGGTAAGGAGCCAGCTCCGAATCCTCCGAGCATTCGTCATAAAGGCTCTACCTCCACACCTCGTGTGCAACCAAACAACGACGCTAATGTTCCCGTCAAGTTCATCCAAATTGGTCCCGATGCTGCTCAGACTACCCGTATCGGGGGGTTTGAGCAACAAATAGGAACTCGCGCTCATCACTTTCCTCCGGGCTAATGTTGACGTCTTTGCTTGGCAACCGTAACAAATGTCTAGGATCCCTAGGGAGGTGATTGAGCACAATCTGAAGATTTACCCACACACACGGCTTTTACATTAGAAGCCCCGGAAGCAATCAATCGAGCGACAAAACTTCATCTGACAAGAAATCAAGAAGTTGCTCGAAGCTAGATTCATGTGGGAAGTCTTCCATCCAAAGGGGCTGGCAAACCCATTTGTTGTACTCAAGGCCGGTGGGAAGCTTCGGATGTGTATCGACTACACCACCTTAAATAAGGAATGTCCAAAGGATCCATTTCCACTACCTAGAATAGGTCAGATAGTGGACTCCACCTCTGGGTGTGAGCTATTGTGTTTCTTAGATGCATATTTTGGATATCATCAAATCCAAATGTCTAAGGAAGATGAAGAGCATAATGCCTTCATAATAGTAGATGGATTGTATTGTTATACTGTCATGCCATTCGGTCTTAAAAATGCTGCTTCAACATTTGTGCGAGCTATGTACAAAACATTTGGAGAGCTATCTTAGGAAACCCTGAACACAGCGGACGGGTTCGAGCGGTCTCTTCTCAAATGTCTTGGCTAGATGGTTTCCCTAAAGATAAAGACACATATAGAAGACGTGAGAAGTTTAAGAAAACACTTGATGAAACGATTGCTCAAAAGGTCAAAGAAAATATGCAAGAAATAATGGAACAACTTAGACAATCAGGACAATTAGTGGCACCGAGTACAATGATGGTTCCGGTGCAAAAAGAGCAATTAGTATCTCCAACTGCCTACCCTAGCAGCGTTGGTTCCGTGCCAGGATCAGGGTCAACCCATAAGTTCCCTGTCGATGATATTGCTAACGACAAATCTTGTCGTCTTCTTGTCCCGATAGGCAGAGCAGGGAACAAAACCAAACAGGTTGCCACTGCTATGGCAAAGCCTGATCGTGACTTCAACGGGAGTCCACTTCCATTGTATTATGCTGTGGTGCAAGTTATTCAGATCATTGATAATGATTATGAAGATTATGAAATAGACCACGTCACACCTGAGGGGATCGAGACTCTGGGGCAGGCTATCAACCAATTAATCCTTTGGCACCGACGCGATATCGTGTTGGACGATGAGCCAATTTCTAGCCCCGTCGCATCACCAAATACTGCAACCCCATCTTCTAAGGTGAAAGTACATGAAGATCCACTCCCAGTCTGGGAAGATCCACTTCCCCTATGTCTCAGCAAGGATGATATCCAAGAGCAACAAGTTGGACAACAACTTCAAGCAGTACCAGAGCAAGCTGTTGCTAGTAAAGAGCAACCAGTTTAGCAACAGCTTGAAGTAGTACTAGAGCCAACTACTGGGAGTAAAGAGCAATCAGTTGAACAACAGGTTCAACAACAAGCCAGTGTCCAACTTCCGACGACTACTCCTTGATCATTAGTGCCTATCAAAGTTATCTCATACAAAATTAATAACCTTCATCAGAAGTGTCAAAGTATTTGGAAGCTATGAAGGAAAATATTAGAAAATCGAGTGCATCTCGTTCTTCTCATGAGCCAGCATTAGAAGATATCGAGGAGTGGGAAGAAGATGGTGTCATGTATAATCGGCGGACGACTTTAGTTAAACCAGGAGTTCCAATATACAAGCTTGAGGATGTTCCTCCTGAATTTAATAATGGAAAGCCGTTCATGACATCCGTACAACTTAGCAAACAACCCGTCCAGCTCAGAAGAATGCATGAGTGGTACATCACTGCCAGCACAAAATATGGTCTTGATTGCGTCACATTTTGTATTCCAAAAGAAGCATTCTGGAGCACTAGAGTAGATAGACGAGTCATTTTATTTGAAGAGCTGCATTCCCTTTTCCATCGGGGCATGATCGAAATCAACCTGCTGCTCGTCTGGTGCTTGTAAGTGCTCTAATATTTTGTATTTGCTTTTCTTACTACACGCATACGCATTTCATGAGATTATAACAATTCTGGACTTCTTCAATAGGATGCAATACATGGATAATGTAAAGTTGGAGCGCAAGACAGGTATCCTTGACCCTACTAGGATTGCAAAGTCGCTATTCGACGTCCAGGCGAATCGAGAATCAGGACAGTACAAACACATGAAAAAAAGGGATTTTGAAAAAGCAATTGCAAAACTTAAGAAGGATAGAAAGACAAAAGTTGCAGCTTACATAGGACAGGCGATGTTTAACTTTGTCAGAGACGGCAATGACCTCGTAAAGGCTCCGTTCCACTTCGAGTAAGTTCGACACATGACATTGAAATAGCAATTATTGGTAATTGTTAACACGCGTGTTTGTATGTTTGCAGTAATCAATACATAATGATCTTCATCAAGCCAACGCAGGGAATGGCAACAGTAATGGACTCGGCCGATTACCCACCAGATCGTTACAAAGATTTCCTTTCCATTTTGAAATCGTACTTTTATTCAATAATTTTAATTTACGCACATTTAGAATGTGTTGACAAGTTTTATATGACATCTCTTGTGTTACAGCGCTTGGCGGTTTTACGCGGAACAGCTTGGCGGTCAGAGACCTCCTAATACGAATGCATTGGATATTAAAACGTATTATGCTTGTCCGAAGCAGCCTGCTGGGAGTGTCTTATGCGGGTATTATGTATGCGAGCATCTTCGGACCGCCGGCATATATAGAGTGAATCGTGAGGATGTAAGTTATCCTTAATGTCGACAACTTATTTTCTTACTTTTGTGTTTCATTTTCATTGTAACTAGCATAGTTTAATGCTTATATTCTCTGCTGTTCAATATTCCTAGAAACATTATTTTCATATTTTGATTCCAACTTCAAAATTCAATTGCTCATAGTACAACTGCTCCAAAAATACCAACTAAATTCCTGTAGACTCTCACTTTGATCTATACTTTGAGATTGTCCTAACCAACACATTCTAAACCTTGTTATGTGTTATATTGCAGCACACGAAGAATCTGAACGAAGAATGGCCTGTTTGTAGAAGTATTCCTGATGGAGGAGCCGACAGGATTGCTTCTGAACTCTGTCAGTTCATGCGTCGCAAAATTTTGCACAAAAAAGGGAAGTTCTTTGATGAGAATTGTGCAGCAGCTGATGTGCCAGAACTTTGCGACTATGCCAATAGAAACAATTTGTAGTGAAAACTTGTAAACTTTGAGATGAATTGTATCTGTAACTTGTAAACTATGTATATTGTTTTAGTGAAATTGACTTCTGTGATGATAATATTGTTGACTTTTGTTCTATGATGATATTGTTTTTTTTTTGTTCTGTGATTATATTGAATTGACCTGGAAATTAGAAATAACAGCAGTAGTAGTGCATATGTTATACCTTATCACAGGTGGTTATTGACCAACGTCTAGGCATGACTGTGAAAAACAATTATCACAGGCGGCTAGATACAAGTAAAGAAACATCTGTGATAACCTAATTTTCACAGGCGGTACTGTTATGGTAGAAACCGGCTGCGTTAAAGGGTCTTCAGAGACGGCTGATGTAGGTAAACGTCCGTCTGTGATAACAACATTATCATAGACGGTTAGTTTTGCTTCAATACCCGCCTGTGAAGACAAATTATCATAGATGGTTAGTTATGCTTCAATACCCGTCTGTGAAGACATATTATCATAGGCGGTTAGTTATGCCTCAATACCCGTTTGTGAAGACACGTTATCATAGGCGGTTAGTTATGCCTCAGTACCCATCTGTGAAGACACATTATCATAGACGGTTAGTTATGCTTCAATACCCGCCTGTGAAGACACATTATCATAGACGGTTAGTTATGCTTCACTACCCATCTGTGATAAGACATTTATCACAGGCGGTTATATATGCTGCACGACCCGTCTGTGATAATGTATCTTCACAGGCGGCTAGCCTAAGTAAAGAACCGCCTATGATAATATGTCTTCACAGGCGGTATCACTTCTCCGCCTGTGAAATTGCGGATTATCACAAACTCTTTGATTCAGGTGGTTTTAAAAGCCGTTTTTGATAATAGGTTTGGAGCTGCCTATGATGAGGCTTATTGTAGCAGTGAATCATAAAGTTGATCTAGCTCTGAGATTCCTGCAGATGGAAAACATGTACTTGATGTCAAGATTTAGTATTACAAGGACAATCAGAAGAGTTGCCTCAGCTAGATCCTCTGCTACTGCCTCTCTCACAACTTCTGCCGCCAGCCAATTAGAGTTAGGATGCAATGCAATTGATGGCATTGAGTGCATATGAAGCTTGTTGATATACTTAATCACCATAGTGATGCCAGACTCCCACCATCGAAGATATTTGTCACCACGGACATCACAAACCTCCTATTGTTATCGACGAAAGTTATGGTGTTCACAGAACCCAAGTGTTGATCATACTCTTGAGTCATCTACCCTGATTTTATATCCCATTGCACAATCTTCTCATCACTTATTCCAGCAATAAGAATATGCTGCTTATCCTCTTCAGTATTCAACTTCATCATGTCCACACCGCCAATCAATGTTTGTGCAGACCAGCATGCAAGCTTGTAGGTATTGTTCTTCAACTCAGTAGCAAGTACAACTACCTGCTGGTTCTCAAACTTGTTCCTACAGCAACCCGCTGGTTGTCAAACTTTTTCCTCCAGTCACCTGTCAACTCCAGTAACCCTGGAATCAGACTCATTCAGTGCATTGAGGGTAAGGAACTGGTGCTCTCCACGTGGATCAACATTCACAGCATGGTCCTCACAGCGAGCAATCAAGCTTTGCACAAACAGTAGTCTTTCCAACACCTTGTAGACCTGCTAGTAAAATACTTGCCGGGCTACTTTTGCAAATACCAGATCTGATACTTCTCCACCCATGAACTGTACAAGTTCATCATGCACAATCTTCACTAATTGCTGTTCTTGACGGACTCCTCTAATAGTACCAACACCTGGAGACTTTGCAATTGCACTAATAGATGACAAACCGTCTCACAATAGTGTCATTCACTTCAAGGAAGATTGGGGTTTCATTTTTGTTCACCACCTGCAGCTCTGGGCCAACAGTATCAAGCTTGATGGCGTATCACTTCTTGGTGGACTTGATGGCGAGATTGAGGTTCTAGAGCTTCTTCAGATGAGGAAGATAGAGAAAAATGACTGATGTCATCTCTCCATCCACGTACAAAATAGACACCTTCAGCTTGAGCTTCATGAACTCTGGGCATTAAGAACTGATCTGTGGACGAAACAGCAGCCGTCGGAAAAGACGGCTGGGACCGCTATGACACACATGAGGGGTGACCCCAGGAGCTGGCACTAAAGGAACCGCTGATACTTACGTCGGCCAGTTTAATTTACGTCGGCTGACCGACGTAATTTAATTAACTTACGTCGGCTGTAGAAACCCGACGTAAGTAAGTTAACTTACGTCGGCTGCCGAGCGTGGCTGAGGAGCAGCACTGCATCCAGAGACTGTTGGCAGGCATGGCCGTCGCTGCGGCGGACGTCGGAGACGAGTTCGAAGACATTTGCGGACGTGGATCTGGGGGCGAGCGAGATGGCATTGGGCTCAGCCTCGATCTCCTGGTCGGAGTCGACGATGCGGCCGTACTTGAAGGCCGCGGCGTGAACTGATCTCGAGGAGGAGGTTCGCGTGGAGGCGGAGCGTGGGGACGAGTGGGGGCGGTGGGCGCGGTGGGGAAAGCCGCAGATGCTGCGCCGGCGGTGGAGACGGGGCTGGGTGTCGGTCGCAGAGCTACGAAAAGGGCAACGGAATTGGTGGCGGATCTTGCGGGTGGAGGCGACGGGAGGACGATGGTCGAGGAGGGCAAGGCTTTGGCGAGGCAGCCGACGAGTCCGTCGATCCTGGCGCCGAGGAGGGGCTCCCTGGTGGAGAAACGGGGGAGCGGGTGGCAAGAGAGTGCGTCGATGGGTTTGACAGCCATGAACTCCGATTTGTTTTGCAGCTCCTGCAGCTTCTGCGACAACAATCTTTGCATATTGTGCGCCCGCCGTGATCTCCATTGTATCAGTGAGATGTTTTGTGTCGACGCCATAGATTGGAGCATGGCTCCAATCTCCTTTATCTGTTCATAAACGCCTTAACCTGTTCATAAACCTCTTCAATCTTGTGTGTTGCCATAGTAGGATTAGATTGGAACAAAAGGGTGGTTTGGGTGGGTTTTGGATCTTGATGGCAGCGGTGACGTAGTTGGGTTGACTCTGAATACCAAGATGTTATGGTTGGGATTATTGAAGGATAATTAGCAAGATAGATCCACTAACTCGTCCTCCCTTGGAGGCTCTGAGTAGTCTATAAATCTATTTTCTTGTCTGACCTCTAGACTAGAGTACACAATGGCCCTCTACAGTACACCAGACCCATAAAGGCCATCTAGTACACATAACATATTGACATAGAAATAATTCTCGTGCTGGTGCCACTTTTCATGTTATAGCTTATTATTTCTGAGAAGCTATTAGTCCTGGAATTGCATCGCAAGCCCTACTTGCAACTTTGTTTGGTCAGGGTACTTGTGTTTAGTACAATTTTAAATTTTATATATACTATAACAGATGCGATAAGCTGTATTTGACATGAATGATGATGAAACCTATGAGAGACAATATGACTTATGGTTTCTTCAATAACTTTAGGTTTTTATAGAGTTTGTGTGTTACAGCATAGAGCCCCTTCTACTATTTCTCTATTTGTGTAAATTTAAGTGTAGCATCATGGCGGGAACTCTAGGATGCACGATTGGAGCATTCCTGTTCACATACCTTGGGCTACCGATAAGGCTGGACAGACCTAAAGCAGAAGATTTAGCATCCTTGATAACAAGAGTGGACAGAAAACTATCTTCCTCGGCAATATGGCTGTCAATGGCAGGGAGACACACCTTGATCAATAGTATACTGTCTGCAATACCCATCTATGCCATGTGCACCCTAAAATTAAAAGGTCCAGTAATAAAGGCTCAGGATAAAGCTATGAAAAACTGTCTCTGGAAAGGGGCGGACATAGCTGGGAAGGACATGCCCCTGGTAGCTTGGGATCAAGTAACAACACCGCTGGATAGAGTTGGCCTAGGCATCAAATGCCTCAAAACAATGAATAAAGCATTGCTTTGCAAATTCCTTTTCAAGATATACAATAAGCAAGACACGCCATGGGTAAAGCTGGTGCTAGGCAAATATTGCACCAATGGAAGACCTCTTCACAGCTCAATAGGAAAAGGATCATTCTGGTGGCGGGATGTGCTCGGTTGTTGGGAAGAATTTAAGCATCAAATTAAAGTACGTATTGGACCAGGGGACACTGTACTCATATAGAAGGATGTATGAGAAGGTCACAATCTACAAAACAAATTCTCAAGACTGTTTAGCTTTGTGAGGAAGCCTAATATTTCCTACGCACAATTCACGGCACAACCGCTGCTCCTAAGACACTTCTTCAATCCATTGTTAGCACAAGCACAGTTGCAGTTACAACAACTTCAGATCCTACTAGAACATATCCAAAGCAGAGACCAAGATAGAGACATCTGGCGAAACAACAACACACAAATATTCTCATCAAATCTGATGTACAGAAGTGAATTCGCAACAATCAACCCACCGACACCATTCCACTGGATATGGAGCATAAAATTAGTAAGGAACATAAAAAAAAATTTTGGCCACTGTTCAGAGACAGACTAAATTCAAGAAATCTGTTGAGAAGGAAAAACCTGACAATAATAAAAGGGGAAGATTATTCCTGCGTGCTATGCAACCAAAATATGGAAGAATACACACATATCACCTGTTCTTTTGCTGCCCCTTCAATAAACTGTGCTGGAATACCTTGAACATACAATGGGATCACTCACTACCATTCTTTCAAACTATCCAAAGAGCAAAGCAGTCCAGAAATGGACCCAACTTCATGGAAATGTTTGGGGTAGCTGCGTGGGAAATATGGAAACAAAGAAATGAATAAATCTTCACGGGAGTTCAAGCCATGCTCCACAGTTGGAAGGACCACTTTAAAGGCTAGGATAGAGTGCATATCTTAGATTCGGCTAATAATCTTTAGGAGAGGGACCAACTTAGGAACCTCTCCAAAAACTTGTACAGACATTGTTCTACCTATTTTATTAAATATAGTTGGAATCATTCATTGTGGGGGTTCTCCCCTACAGTTTCTAGGTAAAAAAATATGAATTTAGCTGTCATCACATCGGGTTCTTGTGAAAAGGGAAGGGCTGCCTTGAATAAAACCCGACCTACTCCTAAGAATGGTGATCTCGCCATGGCAAGCAGCACAGTTACTTCCGATGTTGATTACAAGATTGTTCATGAAAGGCCTATAGCAGCAGTGCCTCGTGAGGCATCGAATACTTCAAATCTGAAGAAGTCCCAGTCAGGGTAATAATATATTCGTAAGTATAATGCTCACCTGGCATTTGTCTTTATGGCATTTATCTCTGCTCCCCTGGCAAAAATAAACTCAAAATTCCCCTTTTTATTTATTCCTCACAAATACCCGGCTATATATATAGTGTAATTGTAGATATAACAACTAAATTAAAGCATTTAGGACTATTCTAAACTTAGACTCAATCTCTATCCCTTGCCTAAAACTGATCTGGACTCCTTCCTGGTGTGCACTGTGCACCCCTCCTGTCCTTCTCCGACTTGGGCCTAGACTGGGCTAGGCTTGCCGCACCAGATTCTACTACACTATGAAAACAAAATTAAACTCAACAATCATTCACTTCATCTTGTTTTCTAGGACACACTTTCACTAATTTAGGATGATGACACACTTATTCCACTCTAGACTCCATTTTTGGATGGACACAACTCCACCCCTAGGATGGTGTGACACCCGGTTCCGAAAATGAACTAAGTGCATTATATGTGTGCACGAGATGTTTAAAAGACATACACAAGTGATTCACAAATGATAAATATAATTACCACAACTCAAATTATTAAATAAGTACTTTGATTACAGTATTCAAGTAATCCTCATATTACAACTCTAATGATCATTATTGAATTATAACTGCAGCAGAAATAATCTAAGTATGAAGCTAAGCAACTCAACAAACTAAGCGTAAGGGGTAGCGTGGCTCCAAGCAACTCCACAGGAAAGTCGACGGCAACATACAACCTAGTACTCCGCGTTATCATCAGGATACTCCTAGACATTATCTGAAACTGTTGGTGGGGTACATGTCATACTCAGCAAGTGTGTGAAAGTATGACATGTAGCTTAACAAGAAATCATAAGAAATATCGGTTGTTGGTACCCTGCGTACCGGGTACCCCTTAATAACGCGAAGAGTACAAGGGAGTTCTACCTGTCAGAGTTGAAGGTTTCATTGGGCCCCACATGTCGCATTGCACCGGACCCGCTCCCCTTATATGGGTAGCTCCTGGGTCAACACGTGTAAAGGAAAACCGAGACTAAGCTCCCAACAGAGAGGAGCTCCAGTGCCAACACATGTACAATGATCCCAGACCTAACCCCAGCAGAGAGGAGCTTCGGTACCGACACGTGTACAGCAGCCCCGAACCTAACCTCCCGTAAGGGAAAGCTCCGGAGCTTCCACATGTGTAGCCTCCGAACCATTATCGATGAAACTGGTAGACCTCCTTCAGCCCGAACAATCATTGGTATTTAAAGCGACAGTTACAAGATTCAATTATGTGTCGTTAATGCTGTATTAATGACACGCAATCAGAGCACTATTAGTAGGGGTAACGCAACCATTAAGGGATGTTATCACACTATTAATCATGCTTAATACTCTTTAGACATTTTACTAAGCCATTAAATACGCCAGGGCCACATGTCGGGCCGGGCAAGTTTTGTAACGGTCAGTCCTTAGAAATATAAAAGGGTTGTGCCGCACGTACCCAAGTGGGGGCTGATCTCATCTCGTCTGAGCTGACCCGCATACTAGCGAACAAACTCACACAATACAACAACACAAACCTCATGGAGTAGGGTGTTACGCTCGGGCGGCCCGAACCACGTAAATCTCTGGTGTCATCATCTTGATCTTGATCTCTGCGTACCCCAACCATAAAAGAACCTCCGCAGGCTGCTTCTTAGCAGGTCTGGGGGAAGTGTCATATAAAACACTTCGACATTTGGCGCGCCAGGTTGGGGTGGGGTTGTCCCGAAATCACAAGATGGCGAATTCAGCTATTGGATCCTCCAATGGCAACCACGCTGGACTACCTGCTGGAGGCAATCCCTCCAACGCCCAACAACCAGCAGGTGCCATTGTTCTAGCAGGCGCTATGGCACCACAACCACCATCTGTTGTGGCAAACAATGCTGGTCAACAAGATGGAGCATCTGAGTCAATTACTGCATCGACAACCAACAACCCAGAGCATGCGCTCATTACTGTGCGAGCTCTCCTACAACAACCACCGCCTCCAGGTGCACCCCAGGGTGCTATGGAGCAGTGGAGAGCTGATGTTGACCATCTGGTCGTAGCTGTGGCTGTAGGCATCAGCAATCAAGGTCCTCCCCCTTCGAGGCGAGCACCATCTCAACGACGGACCTTGTCGAGCCGACTTGGTCCACAAGTTTCACAGCAGAGAAGACGTGCTGCATCGCGGCAGGTGACTTCATTGCCTCCCGGGGCATGACACACCCAGACCATCACCAGGATTCTGACTCATGACCTGCGGTTGGAACTAGATTGCCGATACTGGCAGCAGGACGTCTGCGTCCATATCGAGCGTTCTCATGATAGACGAGAGGCCCGAGACAACCCAGCTCCACAGGGAGTAGGAGGAGGTTGTTCTGCCCTGGTCATGCATTTGCGCATGGTCAGATGGCCATAGAAGTTCCGACCTCACTTGCTGGAAAAATTTGACGGGACTGTCAACCCCGATGAATTCCTTCAAATTTACTCTACAGCCATACTGGCAGTGAGGGGTGATGAGGCTGTGATGGCCAAATACTTCCCGGTGGCCTTAACTAGGACTGCAAGGTCCTGGTTCATGAGTCTTCCACCCGACTCCATTAGTAGTTGCATGGAGCTATGCCAGCAGTTCACTGCCAACTTTTAGAGTTCTTACAACCGGCCTAACACTAAATTGGATTTGTTTGCTGTAAAGCAGACATCGGGGGAATCGCTATGATCTTTCATCCAACGGTTTTCTCAAGTATAGAATACTATTCCTTCAATCTCGAGCTCCTCCGTTATCGTCGCATTCAGACAGGGTGTTCGAGTTAAGAAGATGTTGGAGAAGCTGACTATTAAATAAGTTACCAGCGTCATGGAACTCTTCAGCCTAGCCAACAAATATTCTAGAGCTACGGAGGGCCGTGAAATGCATTCTAAGCCAGCTCTGGAGGCCAAACAGAAGTCCTCCACAACTGAAGCCGGTACCTCCGGTAGTGGTAAGAAGAAAAAGAAGCCCAACGGCAAAAAGAAGCCGTCGGCCGGTGCACCAGCCGCTGCTGCTGCCGCAGCCCCTGGAAGCCGGGGGCCACGCCCCGAGAAGCGGCCTCGTCCTTCATCAAAAGATGACAATAGTTCCGAAGAATGGTGTACGATTCACAAGATAAACTGACACAGCTTGGAAGAGTGCCGGGAGGTCCAGAACCTTACCGAGCGCTATAGCAAGTGCCGGGAAGAAGGTCCTTTCTGTCAAAGGGAAGGAAAACAAAAAGTCAACGAAGCTTTGACCGAAGAGGAGCTAGGTTTCTAGGACCCCAAAAAGGTCTGGAAAGCCGTTTGCAACACTGTTGACAATGAATTTGACATCTCTGACAACGAGTGCCGGAAGACCCTGAACACCATCTATGGCGGTTCTTGGGACATCACCTCTCGCCACATCCTCAAGACAATGCGGCGGGACATGGCCGTAGTAGCTCCCACTGCTAAGTCGGAGCCACATCGGAAGTGAATGGACACTCTTATCATTTTTGATGCTTCAGACTGCCCCCGAAACATGATCGGGGCTGGCCAACTCTCGTTGATGGTGGCACCACTATTAACAATATTCAAATCCACCATGTAATGGTGGACGGAGGTTCTGGGCTAAACCTCATAAGCTTTGAAGCTTTCATTAAGCTTCAGCTCTGGCCATCAGACCTTCGCCCATCCCAACCTTTCTCTGGAGTAGGTCCGAGAACCATTACTCCTCTTGGTTCCATCACACTCCCAGTGACCTTCAGGACCTGGGAGAAGTACCGAACTAAGAAATTGGTCTTCGACATTGCGCAGATAAGTCTGTCGTTTAATGCCATTCGGGGTAGGCCAGCTTTATACAAATTCATGGCCGTAGCTCATTATGGTTACTTAGTGTTGAAGATGGCAACACCCACGGGCGTTCTCCGGATCCGCGAAGATTGCACCGCAGGAGTTACCGCTCTAGAAGAACTCTATGCGCTTACCACAGTGCAAGAGGAAGGATCTGGTAAGGAGCCAGCTCCGAATCCTCCGAGCATTCGTCATAAAGGATCCACCTCCACACCTCGTGTGCAACCAAATGGCAACGCTGACGTTCCCGTCAAGTTCATCCAAATTGGTCCCGATGCTGCTCAGACTACCTGTATATCGGGGGGTTTGAGCAACAAATAGGATCTCGCGCTCATCACTTTCCTCCGGGCTAATGTTGACGTGTTTGCTTGGCAACCGTAACAATTGTCTAGGATCCCTAGGGAGGTGATTGAGCACAATCTGAAGATTTACCCACACACACGGCTTGTACATCAGAAGCCCCGGAAGCAATCAATCGAGCGACAAAACTTCATCCGACAGGAAATCAAGAAGTTGCTCGAAGCTGGATTCATCTGGGAAGTCTTCCATCGAAAGTGGCTGGCAAACCCATTTGTTGTACTCAAGGCCAGTGGGAAGCTTTGGATGTGTATCGACTACACCACCTTAAATAAGGAATGTCCAAAGGATCCATTTCCACTACCTAGAATAGATCAGATAGTAGACTCCACCTCTGGTGTGAGCTATTGTGTTTCTTAGATGCATATTTTGGATATCATCAAATCCAAATGTCTAAGGAAGATGAAGAGCATACTGCCTTCATAATAGTAGAAGGATTGTATTGTTATACTGTCATGCCATTCGGTCTAAAAAATGCTGCTTCAACATTTGTGCGAGCTACGTACAAAACATTTGGAGAGCTAATTAGAGACTTGGTGGAGGTGTATGTCGATGACATCGTTGTGAAGATCAAAAACAAGGAGTCACTCCTTGACAACTTACAAGTTGTCTTCGACGAACTGCGCACCATGCGCACCAAGCTAAACCCGGACAAGTGTGTCTTTGGGGTTAGCTCCGGGAAGCTTCTAGGGTTCCTAGGGAATCACCGAGGAATTGAAGCAAATCCGGCAAAAATCAAGGCCATAGAAGATATGCGGCCTGCATTAAAAATGTGCAGAAGCTAACTGGATGTCTAGCTGCGCACAGCCGATTTATCTCAAGACTGGCAGAATGAGTGCTACCCTTATTCAAACTCTTGAGGAAGTTTGGACCATTTCATTGGTTCGAAGAAGCATAAAAGGCGTTTCAAGAGCTGAAACAGCTCCTCACCACACAAGCGATATTGGTAGCACCTAATCCTAGTGAGCCTTTATTGGTTTACATTTCGGCAACAACCGAAGTAGTCAGTATGGTCCTGGTTGCGGAAAGACTAGAGACACATCCAATCCAGGAGTCCAGACCCCTCCGAGAGGGTCCGGAATCATCTGAAGACGTGACTGGGCCTCAGCTCCCATACACGGAACCCAAAAACAAAATGCTAGGAGATCAACCTCATTCGTCTAAGGAGGTTCATCTGGAAGACCAAGATGACCTGGATCCTCCTAGCGAGGTCCGGGTCGAACAAGAAGGTGTTTTGAACCCCTCTAGGAGGGTCAAAGAAGCATAGCCTGATGGTCTGATACCCTCCAGCAAGGTCCGGGTCCATGGAAAGGAAGCTTCGGGTCCTTCTGAAAGGGTCCGAACCATCCAACGCCCCGTGTACTTCATCAGTGAAGTACTCCACTACGCCAAGACAAGATATATTGAGGTGCATAAACTGCTTTACGCAATTATTATTGTCACGAGGAAGCATCATCACTACTTCGAAGCCCACAAAATATCAGTGGTAACTTCTTTTCCACTACGTGCTATTTTGCATAATCCTAATTCTACTAGGAACATTGCAAAGTGTGCAGCGGAACTGGCCGAATTCGATGTAGAAATTCGTGTCAAGACAAGCAATCAAAAGTCAAGCCTTAACTGACTTCATGGCAGAGTGGACCCCATCTCCATCAAACCCTGGGGGCCATAGTGAACAGAAACCATAACCAAAAGTTTCGGTATTCACTGAGCCTCACAGGACCCTCTACTTTGACGGCTCCGTGCAAATGCAGGGGGCCGGAGCTACATTCCTTCACTTGGCTCTGACTGGGGAGAAAGTTAAGTACATGGTACACCTTGATTTCATGGAAACCAACAACATGATGGAGTGTGAAGCTCTCATCCACGGTCTCAAGGTGGCATATATTATGGTGTAAAACAGCTGTTGGTGAAGGGAGATTCACAACTCATTATCAAAAAAGTCAATGGTGAATGCTCCTGCAACAATTCACAATTAGCTGCTTACCTCCTTGAAGTCCAGAGACTTCAAAAGGACTTCGAAGTCCTGGATCTCCATCATGTTCAGCGTCTTCACAATTCTGAAGCCGACGAACTCTCGACGAAAGCCTCAACCGGAGCTCCGGCTCCTGATGGAGTCTTTGTCCGGAGGTTGTCAAAACCAACAGCTCAGCCTGCCAAACTGAGTGAAGGGGACGAGACCAGCACCACGAAGCTGGCAGTCCCGGTGGCCCTGCTACCATGGCGTCCACCAAGGGTCGTAGGTGTTGTCGGAAGCTCCGAGCAACCCAGCACGCAAGACTCAGAAGCTCAAGTTAGCTCCGATGCATGTTGGTAGAAGGTATAGTGTATCCTTCCTGAAGATAGTGTATCCGCTGACCGGATTGTCAGATTGGCTAAAGATACATGTTGATAGAAGGGGATCTCCATCGGTGCGGAGCCAATGGCATCCTAATACGGTGCATTACCAGGGAAGAAGGTCGCGAGCTCCTTGCGGAGATCCATGGAGGCGAGTGCGGGAACCATGCTTCTTCCCGCACGCTGGTCAGTAAAGTCTTTCGGCATGGCTTTTATTGGCCTACAACACTTCAGGATGCAGTTGAGTTAGTGAAAAATGTGAACCGTGCCAGTTCCATGCAAAACTGATTCACACACCGGCTCAATCGCTACAAATGATACCTCCTACATGGCCATTCACTGCGTGGGGCATGGACATTTTGGGACCTTTCCCAAAAGCCATCGGAGGTTACATGTTCTTGTATGTCGCCATCGACAAGTTCACCAAGTGGCCGGAAGCAACTGCAGTTGTAACAATCAACAAGCAATCAGCAATCAAGTTCTTGAAGTCTGTTATATGCAGATTTGAGGTTCCAAACAAAGTCATAACTGACAACGGAACTCAATTCACAAGTGCTGCATTCTAAGAATATTGTGAAGACCTCAGCATTCAACTTAGCTTCGCCTTAGTAGCTCATCCAGCAAGCAATGACCAAGCTGAAAGAGCAAATGCAGAAATCTTAAAAGGACTCAAGACGCGCATATATGAGTTCCTGAAAAAGCATGGAGCTAACTGGATTGAGGAGCTTCCATCCACATTATGGACGAATAGGACAACTCCAAACCAGTCCACTGGGGAAACTCCATTCTTGTTGGTGTATGGAGCTAAAGCAGTCCTTCCTCCGGAAATCACATTGGGGTCCCGCCGGGTCCAATCCTTCAACGAAGCTATGCTGGACCAGCTCCAACATGAAGACCTTGACCTCTTCGACGAGGGAAGGTGCCAAGCAGCTGTTCGGAATGCACGTTATCACCAAGCGCTCTGGCGCTATCATCAAAGGCATGTGCGCAACTGACAACTCGAGGAAGGTGATCTGGTGCTTCGGAACATACTAACTCGTGATGGAATGAACAAACTTTCCCCCAGCTGAGAAGGTCCATTCCGAGTGATCAAAGTACCTTGACCCGGATGTGTTCGCTTGGCAACTAAGGATGGGGCTCCACTTCCTAATCCTTGGAACATCGAGCACCTCCGTAAGTTTTATGCTTAGAATCACGGAGGTGAGTCTGTAATTACACATGATGTTGGTTATAGGGACGATAAACAGATAGGGGTAGGTTCTCTAGGAGAACATCCGGACCCCTCCGGGAGGGTCCGTGAAGTCCAAGTACACTTCATACAGTCACTACACTAAAAGTATAACTACCTACCCTGGGTTATTAAAAGATGTATAGTGCACTTAGCTTGGTTTCGCACCCTAAGTGTGTCCATGTCTCCCCTGTAAACCAGACCTATAACGAAAGATTTCATTGTGTGAGAACAGACTCCACGTGCATTTATCGTTTGTACAAGGCTCGATCTATCAATTTATGGTTTTTAACCTTCTTGTCTATAATGAAGTTGTGCAATTCCTTTTTAGTTTTTACCAAATTTCATATGTGTTGCAAGTTATATTTTTAATCTCTTTGGGTCTTAACATGTTGTATAGTCTACTTGCCTGAACGCCAAGCCAACATAGGTCCGGAGTGTGCTATCGACTTATCCTGGTCCTGCACCCTAAGTACGCCACTCTACCTACACTCCGACAGGCCTCAGTAGGGTGAGTACTAAAAAAGCATATGGGTCCGGAAGAGTAACATCAATATACTCGCTGCCATATCGAATTGCTTTGGGGTAAAATTGAAATAAGCACAATAAGACACAAATGATTTATAGACAAGAGGACGAATTTTACTCTTTCCTTGTATTTAATGTGCAGGAAAAATGGAAATTCTAAGCTCCGACAACAACTAGGAGGCCTAAATTTAACTATGCGTGTGGCGACTTTAGGAGCTACCAAGCTCCTATCGTCAACCTTGTATATGTTGATACTGGGTACTGTCGGAGCGACAAAGCTCCGCCAATCCCAGGGGGTCTGTTGTCGACGCCTCAGAAATGAAGACTTCAGACCTAATGTCTAAAAGTACGAAGTGCCCAAGTCATCAACATACTGTCAAAACCTTTGGTATATGTACACATTCCAATTGTACACGTATACCAGGGGGTCAACAAGACAGAGCACACTATATTGAAGACAAAAATAAAGTGAAGTTCATGGACAAAATGGATGCAAAATGGATTTCATTAATTTGAAGCACTGGATTACAAAATTGGGATTATAGTAAAAAGCAAAGGGAAGAAGTCCTAGCTACTGGAGGATCTAAGTCCTGCGGAAGAATGAGGCGACCTCCTGAGCAACCTCTTGGACGCTGGCCTTGGCGGCATCTTTCTCTTCGGCAATGGGACCTTCAAGCACCGGGTCCAAGGAGAATTGGAGGTCTCTGCTTACGTAGCATGACAACACATATTCTACCACGTTTGTAGCCAGAGACTTCCCCTCTTTCCCCAGCTGATTCGCGATGACATCTCCCATCGCGTCGAGCTTGCCGCCAGCAGTATTGAGGGCCACTAGCGCTCGGTCCAAGTCCAGCTCCGGGTTGTCCGGGCGTACTAGACTGAACCCTAGTGGCGTCATCGCGTCATTGGATTGCCCTAAGAAGTCCCATACTTGGATGGATTCGGTCTCCTTCAAGTTCCGCAGCTCCTCTAGTGACTTCCGGGCGGTTGCAAGCTCTGAACCCTCCCGGGCGAGGCGCTCGACCAATTTAGCATGTTGTTGCATACTCTCAGCAACTTGCTTTTCACGGTCGGACAGCTCCATCTCCCAGAGGTGGATGCGGTTCCTCCTCTCTGCCAAGTTATTCTCCCTGCCTTTCACCGTCCCTTCCCTGGTGGCAACGTCAGCTTCCCTTTTCGAGAGCTCCTGCCCCATCTTCCAGTACTTCTTCTTTTCATCTTCACTACACCGCTCAAACTTCTTTGAGCGGTCCGCCAAATTCTGATCACCCAGAGTCAACTTCTGGGTGACCTCCGCCTCTCTTTTCATGATATCCTCCTGCTTCTCCAGGAGCTTTTCTTCCCTTGCCTCCAGGTTCACCCGACGCTTCAGGAGAACCTCATTCAATTCTTTGAGGTTTTCGTGAAGCTCATCAGCAGCATCATGCCTCTCCTTTGCTTGCTCAAGGATTTCCCTAGATTTAGCGTCGAGCGCCCGGATGGTAGCCTCCTTCTCCTCTAGCAGCCTATCCTAGTACTCTAACCGGGCTTTGTCCCCCTTTATCCACTCCTTCTGGTCAGCCAGCCTCATCTTGGCAAGCCTGGTCTCAAAATGGAGTCTGTTGTGCCAACGCCTCAAGGTGTTGCACTCCTCCTCCAGGGCTTTGCTCTCCTGATCAAAGGCCAATTGGACCTGTCAGAGGTTGGAGCAGGCATTGTCTATGGACAATGTCAGAGGTATAGGCTCCAGACCTGCTGGCACCATCTCCGTAGATTCCAGAGGATTTTCTATCACAAAAATAGGGTCCCACTCTATGAGAGAGTACCCTTGAGCTTCTGCGGCACTGGGACCACTCTCTAGGAGCCCTTCAGCAGTAGCAGAAGAGGAACCCACTAGGGGAAATCCAACAGCCGGAATAGAAGCTGAAGGTGCTGCCTCTAGGCTTTAAGTTGCTGGCTCCGAAGGCGAAGGACCTGCCACCATCTCTTCAAGCAGGTCCGGCTCTGATTCAGCTACCAACGGAGCAACGACAGGGGCTTCATCTGGGGCCTCTACCACCACTGGCTATGGTTCTGGCATGGCAGCTTCTTTTGGTTCAACGACTGGAGCTTTAGGTGTCTTCGGCTCAACCGCCGGGCATTCAACTGCTTGTGGCATAAGGGCCGGAGCTTCAATGAGTTCTAGCTCAATGGTCGGGGCTTCAATTACCTCTAGCTCAACGGCCAGGGCTTCGACGACTTCTGGCTCAAAGGCCGGAACTTCTGGCATCGCCGGTGCTGGAGCATCAACCTCCACCACCGTTGCCAGGGGTACATCTTTGACTTCTCCCCTGTGGTCCAGCGCTACCACATGAGCTTCGGGTCAGGATTCTGAGTCCAAGTCCACGACAGCTGTCGCCGGAGCTGTTGCAACTTCTGCCTCCGCTTGAGGAGGAGGCTCAGCGCTTGAAGCCGGAGCTTCGACGGGTGCAGCTTCGGCTGCCATGACAGGCGCCAAAGCTCCTAATCCCTTCTTCAACACCTTAGAAATAAAGGGAAGAGAAGATTAAAGACACGTGAAAAACAATACTAACATTTGGGGTGAGCAATCAACGCTTACCTAGGGATGCTACCACCCAAATCGCCCCGGAACCTCTTCTTTTGAGGCCCGGAGCCAGATCCCACAAAGTCTGGTTAGACAACGACTTTGAAGCTCAGTTAAGGGTCGCTTGCAGCAGTCGGAGTCTTCTCTGTCGGAGCTTCTCTGGGCTGGGAAGAACTCCCAGGCCTGGAGCTTTTAGCCAGCACTGAGGCTGAGGTAAACTACCCAGAGCTGACGCCTCTTGAAGACGCTTGCACCAGAGTAGAGGTAGCTGTAGAAGACCTCCCCCGCTGGGGAGAAGGAGTCGTGGTAGAAGGGGCAGGTCTGACGGACCTCCCGTCAGCATGCTTCAACTTTCTCTTCCGGCTGGAGAGCTCAGCTGGCTCTTTACCCTTGCCCTTGCCAGTGTCTTCAATCCTCCGGCTCGTGGCGGAGGCAGGACCACCCTCGGAAGCTCAGGGGTTCACCAACCTGGTGGTCGGACGCCTTTCTAATTCACCAAGTTCGTCAAGCACCGACATACTCCTCCGGAGCTCCTTGCTGAACTTCGCCTCCATATTTAGAGGGAGGAAAGCTACCGGCAGAACTAAGTCATCACCGTTGACGTTTATCCCATGCTGGAACTTCTTCAGATGAAGCTCCAAAGATTTGTCATTCATATTTGATTTCAGATCGGTTTCAATCCGGTCGTCATCCATCACGCAGTTGAGGGCCCAACAAGCTTCCCCTCTTCTTCAACGGAGCCCACCAATTGACCAGGAAGTTTCAAAAGACCATGTGAGGAGTCACTCCACCCTCCACACATTCACGGATCCTAGTCAAGATAGGGTTGAATGCATCTAACAGCACTAGAACTACACTCTAGGCATCGGTTTCAACGTCGGGGAGACCTTCGGGTTCTCCAACTTCTCATACTCCTCCGCTGCAATGATGATACAATCTTTCTTCCAGTAATCCCACTTGCCGGAAGGAAACGACTTCAAGTATTTGAAGGGGCAGTTCTTGCACTTCACAAAATAGTAGAAGCCAAGAAACTCAGTCCCCTTGCCGGTGGTGTGGATGGTGAAGAAGTGCGGAATAGCTCGATGCAGGGGGGTATACCCACCCACATCTCGCAAAAGTGGACGAACGTCGCCACGAGAATAAGAGAATGGGGGCCAAGGTGATACAGTTGCAGACCATAAAAGTCTAGTAACATCAAAAGAAAAGAAGAGAAAGGTGGAATGAATCTCACCATAGCGTACGCCGAGAAGTACACCATGTCGCCACTGCGCTCCTTCTTGAACGGGAGCTTGCTAGCGCGAAACAAGTGATTGAAGGAGTCGCTGGACCA
Source organism: Tuctoria greenei (assembly GCA_036927565.1). Taxonomy (NCBI): domain Eukaryota; kingdom Viridiplantae; phylum Streptophyta; class Magnoliopsida; order Poales; family Poaceae; genus Tuctoria; species Tuctoria greenei. The sequence continues at coordinate 42,929,287 of JAYESD010000006.1, read as the reverse complement.
CCCCATATAGGTCCGGACCTTCTTCAAATCATCGTCACTCTTGAGGCGGCTCTTGGGGAGACCTAACTCCATTGCGGCAAAGTGGAGCAAAGGAAGGGAAGTTAGGCGGAGTTTGGGAGGCTCTGAGTGCAAATATGGCTGAAAGCATAAAGAGTTCTCAAACCGAGCGCACTTTCCCTCTTAAGTAATCCTCCATGACGCTTGGATGGAAATCGCAGAAAGAACGAAGGCACTTTCCAAAGTCTACCACATCAATGACAAGTGGGCCTGGGGCCACCCCGACGAAGAGATCGAGGTTCTTACCCAAGGCGGACCGTTGTCATGATGAGCAGCGGGAAACACGATGGTGGCACCCTGACAGGGCGCGCGGAACCGATACGGTTTTCATATTGGGAACTAGCAACCTTCAATTGCATGACATCCTCACTCAAAGATCTTATCTACCGCATTCATAACAAGCCACGCGTTGATGGTTCACTCCTGGACCATCGCTCCAATAGCACATCAGAAGGCTCTTGAAATCGAAGCGCGGGAATCTAGAATGGCCCCACCTCTGGTAGAATGACTTAAGCCAAAGGGTTTCTCCCAGAGGTGGGCCCGGGGTCCACTGTCGGTACCCTGCGTATTGGGTACCCCTTAATACCGTGAAGAGTACAAGGGAGTTCTACATGTCAGAGTTGAAGGTTTCCTTGGGCCCCACATGTCGCATTGCACCGGACTAACTCCCCTTATATGGGTAGCTCCTGGGTCAACACGTGTAAAGGAAACCGGGACTAAGCTCCCAGCAGAGAGGAGCTTCAGTGCCGACACGTGTACAACGATCCCGAACCTAACCCCAGGAGAGAGGAGCTCCGGTACCGACACATGTACAGCAGCCCCAGACCTAACCTCCCGTAAGGGAAAGCTCCAGAGCTTCCACGTGTGGAGCCTCTGAACCTTTATCGACAACACTGGCAGACATCCTTCAGCACGAACAATCAAGGGTATTTAAAGCGGCAGTTACAAGATTCAATTACGTGTCGTTAATGCTATATTAACGACAGGCGATCAGAGCACTGTTAGTAGGGGTAACACAGCCATTAAGGCACGTTATCACACTATTAATCATTCTTAATGCTCTTTAGACAGTGTATTAGGCCATTAAATACGCCAGGGTCACATGTTGGGTCGGGCAAGTTTTGTAACGGTCAATCTTAGAACTATAAAAGGGTTGTGCCGCACGTACCCAAGGGGGGGCTGATCTCATCTCGTCTCAGCTGACCCGCATAATAGCGAACAAACTCACACAATACAACAACACAAACCTTGTGGAGTAGTGTGTTACGCTCAGGCGGCCCGAACCACGTAAATCTCTGGTTTCATCATCTTGATCTTGATCTCTGCGTACCCCAAGCATAAAAGAACCTCTGCGGGCTGCTTCTTAGCAGGTCTGGGGGAAGTGTCATATCAAACATTTCGGCAATAGCTAATTGCTGAAAAGTACATTTAAAAAGTGTAAAAAGCATAGTAAGATGTCTATGGTAAATTTATCCCATCATAACTCGAATAGTTACCAATAACGAGTCCATTACTATTAGTTACCATTATATCACATCCAACAATGATTATCCATCCAAATACCAAGATCTTACCATTATCATTGACCGTATTCAATTATCACAACTTAGATCATAACCATGACCCAACCATAACGATCCCAAATCCCAAGTTCCACTCTAATCATGTAGGTCATCCAAGTGCTCTTAACCGAGAGCAGCACGACTATCATGATAGTTTCTAACACTCTGTAGAGGTTGTACCACTTTACCCACAAGTTCATGATTTTGTCACCCGTCAAAGGGTACAAAATTAAATTAGCCATCTACAATAAGCATGATCCATTAATATAGTATAGAACATCTGAGTGTTATACGTACTCGATCCATGGAGCGGCGTCTTCAACATTAGAAATAATATAATGCCCGATGTTATGTAGTTCCACCATAGTAAGTTCGCCCCATTTAAACCCTTTTTTAGAATTATCAACTTCTGTAAATATATTAGCCTCGAGAGAAGGTTCATTCCTAGCTGCAGCTTCATGACGTTCTGGCCTATTAAGCTTGGTGCTGATGTTATCCAAAAACTGGCTACGAAAAGTCATACACTCTTCCATAATATATCCCTCAGCTATAGAACCCTCCGGGTGAGCTCTGTTACGTACATACCTCTTAAATGTACAAAGGTACCTCTCAATTGGATACATCCATTTGTAAGAAACGGGTCAACCCAAGCGAGCTTCTTCGCCAAGATGGATTGGAAGATGTACCATGATATCAAAGAAAGCGGGAGGAAGCAACATCTCAAGCTTACAAAATGTTTCAGGAAACTGTTCAATCATCTTATCCAAATCTGGTTCCGCCAATTCTTTAGAACAAATTCAGGAAAAGAATATGCTAAACTCTATTAAAGGTTCAACAACCTTTTCAGGCAATATGTCATGTATCGCAATAGGAAGGAGCTTCTGAAATATAATATGGCAGTCATGAGTTTTTAGACCTGATACCTTACGTGCTGTTATGTCCACACTTCTCGTTTGAGGAATAACCATCAGGCATCTTCACATCCGCCAAAAACTTGCACAAGGTGGTCTTCTGATCTTTTTAAAAAGTATATGATGCTGATGGACAATCATACTTCCCTTTCATACCCATCGGATGTTGCTTTGGCCGTATACCCATTTCCTGCATATCAAAACGAGCTTGTAGACTATCTTTTGTTTTACCATCTATATTAAGCAATGCACCCAATATGCTATCACAAATGTTTTTCTCAATGTGCATGACATCCAAGTTATGCCTTATTAGCAATGTCTTCCAATACGGGAGCTCAAAAAATATACTTTTCTTCTTCCAACTATGCCACCTATCTTCCTCAGTGCGCTTTCTCTTATTATTTGTCTTTCCAAAACTCACTTGATCAAAAGTCTCATATTGTTGGAGTACTTCGTGACCAGAGAATGATGTTGGAGCCTCTCTATTCTCTATTTTGTTGTTGAAAGAAGCTTTGTCCCGACGCCACCAGTGATCCTGAGGTAGGAAACGACGATGACCCATGTAGCAATACTTTCGTCCATGTTTCAACCACAAGGCGTCCGTGTTTACATGGCAGCATGGACATGCTAGCCTACCTTTTGTGCTCCATCCACATAGCATTGCATATGATGGAAAACCATTTATTGTCCACAATATAGAAGCTCGCATGAGAAATGTCTCTTTATTTGAACTGTCGTATGTTTCAATACCATAAGACCATAATTTCAGTAGCTCATCAATCAAAGGCTGGAAATACACATCAATGTTGTTTCCAGGTGACTTTGGCCCAGGAATTATCATTGACATCAACCAATAAGGTTGCTTCATACAAAACCAAGGTGGTAGATTATAAGGGATTAGAATCACAGGCCATGTACTGTAAGAAACATTCATTACTCCATCAGATGCTAGACCAAGTCTTATGTTGCGAGGATCAGATGAGAAATTTGGGTGAATGCTATCAAAATGCTTTCATGCTTTCGAATCTACAGGATGGCGTAATATTCCATCATCAATATGTTTTTCTTTGTGCCAACACATGTTTGATGTTGTTGATTCTACCATATAAAACCTTTGAAGATGGGGAATAAGAGGGAAGTATCGTAGAATCTTGCATGCTACAAGCTTCTTGGCTTTTCCACAAGGTAAAGCCTCTCTTGCATCCCCACCAGTACTATTTTTCCATCTTAATTCACCACATTTTCGGCATCGATCCAGCAGAGAATAGTCCTTTCGGAATAACACACAGTCATTGACACATGAATCGATCTTTCTGTAGCTCAGCCCGAGGTCACGAACAACCTTCTGCGCTTTATCAAGTGTATTAGGAATGCAATGGCCCTCTTGAAGCACATATGAGAATAGTTCAAGGATGAAGTCACACGCTTTTTTTCTCAAAAAAGTTAAACACTTTATCTTGTACAACCTGACAATGAAGGATAATTGGGTCACCTTCTCACAACCTAGAAACAACTCCTTTTTGACATCATTTAATAAGTCATAGAATGCCTTTGCACACCCAGTTGTCTCCTGCTGGTTTATAGCATTTCTTGGATCATAACCACCTACTGAAGTACCACCATGATCACCAGTGCCTCTAAGAAGGCTGGACAACATATTTTCCATAGCAGCATCATCAGAAATTATCTCCTCATTATTTGCTGATTGCTCAGCTATTTTTTCTCAACTCGTTTTTCTCCATGGTGTACCCAAGAAGTATAATCAAAAGACATCCCATTACGAAGCAAGTGAAGATGAACTTCCTTGCGTCTCCCGTGGCAAATATTACGACATTTCGTGCAAGGACAAGGCTTAGTTTTTCTTCACGAGTGCCCTGGAATGCTAAATTTAAAGATGACTTCATTCTATCCTCCCACTCCTTCGTACGCCTGTCTTTTCCCATCCATGTCTTAACTTCTGACATTGCTTCCTACAATTCAATCAGCGTATTCGTAAGAGGGTTGAACTACAATAAAATTATGTGAGCAATTGTACCTAGCGCTATTGCTCCTCCACGTGCGGCGGCCGGCGGATGCTCCTCCACTCCGGTGGAGGGCGGATGCTCTTCCAAGAGCGTGGCGGCCGGTGGATGCTCCTCCAAGAGCGTGGCGGCTGGCGGATGCTCCTCCAAGAGCGTGGCGGTCGGCGGACGCTCCTCTAGGCGCGTTTCGTGCAATCGGGAGAGGGGCCATTATGGATCGAAGGGTCCGGTGGGAAGACAGCCAGGACAAAGCGTACGTGAAGCTATCAGAGTAGGCCCAACACTGCGCTGGGCCGCTTGTTATTCGTGGACTAAAACTTCTCTTAGTCACTTTGTATTCCTGGGTCGAAATTGCGCTGGAATGCTTGGTGTTCGTCCCCATGTACGCGTGAGCCCATGTACGATTCCTTGGCATTATCCCTATCATGTTCGGCCATCATACGACCTCATTCATTCATGTGGACACATGTCACAGTCATGCAACTACTTCATCCGTCCATTCATGTGGACACATGTCACAAATGTGGAACTGCTTCATCCGTCCGAACCCGACTTTTATTTTTCAGTTATTTATATTTGCTACCCGAAAAGTACCAGATACCTGATATTTCGTTCTTTTCGGTTCCGGTCTCGGTTTTATCGGTTTCGGTTTTTCGGTCTCGGTTTATTTGCCCACCCCTAATTTACATAGTAGTAGCATATGGGATATACATATTTCTCCTCCATGTTTTTTTGCAAAACTATTTAGTGATATATCCTATGTGCATATTACATATGTAAAACTAATGTAAAGTATAAAACTTTTTCAAAGGGAAGTCTTAGGTTTCGTCAAATCTATCTTTGAGATTTACGCAATTTTGATCTGTTTTAACAATACAAGAATTGTACTTTTAGATTCACCATGAAAATATTTCCATAATATACAATCTAGTACAACATGTTATTGAAGTTATTAAATTCCATATAAATCATTGGTCAAAGGTAATTAGTTTGACCAAAACAGAAATAGAGTTGAGTTGGTGCGGAGGAAGCAATATACGTTGTTATTTGCCACAGAAGGTTTGGTCCTTCGTTCAAGTCGTAGCCATTTGTACAGGCGACTGATGGGACTGGGAGCATCGAGCTTACGTGCGCGCCAGTCACCGAGGCGCCTTAAACACGCGCAGCGCATGCGCATCTTTGAATTCAGTTGGAACCGCTCTGCATCCCATCACCACTACTGCGCGCGTCCGTTCGTGTGGACACATGTCACAAATGTGGAACGATATGCACAGCCTTGGATATGCATACCGTATCCATAAATTTTTTTTCCTCGTTTGGGTAGGAGTGGTTCCACTTCAATCTAAGTAGATTGGAGAGTGTCCAGCCATCATACGACCTGGCATAATGAAGATTTTTGAATCTTATATACTCCTCTTTTTATTTCTTAACGTTATGACCACAAGGTTGCATTGTCTCAAACAAACACCACATACAACAACAATGACTCAGCGGAATCGGGAACTGGCCAATTAAAATGGAAGTTAGCAGTCTCGCGGTTCATAGATCAAAACGCGCGTCATCCTTTTTCTTCCTCCTTTTTTGTATCCATAATCGTGAGGCTGTTGAGTTCCATCTTCACCGGCACATATGTACGGTCCGGGTGTGTCGGTGTGGGATGAAACTTCGGTGCTCCCATTTGTGCTTCCGTGCGTACTCTACGCTTATGTGTCATCATCTAATTCGTTGAAGTTAAATCAGGCATTATGTTAGGTAAATGAAAGGGCCAATGAAATCATGACACTTAAGTAGGAGCATGCATGGAAGCACTGAATGGGAGTATACAAGCCGTGTCCACCATCTGGGTAGGGTCGCACAGAGACGGGTGTGCGGAAGGGCCGCAGAGAATTCGATTTTGGTGTTTGGAAACACGGTATTTTTGGAGTTTTAGACCATCCGCAGTGGTTTCCTCTAGAACTTACTCTATATCCCTCTATACTTCAAGTATATTCTCTATACTTCCAGCTTTCACTCTGGACATTAACTCTATACTTCGAGTAATCTACTCTATATTTCAAGTCCAGTAAGCTTTACAGTGAAACACTGCGGATGGTCTTAGAGCAATTAGCAATACCATGGTATTTGAGATTACTATGGTATTTTTTATAGAATGGTGTTTGTCAACCAAACAATCCTATGTATTGCAAAATCTTGGTATTACAAAACTGTGTTATTGAAATACGTACTTTGGTATTGCCATGTCATTTTAAAAATTGTGGTTTCCAAAACTTTAGTATTGAAAAACTTTGCTTCCAAACACAACCTAAAGATTTACTGTGAACCACTGCGGATGGTCTTAAATGCAGGCCCGGCTCTGGGCCTAGGCGGGCGAAAATAAATTTTCTGTGGCCCTGCCGTACAACGTCGCCTGTCGCGCCCCCGCCGCCGTGCCCCCGGCTCCGCTGCCCCTACGCCCCCATCGCCAGCCCACCCCCGACTCGAGACCGGATCGAGGCGAAGGCTCATCGCCCATAGCGGCCATGTATCTTTCGTCCCCTCGATTCATTGGCGATGAGCCTTCTACTCATCCGTTCTCGAGTTGGCGGCGGCCATGACGCTGCTTCGACCCTGCTTCTAGACTGACGATGCTGATGATCCGCAACATACTTTTAAATATGCACGTTGGTATTCTCCTCCTCATATTTGTTGATGCGTTAATACTTGATGTTTTACATCGTTTTCCACAGGAGGCCAAAAGTAAAGAACATCATTGATCAGCACTGCGCCGAGGAGAACGTGAAAATTGCAGTGGGCCGCGTCAAGTCAGTTTTACGATTTTATTCATGTTCCATTTGACTTTAAGTACCACGCCTATGCTTTGAAATATATGATTATACTAATCAAGCTCTAGTCTTTTACTGATTGATACTTAACCTCGTTTATTGCATTTGCCAAGGTCCGAGGCCAACAAGGGCTACTGCTTTGTCAACGTCACATCGCCAGATACGGCGTTCCGGCTGTGGACGAAGCACCTGCATAGCTTCCGTTGGAAGGTGAACGACTCGCGGAAGATGTGCGAGGTCGACTACGCCAACATCCAGGTACGTCGCCGTCCGCTGCCACCGTTTTCCATTGCGCCGCCACTGCATGGTGTTCAACTGCTGCTGCTCGTCATCCTTTTGCAGGGTCAGGATGCGTTGGTGGCCCATTTCTCCAAGTCATGCTTCGACTGCGAAATCGAGGAGTTCCTGCTAGTGTGGTTCAGCTCGCCGCGGAAGGTGAATGACTCATGGAAGATGTGCGAGGTTGACTACGCCAACATCCGGGTACGTTGCCCTCCGCTGCCTCCATTTTCCATTGCACCGCCGCTGCAACGTGTTCACCTGCCGCTGCTCGTCATCCTTTCACAGTGTCGGGATGCGTTGGTGGATGCGACCAGATGGTTGCTCTTGCAGGTGTATGGTAATTACGTGACTGTTTGGTCGAGTCATGTGGTTAGCCCACGATGCACCCTAAACCCAGTGTTGAGGCCGTGTATTTGTCATTTGTGCGTACACTCTAGTGACATGTGACAAAGTGCTTAGTCATCAATTGCGTTTGGTTTGACGTCGAAGTTCGATTGGAGATAGATCATCCATTTTTTTATGTCTTGGATAATCCAAATTAACGTTTTGTTGGATGGACTGGACGATCCAATTTTTTTTGGTAGGTTGGATGAAACTTGATTGGATTATTGAATCATCAAAGTTGATAATTTCATAATATTATTTGTGCGCATGATGATGGATCGTGCACGCCGAGCGCTGAGTTATTCGGATCGCTGAGCAAAGTTCGGACGTGGAGTTTGTGTGCCCGTGTGCTCTGCAAGATTCAGTGCGCTCACGTACGTGGCAATCATCAAGGCATGGTGGTACAGTGGCAGGAACCGTGCAGTGCGCCCTTGGCTGTAAGATTTGGAGCGTGAACGTACGTGGCAACCATCTGGGCAGGGTCGCACAGAGACGGCTGTCTGCGGAAGGGCCGCAGAGAATTCGATTTTGGTGTTTGGGAACACGGTATTTTTGGAGTTTTAGAGCAATTAGCAATACCATGGTATTTGAGATTACTATGGTATTTTTTACAAAATTGTGTTTGTCGACCAAACAGTCCTATGTATTGCAAAATCGTGGTATTACAAAACTGTGTTACTGAAATATGTACTTTGGTATTGCCATGTCATTTTAAAAACTATGGTTTCCAAAACTTTAGTATTGAAGAACTGTGCTCCTCAACACAACCTTAAGCTTTACCGTGAACCACTGTAGATGATCTTAAAGGCAGGCCCGACTCTAGGCCTAGGCGGGCAGAAATAAATTTTCTGCGGCCCTGCTGCACAACGTTGCGCGTGCACCCCCGCCCCGCATGCCGTCTTATGGAAATCCCGCTGAGATCCTTCGCTTCACGCTGGGTTTGTTGTCTGGACACCAAATGATGGAAATCCCGCGTGTCCCGCTCCCACAATTATGCACGATGCTGTGCGGCAGGGTCACAAAAAATTTGTGGGCTACTGCCTAGGGCCAGGCCGGTGGGTGGGGGTGGTCACGTCCTACTAATGTTAGTTCAATGCTTTGTCCAAAATGTCAACTAAAAGAATAAGGAGGGAGTATTTATTAGATACAGTATAATATTACTAATGTGTTAATTTTTCATATGCGATGTTTTTCGATAAAAGGAGGAGTTTTTTGTTAGTGCATGCACTGGAGTAGGACACAATGTTCGTGAACATAAATTAAAAGACATTTTTCATTAACATAAAAACAACACATATATTACAAACAAGAAAAAAACACATAGAGAACAAAAGAAAAAACTACTACTCATCCTACTCTACTTGGAGGAGGACTTGTCCACCACCGCCTCCGCATCCGCCGCCGGTGCCTTCGCCTCCGCCTCCGCCGCAACTACCGGCGGAGCATCCTCCAACACCAGATCGAACTTCTTCCGGCTGATGGCCTCCATGAGTTGCTCGCAAAAACCCTCACCGGCCTCCTTACCGATCATCTCATAGAGGCAGTCGAGACGAGCGGCAACAAAGCCTAACCCGAAGATGTAGTAGATGCCGGAGTCCATGCTGGCGTGGTGGGGAAGGATACCAAGTCCCATTCGGCGATAGGAGTGAGATGTATTGTGAAATACATCCTGCACCATTTTGTCGAGCGCTTTTGCTTGCACGTCGGCAGCGAACAGGCTGCCGGTGACCTCCTTAAGCTTTCCATCGAGTTTGTTGATGCTTTCCTCCATGAGGCAGATAGTCTCCTCATAGTCGGACGGAAGAGGTGCGGGCGCTGCGGGCGGAGACGGGAGTGGAGGAGGTGCGGGCGCCGCCTCCAGTTCCACCGTCCTTGGCGGCGACGAAAACGGAGAAAGAGGTTCGGAGGACGTCGATGACCTGGAGCGCTACGGTGCGGGCTACCCATTTTAGCGGCGACAGAGGTGCGAAGAAAGAGAGAGAGGTGGTCGACGGTGGTGCGGCGGAGAAGCAGGAGGAGAAGTTTGGAGGCTAAAATCGATCGAGAGGTGCGGCAGAGAAGAAGAGGAAGGTGTGCCTTTATAGAGGGTCGTCATCTAAGTGCGTCAGTGGAGATGATCGGACGCTTCAAAAATTGTGCTTTTGAATCGTCGTTCAGAGTTACTCCAAACTGCAGTTTGTCTCCTCTCGGTTATCGAAAGTGTTTTCACAAGTGTGTTCATTTGTTCCTAAAATCAGAACACGTAGTGGCTAGCGCCTACGCCTGTTGTTTCTTCAAAAGACGAGTACAACAATACATAATGGCAGAATGCGATCGATTAATTTGATGAACCACGTACGTACGTAGTGAGAGCTGTGTGCTTATTAGACGATGGTAGTCCACATTCTATCCCCGTACTGTTGAGGGAACATCCTTGTGTCAAATTTGTTATCTCTATTGATGACAGGATAATATTCTTCATTAGTGTGGTAGTTAAACTGTCATATACTGTAAGTTGAGAGCATACACACATGCATGGTAGAGAATATGATAAATATAGAAATATATATACATGGTAGGAAATATTATTCTATTCTTGGAATACATGTTTGGGACGTAGCATATGTACGTCTAACATACATGTGTGAAAGACCTCGATCATGTTTGCTGACGTTACATGTTCTCTTTTTTGTTGAGTGATCGTCATGTTTGAGGCTCGTTGATCATGTTTGGGGTGCAGCATGCATGGAAAACTAACATGGATGTGAAAGACCTCGATGCATGTGAAATAACATGCATGTTTTTAAAAGCAAGATATAGTGTTTCCTCAAGAAAAAATAATTTTATGAGAGATTGGGCGCACAAGCACAAAACCTAGAAATTGAGCGATGCACCTATGAATTCCATATGATTGATGGCAGCCGATCCGCAAACTCGGTGGTAAGATCAGTAGTCGCTAGAGAGCAGCTTGTGGTCGACCTCGAAGGAGATGAAGGCATCAATGCACGCTTAGCTGATCTGCTCGCCAGAGAGATTGTATGCGTCCCAGTTGCTCGTCCTCACCCCGTAAGGCTTCTCCATGTCGGCGCCCATTATGGCGCTCGCGATGTCCTTCAGCCCCGTGCGGCGGAGGCTCGGGCGATCCATCTCCTCCGCCGCGGGCTCGGCCAGGTCCACCGTTTTGACAACCTTCAGCTGCTAGTCCTTCCAAAGTCTGTCGGCGTCACCCTCCACGCAAATGTCGATGAAGCGGTAGTCAGAATCGACGAGGAAATCTTCCAACTCGTTGTGGAAGTAGTCAGCGTGGATGACCTGGAAGATGAGGCAGCGGCAGCCGATGTAGAGCTACAGAACGGTGACGGGGTTCTGGTCGGCGGAGTAGCTGGGGCGCCACTCGACGTCGAGCCCGACAACGAGCTTGTGAAGGCACCGACGGTGGACGGAGAGGACCTCGTCGAGCCAGTCCTCCACGGCCTTGCCGGAGGACGTCATGGTGGTGGTGATCACGTCTTCCTCGAATGTCACGTTGTACACCTGAGTCCCTTCCATTGGGTCTCTCTCCTTGTCGTCCATAAGGTTGCCGCCTGCGGCGGCGCGGTGCAACTCTCTCTCTTGTGCAAAGCCTTCGTCCACACCTATAGTTTGGATTTTAATTGGAAGCGGGCATGGATATATAACTGATGCAGTTACGATATGAGCGGAGGAGTTTCCGAATTTGATGGGCCCGAGCCCAGAGTAAAGAGAGTAATGAAGATTTTTGAATCTTATATACTCTTTCTAATTTTTAATTCTTATCGTTATGACCACAAGTTGCATGGTCTCAACCTAGCACCACGTACAACAACAACATTTCTCAGGAGCCCACCCACTGGATATGCCGGGTGGGCCATGGGATACCCTGGGTCCAGTCACCAGAGAGTAGCTAGTGTGAATACATGCTGGAGAGATCAACGGAATCGGGAACTGGTCAATGAAGATGGATGTCAGCAGTGTCACGGTTCATGTATCGAAACACGCACCATCCTTTTTCTTCTTCTCCTTTTTCTTATAATTTCATATTGTTTTCCACCAATCTTCTAAGAGCATCTCCAACCCATTTGCTATTTTTTGTTTGCTATTCTTTCAATTAGCAAATATGCTATCTACATTTAGCATCTCATTCTATGAACATCTCCATCCCGTTTGCTATATGATGTGCTATATTAAAAAATTTCATACTTTATTAATATGTAATAATTATTTTAAAATTCAAATAACATTGTTGCAACGGCTATATTGTGACGTTTGTATTTCTAACGGCTATTTTTCAATGATTATATTTCTAACGACTATTTTTCAACGGTTGTATTTCCAATGGTTAATTTTCAACAACTATTTTGCAACAGAAATGACAATAATGTAGCAGAAATTGGGGATAGCAAACCGGATAGCATTTGCTACTAGTAGCACACCGAGAGCTCCATATAGCAAATGCCTAAAAGTAGCAATCCTAATAGCAAATCGGTTGGAGATGATTTTTGCTCTAAATTTGCTAAATAATAGGATATCACACCATATAGGTAATGGATAAAAGAGCATCTCCAACCCATTAGCTATATGATGTGCCATCCTATTATTTAGCAAATATAGAGTAAAAATCACCTCCAACCGGTTTGCTATTAGGATTGCAACTTTTAGCCATTTGCTATATGGAGCTCTCGGTGTGCTACTAGTAGCAAATGCTATCCAGTTTGCTATTCCCGATTTCCGGTATATTATCGTCGTTTCGTTGCAAAATAGTCGTTGAAAATTAGCCGTTCGAAATACATCCATTGAAAAATGGTCGTTAGAAACATAACCATTGAAAAATAGCCATATAAATACAACCGTTACAATATAGCCATTGCAACAATGTTATTTGAATTTTAAAATAATTATTATATACTAATAAAATACGAAAAAAAATTAATATAGCACATCATATAGCAAACGGGTTGGAGATGTTTATGGAATGAGATGCTAAATGTGGATAGCATATTTGTCATTTGAAAGAATAGCAAACCAAAAATAACAAAGGGGTTGGAGATGCTCTAACCCTCCTTTATTTGAAGTTGTATGGTTGGATCAAGATACGTGGTCGGCGTACACTTTATGACACACTAGTGAAAGTAAAACACCTGATACATTTTATGACACACTTATGAAAGTTAAAATACCCGATATATTTTATTATTATGGAAGTCTATAAGTAAGACTCAATCCAAATCGGGCAAAAATTTTGATGACCCTGACTTCTAGTTTGTTTTTGCAAGCCATCCGGAATCAAGCCTTTTTTGTCTTCACCCTTTTGCAATGACGCCCACGAGCATCTAATCTGGGCTAAAGTTGATACGTACTCCAGAAACTGTTATTGCGTTTTTTGTGATTTACTACGTGCTTTGCTGTTTGATTGCTCATTATGTTGGATTCGTGTTGGGTTTGAACAGAGAGTGGGCTTCTCCCTGCTGGTCCTGTCAGATAAACTAGTAGGTGATAGTCACTTTCCAGATCTCCAGCTCAGTAGAGTTGGAAGTGGAAATATATTCCATTATTAAAGATAAAAGAGATAAATAGCCCACTAGTTTATCGTTAGAACAGCAATATTAGAACTATTTTTGCGCACCAATGAACAGAAATATAAAGTTCATTACCTTAAGATGATACATTACAAACAAGAAAAAAGAAAAACACAAACTACAAACAAGAAAAGATAAACAACACAACTAAGAACAAGAAAAAAACTACTTCTCCACCTCGCTCCGCCTACTTCTCCTCCTCCTCCTCCTCCTCCCTGGGCTCCTGGCTGGGCGGGGGCGCCTCCCGCGGCGGAGACGGGAAGCCCTGTTTCCTGGACGTCGCCGCCACCAGGTTGTCACGGCCGGCGATGCCAAGCTCGTCCTCCAACGTCTCCCAGAGGACGTCGAGGCGACCAGCCAAGTGCGTCATGCCGGAGACGTAGTGGCTCGTGGTCCCCGTGGCAGCATACTCTGGAGGGGGACCAAGCCCAAGGCGAGGCATGGAGCGTGATGTATTGTCAAATACATCGTGCGCCATCTTCCGGAGAGCCCACTCCATGTCCGGGGATAGTCCGGTCGGGGACGCTTCCCGTTGGCGTCCTTCGGCAGGCTTGGCGGCGGCGTAGTCTTGTCAGCCATGGTGTTCTTGGGGCGGTTTGGGGAAGAGAGAAAGAGTGGCTGCGCGGAGAAGACGATGGCGTGCTCGTCTTATAGCGTAGATGAAATCCCCTGCAGTAACTGCACTGCGATTACTGCAATTGAGTGGTGGGGCCTCTGCACTACTGTAGGTGCAGTAGAGGTGGCTGACATGTGGGTCCCACACCATGTGGGGCCCTCATGTCAGCCATGTCTACTGCACCTGCAGTACTGCAGGGGATTTGAACCCGCCTGGCTGTTTGTCTCTCGACGTGCGCTGTAGTGGTGATGGGACACGGAGCGGTTCCAATTGAATTCAAAGATGTGCATGCGCTGCGCGCGTTTAAGGCGCCTCGGTGATTGGCGCGCACGTAAGCTCGGTGCGCCCGGTCGCATCAGCCGCCTGTACAAATGGCTACGGCTTGAACGAAGGACGAAACCTTATGCGGCAAACAACAATGTATAATACTTCCTCCGCCCCAACTCAACTCTATTTTTGTTTTTGTCGAACTAATTACCTTTGACCAATGATTTATATGGAATTTATTAACTTCAATAACATGTAGTACTAGATTGTATATTATGGAAATATTTTCATGGTGAATCTAAAAGTACAATTCTTGTATTGTTAAAACAGATCAAAATTGCGTAAATCTCACAGATAGATTTGACGAAACCTAAGACTTCCCTTTGAAAAAGTTTTATACTTTAGTTTTACATATGTAATATGCACATAGGATATATCACTAAATAGTTTTGCAAAAAACATGGAGGAGAAATATGTATATTCCATATACTACTACTACGTAAATTAGGGGTGGGCAAATAAATCGAGGCCGAAAAACTGAGACCGGAACCGAAAAGACCGAAATATCGGGTATCGTGTACTTTTCGGGTAGCAAATGTAAATAACTGAAAGATAAATGTCGGGTTCGGGTACCACTCTCGGGTAACTGAAATAACCGAATAGTCGGTCCATCAAATAATAAGTTAAATTATGCGTGCTAAACTCTGAACAATTCAAATTTAGATATTATATTTTCAAGTTGTGATGTGTGAAGTTGTTGGATTTAGACATTTATTTTTTATTTTTCATTTGTCAATTTATAATAAATGACCTCATGGGATTAAATTTATCAATCATATTAAATTTCTGCAAACATGACATGGATATAATGTATAATTCGGATATATCGGGTAGGACCGAAGATCGAACTGGAATTTTGGTATCCAAAATGTTCGGGTACCTAATATTATTACAACAATTTGGGTAGTTATTTCAAGAAACTGAATTTTGAAAAAGACTGAAATACCCGAACCAAAATACTGGGTAGAACGAATGCACACCCCTTAACGTAAATCCATCCGAAATAATTAGATAGTTTCAGGATGAATGAAGTTGAGCTTGCGAGCTTGATGAGCACCGTCATTGTTTTGAGCCAGGATCATTCTGCCCTAGGGATGAAAATGGTACGGTAAATTCCCAAACCGTTCGACGCCGTTTTCGAAAATTTCTGATGCGATTACCATTTTCGACAATTTCCGAAATTTTTGATCCGATTACCGTTATATCGGACATTGAAATTTGGTAAACGAAATGGAAACGATTTAGACTGATTTCTGACTGAATTGTCGGAATACCATATTTTAATGGAAAATTTCCAAACAATAACAGAATACTTTCCAAACAGTAAGTTGGGTCTAATGTGCTGACATGTACTCTCCCCGTCCCTTCGAATAGAGGATTTTTAAAGGAAACTTCATAGGAATTCATTCCTACATTGTGCTTATGTCACAGGTGTTTGGAACACAAGAATCATATTTCGTTTCCTGTAGAAAGACTTCCTTTCCTATGTAAAATGGAGGAATGAAATAATCCAGTCCAAGTTCTTTGTGGTCTGCTGGTTGGCTATGGTGGGAATATATAGGGTGTTAAAAGTCAAATTAACTAACCTAATGATTTGCATGGAATAATTAATTCTTTTTTGAAACAAGGGAATAATTATTTTTGAGCTACTGCAATGCAATAGTCGTTTTGATGTTAGAAATATAGGAATAAAGTTGTTTATGAAGCAAACTGGTAGTTCATTTTGGCAAGAATTTATGACTTTGATTTATGTATTACAAATAATGATAGTTAAGATTCTAAAGAATTTTGTTTATAGTTGCTTACTTTCTTCGTTCCTGGATTTTGTCTATTCCTATGTTTTTTCCAATTCTTGTGATTTGGATTCCTACGTTCCAAACGGGGCCGTACTAAATATCGCTTTGTAGTTTATTTTTGAACTACAAAGCGACAAGTATTTAGAGATGGAGGGAGTAATAAGCTCAATTCTTTAGATTTTTTATTCAGACACCAGTTTGTATAAGGAGTTGTCAAAGGTAATAAGCTCAATTCCGACCGTTTTCATCCCTATTCTGCCCCAAGTCATCTGCGGCAGCAGGCGGAGGACCTTGATGATCAGGATAAGGACCAGGCAATAAATAATGAGTCAAAGGTAAGTTTGATCAATGCTAAAAATAGAGATGAGTTGGGGCGGAGGGAGGTGTACTTTTTACAGACCACATTGCAGGACACGCTGCGGGCGATCTCCTGCCTCCTGACAACTCCAGCGACTAAAGTAGCATACAGTTGCACTTTAGAAGCCGTAACCTCAGTTTCGCAGGTAGCATTCCAAACGGTGCACTTTAGAAGCCATAACAATCACTGCGCGCATCTCATCATCTTCTCCGTGCGTACTAATAAAGACACACCATCCTCTTCTCCGCAACACACACAGGCCATCCTCTTCTCTGCGCGTACTCTTCCTCTTCGTCTCCGTTGCGCGCGTCCTCATTGGTTCCCTTCGAAGCCCATGGAGTTCCCCTTGCCGCACGACATTGCGGTCCTGATCGTGGGGTGGGTCGCCGCAACCTCCCCGCAGCCCATGGACGACCTCTTCAATCTGCGCGCCACCTGCAAGGCCATGCATGCGGCGTGCCGGGATCGCGCCGTGGGCAGGTGCGTGGTGCTGGAGCGTTTGAGCATCTGGAAGTATAACCAGAGCTACGACCGCCTCGTGGAGCGCCTGGCAATCGTCGGCAACCCTCATGTGTGCTACGTCACCGGGTTCAACCTTGCCTTCCTGCACGGTCACGTGCAACCGGCACCCAGTTCCTTGCCCAGGCAGCCGCGAACGGCCACATGGTGGCGGCCTACGTCCTTGCCATGCTCCGTTACGACGCCGACCGCGGGGCCCACGACACCTTCGAGTATATCAGAGAGGTCGAAGGTGAGGCCCACGTCGGCTACAACGTGGCCGGGTCCGTCGCCATGAAGTGGACCAGCAAGGAGTGCTGCCGGTGTTGGCGTGAAGCCATGAATAGTATCGATGGTGTCGCGTGGAGTTTCCTGGGCAGGCCTCATCCAGAAGCGCTGCCGGTGGCGGTGCCCAACATTGATGATGACACTTGGGGCTGCTCAATAGGGGGGAACCAGGGAACTGCCCACTGCGGCAGGCCTATGTGGGAGATGTGGTCAATCTTCTGTAATGAGAACTGTAGGATTAAGCACGAGCATCACCTGTTCTGCCGTCTGGCGTTGTACTATATGGATTATATTCCCTCCATTCCTGTTTGGATGCACCGCTAGTTCTCCCAATGCAAATGAAAAGAGAACAAAGGGAGTATATAAAATTAATATACTTGTACTAGTATATGTGTTTCCCCTATGTCTACTCGCCTCTGATGAATGTTGCACTTGTTGTGTTTCCCCTATGCGCGCTCGTCTTATATTTAGCCCCGTTTGCATCAAAGGAAAATTACGGGACAATTTAAAGAAGTGGATTCTTCCAGAAATGAATACATTCAATCATACAATAGTTTGTAACAAAGGAAAGGCAATGACCACTGTGCAATCTAGGCTCCTGTGCAAGCGTGCAATCTGCGAATCTCAGCCGTGTGATGGACATCCAAGGGTGTCGTACTTTTCGCACATAGATCCCTCCACCTGCTTGTGCACTTTTTACACATTTATATGTAAAAGGTGCAGCCAACCTTGGATGTCCATCAAACTGCTAAGATTCGTAGATTGCACGCTTATACAGAAGTCCAGGTTTCACAGCAGTCGGTGTTCGAATGAAATCAGTGTTCCCTTCTCTCTGTTCATTGTCTCCACTTTTCATTCCAGTCGTCGCTAATCGACGGAACTAGCTATTACATAATCCCCAATGAACACCAAATAAACTAATCGGCACATCTAGTCCGCAGTACTTCTCTTGAAGCAGTGCTAATAACTTCTGGCCGCGTATAGGAGTAGTGGTAATGATTACACCACGTATAGGGGCATGGGGCCAGTGGAACGTTAGAGTTATACCTTTCTTTTTCTAACATTTTTATCATCCTTTCTTTTCTCTCTGTTCATTGTCTCATCTTTTCTTTCCAGTCGTCGCTACCTGTTAGTACTGTATACTACTTTACAGATCGCTTTGCAGGCCCCGCTGCGGGCAATCTCCTGACACCTCCAGCGGCTAAAGTATCGTACATGCCACTTTAGAGGCCATCGGCGGTGTGGACAGTCGTTCATTAGTAGAGAATACAGATAGAATAGATAGTTTACTAAATAGCAGATAGAAAATAAAATAACAGATGTAATAACCGAACAACATTGAGTCCATTATCATCAAACATTAATCCCTCTTTCCTATATTACTTGTCGTTAGAAAAAGTTTTTTTAGTTCATATTTGAACTAGAAAACTTGTCCTAATTATTAACGACGGGTAATATTGAAAGGAGGAAGTACAAAACATGAAACACAACATCACGAAACAAGAAAAAAATAAAACATCCCAAAAACAAGAAGAGAAAAACATCATGACTAGATTAATCTATGTCAAAAGATTTCCTGTTTTAAAGTTGGGTTCAACTAGAATGTAATCAGATATCAGATATTTGGTGTAATCATGCAATCAACCATCTTCAACCCTTGGATCGATCTACATTACGGTCGTTGAATCTTTTTATTTAACCCCCTCCACCAGTTGGAGGGGTGGTGGTGGTGGTGGAAGGGGTTAAATGAAAAGATGTAATAATCGTAAGATGTAGATCCAACAGATGAAAATCTTTGATTACACGATTGCACCAAAACTTTAATTTCCATGTAGGGCTTTCAACGAGTCGAACTTGAGCGAGTTTGTTTCTATCATATATAAAAATTGTTTCCCATAGAACATTTTTAATAGAATTATATAGTTTAGTTAATCATACATACATATCAGAGATGACAACAACAAATGAGCTTACCCAAACTTTTCGAGCTTGAGCTCATCAAGCTAGCAATACTCAACTTGATCCTCAAACTTTCAATCAAAACTAACTTTGGTCCTTGAACTTTCAAACGGGCCAATTATTTAGTCTATCAATTTCAAAAGACCGTTTTGCTATCATCCTTAGTCTGGGTTGGATATCCACATTGGCATGCCAAATAAGCTATTATGCCATGTACATCATCTACCCCGGCCACCTCACTTAGAAGAAGATAATAATTTTTTATCATCTTAAAAAATAACTAGCTAATTAATTGGGGTGTATTTATGTAGTTGAATGGGATATACATATTTCTCCTCCATTTTTGTTGCAAAACCATCAAGTTATATATCCTATGTCATATTACATATATAAAAATATTTTACAATATAAAACTTTTAAGCCTAGGGAAGAGCAAACAGAGCAAAAACAGAGAGGAATAGCAAACTTTTAAGCTTAGGTAATAAAATATAAAACAAAACTACGCAGCTGGCCAGGTACACGTACAGTCCGGGCCGGTGTTGCGATGCACCTTAACCCCCGTCGTGCGTCCCCGGTGGTTGTTGGGAGACCCTTGCTGGTAGACCAGGATCGCCTGACGTAGTGAATTTTACTGCATTCTATTTTCAGGAGTCTTTTTAAATATGATATTTTCTCATTAATTATTGCGGTCAATCTATACGACACTTCATGCTCTAGGAAAAGAAAGAAAAAAGATTGTACTTCATGCTGATGCAAACAAGAGGCAATTAAAATAAAAACTCTTGAGTTCTTGTCAAGTTTACAAAATGAAAGCATTGCAACCCTCCCTAATGTCCTCGATAGTTAATGTGTTTTTAATCCCGTTAATTAGTTATAGAAGTTTGTTTTATTTAGATGTTTGAAGTATGCATCATTATATGCATGTAAATTATTTCTCATGTTGAAGCAAGCAGACAAGAGTTTAAGAAATGATTTGAATGGACACCTTAGTTGGATAGCTGAGAAGTACAACCGTCGGATCAAAACAAACGGTGGATGCAGCCTTTACTGCACGCATGCAGCAAAATGTCGCTACGTCAGGCGATCCTGGTCCACGCAAGTATGCTCCGATTCCTGTCCTCCAACTCCATCTAGGCTTCCGATGACGTAGGCAGTTCACCACCAAAATGTAGAAAGGATAAGCACGCACACATGTAACAGTCATTGTTGACTGCGTTGGTCTAACGTCATTGTTTGACTGCATAGGCCTACATTTAGTCATTAACGCTAGCTTTTGAATTTGTGTAGTGCGAAAGGGTTTTGTTTTTGTTTCACACTACACTAGCTAGCCTATATAAAGTGTATCTGTGTTCCATGATGAATACACAACAAATATTATCCATACAGAATGAAACTTGCATGCCGCTTTCTTCTGCCGGAGGTTCGAAGGAAACTACACGGCTGGCCGGGTACACATACGGTACGGGTGTGCTGTAGTACCTTAACCCCCCGTACGTCGTCCATCCCCGGTGGTTGTTGGGAAGAGCCTTACAAGTATGCTATGATTCCAGACCTCTTACTCCATCTCTAGTTTTCTGATGATGCAGGCGGTTCACCACTAGGCAAACCAAAAAAGTTTGAGTGGCATGCATGTTTTTTGATGAAAAACTGACTGTGTCCTGCTGACGCATCCATCTCTAGTTTTTTTATGACACTCTCGCTGACGTGTCATCATATTATATGTTGTGAAGGTATGGTAGTTAAACTAAGCATTAATAAAGGGACCAATAACATTTTGACACATCAGCGGGATGACGCATGGGAGGAAAGAACGGGAGGGACACGGCTTGCAGCCAGTTTGTCATCAAGAAATTTGCATGCCACTCTCATCACCGAGTCTTTGCTGGTTTGTCTAGTGGTGAACCGCATGCGTCATCGGAAACCTAGATGTAGTTAGAGGACAGGAATCAGAACATACCTACAGGTGTCTTCCAAACACCACCGGGGACGCACGATGGGGGTTAAGGTACACACCGGCACACCAGGACCGTACATAATGTGCCGGTGAAGATGAACGGCGTTCTGACTGTGGAAGCACATGCATGGCTTCCGTTGGAAGGTGACTGACTCGAGGAAGATGTGCGAGGTCGACTACGCCAACATTATTTGTTGTGGAGGTATGGTAGTTAAACTAAGCATTAATAAAGGGACCAATAACATTTTGACACATCAGCGGGATGATGCATGGGAGGACAGAACGGGAGGAACACGGCTTGTATACTCCCATTTAGTGCTTCCATGCGTGCTCCTACTTAAATGTCATGATTTTATTGGCCCTTGCATTTACCTAACATAATGCCTGATTTAACTTCAACCAATTAGATGATGACACATGAGCGGGAGTACGCATGGAAGCACAAACAGGAGAACCAAAGTTGCATCCGAACGGGGACACGGCTTGTATACTCCCATTCAGTGCTTCCATGTGTGCTCCTACTTAAGTTTCATGATTTTATTGGCCCTTTCATTTACCTAACATAATGCCTGATTTAACTTCAACCAATTAGATGATGACACATAAGCGCAGAGTACGCATGGAAGCACAAACGGGATCACTGAAGTTGCATCCCCAGATGGTTGCCATGTACGTTCACGCACCAAATCTTATAGCCAAGGGCGCTCTGCACGATTCGCGCGACTGTACCACCCTGCCTCGATGATTGCCACGTACGCGAGCGCACCAAATCTTTCAGGGCGCACGGGCAGACACGAACTCCACGTCCGAACTTTGCTCAGCGATCCGAATAACTCGGCGCTCGGCGTGCATGATCCATCATCATGTGCACGGATAATATTATGAAATTATCAACTTTGATGATTCAATAATCCAATCAAGTTTCATCCAACCTACCAATAAAAAATTGGATCGTCCAGTCCATCACACCAAATGTTAATTTGGATGATCCAAGACATAAAGAAATGGATGATATATCTCCAATCGAACTTCGACGTCAAACCAAACGCAATTGATGACTGAGCACTTTGTCACATGTCACTAGAGTGTACGCACAAATGACAAATACACGGCCTCAACACCGGGTTTAGGGTGCATCGTGGACTAACCACATGACCCGATCGAAGACTCACGTAATTACCATACACCTGCAAGAGCAACTACCTGGCCGCATCCTTCGCGTACGAACTGCAAAGCCGACCAACTTATACTTTTTGTACTAGGTACAAATAATTTTCCTTGTCCATGAGCCAATAAGCAAGCTCTTCTGATGCGGCTTTTGTAGTTAAAAAATGAACTACGACAAAGCCACAAAATCATGGAGATGGGGGGGGGACATATGATCATCGACGTCTCTCTCACATGCATGTTAATTATAGTTGTCCATGCATGCTACCCTACGCCCCTATGTTTGGCTTGTTGATCCTATGTTTGGGGGCGTAGGGTAGCATGCATGGACAACTATAATTAACATGCATGTGAGAGAGACGTCGATGATCATATATATATATATATATATATATATCTATATATATATATATATATATATATATATATATATATATATATATGTATCTGTCTGTGTGTGTGTGGTGTGGGAAAAAATTTTATGGATACGGTATGCATACCTATGGTTGTGCATACCATTCCAGATTTGTGACATGTGTCTACATGAACGGATGGATGAAACAGTTGTATGACTCTAATATTTTTTTTCTCTTCAATGAAGTGCTTTGAGATTGGTAAAATATGATGTGGTGTCAATCTAAATGGGTATGCACCAGTGTTTTGGTGCATACCGTATCCAGAAAATTCTGTTTGCGGAGATGGAAGCCAGCCGCGGTTTGGATTAATTAGAAAGCACAGTTTTTGAAGCGTCCGATCATCTCCGCTCGCACGGGACGAGAACCCGCTATAAAGGCACACCCTTCCTCTTGCGTCTCCGCCGCACCACTCCATCTCCATCGATCGTAGCCTCCAATCTTCTCTTCCTTCACCGCCGCACCATCGCCGACCACCTCTCGCTCTTTCTCTGCAACTCCGTCGCCGCACAAATGGGTAGCCCCGCACTGAATCACTGCAGGCCATCGACGTCCTCCGAACCTCCTTCTTCTCAGTTTCTGTCGCAGCCAATGCCGGTGGAACTGGAGGCGGCACCCGCACCTTCCATGTCCCCTTCTCCGCCCACGGCAGCCGCACCTCCTCATCCTGTTTGGGTTCAGGAGACTGTCCGCCTCGTCAAACACCACTTCGATGAACTCAATCGGCGCCTGAAGGAGGCCACTGAGCACCTTTCCGCCACCGTCGGGTTAGCAAAGAAGCTCGACATATTGGCACGGGATGTATTTTCCGATACATCTCGCTCGTGCGAGCGTCTGGGTCTTGGGAAACTTCCTGTCTGCACCAGCATGGACACCGCCGACCACTACTGCTTCGGGTTAGGGTTTGTGGCCGGTCATCTCAACGTCCTCTACGAGACGATCGGGGAGGTGGCTGGGGTGGAGGGCTGCCAGCATCTTCTGCGAAACATCGCCCGGAAGATTCAGACTCAATTGTTGGGGGAGGCGACAGCAGCGGCGGCAGCGGAGGAGGCGGTGGCGGCAGCAGCGGCGGAGGCGGAGGTGGAGGAGATCTCCGACGACTCCGAGTAGACTAGTATTCGTAGTTTTTCTTATTTCTTGTCTTTTATGTGCTTTCGTAGTTCTTGTTTGTAATATGTGTTGTTTCTATTTTAATGATAAATGTCTTTTCTGTTCATGAGCAATGCGTCCTATGCAGTATCGAAAAACAACTTTCCGAAAAAGGGGCGAGATAACTGTTGTTCAATGTCTAGCCAAGAATTCGTTGTGTTGCAACAATCAACAACTCTTGGTTGGAACTCCGTTGAGATCGTGGTTGAGGTTGCGTTTCTCCTCTTTTGTGTTCTTTCACTCAATTTTTTCATTTGTAGTCGCGCATGGGAAAATGTATTTTTAGTATGTAGTAGTATAAACTACATGTTATTGTTTCATTGTGATTAATGTTACAAAATGCTGATTGTTTACCATCATTTCGTGCACTTGGCTGTATTTGCATATCGTTTGCTTTAGCACATACGTATACATTTGGCGATTCATATCTTTTTTTTGTATTTTTTTTTGGAATGTCCCACTAGCTAGCAGATGACTGCTTTTAGATTTTGATCTCCATGCATGGCAACAAAGATGAATTAAGAAGCGAGCAAGTTATC
This sequence comes from Tuctoria greenei, assembly GCA_036927565.1. Classification (NCBI taxonomy): domain Eukaryota; kingdom Viridiplantae; phylum Streptophyta; class Magnoliopsida; order Poales; family Poaceae; genus Tuctoria; species Tuctoria greenei. The sequence goes on along the minus strand of JAYESD010000006.1, from coordinate 42,904,611 downwards.
CTAAGACGAAGTCTACCCCTCTAGCTACACGCACCAGCCATGTGCAGGAATCGACGTGACATGAGATGTAATTAATCACGATTGGATGCATGCACAAGGGCACGGCTTGCGTCAAATTCTCCACTCTCGCAAAAAAAATTTCGTTCTACTTGGCGCGCCACATTTGAGATTTTGACAATTCAATTTTCACTACCTGCGCCTCAAATTTCAGTCCCGCCTATTATTGTAACCCTATTTCAGCCACGATGAGTATAAATGGAAACACTGGCCTTCGTTCCCGACACACCACTGCCCCGCCCTTCCGGTGATCTCGCAGTACTCCAAAATGTGTTGCCTCTCTGTCCTGTGTTCCATACTTGTATTCCTAAGAAATTCCCGTGTTTTCATTTCCCATGGTTTTTACAATTTTTCCCCCATGGATCTCGCAGTGACGCATCAAAGCTCTTGGTGGTGTTGACTCTTGGATACAACGCCGAGCGACCAAGTTTGACGGGCTCTACCGAACCTCTTCGTCGCTGACACCTCCCTGCGACATCGCATCCCGAACTCTAGTTTTGTGCTATGTAAACTACACGATCCATGCCGTCTTTTTATAGATCTATATTGGCTTGGTTCTACACGATCCATGCAGTTTTGGCCTAGTTATGTTATACACGATCCATCCTGATGTACGAAGATTAAATTAATTAACAAAGAAGAAATGTGGTTTTTTGTTTCACGAATTTAGTTATATATATATATATATATACTACATCTGTCCCTAAATAAATGTTGCTCCGACAGCTTATTACAGTAGTGTATTTCTAGTTCAATTCCTGGCCGGGAACGGCAAATACTAAAAACTAGAGGTACTAGTATGTAATTTCTGGATTTAGAAGTAAATGACGCACGAGTTATCTGATCAATCACTCCAAATGTTGTACTCTCATTCCTTTTTTACAAATTTGTATTCCTAAGATTTTTAGTTCCCATGGTTTTCACTTTTTTCTTTCTTGTGGCTTTCTCGGATTGTACATTTTTTTCTATTCTTTCTTTCCTAATTCCTCCGTCAGTAACAAACACTGCAGTTTATAGAAAGCACACCGTCCGATCCAAAATCTACATCGGTTGTGTAATCTGACGTTACACTGTTATTTAGAATGACTACATACAATGCTCTTTACATTAGGAACAAGACATCAAACCATGATGTCGTCTACAAGCATTCATGGTGGCCAACAAGCACCTGGTATAACTATAAATGTGTTTACTATCAAAATTAAACAAATTTAGACAATATTAAATGGTATGCATGGTACATAGAGAATATTACAACACATGATGTTCAGGAACCCTGAGGTTCTTCACTCCCTTGTACTACTACGATGCATGAACCAACAGGAGGTATAGATATACAAACCAGAAATACTCCTTCTGCCCCAGCGTAATTTTACTTTTGGAGCTTAAAAAATGTCCCACTCCAACTCCATCCTCGGTAGTAGCTTCCAACTACCCATATAACTTCACATTACTAACTGCCTCTCTACCGTGCCATTTGTTTTGGCAGAGCGTGTTAGTTTTTTACTCTACTCCTTTGGAATTGAATTTGGAGCATTTTGAGAGACTACGTCTTGTCCTTTAGATATATTGATGATGGGTGTATCATGGTCATTTGCATTCTTTCCTAGGCTCTACTAATTGTTTTAGCATGCCTTGCGATTCGACTTTCTTATTAGTACTTAGTCTTTATAGTTAACATTTCATCAGCATGTGTGATGGCGTGATTTTTTTATGCCTCCACGCTGTGCTCTCTCGCCGCCGGCCACTCCGGTCGGCACCGGTGCCCACGCCCACGCCATGCTGCTGGTCACTTCAGTGTCCTCCCCGACACGTCTCCCTCGCCCATCGCCACATCCCATCATTCGCGCGCCATGATTACCCCGCCGCCCGCAAATCCCTGGCCATTACTCGCCCTGCCACCAATCCTCCTCGAGAATTTCGGCGAGACCGAACCCTCGTTTTGTTGAGTGTCGCAAGCTGGCACTATGCAGTACTGCACCTGCAGTAGCCGCCACTGACAAGTAGACCCAATGTCTCATGGGCCCGCATGTTAGTGGCATATAATGCAGGTGCAGTACTGCGGAGGATTTCAATCCCGCAATCTGCCTGCCTTATCTGTCTTGCATTCGCCACCTGCTATCGCTGGCATTCTTTACTTGCCGTGCAACTAATAATTCTCTTCGAGACACGCTCCGGCTGATGTCAGTCAGACCGAACCGGCGAACCCTATCTTTGTCTAGTCTAGTGTTGCCAGCAGCATGCCCCCTCACAGTCTTGCCTGCTTCGCTCATGGTCGGAAAATCCTCTGCAGTACTACGAGTGCGTACCGCCACTGACATGTGTACCTGATGGCTCGTTTTAGGGTATGAACAGAAACAAAGAAGTCAATAATGTAACCCCCCCCCCATCAAAATAGGTGTCGTTAGGACAGTCCTAACTACTGTAGTAGTTCATTTTTAATTCATTTGTGGACGACAATTAATATAAACTAGGAGGGAGTACTACAGAACAAAATGGTGCTGGCACGCGCGGTCCTCCCACGCTCGTATTTTTTGCACTCGTCCTGAAGATGGTATGAATATCCGACTTTTCTCCTTTTCACACTATTTGTACATGATACTAAACTTGTTCAGGCGGTAATTTGCTTTAATCATTTACCGTTTGAATCAATGTAACACAAGGAAGGAAGCTAGGAAGAAGTGTGGCTAAAGGACTTAAGGTTGCCAAAATACGCTATGCATCCCAAGTTAGTAGAATGCAGCATGTGAAGCTACCAATTCAGTTCTCCGTTAGGTTGGGTGATGCAGTTGGTATTAATCAGCGGCACTTTGTTGATGATGTGGTTATGTTTACAAAAAGACATGGATCCCTCACCGGTGCAACAAAGTGGGCATAGGTTGGCCATAGTAACAAGAGAGATATAGTACAAGACATTTTGGTTAGTGTTGTCACACCCCCACACAGGTATTTTTTTCTTGCAATCTCCATTCTGTACATTTATAGCAACTTGTTATACAATGTACAGGATTCCTGGGACATGGAGGACACACCGAAGAGCGCATGAAAAATTTTGAAAATTGCTGGTGAGCGCTACAAGGGGTGGCGCTCGACTTTGCATGCCACCTATAAGAGTTATTCTACCGATGAAGAACGTATACGAAACCAGCCTGCTGACGTAACGACGCCCGAGTGGTTGGACCTAAGTGAATATTTTGGGTCTGAGCGATTCAAGGTCAGCTAACTTTTTAATAGCTTCGCATCATATAAAAAATATTTCATTTACTTTCATTCATGGATTTAATTCTTAAAATTATTGCAGTCAATAAGCAGTACCAATTCTCAAAATCGAAGAAGACAAAAGGTGTGTCACTTGCTTGGCTCCAAATCCTATGCCCAACTTAGTTACGAGAAGGTATGAAAAATAAATCACGCTTTTCCTTTGTGCTGCAAACAATATGTATACCGACATGTTGAAGTTTACATGTATTTTATGTAGCGAGACCCAGAGACCGGAGAAGAACCTGATGACATACAACTGTGGGAGGCAAGCCATATGAAGAGTAACTGGACAAACAAGCTGGCAGAAGCTGTACATGTGAGTAACACTTCAAACAATCCCCAATTAAATAAATATTTGCAAATTACCTGTGACTTTTCTTTTCGTATATAGATCCAGGCACGTGCCCAAGTGGACGACATGGAAGCTGAGTAGGGAGGCCAAATCCCAAATGAGGAGAGAAACCACATCTTCCAGCATTGTTATAGATCCTCAATCGGTTTTGCAGGATCACAAGTTCGGGGGCATGGTTATATGGCTAACCCAACTGGTCCCGAACGTGAACGTATGCGTATCCAGATGTCTGAACACCTCAACGACCAAGTTTGAAACTTAGAAGTTAGAAATGCAAGCCTCAATGAAATAGTGCAGGACTTGGAAGGAAGAAATGATAGCTTAAACACCTAGATGGACTGCATAAACCAGAAGAATGAAGAGTTAATCGTTGAAGTCCAGAACTTACAAGGTCAGATAGCACCTGATCGTGAACAGACAGCTAAGGACATGCAGGACATGCGCGCCTCATTGGCTGAAATGCACAAAATGATGATGCCGGCCACTCGACAGAAGGTCCAACAAATAAGGAACCGCCAAAAGCCACCTGCTCCAACAATTAGTCCCGGTCAGCTTAGGAAAACTCTTAGCATGCAAACACGTCGCTTAAGTAATCCTTGAGTGTTGTTATGCGTGTTGTAAAATTGATGGATGTTTATTGTTAAACTCATGATTCTGTTGCCACTAATATTCAAACCTGGTGCATTCAGGTTCTATTGCCTCTAATATAAAACTTGTCATTACGAATTTCTTGTCACGAATGATAAATTGTTGCAATAGGAATCTATTGCCAATACGGATGATAAAACGTGGCAATAGAATGACAAAATGTTGCAGTATAAACATTTGGCAACGACTGAAAAAACATTGCATTAAAACACTATTGCCACAGATAAGAAATCGTTGCAATACCAAACTATTCGCCACGGATGCGAAATCGTTGCAGTACCATACTAGTTCCAATGGATCTGAAATCGTTGCAATACGGTACTATTCGCCACGTTTGTGGACTCGTTGCAATACCCAACTATTCGACATGGATTCGATATTGTTGCAGTGCCAGACTAGTCCCCACGAATCTGAAATCGTTGCAATACGATACTATTCGCCACGTTTGTTGACTCGTTGCACTATCCTACTATTTGCCACGGACGTTAAACAATCGCAATATCATACTATTTGCCACGAATTGAAATCGTTACAATATGTTACTATTTGCCACGGCAGTGAAAATCGTTGCAATATTGTAGTATTTGCCACGAATGTGATAATCGTTGCAATCACGTACTATTACCACGAATGTGAAAATTGTTGCAATCACGTAGTATTACCACGAACGCGAAATCGTTGCAATACAATGCTATTCGTTGCAATACGTTAAATCATCGCAATACGGTAAACCGTTGCAATAACATACTATTTGTCACGAATGTGAAATCGTTACAATACCGTACTATTGCTACGCCCGCGAAATCATTGCAATACAATGCTATTCGTTGCAATACGTTAAATCGTTGCAATATGCTAAATCGTTGCAATAACATACTATTTGCCACGAATGTGAAATCGTTAAAATACCGTACTATTGCCACACCTGTGAAATCGTTGCAACCACATACAATTACCACGAATGTGAAATTTTTGCAATACCATGCTGTTTGTTGCAATACGTTAAATCATCGCAATACGCTAAATCGTTGTAACAACATACTATTTGCCATGAATATGAAATCATTGCAATACCAAACTATTTGCCACGATCGTGAACCAGTCGCAATACCGTACAATACATTGCGATATGTTAAATCGTCGCACTACATGAAACCGTTGCAGTAGCGTCCTATTTGCCACCGATGTAAAATTGTTGCAATACCATACTATTCGCCACGCTCTTTTTCTGTCGCAACAACGACCTATTGCGACGAAAAACGACCTATTGCGACGAATTTTTTCGTTGCGATAGACCGGAATCCTTGCAGTGATGCCTGCCTCAACTTCAGTCTTGATTTTACCTTGTACTTCCCTTCACTTGATTTAGCCCCTTGTCTTCTCTTCATCATCCTTTTAAATTTCTTCATGAATAGTATCATGTCATCTTCATCCAAGTCGCTGCTCTCATCATCACCGTCTTCTTCTAGTTGAGCTTCTCGAGCTTCTTTAGACAAGGGATTGAGAGTGGACTTCAAATCGACCCCTCTTCTTTGCCGAGGTGAGGTCGGCAATCTCTTTAACATGCTTGGCCTGCTTTTCCATCATCTCAAAGTTGATGATTTTCCTAAGTAGCTCAACCGGGGTCATCTTCTTGTACCTGAGACTTTCTCTAATCATTGAGCACAAGGTTATGTTGCAAGGCATGAAAGCTCTAAGGATGAGCTTCACCACCTCGTGATCGTTCCACTTCTTGCTTCTGTATGCTCGAACCTTGTTGATCAGTGTCTTTAAGCGGTTGTACATGTCTTGCGGCGACTCATCTTCTTCAACGGAGAATCTTCCCAGTTCTCCTTTTGTCATCTCAATCTTCGCTTCTCGCACATGACGATCGCCTTCATGTGCAGTTTGCAAAGTATCCCATATTTCTTTCGCAATCTCGAGCCCATCCACCTTGGTGAACTCGTCCCGACTGAGCAAAGAATTAATGGCTACTGCGGCTTGAGCATTCCGATGAATTGCTTGCACTTGGCTTGGTGTAAGCTCTTCATCGTCGTCCATTATATCTATTCCCGTACATACAATATGCCACAAACTTGGATTGAGAGAAATCAAGTGCATTTTCATGTTCTACCTCCACATTGAGTAGTCATTGCCATCAAAGTGTGGGGCTTTTCCAAGTGGAATAGACATGTTCTCTTTGAGCGATTAGTCTCTTTTTAAAGAGTCTCGTCCTGATACCAATTGAATGTGGCCTAGAAGGGGGGGGGTGAATAGGCCTTTTTGAATTTTAGTCGGAACCTGCAACACTTAACAAACTGATCAAATCCCAAGATATCGGACTAGTCCGGCAGAGTGCGGACTAGTCCGGTGCGTGCAGACTAGATTGATCAAGTTTGATCAATTATCTTGATCCTACACTGTATGCAGCGAAAATGTACTTGTAATTGAAGTGTCACACTACTATGAACTAGGATGTAGCACAAGTTAATCTTATATTCAATGTTTCAACGTAATGTAAACAAGATTGATTGAAACTCTAGATAGATATGAAGAGTAAGAACAATATGCGCAAAGTAAGAACACAAGCTCTTTATCCAGTGGTTTGGTTCCCACAGAGGCAACCTACATCCACATTGAGGAGTCCACAAAAGGACCGGGTCTTCTCCAACCCTACCCTCGTCAGATCGCGATGGAGGCCAATCCTTTTCACTAATCACAAAGGGCAAATAACCGAATTCAAGGGGCCTTCTCACAAGTTGAGGGCTCCCCAAGATTACAAGATGAACACAACCAAGAACACACTCTTAAGATTACAATGAAAACCACAGGAGTGTGTTAGGGAATCAAACCAAGAGCTCAATGAGTGAAGAACTGTGTCTCTCCTTGGATCAAAATTGTATCCTCAAAGGATTAGGCTTTCTTGCATTGTATTGCATGGAGAGATGAGTTTTCTAGGCTCTTGGAGGGTGTGACGGTGCAGGGTGTTGAGAGATATGAAAGTTGGGCCGTGCACACCTATTTATATGGGGTTCCCAAAAGTTACCGTTCGGGTTTAGAAAGATTGGACTAGTCCGTGGTGGACATCGGACTAGTCTGGTGTGCTCCGTGTAGGAAACTCTAGGTGTCCTCAAATATCGGACTTGTCCAAAATGAAAGCGAACTAGTCTGATTTGATTCTGGAAATCTTCGGACTACTCCGATGAATATCGGACTTGTCCGAATAGGTGAATCCCTTAGTGAATTTAGGGAACAAGTCCGCACTTGGAGGACTTGTCCGATTTAGGTCATAGGGATTTCGGACTAGTCTGTGCTAATATCGGACGTGTCCAATTGACATCAGAAAGATATCAAACTAGTCTGTGGTGTTATCGGACTTGTCCGATTTCGTGCAACTTGTGAAGTGTTTGGGGGACTAGTCCGCACTAGAGAGGACTAGTCCGATTCTAGTCAGAGAGATATCGGAATAGTCCGTGGTGATATCAGACTTGTCCGGTCAGTGAAAACTGGACTGTGTGGACATGTCCGCATTGTGAGGACTTGTCCGATCTGGTACAGAAAGATATCGGACTAGTCCGGGTCCTGTATAACTTTGTGCAATGTGTGAGATTATTCGTGCTTGAGCTCTTGGGGTGTGTTTCCTTAACACACTCCATGCACAATGATCTACTACACTTGATTCTTGAGCTCTTTTCCGCATTGTTCCTGATTCTTCTTTCTTTTTGGTGCTTTTTCATTCTTTCATTAGACACTGTGCTCATCTCAACAATGTGGTTAGGATCTCATTTGCTTGTCATAAATAAACCAAAACCCACAAGGGATTCCTACATGCAATTTCACAAATTGATGGGAAACCCACTTACAAGTGTTTACTAGACTTGTTTGACCATCCTTGTCGCTTGGAATACATTATAGAGAGTCGGGAAGGGCTTTTTACCTTTTTGCTTCGCTCTAATTAATTGGAATGGGAAAACAACCAAATGGCTTAATTATGTATTAATAAACTTATGGGTGATGAAAATTGATGGGCATGGATAATTGGTAACATGGGACTTGGGAGATCTAAACAAGCATGGTTTGTTGATTGGGTGGATGATATGGTGGTTTGCTTGCCTTGGATCTAAGGACCGGTTCATGCGAGAAAATGTCAAACTTACAGTGCCACCACAAGGTCAAGTATGTGTGCGGCTTAGCCAATTAATTTGTATTACCAGCATCGATTCGGATCATTTGGAGGAGCGGGGAATGGGAGTTGGTTGGGTTTGCAGTAGTGGCGGGACTACCCTGGCATCCGAACGGCAGAAGAGGGGGCCCTTTGTTGGATGCGCTCAGTTGGAGGCATCACCACCAGTGAAACCTCTGTGGGTTTGAATATGCTGGTAGTACCTTTGTAAAGGCTATTTTGTGATCCCTTGGTCATACACCTATGGTACTGTTTTGGCATAATGGAGGGTTTCTTTAGTCATCGACGGGTTACGAAATCACGAACTTGTTGGTAAAGTGGTAGAACCTCTACAGAGTGTTAAAAACTATCATGATAGTCGTGCTCCCGGTTAAGAGCACTTGGATGACCTACATGATTAGCATGGAACATGGGATTTGAGATGGTTATGGTTAGGTCATGGTTATGATCAGAGTTGTGATAATTGAATACGGTCAATGATAATGGTAAGAAAATGGTATTTGGATGGATAATCATTGCTGGATGTGATATAATTGTAATGAATAGTAATGGACTCGTTATTGGTAACTATTCAGGTTATGATGGGATAAATTTCACATAGACATCTTGGTATGCTTTTTACACGTTTTAAATGTACTTTTCAGCAATTAGCCATTATTTACTATCATTTCTTGTTTAATCTACATGTCATACTTTCACACAGTTGTTGAATACGACATGTACCACACAAACAGTTTCAGATTATGTCTGGGAGTATCGTGATGATAACGCGGAGTACGCGGAGTACTAGGCTGTGTGCTGCCGTCGACTTGCCTGTGGAGTTGCTTGGAGCCGCACTACCCCTTACGCTTAGTTTGCTTAGCTTCATACTTAAATTATTTCCGCTGTAGTTATAATTCAATAATGATCATTAGAGTTGTAATATGAGGATTACTTGAATACTATAATCAAAGTACTTATTTAATAATTTGAGTTGTGGTAATTATCTGTTTATCATTTGTAAATCACTTGTGTATGTGTGTTAAACATCCTGTGCACACATATAATGCACTTGGTTCATTATCGGAACCGGGTGTCACACCATCCTAGGGGTGCAGTTGTGTCCATCCAAAAATTGAGTCTAGAGTGGAATAAGTGTGTCGTCATCCTAAATTAGTGAGAGTGTGTCCTAGAAAACAAGATGAAGTGAATTATTGTTGAGCTTAATTTTGTTTTCATAGTGTAGGAGAACCTGGTGCGTCAAGCCTAGCCCAGTCCAGGACCAAGTCGGAGAAGGACAGGAGGGGTGCACAGTGCACACCAGGAAGGAGTCCAGATCAGTTTTAGACAAGAGATAGAGATTGAGTCTAAGTTTAGAATAGTCCTAAACTGCTTTAATTTAGTTGTTATATCTATAATTACACTATATATATAGCCGGGTATTTGTGAGGAATAAATAAAATGGGGAATTTCGAGTTTATTTTTGCCCGGGGTGCAGAGATAAATGCTATAAAGACAAATGCCAGGTGAGCATTATACTTATGAATATATTATTACCCTGACTGGGACTTCTTCGGAATTGAAGTGTTCAATGCTTCACAAGGCACTGCTGCTATAGGCCTTTCATGAACAATATTGTAATCAACATCAGAAGTAACTGTGCTGCTTGCCATGGCGAGATCACCATTCGTTGGAGTAGGTCGGGTTTTCTTCAAGGCAGCTAAATTCATGTTTTTTTACCAAGAAACTGTAGGGGAGAACCCCCACAATGAAAGATTCCAATTATATTTAATAAAATAGGTAGAACAATGTCTGTGCAAGTTTTTGGAGAGGTTCCTAAGTTGGTCCCTCCCCTAAAGATTATTAGCCCAATCTAAGATATGCACTATATCCTGCTCTTTAAGCCTGCAGGCATAAGCGACAATTGTGCCTTTAAAGTGGTCCTTCCAACTGTGGAGCGTGGCTTGAACTCCTCTGAAGGTTTTTTTCATTTCTTTGTTTTCATATTTCCCATGCAGCTACCCCAAACATTTCCATGAAGTTGTGTCCATTCCAAGACTGATTTGCTCTTTGGATAGTTTGAAAGAATGGTAGTGAGTGATCCCATTGTATGTTCAAGGTATTCCAGCACAGTTTGTTGAAGGGGCAGCAAAAGAACAGGTGGTACGTGTATTGTTCCATATTTAGGTTGCATAGCGCAGGAATAATCTTCCCCTTGTATTGTCAGGTTTTTCCTTCTCAGCAGATTTCTTGAATTTAGTCTGTCCCTGAACAGTAGACAAATAAATATTTTTATGTTCCTTACTAATTTTGAGCTCCATATCCAGTGGAATGGTGTCGGTGGGTTGATTGTTGCGGATTCACTTCTGTAGATCAGATTTGATGAGAATATTTTTGTGTTGTTGTTCCGCCAGATGTATCTATCTTGGTCTCTGCTTTGGATCTGTTCTAGTAGTATCTGAGGTTGTTGTAACTGCAACTGTGCTTGTTCTGACAATGGATTGAAGAAGTGTCTTAGGAGCTGCGGTTGCACCGCGAATTGTGCGTAGGAAATATTAGGCTTCCTCGCGAAGCTAAACAGTCTTGAGAATTTGTTTTGTAGATTGTAACCTTCCCATACATCCTTCCATATGAGTACAGTGTCCCCTGGTCCAATATGTGTAGTATTAGTTGGCCTTAGGATCAAACCTTGAACATCTAACTGAAACGCTTAGGCATAATCAACATGAACTAAACACTCAACCGGCTAATCAATTAAGCAATGCATAGACATGAGTTGAGATCGGGGATGAGAGATGAGGGTCGGTGTTACCTTCAGCCGGGCTGTTTGACGCCATTGGGCTCAAACAGCGATCGGCGAAGACAGATCATCGACGTGGTGAAGTACGGTGGTGTGCAGGGACGGCGTCAATCCTGGCGGCGGTGGCGACGAAGGCACGGTCAAATTGGTTTTGTTTGTGGCGGGGGCCTCCGGAGCACTTTGGCACACGCATGCCTTTGGCCCCTGAGGGCCCCCTTAGTCTTATAGCGCGTACGATGTGGAGGGGGGGGGCGCCAACGGAACCGAGTCCGTTGCGCCCCCCGAGAGTATCGCGCGTAAGGGCTGAGGATGCGGTGTGGGTTGTTGCCCCATGTCCGCTTCTAACGGGATGGACCCGTGGGGTCTAACGGGTGGCCGGTTGAACCGGGATCAACCCAACATTCTCCCCCTTGACCTCAGGACAACTTATTCCTGATTTACTTAACTTATTCTTATTTTTAACTACTAAACTTATATACATTTCCTTTTGCTCTGACATAAGGAGCACGACGCATCAGAAACAGCCATTTACGTACTGTTCGACTCGGAGACCACAGTACGTCTCACAATTAGAAACAATCTTATTCTTAGGTTTCCCCTTAGTATCCAGGATTTATATCACAGGTGCTCCCCTAATCCCATGCCAGCTACGTGTTCTCTGAACACATTGTGTGGGAGACCATTGGTTAGCGGATCCGCAAGCATTTTATTAGTTCTTATATGCTCGAGACTAATTGTATTATCCTTGATCCTCTCCTTTACAACATAAAACTTAATGTCTATGTGCTTTGCAGCACCACTTGAATTGTTGTTGTGAGAGTAAATTACTGCTGGCTCATTATCGCAGTATAACTTAAGTGGTTTATGAATGTTGTCTACCACTCTTAGACCGGGTAAAAACTTCTTAAGCCATGATGCCTGTCCAGTGGCCTCATAAAAAGCTATAAACTCAGCATACATTGTGGATGATGCAGTTATAACTTGTTTGGAGCTTTTCCACGATATGGCTCCATTCGCGAGGGTGAATATATAACCTGATGTGGATTTCTTAGTATCCACGCAACCCGCGTAATCTGAGTCTGAGTAACCCACTATTTCTAGTGAGTCTGATTTACTATATCTTAACATGAGGTTCTTAGTCCCCAGAATGTACCTTAGAGCCTTCTTGGCAGCTCTCCAGTGGTCTATTCCTGGATTACTCTGATATCTGCCAAGCATCCCAGTCACGAAAGCTAAGTCGGGACGTGTACATGTTAGAGCATACATCAAGCTTCCGACAGCAGAAGCATACGAAATTCCTTTCATCTCATTAACCTCATACTCATTATGAGGCAATTGCGATTGTGAAAATCTGTCACACTTAACTATTGGAACAGGCGAGGGCTTGCAGCCTTCCATATCGTACTTTCTGAGTATGCTTTCTAAGTAGGCTTTCAGAGATAATTCTATTACCCCCTTACTTCGATCTTGGTGAATCTCAATTCCTAGGACATAGGAAGCTTCACCTAAATCTTTCATCTCAAAGTTTGAGGATAAACACTTCTTAGTTTCTAATAGTAGGTTGACGTCACTACTTGCCAGTAGTATGTCATCTACGTATAGAATTAGGAAAATGTATTTAGCATTCTTGAACTTAGCATAAATACAGTTATCCTCCTCATTCTCCTTAAACCCAAATCTTCTGATTGTCTCATCGAACTTGAGGTACCATTGCCTTGAAGCCTCCTTATGTCCGTAAATGGACTTCTTCAAGTGGCAACCCATATGTTCCTTACCCTCAACGACAAAACCTTTCGGTTGAGCCATGTAGACGTCCTCATAAAGATCCCCATTGAGAAACGCCGTCTTAACGTCCATCTGATGTAGATTTAAATCATAATGTGCTACTAAAGTCATGATGATTCTGAAAGAATCCTTAGAGGATACGGGAGAGAAGGTCTCATTATAGTAAATACCCTCCCGCTGAGTAAATCCTTTTGCCACAAGTCTGGCCTTATACTTTTCAATCTTCCCTTTGGAGTCACGTTTAATCTTATAGACCCATTTGCAGCCTACGGTTTTGGCTCCTTTAGGAATCTCTACTAAGTCCCAGACCTTATTGACATCCATTGATCTTATTTCATCTTCCATGGCCTTTCGCCACTCCGATGACTGAGTACTACTCATGGCATCTTCAAAAGATGTGGGGTCATCCTCATTTCTAATTTCCTGACTTAGATATAACTCGTAATCATTAGGAATCGCAGATCGTCTTACTCTTTGTGATCTTCTTATTTGCCCATTTTCTAAGACTGGAGGCTGTTGTTGTGCTTCAATTGGTTCGACCACATGCTCATTGGGCTCGGAAGACTGTGCTTCCCTTATTTCTGATGTGGTCGATGAAGGCTCAACGACAGGTGTTGCTTCCCTAGCAACGGGTGCCAGTGGTGCAACAGCAACATGTAGGGAGAAATAGTGCTCTTAAGTCATTGGAACATGATTTCTAATCTGTTCCTCTTCAAGATCTATCTCCCATCTTACCATGCTCCCCCTGATCATAGCGTCCTCTAAAAACACGGCATGGCGAGTCTCAACAAACTTAGTATGTCTATCTGGACAATAGAACCTGAAGCCCTTACTCTTTTTAGGGTAGCCAATAAAATAGCAACTAGTTGTTCTTGCGTCCAGCTTACTTTGGTTTGGGTTGAATATCTTAGCCTCAGCTGGACATCCCCACACATGGAAGTAACTAAGTGAGGGCTTACGTCCCGTCCACAACTCAAATGGTGTCTTACATACTGACTTATATGGAACAGGATTGAGCACGGGAATGGCGGTTTTTAATGCCTCCATCCATAGACTAATTGGTACTGTAGAGTAGCTTAACATGCTCCTTACCATGTCCATAAGCGTACGGTTTCTCCGTTCCGCTACACCGTTTTGCCGAGGTTCGCCCGACATTGAATACTGGGCTACTATGCCATTTTCCTGTAAAAACCTCGCAAAAGTTCCAGGTACCTGGCCATATGGGGTATGTCGACCGTAATATTCGCCTCCATGATCCGACCTTACTATCTTAATCTTAACGTCATGCTGATTTTCTACTTCAACCTTAAATATCTTAAACTTATCTAACGCTTCAGACCGTTCTTTAATTGGATAAATGTAGCCATAGCTACTAAAATCGTTTGTGAAGGTTATGAACGAGTCAAAACCGTCTACTGAGGTTACGGGAAAAGGTCCACATATGTCTGTGTGGATTATTTCTAATACTCCCGTACTACGTATGGAATTCTTCTTAATTGTCTTAGCGAATTTACCCTTAATGCAGTCGATACATTGTTCTGAGTCCGTAAAATCTAAGTGAGGTAGAATCGATTGAGATACTAATCGCTCAATCCTCCCCCTCGAAATATGGCATAAACGACAGTGCCATAATTTCGACGATGATGTATCTAATTCGCCTCGTTTGCGCTTATGACGTCCTAAGTCGTTCGCGAGAGGTACTTGATCGTTGCTTACTACGCATACTTTCTCATTCTCATTATCATGCGTGGACAATAAGTAAAGCATATCTTGCCGATAGGCAAGACCAACACTCTTATTATTAAAGCTGATGGAACAAACATCGTTCACAAAATTACAAATGTAGCCTGAATCGTCCAAACATGAAACGCTAATTAAATTCCTCTCAAGGGAAGGTACATAGAAAACATTATCGAGCCTAAGAACGAAGCCACTACTTAAACTAAGGGAGATATCTCCAATGGCTTCAACTTTTGCTTCGCGGCCATCAGCCACTCTTATCATCCTTTCCCTTTTTCTGATAGTTCTCATCATACTTAACGCCTGCATAGAGTTACAAATGTGCACAGTTGTGCCTGAGTCAATCTACCAAGTGGATCTAGAATAATTAATGTACAATGCCTCATTCACAAATGTGATAAGGTCATTACCTTTCTTGGCACACCATTTGATGAAGCCTAAGCAATCCTTCTGCTTATGCTCAGTCGAGCCACAGAAGAAGCATTTCATCTTGTCTTGCTTCATGGGGGCCTTGCATTTGTCCTTATCACCAGAACTGGTGCCTGCGACTTTGAAGGATGGTGGCTTGGGAGAGGCGAAGAATTTCTTCCCCTTTCCCTTACCCTTACTATTGGCGAGATTAGCATAATCCACGCCCTTATTTTTCCTGATTCGGTCTTCTTCTTGGACACACATTGAAACAATCTTATCAAGTGTCCAAGTCTCAGGTTGCGAGTTGTAATTCACCACAAAGGCCTCAAAGTCCTTTGGGAGAGACTGAAAAATGAAGTATATCAGCATTTCATCCGGCATGACACATTAAGCTCTCTCAACTTAGTATGGTAGTGGGTTAGCTTATTGATGTGCTCGCACACACCACCACCAGTGTATTTCTCACTGACTATTTTTCTCATGAGAGTGCAAATAGTTGCCTTAACTGATCCAGTGAACTGATCCTTCACCTTTTCTAAGTACTCGGCAACCGTCTCACAATCAAGGATCCCTCCCTTGATTGAATCAGCAATCGTGCTCTTAATAATGCCCAGACACTTCCTGTTGGAAGTGTCCCACTTAGGCACATCCTTGTCATACTTATCCTTCAAACTGAGGTATTGGGCCTTTCGCGTAGCGAAGGCCTCATCTGACTCCCCGGGCTCAGTAATGGGGACAACAGGCAGTACTGGACGAGGTGACGTGATAGCAAAATCGAGGTCGCTAACCACGAGAGCACACTGAAGCCTCTCCCTCCACTTCCCATAGTTCTGTCCAGTGAGGGTCTCAATGGTGGACAGGTTGCTTAGAGCTGAGGACAGACCAAAACCTTCATAAAAAATATGATTCTTATTAGTAACAACACATAAAACTTAAGAACAAATTTGTATTTCACTTTGATTACTCTACAAAAATGCATCTTAAGAACTTAATATCATACTTAACATGGTAATTTAATTTCACTTTGGTTACTTTCAAATTCCATGCTTAACTTATTATCACATATTTCACTTTGGTTACTTTATGTGAATCTTAGTTACAAAACTTAAGAACAAACACTAATTTTTGGTAAAATTCAAACTTTCACTTTGGTTACTCATTCAAATTCACCACTTAATCATAGAACTTAATGAAATTTGATGAATTAAAATTTCACTTTGGTTACTTTCTTAATTCATCACTTAGCAACAGCGGAAGCTTAAACTTATTTTCTTAACACATAAGAGAAGGTTGCTTTTAATGAAAAAAAGGCACATCATGACATTTACTCAAAATTGAGTAAATGCCCTTAACTCATGGCAATTAACAGTAATTATAATAGAAAAATTAAATAAATCCAGAAAATTAAAACACAATACATGCAAGCAATACAAACAATTTTCCTTAATTTTTCTTAACTTATATTTGCTTCAGAAAAGCACTTAATAGCATTTTAATAACTTAGAAAAATGCTCTTATGCAAAAAAATATGCAAACAAAATGCATACTAAATTTCTGAAAAATTCTAAAAAAATTTCAGCTATTTAATTAATTTTCCAATCATTTTTATTATTTTCTGGAATTAAAAAATTCCATTAAGATTGATTCTGAAAACTAAAAAAACTCTTACTAGGCCAAAAACCCTGAAAGTGGCCCAGAAGCTAAATAGGCCAACTCAGAAAACTGAAAAACAGCTAAAAAAAGAAAAACAGGCCAAGAAAACTTAAAATTTGACCCAGTGACTAAATTGGCCCAAAGCCCATTGATTAAGTTTCTGATAAAAATGGGAAAAATTTCGCGCGCGGCCCACTGAGTAATTCGGCCCACTGCTGAATACAACCTACTTAAAAATCTTAGAAAATAGGGAAAATCGAAAGGGAAGCCCAGCTGGCCCAAATCGACCTCCTGCATGGGCTCGGGGCCCATTTTCCTTATGCGGTGTGCGGCGCACGTTGAGGAGCGTCCGATTCAGATCGGACGGCTGTGAATCGACGGGGACTAAAATGCGGAGCGATCTTAGCCGTTCGTTAGCGATCCGACGATTCACTATGGAGATCGGGGCGAACAAAAACCGCCCGCTGGCCGCCCCCCTGGGAAACCCTAAGTCATTCTCATCAGCTCCCTCTTTCTCTTCTCAGCCGCAGCCGAGTGAGGCGAGCAGCCGGTCGTGGTCCTCGACGCCGTGGCGCCATCGCCGCCAGCAAGTGAGTTCGCCGTGAGGCGACTCCTTTTCCGGTTTCGATGCTGCCGGTGGTCAGCCGTCGAGAAAAAAACCGAGGCACGGCTCTGAGTGAGGGAGAAGAAGGTCAAGAAAATGCCGCTGTGGGGACTTCCGGCCTCATCATGCCATCGCCAACAGCGGGCGGGCACACCGTGAGGTGGCTCATCGTCGGTTGTGGCGGCATGTCTCGAGGTCGTTGAAGGAAACCCGACCTAGGGTTAGGGTTTCACGTTGAAGCCCTAACGCGGCATACTGAGTCAAGGTGACCAAATCGCCTCTGAAGCGGCGGTTCGATGGGAGCTCCAACCTCTAGATAAGTGACCCACCCTTCCCTTATTCTTTTCAGTTCGATTTGCATCGATCTTTCTGAGTTATTACATCTGAGTGTGTTAATCTAATGAAACTAAGAACTTAAAACTGAATTCCCCTCCTTCTAATTTCTTTAGGGCAATCTGAGCGAGATTAATTAATACTTAAGACTGATCTGATTTCAATTTACTGAGGTTAGAAAATTGAATTGCCTGAATCAAAACTTAATTAGGACTTAATGAGTTCGATTAGTGTTCTTAGGCCAGCTCTGACGCCAATGTAGTATTAGTTGGCCTTAGGATCAAACCTTGAACATCTAACCAAACCACTTAGGCATAATCAACATGAACTAAACACTCAACCGGCTAATCAATTAAGCAATGCATAGACATGAGTTGAGATCGGGGATGAGAGATGAGGGTCGGTGTTACCTTCAGCGGGGCTTTTTGACGCCATTGTGCTCAAACAGTAATCGGTGAAGACAGATCGTCGACGCGGTGAAGTACAGTGGCGTGCAGGGACGGCGTCGGTCCTGGCGGCGGTGGCGACGAAGGCACGATCAAATTGGTTTTGGTTGTGGCGGGGGCCTCGGGAGCACTTTGGCACACGGATGCCTTTGGCCGCTGAGGGCCCCCTTAGTCTTATAGCACGTACGGTGTGGGGGGCGCCAACGGAACCGAGTCCGTTGCGCCCCCCGAGAGTATCGCGCGTAAGGTCAGAGGATGCGGCATGGGTTGTTGCCCCATGCCCGCTTCTAACGGGATGGACCCGTGGGGTCTAACGGGTGACCGGTTGAACCGGGATCAACCCAACAATACGTACTTTAAATTGATGCTTAAATTCTTCCCAACAATTGAGCACATCCCGCCACCAGAATGATCTTTTTCCTATTGTGCTGTGAAGTTGTCTTCCATTGGTGCAATATTTGCCTAGCACCAGCTTTACCCATGGCGTGTCTTGCTTATTGTATATCTTGAAAAGGAATTTGCAAAGCAATGCTTTATTCATCGTTTTGAGACATTTGATGCCTAGGCCACCTCTATCCAGCAGTGTTGTTACCTGATCCCAAGCTACCAGTGGCATGTCCTTCCCAGCTATGTCCACCCCTTTCCAGAGACAATTTTTCCTAGCTTTATCCAGAGCCTTTATTACCAGACCTTTTAATTTTAGGGTGCACATGGCATAGATGGGTATTGCAGACAGTATGCTATTGGTCATGGTGCATTTCCCTGCCATTGACAGCCATATTGTCGAGGAAGATAGTTTTCTGTCCACTCTTGTTATGATCAAGGATGCAAAATCTTCTGCTTTAGGTCTGTCCAGCCTCATCGGTAGCCCAAGGTATGTGAACCGGAATGCTCCAATCGTGCATTCTAGAGTTACTGCCATGATGCTACACTTAAATTTACACAAATAGACAAATAGTAGAAGGGGGTATATGCTGTAACCCATAAACTCTATACAAACCTAATGTTATTGAAGAAACCATAAGTCATATTGTATCTCATAGGTTTCATCATCATTCATGTCAAATACAGCTTATCACATCTGTTATAGTATATATACAAATTAAAATTGTACTAAACACAAGTAGCCTGACCAAACAAAGTTGCAAGTAGGGCTTGAGATGCAATTCCAGAACTAATAGTTTCTCAGAAATAATAAGCTATAACATGAAAAGTGGCACCAGGCAATATAAATGATCTTACAATAAGCCTGTACCTTATTAATACATGAGAATTATTTCTATGTAGAACGCGGGTTACTGTAACAGCCAGGTTAGGATTTGGATTTGGCTGAGTCCCCCTCTATATAAAGAGGGCCATTGTGTACTGTAGTCTAGAGGTCAGGAAAGAAAATAGATCTATAGACTACTCAGAGCTTGCAAGGGAGAACGAGTTAGTGGTTCTATCTTGCTAATTATCCTTCAATAATCCCAACCATAACATCTTGGTATTCAGAGCCAACCCAACTACGTCACCGCTGCCATCAAGATCCAAAACCCACCCAATCCCACCCAAACCACCCTTTTGTTCCAATCTAATCCTACTATGGCAACACACAAGATTGAAGAGTTTTATGAACAGGTTAAGGCGTTTATGAACAGATAAAGGAGATTGGAGCCATGCTCCATTCGATGGCGTCGACACGAATCATCTCGCTGATACAATGGAGATCACGGCGGGCGCACAATATGCAAAGATTGTTGTCGCAGAAGCTGCAGGAGCTGCAAAACAAATCGGAGTTCATGGCTGTCAAACCCATCGACGCGCTCTCTTGCCACCTGCTCCCCTATTTCTCCACCAGGGAGCCCCTTGTCGGCGCCAGGATCGACCGACTCGTCGGCTGCCTTGTCAAAGCCTCGCCCTCCTCGACCGTCGTCCTCCCGACGCCTCCACCCGCAAGATCCGCCACCAACCCCGTCGCCCTTTTTGTAGCTCTTCGACCGACGCCCAGCCACGTCTCCGCCGCCGGCGCAGCATCTGCACCTTTCGCCGCTGCGCCCGCCGCCCTCACTCGATCCCATGCTCCGCCTCCACGCGAACTCCTCCTCGAGATCAGTTCACGCCGCGGCCTTCAAGTACAGCCGCATCGCCGACTCCGACCAAGAGATCGAGGCCGAGCCCAATGCCATCTCGCTCGCCCCCAGATCCACATCTGCGAACGTCTCCGAACTCATCTCGACGTCCGCCGCAGCGACGGCCATGCCTGCCAACCACCTCTCGATGCAGTGCTGCTCCTCAGCCGCGCTCAGCACCACACCTCGGTTGCACTCGCCGTCCAGCTCCTGGGGTCACCCCTCATGTGCGGCATAGCGGTCCCAACCGTCTTTTCCGACGGCCGCTGTTTCGTCCACAAATCAGTTCTTACTGCCCAGAGTTCATGAAGCTCAAGTTAAAGGTGTCTGTTTTGTACGTGGATGGAGAGATGACATCAGTCATTTTCTCTCTCTTCCTCATCTGAAGAAGCTCTAGAACCTCAATCTCGCCATCAAGTCCACCAAGAAGCGATACGCCATCAAGCTTGATAGTGTTGGTCCAGAGCTGCAGGTGGTGAACAAAAATGAAATCCCAATCTTCCTTGAAGTGAATGACACATTGTGAGACGGTTTGTGTCATCTATTAGTGCAATTGCAAAGTGTCCAGGTGTTGGTACTATTAGAGGAGTCCGTCCAGAACAGCAATTAGTGAAGATTGTGCACGATGAACTTGTACAGTTCATGGGTGGAAAAGTATCAGATCTGGTATTTGCAAAAAGTAGCCCGGCAAGTATTTTACTAGCAGGTCTACAAGGTGTTGGAAAGACTACTGTTTGTGCAAAGCTTGATTGCTCACTGTGAGGACCAGGCTGTGAATGTTGATCCACGTGGAGAGCACCAGTTCCTTACCCTCAATGCACTGAATGAGTCTGATTCCAAGGTTACTGGAGTTGACAGTTGACTAGAGGAAAAAGTTTGAGAACCAGCAGGTAGCTGTACTTGTTACTGAGTTGAAGAACAATGCCAACAAGCTTGCATGCTTGTCTGCACAAACATTGCTTGGCGGTGCAGAAATGATGAAGTTGAATACTGACCAGGATAAGCAGCATATTCTTATTGCTGGAATAAGTGACGAGAAGATTGTGCAATGGGATATGAAATCAGGGTAGATTACTCAAGAGTATGATCAACACTTGGGTTCTGTGAACACCATAACTTTCATCAATAACAATAGGAGGTTTGTGATCTCCGTGATGATAAATCTCTTCGATGGCGGGAGTCTGGCATCACTATGGTGATTAAGTATATCAGCGAGCCTCATATGCACTCAATGCCATCAATTGCATTGCAGCCTAACTCTAATTGGCTGGCAGCAGAAGTTGTGACAGAGGCGGTAGCAGAGGATCTAGTTTAGGCAACTCTTCTGATTTTCCTCGTATTACTAAATCTTGACATCAAGTACATGTTTTCCATCTGCAGGAATCTCAGAGCTAGAGCAACTTGAAGATTGTCCAGGATCAGTGGCTCCATCAAAGGGATGAAGATGCCAGTAAAGTGCTAGAGTCATTTTTTTAGTGCGTGCCCGAGTCATGTAATCAACAATTCATCTCGACGGGGGAGCTGCTCAATGGGAGGGATGGAGTATTACGTGTCCTAGATGGCCTTTATGGGCCTGTCATACTGTAGCGCGTTGTACTCTAGTACGCGGATTAGTGTAGCATCCAGTTTAGGGTTAGGTTTGGCTGAGTCCCTCTCTATATAAAGAGGGTCATTGTGTACTCCAGGATCAGGCAAAAAATAGATAAGACTACTCAGAGCCTCCAAGGGAGGGCGAGTTAGTGGATCTATCTTGCTAATTATCCTTCAATAATCCCAGCCATAACACAATAACATAATGAAATAAACGCGTAAACTACCAAAACAATCTGAGGCGAATAATAGTGCAAAATACATGCCATTCACATTTAGTGCCAATAAAGGGTTGAGCAGATAGGAAAAGAAAGTTACAATAAATAAAACAGAAATAAGTAAACTAACAACAAGGGATCATTTCATGTAAGTATGTAACGGGAATCGTTTCAAAGTGCCTGTTTTATTTGAAACTTTCAATATGCCATTCTCAAATCTTACATTTACCGATTGGAAGCTCCTTTTGGTGCCTCCATGTTAATCCTTGGAAATCCTAGAAATTAGCCCAAAAAAACATCTAGTCGCCGGTTGGATGTCTATCAGACCATAACCAATGGATCTTACTAGCTAGATGGATCTTGAGAAAATAATATATTCCCAAATCAATCTCTGACGCAAGCCTAAACCGACTGGATCCACATGTGGTAATATGCGATGCTTTCAGGTCCTTTCCTCGTCAGGACAAAAACAAAGCAGGGCTGGACTCTCCTTTTTTTTTAAAAAAAAAAGAACGGTATGATCTGAGTGTATGATGTATGCACGTGTATGAGACTGCGTGTATGATGTATGCACGTGTATGGGATGTTGTGATCCCATTGCATTGCATGCATGGTCTGTTGTTTTCTCATCTCATGTCATGGCTAGTCATGCAAGAGTACTATAAACTGTACACAAAAGATACAGACATCAGTAATAGAGTGTAATCAATGCCAAAGGACTGACTGACATTCAGGACTAATGAAGAATCTATAATTGCATTTCTCACTGACCATCCCCCAAGGTTTGTGATTCTTATGCAAGATTGGCTTTTAGGCTTGACATGAACTAGAGAATCCAGAATGATGGAAATCGATAACCAAGGTGATGATAAATTCAGAAATGATAAAAAAGTACTAATACATACATCATTAGGATTTGGCACACACAATCAGTGCTCACAAGCTTATACAATTCGACTAAATCTTCTCTTACCAAATCTGATTAGCCAGCACATGATCAGTTGCAGGCACCTGCAGCTCCCAGGGCAAATATTATGTGCCACAAGAGGAGAGGAATAATCACGAAATGGATGGTCAGTATTTCAACAAACCCAGAGGATGATTTATGATCGCGGTTAAGAAATCAAGATCAGCATTGCTCCATTCGGTGTCGGAGTACTCACTTCGATTTGTCTCTAGATGCTGTTCGGCCGATTCTTTGGCTTGCGCGGCAGATTCTGGCCAGTAATCGTGTCTATCTCTTGCTGTGCAGTGGCGGCTCGCCTGCATCGCGGCCCAAGCGCAGGCCGCAGGCACCGCAACGCTGCTTCCCCCTAAGCCACGCTGCCGCAGCACCAAGACAGTCGTCGCGGCCGCCGACCGCAGCCTAGGGTTAGGGAAACAAAATCACTAGTAACCGACGGGGAGAGCAAGCGGTTTGGATTCGATTACTTGCTGCAGTTCAGCCATCCTATGTGGGGAGGAGGGAATCCATACAATATACAAGAATGGGCTCCGTACCAGTAGAAGAAATCAATCCCGAGCCGCAATGGATCTCCACATCATGGCGCCTGTCGACCGTTGGAGTCGGCAGATCTCCTGACACTGCTAAAGTGTTGAAGGAGTTTGTGGTTCGATGTGGACGCGCGGAGACTCAAGAAGGTGAATTGCGATTTAACACAGGAGACACTAGGATTTACGTGGTTCGGGCCGCCTGAGCGTAATACCCTACTCCACGGGTGTGTTGGTGTTGTATTAGCTTGCCAAGTATGATCGCTTGTCTACCTCTGTGAACGTGTGTGAACGTCCCCTGAGTGTATCGTCGGCCTGTCCTTTTATAGTACAAGGACAGACCGTTACAAGCTAGCCTGGCCCGACATGTGGCCCCAGCTGTTACTAGTATTGATACACGATTAATTGTTGTTATTGATCCTGTAACGGGCTCCGACAGCGCCGTTACAGGTGTTAAGATCGTCCGTTTAAGTGTCATTAATATGGCATTAATGACATTTAATCGGGTCTTGAAGTCCTTGGCTTTCCTTTGAAGATCCGGAGCCGTTACAGGGTCTTCCGGAGGTTAGAGGCTGCCAGCTCCGACGTTTGGACACGTGGCATCTCTGGAGCGTGCTGTGGGAAGCAGGTAGCTCCGGGGCTATCTGACACGTGCCAGGTCCGGAGCTTCTCTCGGTCAGGGGTTAAGTCCGGAGGTGCCATTTCGGTACCTGGCCCGGAGCTTCCCCCTTGTGGGCAGTAGCTCCGGTTTGGCAGTACACGTGGCGACCTAGGGATCAACCATGTTGGAGAAGCAGGTCCGGTCATGTCTGACAAGTGGGACTCCGAGGGTCTTCAATCCAAGTAGACGGCCTTCCCTCGAGATCTTTGTAACCTCAAGGGGTGTATGGTTTTTAGGGTACCGACAGTGGCCCCCTGGACCTACCTCCGACGAAGGTCACTGGGGTGAAGTCGTTCCGTCGGAGGTGGGTCCATCCTTGCGACTCTTGAACTGAGTCTTCAAGGGTCTTTGGAGGTGCCGTTGGCAGGGTTTTACAGTTAGATCCCGCCGCGTGGCGCACCTCAGGCGGCAGATGAGATCTTTGATGTGCGGATCTCACGCAATTGAAGGTCGCCGGTTCCCGATACGAAAACCGTATCGGTTCCGCACGCCCTGTCAGGCCGCCGCCTTTGGGTTTCTCGCCTCGTGATGACAACCGTTCGCCTGGGTAAGAGCTTCGACTTGATCGTCGGGGTGGTCCCGGGCCCTCTTGTCATCAGCTGGGTTGAATTCTTGAGTAGTATCTTCGACTTCCCTGCAATTTCCATCCAAGCGTTGCGAGGGCTTACTTAAGAAGGAAAGCGCGCACCGTCGGGAGTTCTTTACGCCTCTCATCTGATCTTGCGCTCAAACTCCCGACTCGTACTTCGCTCCTCTTCTCTTGCCTAGCTGTGCCGCGATGGAGTTAGGTCTGCGTGAGATTTGCCTGAAGACTGACAATGATTTGAAGAAGGTCCGGGCCCTCATGGGGTGGTCCTCGGACTTCTTCAACCGCTTGGTCCGTGCCGGCGGAGAGCTCCCCTTTGAGAAGGAGCGCGCTGGCGAGATGGTGTACTTTTCTTCGTACGCCATGGTGGGGCTGATCCCACCTTTTTCTTCTTTCTTCTTGATGCTGCTAGACTTCTATGGTCTGCAGCTATACCACCTTGGCCCTCACTCCATTCTCCTCGTGTCCATCTTTGTCCACTTCTGCGAGATGTGGGTGGGCATCCTGCCCTGCGTCGAGCTCTTCCGAACCTTCTTCACCATTCACACCACCGGCCGGAGCAATGAGTACCTTGGCTTCTACTACTTCGTGAAGCGCAAGAAGTGCCCATTCAAGTACCTCCGGTCGTTCCCTTCCGGGAAGTGGGATGACTGGAAGAAAGATTGGATAGTCGTCAGGGTGGAGGAGCATGAGCGATTGGAGCTGCCAGACGGTCTACCCGGCATCGACACGTCGATATGGAGTGAAGTTCCGGTGCTGGCGGAAGCTTTCGACCCTGCTCTGACCAGGATCTGCCGATGCGTGGAGGGAGGATTGACTCCCCAGGCGGTGTTCTGCAACTTCCTGACCAACAGGTGGGCACCGCTGAAGAGGAGGGAGAAGCTCGCCTGGGCCCTCAACAGCGTGATGGACGAGGACCGGGTTGAGATCGGGTTGAAGTCTAACATGGTGGGGAAGACCTTGGAGTTTCACCTCAAGAAATTCCAGCACGGCATCGACGTCGACAGTGATGACTTGACTCCTCCGTCGGCCTTTCTCCCCCGGAACATGGAAGTGGAGTTCAGCAGGGAGCTCCGGCGGACGATGCCTGCGCTTGACGACCTTGGTGTCGTCGAGAGAAGACCAACCACCCGGGTGGCAATCCCCGGTGTGCCCGAAGACGGCTCGGTCCCTGCTCCACAGCCGAGGGTCGAGGTCATCGACAAGGGCAAGGAGCTGGCGGAGGAGCCGGAGAGTCGGAAGAGGAAGCTACGACATGCCGACGGAAGGTCCGTCAGGCCCGCTACTTCCGCCTCGGTTCCTTCTTCCTAGGGGGGAAGATCTTCTGCCGCTGTGGCGACTGTCCCCATAGTGTGTTCCTCCCGGAACGATACTGTTCCTGCAGTGGGATCCTCCCGGAGCGCGTCTGTCCCCTGGTGGAGCCCTCCTGGGGTGCTAGCTCCGGGTGCACGACTCCGGCACCTGGGGCGGTGGGAGCCTCCAAGTTCAGGGGTTCCTCCCGATCGAGGAGAGCCTCGACCCAGGAAACGCCCGTGGCTGCGACAAGTTCTGGGGGGCCTCCCGGAGCTCCTACGCCGACCATGGCCAGCCCGGAACATTTGGGAAAAAGGTTCCGCGCAAGCTGGTGCGGAAGCCTTCCAAGGTAATTTTTGATCTTTACCTTGGTTAACTTTTTAATTTTAGCGATTGTTCGTTAATTTTCTTTATCCATCCTCTGCAGCGTCCCCAAGAAGGGGAGTGAAGCTCCACCCTCGGCCACGATGTCTGAGGCCGTGGGAGCTTCTGCTCCTGTCCCAGTGCCGCCCTAGGTGGTGGCTGAGGCTGCGACAGCTCCGGCGCCGGCTGTCGTGGTCATGAACCTCGACTCGTCCCCAGAAATTTCCCGTGGTAGCGCCGGACCACGGGAGTGAAGACACGCCAGCGGCACTTGTCTCGGAGGTTGAAGCTCCGGGTCCTGGTGCTGCAGTAGTGGAAGCTCCGGCTGTAGAGCCGGAAGAAGTAGTAGTTCCGGCCTCGGAGCCGGAACTTGTAGAAGCCCCGGCGATTGAGCCGGAGGTGACTGAAGCTCCGGAATGCGAGCCGGAAGTCGAGGTAGTTCCGGCAGTTGAGCCGGTTACCTCCGAAGTACCGGTCGCTGAGCCGGTTATTGTTGGAGCGCCGGTCACAGAGCCGGCAGTTGAAGAGGCGAGGGAGCTCGAGCCTCCATCGAAAGAGGTGTCCCGGCCGGAGCCAGTAGTAGCTCCTGCTCCAGAGGCGACGATGTCGATGGTACCTGCGGCCGAGCCGGAGTGCCTAAGCGAAGTCGCTTGCCCCCTGCCCGAGGGGGCGAATGAAGACTTGGCGGCGGGGCCTTCTTCGATGGCGACTGAGGCCATCCCGGAGGACGGCCCTAGCGCCTTGGAAGCTCAGGGTTCCGCTCTCGTAGAGTGGGACCCAATTTTTGTATGTGAAGACCCGCTGGAACCAGCGGAGGAGACCCCAGCAGGTCCGGAGCCCATCCCGCTGTCGATGTCTATCGACAACGCCTGCTCCAGTCTACGTCAGGTCCAACTGGCCTTCTTCCACGACAGCAAGGCTCTTGAAGAGGAGCGCCAAACCCTTAGGCGGTGGCGTAATCGGCTCCACTTCGAGACTAAGCTGGCGCAGTCGAGGCTAACGGACGACAAGGAGTGGATCAAGCGGGTGAAGATCTGCCTGGAGTACTGGGACAAGTTGCTGGATGAGAGGGAGAGCATGACCCATGCCCTTGACGCTCAATCCCAGGAGATCCACGATCAGGCCAAGGCTGCCAACGACGCGGCCAATGCTCGGTACGAACAGCTTGAGGCCATCAACGCCGCACTCATCAAGCGCCGAGAGGCACTCGAAGGGAGGGAGAGAGGGCTCGAGGATGAAGAGCAAAAACTCCTGGAGCTGCGGGATGATGTCCTGTGGAGGGAAGAGGAGCTCGCCGAGAAAGTAGCTCTGGCTGACAAGGGCATCGAGGAGCGCACTAAGAAGTTGGAAGAGCGCTGCCTCTAGGAAGAGGAGAAGACCTGGGTGCGAGGGCAGGAACTCTACGAATACGAGTGTGCCCTTGTTGCCCGGGAGAAGAAAGTGGAGGCTAGGGAGAAGGACCTGGTCGATCGTCGGAACAAGATCCACCTCCGGGAGGAGGAGCTCGGAAGACTTGAGAGGCGGGTTGCTGCAAAAATTCAGCAAAACGCCAAAGAAGTTGAGCGCCTCGCCCGTGAGAATTCCGAACTGACGGCGGCCAAGAGATCCCTGGAAGAGGTGAAGAGCCAGAGGACGGCGGACTCCCTGCAGATTTGGGAGTTCCTGGGCAAGGCCAATGATGCGCTGACGCCAATGGGTTTCAACCCCGTGCGCCCGGATGATCCGGAGCCGGAGCCGGACCCTGCGCTGCAGGCATTGAGCGCAGCAGGTAGCAAGCTCTCCAAGGTGGGCGACGTCATCGCGAACGAACTGGAGGTCGAGGGGCAATCCCTGGCGAGGAACGTCACAAAATATGTGCTGACGTGCTACACCAGCCGGAACCCTCAATTTCCTCTGGACCCGGTGCTTGAAGGCCCCGTCGAAGGAGAAGGCGAAGCTACCCGGGCCAGCGTGTCGGAGGTCGCCCAGAAGGTCGCCGAGTTCTTCCATAGGGTCTAGGACCATCTCTATTAGCTTTCACTTGTATTTTCTCTTCTTCTTCCTCAATTTTGTAATCCCTTGTCTCTAGATGTAACCTTCTGTCTCCAGATGAATGAAATCCCCAATTTTTTTGCAAATTTCATTTCTTGTCTTCAACATCTTTATCTTCACTTGGCTCCCTAGTAAATGTACACAATTTGATTGTGAACATGTACCAAAAGGATATTGAGTTTTGTTGAAGACGCATTTGCTCCGAACTTGTAGAATTTAGGTCCGAAGTCTTCGATAGTGAAGGTCCCCTGAAGTTGTCGGAGCTTAGAAGCTCCGGCATTGTCCATCGCTGGAGCTTGGTAGCTCCGGCAATAGCCTCTATCAACACGTAGAGCATCAATAGTTAGTCCTTCGAGGTGTCGGAGCTTAGTAGCTCCGGCAGTGACCGTTGCCAACACTTGGTTTGTTGGCAACAGACTCCATTTACGGGGTCTTCTCACCATCTTTTACTCAGCGTCGACGGTTGACCCCCTTGGGGGAGTCGGAGCTTGGTTAGCTCCGGCTTTTCTCCATCAACGTAGAGTTTATTTTTCCTGCACACTTAAGCCAAGAAAAATAGTAAAATTCGTTCCTTGTCTATAATTTCGTCGCGGCTTACAATTCTCAAGGAAATTTTAAGTTGAACACGATTTTAAATACAACCGGATTCATTGTCTTTTCTCTTAGATCCAATTGTCCATGGACCCGCCTTATTTCGGCCTGCCTGGGTGTAGGTAGAGTGGCGTACTTAGGGTGCTTGACCAGGCTAAGTCGATAGCACACTCCGGCCCTAGATTGGCTTGGCGGCTTTCAGGCGAGTTGGCCACAAACGATATTTAAATCCAAAAGATCTGACAATGCAACTCGAATAGTATATAAACCGGTCAAACTAAAATTTCTTAAGAATTGCACGTCTCTGTTATATACAAGAAAGAGAAAAATAAAAATGTCAAGCCTGCACAAAATGAATGCACGTGGAGTCTATTTCACATGAAGATGTCTTTCATTATAGGTCCGGGGTATAGGGGAAACAAGTACACTCTTAGGGTATGGGACCAGGCTAAGTGTGTTTGGTTTCTCGTTTGACCCAGGGTAGTTAGCCACACTTTTAGTCCAGAGACTGTGACAAGTGCTGCATGAGCTTTGCGGACCTTTCGGGAAAGGTCCGGCTGCTCTCCCGGAGGAACTACCCGACTCTGTACAATGACTCTATAACATACATCTCAAGTTACTCAATACTCACCTCCGTGGTATTAAGTGTAGAACTTACGGAGGTGCTCGATGTTCCAAGGATTTGGGAGAGGTGTCCCATCCTCAATAGCCAAGCGAACACTTCCGGGACGGGATACTTTGATCACTCGAAAGGGCCCCTCCCAGCCGGGGGAGAGTTTGTTTAACCCTTCTCTGGATAGTATTCTCCGTAGCACCAGATCGCCTTCCTCGAGCTGTCGGTTGTGTACATGCTGCTGGTGATAATGCCGTAGAGCTTGGCGATATCGGGCATTCTGAACAGCTGCTTGGCACCTTCCCTCCTCGAGGAGGTCTAGGTCTTCACGCCGGAGCTGGTCCTGCGCAGCTTCATCGAAGGTCCGGACCCGGAGCGAACCCAAGGTAATTTCCGGAGGAAGGATTGCTTCAGCTCCGTACACCAGAAAGAAGGGTGTTTCTCCGGTTGACCGGTTTGGAGAAGTCCTGTTGGCCCATAAAGTGGGCGGAAGCTCTTCGATCCAGTTGGCTCCATGCTTTTTCAAGCGCTCATAGGTGCGTGTTTTGAGTCCTTTAAGGATTTCTGCATTTGCTCTCTCGGCTTGGCCATTGCTGGCTGGATGAGCTACGGAGGCGTAGCAAACTTGTATGCCGAGGTCTTCGCAATATCCTTGGAATGCGGAGCTTGTGAATTGAGTCCCATTATCAGTGATGATCTTGTTTGGGACTCCGAATCTGCTTACTATGGATTGCAGAAAGTTGATAGCAGATTGCTTGTTGATCGTCACAACTGGAGTTGCTTCCGACCACTTGGTGAACTTGTCAATGGCGACGTACAGGAACTTGTAACCTCCGACGGCTCTTGGGAAGGGTCCCAAGATGTCCATCCCCCACACAGCGAAGGGCCATGTAGGAGGTATCATTTGTAAGGGCTGAGCAGGTGTATGAATTTTCTTTGCATGAAATTGGCATGCTTCGCATTTCTTCACCAGCTTAGTGGCATCCTGGAGCGCTGTAGGCCAGTAGAAGCCATGTCGAAAGGCTTTTCCGACCAGCGTGCGGGAAGATGCGCGGTTCCCACACTCGCCTCCATGGATTTCTGCGAGGAGCTCGCAGCCTTCTTCCCTTGTGATGCACCGCATTAGGATGTCGTTGGCACCGCGCCGGTAGAGATCCCCTTCTACCAGCGTGTATCTTTTAGCCAATCTGACTACCCAGTCAGCGGATACATCATCGTCAGGAAGGATATTGTCTTTCAAGTAGTTCCGGATCTCCGAGATCCATGCATCGGAACTGACTTGAGCATTTGAGTCTTGCGTGCTGGGTTGCTCGGAGCTTCCGGTAGCACCTACGACCCTTGATGGCTGCCATGGTAACAGGGCCATCGGGACCGTCAGCTTCGGGATGCTGATCTCGCCCCCTTCGTTCAGTTCGACAGGCTGAACTGTGGGTTTTGACAACCTCCAGACAAAGATTCCATCAGGAGCCGGAGCTCCGGTTGACACTTTAGTCGAGAGTTCGTCAGCTTCAGCGTTGTGGGCACGCTGAACATGGTGGAGGTCTAGGACTTCAAAGTCCTTCTGAAGCCTCTGGACTTCAAGGAGGTAAGCAGCTAGCTGGAGATTATTGCAGGAGCATTCACCCTTCACCTGTTTGATGATGAGCTGTGAATCTCCTTTGACCAGCAGTTGCTTGACACCGTATGATAGTGCCACCTTTAGTCCATAGATGAGTGCTTCATACTCCGCCATGTTTTTGGTCGCCTTGAAGTCAAGGTGCACCATGTATTTTACCTTCTCCCCAGTCGATGCAAGGAGAAGGATTGCAGCTTTGGCCCCCTGCTTCTGCATGGAGCCATCGAAGTAGAGGGTCCAGTGAGGCTCGGTGAAGGTTGGAGCTTGATGCTCCGTCTTCTGTTCACTGGGGCCCCCAGGGTTTGATGGAGAGGGAGTCCATTCCACCACGAAATCTGCCAACGCTTGACTCTTGATTGCTTGCCTCGGAATGAATTCGAGATCGAATTCAGCCAATTCCGCTGCCCACTTTACAATATTCCCAGTTGAATTGGGATTATGCAAGATCGCTCGAAGTGGATAGGAGGTCACCACCGAGACTTTGTGAGCTTGGAAGTAGTGTCGGAGCTTCCTGGAGGCAATAAGAACTGCATAAAGCAGCTTATGCACCTCTAGGTATCGAATCTTGGCATCATGTAATACTTCACTGATGAAGTATACCGGGCGTTGAATGGTCCGGACCCTCCCAGAGGGGTCCGGGGTTTCCTCTTCATTGATTCGGACCCTGTTGGAGGAGTCCAGATTCTCTTTGGGGACTTCTGGGTTCTGGCTGGAAGAACCCGGAGCTTCTTCAGAAATGACCTGGACCCTCTTAGAGGAGTCTGGGTCTTCTGAAATGACTTCTTGTGGATTTGAGTCTGGGAGCTGGGACCCAGACTCACTTTCAGGAACCTCCGGACCCTCCCGAAGGGGTCTGGATTCCTGAGTATGGGGTAGTTCCGGTCTCTCCGCAACCAGAACCATACTGACGACTTCGTCAGTAGCTGAAATGTAAAGCAACAAAGGCTCACCAGGGTTCGGAGCTACCAGAAT
The DNA here is from genome assembly GCA_036927565.1 of Tuctoria greenei. Taxonomy (NCBI): domain Eukaryota; kingdom Viridiplantae; phylum Streptophyta; class Magnoliopsida; order Poales; family Poaceae; genus Tuctoria; species Tuctoria greenei. Next base: position 42,872,245 of record JAYESD010000006.1, on the reverse strand, counting down.
TGGTAGGGTGGTGAGGAACTGTTTCAGCTCCTAGAATGCCTTCTCTGCTTCTTCAGACCATTGGAATGGTCCGGACTTCCTCAACAACTTGAAGAAGGGAAGTGCCCGTTCCGCCAATCTTGATATGAACCGGCTGAGGGCCGCTAGACACCCAGTTAACTTTTGGACATCTTTGATGCGGGTTGGTGGCCGCATGTCTTCAATGGCTTTTATCTTCACCGGATTAGCCTCTATGCCCCGGTGACTTACCAGGAAACCAAGAAGTTTTCCGGAGCTAACCCCGAAGACACACTTGTCTGGGTTTAGCTTCGTGCGGGTGGCCTGCAGCTTGTCGAAGACAGCCTGCAAGGTGTCCAAGAGGGACTCCTTGTTCTTGACCTTGACCACGATGTCATCGACGTACACTTCCACTATGTCTCTGATGAGTTCTTCAAAAGTTTTGTACATAGCTCGTACAGTAGTTGAAGCTGCATTCTTGAGACCAAATGGCATGTTTGTGTAACAATACAATCCATCTACTGTGATGAATGAAGTATGCTCTTCATCCTCCCTAGACATCCTGATTTGATGATACCCAGAATATGCGTCTAGGAAACACAGTAACTCACACCCGGAGGTGGAATCCACTATCTGATCTATTCTAGGTAGTGGGAATGGATCTTTTGGACATGCCTTATTCAGTGTGGTGTAGTCGATGCACATCCGAAGCTTTCCGCCGGCCTTGGGCACAACGACTGGGTTCGCCAGCCATTTTGGATGGAAGACTTCTCGGATGAATCCGGCTTCGAGCAACTTCTTCACTTCTTGTCGGATGAAGTTTTGCCGCTCTACGGATTGCTTCCGAGGCTTCTGATGCACAGGCCGAGCATTGAGGTAAATCTTCAGATTGTGCTCAATCACTTCCCTGGGGATCCCAGGCATTTGTGACGGTTGCCAGGCAAACACGTCAACATTAGCCCGGAGGAAAGTGATGAGCGCGAGTTCCTATTTGTCGTTCAACCCTCCCAATATACGAGTGGTTTGAGCGGCATCGGAACCAATTTGGATGACTTTGACGGGAATGTCGGTGTCGCCGCTTGGCTGCACATGGGGTGCAGAGGTTGAGCCTCGTTGACGAATACTCGGGGGTTTCAGAGCTTGCTCCTGTCTGGAGTCCTCCTCTTGCGCTGTGGTGAGTGCATGAAGATCCTCCAGAGCAGTTACTCCGGCGGTACGATCTCCGCAGATTCGGAGAACGCCTACTGGTGTTGGCATCTTCAACACCAGGTATCCATAATGAGCAGCTGCCATAAATTTGTATAGGGCAGGTCTACCCAAGATGGCGTTGAATGGTAAGTTGATCTGAGCAACGTCGAAGACCAACTTCTCGGTGCGATACTTCTCCCGTGTCCCGAAGGTAACGGGGAGAGTTATAGCTCCGAGTGGGGTAATGGCCCCTGGACCTACTTCGGAGAAAGGTCGAGAGGGCTGGAGATCCGAAGGTCGGAGCTTCATCGACCTTCTGTTTTCCTCCCCTCTGTCGGAAAGGGGACCCTTCCCGGCGCTTGCTGTAGCGCTCGACAAGGTTTTGGAACTCCCGGCAGTCTTCCAAACCGTGGCTGCCCGTTTTGTGAATGGGACACCATACTTTGGGTTTGCCACCGTCTTCGGAAGACGGTCGAGGTCGCTTCTCGGGGCGTGGCCCCCGGCCACCCGGAGTTGCAGCAGCTGCAACGTTGGATGTGCCGGCCGACGGCTTCTTCTTGCCGTTGGTCTACTTTTTCTTCTTGCCTCCCCCGGAGGTAGCGGCTTCTTCTTTGGAGGATTTCTTGTGATCCTCCGAGGCTGGTTTGGAGTGCATTTCACGGCCCTCCGCAGCTCTGGCACATTTGTCTGCCAGGCTGAAGAGTTCCGTGACGCTGGTGATCTCTTTGATCGCCAGCTTCTCCAACATCTTCTTGTCCCGTACGCCCTGTCTGAATGCCACAATGACAGAAGCGCTTGAGATAGAAGGGATTGTGTTGCGTACCTGAGAGAACCTCTGGATGAAGGACCGCAAAGATTCTCCCCCTTTTTGCACGACCGCAAAAAGGTCCAGTTCAGTGCCTGGTCGGGTGTATGAACTTCCGAAGTTAGCAGTAAACTGACGGCACAGCTCCTCCCAACTATTGATAGAGTTGGGTGGAAGGCTCATAAACCAGGACCTAGCGGTCCCAGTTAAGGCCACTGGAAAGTAATTGGCCATTACAGCCTCGTTTCCTCCAGCTGCCAAGATTGCAGTGGAGTATATCTGAAGGAATTCAGCGGGGTTGACAGTCCCGTCGAATTTTTCCGGCAGGTGTGGCCGGAACTTCTGTGGCCATCTAACCATGCGCAGGTGCATGGCTAGGGCTGAATATCCTCCTCCTACTCCTTCCAGAGTAGAAAGGTCCTGAGCTTCCCGTCTTTCACGAGCGCGCTCGATATGGACACGGCCATCCTGTTGGCGGTATCGGCGATCAAGCTCCGCCCGGAGGTCATAAGTCGAAAGCCTGGATACCGTATGGGTCCGTCATGCCCCAGAGGGCAACAACGTCACCTGTTGTGACGCAGATCGTCTCCTGTTGTTGGAGACGTGCGAACCAAGTCTACCTGACAAAGTCCGCCGCTGCGACAGGGCTCGTCCCGAAGGAGGAGGACCCTGGTTGTTGAGGCGTTCGGCCGCTGCTGCGACCAAATGCTCCACATCGGCCCTCCACTGCTCCATTGCATCTCGAGATGCGTCTGGAGGTGGTGGACGTTGGAGAAGAGCACGCGCTGCATGGAGCGCGTGTTCCAGGTTGTCATGACTTGCTGACGCAGTAAGTGACACCGGCGCACCATCACGTTGCCCAGCACGATTTGCTGGACAAGATGGTGGTGGTGGGAGTGTGGCTCCTGCTGGTGCTGAGGCTCCTGCTGGTGGCTGCCTGTTGGAGGGATTGCCCCCAACAGCCTGAGCAGCAGGTTGGCCGTTGGATGATCCAGCCGCGGAGTTCACCATTCTCGAAAATCTCAGGCGCCCCTACCTGGCGCGCCAACTGTCGACCGTTGGAGTCGCAGATCTCCTGACACTGCTAAAGTGTTGAAGGAGTTTGTGGTTCGATGTGGGCGCGCGGAGACTCAAGAAGGTGAATTGCGATTTAACACAGGAGACACTAGGATTTACATGGTTCGGGCCGCCTGAGCGTAATACCCTACTCCACGGGTTTGTTGGTGTTGTATTAGCTTGCCAAGTATGATCGCTTGTCTACCTCTGTGAACGTGTGTGAACGTCCCCTGAGTGTATCGTCGGCCTGTCCTTTTATAGTACAAGGACAGGCCGTTACAAGCTAGCCTGGCCCGACATGTGGCCCCGGCGGTTACTAGTATTGATACACGATTAATTGTTGTTAATGATCCTGTAACGGACTCTGACAGCGCCGTTACAGGTGTTAAGATCGTCCGTTTAAGTGTCATTAATATGGCATTAATGACATTTAATCGAGTCTTGAAGCCCTTGGCTTTCCTTTGAAGATCCGGAGCCGTTACAGGGTCTTCCGGAGGTTAGAGGGTGCCAGCTCCGACGTTTGGACACGTGGCAGCTCCGGAGCTTGCTGTGGGAAGCAGGTAGCTCCGGGGCTATCTGACACGTGTCAGGTCCGGAGCTTCTCTCGGTCAGGGGTTAAGTCCGGAGGTGCCATTTCGGTACCTGGCCCGGAGCTTCCCCCTTGTGGGCGGTAGCTCCGGTTTGGCAGTACACGTGGCGACCTAGGGATCAACCAAGTTGGAGAAGCAGGTCCGGTCATGTCTGACAAGTGGGCCTCCGAGGGTCTTCAATCCAAGTAGACGGCCTTCCCTCGAGATCTTTATAACATCAGGGGGTGTATGGTTTTTAGGGTACCGACAGCGTCACAAACCAGTTCATATGAAGGGGAGGAGGGGGGAGGACGGCTACGGCGACGAGGACTCCTGCGGCGTGTTTTGATGCCAACAGAAAACCTGAACCCGAATGCAAACTCTAAAAATCACCAACTCAAATCCGAATAACCTGAAAACCAAAACTCGAATGCATTTTTCTATAAAAGATAACAAAATTCGAATTAATTTCGGATGTCCGATACTCGAAATAACCAAAATCCCCAAAAAAACATTCAGGCCCAGCTTACCAACTCGGCCGAGCAAATCATGCGAATAGCAGAGATGCTCGCCTCCGTGCTACCCTTTCCCTCAGCACCCACGCCTAGTTGAGCAACCAACCAGCAGCGCGCCACCCCTCCCCCAGCACATGAGCGCAAGGCCCCATCCGGTCAAGCAGCCGCAGTGAAGCTTTGGCCTCCAGCGACCCGCCTCTGTAAAAGCCCACATTTGAATAAAGCAAGATTTCAAAAATGTGCACTTAAATTTTTTTTGAAGTTAACGATAGAACTTCTAAAAACTTCACATTAAAAATGAGAGTTTGAGGGTATGATTACACTTGATAAAGTGCACCTATGAGATGAGTGATGAACCAAACCCTAAATAGAAGGATTCAAATTTAGATCTCAATTATCATACTTGATTTAGGTACAGATAATATTGTTGCTGCACATTTGAGATTCACCTAAATATTGAAGTTCATTTCTGCAATGAAAAATACAAAAATGAAGAATGATCATTTCAGCTTTAGGATTAATAGTAAAAATAAAAGAACATCATTAGTAAACCTAAAATAGGAGTTTCATGATCAAATCAAATTCTTTAATTTAAATGTGTCACACTCCAAATTTGATTCACCATTTTGTTTCTTATGATTCAAATACCCTACCTGCCAAGTTTGATAATTTTTAACCTTGTTTGCTATTTAGTTTGGATCAAGGATTATGAATGGGTTTGAATTCAATTTCGAATTCAAATTCTGTGTTCAAATTATCAAACATCAGATTTGACTTCAAATATGTGTTCTCGATATTTGAATTAGTCCAGCTGCCATTCTTGACTATTTTTGGAGCAAGTTGACTGAGAATTGATTTCAACATAGAAGGGATAAGAAGAGAGAAAGGGTGGGACCCACCTGTGATTGGGTGAAAAGGGTGAACCGACTCTGTTTTTCTCTGCGTTGGCGCCAACAAGAGGCTTCCCATCATGCCACCTCCTGCTTGCTTCAGAGGAGAGAAAACCATCTCACAACCGATATTTTCCACTCTCCTCATCACTTCTCCAAGAACCAGAGACGGGAATTTTTCCTCCCTCCCAGTTCCTTCACGCAGCACATTGCTCGTCACCATGTTTCTTCCTCTCCGGCCAGAATCAGCCGAGAGCAGAAGGTATTGGTCCTTTATAATTGTGCTTTGTTCACTACCATCCTCTTGCACAACTTCTTGAATCATTTTATTGCTAGCTTGGGCGTCCTGGAGGCAAGCCAAAGTGATTTCCTAGCAGCGCCACACCCTGCTTGCTCGATTTCACCATGGCCGCCCCTGCTCCTCGTCGTCCAGCTGCAGCACCCACTCTCAGGCCAACCTCAAGCAGCAGAAAAGTGCACCATGCTCCATCCATCACAGTGGCTAGCCCTCTTGTAGCACCGTTTAACTGGAATCCAGTTTTTCGCCTCCGATGTTCTTTGAACAGAGAAATCGGCGAGGCAATTCCAATTCCCCGTGTTATTATTCTTCGATCCTGTTAGACAATATCTTCACCATGTTTCAATCGACCTATAGGATCAAACGCCTCGGTTATCATCCACCACAACTGCAAAAATCCGAGTTATTGTAACCGTCGGCACTAATTGCCCTAGGTCACGGTCGCACATCTTAGTTCTGCCGTTTTCTCCACGATTTTAGTACAAAATCATGATCCCCATCATTCCCTGGTGCTGGGAGGCAACAATAGAGTCCTTTGGTGCTCTTTTATGCGGGTTCGAACTCGTCGAACCTCATGGTGCCGCTGCCGCTGTCGGGGACGGGGTTCAGACCACCCCCGACCTTTGTAGAGCTCACCATGGTGATCCCAGCCCCAATTACGGATCTGGCGGTAATTATCTGATAGGGAGGTGTGGCAGGGCACAGCAACGGTGAGCGGTGCCGTCGGGTGCGCCATGGGAGCCGCCGGCCTTGAGGAGGATGAAGGAAAGGAGCGGGCCCCATTGGCCAGTGAGAGAGGGGCACTTTATCGGATCCTTTGCGGCCAGAAGTCCATGTGGCTGTGCAACCATAAGTCTGCAAACCGGTGTGGCACTAGTCCTGATTGGTCAATTTCAAATCAAGTGGGTCCAGCCCCTGTTTAATTAATTCCAATTGAAAAGTAATTCTAGAGTTTGAGTCAAATTAGAAAATACATATCTCCTCGAATATTTGGCTAAAAGTTCCAAACTAAATTTGGTTGGAATCCTTATGATCTCTACATTACAAAGGTGAATTGGAATAAGTATGAAAGTCCCTAAGGTTCCCTGAATAATTCCATTAAGCAAAAATGGTTTAAAATTAATTCCAGATGTTCCATTTATTGGAAAATCTCAAATTTGTACAGATATTTTACTTTAATTCTCTTGAACTCGGGTAAAAGTTTCAGACTCATTTTACTTGAATTGATATGTCAAATTAAGTTTCAAGCCTTTATGTACCAGCAAATTCCAAAATGTCTAGAAACATTTTCAGAAATTTGTCCAAAATTCTAAAATCAATATCTCACAATTGAATGCTTAGAAATTTATGAAACCAATTTTGTTGGATCACCCTTGACCTCATCTAAACAGAAAACCAACCCTTAGCCATGTTTAAGCTCTAGTTTTTTTCATGAAAATTCTGAGAAGCGTTTAAATTCATTGAATTTTAGAGAATAGAGACTGTCATGAACATTGCTCAAATTTTACCAGAACCCCATACATAGCATCTGTTGTCCACTATAAAATTTCCAGAATCATAAGACTTGATTTACTACAGTAAACGGTGTTTCACATCTCTATGTCCAAAACATTGCTCATGTCACTTCATATCCACATTCTCTATGTTACACTTTCATTCCTCCTCTGTCGCTTTCCTGTATACAGAAGATTTCTTCCTGTAGTCCTTGTGCAGCACGTTTCATTTCCTTGACATTCCAATAGTGTTCCTCCTTGCTTCACTATATATTCATGTATGATGCATCCTCCACGTTATTCCATAACTCTACTATCTTTCATTTTGATTTCTTCTGCTGTTACTCCACAGAACAGAGGCAAGCCTGCCATACTTAGTTAGAGTACTCCTCCTTGAGTTATAAACTTCTTCACTGTTTATTTGCTAAGTTATCTTTCTTATGTGCATATTCATTTCGATAGTGAATGCAACGAAGGCAATGCTGGGAAGCGCGACCCGGAGGCAAAGAGCTCTCTATGGATGCAGCTGAGACGAAGTTCATGGTGGATTTTATTAACTGATCTTCAGTGACTTTAATTCTCAACCGAAGGCAAGCCTCAATTTGCATTTAAGTCATTTCTAAAGTTTTGCTTTTATCACTATGTTGACTAGTATCTGATTGTGCATTAAGTCTATTATGTTTGAATACTCCAAATATATGACCCACAATCTCATTTAGTATATGGGTAGGTTTATAGCTGAACGCATGGAGTTGTCATACTAACGTTGTAAGGAATCCAGTAGAAGTCGAGTGGTTGGAATCCACTCGCGTGATAGCGATATTGTCACCTGGGATTGATTATTTTAGAGAATGGTTTATGAATTGAATTAGAGACCGGACAGCAGGACAGGATGCAGTGGGACGTGGTCTTAGGTGTGTAGCCCTGCCTATGTCGATTGAGGACCGCGCTGTGTGCGGGCTTGTTGGGCATGTTTGAACTGTACTGGAGGCATACTAGATATATGGGATCCAGTAAACTGATGTAACTTGTCCACCATAGCGTCGAGGCATAACCCACCACCTTATAGGTGTGGGTTGAGAGTAGCAAGGTGTAAACCTATCAGTGGGCATAGACACGCTAAGTGTGGAGGCCTCTTGCTCATACTAGTGGGACCGGTTCGGCGTGTAGGTGTCGGGTGAAAGGTGGTTGCATACAGCATCAGTGAAGCGTGTCTTCATAGCTTTGTGTGTGTGTGTATGTGTCATGCTATCCGGGTGTTATTGTTTCGAATCACCGTCGCTCGTGGTTATGGATTGAGCATACTTGTTCACTAAATCGTGACATAGTAATTAAGAGTAGTTGCACTATTATGAATTATTATTTCATGAATATAATTGTATTTGTCGGATTGAAGAGCACGTGAAAAGCTACCAGAGGAGGGTGAATGGTAGACTAAAATTTTTTCAGCGGAAGTAACAAAAACCCCTCAGCCAAAAATCAATCTGTTAAGAAATTGTGTGTGTGACAATTCTAGACGTGATCAATTGTGACAAAACTAGTATAGATTGTGGAGAATCAAGTCATGAAGACACGACAACAAGAATAACGAAAAAACGTCGAGAAAAACCCAAGTTACAATCGATAGATTGAACGAATGTCAATTTGTTCTACACGAGAAAAACCAGATCTGCAGTACTGCAAAGAAACTCATGTTGATCCAAAACCACAAATCCAATGACCGTGAATTTTTCACAGATGATAGATAATCAAGTTGTGAAGACAAACAAAAAGAATCATGTCATTTGGATCACTAAAACTTGAGTTATGATAAAACTACTGAAGCAAGGTAGTGTTGTGCAGAAACTCGACGAGAAATACTTGACGAAAACAAGTCGGGCGAACAAGTCACAAAAGTTCCTTTAAACTACGAATTGTATTTATTAAACCACAAGAGGAACAGCTCCAAAGTCATGCACCACGAGCTCTGGCCTCCCTTGCTTATATAATCAGCCCTTAGGTAAACCCAATCCTAACTAGGACTCAAATCCTACTTAGATTCAACCGAAACTTTCCATAACTGCTCAAGACTTTTCCATACACAGATAGAAGCAATCTTAATACTTCCAAACACCTTAGGAACACATCCCACATTCCTAAAATAACCCAACTTCGTGACCCACACGAAATCCTATCATAACCAACTCAAATCTTTCCATATTTGAGTCAAACCCACACCAGCCGCAGCCTGATTCCATATCCTAGTCGGTTCAACCTTTCCGACCAATTCTTTACGTCCTCATCTCTTCATCATGCATTGGAACCATGTAGCCACGTCCATGCACTCCATGCACATGTGCAAACATCTTCCAATGATGTCTACGATACCTTCATATGCATTGTTCTTGATTCAACCATGTTGCGCGACCTCCCGATCAACTAAACCACAATTCCTCCCGAACTTGGTTGTTGAACCTCATCTTCTCCCTAAGACTAGTTCAATGGATCCAGTCACCAGCCATGTCTTAAACTCAAGCAACACCAGTACATGAATAAACAACCAATGCTCCCGAGCACAAGTCATCGACTTTACTCTCGTTAGTTCTGATAACCACAACACCTTACATGAGCATCTCACATAAGCATGTTGCAAACCATAGCAAAATGATATCAGCCATAACCACCAAAACACACCAAAAACTTAGTAAAAGAATACTAAGCTAACTTTCCATAGATGTAAAGCAAGTTCGAATTAATTCAAAGTAAAAGCAAAAGCATTGCAATCTAGCTCCGGACCTTGCCAAAACTAATCGGACCTTGAGCCGGAGCTTACCAAAGCAAGCAGGGCCTAGCACCGAAGCTTACCAAAGCTAGTCGGACCTAGCGCCGGAGCTTACTAATGCTTAGTTGGACCTTGACAAAGCAAGTTGGACCTAGACAAAGAAGTCAGACCTAGCCAAAGTAAGTTGGACCTTGTCGGAGCTACTCAAAACAAGTCGGACCTATTGTCGGACCTTGTTGGAGCTCGGACCTAGAGTCAGACCATGTTGAAAAAGGTGTTTTGGTGATATTCAAAACTTTTATCACCATAGCCAATGTATTCAGCACACATAGGGCTAACAATATTGCAACTTGTATGAATTAGAAATAGCACAATTAAGTTTATCATTTCCAAACATGTAACTTGTATAAAGCTTATGCACCTTTGGGCTTGTAACAACATAGACAAAGCATTTCTTGTTTGATTGTGGAGTTCTTGATGTCCCATGCCCATGGACTGTCATATGCTACTCTAAAACTGAATAAAGTATTTACTAATAGGCGAGTCCTTTATGCAAATTCAGCTCTCCTATATTAGAAGTCTCAAGCATGTAGAGTTCTATGTTTAGTGGAGGCAGTTAAGTCTTGCAGAGCCTTCGTGCTCATGATTGCTTTAAATGTGGTTTTGCAGGTTTTTATTATATTGCTGCTGTTAAGGATTGTCCGTGAGACCTCAAGTTGTCAAGATGTATCTCTCACGTGACACCACGCCGCTGCCAAGTGTTGTTGTGTTGCTAGTGAAAAGCGTCTGCGGGCATGGACGACTTCTCTTATGCACAGATAAGTTGAGAGTGTGAGTATGTACTTTCAGTTGCGTGTGTATCACTGTTATACACTATGTTGTAAACAATATACTATTATGAAATGAAAATTTGGTATCTTTATTATGTTTTTTTCGTGTGTGCTATTGGGTGTCACATCGCACGGCACCAGCCAATGTGATTCTTGGAATGTTGGGATCCGAATTCTCACAACCTTTGTCCATACCTCACTACGGAGTTCGCCCATCCCCCTGATGACTTCCTTCGACACTCACCACCGGTGACGGCAGAGATCCATGTGATGGTCTAGATCCACGCGCTCACTACCGGCGATCACCAAGATCCACGTGACGGCCTAGATCCATGCCCCCACCACCAGCGACGTCCCCCGTCCCTGACGGGCAAGCTCCACAGGCCCCACCACCAGCAACGGGCCAGCTCCCCCCAGCAGCAACGGTCAAGCTCTGCCACCCGCACTAGAGATGAACGAGATCCCTCGTGCCGACGAGCTCCAGCAGGCCCTAGACCTCCTTCCGGTAGAACGGGAATACCCGAATCCAAACCCCATATTTCGGGTACCTGAATTTCTGGGTACCCGAGATTTCGGGTACAATTTTGCGTGTGATTTTTGAAAAACCAAAATTTGAAAAACCCGAATTACCCGACCCAAAATTTAGAGTAATCCTGAATGCCCACCCCTAGATGCCTGGAGGCTAGAGACCATGGACATGCGGCAAACACTCAAACATACGTTGTTTATCTTTCAAAATTTGGTAATATCAAATTTTATTGCAGAATTTTACTGCTCAAAATTTGGCTTACATTTATGATAAAAATGAACTAGCTCAACACATAGGTCTATTAGTTTATCGAGTTGTGACTTCAATCCAAACGTACACTCCTTTCATGATCAACTACCAAAATTTGATAAGACATCCGTTGGCTGCAATCCAAACAGATCCAAAAAAATTTCTTTTGTTTTCGAGACCTCGACTCTAGAAGATCTAGTCCAAAATAATCATTTTTCTTTTTATTTTGCGAAACCAAGGATCTAGCAGTCTAGCCCGAGATAATCATTCTTTTAGTCAAACCTTTTCATTGCATGTCGCTATCTGGGACAATTGTGCCACTGAACCTATTTTGAATCGCACCCGTTTGACCTTTTTTTAAAGGTTTGTGAATATGACCGCTGTTTGACCATATTTCTAACTTTTGTTGTCTCCAGCTATTTTAGATTAAATAAATAATTAATTAATTAACAAATTTTACGAAAATGAACAAAATACTCAGAGCTCATGTTTCCTATCCTCTCTTTTCTTTTCTTTTCTGAAAGAAGCAGCATGGAAGGCCGGTGTTATATTATAAGTAGAAGTGAAAAGTTACATGAAAATAAGATTAAATGAAGGGAAGAAAAATACGTAATAACCATGGTGACATGTTGGAAACTTATTTGCTCTGGTAATAGGCAACACCCTAGTCTAAGACATTTACATTCGGGTGATCAGGGGAGGGCTGATGTGTTGTGATCATCGTCAGTTTCTTTGCACCACCAATTTCCATGTGAGGAGCTCATCTTTGATGAATTGTAGGAGAGCCTACCATGTGCTCTCTTTCTGTTGGAAAATCCTCTTGTTTCGCTCAACCCAGACGCACCATAGTATCGGAATAAGGACTAGTGTGAGTCCTTGCATGCGCTCTTAGTTGATGTACTTCGACATGGTCGAGAACCAATCAGCCATGTTTATAATCAAACGCCAGTGATCCGGATGTATCATTGGCTCGTTTATCAACTGACTGAGGTTGGGCCAGACAAACAGCGACATGGGGCATTCCAAGAATAGATGGGTTGCAGTATCCAAACTCTAGTAATATAAAGGACAAGAATAGCTAGTTGGCCACTGCGTCGTTGTAATCGATGAGCAGTCCAAATTTGTGCCTGTAGCATGAGCGATATACCTGGCCAGATAGGTCGGGCTATTTGGGCTGGCCCGAAGCTCGGCCATTTTGGCCCCGTACGAGCGCGGTCCGACATGAAGTGGGACCGACCCAGGCCAGCCTGGAGCCTGGCTCCGGCCGTGTCTGGGCGTAGGTGCCAGCCCGGCACGACCGATTAACAGTTGGCCCGTCAGACTCAGTAGCAGGCACATATGGCCTGATGGTGCTCAGCTCAAACCGGCACGGCCCGACAAGGCCTGTTAAGCCGATGAGGTTGGCCTCCTGCCTCCACCTCTGTTCGGCCTATTAAGGCTCGTGTAAACCATCTTGCCTACTCCTCAATTCCTCATTCGATCGATCATTCCTGGAACCGGCAAACCCTACGGTCTATCCTCCTTCCTCTACTGCTCTCAGGTATCTCTTGCCTTCTCTCGAATCTCACTTGATGCCCCATCGCTTTGCTCGATCGCCACATCTCGCCAGGCGCCAGCAGTCTAGCACATCCGCGTGCCACCCTCGCTCCATCGCCGCCCTTGCACATTGTCCATCAGAATCTTCGCGCCCTCACCTCCTCTGTCTTCTGCTCCCTCCCGACCTCACTATTGATATTTCTTACGAAAATAGAATAATCCGAAAGTGCACGGAAATACCGTTGTAGCACTTCCCCTTAAAGAGTATTCCCAAGAGTATCGAATCCAAGAAACGTGTGTGATGTCTCCTTACTTGTTCTCCAAAGGACACACAATTTGTTTGGTAGATAAGGATTTGAGAGGAATTTAATAGTTTTATTCTAAGCCATAGTAGCCTACGGTAGATGATTGCTTCTGGCGTGGGTTTACCCCTGGCAAAACCAAGATGATTCTCGCTAAGAGTCTCTGGCGTAGCCGAATGTGGAGGACTACTAAGGACAGATAGGACTAACACCATCTTCTGCCTACCTCTTCAATCCTTGGATCTACGAGATATCCACTGATGAATTCTAACCTAAGAACCATGCTTAAGTTCTAATTCAGAACTCTAATCATTGTTGATGGTCATTAAGTACCAATTTTGACCGTAAATATACCTCAATTATGTGATGGAGTAGACATTTCTTACACATATTGCTTTTAGAAATAACCTATTTCCACTTGTACTTGGAGAAAGTAGTGCATGCAGGTATCTTATACAGAATTTAAGTGAAAAAGGGAAGGAACGCTAAAGAACACATTCCCAGCCATTCGGACGTCGACATGTGGCAACACATTGATCAAATGGCCCACCTATAGAAGTATCCAAGGGCATCCAACGACATAGTGCCCCGAAATGGTCAAAGGACACATGTGCCAACCACGTCGAGGAAGCACACCGTGAATTGTGCACTGACCAGGTCAGCCGAACCCCTGGCTCAACCGACCTGGTAAGAGCGCCAAACACAGTCACCTTCACTACTATAGTAAGCCTTATCGCAGGCGGCTCCAAACCAATTATCACACGCGGTTTTTAAAACCGCCTAAAATGAATAGTCTGTGATAATATGCAATTTCACAGGCGGAGAAGTGACACCGCTTGTGAAGACACATTATCATAGGCGGTTTTTTACTTAGGCTAGCCGCTTGTGAAGATAAGTTATCACATGCGAGTCGTGTAGCCTGTTTTGTTTGTAAAACTGCATGCTGTGTCAATTTGATGGGAATCCTATGGTAGGAAGTTTACTAGATTTGTTTAACCACCCTTGTCACCTGGAATTTATGGTAGAGCGTTGGGATGGACTTTTTTTACTTTTTGCTTCGCTTAATCAACTGGGATGGGAATGACTATACCACTCAATTTAATTATGCATGGATGAGATTATGGATAACATGAACTGGTTGATACGGTATGGTAATGGGTGATCTAAGCAAGCCTGGAATGTGGATGGGTTGGATGTTATGGTGGTTTGCTTGCTTTAGATCTAAGCACCGGTTCATGCGAGAATAAGCCAGGACTATAGTGCCACCACGAGGCCAAGTATGGGTGCGGCATAGCTGATTAATTAGGGCTTTGCTAGTGCTGTTTGGACCATTGTGGATGCTCGGGGAAGGGGTAGTCGGATTGGGTTTGTTGATGATTGGTGGGACTACCCTGGGATCCGAATGGCTCAAGAGGGGGCCCTTGGTTGAAGATGTGCTCTGCGGGAGACATCACCACCGGTGAAACCTCAGTGGGGTCTAAATAGGCTAGTAATCCCTTTGTAAAGGCTATTTTGTGATCTCTTGGCCATACACCAAAGGAAGTGTAATTGGCATGAGGGAGGTTCTTTAGTCGCTGACGGGTGATGAAATCACAAACACGTGGGTAAAGAGGTACAAACTCCGCAGAGTATTGAAACTATCATGATAGTCGTGCTCCCGGTTATGAGCGCCTGGATGACCTGCATGATTAGAGGGAAATTGGTAATTGGTATGGTTATGGTTTGGTAATGGTTATGGATGGTTATGGATTTATTTTTGGTATTGAATATGGTTATTGGCAATGGTGAAATCTGGAATTATGGATGAGGATGGTGAACTATGGACTGGTATTATGGTATTATTTATGATTATGATGGGTTTATTTCACATACATGTAATATATTGCTTTTCAAATGTTTTTATGTACTTTTCAGCACTTAGCCATTATTATTGTCGTCATTTGAATCAGCCACATGTCATACTTTCCACACTTGCTGAGTATGACATGTACTCACTCTTGCAATCCCCCTCCCCAACAGTTGCAGGTCAGGATTGGGAGTTTAATGGTGATAATGCGGAGTTCTAGGCCGTGTCTACCGTCAACTTTGCCTGTGGTGTTGATTGGAGCTGCGCATACATACCCTGTCGCTTATGCTGCTTAGTTGCTTAGTTTGCTTAATTAGTTTATTTCCGCTGCATTAGTTGAACTTGTCATTAATATTCATTAGAGCTTGTATTCGAGGATAACCTGGTTTGTGTAATAAAATTTGGTTAATTAATCTTGTCTTGTGGTAATTTTCTGTATATCGTTTGTGATTGCACTCGTGTATGTGTGATGAACATCCTGGGCACACGTATGCGTTAGCTTGATTTATTTCGGAACCGAGCGTCACAGATTGGTATCAGAGCCACAGGTTGACCGTAGGATGCAGCCTAGATAGAATGGACACTTTAGAGCACATAGGAGCACTCAGGAATCGATTTGATTTTGTTGGCTTGCTGTTTGCTATATATATTGTTTGCTTGTGTGCTTAATAGAGGATTTTGGGATGCCTTAGCATTGCCATGTCCACCTAGGCTAGTGTAGCTAGCTGTTTAGTTTCATGTCCCTTGATGCATATAGTTGGGGACGTTTTCTAATTCTTACCTACTGCTTTTCTTCATATGGTGAGGACTCGCAACCAGAGGGATGGCAATGATGAGGAGGAGAACAATGGAGTGCCTTAGAACAACAATGGACAAGGACCTGCTCATGGATCTATCAATATTGAGCAGCTACTAGCTATGCAGAACCAGCTCATGCAGACCATGATACAAACAATGGGACAGCTGCAGGCTGGCAATATCAACAATCAACCCCACATGCCTCCACCGCCACCCCCACCTCCTCATAACCGATTGGGAGAGTTTATGAGGACTAGGTCGCCGACCTTTGCTCAAGCTGCTGACCCTATGGATGCTGATGATTGCCTCAAGTTCGTGGAGAAGAAGCTAGCCATTGTACAATGCAGTGACCGAGAGAAGGTTCTATTTGCTTCTCATCAACTCGTTGGAGCAGCTGCCGATTGGTGGGATTCACTATGCAATGCTCATGAGAATCAAGAGAGGATCACTTGGGCGGAATTCAAGGAGAACTTCCGTTCTCATTATGTGCCGGAAGGTGTTATGATCTTGAAGAGGCAAGAATTTGAGAACTTGAGACAAGGAAAATCAAGCATGAGTGAATATCTCAATAAGTTCACTCAACTCTCGAGATATGCGCCTGAGGATGTTAGGCGGGACAGCCGGAAGCAATACTTGTTCATGAGGTGATTGAACAATACGATCCAAGTGCAATTGCTCAACTGTGATTATGTCAATTTCCAGAAGCTTGTGGACAAAGCAATTGTGGTTGAGAACAAGATCCGTGAGATGGAGCAAGAAATCAAGAGGAAGGCGCCATATCAAGGACAGCAACAAGGAAGTAATGTGCGCCCTCGCTTTGCGCCGCCCAATGCGCCATACTACAGCTCTTCTATTCCTGCTCAATGTCCTGGATTTGCACCGCGCCCAACTCAGTTTGTGCAGCAGCGCCCTGTCATGCAAGCACCTAGGCCTCCGATGCCTTATGCACCTCGTGCCGATTTTCCTGGAGCCAATGTTCAAAACCAAATTTGTCCCAACAATTCTGGTGGGGTTAAGAAGTGTTATACTTGTGGAGAAGCTGGACACTTTGCGAATCAATGTTCTAAGTCAGGCCTTGATCAAGGAAGCAATGCGCCGAGGCAAAGCCCAAGACCCAATGTAGGACAACCACAAAGGACCCGTGGACAGCAGAATTTTGCTCGTGGCAACGTGAACCATGTCATTACGGAGGATGCTCAACAAGCGGATGACGTGGTCATTGGTATGTTTCTCGCAAACTCCAACCCCGCGACTATGTTATTTGATTCCAGAGCATCGCATTCATTCATTGCACCAAAGTATGTTGCCAAGTATAGTTTGCCTGACTCTCATATGAAGTTTACTCTATTGGTTAAGTCTCCTGGAGGAGAGACGAGGACAAATATAGTATGTCCAAAAGTAAGCCTTAGAATAAGGGGGGTAGACTTCTCCGCCAACCTCATTGTTTTGGATTCTCAAGGGTTGGACATTATACTTGGTATGGACTGGTTAAGGAAGCACAATGGAGTTATTGAGTGTGCCACGAAGACGGTGAAGTTGACTAATGAGGAAGGGATCACCGTAGAATTTGAAGCATCTCAAACCGAACCGAAGCAATTCGAGTTGAATCATATGGACGGTGCCACAGTTGAGGAGATTCCGGTGGTGTGTGAATTTTTGGATGTTTTTCCAGACGAGTTGCCAGGTATGCCACCCGATCGAGACATTGAGTTTGTTATTGACTTAATACCTGGAACTGCACCTATAGCTAAGAGGCTGTATAGGATGCCTCCTATGGAATTAGCGGAGCTCAAGAAGCAAATTCAAGAGCAATTAGAGAAGGGTTTCATTCGCCCTAGCTCTTCGCCTTGGGGAGCGCCCGTTCTATTTGTGGACAAGAAGGACGGATCCCAAAGGATGTGCGTGGATTACCGAGCTCTCAACGAGGTAACAATCAAGAACAAGTACACCTTGCCGCGCATAGAAGACTTATTTGATCAGATGAAGGGTGCTTGTGTCTTCTCTAAGATTGATTTGAGGTCGGGATACTTTCAAATGAAGATTAGACCATCGGACATACCCAAGACAGCTTTTAGGACACGGTATGGATCTTATGAGTACACTGTGATGTCTTTTGGATTGACAAATGCACCTGCCTACTTTGTTTACCTCATGAATAAGGTCTTCATGGAGTACTTAGATAAGTTCGTTGTGGTGTTTATTGATGATATTATGATGTACTCGAAGGATGAGAAGGAACATGAGGAACACTTGAGGCTTAAGTTGCAGAAATTGAGGGAGTATCAGTTGTATGCCAAGTTCAACAAGTGTCAGTTTTGGTTGAAAGAGGTGCCATTTTTGGGTCATATCATCTCTGGATGAGGAGTATCGGTTGACCCTGGTAAAGTGAGGGACGTGTTGAAGTGGGAACCGCCACAGAATGTCAAGGAAATTCGGAGTTTTCTTGGGATGGCTGGATATTATCGTAGATTCATCAAGGACTTTTCCAAGATAGCCAAGCCTATGACGGAGTTGCTAATGAAGGGAAAGGCGTTCCAATGGACTGAAGCTTGTCAAAACAGTTTTGAGGAGTTGAAAAAGAGGTTAACAACAGCCCCAGTTTTGGTATTGCCGGATGTAAGCAAGAGTTTTGATATTTATTGTGACGCATCAAGACAAGGGCTTGGATGTGTATTGATGCAAGAAGGTCAAGTGGTCGCCTATGCATCAAGACAATTGAAGAAACATGAGCAAAATTACCCCACGCACGATTTGGAACTCGCAGCCGTGGTATATGCATTGAAGATTTGGAGACACTATATTCTTGGACATAGGTGTGAAATTTATACGGATCATAAGAGTTTGAAGTATATTTTCACACAAACGGATCTGAACTTGAGGCAACGAAGATGGTTGGAGCTCATCAAAGATTATTATTTGGGGATCAACTACCATCCGGGGAAGGCCAATGTAGTGGCCGATGCTTTGAGTAGAAAGGGAGTAAGTCACCAACTCACAGTTCGAGAGATACCATCTGAGCTATGCAAGGAGTTTGAACGGTTGAACCTTGGGTTTGTAAACGAGATGGAGATGATGGATTTAAACCCAACCTTGGAGCAAGAAATTCGAGAGGCACAAACCACAGATGAGGAGATCAAGGAAATCAAGGAAAGAACCGAAGAAGGGAGAGAATTCAGATTTGACGAGGATGAACATGGTACCTTATGGCTTGGAAAGAGGATCGTTGTGCCTAATGTAAAGCATATTCGGGAGACAATATTAAAGGAGGCACATGACTCGCCTTACTCGATTCACCCAGGTTGTACGAAGATGTACAAAGACTTGAAGACTTGCTATTGGTGGGATAGCATGAAGAAGGACATAGCCGAATATGTTGCATTGTGTGACGTGTTCCAACGAGTCAAGGCGGAACATCAAAGGTCAGAAGGGTTATTGCAGCTATTGAAGATTCAGAGTGGAAGTGGGAAGAGATTGGTATGGACTTTATAGTTGGGTTACCGCGAACCCAGTATGGCTATGATTCAATATGGGTCATTGTAGATCGGTTGACAAAATTAGCTCACTTTATTTCTGTCAAGACCACATATACCACCACGAAGCTAGCAGAATTGTATATGGAGCATATTGTGTGCCGACATGGAGTACCGAAGAAGATAGTCTCGGATAGAGGTTCTCAATTTACTTCCAGGTTTTGGCAAAAGTTGCATGAAGCTTTGGGAATGAGGTTGAATTTTAGTTCAGCATATCATCCTCAAACGGATGGACAAACCGAGAGGACCAATCAGATTTTGGAGGACATGTTGAGAGCTTGTGCTTTAAAGCATGGGGAAAGTTGGGGCAAAAGCTTGTCATACGCGGAATTTTCATACATCAATAGTTACCAAGCAAGTTTGAAAATGTCACCATATGAAGCGCTTTACGGGAGGAAGTGTAGGACACCTTTATTCTGGAATGAAGCAGGAGAAACTCAAGTATTTGGTCCAGATGTGTTGCAAGAAGCCGAAAAGCAAGTCCAAATAATTCGTGAAAACTTGAGGGCTGCCCAATCAAGACAAAAAGGCTATGCGGACAATAGGAGAAGGAAATTAGCCTTTGAAATAGGAGATTTTTTTTACCTCAAGGTGTCACCAATGAGAGGTCATAAGAGGTTTAACATAAGGGGTAAGCTCGCACCTCGTTATATTGGACCATTCAAGATTTTGGACAAAAGAGGAGAAGTAGCATATAAGTTGGAGATGCCAGCTCATCTTTCGGATGTACATGATGTCTTTCATGTTTCCCAGCTCAAGAAGTGTTTGAGAGTACCGGAAGAACGAGTGTCAATGGAAGAATTGGAACTAGAGGAAGATTTGATGTATACCGAGCAACCGGTCAAATTCTTGGAAACTAAGGAGAGAGTCACAAGGAACAAGGTCATTAGATGGTGTAAAGTTCAATGGAAGCACCACACAGAAAAAGAAGCGACGTGGGAATTGGAGGATGATCTCAAGAAAGACTTTCCCTATCTCTTCTCTTCCGCGTCGAATCTCGAGGGCGAGATTCATTTTAAGGGGGGTAGGTTTGTAACACCCTAATTTTCATGCATCATGCCCTACATGCACTCATATACATGTTTAACATTAACCCATAACAAGAGGAACAAGTTTAAAATTGATTTGGAGCAAAACCACACTTAAAAATGTAGGAAAGAGCGTACTAGTCCGGCTTTTCTGAGGACTAGTCCGATTTCTCTCTGTCTAAAAACGGACTTGTCCGTTTTTGCTGCGGATTAGTCCGATATTTGCCTCTGGACAACTTCGGACTTGTCCGATCTTGTGTGGACTAGTCCGGTATTCCATGAATCCTTGGAAATTTGTTAAGTCCCCGGACTTGTCCGGACTAGTCTGGTGTTCCAGCGGACTTGTCCGTTTTCCTTTCTGACTAAGATCGGACTTGTCCGATTTTAGGCCAGACTTGTTCGATTTTCTCTCTGGACGACTTCGGACTAGTCCGGTCCTGTCCGGACTTGTCCGATATTTCGTGACTCCGAGATTGACCTTTTGTTTTACGACTTGTTTCTTGGGTTTCACGTTAAGTGGGCCTAGGGACGTCGTGCCCAACTCTTTTAGAGCCCATGTGGGACTCTAAACCGGCCTCTACTCATCCAAAACTCGAAATCCATCTAACCCTAGTCTCCACCTCTATATAAACAGCCCCACCTATTGGTTTGACATCTATTTGCCACTTTTCCAACCACCCAAACCCTAGTTCGTGGAGAGACACCATCAAGGAGGGAGGAGAAGATCCCAAGCAAGAGGAAGAAGAGGAGGAAACGAAGGAGGATCAAGATCCCCATCAAGTTTTCGTTCTTCACCACCAATTCATCTCCAAGTTCATCACCAACCCTAGATCATCAAGATCCAAGTGCTACCTCCAAGTTTCTTGATTCATTGGAGTCCTAAACACCTGGTATACCTTCTATTCTCTTTTCCTTATGTGAATTCAACCCCTAATCTCCAAATTCACGTCGATCTAGAAAACCCTAATCCGCTGATCTCGCAGAGTGCGGACTTGTCCAGTCCCTAGCGGACTAGTCCGATCTTTCTAGTTAAATTGTGTTGAATTAATTCTAAAATTTGATCTAATCGAATCCAAAACTGTATAAACTTGTTAAAAGCTATTAGAACTATTTAGTGATCATTAAAAGCAATCTAGTAACAAGTTCTACCTTGCATTTGCATCAATCATGCATGTCATGTCATATTGAGTAATATTTGTGCACTCTTTGAGTGTGTTTCTTGTCTTGTATGTTTATTGTGTGGATTAGACGGATTTGCGCTAGAAAGTGCCGCGGAGGATCTACAGCATCAAGAGTTTGAAGGCTTTGACCCTAATCAACAGCAAGAGCAAGGCAAGTGTCCTTGAAGCATATTGATCCTGTTTTATAATAAATGTTTTGTTTGTAAAACTGCATGCTGTGTCAATTTGATGGGAATCCTATGGTAGGAAGTTTACTAGATTTGTTTAACCACCCTTGTCACCTGGAATTTATGGTAGAGCGTTGGGATGGACTTTTTTTACTTTTTGCTTCGCTTAATCAACTGGGATGGGAATGACTATACCACTCAATTTAATTATGCATGGATGAGATTATGGATAACATGAACTGGTTGATACGGTATGGTAATGGGTGATCTAAGCAAGCCTAGAATGTGGATGGGTTGGGTGTTATGGTGGTTTGCTTGCTTTAGATCTAAGGACCGGTTCATGTGAGAATAAGCCAGGACTACAGTGCCACCACGAGGCCAAGTATGGGTGCGGCGTAGCTGACTAATTAGGGCTTTGCTAGTGCTGTTTGGACCATTGTGGATGCTCGGGGAAGGGGTAGTCGGATTGGGTTTGTTGATGCTTGGTGGGACTACCCTGGGATCCGAATGGCTCAAGAGGGGGCCCTTGGTTGAAGATGTGCTCTGCGGGAGACATCGCCACTTGTGAAACCTCAGTGGGGTCTAAATAGGCTAGTAATCACTTTGTAAAGGCTATTTTGTGATCTCTTGGCCATACACCAAAGGAAGTGTAATTGGCATGAGGGAGGTTCTTTAGTCGCCGACGGGTGATGAAATCACAAACACGTGGGTAAAGAGGTACAAACTCTGCAGATTATTGAAACTATCATGATAGCCATGCTCCCGGTTCTGAGCGCCTGGATGACCGACATGATTAGAGGGAAATTGGTAATTGGGATGGTTATGGTTTGGTAATGGTTATGGATGTGTATGGATTTATTTTTGGTATTGAATATGGTTATTGGCAATGGTGAAATCTGGAATTATGGATGAGGATGGTGAACTGTGGACTGGTATTATGGTATTATTTATGATTATGATGGGTTTATTTCACATACATGTAATATATTGCTTTTCAAATGTTTTTATGTACTTTTCAGCACTTAGCCATTATTATTGTCGTCATTTGAATCAGCCACATGTCATACTTTCCACACTTGCTGAGTACGACATGTACTCACTCTTGCAATCCCCCCCCCAACAGTTGCAGGTCAGGATTGGGAGTTTAATGGTGATAATGCGGAGTTCTAGGCCGTGTCTACCGTCAGCTTTGCCTGTGGTGTTGATTGGAGCTGCGCACACATACCCTGTCGCTTATGCTGCTTAGTTGCTTAGTTTGCTTAATTAGTTTATTTCTGCTGCATTAGTTGAACTTGTCATTAATATTCATTAGAGCTTGTATTCGAGGATAATCTGGTTTGTGTAATAAAATTTGGTTAATTAATCTTGTCTTGTGGTAATTTTCTGTATATCGTTTGTGATTGCACTCGTGTATGTGTGATGAACATCCTTGGCACACATATGCGTTAGCTTGGTTCATTTTGGAACCGGGCGTCACAAGTCACGATCAGGCTTTGCCATAGCAGTGGCAACCTGTTTGATTTTGTTCCCTGGTCCGCCGATAGGGGCAAGAAGACGACAAGATTTGTCGTTAGCAATATCATCGATCGGGAACTTATGGGTTGACCCTGAGCCTGGCACAGAACCAACGCTGCTAGGGTAGGCAGTTGGAGATACTAATTGCTCCTTTGGCACCGGAACCATCGTTGTACTCGGTGCCACTAATTGTCCCGATTGTCTAAGTTGTTCCATTATTTCTTGCATATTTTCTTTGAACTTTTGAGCAATCGTTTCATCAAGTGTTTTCTTAAACTTCTCACGTCTTCTATATGTGTCTTTATCTTTAGGGGAACCATCTAGCCAAGACATTTGAGAAGAGACTACTCGAACCCGTCCGCTGTGTTCAGGGTTTCCTAAGATAGTGGTAAGTCGGTCATTCTCCCTCTTCGGCTTGAAGAGACCCTTCTATTTTTTTTTTCAATTACTTCTTTCATTTTATCCTCTACTTCATTCACAGAGTCGCGCTTTTCATGTTTGCCCTCGTTTGTCAAACCTGACCGAGCAAAGACCCACAGCTGAGTTCTCTCATCGTAGCCTTCTAATGGGTAAGGATTTCCCTTACTGGTAATTTCGTCTAACATCTTATTCCATTTCTGGACTTTGGAGGCATATCTGCAGACCCCAATCGATGATGGTATTTGTTCTTTTTTGCAAGCTCTAACCTATTTGCACTTAGAGCTTTAGCATCAGGTGTGGTCTTTTGACGAACACACTCTTGCCACTGAGTTTGTGTGATTTTTCCCATCTTCCTCGGGCTAGGGACCTTATCGGCCTTAACATAAGCATTCATTTCACTCTTCTAGCCACGAAACTCCTTGCTGCAAGAGACCAATGTTGCTTTCTTTACAGCTTCTTCCGTGCCTTTCAGAAATTTGAATTGTTTCTTTATCATTTCCCACAACTCATTCTTGGTCGCTCGGGTAATTTCCTCTAATTCTTGGTTGTGATCGGCACGAACTCCCTAACAAGAAAACTGCATGCATTACGGTATTTGGTAACTGAATCCAGTGGTTCTTGCGGAAGCCCACCTGGACCGCCCCTTGTTATGTACATGATGCGATCCAATGGACCCTTATTGGGACCTCGTTGCCCTCGTTTCTGCTTGAGTGAAGCCGAGGATTCATCCATTGGAGAACCTTTTGCGATTTTAGGAGCCGAAGTCACCTTGTTGTCTTCACGATTAATCTAGATAGAAATGAATTATAAGACTTCGTATACTTGACAACCAACATTAACTTGAACTGCTGAAGTTAAGATTCGTGATCCATACCTCGTCGGTAGGATCATATTCTGGGTCGAGATCCTCTAAAGTCTTTTTAATTTTTATATTAGGAAAAGGATCCGATGGATTGTGAAAGGAGCCTGAACTGCTGGAGTTAGTAAACTCCATATTGTCTTCTTTATTGTTACTACCAGCACTAGTCTTCTTAGGGCTTTCCATGCTAGAACCAATAAGACAAAATATAATAAATGGCATATTAACTCTACATGAAGTGTTGCATGAAGAAAAAGATGGAAGCATTCTAGTATTTGATAAGGCATTCTAGGGTTTAAGGCGACTTACCAAAAGGTTCCTATACATTGCGAGGGTGACAAACATGTTAAAGTTGCTCACCAGCAATGGCAATTGTATCTTCTTATTCCAAATAGGCAGTTATTCTATTCTGAGCACAAGCGATGTTGAACAGCCGTATTCCGAGCACATTGCTTTGTTTGGCAAAAGGATAACGACACCAATATCGAAGGACCACAACCCTGTCAAATGAAGTGCGGGGCGGCTACACTCTATTTTCAGTACAGATGCTATTATCCACTCATGTTACCACCAAGTTCCCATATTTTTAACTGAAATTTGGCAGAGCTTCCTTTGTATGTTGCTGATTTTGTCCACAATTTTCAAATAGAGAACATTGATATTTGTAGAAACAATATATTGCAAACTTTTTACACACATCCTCAGAATTCCATAAATGTAAATTATGAAGTCTTTGGATGATCCTACTAGAAATTACGATCCAAACAGCAACTGCATACATAACTGTCTAGATTCTGGACTGTTATGACACCTTAAATGGTACTTCGATTTAGACCTTGTTATTGTGTGTTTTATCCTTAGTGTTGAATAGGAAATTGATAGAGGAGTCTTTAAGCTTTCCAGACATGTATATATATTCATAGGTTTCTTTTCTAATTTAAGAATTGTGGTTGTTCAGAGTTCAGAAATTTTCTGGCTGTTTCAAATAGCTCTGTACACGGGTACTAACTTCAACTCTAGTTTCTAATTAGTTCTAAACTGAATTTGAGGTAACAATGAATAGAAAAGTTGTATAATAGCTCTTCCCTTTCAAAAAATGTATCGCAATAGACTTGAAGAGCTTTCTACGGATCATTATGGCAAAAATTCAGATGCTTGTTCATACAGTTTCAGAACGGCAGCTGATTTAGTTAGAGAAGATTTTCATCACCTTACAACGGTATATTGGCTTGAAGGTCAATATAAAACTTATAGAATACTTCAAGAGATTTTCAAAAAGCATTAATTTGCGTACATAACCCTTCAGGTTGAAGAGATATGGATTTTTAAAGTTGGACAGTGCTACCAGATTTCAGAAGTGAATTTGACAAAATTTACTTTATTTGTGGCTGGTTTGATCCTTGATTTTCAAACAGATAACATCACAACTTGATAGCAAGTTACATTACAAACTTGTTATACAGGTCGGAATGTTTGCGGAAATGTATTACACGAAGCTATTCTACCATTCGATAACATCACAACCAAGGATGCCTACCCTTTTCAAATTCCGAACCCTAACCAAGGAAATCTATGCAAGGCATTATTTGACTCGGCCGGTGGTGAGGGCGAGGAGGGAGGCGGCACGGGGACGGAGGAGGGAAGGTTGAAGGGTTTAGGGTTTACCGTGAAGCTCAGCGGCGACGGCAATGGCTTCGCTCGATGTACCTGGAAGTGATGAGGGCGAAGCAAACGGACAACGGCGAACCTTGGTGATGATAGCAGCGAACACTAGGCGGCAAACAAAATTTTGGCAGCCTGACGGCATCTAAGTGTTTCCCCCGGGTTATGTTTTTCCAACGCAGTCCGAGGGGTATATATAGACGCCTATTTTCTCAAGCGGATTTTAAGTATCAACCGCCTGAGAAGATGGTTCTCTAAGGCGGGTTTTACTTACCATCCTCCTGCGAAGATTCGATCTTCTCAGGCGGTTGGTAAGTAATAACCGCCTGAGATAAAATTTTCTCAGGCGGTTATTAAGTACCAACTGCCTGAGAAGATCTTTACTTTTTCTTAATTAATATTCTTGATTAATGTGGGGCCTTTAAAAAGACAAAATTCCACTTTCTTATAATATTATTGATTAGTAAGGGTTACCATTAAATTTCACTTTATAAATCCTTTGAAATTGGTCAGAACATAAAAAACATATAACAATTGCTATTTTTCATTTTTCTATCTTGATGAATATAATGATTTTTTTCATTTATTTTTCAATGGACATTTTTATTCATCATACCAACCTCCATGAATTTTTTTCAAATTTTTAAATTTTTTTTTAATCAATGTGTGTTCATAATTTGAGGAATGCCTCATATGTATATGAGCATTTAGTTAGAATGATGGATAATTTGAATTTTTACATGTTGGAATGCTTTACAAAAATTAAAAAAATTCATACATGTATAAATAATACAAATACGTTCATACAAACAAATTTCAGTGAAGGATCCTTTTTTAGGAGATACACAAATGTGAATAATATGTGAGTAGAAATTAATTTGATATTTACTAAAACATTACAATGTCATCTATACAAGTTTTAAAATATTTTGTTCAGGCGGTAGATGTTAATTTTTTACAAATATAGAAGAAAGAATCATGGAATTTGGACTCAATTTGCAGAATCTATACATGTTTGAGTATTTATATTGGAAACTAAATAAAAAAGAAGCAAAGGAAAAGGAAACTGAAGAACAGGCTCGGGCATTATCTCAGGCGGTTGGTAAGTAATAACCACCTGAGATAACAATTTGTCAGGCAGTTATTAAGTACCAACCGCCTGAGAAGATCTTTACTCTTTCTTAATTAATATTCTTGATTAAATATGGGGCCTTTAAAAGGCAAAATTCCATTTTCTTGTAATATTATTGATTAGTAAGGGTTACCATTAAATTTCACTTCATAAATCCTTTGAAATTGGTTAGAATATAAAAAACATATAATAATTGCTATTTTTCATTTTTCTATCTTGATGAATATAATTATTTTTTCATTTATTTTTTCAATGGACTTTTGTATTCATCAGAACAACAACTATGAAATTTTTTATTTTTTTAAAAATTTTTTAAGTTTTTTTTGAATCAATTTGTGTTCATCATTTAATGAATGCCTTATATATATATGAGCATTTAGTTAGAATGATGGATAATTTGAATTTTGACATGTTGGAATGCTTTACAAAAATTAACAAAATTCATACATGTATAAATAATACAAATATGTTCATACAAACAAATTTCAGTGAAGGATCCTTTTTTTTAGGAGATACACAAATGTGAATAATATGTGAGTAGAAATTAATTTTATATTTACCAAAACATTACAATGTCAGCTATACAAGTTTTAAAATATTTTGTTCAGGTGGTAGATGTTAATTTTTTTACAAGTATAGAAGAAAGAATCATCGAATTTGGACTCAGTTTGCAGAATCTATACATGTTTGAGTATTTATATTGGAATCTAAATAAAAAAGAAGCAAATGAAAAGGAAATTGAAGAACAGGCTCGGGCATTATCTCAGGCGGTTGGTAAGTAATAACCACTTGAGATAACATTTTGTGAGGCGGTTATTAAGTACCAACCGCCTGAGAAGTTCTTTACTCTTTCTTAATTAATATTCTTGATTATGAGGCCTTTAAAAAGAAAATAATTCCACTTTCTTGTAATATTATTGATTATTAAGGGTTACCATTAAACTTCACTTCATAAATCCTTTGAAATTGGTCAGAACATAAAAACATATAATAATTGCTATTTTTCATTTTTCTATCTTGATTAATATAATTATTTTTTCATTTAATTTTTCAATGGACATTTTTATGCATCAGACCAACCTCTATGAATTTTTTTAAATTTTTTAAAATTTTTTGAATCAATGTGTGTTCATAATTTAATGAATGCCTTATATGTATATGAGCATTTAGTTAGAATGATGGATAATTTTAATTTTGACATGTTGGAATGCTTTACAAAAATTAACAAAATTCATACAAATATAAACAATACAAATATGTTCATACAAACAAATTTCAGTGAAGGATCCTTTTTTTTTAGGTGATACACAAATGTGAATAATATGTGAGTAGAAATTAATTTTATATTTACCAAAACATTACAATGTCAGCTATACAAGTTTTAAAATATTTTGTTCAGGTGGTAGATGTTAAATTTTTTACAAATATAGAAGAAAGAATCATTGAATTTGCACTCAATTTGCAGAATCTATACAAGTTTGAGTATTTATATTGGAATCTAAATAAAAAAAAGCAAAGGAAAAGGAAACTGAAGAACAGGCTCTGGCATTATCTCACGCGGTTGGTAAGTAATAACCACCTTAGATAACATTTTGTCAGGAGGTTATTAAGTACCAACCGCCTGAGAAGATCTTTACTCTTTCTTAATTAATATTCTTGATTAAATATGGGGCCTTTAAAAAGGCAAAATTCCACTTTCTTGTAATATTATTGATTAGTAAGGGTTAGCATTAAATTTCACTTCAGAAATCCTTTGAAATTGGTCAGAACATAAAAAAATAAAACAATTGCAATTTTTCATTTTTCTATCTTGATGAATATAATTATTTTTTCATTTTTTTTCAGTGGACATTTTTATTCATCATACCAACCTCTATGAATTTTTTCAAAATTTTCTAAATTTTTTTGAATCAATGTGTGTTCATAATTTAATAAATGCCTTATATGTATATGAGCATTTAGTTAGAATGATGGATAATTTGAATTTTGACATGTTGGCATGCTTTACAAAAATTAACAAAATTCATACACGTATAAATAATACAAATATGTTCATACAAACAAATTTTGGTGAAGGATCCTTTTTTTTAAGAGATACTTAAATGTGAATAATATGTGAGTAGAAATTAATTTGATGTTTATAAAAACATTACAATCTCAGTTATACAAGTTTTAAAATATTTGGTTCATGTGGTTGATGTTAATTTTTTTACAAATATAGAAGAAAGAATCATACAATTTGGACTCAATTTTCAGAATCTATACATGTTTGAGTATTTATATTGGAATCTAAATAAAAAAGAAGGAAAGGAAAATAAAACTGAAGAACAGGCTCGGACATTATCTCAGGCGGTTGGTAAGTAATAACCACTTGAGATAACATTTTGTCAGGCGATTATTAAGTACCAACCGCCTAAGAAGATCTTTACTCTTTCTTAATTAATATTCTTGATTAAATATACGTCCTTTAAAAAGGCAAAATTCCACTTTCTTGTAATATTATTGATAAGTAAGGGTTACCATTAAATTTCACTTCATAAATCCTTTGAAATTGGTCAGAACATAAAAAACATATAACAATTGCTATTTTTCATTTTTCTTTCTTGATGAATATAATTATTTTTTCATTTATTTTTTCAATGGACATTTTTATTCATCAGACCAATCTCTATGAATTTTTTTAATATTTTTCTAAATTTTTTTGAATCAATGTGTGTTCATAATTTAATGAATGCCTTACATGTATATGAGCATTTAGTTAGAATGATGGATAATTTGAATTTTGACATGTTGGAATGCTTTACAAAAAAATTTAAAAAATTCATACATGTATAAATAATACAAATATGTTCATACAAATAAATTTTAGTGAAGGATCATTTTTTTAGGAGATACACAAATGTGAATAATATGTGAGTAGAAATTAATTTGATATTTACCAAAACATTACAATGTCAGCTATACAAGTTTTAAAATATTTTCTTCAGGTGGTAGATGTTAATTTTTTACAAATATAGAAGAAAGAATCATTGAATTTGGACTCAATTTGCAGAATCTATACATGTTTGAGTATTTATATTGGAATCTAAATAAAAAAGAAGCAAAGGAAAAGGAAACTGAAGAACAGGCTCGGGCATTATCTCAGGCGGTTGGTAAGTAATAACCACCTTAGATAACATTTTGTCAGGCGGTTATTAAGTATCAACCGTCTGAGAAGATCTTTACTCTTTCTTAATTAATATTCTTGATTAAATATGGGGCCTTTAAAAAGGCAAAATTCCACTTTCTTATAATATTATTTATTAGTAAGGGTTACCATTAAATTTCACTTTATAAATCCTTTGAAATTGGTCAGAACATAAAAAACATATAACAATTGCTATTTTTCATTTTTCTATCTTGATGAATATAATTATTTTTTCATTTATTTTTTCAGTGGACATTTTTATTCATCATACCAACCTCTATGAATTTTTTCAATTTTTTTTTAAATTTTGTTAAATCAATGTGTGTTCATAATTTAATGAATGCCTTATATGTATATGAGCATTTAGTTAGAATGATGGATAATTTGAATCTTGACATGTTGGAATGCTTTACAAAAATTAACAAAATTCATACACGTATAAATAATACAAATATGTTCATACAAACAAATTTCAGTGAATGATCCTTTTTTCTAGGAGATACTCAAATGTGAATAATATGTGAGTAGAAATTAATTTTATATTTACCAAAACATTACAATGTCAGCTATACAAGTTTTAAAATATTTTGTTCAGGTGGTAGATGTTAAATTTTTTACAAATATAGAAGAAATAATCATTGAATTTCCACTCAATTTGCAGAATCTATACATGTTTGAGTATTTATATTGGAATCTAAATAAAAAAGAAGCAAAGGAAAAGGAAACTGAAGAACAGGCTCGGGCATTATCTCAGGCAGTTGGTAAGTAATAACCACCTTAGATAACATTTTGTCAGGAGGTTATTAAGTACCAACCGCCTGAGAAGATCTTTACTCTTTCTTAATTAATATTCTTGATTAAATATGGGGCCTTTAAAAAGGCAAAATTCCACTTTCTTGTAATATTATTGATTAGTAAGGGTTACCATTAAATTTCACTTCAGAAATCCTTTGAAATTGGTCAGAACATAAAAAACATATAACAATTGCAATTTTTCATTTTTCTATCTTGATGAATATAATTATTTTTTCATTTATTTTTTAAGTGGACATTTTTATTCATCATACCAACCTCTATGAATGTTTTCAAATTTTTCTAAATTTTTTTGAATCAATGTGTGTTCATAATTTACTAAATGCCTTATACGTATACGAGCATTTAGTTAGAATGATGGATAATTTGAATTTTGACATGTTGGCATGCTTTACAATAATTAACAAAATTCATACACGTATAAATAATACAAATATGTTCATACAAACAAATTTCAGTGAAGGATCCTTTTTTTTAAGAGATACTCAAATGTGAATAATATGTGAGTAGAAATTAATTTGATATTTATCAAAACATTACAATCTCAGTTATACAATTTTTAAAATATTTGGTTCATGTGGTTCATGTTAATTTTTTTACAAATATAGAAGAAAGAATCATCCAATTTGGCCTCAATTTTCAGAATCTATACATGTTTGAGTATTTATATTGGAATCTAAATAAAAAAGAAGCAAAGGAAAATAAAACTGAAGAACAGGCTCGGGCATTATCTCTGGCGGTTGGTAAGTAATAACCACTTGAGATAACATTTTGTCAGGCGATTATTAAGTACCAACCGCCTAAGAAGATCTTTACTCTTTCTTAATTAATATTCTTGATTAAATATACGGCCTTTAAAAAGGCAAAATTCCACTTTCTTGTAATATTATTGATAAGTATGGGTTACCATTAAATTTCACTTCATAAATCCTTTGAAATTGGTCAGAATAAAAAACATATAACAATTGCTATTTTTCATTTTTCTTTCTTGATGAATATAATTATTTTTTCATTTATTTTTTCATTGGACATTTTTATTCATCAGACCAACCTCTATGAATTTTTTTAATATTTTTTTAAATTTTTTTGAATCAATGTGTGTTCATAATTTAATGAATGCCTTACATGTATATGAGCATTTAGTTAGAATGATTGATAATTTGAATTTTGACATGTTGGAATGCTTTACAAAAAATTTAAAAAATTCATACATGTATAGATAATACAAATATGTTCATACAAACAAATTTCAGTGAAGGATCATTTTTTAGGAGATACACAAATGTGAATAATATGTGAGTAGAAATTAATTTGATATTTACCAAAACATTACAATGTCAGCTATACAAGTTTTAAAATATTTTCTTCAGGTGGTAGATGTTAATTTTTTACAAATATAGAAGAAAGAATCATTGAATTTGGACTCAATTTGCTGAATCTATACATGTTTGAGTATTTATATTGGAATCTAAATAAAAAAGAAGCAAAGGAAAACGAAACTGAAGAACAGGCTCGGGCATTATCTCAGGCGGTTGGTAAGTAATAACCACCTTAGATAACATTTTGAGTGCCAACCTTCTGAGAAGATCTTTACTCTTTCTTAATTAATATTCTTGATTAAATATGGGGCCTTTAAAAAGGCAAAATTCCACTTTCTTGTAATATTATTGATTAGTAAGGGTTACCATTAAATTTCACTTTATAAATCCTTTGAAATTGGTCAGAACATAAAAAACATATAACAATTGCTATTTTTCATTTTTCTATCTTGATGAATATAATTATTTTTTCATTTATTTTTTCAGTGGACATTTTTATTCATCATACCAACCTCTATGAATTTTTTCAATTTTTTTAAATTTTGTTAAATCAATGTGTGTTCATGATTTAATGAATGCCTTATATGTATATGAGTATTTAGTTAGAATGATGGATAATTTGAATCTTGACATGTTGGAATACTTTACAAAAATTAACAAAATTCATACACGTATAAATAATACAAATATGTTCATACAAACAAATTTCAGTGAATGATTCTTTTTCCTAGGAGATACTCTAATGTGAATAATATGTGAGTAGAAATTAATTTGATATTTATCAAAACATTACAATCTCAGCTATACAAGTTTTAAAATATTTAGTTGAGGTAGTAGATGTTAATTTTTTACAAATATAGAAGAAAGAATCATTGAATTTGGACTCAATTTGCAGAATCTATATATGTTTGAGTATTTATATTGGAATCTAAATAAAAAAGAAGCAAAGGAAAAGGAAACTGAAGAATAGGCTCGGGCATTATCTCAGACGGTTGGTAAGTAATAACCACCCGAGATAACATTTTGTCAGGCGGTTATTAAGTACCAACCGTCTGAGAAGATCATTACTCTTTCTTAATTAATATTCTTGATTAAATATGGGGCTTTTAAAAAGGCAAAATTGCACTTTCTTGTAATGTTATTGATTATTAAGGGTTATCATTAAATTTAACTTCATAAATCCTTTGAAATTGGTCAGAACATAAAAAACATATAACAATTACTATTTTCATTTTTCTATCTTGATGAATATAATTATTTTTCCATTTATTTTTTCAATGGACATTTTTATTCATGAGACCAACCTCTATGAATTTTTTATGTTTTTTTTGAATTAATGTATGTTCATAATTTAATGAATGACTTATATGTATATGAGCATTTAGTTAGAATGATGGATAATTTGAATTTTGACATGTTGGAATGCTTTCAAAAAATTAACAAAATTCATACATGTATAAATAATACAAATATGTTCATACAAACAAATTTTAGTGAATGATCCTGTTTTTTAGGAGATACTCAAATGTGAATAATATGTGAGTAGAAATTAATTTGATATTTACCAAAACATTACAATGTCAGCTATACAAGTTTTAAAATATTTGGTTCAGGTGGTAGATGTTAATTATTTTACAAATATAGAAGAAAGAATCATCCAATTTTGACTCAATTTGCAGAATCTATACATGTTTGAGTATTTATATTGAAATCTAAATAAAAAAAAGCAAAGGAAAAGGAAACTGACGAACAGGCTAGGGCATTATCTCATGCGGTTGGTAAGTAATAACCACCTGAGATAACATTTTGTCAGGCTGTTATTAAGTACCAACTGTCTGAGAAGATCTTTACTCTTTCTTATTTAATATTCTTGATTAAATATGGAGCCTTTAAAAAGGCAAAATTCCACTTTCTTGTAATATTATTGATTAGTAAGGGTTACCATTAAATTTCACTTCATAAATCCTTTGAAATTGGTCAGAACAAAAAAAACATATAACAATTGCTATTTTTCATTTTTCTTTCTTAATGAATATAATTATTTTTTCATTTATTTTTTCAATGGACATTTTTATTCATCAGACCAACCTCTATGAATTTTTTTAATTTTTATAATTTTTTTTGAATCAATGTGTGTTCATAATTTAATGAATGCCTTACATGTATATGAGCATTTAGTTAGAATGATGGATAATTTTAATTTTGACATGTTGGAATGCTTTACAAAAAATTAACAAAATTCATACATGTATAATTAATACAAATATGTTCATACAAACAAATTTTAGTGAAGGAGCATTTTTTTTAGGAGATACAAAAATGTGAATAATATGTGAGTAGAAATTAATTTGATATTTACCAAAACATTACAATGTCAGCTATACAAGTTTTAAAATATTTTGTTCAGGTGGTAGATGTTAATTTTTTTACAAATATAGAAGAAAGAATCATTGAATTTGGACTCAATTTGCAGAATCTATACATGTTTGAGTATTTATATTGGAATCTAAATAAAAAAGAAGCAAAGGAAAAGGAAACTGAAGAACAGGCTCGGGCATTATCTCAGGCGGTTGGTAAGTAATAACCACCTTAGATAACATTTTGTCAGGCGGTTATTAAGTACCAACCGTCTGAGAAGATCTTTACTCTTTCTAAATTAATATTCTTGATTAAATATGGGGCCTTTAAAAAGGCAAAATTCTACTTTCTTGTAATATTATTGATTAGTAAGGGTTACCATTAAATTTCACTTCATAAATCCTTTGAAATTGGTCAGAACATAAAAAACATATAACAATTGCTATTTTTCATTTTTCTATCTTGATGAATATAATTATTTGTTTCATTTATTTTTTCAGTGGACATTTTTATTCATCATACCAACCTCTATGATTTTTTTCAAATTTTTTTTTAAATTTTGTTAAATCAATGTGTGTTCATAATTTAATGAATGCCTTATATGTATATGAGCATTTAGTTAGAATGATGGATAATTTGAATTTTGACAAGTTGGAATGCTTTATAAAAATTAACAAAATTCATACATGTATAAATAATACAAATATGTTGATACAAACAAATTTTAGTGAAGGCTCCTTTTTTCTAGGAGATACTCAAATGTGAATAATATGTGAGTAGAAATTAATTTGATATTTATCAAAACATTACAATCTCAGCTATACAAGTTTTAAAATATTTGGTTCAGGTGGTAGATGTTAATTTTTTACAAATATAGAAGAAAGAATCATCCAATTTGGACTCAATTTGCAGAATCTATACATGTTTGAGTATTTATATTGGAATCTAAATAAAAAACAAGCAAAGGAAAAGGAAACTGAAGAACATGCTCGGGCATTATCTCAGGTGGTTGGTAAGTAATAACCACCTGAGATAACATTTTGTCAGGAGGTTACTAAGTACCAACCGCCTGAGAAGATCTTTAATCTTTATTAATTAATATTCTTGATTAAATATGGGGCATTTAAAAAGGCAAAATTTCACTTTCTTGTAATATTATTGATTAGTAAGGGTTACCATTAAATTTCACTTCATAAATCCTTTGAAATTGGTCAGAACATATAAAACATATAACAATTGCTATTTTCATTTTTCTATCTTGATGAATATAATTATTTTTTCATTTATTTTTTCAATGGACATTTTTATTCATCAGACCAACCTCTATGAATTTTTTTAATTTATTTTAAATCTTTTTAATTAATGTGTGTTCATAATTTAATGAATGTCTTATATGTATATGAGCATTTAGCTAGAATGATGGATAATTTGAATTTTGACATGTTTTAATGCTTTACAAAAATTAACAAAGTTCATACATGTATAAATAATACAAGTATGTTCATACAAAGAAATTTCAGTGAAGGATCCTTTTTTTTTAGGAGATACTCAAATGTGAATAATATGTGAGTAGAAATTAATTTGATATTTATCAAAACATTAAAATCTCAGCTATACAAGTTTTAAAATATTTGGTTCAGGTGGTAGATGTTAATTTATTACAAATATAGAAGAAAGAATCATCCAATTTGGACTCAATTTGTAGAATCTATACATGTTTGAGTATTTATATTGGAGTCTAAATAAAAAAGAAGCAAAGGAAAAGGAAACTGAAGAATAGGCTCGGGCATTATCTCAAGCGGTTGGTAAGTAATAACCGCCTGAGACAATATTTTCTCAGGCGGTTATTAAGTACCAACCGCCTGAGAAGATCTTTAATTTTTCTTAATTAATATTCTTGATTAAATATGGGGCCTTTTAAAAAGGCAAAATTCCACTATCTTGTAATATTATTGATTATAAGTGTTACCATCAAATTTCACTTCATAAATCCTTTGAAATTGGTCATAACATAAAAAACATATAAGAATTGCTATTTTTCATTTCTCTATCATGATGAATATAATGATTTTTTCATTTATTTTTTCAATGGACATTTTTGTTCACCATACCAACCTCTATGAATTTTTTCAAATTTTTTTTAAATTTTTTTTGAATCAATGTGTGTTCATAATTTGATGAATGCCTCATATATATGTGAGCATTTAGTTAGAATGATGGATAATTTGAATTTTGACATGTTGGAATGCTTTAAAAAAAATAACAAAATTCATACATGTATAAATAATACAAATATGTTCATACAAACAAATTTCAGTGAAGGATCCTTTTTTTAGGAGATACACAAATGTGAATAATATGTGAGTAGAAATTAATTTGATATTTACCAAAACATTACAATGTTAGCTATACAAGTTTTAAAATATTTTGTTCAGGTGGTAGATGTTAATTTTTTACAAATATAGAAGAAAGAATCATTGAATTTGGACTCAATTTGCAGAATCTATACATGTTTGAGTATTTATATTGGCATCTAAATAAAAAAGAAGCAAGCAATAAGGAAACTGAAGAGGCTCGGGCAATTATCTCAGGCGGTTGGTAAGTAATAACCTCCTGAGATAATCTTTTTCTCAGGCGGTTATTAAGCACCAACCGCCTGAGAAAAAGTTAAATACAGCCTGTGAAAAACGAACGCCTATATAAAGACCCCTCACTACAATCAAAACGTAACCCTTGAGAATTTCCATCGATGCCGCAAGGCTGCCGAAATTTCCCACCGCCGCGCCGCCGCCCAGCCCGCACTGTCGCGCCGTCACCCACCCCGGCACCGTCACGTCTCCACCCAGCCCCGCGGAGGCACGCCTCTACCTAGCCCCACATCTCCGCCCCACCGTGCTGACGTCCCCGCGACAAGGTACCTAGTAAATTCTCATAGTTTTCTTACGCATGTGTTCTGGTATATGGATTGTGTCCTTTTGCATGTGTAAGGACTATATTGATGTATGACTATATGGATTGTGTCCTTTTTGTGTGTTCTGCTAGTTTGGTCTTTTAGATTGATGTATGAACTATATTGTAATAAGCTTATTGTAGTTTATACCTATTATGTGACAAGAACCTGATGTTTAATTAACAGATGATATTGTAATATATATAAGATGCATAAAGTTTACCCAAACTTGTAATTGTAGTTTTATGTGTTTTCCTTTTCAATATGTTACTTGTGTGGGCGTACCTCCTTCTTGCATATATTTCGAAGGAGTGATTAGGGTTAGCTTTCTAGGGAGATGGTTTTATAACTCACCCATTTAGTTACCATCGTTGGATGGGATCCGACGTCAAGATATAACAAACCGGATCCCACCCAGACCTAGCCCTTGTTACTGGGCCTGTTTGCCCCACGACTTCAATCCTTCACCCCCGCTTGTTGCGCCCGACGCCTTCGACTCCGCCCGCCTCAAGACGTCGCCCGTATCCTCCAGACTCCGCTCGACGTCGCCGCCTCCCGTCCGCCACGCTTTCTGTTCGTCGCTGATCTTAGAGTGTTATTTGACGTTGTCGCCGCTCTCCTACGTGCCACCTCTCTCTACAACTCTGTATCGACTTGGTATTACGGTAAAAATCTTGAGGACGACCGGATATCGGTTAGCCATCGACTAGGGTCGATAAGTCGCCCTAATGAACATTACTACATTATACTAGTATTCACTCATATAATACAGTCTTGTTATGTCTATGTAAGTTCATTTTATAGAAGACCTTTAGGGAATATTTGTGGCCAAATTTTGTAAATCTTACAAAAATTCTGTTATTGAAGCATGGACCGTCGAGCGTGGATGTATAACATGCCAAGACCCGATCCTATGTACATTCATAATGTTGCAAATTTTATTGAAGCTTCCAAGAGACATGCGAAGTTGCAAAAGATAGATGACATATTATGTCCATGTATCGACTGCGAAAATAATATTGCTTGGACAGATACTTTAGTAATCCAATCTCATTTGGTGAAAAGAGGTTTCAAAAAAACTACACAATATGGACAGAGCATGGTGAGTTAGATACACACGATGTGGATAAAGATGATGATAATGTTCATATCGATGATGGTAGTGACAATCAAAATTGTGATGATGATGATGAGTTCGATTGTGAGGAGATGTTGTGTCACATTGAACCATATGTATTGACTTCTATGGGAGCAATCAAAGGTTTATGTAAAATGGAGACATTGCAGAATGCGGCGACGGAGCTTTTATATGATGAATAAAATGGTTGTGATAAAGAGTTTACTACATTGTGTGCACTCTTAGAACTACTAAAGTTGAAAGCTACGCACGGATGGTCAGATTGTAGTTTCTCTGATCTTTTGAATGTTATGGCAGAAATTCTTCCAAATCCAAATAAACTGCCCAGAAGCACTTATAAAGCGAAGAAACTTCATTGCCCGATGGCACTAGGTGTGACAAAAATACACGCTTGTGTGAACCATTGTATTCTGTATCGGTTCTCGCCGATAGTGTTGCACAAGTTTTTTATGTTCAAGATGCAGAAACTGAGAAGATGCACATTCAAGATGCATTGACATCTTCTCGCCGATAGTTGTTTCCGGAAAGCAAAATATTGTTGGGGTTGAGAATGTGGGAGATAATATAGAATATAATCAGTATAAAGAGATGTACCTTTTCACTGAACCAGAAAACATCAAGCGCATAGGGAGAAACATTAAAATGAATTTGAAACCCTATATGCGAGAAGATGTCAGTGCTGGAAAAAATGTATGATATATATGTATATATTTGTATCTTCTGAAATCAACTTAGAAGAATGCTCTATTTCAGCTTTAGATAGCATGTTTCAAACAATATTAAATTCAGCTTATGTTTCGAACATTATTAAATTCAGTATGTGTATATATATTTCTTCTGACCTATGATGATCAGGCTTGCCTTCCAACAGCTCGGTTCCAAACAACATCTAGAAGCACGACTCTTGAAGGTCCTGTCAAGCTAATCCCTTCACAGCAAGCTCTTGTAGATACAAGTAACACCTGAGACTCATTATTTGGATTGTTAAAAGCTTCAATCGAAGTCTGACAATACTTCGCGTCCATTTGAGGGCTTGTTTGGATAGGATTGGATCCACTTCAATATACTTGGTTTGAGGTGGATTGAGGAGAAAATTAGTTCATTCTTCACTTCAATCCACTTCAATCCATTTAGATTGAGTACACCCAAACGAGCCCTAAAAGATTTCTTTCTCTACTCATGATTTTAAAAACTTACGAAGATGCTACTTTATCAGTTCTAATGGCTGAATATATTGACTACAAATTAGTACCTTCTCTCTTAGTGCTTCACACAAGCGACGAAGCATACAACTTCAATCACAAATCTTGTTTTTACCATTTTCATAGGAATTTGATCTTAATCTTTCAAGCATAGATTTATCAATAATTGAAGCTTCCTCATGAGACATGTTAATGGCAGTTACAAGTGAAAGGTGTCTCGAAGCTAACGAAATCTCAACGGGACTGAAGACAAAGAGATGTTACATATGAGTAACAATGTCTAGGTTAGACAGCATAAAGCTATGATGGCAGCCTTCAACAACATGAAAAGTGGTGCCAAGGTTATACTTGCATCAACCAAGACATGTTGTGAGGGTATAACACTTGTTGGGGGCAAGCATATCCTTGGCTAAGGTTATGCTTGCCCCAACAAGTGTTATACACTCACAACATGCCTTGGTTGATGCAAGCATAACCTTGACATCACTTTTCATGTTGTTGAAGGTTGTCATCATAGCTTCACGCTGTTTAACCTGGACATTGCCACTCATATGCAGGATCTCTTTATCTTCAGTCCAATTCAGATTACATTAGCTTCTACACATCCTTCACTTGTAACTGTCATTAACATGTGTGATAAGGAAACTTCACTTATTTGATAAATATATGCTTGAAAGATTAAGTTTAAATCCCTATGAAAGTGTAAAAACAAGATTTGTGATTGAAGTTGTTCGCTTACTCGCTTGTGTGAAGCACTAAGAAAGTAGGTACTGATTTCTAGTCAATATATTTAGGCATTCAAACTGAGAAAGAAGCATCTTCCTAAGTTTTCATATGGACAGGAGGGAAAGAAATCCTTCAGATGGATGGGAAAATACTTCTAAGGATCGTCAGGCTTCAAATTGATGATTTCAACAATCCAAATGATGAGCCACGGGTGTTACTTGCATCTACAAGAGCTTGCTCTGCAAGGATTAGCTTGACAGGAGCTTAGCAGCATCACAGGCAGTTCTTAAACAATGACCGCCCATAGAAATCATTTATCTTCTCAGGCATTGGTTAGTTAAGAACCGTCTGTGATGTTAGCTACATCACAGGCGGTTCTTAATTAATAACTGCCTGAGAAAATAAATGATTTCCACAGTCTTTTGTTTCTTAAAATCCGCCTGTGATGTTCTGTCATCACAGGCGGTTATTGTATCATTCGTCATCACAGTCGCATTTTTTTACGGACCGCCTGTGTTTGAAAAATCCAAGCGCCTGTGAAAATGCTTTTTGTAGTAGTGCTTCCACATGCCAACCTCATGCGGTGAGCTGATAATGATGGATACTGATTTGTGCGCTTTTGGTGGCGAAAATCGCCTCTACTTCACTTCACACACCACTCAAGCATTCTCTCTTCTATGCACTAGTTATCCTAGTTCCTTAATGGATGTTAGGCCATAGAGAGGAGCCTCTAGTCCCGAGTCCAAATCGGGAAAGGTATGGCTCATGTATCTTTCTTTCCTTTTGTGACTTTATGCATATTAATAATATTATTATTAGTATCTATCTATTCATATACTTTGGCAAAGCATTTATTGTTTGATTGTGGAGTCCATATATGTGCTAGGTGTAGATGTTATTATGATCTGATCATAATGGCCATCTCATGTTATCATAAACATGATATACCACCACTATAGCCTAATCAGATAATAACATGATTATGTTATTATGAGTATTATAGTGCTTGGTTCCAAATTTGGTTCAACGATGTTTAGGTTAGCCATTGCCTCAGGATGAATATTGTTTTGCAACTCTTAAGGTATTTACTTAGCATGCAAGCGTGGTGCTTGGATAGTTAAATAGCATTGGATGCATCGTAGTCCACGAGTTGTAGAGGTAGGCGGCAGGTGGTGACAGCTCTATCCGTCCGTTGTAATCCTCCACATTCGACTATGACGTAGGCTCTTGGCGCGAGTCGCACGGCAGACCAGGGCAAGCTCGTGCCCAATACATTGGACCACTAAAGCCTAGTATTCATCACTAGCATATTCTTGTGTACACTAGTTAGACTATGTATATGAGTAATTGGAGCATAGTAGAAGCAACCCCTTCTCGTAGTTTAACCCTAAATGGGACAACCTTATCTCTAGGAATAGATTGCTTAGGTGTATGTCACACTACCCTTATTAAGACATACACTAAAATGTGATGATCGATAATAATTACCCCAAGATCGGTTTCAAACTGTGGTAACGTCTTAAAATGAATGATTTTTATACCTTTCATAAATGCCGTTGCAAATCATAACTATTATCAGACAAACAACGGATTAAAAACTTGTTTATCTCTTTTCTTTTATGTGACCAGGAATAAACTACTAGATGCAGAAAATGTTATGAAATCCGGTTCTAAGTGTGAAAGAGTCAAGGGCGTCGGCCTCTATGGTAGCTGGCTCTTGGCTACATAACTCATAACCTTGGTCCGTCGTCGCTGGCGAGGTTTAACCCTTTGCCGTCAGCTTGTTGAGGAAGAGAGAGATAGGAGATTGTAGAATAATGATCTTGCTTGCCCCTCTCCATGTCCGGTTACAAGGATATATGGCCCTGTGCCCTAACCAATCACTCCTAGATTTAAAGGATAAAAACGGGAACTAATCTCTTTCCAACTTAGGCAGGCTTGATGGAGTCCACCTCCTGCACGCGCAGCGTGTTCTGTGGCGCGGCGCACGTCACGACGGTGCATGTACATGCGCCCCCACATGACATCTCTCCCTCCCTCGAGATCATGCTCGTCCCCGAGCTAAAAGTCAGGGTACTTGCTGCGGAACTTGTCGAAGTCCTCCCAGGAAGCAGACTCCGTCGGCTCGCCCCACCAGTGGACAAGCACCTGACGAACCCCACGCGCCAAGCGAGCTTGCTCGAAACATAGCGGTTGTGGAACCACTGCGCAATTGTGGATGGCCGGTAGGGCTGGGGGCGAGGTCGGAGGTGCGCCGATGAACATCTTGACGACACCCACATGGAACACATCATGATGTCGGGCACCTAGGGGCAGTTCCATGCGCACAACGACATCGTTGACGACCTCGACGACACGGTAGGGTCCCACAAACCGGGGCTTCAACTTCCACGTGGTGGTCCTGGGTAGGGAGGACGCGGAGTGCTGTCGGAGTCGTAGAAGTGCCCAATCGCCCACCTGATAAGAGACCTGCCGATGCAGTCGATCGTAGTGGAGCTTCTGTGACGCCTGTGCCTGCTCCAGGCGGTAGCGTACATCAGCCAGGAAGGCCGCGCGAGCCTCCATGTCCTGGGAGCCGGTCACCACCCGCGTGTCCCCTGGCTCATAAGAGCAGATGGAAGGAGGATCGAGACCATATACCACTCGAAACGACGTGTCCTGGAGTGAGGTCTAGTACGCGGTGTTATTGGTGTACTCGGCCCACAGCAACCAGCATAGCCACTAGCGGGGCGATCTCTGGCAAAGTTTGGCGCGGTTGGCAACCTCTGTCTGACCGTCCGACTGAGGATGGAAAGTCAACTTCATGTGCAGCTTGGTGCCCATAAGCCACATGAGCTCGCGCCAGAATGTCAAAGTGAAAACTGGATCGCGGTCGGAGACGGTGGACTGTGGAACACCATGTATGCGGACAAAGTCAGCGAAGAAAGCCTGCGCCACAGACTCCGCCGTGTATGGGTGCGCGAGAGGGATGAAGTGGCAGTACTTGCTGAACCCGTTAATGACGGAAAGAATGATCGTCTTCCCATTCACCCTTGGTTGCCCTTCCACCAAGTCGATACCAATGTCGGCCCAAACCGCCGATAGCACAGGCAATGGCATAAGCAGCTCCGTTGGGTGTAGATGCTCTGACCTGTACCGCTGACAAGTACGACACGAACGCACAAACTCCTGCACCAAAGTTGTGGCGGATGCGGTGAAGAGTGCGATGGACGCCCTCATGCCCATCCTCATGAACGGCCTCCACGATCTCTTGCAGCAGCGATGACATGGGTGGGATGTAGAGACGCCCCCCCGGAGGTGACCATGTCATCGACCACTATCCAAGGCGCATTGCATGTATCCACCCGAACCTCCTAGTGGATGGCCACCAGGCCGGATCTGTGGCCTGCACGTGGCAAAGACGACCGATGAAGTCGAAGCGAGGCGCCGTAGCCAGTAATGCACCCTCCTCAGTGTCACAGCGGGAGAGGGTGTCAGCTATGGTGTTTGTGGACCTGAACTTGTATTTGACGTTGATGTCGAGGCCCAACAACTTGTCGACCAAATGGTGTTGCAGAATCGTAGAAAGGAGCCGATGGAGCAGGTACTTGGGGCTGTAGTGGTTCATCTTGACGGTGAAACGCCGCCCCCACAGGTACGGCCAACAATGCCATACAGCCCTGACAAGGCAGATGAGCTCCCGCTGATACGCGACGAGCGCGCGATGGCACTGTGCCACTTGCCTGCTATAGAACGCGATGGTATGGCCCTCCTGAATCAGCACCACGCCGAAGCCATGGGTCGACGCGTCACACTCAATGATGAAGGTCTTGGTGAAGTCCGGCATAGCCAAGACAGGAGCCATCGTAACCGCGGCCTTGAGCACAGCAATGGCCACAACTTCCTCCTCACCCCAGAAGAAACCGTCCTTCTAGAGTGGATTGGTTAGCAACGCTATGACGGCACCATAGTTGTGGAAGAACTTGCGGTAATAGCCCGCCAAGTCAAGGAACCCACGCACCGCTCACGCTGAGCGAGGCACCAACCAGTCGTGAATGGCCTGCACCTTGGCCAGGTCCATGGCGACGCATGAATCCGAGACGATGTGGTCAAGGTAGGCGACGGAGG
Source organism: Tuctoria greenei (assembly GCA_036927565.1). Classification (NCBI taxonomy): domain Eukaryota; kingdom Viridiplantae; phylum Streptophyta; class Magnoliopsida; order Poales; family Poaceae; genus Tuctoria; species Tuctoria greenei. The sequence goes on along the minus strand of JAYESD010000006.1, from coordinate 42,827,289 downwards.
TGACGCTGAAAGTGCACTTGGAACGCTTGACAAAGAGTCTGTGCTGGCGAAGCTTGGTGAGGATGGCACGCAGATGATGAAGATGATCCACCCAGGACTTGCTGTAAATCAAAATGTCGTCAAAGAAAACGAGCACAAAGCGACGTAGGAAGGGGCGGAGTACATCATTCATGAGAGACTGAAACGTTGCTGGGGTGTTGCACAGTCCCAACGGCATGACCAGAAACTCGTAGAGGCCGTCATGGGTGCGGAATGTCGTCTTGTGGATGTCCTCCGGGCACATGCGGACCTGATGGTACCCTGAGCGTAAGTCTAGCTTGGAGAAAAACCGTGCGAAATGGATTTTGTCGAGCAGCTCATTGACAACCGGACTCGGAAACGCTTCCTTGACCGTGAGAGCACTCAACGTGCGGTAGTCAGTGCAAAATCGCCATGACCCATACGGCTTCATGATGAGGATGATTGAGGGGGGGGGGGGAGAATGCCGAGTTGCTGCGGCGGACGATGCCCTGCTTGATCATGGTGGCGCACTGCTGCTCAAGTTCGTCCTTATGAGCCGCAGGGTACCTGTACAGCCGCACAGCCACCGGCGGTGCCTCAGGCTTGAGGATGATGCAGTTGTCGCGGTTGAGCACAGGGACATGCCGGACGGCTTGGCGAAGGAGTTCAACAGCCCATCAAGGATGGAGGCGTCGGTTGTTGCAGCATGGAGGCCCGGTGCGGTTGGTGATGCCAGGCTGCGCCAGCAGACATTGCGCCCCTCCTGCTGGAACGTCATGGTCCCGACGGTGAAGTCCAATACGATGGGCTCCGGCGTGGCCATCCAGTGTGTGCCGAGAACCACGTCGTACTCGGCTAGGGGCATCAAGAAGAGGTCAACGCTGAATGCCCTACCATCGATGATGATTGGGGCCTGGTGAAGGACCCAGGGGCATGAGACGCTCTCGCCATTGGCCATCGCCGCCATGAGCCTTGGGCGCGGCTCGATGTGCAGACCCGTGCGCTGTGCTGCCGCCTCCTCGATGAAGCTATGGGTCAATCCCGTGTCAATTAGCGAGACAAAGGTCGAGGTACCCAAGACCACCTGGAGCTGTATTGTGTTGCAGATGGCCACCCCGGCGACCGCATGCAAGGAGAAGACTGATGCTTCCGTGTCCTGGGCATCCCCAACCTCGGCGTCGACGGCAGAGGCGATCTCGATGCTGTTGATGTAGAAAATTCGTTAGCATACGCGTTTGTTTCCCCGCGTGTACTTGTCATTGCAATTGAAGCAGAGGCCCTGCTGATGGCGCTTCACATACTCTGGCAGGGACAAGTGCTTCACCGGCTGATCGTCCACCGTGGTAGTGGGCGCGACCACTTTGTCGATCTGGGGAGCAGGGAGGGGAAGGCACGGTGCAGGGGTTGGTAGAAGGCCACGGGTCGAGGCCTTGGCGGGCGCCGACGCGTACTTCTCCCGGAGCTTCAGCTGGCGTGCCAGGCTCATGGCCGCTGCAAGAGACTGCGGGTTGAGGACTTGGACGTTGAGGCTGAGCGGAGAAAGGAGGCCACCCGTGAACTGCTGGACTTGTTGCGCTTCGTTGAGGTGGCCGGCGTGAGGAAGAAGCGCCTGAAAACGGTCCTGATACTCCGGGACAGTGCTAGTGCGACGACAATCTGCAAATTCATAGAGAGGATCAGCGCGGAGAGGGGGGTCGTAGTGCAGGTTTAGCAACTCCATAAACCGGCGCCAAGATGGAGTGCCCTCATCCTGTTGGACATGGATGTACCACAGCTGCGCCCCGTCCTCCTGGTTGTAGGAGGCCATCCAGACCTTCTCTTCCTCCATGATCCGTTGCTGGTGGAAGTATGACTCGCAATGGTTGATGAAGACGAGGGGATCCGACTTGCCGTCGTACTGGGGAAAACCCATCTTCTGAAATCTCGGTGTCTGGTCATTGTGGTGCTCGCCAAAGCTCATCCTGGTGCCCGAGGACGCCGTGTGGTCGGAGGTGAGGGAGGAGGCAATGGCCTTGGCATTAACCTCAACCATAGTGTGCAGAGTATTGAGGGCGTTAGTGAGAGACTCGGCAGTGGCCTTGAGGTCGTTGGCGTCAACCATGTCAGCGGCACAGGATGCGGTGGACGACGAGGATGATGGCAGAACGGAGACTGTTGATGGAGATAGAGTGATGGCAGCTGGTGGTGAGGTGGATCGGGAAGGCGAGGATCGCCGAGGTCGTGATACAAGGTTGTCAAGGGCGTCGGCCCCTAGGGTAGGGGGCCCTCGGCTACGTAACTCGTAACCTTGGCCCGCCGTCGCCGGCATGGTTTAACCCTCTGTTGTCGGCTTGTTAAGGAAGAGAGAGATAGGAGATTATGGAATAATGATCTTGCTTGCCCGTCTCCATGTCCGGTTACAGGGATATATGGCCCTGGGCCCTAACCAATCACTCCTAAATTTAAGGGATAGAAACATAAACTAATCTCTTTCCAACTTAGGCAGGCATGATGGATTCCACCTCCTGCGCGTGCGCAGCGCGTTTTGTGGCGCGGCGCACATCACCGGAGCGCCTGTACGTGCGCCCCAACATGACAAAAAGGATAAAGGACATACATAATAACTAATAAAAGAACTAATGCTATTACCAATTTTTTGGCGTTTCTGTTCTTCAATGCCAAAGATGGTTCTTCCGGAGCAACTTCTGCAGCCTCTGCTTCTTTTGCTGCTGCCTTAGCTTCTGCAATGACAGACTCAGCCTCTGCAATTGCACGAGCAACAGCAGCTGGGCCTTCCACAGCAGTCATGGTTGCCATACGTGCCAATAAAGCATCAATTTGAGATATCATACGGGTTTTACTACCATCTCTACCTATCTTGTAATTCCGATTTACCTGCAATCTAGGGTCGGATGCTGAAATGCTCTAGACTTTCCAGTTGGTTAACTATTGTCTCGTGCCAGGATAATAGAAACATATTCATGGTTAGGACTCTTGGGAATTCAACAAAATTGATGCCAACGGCTCTGTAAATGGGGCTGCTTTCTCCAAAGAAACAGGTCAGTTTATAATTTTACCGTTAAGCCTAAACATGGTGAGATAAAACCGCAAACAAGAATTATAAGCATTATATTGAGGATATAATAAAAGGACATACCCAATACCAAAGGCTCCCACACATCGTGGGGTCTAGGGTAGGATTATTGGTGAAGGGTTATTTCTAGATAGACTTGCTCCTGTTTTGGCAAAGAGACTGATTCGAACCCCAAGACCTTAGAACACAAGTGGAAACACACAACCACTGCGCCAGATCCGCCCTTGAGGATATAATAAGCAAAAAAAAAAAACAAATATCTGAATGAACACTGTCCAATACTAGGTTTTTGTTGTTCACAATATCAGAATATGCATAAAGTTGTGCGTGCGATTATTCTGGTTGGCTGTTGCACATTGCAGAGTAAAATAACAAAAAAAATCCAGTCTGCAGCAATGCAACAGATTTTTTAAGACAGAGACACTAAAATGTGATGATCGAAAATGTTTACCTCAAGAAGGGTTTCAAACTCAGGTAACATCTTAAAATGAATTATTTTTTTATACCTTTCATAAATACCATTGCAAATCATAACTATTATCAGACAATCAATTGATTAAAATCTTGTTCATCTCTTATTTTTTTATGTGACCCGGAATAAACTACCAGATGCAGAAAGTATTATGAAATCCGCGTCAAAAGTGTGAAACGAAAAAAACATACATAGTAACTAATAAAAGAACTAATGCTATTACCGATTTTTTGGCGTTTCTGTTCTTCAATGCCAAAAATGCTTCTTCCGCAGCGGCTTCTGCAGCCTCTGCTTCTTTTGCTGCTGCCTTAGCTTCTGCCATGACAGACTCTGCTGCTGCAATTGCACGAGCAGCAGCAGCTGCGGCTTCCTCAGCAGTCATGGTTGCCATACTGCCAATAAAGCATCAACGTGAGTTCTCGTACGGATTTTACTAATATCTCTACTGTCGGTACCCTGCGTACGGGGTATCCCATAATACCGCAAGAAGTGTAAGAGAATTCCACCTGTCCGAGTTAAAGGCTTTCTCAGGCCCCATGTGTCACATGGCATTGGACCTGCCTTCTTCGTATGGGTAGCTTCGGGACTGCCACGTGTAATATAAAACCGGAGCTAAACTCCCAACATAGGGAAGCTCCGGCGTTGACACGTGGATAATGACCCCGGACCTAACCCCCCGAAGAGGGAAGCTCCGGTGCCACCACGTGTATGTCAGGTCTGGACCTATCTCCCCACAAGGGGAAGCTCTGGAACTGCCACGTGTGGGGCTTCCAGACCTACAACGGCAACCGCATGGACATTCAAGGGACAGTTAAAGCGGCGGTTACAAGACCTGATTACATGTCATTAATACTATATTAATGACACACGATTAGTGGACTGTTAATGGAGGTAACACAGCCATTAAGGCACGTTATCACCCTATTAATCACGCTTAATACACATAGACTGTGTATTAGGTAATTAAATATGCCAAGGCCATATGTTGGGACAGGCAAATGAGGTAACGGTCGGTCCTTGGATTATAAAAGGATTGCGTTGGACGATACAAAGAGACTCAATCTGATCCAAGCTCACACGCATACTAGTGCTTTTCAATACAACAACACAAACCCCGTGGAGTAGGATATTACGCTTAGGCGCTCCGAACATTGTAAATCACCTGTGTCATCATCTTGTTTCTGGTGTGGAGGCTTTGGACCTCCACGGGCTACATTTAGTAGTACCGGGGTGTCAGTACCCTGCGTACCGAGTACCCCTTAATACAGCAAAGAGTATAAAGGAGTTCTACCTATCAGAGTTAAAAGAGTCCTTGGGCCCCACATGTCACATTGCACCAAACTCGCTCCCCTCATATGGGTAGCTCCTGGATCAACACGTGTAAAGGAAAACCAGAACTAAGCTCCTAACAAAGGAAAGCTCTGGTGCCAACACATGTACAACAGTCCCGGAGCTAACCCCCAACAGAGAGGAGCTCCGGGGCCGACACGTGTACAGTAGCCCCGGACCTAACATCCTGTAAGGGAAAGATCCGAAGCTTCCACGTGTGGAGGCTTTGGACCTTCATCGACGCATACACTGACAGATCTTCTTCAGCATGAGCCATCAAGTGTAATTAAAGCGGCAGTTACAAGATGTAATTTTGTGTCATTAATTGTGTATTAATGACACACGATCAAGAGAGCTGTTAATAGGGGTAACACAGCCATTAAGGCACGTTATCACACTATTAATCATGATTAATACTCTTTAGATAGTGTATTAGGCCATCAAATATGCCAGGACCACATGTCGGGCCAGGCAAGCTTTGTAACGGTCAGTCCTTAGAACTATAAAAGGGTTGTACTACATGAATTGAGGGGACATTCTATTCAACATGATCCCAACTGACCAGCTCGCAATACAACAACACAAACCCCGTGGAGTAGGGTGTTACACTCAGGCGGCCCAAACCATGTAAATCTCTGGTGTCATCATCTTGATCTTGATCTTTGCGTGGCCCAACCACAAAAGAACCTCCGCGGGCAACTTCATAGCGGGTCCGGGGGAAGTGTCGTAGCAAACACTTCGACATTTGGCGCGCCAGGTAGGGGTCGTGGGCATACAATCCCGAGATCACAAGATGGTGAATTCAGCCGTTGGATCCTCCAATGGCAACCATGCTAGACAACCTGCCGGAGGCAATCCTTCCAATGTCCAACAACCAGCAGCTGCCGTTGTTCCAGCAGGCGCTATGGCACCACAACCGCCATCTATTCTAGCAAATAATGCTGGTCAACAATATGGGGCTTCTGCGTCGATCACTGCATCGACAAACAACAATCCTGAGCATGCGCTCATCACTCTGTGAGCTCTCCTGCAACACCCACCTCCTCCAGGTGCACCCCAGGGTGCTATGGAGCAGTGGAGAGCTGATGTTGACCATCTGGTCGCAGCTACGACTGCAGGCATCAGTAATCAATGTCCTCCCCCTTTGAGGCGAGCACCATCACAACGATGGACTTTGTCTGGCCAACTTGGTCCGCAAGTCTCACAACAAAGGAGATGTGTTGCATCTCAGCAGTTGACTTCATTGCCTCCTGGGGCACGATGCACCCACACCATCAGCAGGATTCTGACTCACAACCTGCGGACGGAACTGGATCGCCGTTACCGGCAGTAGGACGGTCGTGTCCATATCGAGTGTGCTCGGGTGAGAGGCTCGGGTCAACCCAGCTCCTCAGGGTGTAGGAGGAGGCTGTTCTTCCCTAGCCATACATTTACGCATGGTCAGATGGCCATAGAAGTTCCAGCCTCACCTACCAGAAAAATTCGACGGGACTGTCAACCCCACCGAATTCCTTCAAATCTACTCCACTGCCATACTGGCAGCAGGAGGTGATGAGACTGTAATGGCCAATTACTTCCCGGTGGCTTTAACTGGGACTGCAAGGTCCTGGTTAATGAGTCTTCCACCCGACTCCATTAATAGTTGGGCGGAGCTATGCCAGCAATTCACTACCAACTTCGGGAGCTCCTACACCCGGTCTGGCACTGAATTGGACCTGTTTGATGTAAAGCAAACGTCGGGGGAATCGCTACGGTCCTTCATCTAGTGGTTCTCTCAGGTATGAAATACCATCCCTTCAATCTCGAACTCTTCTGTTATCGTTGCATTCAGACAGTGCCTTCAAGATAAGAAGATGCTGGAGAAGCTGGCCATCAAAGAAGTTACTAGCGACACAAAACTCTTCAGTCTAGCTGACAAATGTGCTAGAGCCGCATAGGGCCGTGAAATGCATTCTAAGCCAGCTCCAGAGGCCAACCAGAAGTCCTCTGAAACTGAAGCCGCTACCTCCGATAGTGGTAAGAAGAAAAATAAACCCAACGGCAAAAAGAAGCCGTCGGCCGGCGCTCTAGCTGCTGCTGGTGGTGCAGCTCCTGGACGCCGGGGGCCATGCCCTGAGAAACGGCTTTGACCATCATCAAAAGATGGAGGCAATTCCAAAGCATGGTGTCCGATTCACAAGACAAACCGACACAACTTGGAAGAATGTCGGGAGGTTCAGAACCTTGCTGAGCGCTACAACAAGCGCCGGGAAGAAGCTCCTTTTCGTCAAAGGGAAGGAAAACAAAAAGTTGACGAAGCTCCAACCGAAGAGGATCTAGGTTTCCAGGACCCCAAAAAGGTCTTGAAAGACGTTTACAACACTGTCGATGACGACTCTGACGTCTCTGACAACGAACGTTAGGAGACACTGAACACCAACTATGGTGGTTCTTGGGACATCACCTCTCGCCGCATCCTCATGACAATGTGGCGGGACATGGCCGTGGAAGCTCCCACTGCTAAGGCGGAACCACATCGGAAGTGGATGGATACTCCCATCATTTTCGATGCTTCGGACTGCCCCCGGAACATGATCGGGGCTGGCCAACTCTCGTTGATGGTGTCACCCACCATTAACAATATTCAAATCGAACATGTAATGGTGGATGGAGGTTTCGGGCTAAACATCATAAGCTTCGAAGCTTTTGTTAATCTTCAGCTCCGGCATTCGGACCTTCGCCCATCCTGACCTTTCTCTAGAGTAGGTCGGGGAACCGTTACTCCTTTCGGTTCCATCACACTTCTCGTGACCTTCGGGACTCGGTAGAACTACAGAATTGAGAAACTGGTCTTCGACGTTGCGCAGATCAGTTTGCCTTTCAATGCCATTTTGGGTAGGCCAGCTTTATACATGTTTATGGCTGCGGCCCATTATGGCTACATGGTGTTGAAGATGCCAACACCCACGGGTGTTCTCCGGATTCGCGGGGATCGCACTACTGGAGTCACTGCTCTGGAAGAACTCTATGCGATTACTATAGCGCAAGAGGAAGCTTCTGGTAAGGAACCAGCTCTGAACTCCCCGAGCATTCGTCGTAAAAGCTCTACTTCCGCACCCCGTGTGCAACCAAGCGGCGACACCGACGTTCCCTTCAAGGTCGTCAAAATTGGTTCTGATGCTGCTCAGACTAGCCGTATATCGGGGGGTCTGAACAAAAAATAGGAACTCACGCTCATCACTTTCCTCAGGGCTAATGTTGACGTGTTTGCCTGGCAACCATCGCAAATGCCTGGGATCCCTAGGAAGGTGATTGAGCACAATCTGATGATTTACCCAGACGCACGGCCTGTACACCAGAAGCCCCAGAAGCAACCAATCGAGTGACAAAACTTCATCTGACAGGAAATCAAGAAGTTGCTTGAAGCTTGATTCATCCGGGAAGTCTTCGATCCAAAATGGCTAGCAAACCCAGTTGTTGTACCCAAGGCCGGTGGGAAGCTTTGGATGTGTATCGACTACACCACCTTAAATAAGGCATGTCCAAAAGATCCATTTCCACTACCTAGAATAGATCAGATAGTGGACTCCACCTCTGGGTGTGAGCTATTGTTTTTCTTATATGCATATTCTGGATATCATCAAATCCAAATGTCTAAGGAAGATGAAGAGCATACAGCCTTCATAACAGTAGATGGATTGTACTGTTATACAGTCATGCCATTCGGTCATAAAAATGCTACTTCAACATTTGTGCGAGCTATGTACAAAACATTTGTATAGCTAATTAGAGACTTGGTGGAGGTGTATGTCGATGACATCGTTGTGAAGATCAAAAATAAGGAGTCACTCCTTGACAACATACAAGCCGTCTTCGACAAGCTGCGCAGCACGTGCACCAAGCTGAACCCAGAAAAATGTGTCTTCGGGGTTAGCTCCGGGAAGCTTCTAGGGTTCTTGGTGACTCGACGAGGAATTGAAGCAAATCCGGCAAAGATCAAGGCCATAGAGGATATGCACCCCCAGCCCGCATCACAGATGTCCAAAAGCTAACTGGATGCCTAGCTGCGCTCGACCGCTTTATGTCAAGACTGGCAGAACGAGCATTACCCTTCTTCAAACTCTTGAGGAAATCTGAACCATTTCATTGGTCTGAAGAAGCAGAAAAGGCGTTTCAAGAGCTGAAACAGCTTCTCACCACACTACCAATATTGGTAGCTCCTAATCTTGGTGAGCCTTTACTGCTTTACATTTCAGCAACCACCGAAGTTGTAAGTATGGTCCTAGTTGCGGAGAGACCGGAACCACATCCAATTGTGGAGTTCGGACCCCACCGGGAGGGTCCAGAATCACCTGAGGACGTGACTGGGTCTCAGCTCCCAGACACGGAACCTCAAGATGATGTGCTAGGAAATCAACCTCATTCGTCTAAGGAGGATCACCTGGCTAATCACGATGATTTGGATCCTCCCAGTGAGGTCAGGGTTAAACAAGAAGTAGTTTTGGACCCCTCCGGGAGGGTCTAAGAAGCACAACCTGAAGGTCCGGAACCCTCCAGCAGGGTCCAGGTCGATGGAGTGGAAGCTCCAGGTCCTTCTGAAAGGGTCCGGACCCTCCAACGCCCTATGTACTTCATCAGTGAAGTACTCCATGACGCCAAGACAAGATACATTGAGGTGCATAATCTGCTTTACGCAGTTCTTATCGCCTCAAGGAAGCTTCGTCATTACTTCCAAGCCCATAAAATATCAGTGGTAACTTCTTTTCCACTGCATGCTATTTTACATAATCCTAATTCTACTGGGAACATTGCAAAATGGGCAGCGGAACTGGCCAAATTCGATCTAGAATTCATGTCAAGACAAGCAATCAAAAGTCAAGCCTTGGCTGACTTTGTGGCGGAATGGACTCCCTCTCCATCAAACCCTGGGGGCCACAGTGAGCAGAAGCCATAAATCAAAGTTTCGCTATTCACCGAGCCTCACTGGACCCTCTACTTCGATGGCCGGAGCTAGAATCCTTATCCTTGCTCTGACTGGAGAGAATGTCAAATACATGGTACATCTTGATTTCAAGGCAACCAACAATATGGCGGAGTATGAAGCCCTCATCTATGGACTCAAGGTGGCACTATCTTATGGTGTCAAACTACTGTTGGTAAAAGGAAATTCACAACTCATCATAAAAAAGGCAAAGGTGAATGCTCCTGCAACAGTTCTCAATTAGCTGCTTATATCCTTGAAGTCCAGAGGCTTCAGAAGGACTTCGAAGTCCTGGATCTCCATCATGTTCAGCGTGTACATAACGCTGAAGCCGACGAACTCTTGACAAAAGCCTCAACCGGAGCTCCAGCTCCTGATGGAATCTTTGTCCGATGGTTGTCAAAACCAACAGCTCAGCCTACCAAACTGAGCGATGGGGGTGAGACCAGCACCTCGAAGCTGGCAGTCCCGGTGGCCCTGTTACCATGGCGTCCACCAAGGGTCATAGGTGCTGTCGGAAGCTCCGAGCAACCCAGCACGCAAGACTCAGAAGCTCAAGTTAGCTCCGATGCATGGATCTCATAGATCCGGAGCTACTTGAAAGACAACATCCTTCCTGAAGACAGTGTATCTACTGATTGGATTGTCAGATTGGCTAAAAGATACACGTCGGTACAAGGGGATCTCTACCGACGTGGTGCTAATGGCATCCTAATGCGGTGCATTGCAAGGGAAGAAGGCCACGAGCTTCTAGCGGAAATCCATGGAGGCGAGTGTGGGAACCACGCATCTTCCCGCACGCTGGTCGGTAAAGCCTTCCGGCATGGCTTTTACTGGCCTACAACACTTCAGGATGCGGTTAAGCTGCTAGTGAAAAAATGTGAAGCGTGTCAGTTCCACGCAAAACAGATTCACACACCGGCTCAATCGCTACAAATGATACCTCCTACATGGTCGTTTGCTGTGTGGGGCATGGACATCTTGGGACCTTTCCCAAAAGCCGTCGGAGGTTACAGGTTCCTGTATGTCGCCATCGACAAGTTCACCAAGTGGCCGAAAGCAACTCCAGTTATGACAATCAACAAACAATCTGCAATCAAGTTCTTGAAGTCCATTATATGCAGATTTGGAGTTCCGAACAAAGTTAAAACAGACAACAAAACTCAATTTACAAGTGCCGCATTTCAAGAATATTGTGAAGACCTCGACATTCAACTATGCTATGCCTCGGTAGCTCATCCAGCAAGCAATGGCAAAGCCGAGAGAGCAAATGTAGAAATATTAAATGGATTCAAGAAGCGCACATATGAGCGCTTGAAAAAGCATGGAGCTAACTGGATTTAGGAGCTTCCATCCACATTATGGGCGAACAGGACAACTCCATGCCGGTTAACTGGGGAAACTCCATTCTTCCTGGTGTACAGAGCTCAAGCAGTCCTTCCTCCAGAGATCACCATTGGGTCCCTCCGGGTCCGGACCATCGACGAAGCCACGCAGGACCAGCTCTGGCGTGAAGACCTTGACCTCATCGACGAGGGAAGGTGCCAAGCAGCTGTTCAAAATGCACATTATCGCCAAGCAATCAAGCGCTATCATCAAAGGCATGTGCGCGACCGACAGCTTGAAGAAGGCGACCTAGTGCTTCGAAAGATACTCACTCGTGAAGGAATGAATAAACTTGCCCCCAGTTGGGAAGGTCCATTTCGAGTGATCAAAGTATCCCGGCCCTGATGCATTCGCTTGGCATATGAGGATGGGACACCACTCCCCAATCCTTAGAACATTAAGCACCTCCATAAGTTTTATGCCTAGAATCACAGAGGTGAGTCTGTAATTACACACAATGCATGTTGTAGAGTCGTTATACAAAGACGAGCAAGTCCTCTGGGAGAACATTCGGACCCCTTCGGGAGGGTCCGGGAAGTTCAAGTAACACTTGAGACAATCACAGCACTAAAAGTTTAACTACTTGCTCTGGGCTGGTATAAGATGTATAGAACATTTAGCATGGTCCAACAACCTAAGTGTGTCCTTGTGTCCCCTGTAATCCTGACCTATAATGAAAGGGATTGTTGTGTGAAAATAGACTCCACGTGCATTTACTTTTTGTGCAATGCTCAATATATCAAGTTATTTTCACCCCTCTTGTCTATAATGAAGTTGTGCAAATGTTTTTGTGCTTTGTTCCAAGTAATTCACATGCATTACAGGCCTTATTGATAGTCTTTTTGGATCTTAACATTGCTACATAGTCTACTTGCCTGAACGCCAAGCCAACATAGCTCAGGAGTGTGCTATCGACTTAGCCTGTTCCAGCACCCTAAGTACGCCGCTCTACCTACACCCCGGCAGGCCTCAGTAGGGTGAGCACTAAAAAGGCATGCAGATCTAGAAAGATTATATCAAAATGCTCGTTATCATGTTGAGTTTCTTCGGACCTAAAGTCCAAATAAGAACAATAAGTCACATCCAATTTATAGACAAGAGGACGAATTTTACTTTCTCTCTTGCCTTTAATGTGCAGGAAAAGAAAAAAATCATAGCATGGTAGACGACGCTGGAGCTACTAATCTCTGACATCCTCCAAGGGAGCCTGCCATCAACGCTTCATACGTTGACAGTGGGTATTGTTGAAGCTACTAAGCTCCAGAAACCTTCGGGGGTCTATCATCGATGACTCGTGCGTTGGCATCGGCCACTACCGAAGTTACGAACCTCCGACTATCCCAGGAGGCCAATAGTCGATGTATCAAAGATAAAGACTTCGTACCTAAAATTTACAAGTGTGAAGCATTCAAGTCGTCAACATAATTCCACAACCTTTGGTACATGTACACACTTCAATTGTACACATGTACCAGGGGGGCAACAAGATACAACACAGTATATTGAAGACAAAGTGAAATTCGAGGCAGAAAGGAGGATTTCATTAATCAAAAGTATTGGATTACAAAATTAGGGTTACAAGGTGCAAAAGAAGAAAATTCCTAGCTACTAGAGGATCTAAGTCTTGTTGAAAAACGAAGTAACCTTCTCAACAGCTTATTGGACACTAGCTCTGGCGGCATCCTCTTCCTCGGCGATGATTCCTTCAATGACAGGATCAAGGGAGAACTGGGGGGTCTCAGCTTTTGTAACGTGCTAAGACATACTCGGCGACGTTCTTGGCCAAGGACTTACCCTCTGTCTCCAGCTGATCGGCAATGACATTACACATCGCGTCGCATTTGCTGCCAGCATAGCCAAGTGCCACTAGCATCTGGTGCAGCTCCTGCGCTGGGTCTTCTGGGCGTACTGGACTAAAACCAAGAGGCGCAAGGGCCCTATATGCACGTCCCAAGAAGTCCCATACCATCAAGGACTCAATTGCCTTTGAGCTCCGCAGCTCTTCCAGTGACCTCCGGGCCGCTGCTAGCTCCGAACTCTCCCAGGCAAGGCGCTCGGCCAACTTAGCATGCTGCTACATGTTCTCAGCAACTTGCTTCTCCCGGTCGGCCAACTCTGTCTCCCGGAGGTGGATGCAGTTTCGCCTGTCAGCTAGGTCCTTTTCCCTGCCTTTGAATCTCTCCTCCCTAGCGGCAACATCAAACTCTCGTTTTGAGAGTTCTTGCCCCACCTTCCAGTTCTTCTTCCTTTCTTCCTCCTTCCATAGATCCAGCTTTTTGCTGCGATTTGCCAAATTCTGCTCACCCAGAGTCAACTTCTGGGTGACCTCCGCCTCTCTCTTTACTACATCCTCCTGCTGCTCTAGGAGTTTTTCTTCCCTCGCATCTAGGTCCGCTCGACGCTTCAGGAGAATTTCATTTAATTCATTATGTTTCTCGTGACGTTCGTCAGCAGCATCACGTCTCTCCTTGGCTTGCTCCAGGATCTCCCTGAAGTTAGCTTCGAGCACCCGGATGACGGCTTCTTTATCCTCCATTAGCTTGTCTCAGTATTCTAACCGGACATTCTCACTCTTAATCCATTCATTCTGGTCAGCCAGCCTCGTTTGGGCAAGCCATGTCTTAAAATGGAGTCTGTTGCGCCAACGCCTCAAGGTGTGACGCTCCTCCTCCAAGGCTTTGCTCTCATGATCAATGGCAAGCTAGACCCGTCAAAGACTTGAGCAGGCGTTGTCTATGGACAACACCAGAGGGATAGGTTTTGGGCCTGCTGGGATCATTTCCGCAGGCTCAAAAGGATTTTCCATCACAAAAATTGGGTCCCACTCTACAATAGTGGTCCCCCAGACTCCTGCAGCACTAGGGCCTCTCTCGGGGAAGCTCTTCAGTGGTAGCGGAGGAGGAAACCGTTGGGGTAATTCCCACCTCCGGTGCGGGAGTTGAAGGTGCCACTTCTGGACCTTCAGTCACAGGCTCCAAGGATGAAGGACCAGGTACCTCCGAGACCACCACCTCCGTAGCAGCAGTCGGGGCTTCGACTGGGGCCTCAACCGCTGCTAACTCAGGCTCCGGCACGGCGACCACTCCCTGGCTATTGAGCTTCAGGTGCCTCCGGCTCAACCGCCGGGCTTTCAACTGCTCCTAGCACAAGGGCCGGAGCTTGGGAGATTTTCGGCTCAATAGCCAGGGCTTCAACTACTTCTGGCTCAGTAGCCAGGGCTTCGACAACTTATGGCTCCAAAGCCATAACTTCTGGCATCGCAGGTGATGGAGCATCAGCCTCCGCCACCGCCGCCAGGAGTACATCTCCAACTTCTCTCCTATGGTCCGGCCTACCACAAGAGCATTGGGTGAGGACTCCGAGTCCAAGCTCACGACAGCTGGCACCGGAGCTGTCACAACTTTTGCCTTCGCTTGACGAGGAGGCTCAACGCTTGAAGCTGGAGCTTCGGTAGGTGCAGCCCTGGCTGCTGCAATAGGCGCTGGAGTTCCTGGCCCCTTCTTCGGCACCCTAGAAATAAAGGGAAGGGAAGATTAAAAACACGTCAAAAAAAATACTAGCATTTCAGGGCGGGCAATCGATGCTTACCTAGGGATGCTACCACCCCAGTCGCCTCGAAATCTTTTCTTCTGAGGCCCGGAGCTAGAGCCCACCAAGTTTTGTGAGACTGCAGCTTCGGACCTCAGTTGAGGGCCACTTGTAGCAGCCGGAGTCTTCTTAGCCGGAGCTTCTCTTGGCTTGGAAGAACTCCCGAGCTTGGAGTTTTTAACCGGCACTGAGGCTGGGGTTGACTGCCCAAAGCTTACACCTCTTGAAGACGCTTGGACCAGAGCAGAAGTAGCTACAGAGGATCTTCCCCGCTGGGGAGAAGGAGCTGTGGTAGAAGGAGCAGGTCTGACGGACATCCCGTCAGCATGCTTCAACTTTCTCTTCTGGCTGGAGGGCTCAACTGGCTCTTTGCCCCTGCGCTTGCCAGTGTCTTCAGTCGGCTTGGGGCGAAGGCAGGACCGCTTTTGGAAGCTCCGGGGATCACCAATCCGGTGGTCGGACGCCTTTCTACCTCACCAAGGTCGTCAAGCACCGGCATACTCCTCCGGAGCTCCCTACTGAACTGCGCCACAATGTTCAGAGGGAGGAAAGCTGCCGGTGGAACAAAGTCGTCTCCGTTGACGTTAATCCCATGCTGGAATTTCTTCAAATGAAACTCTAAGGATTCATCGTCCAAGTTGGATTTCAGACCGGTTTCAATCCGGTCATCATCCATCATGCTGTTAAGGGCCCACACAAGCTTCTCCCTCTTCTTCAGCGGAGCCCATCTATTGGACAGGAGGTTGACAAAAACCATCTGGGGAGTCACTCCACCAAGTCACTCCACCCTCCACGCATTCACAGATCCCGGTCAAGACGGGGTTGAAGGCATTTGAAAGCACCGGAACTACACTCTAGGTGTCGATGTCAACATTGGGGAGACTCTTGGGCAGCTCCAGCTTCTCGTGCTCCTCCGCCACAATGATGATCCAATCTTTTTTGCAGTTGTCCCACTTGCTGGAAGGAAACGACTTCAAGTATTTTAAGGGGCAGTTCTTGCGCTTTACAAAATAGTAGAAGCCAAAAAGCTCACTCCCCTTGCCAGTGGTGTGGATGGTGAAGAAGGTGCGGAATAGCTCGACGCAGGGGGAATACCCACCCACATCTCATAAAAGTGGACGAATATCACCACAAGGAGAAGAGAATGGGGGCCAAGGTGATACAGCTGCAGACCATAAAAGTCAAGCAGCATCAAAATGAAGGAAGAGAAAGGTGGAATGAATCCCACCATGGCGTACGCTGTGAAGTACTCCATATCTCCATTGCACTCCTTCTTGAACGGGAGCTTGTTAGCGCGGACCAAACGGTTGAAGGAGTCGCTGGACCACCCCATGTAGGTACGGACCTTCTTCAGATCATCATCGCTCTTGAGGCGGCTCATGGAGAGACCCAACTCCATTGTGCCAAAGCAGAGCAAAGGAAGGGAAGTTAGGCGGAGTTTGGGAGGCTCCGAGCGCAAAGATGATCGAAGGCGTAAAGAGTCCTCAAACCGTGCGCA
Organism: Tuctoria greenei; assembly: GCA_036927565.1. Taxonomy (NCBI): domain Eukaryota; kingdom Viridiplantae; phylum Streptophyta; class Magnoliopsida; order Poales; family Poaceae; genus Tuctoria; species Tuctoria greenei. The sequence continues at coordinate 42,810,983 of JAYESD010000006.1, read as the reverse complement.
CTTACCCTCTTAAGTAAGCCTCCGCGACGCTTTGATGGAAACCGTAGTGAGATCGAAAGCACTTTCTAAAAATCGACCCCATCAATGACGAGTGGTCTTGGGGCCACCCAGACGAAGAGATCGAGGTTCTTACCCAAGGCAAACCATTGTCATGATGAGTGGCAGGAAACCCGATGGCGGCACCCTAACAGGGTGCGCGGAACCAATACAGTTTTTGTATTGGGAACCGATGACTTTCAATTGCATGAGATCCTTACAGAAATATCTCATCTGCCGCATTCATAACAAGCCATGCGTTGATGGTTCACTCCCAGACCATCACTCCAACAGCACATCAGAAGGCTCTTGAAATCGAAGCGTGGGAATCGAGATTTGCCCCAACTCCAGCAGAATAACGTAACCCAAAAGGGTTTCTCCTAGAGGTGGGTCCAGGGGTCACTATCGGTACCCTGCGTACCGGGTACCCCTTAATACCGCAAAGATTATAAAGGAGATCTACCTGTTAGAGTTAAAAGACTCCTCGGGCCCCACATGTCACATTGCATCGGACCCGCTCCCCTCATACGGGTAGCTCCAAGATCAACACGTGTAAAGGAAAACCGAAACTAAGCTCCTAACAAAGAAAAGCTCAGGTGCCAACACGTGTACAACAGTCCCAGAGCTAACCCCCTGCAGAGAGGAGCTCTAGTGCCGACACGTGTACAGTAGCCCCGGACCTAACCTCCCGTAGTGGAAAGCTCCGGAGCTTCCACATGTGGAGGATTTGGACCTTCATCGACTCATACACTAGCAGATCTCCTTCAGCGTGAGCCATCAAGTGTAATTAAAGCGGCAGTTACAAGATGTAATTACGTGTCGTTAATGTTGTATTAACAACACACGATCAAGAGAGCTGTTAATAGGGGTAATGAAGCATTAAGGCACGTTATCACACTATTAATCATGATTAATACTCTTTAGACAGTGTATTAGGCCATCAAATATGCCAGGGCCACATGTCGGGCCAGGCAAGCTTTGTAACGGTCATTCCTTAGAACTATAAAAGGGTTGTAGCGCACGAACTGAGGCGACATTCTATTCAACCTGATCCCAGCTGACCAGCTTGCAATACAACAACACAAACCCCGTGGAGTAGGGTGCTACGCTCAAGCGGCCCGAACCACGTAAATCTCTGGTGTCATCATCTTGATCTTGATCTTTGCGTGCCCCAACCACAAAATAACCTTCGCGGGCTATTTCTTAGCGGGTCCAGGGGAAGTGTCGTAGCAAACACTTCGACACGGGCGAAGTTTCGTTTAGCCACTTCGACATTTTGGCGCGCCAGATAGGGGGTCGCCTAAGATCATGAGATGATGAACTCCGCTGCAGAATCTTCCAACAGCAACCACACTGAACAGCCTGCTAGATGTAATCCCTCCAACATGCAACATCCAGAAGGCGTCGCTGTCCCGGCGTGCGTCATGCCACCACCACCACCATCTGCCCCAGCAAACAATGGTGGACAGCAGGATGGGGTACTTGTGTCGGTCACAACATCGACAAACAACAACCCCGAGAATGCGCTAATTATTGCGCGAACTCTGTTGGAGTGCCCACCAGCGCCCGGAGCACCTCAGGGGCGATGGAGTAGTGGTGCGCTGATGTACATCATCTGGTTGTAGTAGCACTTGATGCCATCAGCAACCAAGGTCCTCCCCCTTAAGGTCAGGCAACAACTCAAAGTAGGACCTTGTCTGGAAGACTTGGTCCTCACATGTCACAATACCGACGGTGTGCTGCCTCTTAGCAGGTGACTTCCGCCTTCCGGGGCATGACACACCCACACCATCACTAGGATTCTGACTCACGACCTATGGTTGGAACTTGATCGCCGTTACCAGTAGCAGAACGGCCGCGTCCATATCGAGCGTGCTCGCGAGAGGCAAGAGGCTTGGGACGACCCTGCTCCTCAGGGAGTAGGGGGAAGCTATTCTACCCTAGCCATGCACTTACGCATGGTCAGATGGCCTTGGAAGTTTCAGCCTCATTTGCCGGAGAAATTCGACGGGACAGTCAACCCCGCCGAGTTCCTTCAAATCCACTCCATTGCTATACTAGCAGCGGGGGGCAATGCGGCCGTGATGGCCAACTACTTCCCAGTGGCTCTGACTGGGACTGCAAGGTCCTGGTTCATGAGTCTTCCACCCGACTCCATTAATAGTTGGGAGTAATTATGCCAACAATTCACTGCCCACTTAGGGAGTTCTTACACCCGACCAGGCACTGAACTTGACTTGTTTGCTATGAAGCAAACAATTGGGGAATCGTTGCGATCCTTTATCCAATGGTTTTCTTAGGTACGCAATACCATCCCCTCAATCTCGAGTGCTTCTATTATTGTTGCATTCAGAAAGGGCATTCGAGAAAAAAATATGCTGGAGAAGCTAGTGACTAAAGAGGTCACCAGCGTCACAAAAATCTTTAGCTTTGCAGATAAATGTGCTAAAGATGCAGAGGGACGTGAGATGCACTCCAAACCACCTCCGGAGGCCAACAAGAAATCCCTTAAAACTGAAGCCACTACATTCAGAGGTGGAAAAAAGAAAAAGAAGCCCAACGGCAAGAAGAAGCCATCGGCTGGCGCACCTACTGCTGCGGTTGCTGCAGCTCCGGATGGCCGGGGGCCACGCCCTGAGAAACGACATCGACCATCATCAGAAAATGGCGGCAGCTCCAAAGAGTAGTGTCTGATTCACAAGACAGATAAACATAGTCTGGCAGAATGCCGAGAGGTCCAGAACTTTGTCGAGCGCTACAACAAGTGCCGAGAAGATGTTCCTTTTCGCTAGCGTGAAGGAAAAGAAAAAGTTGACAAAGCTCCGGCTGAAGAGGAGCTAGGTTTTTAGGACCCCAAGATGATCCTGAAGGCTGTCTACAACACCGTCAATGACGATTCTGACATCTCCGACAATGAGCGTCGGAAAACATTGAACACCATTTATTGTGCTTCTTGGGACATCACCTCTCACCACATCCTCAAGACAATGTGGCGGGACATGGCTGCTGCAACTCCTACCACCGGGGCGGAGCCTCATCGGAAATGGATGGACACTCCCATCATTTTCGATGCTTCGGACTGCCCTTGTAACATGATTGGAGCTGGCCTACTCCCGTTGATGGTATCTCCGACCATTAACAATATCCAACTCCACCATGTAATGGTGGACGAAGGTGTCGGGATGAACCTCATAAGCTTTGAAGCCTTCGTCAAGCTCCAGCTCCGACCTTTGAACCTTCGCCCTTCTTGACCTTTTTCTATGGTAGGTTCGGGGACCATTACCCCACTCGGCTCCATCACACTCCCGATGACCTTCGGGACTCAGGAGAATTACAGAACTGAGAAACTGGTCTTCGACGTGGCGCAGATAAGTTTACCGTTTAATGCCATGCTAAGCATGTGACACCCGGTTCCGAAAATGAACCAAGTGAACGCATATGTGTGCCCAGGACATTCAACACACATACACGAGTGCATTCACGAAAGAGTATACAGAAGATTACCACACAACAAGAAAAAATAATCAAATTTTATTAAACAAACTATATTATCCTCGAATACAAGTTCCAATGAATATTAATGATAAGTTCAACTAATGCAGCGGAAATAGACTAAACTAAGCAAACTAAGCAAAAGGGATAGTACAACTCTATGCGACACCACAGGCAAGCTGACGGTAGACACGACCTAGAACTCCGCATTATCGCCATTAAACTCACAATCCTGGCGTGCAACTGTTGGGGCGGGGGGGGGGGGGGGGGGGGGGAGGGGCTCTTCAAGGGTGAGTACATGTCGTACTCAACAAGTGTAGAAAGTATGACATGTAGCTGATTCAAATGACAAATGTAATAATGGTTGAGTGCTGAGAAGTACATTAAACATTTGAAAAGCAATGTATTATACGTATGTGAAGTATTCCCATCATAAACCATAATTAATAACATAGCACAAATTTATATTCCATATCCATGACCATCATACCATTAACCATATTCAATGTCATAGTTTAATCCATAACTAGCCATATCCAGTACCAAACCATAACCATCACAAAAACCATCCCAATAACAGGTTCCCTCTAATCATGGAAGTTGTCCAGGTGCTCATAATCGGGAGCACAGCTATCCTGATAGTTTTGATAGACTCTGCAGAGTTTGTACCACTTTACCCACGTGTTCGTGATTTCATCACCTTTCGGTGACTAAGAATCTCCCTTATGCCCATGACCCGTCGGTCACATTACACACTTCCGTTGGTGTGTGGCAAAGAGATCACAAAATAGCCTTTACAAAGGGATTACTAGCCTATTTAGACCCCACTAATGTTTCACCGGTGGTGATGTCTCCTACAGAGCACATCTTCAACCAAGGGCCCCCTCTTGAGCCATTCGGATCCCAGGGTTGTCCCACCAATCATCAACAAACCAAATCCGACTACCACTTCCCCGAGCATCCTTAATGGTCCAAATAGCACTGGCAAAGCCCTAATTAATTAGCTACGCCGCACCCATACTTGGCCTAGTGGTGGCACTGTAGTCCTGGCTTATTCTCGCATGAACCGATCCTTAGATCTAAAGCAAGCAAACCACCATGACATCCAACCCATCCACATACCAGGCTTGCTTAGATCACCCATTACCATATCATATTGACCAGTTCACATTAACCAAAATATCATTAATGCATATTTAAATGTGTAATGTTGCTTTCCTATCCCAATTAATTAAGCGAAGCAAAAAGGTAAAAAGTTCATCCCGACTCTCTACCATAATTCCAGGCGACAAGGGTGGTTAAAAAATTCTAGTAAACTTCCTACCATAGGATTTCCCATCAAATTGACACAATCATGCAATCTGGCAAACAAAACATTTATTTTAAAACAGGATCAATATGCTTCAAGGACACTTCCCTTGCTTCGACGGATGGGGTTGCTCAAGCGCTTTGAAGTCTTGGTTCTGGAAACCCTCTTACACGACCTCCTGAGCACTTCCCTCTACTGGTGATCACACATACAAGAAAATACATACAAATCAACATGATGCACACACACTAATCAACATGCGATGACATGCATGCATGCAAAGTTCAATAATTAATTAACTACAATTGTTTATTAATTAGATGCAACTAGTTCATACGTGTTCATACGAGTTTACGGTGGTTTTAATGTGAATTAATGCTGCTGAAAATAAAATTATGGTGCAACTATGATTAAATTACGTCTACTAGATCCAATACGTCGCTAATATTCGTGACGGCTTAGACGATCGATGGACGAAGGCGACGCATAGACGAAGTGGATGGCGCAACGGTCCTCCAGCGGCACGACGACGATATCTGGCGGACGACGACACCCTCCTCTTTTTCTTCTTCTTCCTTTCTTTTTTTTTTCTTCCCTGGCAATGCCTCTATTCTTCTTTTTTTCCTCTACCAGCGGCTAGGGCTTCCTGGCGGCGCGGCTTTGTTTCTTCGAGAAAAATACGGAGGCATCGAGGGGTGGGGGGCGTTATCGGCGCGAGCTCTTGGCCGACTCGGCCACGGGGCTCGGGCGAGCGGCACCGGCCGTTGGGCGCGTGGTGCGCGGGGTAGGCGCGCTGGCGGCGCGTGCTGGTGGGGTCACGCGGCGGGCGAGCGGCGTGGTGTGCGCGTGAGGCTTGGGCGCGCGGTGCAGGGCCGGTCGAGCGGGGCGCGCTGGCTGGGCCGGCTCGGCCTGGCAGGCGGTTGCCCCCTTTTTTTTCTTTTTTATATTATTATTTATTTATTCTTTATATTATTTTTTAATTTATATTTTCTTTTTCTTTACATATATATTATTATTATATATTATTATTATTTTTTTATATATTATTATATATTATTTATTTATATATTATTATTATTATATTTATTCCCTAATACATGTTTTATGCTATTATTTTTTTTCTTCTTTTGCTACCCATATTTGTATATGTATGTTTTATCTTTTATTATCTTTCCTTTATTCCACAAATGATTAATGCATGATCATGTATGCAATGCATGATGCAAAAATTGAGGGTGTTACAAACCTACCCCCTTAAAGTGAATCTCGCCCTCGAGATTTGACAGCGTGGAGAAAAGATGAGGGAATTCTGCCCTCAGGTCTTCTTCATGTTCCCACGTAGCTTCGGCTTCCGTATGGTGGTTCCATTGCACTTTGCAACAACGGACCCTCTTATTCCCCGTGACCCTTTCCTTCACGTCCAAGATCATGATAGGTTGCTCGACATAGGACAAATCCTCCTAAAGTTCTAACTCCTCCAGCGGAACCTGTTCTTCTGGCAGCCTCAGACACTTCTTGAGTTGAGACACGTGAAACACGTCGTGTACATCGGAGAGATACGCCGGCAGCTCAAGTCGATAAGCTACCTCTCCTCGCTTGTCCAAAATCTTGAATGGTCCGATGTAGCGAGGTGCCAGTTTTCCTGTGACGTTAAACCGGCGTTGCCCTCGGATAGGTGACACTTTGAGGTATACGAAATCTCCAACTTCAAATACCAGATTCCTTCGACGATTATCCGCATGACCTTTTTGCCGCGACTGAGCAGCCCAGCATCTTGTAACACATCAGGACCAAATACTGGGTTCTCTCCCGTTTCATTCCAAAACAAAGGTGTCCTACACTTCCTTCTGTATAGTGCTTCATAGGGTGACATTTTCAAACTTGCTTGGTAACTATTGTTGTATGAAAATTCTTCATATGGCAAGCTCTTGTCCCAACTTTTCCCATGCTTCAAAGCACAAGCTCTTAACATGTCTTCCAAAATTGGATTGGTCCTCTCGGTTTGTCCATCCGTTTGAGGGTGATATGCTGAACTAAAGTTCAACCTTGTTCCCAATGCTTCATGCAATTTCTACCAAAATCTAGAGGTAAATCGAGAACCTCTATATGAGACTATCTTCTTTGGTACTCCGTGTCCACACATAATATGCTCCATGTATATTTCGGCCAATTGTGCAGCTGTATATTTGGTCTTCACATGGACAAAATGAGTTGACTTGGTTAAGCGATCCACAATTACCCAAATTGAGTCGTAACAAAACTGAGTACGTGGTAACCCAACTATGATGTCCATTCCAATTTCTTCCCACTTCCATTCCGGGATCTTCAATGGTTGCAATAATCCTGCTGGCCTTTGATGTTCAGCTTTAACTCATTGGCCACATCACACAATGCAACATATTCGGCTATGTCCTTTTTCATGCTGGCCCACCAATAGCATGTCTTCAAGTCCTTGTACATCTTTGTACAACAGAGATGAATTGAGCACGGCGAGTCATGTGCCTCCTTTAATATTGTCTCCTGAATATGTTTTACATTAGGCACAACAATTCTCTTCCCAAGCCATAAGGTACCATGTTCGTCCTCATCGAACATGAATTTTCTCCCCTCTTGGGTCCTTTCCTTAATTTCCTGAATTTCCTCATCCTTGGTCTGTGTCTCTCAAATTTCTTGCTCCAAGGTTGGGTTTAACTCCATCATCTCCATCTCATTTACAAATCCAAGGTTCAACCGTTCAAACTCCTTACATAACTCGGATGGTAACTCTTGAACCGTGAGTTGGTGGCTTACTCGTTTTCTACTAAAAGCATCGGCCACTACATTGGCTTTTCCTGGATGATAGTTGATCCCCAAATCATAATCTTTGATGAGCTCCAACCATCTTCGTTGCCTCAAGTTCAGATCCATTTGTGTGAAAATATACTTCAAACTCTTATGATCCGTATAAATTTCACACCTATGTCCAAGAATATAGTGTCTCCAAATCTTCAATGCATGTACCACGGCTGCAAGTTCTAAATCATGTGATGGGTAATTCTGCTCATGTTTGTTCAATTTTCTTGACGCATAGGCAACCACTTGACCTTCTTGCATGAGCACACATCCAAGTCCTTCCTTGATGCATCGTATAAATCCAAGCTTCTTGCTCATGTCTAGTAATACCAACACCGGTGTAGTGATAAATCTCTTCTTCACTTTCTCAATAGCATCCTGACAAGATAGAATCCATTTGAGATGCTTCCCCCTTATTAGCAACTTAGTCATGCACTTCACTACATTGGGTAGTCTTTGATGATTGGTTAGTCTTGATATCTATTGTGACGCATCAACTCCAATGCTGACTTCCTTATCAGTTGATTGCACTATTCATGTGGCATACTGGACCACTCCATTATGCTTCCATAGCCAATCCATTCCAAGTGTCGTGTCTGATCCTTGTGAATCCAAAACAATAAGGTTGGCGAAGGATTCTACCCCCCTTATTTTAAAACTTACTCTTAGACACACTATCTTTGTTTTCATCTTCCATACAGCTTCGAATCTTCTGGTGGGGTCGCACGGCGAGCGAGCGGGGTGGCGCGCTCGGGAGGCTTGGGCGCGCAGTGCGGGGCCGGTCGGGCGGGGCGCGCTGGCTGGGTCGGCTCGGTGTGGCCAGCGGTTGCCTCTTTTTTCTTTTTTTTTATATTATTTATTTATTCGTTATATTATTTTTTATTTATATTTTCTTTTTCTTTACATATATAAATATTAATATATATATTATTATTTATTTTTTATATATTATTATTATATATATATTATTTATATATATATATATATATTATTTTTATATTTATTCCCTAATACATGTTTTATGCTATTATTTTCTTTTTCTTCTTTTGCTACCCATATTTGTATATGTATGTTTTATCTTTTATTATCTTTCCTTTATTCCACTAATGATTAATGCATGATCATGTATGCAATGCATGATGCAAAAATTGAGGGTGTTACAGGGCATGCCTGCTTTATACAGGTTCATGGCTGCCGCCCACTATGGCTACTTGGTATTGAAGATGGCAACACCTTCCGGCGTTCTCTGGATCCGAGGGGACCGCACTGCAGGAATAACTGCATTGGAAGAACTCCATGCACTTGCTACAGCGCAGGAGGAAGCATCCGGTAAGGAGCTAGCTCCGAAACCTTCGAGCTCTCCTCATCGAGGCTCAACCTTTGCACCTTGTGTGCAACCAAGCGGCGACATCGACGTTCTCGTCAAAGTCGCCCAAATCGGTTTTGATGCTACTCAGACCACCCGTTTATCTAGAGGTCTGAACAACAAATAGGAATTCACGCTCATCACTTTCCTTCGGGCGAATGGTGACGTGTTTGCTTGGCAACCGTCACAAATGCCTGGGATCCCAAGGGAGGTGATTGAACGCAAATTGAAGATCTATCCCGACGCACGGCATGTACACCAAAAACGGTGAAAGCAATCAATCGAGCGGCAAAACTTCATCCGACAGGAGATCAAGAAGCTGCTCGAAGCTAGTTTTATTTGGGAGGTGTTTCATCCTAAATGGCTGGCGAGCCCAGTCGTGGTGCCCAAGGCTGGCGGGAAGCTTCGGATGTGTATCGACTACACCACCTTAAATAAGGCATGTCCAGAGGATCTATTTCCACTACCTAGAATAGATCAGATAGTGGACTCCACCTCCGGGTGTGAGCTATTGTGTTTCTTAGATGCATATTCTGGATATCATCAAATCCAAATGTCTAAGGAAGATGAAGAGCATATTGCCTTCATAACAATAGATGGATTATATTTTTATACTGCCATGCCCTTTGGTCTCAAAAATGCTGCTTCAACCTATGTGCGAGCTATGTAAAAAACATTTGGAGAGCTAATCAGATACTTGGTGGAGGTGTACGTTGATGACATCATCGTAAAGATCAAGAACAAGTAGTAACTCCTTGATAACTTGCAAGCTGTCTTTGAGAAGTTGCACATCACGCGCACCAAGCTAAACCCTGACACGTGTGTCTTTGGGGTTATCTCTGGGAAACTCCATTGATTCTTGGTGACTCAACGAGGAATTGAAGCAAATCTAGCGAAGATCAAATCGATTGAAGATATGCGGCCCCCAACCCGCATAAAAGACGTCTAGAAGTTAACTGGGTGTCTAGCTGCGCTGAGTCGGTTTATCTCAAGACTGGCAGAACGGACACTACCCTTCTTCAAACTTTTGAGGAATTCTGGACCATTTCATTGGTCTAAAGAGGCACAAAAGGCATTTCAAGAGCTGAAGCAGCTCCTCGCCACATTACCAATCTTGGTAGCTCCGAATCCTGGTGAGCCTTTACTACTTTATATTTCTGCAACTACAGAAGTTGTCAGCATGGTTCTGGTCGCAGAAAGGCAAGAGCCACATCCAATTCAGGAGCCTATACCCCTCCGGGAGGGTCCGGAGCCACCTGAAGGCGAGTGGGGGTCCTAACCCCGCAGACAAGGATCTTCAAGACAGAGTGCTAGAAGATCAACCTCTCCCATCTAAGGGAGTTTTAACAGCTGTTCAAAAAGATCCGGACCCATCGGGGAAGGTCTGGGTCGAACAGAAAGAAGTTTTGGACCCCTCAGGGAAGGTCTGGGAATCTCAACAAGAAAGGTAGGACCCCTCCAGGAGGGTCCGAGTCGATGAAGAGGAAGCTCTGGGCCCCTCCGAGAAGGTCTGAACCGTCCAGAGCGCCGAGTGTACTTCATCAGCGAAGTACTCCATGACGCCAAGACAAGATACATTGAGGTGCATAAGCTGCTTTATGCAGTTCTTATTACCTCAAGGAAGCTTCGTCACTACTTCCAAGCCCACAAAATATCAGTGGTAACTTCTTATCCACTGCGCGCTATTTTGAATGACCCTAACTGCACGAGGAACATCGCAAAGGGGGCAGCGGAGCTGGCCGAGTTCGATCTCAAATTCGTGTCATGACAAGCAATCAAGAGTCAAGCTTTGGCTGATTTTGTGGCGGAATGGACTCCCTCTCCATCAAACCCTGGGGTCCCTAGTCAGCAGAAACTGGAAGCCAAGGTTCCGGTATTCACCGAGCCTCACTTGACTCTCTACATCGACAGCTCCATGAAGAAGGAGGGGGCCAGAGCTGGAATCCTTCTCCTCGATCGGACTGGGGAGAAGGTGAAGTACATGGTTCACCTTGACTTCAAGGCAACCAACAAAATGGCAGAGTATGAGGCTCTTATCTATGGGCTCAAGGTGGTACTATCCTATGGTGTCAAACAACTATTGGTGAAGGGTGATTCACAGCTCATCATCAAACAAGTCAAAGGTGAATGCTACTATAACAATCCCCAACAAGTTCCTTATCTCCTTGAAGTCCAGAGGCTCCAGAAGGACTTCAAAGTCCTGGATTTCAATCACGTTGAGCGTCTTCACAATGCTGAAGCCGACAAACTCTCAACGAAGGCTTCAACCGGAGCTCCGACTCCCAACAGAATCTTCGTCCAGAGGTTATCAAGACCAACGACTCAGTCTGTCGAACTGAGCGAAGGGGCCAGACCAGCACCTTAAAGCTGGTAGTCACAGTGGCCCTATTACCATGGCATCCACCAAGGGTCGTAGGTGCTGTAGGAAGCTTCGAGCAAACCAGCACGCAAGACTCAGAAGATCAAGTTAGCTCCGATGCATGGATCTCGGAGATACGGAGCTACTTGAAAGACAACATCATTCCTGAAGACAGTGCATCCGCTGACCGGATTGTTAGATTGGCTAAAAGATACACACTGGTAGAAGGAGATGTCTACTGGTGTGGTGCCAACGGCGTCATAATGCGTTGCATTACAAGGGAAGAAGGTTGTGAGCTTCTCGCGGAAATCCATGGAGGTGATTGTGGGAACCACACACCTTCCCCCACATTTGTTGGTAAAGCCTTCTTGCATGGTTTTTACTGGCCTACAACACTCTAGGATGCAGTTGAGCTAGTGAAAAAATGTGAAGCGTGCCAGTTACACGCAAAACAGATTCACACACCGACTCAATCACTACAAATGATACCTCCTACATGGCCATTCGCTGTGTGGGGCATGGACATCTTGGGACCATTCACAAAAGCCGTCGGAGGTTACAGGTTCCTGTACGTCGCCATCGACAGGTTCACCAAGTGGCCGGAAGCTACTCCAGATGTGACAAACAACAAACAATCAGCTATCAAATTTTTGAAGTCCATTATATGCAGATTTGGAGTTCTGAGCAAAGTCATAACTGACAAAGGAACTCAATTTACAAGTGTTGCATTTCAGGAATATTGCAAAGACATCAACATTCAACGGAGCTACGCCTCAGTAGCTCACCCAGCAAGTAATGGCCAAGCCGAGAGAGCAAATGCACAACTCCAAAAAGACTCAAGACGCGCACATACGAGCGTCTAAAAAAGCATGGAGCCAACTGGATTGAAGAACATCCGTCTACATTGTGGGCAAACAGAACAACACCTAACTGGTCAACTGGGGAGACACCCTTCTTCCTGGTGTACGGAGCTGAAGCGGTCCTTCCTTCGGAGATCACCGTGGGGTCGCTCCGGGTCCGGACCTTCAACGAAGCCACGCAGGACCAGCTCCGGCGTGAAGACCTTGACCTCGTCGACGAGGGAAGGTGCCAAGCAGCTGTTCGGAATGCACGTTATCACCAAGCACTCCGACTCTATCATCAAAGGCATGTGCGCAACCAACAGCTTGAAGAAGGTGATCCGGTGCTGCGGAAGACACTAACTCGCGAAGGGATGAATAATCTTTCCCCAAGATGGGAAGGTCCCTTCCAAGTGATCAAAGTATCCCGTCCCAGATGCGTTCACTTGGCAACTGATGATGGGACTCTGCTTCCTAATCCCTGGAACATCGAGCACCTCCATAAGTTTTATACTTAGAATCACGGAGGTGAGTCTGTAATTACGCATAATGTATGTTATAGAGTCAATACACAGAGAAGGGTAGGTCCTCCGGGAGAACATCTGGACCCCTCCGGGAAGGCCCGGGAAGTTCAAGTAACACTTTATACAGTCACAGTACTAAAAGTGTAACTACCTACCCAGGGCTAGTACAAGATGTATAGAACACTTAGCTTTGTCCTACACCCTAAGTGTGTCCTTGTCTACCCTGTAATCTGAACCTATAATGAACATTGTTGTGTGAAATCAGACTCCACGTGCATTTATTTTTGTACAAGGCTCAGTATATCAAATTATTAATTTTACCCTTCCTGTCCATAATGAAGTTGTGCTATTCTTTTTTTAGTTTTTGTCGAAGTTATTCATATGTGTTACAATTGTTGGTCTCTCTGGATCTTAACATGTTGTATAGTTTACTTGCCTGAACACCAAGCCAACATAGGTCTGGAGTGTGCTACCGACTTAGCTTGGTCCTGCATCCTAAGTACGCCACTCTACCTACACCCCGGCAGGCCTAAGTAGGGTGAGTACTAAAAAAGCATACAGATCTGGGAAGATTACACCAATATGCTTGTTACCATCTCGAGTTCCTTTGGATTTAAAACTCAAATAAGAACGATAAGTCACAAACAATTTATAGATAAGAGGACGAATTTTACTCTTTTCCTGTCCCTAATATGCAGGAAAAACAGAAACTCATAGCAATGGTGGATGACGCCGGAGCTACTAAGCTCCAACATCCTCCAAGGGGGCCCGCCGTCGACGTTTTATATGTTGACAGTTGGTACCGTCGGAGCTATAAAGCTCCGACAACCCCAAGGGGCCTGCCGTCGACGATTCGTGCGTTGACATCGAGAGCTACCAAACCTATCAAGCTCTGATAAATCCAAAGGGGCCCGCTGTCGACGTTTTATATGTTGACAGTGGGTGCCGTCGGAGCTACCAAGCTCCGGCAGCCCCAAGGGGCCAGCCGTCGACGTATCGGAGATAAAGACTCCGGAACTAAAATCTACAAGTTCGAAGCGCTCAATTCATCAACATATTATCAAATCCTTTTGGTACATGTACACACCCGAATTGTGCACATATACCAAGGGGCGAATGAGATAGAGCACATTATATTGAAGACAAAGTGAAATTCATGGCAAAAAGAGCGGATTTAATTTATTCAAAAAATTGGATTACAAAATCAGGATTACAACAAAGGGCAAAAGGAAAAAGTCCTAGCTACTGGAGGATATAAGTCCTGTAGAAGAATGAGGCAACTTACTTGGCAACTTCTTTGACGATGGCCTTGGCGGCGTCCTCCTCTTTAGCAACGGGACCTTTGAGCACCGGGTCCAGGGAGAATTGGGTATCTCGGCTCACATAACACGTCAGCACATATTATGCAATGTTTGTAGCTAGAGATTTCCCCTCTATTTCTAGCTGGTCCACAATGACGCCCATCGTGTCGAGTTTACCGCCAGCAGCATTGAGGGTCACCAGTGCTCGGTCCAAGTCCAGCTCTGGATTGTACGGACGTACAAGACTGAAGCCTAGTGGTGTCAGCGCGTCGTTGGCTCACCCCAAGAAGTCCCACACTTGAATGGACTCAGTCTCCCTCAAGCCCTGCAGCTCCTCTAGTGACCTTCGGGCATCCGCAAGCTCTGAACCTTCTCGAGCGAGGCGCTTGATCACATTGGCATGTTGCTACATGTTCTCAGCAACTTACTTTTCTCAATCGGTAAGCTCCGTCTCCCGGAGGTGGATGCGGTTTCGACATTCCGCCAGGTCTTTCTCCCTACCTCTTACTTTACCTTCTCTGGTGGCAACATCAGCTTCTCTTTTTGAGAGCTCCTGCCCCAGTTTCCAGTACTTTTCCATTTCCTCCTTACTCCACAGCTCAAACTTCTTTGAGCGATCTGCCAAATTTTGCTCTCCCGATTCAGCTTCTGGGCAAGCTCCTCCTCTCTCTTCAAAAGATCCTCCTGCTGTTCCAGAAGCTTCGCTTCCCTCGCCTCAAGGTCCCCTCGAAGATTCAGGAGGACCTCATTTAATTCATTGAGGTTTTCGTGATGCTCATCAGCAACATCACTCCTTTCCTTGGCTTGCTCGAGGATCTCCCGAGAGTTAGCATCGAGCACCCTGATGGCGGCTTCCTTCTCTTCCAACAGCTTGACCCAGTACTCCATCCGGGCCGTTTCCCTCTTGACCCACTACTTCTGCTCAACAAGCCTTGTCTGAGAAAGTCTGGTCTCAAAATGAAGCCTGTTGCGCCAACGCCTTATGGTGTGGTGCTTTTCCTCCAGGACCTTGCTCTCATGATCAAAGGGGAGTTGAACTTGTCAGAGTATAGAGCAGGCATTGTCTATGGACAATGCCAAGGGGATAGGCTCCAGACCTGCTAGGGTCATCTTTGCCAGTTCCAGGGGATTCTCCAAAACAAAAATAGGATCCCACACTACAAGTGAGGTCCCCTGAGCTACCGCGGCACTGGTGCCACTCTCGAGGAGATCTCGAGCAGCAGCAGAGGAAGAACCCATTGGGGAACTTCCACCTCTGGAGCAGAAGTCAAAGGTGCTGCTTCTGGGTCTTCAGTTGCCAGCTCCTAGGGTGGAGAACCTGCCCCCACTTCTTCATGGTGCTCCGGCTCTGGACCGGACACCTCCGGAAAAGCTACCTCTAGGGCGACAATTGGGGCTTCATTCGGTGCCTCTACTACTGCTGGCTTAGGCGTCGGCACGTTAGCCACTTCCGGTTCAGCAACCGGGGCTTCAAGCATTTCTGGCTCAACAACTGGACCTTCAACAACTTTTGGCTCAAGGGTTGGAGCTTCAACAATCTCCGGCTCGATGGCCGGGGCTTCAATAGCCTCTGGCTCAGCGGCCAGACCTTCAATGACTTCCGGCTCAAGAGCCAGAGCTTCCGATCTTCGGCTCCTGCATTGAAACCTCTGCCTCTGGTGCTGTTGCCAGCGGTGCATCTTCAACTTCTCCCTCGTGGCCCGGCGCTACTACGGGAGCGTCCGACGAAGACTCTGAATCCAAATCCACGACAGCTGGCGCTGGAGCTGCCGTGACTTCTGCCACCACTTGAGGAGGATGCTCAATGATTTAAGTCGGAGCTTCAACATGCGCAGCCACAGTCACTACAACAGATGCCAATGTCTCTGACTCCTTTCTTGACAACCTGGAAATACAGGGACAAGAAGATTAAAAACATCATAAGAAAAAGTTTAGCATTTTAAGGCAAGCCCACAGTGCTTACCTAGGGATACTACCACCTCAATCGCCGCGAAACCTCTTTTTCTGAGGCCTGGAGTCAGAGCCCACCAATTCTGGTGAGACAACAACTTCAGACCTCAGCTGGGGACCACTTGCGGCAGCTGGAGTCTTCTGGGCCAGAACTTCCCTCGATCGGGAAGAACTTCCAGACCTGGAGCTCTTAGTCGGCACAGAGTCTAGAGTTGACTTTCCGGATCTAGCGCCCCTCGGAGACGCCTGCGCCGAAGAAGGTGTAGCCGAAGAAGATCTCCCTCGCGTGGGAGAAAGGGCCGCTGTAGAGGGAGCAGGCCTAATGGACCTCCCATCAGCGTGCTTCTGTTTTCTCTTTTGGCTGGAAGGTTCGGCTGGCTCCTTGCACTTGCCCTTGCTGATGTGTTCAACCTTCTGGATCGAAGTAGGGGCAGCCACCTCCTAAGAAGCTCCGGGGATTACAACCCTGGAGGTCCAGCATTTTTCTACCTTGCCAAAGTCGTCTAGCGCCGGCATCTTCCTTCGAAGCTCCCTGCTGATCTCTAGAATAATATTTAAGGGCAGGAATGCAGCAGGTGGAGCTAAGGCGTCACCGTCAACAAGCCCATGTTGAAATTTCTTGAGATGGAGATTCAAAGCTTCATCATCCAAGTTGGATTTCAAACCAGTTTCAATCCAATCGTCATCCATCACACTGTTGAGAGCCTAGGCGAGCTTCTCCCTCTTCCTCAATGGAGCCCACTTGTTCACCAAGAAATTTCCGAAGACAATCTGGGGGGTCACTCTTCCTTCCACGCATTCTCAAATCCTGGTCAAGACAAGGTTAAACGCGTCCGACAACTTCGGAACTACGTTCCAGGCTTCAGTGTCGACGTTGGGGAGTCCTTGGGGCAGCTCCAACCTGTCATGCTCCTCCACAACAATGACTATCCAATCCTTCTTCCAGTCGTCCCATTTACCAGAGGGGAACGACTTCAAGTACTTTAAGGGGCAGTTCTTACGCTTCACAAAGTTATGGAAGCCAACCTACTCTGTCCCCTTGCCGGTGGTATGAGCCGTGAAGAAGGTCCGGAATAATTCAACGCACACACCCACCCACATCTCGCAGAAGTGGACGAAAGTGGACATGAGCAGAAGGGAGTGCAAGCCGAGGTGATGCAGTTGGAGGCCATAGAAGTCCAGCAGCATTAGGATGAAGCTCAAGAATGGTGGGATCAGTCCTACTATGACGTACACTGAAAAGTACACCATCTTTTTGCGGCGCTCCTTCTCGAAGGGGAGCTTGCCGACGCGGACTAGGTGGTTGAAGGAGTCACTAGACCATCCCATGAAGGTCCGAACCTTCATCAAATTGTCCTTCCTGTGGATGCGGCTCTTGGGAAGACCTAATTACATCGTGGCAAAGTGGAGCAATGGAAAGGAAAGCTAGGCGAAGTTTGGGAGGCTTTGAGTGCAAGTTTGATCGAAAGCGTAAAGAGTTCTCAAACCGTGCATACATTCCTTCTAAAGTAAGCCTCCACAATGCTTGGATGGAAACCGCAATGGGAGCATGGTTACATTTCAAAAATCTACCCCATCAATGACGAATGGGCCCGGGGCCACCCCGACAAAGAGGTCGAGGTTATTAACCCAAGCGAACCGTTGTCATGATGGTCGGTGGGAAACCCAAAGGTGGCAGCCTGACAAGGCGCTCGGAACCGATACGGCTTTTGTATTGGGAACTGGCGACCTTAAATTGCGTGAGATCCGCACTCAAAGATCTCATCTGCCACATTCAAAGCAAGCCATGCTGCGATGGTTTAACCCAAAACAATCATCCCAACGGCATATCCAAAGACCTTTGAAATACAAGGCGGGAATCATGGATGGCCCCACCTCCGGTAGAATAATGACACAAAGTGTTTCTCCCAGAGGTGGGCCCGGGGGCCACTGTTGGTACCCTGCGTACCGGGTACCCCATAATACAACAAGAAGTGTAATAGAATTCCACCCGTCTGAGATAAAGGCTTCCTCATGCCCCACGTGTCACATGACATTTGACCCGCCTCCCTCATATGGGTAGCTCCAGGAGTGTCACGTGTAATATAAGACCAGAGCTTAACTCCCGACATAGGGAAGCTCCAACGTTGACAGGTGGATAATGACCCCGGACCTAACCCCCCGAAGAGGGAAGCTCCGGTGCCGCCACGTGTAGGGCTTCCAAACCTACAACGCCAACCGCATGGACATTCAAGGGACAGTTAAAGCGAGGGTTACAAGACTTGATTACGTGTCATTAATGCTATATTATTGACACACGATTAGTGGACTATTAATAGAGGTAACACAACCATTAATCCACGTTATCACCCTATTAATTATGCTTAATACTCATGGACTGTGTATTAGGTAATTAAATATGCCAAGGCCACATGTCAGGTCGGGCAAATGAGGTAATGGTCGGTCCTTGGACTATAAAAGGACTACGCCGCACAATACAGAGAGACTCAATTTGATCCAAGCTCACACACATACTAGTGCTACTCAATACAACAACACAAACCCCGTGGAGTATGATATTACACTCAGGCGGCCCCAACCACGTAAATCACATGTGTCATCATCTTGTTTCCGATCTCTGCGCACCCAAACCAATACAAGAACCTCCGTGGGCTACATTTAGTAGTATTGGGGGAAGTGTCGTTTAGCCACTTTGAAATCTACCTATCTTGTACTTCCGATTCACCTGCAATCTAGGGTCAAATGCTAAAATGCTCTAGACTTTCCAGTTGGTTAACTATTGTGTCGTGTCGGTATAAAAAAATTCATGATTTAAGACTCTCGCGTGCCCAAAAGCTTTGCAGGACCAAGATTTTCACAGGCCCTACTAAACCTAGGCGGCAACCAGGCGCTAGATGACAATTAGGCACCGACTAGGTCAGTAATTAACAAACATTAAATATACTTAATCATATATATATAGATATATATATCACATAATTAACAAGCAAAGTAACATAAACATAGATAAAACTAATTTTCAACTGGTAACAGACTGTACCCGTCTCCTGCCCATGAACGCCACCCAACCAACCAACCTCACCGCCGTTCACGGTGGCTGCCGGCACGGGGGCATGGCCTTCTCCGAAGCCCCCCCCCCCCCCCCCTCCCGGTGTCATGGTGGGAGTGGGAGAGAGGCCAGTGGCCGCGCTCAGACAATAGGACTTCAGGTTCTCACCCTCTTCAAAATCCTCTATTCACCATCCTTCCTCCACATGGGGTGTTTTCTTCTTTGTTGCACTATTCCGTCGGTATACTTTTCAACTCACTGAGAGTTCAGTAGCATGGGCTCTACCCGTAGCTTTAGGCAGAACCCCAAAGGGGTTCCATGTGCAATTTGAAAAAGAGCACCATTACCGCTTTGTAGTTGCATCTAAGCAAGTTGGCCTCCTCATTCAGTCCATGGAAAGAGTCACCACATAATCCTTTCACGTCT
The DNA here is from genome assembly GCA_036927565.1 of Tuctoria greenei. Taxonomy (NCBI): domain Eukaryota; kingdom Viridiplantae; phylum Streptophyta; class Magnoliopsida; order Poales; family Poaceae; genus Tuctoria; species Tuctoria greenei. The sequence goes on along the minus strand of JAYESD010000006.1, from coordinate 42,791,500 downwards.
ATTTCTACCTATGGAGGGATGGGGGTCCTAATTGACAAAGGAATTGGAGAGTCTTGCAAAGAGAAGAAGACTCGCAATTATAGGTGGCCAAATAAGTCGAACCAAATCGACTATATCCTCACCAGGAGAAGGGAGGGGGGCATGTTTAGATTGTAAGGTGATTCCTGGGAATGTGTTGTTCACAACATAAACTTATAGTAACCGACTTTCATTTCCACATGCATGTGTCATGAGACAAAGGTGCTAAAACCGCAAAAACAAAGTGGTGGAAGTTGAAGAATGAAGCGCAGCAATCATTCAAAAGGAGGATGATCGCAGAAGGACCTTGGAGAGAAGAACAAGATGCGGATAGTATGTGGGTGAAGATGGCGACTTACGTTAGGAAGGCAGCTAGGGAGGTGATTGGGTGGACAAAAGGTAAGAAACTTGTAGATAAAGACACTTGGTTGTGGAATGAAGATGCAAAAAAAGCTATTAAGGAGAAGAAGGATTCTTTTAAGAGCTGGCATAATTAGAGAAGTGCAAGTAACATGGAGAAGTGTGAAGAGGCTAAAAAAAATGCAAGGCGTGTTGTGAGTAAAGCACGGGGGCAGGCCTATGATGCGCTATACGAGAGGCTAGGTACAAAAGAAGGCGAAAAGGATATATACAAGATGGCGAAACATCACGAGATTAAGAACAGATGGCGGGACTACTTCAATAGACTATTCAATGATGGGAATGAGAGCATTAGGTTCGAGTTGGATGACTCATTTGATGACACCAACACATGATTCGTGCGGAGTATACAAGAGTCACTACCAGGGTTTCGGGTTATTGCGACGAAAAAAATCGTTGCAATAGGTCAAAATTCGTCGCGATAGGTTGTTGTTGCAACGAAATAGAACGTCGCAATAGTTTTTCTGACTCGTGGCGATAACAGCGTGGCAATAGGTTATTGCGACGACATGACATCCGTGGCAAATAGTATGGTATTGCGACGACTCCACGTTGGTGGCAAATAGTATGGTATTGCAACAGTTTAACGTATTGCGACGATTTAACGTATTGCGACGAAAATATCGATGTTGCAACAATGTCACATTCGTGGCAAAAAGTATGGTACTGCAACGACTCCACGTTCGTTGCAAATGGTATGGTATTGCAACGGTTTAACGTATTGCGACGATTTAACGTTTTGCAACGAAAATAACGGTGTTGCAACGATGCCACATTCGTGGCAAAAAGTATGGTATTGCAACGACTCCACGTTCGTGGCAAATAGTATGGTATTGCAACGTTTTAACGTATTGCGACGATTTAACATATTGCAACGAAAATAACGGTGTTGCAACGATGCCACATTCATGGCAAAAAGTATGGTATTGCAACAGCTCCACGTTCGTGGCAAATAGTATGGTATTGCAACGGTTTAACGTATTGCGACGATTTAACGTATTGCAACGAATAGTATGTTATTTGCGATGATTTCACATCTGTGGCGATAAGTACGGTATCGCGACGATTTCATACTCATGGCGAATAGTATGGTATCGTGATGTTTTCACATTCGCGGCGAATAGTACGGTGTTGCAACGATTTCACATCCGTAGCGAATAGTACGGTATGACAACGTTTTTACATTCGTGGCGAATAGTATAGTGTTGCAACGATTTCACATCCGTGGCGAATAGTACGGTATCACGACGATTTCACACGCGTGGCGAATAATATGGTATCACGACGTTTTCACATCCGCGGCGAATAGTACGGTATCGCGACGATTTCACACTCGTGGCGAATAATATCGTATCACGACGTTTTCACATTTGTGGCGAATACTATGGTGTTGCAACGATTTTACTTCCGTGGCGAATAGTACGGTATCGCGACGATTACATACTCGTGGCAAATAATATGATATCGCGATGATTTCACAGCCGTGGCCAATAATACGGTAATGCAACGATTTCACGTTCATGGCAAATAGTACGGTATTGCAACGATTTCAAAACCGTGACAACAGTATTGTATTGCAACGATTTCTAATGTGTGGCGATAGGTTCGTAATGCAACATATTCAAATCTATTGCAACAGGGTCATAATGCGATGTTCTCTAGGTGGTGGCAATAGCAGTCTAGTGCAATGCTTTTTTGGTCGTAGCCAAATGTTTGTAGTGCAACGTTTTATAATTTGTGGCAATAGCTAGCTTCCTATTGTAACAGTTTATTTTCGTCGCAATAATCTGTTAATGCCACGTTTTATAATTAGCGGCACTAGAATCCTAATGCACCATGTTTGAAAATTAGTGGCAACAGAATCAATTTATTCGCACATGATACGTCTGTCGACTTAACAACAAACATCCAACAATTGATGCAACGCTCAAGGACCCTTGCGTCATTGCGAGACGATGTTATTTATAGTTTTTTCAGGTTGCAACATTGTACCCATTAAAAGAGCACCACGACGAGATGTAATATTAGGAATAGTTTCTCGAACATCCAGCTTCGACTTTGTGCGAGCAGAAGCCTTTTGTGGAGTTACTGCTGGCCAGTGTTGATTTTGCAAGCTCTCCATCATTCTGTGCATGTCTGCTAGCTCCTTTTCTTGCCGTTCAGAATTGGCTGCCATCTGATCATGTAAAGCCTGGACTTCCTGGTTGAGCTTTTCATTTTCCTAGACGAAGACATCCATCTAGGAGGTCATATAATCATTTCTTCCTTCCAACTCTTGCACCTGAGAGCTGAGGTCTTCATTTCTATTTTGCAAGGATCGAACTTGCTGGCCGAGCTGGTCAGACATCTGGATACGCAGTCTTTCAGAACATTAGGTTTAGCCATATAACCATGCCCCTGAAACTATGATCCTCCAGAACCGGTTGCGGATATATAAGTAAGCTGGAAGATGTCGTTTCTTTCCTCATCTGGGATTGGGACTCCCACCTCAGCTTCCTTGACGTTGATTTGGGCACGTGCCTGGGTCTATATACAAAAAGAAAAGACATTGCAAATATTTATTTAAATGGGGACTGTTTGAAGTGTTTCTCACATGTACAGCTTCTGCCTGCTCGTTTGCCCATTGACCGTTCTTCACATGGCTTGCCTCCCACAGTTCTATGTCATCGGGTTCTTTTCCGGTCTCTGGGTCTCGCTACATCAAATACAAGAAAAATTTGATTGAATGGTTGCAATGCAAAGTAAAAGCATAATTTAGTTTTCATACCTTCTCGTAACTAAGTTGGGCATAGTATTTCGAGCCAAGCACGTATTTTGTCTTTTGAGTACTTCGATTTCGGGAATTGGTTCTGCTTGTTGACTGCAATTTTAAGAATTAATTTCATGAATGGGTGTTATCAAATAGTTTTTGTAGGATATGAAGGTATTAGAAAGCTAGCTGACCTTGAATCGCTCGGACCCAAAATAGTCCAAAAGCGGCAACCAATCGGAATCTACTACGTCAACAGGCTTGTTTTGTATACGTTCCTCATTGGTCGAATACTTCTTATAGGTGGCATGCAATGTTGATCGCCACCCCTTGTAGCGCTCACCAACAATCTTCAATATTTTTCTTCTGGTATCATCTGTGTCCTCCAAGTCCTAGGCATTCTGTACATTGTATATCACAGTATTATAAACGTACAAGATGGAGGTCGCTTGAAAAAAATACTTATGTGGGGTGTCACAACACTAACCAGAATGCCTCTCACTATATCACTCTTCGAAGTATCGCCAACCTCTGCCCACTTCCTTACACCAGCGAGGGGTGCATTTTTTTTGTTGTAATAACCACATCATCGACAAAGTGCCACTGATTAGGACCAACCGCAGCACCCAACCTATCGGACCACTGATCTTGTAGCTTCCGATTTTGATCATTCATTCTATTTGCTGATGCTAGATAGCGCAATTTAGCAACCTTAAGTCCTTTAGCAACCCCTCTTCCAAACTTATTTCCTTCTGTTAGTGTCATTTAAACGGTAAACATTTAAGCAAATTAGCAACTGACCAGGCCTAGTATCATGTACAAATAGTGTGAAAGAAGAAGAAGTCTGATGTTTTACCATCTTCAGGATGAGTGCAGCAAATACGAGCATGGGAACATCGCGTCGCAACAGCATTTTGCTCCATATTGGGCGATGCATCGACTTGTTGACTTCTTTGTTGCTGTTCATACCCTACAATCAGGCATCAGGCAGTAGTCAGTGGCGCTACAACACCCGTAGTACTGCAGGGGATTTTCAGTCCAGCTGCGAAGCAGGAAAGACAGTAGTTGGCAATGCTAGAGAAAGAGAGGGTTCGCCGGATGCTCATCCTCTGTAGTACTGCCGGTTCGGTCTGACCGACATCAGTAGGAGCGCGTCTCGAGGCGAATTGGTGGCAGGGCGAGCCATGGACGTCAGTGGTATTAGCAGGTAGAGGATGCAAGACAGATGGGGCGGGTAGCTTGCGACGTTTAACAAAGCTAGGGTTCAGTCTGGCAGTGCAGTGACCACATTTAAGTCAGAGGATCGACATCCAGATCACACCGGTGATCTCACGTGACTTACGTTTTTACTACAGGCGATGCAGTAAAGATCCAACGGTGTGATTCCATTGGATCTTTACTGTATCGCGTGCAGTAAATATGTATAAGTCAAGTGATCTGCGTCCATTGATATCACCCCGAAGCAAATCTCGAGGCTAGGAGGACAGTGTGGCGGATCTAGGAATTAAATTTAGGTGGATTGCATACTGATATTTTGCTTTGCATGTTAGCATCTCGCCCTAATGTGCTACTAGAACGGATACATGAATATAATCTTGCGTTAATTACCAGACACCAGCAACGCATTTGGCAGTGTAAAAAACAAAATTGAGATCATATAAGCAGCAATGAACCCTCATGTACATGCATCTCTAAACTATATGATGCTAACATTTCTTAGTGGATAGGGGCTAATGATATTGGACTATTTTTTCCAGGGTATGCCATGTCATATGGGGCATAGCATGTAGGTACGCCGTAATGACAAGGGGTTTGCGGGTGGTGGGGTCATCATGGCATGTGAACGATGGGACGTGGAGATGTAGGGAGACGCGTCGGGAAGGACAGTGAAGTGACCACCAGCAGGGCATGGGCGCCGGCCGGTGCCGGAGTGACCGGCGGTGACATGGGTTTGCGGGCGGCGGGGTCATCATGACACGCGAAGGATGGGACATTGCGATGGTCGAGGGATACGCATTTCTGAGGACACCGAAGTGAGCAGCAGCAGGGCGTGGTCGCCGGTGCCGGAGTGGCAGCAGCGAGAGAGCCCAGCGTGCGCGTGTAGGCATCAATAAATCAAGCCATCACATATACTCACCAGCAGGGCGTGGGCGCCGGCCGGTGCCGGAGTGACCGGTGACGACAGGGGTTTGCGGGCGGCGGGGTCATCATGACATGCGAAGGATGAGACGTGGCGATGGTGGAGGGAGACGCGTCGGGGAGGACCCTGAAGTGAGCAGCAGCAGGGTGTGGTCGCCGGTGCCGGAGTGGCCGACGGCGAGAGAGCCCATCGTGCATGTGTAGGCATCAATAAATCACGCCATCACATATACTGATTAACTATTAATTGGGACTAGGAAACTACAATCGCAATGCTGAAATATTTAGTAGAGCCCGGTACATATTTATACTCGTAGTACCAGCATGGGATGACGAATCTTAGGGTTCCTGAGCATCAGGTGCTGCAATATTCTTTGCATACGATGCAAAGGAATCAACGTGTTATAAATATGTGTATTTTGATAGTAAACACATTTATAGTTATACAGGTGCATGTTGCCCATGACGATTACTTGTAGATGACATGACGGTTTGGTGTCTTGTTCCTAAAGTAAATAGTATATATAGTAAGTAACAGTGATAATGTCAGATTACATGAGGATGTGTATTTTAGATCGGGCGGTGTGGTTGCTATGAACTGAAAATGTTTGTTCTGAACGGAGGAATTAGAAATGAAGGAGTAGGAAAAAAATCGTACAATTCGAGAAAGAAAAACAAGAAAAACGTGTATAAACCGTGGGAACTGAAAATCATAGGAATACATGTTTGGATCACAGGAATGAGAGTACAACATTGGGAGCGGTTGATAAGATAACCTTGGCGTCATTTACTTCTAAATCTAGAAATTACATAGTACATGCGGTTTTTAATAGTTATCTTTCCTGACATGGAAATGTACTAGAAATACACTACCATAAACTGTCAGAGCGACATTTATTTCGGGGCAGAGGTGTAGTGTATTTTATATATGGAAAAAAGTATAATGCAATCAAATGCTAGGGTAAAATAAAAAGATGAATCGACTGTGGGATGCAGATCTAACGATTGAGGATAGTTGATTGCACGATTGCACCATTAATCAGATTTTATACTAGACATTCATGAAACATAAGAGCATATAAGAAGGAGTTGGGACGACAACTAGGAATGAACTGGCTGCAGCTGTTGGGACGACAACTAAAGCGATAAAGAGGGAGTAGCTCTATAAAAAGACGGCATGGATCGTGTAGAACTTACGTAGCACAAAACTGGAGTCCGAGATGTTGTAGGGCGGGGTCGGCGACGAAGAGGTACGGTAGAGCCCGTCAAACATGGTCACTCGACGTTGTACCCACAGTCACCACCACCACTCACACGGGAATTTCTTAGGAATGCAAGTTTGGAACACAACACTAAGAGGAGAACATGTGTGCCGGGAACGGAAGCCACTGTGGGATTAGAGGGAGATGCACATTTATATTCGTCGTGGCTAGCTACAAATGGGCGGGACTGGAATTTTGGGCGCACTGAGTGAAGTTTCAATTGTGAAAATCTCAATTGTACGCGCCAAGAAGAACGAAAAATTTTTCGAGGGACCGCTACTTGCCGTTCATCTTTATTTTCATGGAGTGTAAAAGCAGTCATGTGGTAGTGGGACATTCCAAAAAAAAATACGAACAAAAATATGAATCGCCAAATGTATCATTGTGTTAATGCAAACGACATGCAAATACAGAGAACACCCAAGTCCACGAAAGGAGAACGGCAAATCCATGGTCTAGTAAAAGGTAAACAATCAACATTTTATATATAACATTCGTCGCAATGAAATGATAACATATACAGAGCAGCTAAAGACTTTGGTTCAGCTTCGGATGTTAATTCTCAACCAGCACCGACAACCATCAATGATTCATCACAAGCTCATCGATTTGTGATGAACATGATGAAGAAGAAGCTTTTGGGACATCTGTTCCCGACGGTTTTACAAAGATCATCCCCCGCAACAGATAACTGGAAGTTTGCACGAACGAGTCGCACGGTCCAGGTTTTGGGATCCATACTCTCATGCTCATTCTGCTTTTGTTGCTTCTTTTGAACCCAAAGATATATCACACGCACTCACTAGTGAATCTTGGATTATTGCCATGCAATAAGAGTTAGAAGATTTTGAAAGAAATAATGTTTGGAAACTTGTACCTCCACCTCAAGGTCACACTTTAATTGGAACTAAATGGGTGTTTAAAAATAAACAAAGCGAGGATGGGGTTGTGGTTAGGAATAAGGCTAGATTGGTTGCTCAAGGTTTCACTCGAGTTGAAGGTCTAGATTTTGATGAAAATTTTGCTCTTGTTGCTAGATTAGAAGCCATAAGAATTTTGTTATCTTTTGCTGCATCTAAAGGTCTTAAGCTATATCAAATGGAAGTTAAAAGTGCTTTCCTTAATGGCTACATAGATGAGGAGGTTTATGTCAAACAACCACCGGGTTTTGAAAATCCAGATTTTCTGAATCATGTTTGCAAACTGTCCAAAGCCTTGTACGGTCTCAAACAAGCCCCTAGAGCATGGTATGATAGGTTAAAAACATTCTTACTTGAAAAGGGGTTTACCATGGGCAAGGTTGATAAAACTCTTTCTGTGCTTAAGCATGGCAATGACTCATTATTCGTTTAAGTGTATGTGGATGATATTATCTTTGGTTGTGCTTCTCATGATCTTGTGTCCAAGTTTTCAGCTATGATGAGTTCAGAATTTGAGATGAGTATGATGCGAGAACTCACGTACTTTTTGGGGTTGCAAATCAAGCAAACCAAGGAGGGTACCTTTGTGCATCAAAAAAAGTATACAAAAGACCTCCTAAGGCGCTTCAACATTGACAAAAGAAAGCCTCTTCGGGCACCAATGGGAACAGCAACAACACTTGAACTTGATGAAGATGGTGAACCCGTGGATCAAAAAGAATATAGAAGCATGATCGGATCACTTTTGTACCTCACGGCATCAAGACCAGACATACAATTCACCGTATATCTTTGTGCATGGTTTCAAGCCTCCCCACGTGCTTCACATCGTTAAGCCATCAAAAGGATTATCAGGTACTTACATGGAACTCAAGAATTTGGCATTTTTCTTCCTTCTTCATCAACTGTTACTTTGAAAGCTTTTTCTGATGCTGATTTTGGAGGTTGTAAGATTGATAGGAAAAGTACTCCCGGTGCTTGTCATTTTCTTGGTAATTCACTTGTTGCTTGATCCTCTAGAAAACAAAATTCAGTTGCACAATCCACAACCAAATTTGAATATGTAGCTGCTGCTAGTGCTTGCTCACAAATTCTTTGGATTGTTCAAACAATTAAGGACTATGGGGTTGATCTAGGTAGTGTTCCACTGTTTTGTGATAACACTAGTGCCATTTGCATTGCTGAAGACCCTGTGCAACATTCTAAAACTAAGCACATTGACATTAGGTATCACTTTCTCCGTGATAATGTTGAAAAAGGAAACATCGTGCTTCACCATGTAGAGACCGAACAACAATTGGCTGAAATTTTTACGAAACATTTGGATTTCTTTTGTTTTTGTTTCGTTCGTAGTGGAATAGGGGTTATGCATCCTCATGGCTTAAATTGAGGGGGAGTTTTCAAACCCTAGAAGTATATGTGTGAATTTGAAATTAAAATAATATGAGCATAGTATTTCATACATATGTGACTTTGTGATTCCTTTTACATGCTGAAAGTTCTTACTACATTACTCATATTATACATTTTCTAGTTTTTGCCATGTCTAGTAATTGGAATAATTACTTACACTAAATCTGGTCATGGTCGAATATAAGTCAAGTCATCAACTCACATGTTGGGTTTTTATGAACAAATATAAGTTGATAAAAGATAAAGAGAATATGCATGCATCACACTTCTTCTTTTGAGATGGCTTATCATTGCACTTAGATATGAACTTGGAAGAAGTTGTGTATGACTAAAATCATGTCCTTAAGCTTCTGATTGTCAAACGACATGGGCTTGGCTTGGTTGGTTAGAATAAGGCAAATGCGCATATAATCTCTTGCAAATATCATATGGTCTAAATTTGTGCCTTGATAAATAATAAAATGCAGCAACAAGTGTCATGCTTTCAGGTATTGAAATAGTTAAGTTTGTGAGATCATGACTTGCTTAAATTGAAAATTACATTTGATCTCTAGCATGGTTTACACTACTTTATGTATCCCATTATTGTGATAGTGTAAGTTACTTGAGAGTATGACTTGGATGAGCTTTGTTGTATATGTATATGTTATAATATGCTCATAGCAATTAAAATTCCTCTTTTGATCCTTGTGGAGTACATTATCAAAGGGGGAGAGATAATATGGTGAATGATGCAAGGGGGAGAGATATGTATAGGGGGGAATTGTTCTCAGAACTTTTCATGCAAATGGTCGGATTTAAATATTGTTGCCAATGCATTCATCAAGGGGGAGATTGTGAGACCTTTGTGTGCTGAATACATTGGCTTTGACAATAAAAGTTTTGAATGCTGCCATAACATCTTTTTAACAAGGTCCGACTCTAGCTTCCAGCTCCTGCAAGGTCTGACAATAGGTCCAACTTTCTTTGTCTAGATATGACATGTTTTTGGGTAGCTCTGGTGAGCTTTATCTTTAGCTCTGGCATGACTTTGATAGCTCCGGCATGTCTTTGTTAAGCTTCGATATGTTTTGCTAGGTCCGACTTATGTTGGTTAGCTCCGACACGTTTTTCTAGCTCCAACTTTTGGGATGACTAGTTCCGACTGGCTTTGGTAAGCTCCGGCGCTAGGTTGTACTAGCTTTGTTAAGCTCCGGCTCTAGGTTGTACTCTCTTTGGTAAGCTCCGGTGCTAGGTTGTATTAGCTTTGTTAAGCTCCAGCTCAAGCTCCGGTTAGCTTTGGCAAGGTTCGGAGCTTGATCGCAATGTTCCTGCTTTATCTTGCAATGTTTTGAACTTGCTTTATATTCTTAGAAATATTGCTTAGTATTCATTTGCTAAGTTTTTGGTGCATTTTGGTTGATATGGCTGATATCGTTTTGATATGCTTTGCAACATGCTTATGTGAGGTTCTTATGTAAGGTGTTGTGTTCGCAACTAACTTGAGTCAAGTCGCGGACTTCGGCTTGTACAGATTGGTTGTTTACTCATGTGCAGGTGTTGCTTGAGTTCAAGATATGGCTGGTGATAGGATCTTTTGTACTAGTCTCAGGGAGGAGATGAGGTTCCAACAACCAAATTCAGGAGGAATTGTGGTTGAGCGGGTCAGGAGGTCGCCTAGGATGATTGAATCAAGGGCAGTGCATATGAAGGTTACTGGACGTCGAAGGAAGGTGTTTGCACGTATGCATGCGGTGCATGACGTGGCAACATGGTTCCGAAGATGGTTTATGGATGGGAAGATCTGGTTGGAAGGATTGGATCGTATCGGTTGATGACTTTTGCTGCGGCGGAGTCGGTTATGGCTCGGTATGGAAAGTATCGAGTTGGTTATGATAGGATTTCATGTGGTTCACGAATTTGAGTTGTTTTGGGAATGAGGGATATGTTTCTAAGGTGTATAGAAGTCTTAAGATTGCTTCTATCTGCGTATAGAGGAGTCCTAAACAGTTATGTAAAGTTTCAATTCATGAGTTGAGTAGGATTAGAGTCCTAGTTGAGATTGGGTTGGCCTAAGGTCTGGTTATATAAGCAAGGGAGGCCAGAGCTCGTGGTGCACGACTTCGGGGCTGTTCCTCTTGTGTTCTATTGAATAAAATTCGTAGTTTGAAGGAACTTTTGTGCCTTGTTCGTCCGACTTGTTCCAGACAAGTTTTACTCGTCGAGTTTCTGGACAGCACTACCATTCGTCGGTGGTTTTATCATAACTCGAGTTTTACAGATCCAATTGACATGATTCTATTTGGGTTGTCTTCACGATTTGATTATCTATCATCTATCAAAATTTCACTGTCATTGAATTTGTGGTTTCTGATCTACACGAGTTTCTTTGCAGCATTCCAGAACTGTTTTTCTCGGTTAGGACAGATTGACATTTGTTCGATCTTTCGATCGTAACTTGAGTTTCTCTCGACGGATTTGAGTGATTCTTCTTTTTTTTTCTTCGTGACTTGATTCTCTCTGATATATATCACTTTTGTCTCGGTGAAACACGTTTAAATTAGTCTCACACACGGTTCCTTTAATAGATCGTTTTTCTGCCGATGGGGCTAGGATTTAATTGTTTCCTCTGCGTAAGATTTTTTTAAATCTACCATTCACCCCCCCTCTGGTAGCATTTCACGAGCTCTTCGATCCTACAAAATCCTATTCCAAATATGCAGGAAATAGTTCTATTATTCAGACTCTTTTATTTCTTTCCTAATACAGAGAACTTGTCCAATACGGCGAGGACTCCTCCCAGGTGCGCACCCCTGCTAGACCAGACTGAGTCAGTCTTGGCCGGCGTGCATGACTGTGCACAGCGGAGATCACCCAACATAGTTCAGGGGAAAAAAATGTGAAGAATAGACCTCTTGATGCCTGAAAAGGTTATCATCTAACTTGGCAAAGCAGGTCAGCTAGATGTTTCCCGTGAGAAATCTTTGTGTACAACATGTTCTCCCAGAACCAACCATGTAGAGTTGCCGAACAGGGACGGGGCAGAAAATTGTATGATACCTTGCAGAGGTGGACTGCAGGGAGGAAGCACCGGTGGGGGCGGCCAGGACGCCTGGGAGATGCAGTGGCGGCGGCAGACTGGACTTGTGGGAGATGGAGTGGTGGCTAGGGTAGAAGATGGTGTATATGGGGTCATGTTGAGCTGGGCCTCAGAAAGTGAGAAGGCTGAGATTGATTTGGGCCAGCCTGGCACCCCCTGGCGATCGCCTGCGCAGGACGCCTAGGCGCCATGACGACACCTGACTATCCCAGCCGGCCGCCAGGGGCGCCTCCAGGCGAGTCGAGCAGCTCCGACGTCCATGCTGGACCGCTTGGACGCCAAGGCATCGCCTATGCGACATAGTAAAAACGATGTGCAGAACTATTCATCTTTTGATTCACTTGAAATATGAACAATAGGTATCCAAGAGAAGCCACAAACGCCAAAGAGGGCCCACAATTAAATAGCAAAGAATATTTGCATTTTGGTAAGTACAACTAAATTAGTAACCTGCAGTTTGATGATGACTCCACATGAAATTAAACAATAAACTAGCATGCAAAATTGATTGCCCTTATGCCGATACAGACAAGCATATGTATGGCTGTATGCACAGCATTGCAATAATGTACTAGGAGCAGATTATGGTGTATGATGCATATCATGGGAAACCTTCGTATATGGCATATTCTGCTTCATAAATATGCCACGTAAACTGTTCCACTTAAATGAAAACTTGTTTTTGCAAAGTTTCAGGGAATGTTTATACTTATATACTTCATTAATTAGAGTAATTAACCGAATATGCCATTTGTTAACATTGAATTAAGCTTTATTTCTCACAAAAATATCTTCATTTATTTTCTACTGGTGACCAGGGCCTTCAGTTTTGCAGACAATAACTGATCAAAATCACTAGATTGCCAATATTGCTCCTACATAAAAATTAAAACGAGGGTAAGGAACTGACCATAGAGTAGAATATATGAGCAAGATTAGCATGTGTCAACAAAAACATGCAAATATGTAGTTGTAAACAGATATATAGTCAAAATGACGCCAGAACTCTGCAAGACGATACAATGTAACCAGCTTGCCTTGTTGTCTTTCGCAGTGCCGAAAGAGGGTGAAGAAAAAGAAGGGTGCAGTTCTTCAACACTAAGACAGGAAGTTTTCTGTAATCAGGATTGCTTAATCATGTGATTTTACTAGTTGATGTATGTAATAGTGTTGAGTTTAATCTTGTTTTCAGAGTGTAGTAGAGCCTAGTGCGGCAAGCCTAGCCAAGTCCAGGCTCATGTCGGACCAGGACAGGGCGGTGCGCACCAGGTAGGAGTCCAGATCACTTTAATTAGACAAGAGTTAAGAGATTGAGTCCAAGTTTAGAATAGAGTCCTAAACTGTTTTTGTTCAGTTATTATATCTGTAATTGGGTTATATACATATATAGCCGGGTATTTGTGAGGAATAAATAAAAAGGGTAATTTCAAGTTTATTATTGCCCGGAATTCCATCGATTGGTATCCAAAGCCTAGGTTAGAGATTCATCTGCTGCCCCCCGGAGGATGACTTGGGGGGAGGGGGGGCAGCCAGCAAGGAGAGGGAGCCTGACATGATCTCGGACGTGCACGGCAGGGTGATGAGATTGAAGGGCGGACAGATCGGACAGAGATCGAGGGAATGACAAAGATTCCGACGCCACTGAACGGGCTCGATTCGTGCCAAGGCGGTGCGACTCCACAGAATCGGAGGCGGGTTCGGGACGGGTTCACCACGCGCACGAGATAGAGGATCAGAGTCGACGTGCGACGACCAAGGAGAAATTTGTCACGACAGAAGGGCGGACGGTGACAGACGCTGTTGAGCGTTGGAGAACCGACCGCATGCAAGGGCTGCTACGAGGCTTCGGCCAGTGTGGGCAGCGCAGATGTCTGGTGAACGTGAGAAGGGATGACCAGGAGAAAGAAGACCGGTTGGCCTGGTGGGCTAGCTGGGCGTGCAAGTGGGCTGCTTCTTACGGGCTAAGGTGGAGAGTTCGGCCTAGCTAAGGTGGATCTGAGACAATAGAGGAAGTTTGAACGGGCCAGACCTGGTAATTGGGTGGGGTGTTATGGACTTTCTGGTGTTGGTCATGTACAATGGAGGTGTACCCAAGGACGTGGTAGAGGTGGTTCATGGTAACGGGGGTGACCTTTAGCATCTAACAAAGAGGTGGCTTGAGATGAAGATCTGTCCATCACGTGTGTGATCGTAATGAAGATGCGCCCATTCCGAGGTTGAGTGCAAGATGAAGATGAGCCCATACTGATGTTGAAGATGTGCCCAACCCAAACTCGTGAACAGGATGAAGATGAGTACATCCTTGGGTTGAAGATGTCCCAACCTAAATTTGTGTGTACAGGATGAAGATTGCCCATACTTGAGATTAATATGTGTCCATCTCGAACTTGAGTACAGCATGAAGGTGTGACCATCTGTAATACTCTCATTTTCATCCATCATGCATTGCATACATTCTTATACATGTTTAGTATTGAGCAACCTAAAAAGAAATAAGTTTGAAATAAATTAGAAGCAAAACAACTCTAAAAAGTCTGTATAAGTACGGACTTGTCCGGTTTGTACCCCGGACTAGTCCGATTTTCCCCTCCGATGCCACTCCGGACATGTCTGTTTTTGCTGCGTACTAGTCTGATTAAGTCAGTTACATTCCGAACTTGTCCGTGACTGAGTGCGGACTAGTCCGATCTTGGGTACAATTTTTGAATGAGTTGTCAAATCCCCGGACATGTCCAATATATGCTGAACTTGTCCGTTTTGCTCCTTGGACAAGACCGGACTTGTCCGAACCTCCTACCAGACTTGTCTGTTTTCGTCTCTGTCCAACATCGGACTTGTTCGGCCCTCTAGTGGACTTGACCTGTGTGCCCGACTCGAATTCAATCTTTTCCTCTACGATTTGTTATTCGGTATTCGCCTTAAGTGGCCCAAGAACGTCATGCTTAACCCCTGTGGAGCCCTTGTGGGACCCCACCCCGGCCTCCACCCACCTTAGACTCGAAATCCATCAAACCCTACCTCTCCACTTCTATATAAACAACCCAACATCCCACCTTTCCACCTCTTTGCCACAATTGAAAGAACCCCAAACCCTAGTTCGTGGGAGCTGCCATCAAGAGAAGATCCAGCAGCACGGAGGAGGAGGTCAACACGAAGGAGGAGCGATCAAGCAATCATTGACTTTTTGTTCTTCATCACCAATTCACCCTCAACTCATCTTCATCAAGTCCTAATCATCAAGATCCAAGTGTTTCACGTCCAATTCATGATCTTTGGATCTCTAAACATGTGGTACACCCTCTACATTCCCTTTCCTACGTCAATTCAACCCCAATTCTCGTTGATCAATAAAACCCTAGTTCATATGTTCTGACCAGGGCGGACTAGTCCGGCCCCTGAAACCGGACTTGTCCGGCCTCTGAATCTAAATAGTGCTGAATAAATTCAAATTGAATCGAATCAACTCAAAACCTATTCAAACATGTTAAGAAACCATTGTAACTAGATAGTAAACAATAATAGCATCTCATTATCAAGTTTTAACTCATAGTTGCATTAATCATGCATGACATGGCATATTGAGTAATATATGATCATTTATTGATTGTAATGACTATTTTGTATGTTCGTTGCGCGGAATAGAAGGTTTTGCTCCAGAGGGTGCTGTCGAGGACCTCCGGGACCAGAATTTTGGAGCCTTTGATCCTAACCAAGCTCAAGAGCAAGGCAAGTGTCATTGACCACATTGATCCTATTTTTAAATGTTTTGTTTGCAAAACTGCATGCTTGTGTCAAATTGATGGGAAATCAACTTACAAGTGTTTACTAGAATTGTCTGACCATCCTTGTCGCTTGGAATACATTATAGAGATTCAGGAATGGCCTTTTACCTTTTTGCTTCACTCTAATTAATTGGGATGGGAAAACAACCATATGGCTTAATTATGAATTAATAAACTTATGGATGATGAGAATTCATGAACATGGATAATTGGTAACATGGGACTTGAGAGATGTAAGCAAGCATGGTTTGTGGATTGGGTTGGATGATATGGTTGTTTGATTCTCTTGGATCTAAGGATAGGTTCATGCGAGAATAAGTCAGGATTACAGTACCACCACAAGGTCAAGTATGGGTGTGGCTTAGCGAATTAATTAGGAGTATTACCAGTATCGATTCGGATCATTTGGAGGTGCTTGCTATTGTCCAATGCAACAACAGGAAGAAGGTTCTCTTTGCTTCCCGTCAACTAGTTGGAGCAGCTGCGGATTATTAGGATTCACTTTGCAACGCTGTCGATACCCTGCGTATCGTATACCCCTTGGGACTGCAAAAAGACCAGAAGGAACTTCACCTGTCTGAGTTGAAGACCTACGAAGGCCCCACGTGTCATACGGGACCGAACCTGCCTCCCTTCTATGGTTAGTCCCGGTGCTGCCACGTTTATACTGCAACCGGAGTTACGTCCCACACATGGGAAAGCTCTGGGCTAAACACCTGTGCGGCACCCCCGGACCTAACCCCCGACAGAGGGAAGCTCCGATACCGACACGTGTACAACTGCGCCGGACCTACCCGTCCCAGACAGTAAGCTCCAGAGCTGCCACGTGTCCAACCGCCGGACCTTAACCTTCAACGAACAGATAGGAGGACCCCCAATGGCTCGAACCTTCAAGAGGCAATCAAAGACTTCAAGACCCGATTAAGTGTCATTAATACCAAATTAGTGACACACGATCGGAGGGCCCTTAATTCCAGTAACGGCACTGTCAAGGCTCGTTACCACACTATTAAGGGTAATTAACCTCACTAATTGTGTATTAAGCATCAGTAACCGCCAGGGCCACATGTCGCGCTAGGCTAGCGATGTAACGACAAGTCCTTGTACTATAAAAGGGCTGGTCGAACGATACACGGAAAAAGGTTCTTACAGACCTCTTCGATAATTGGCTCTGACACACACTCACAAGTGCTCAGACACTCAATACAACAACTACACAACCCGTGGAGTAGGGTATTACGCTCAGGCGGCCTGAACCACGTAATTCCTCATGTCAATTTGCCATCACGTTCTGAATCTCTACACGCCCAATACCAAACTACAAACTCTGCAGGCTACCAACAGTAGTACCAGGAGAATTGCCGGAAACAAACCTCCGACAGTTGGCGCACTAGGTAGGGGCGCCTGAGATTCAAGGATGGTGAACTCTGCTACTGGATCGTCCAACGGCAACCCTGCTGCTCAACCTGCTGGAGGCAATCCCTCCAACATGCAGCATCCAGCAGGTGTTGTGGCTCCAGCAGGAGTCATGCCACCGCCGCCACCGTCCGCACCGGCAAATCAAGCTTGATAGCAGGATGGGGCGTCTGCGTCGGTCATTGCATCAGTAAACAACAACCCTGAACACACGCTCCATGCCGCGCGTGCTTTTCTCCAGCGTCCAACGCCTCCAGGAGCATCCCAAGGTGCAATGGAGTAGTGGAGGGCTGATGTGGAACATTTGGTTGCAGCAGCAGCCGATCGCATCAGCAACCAAGGTCCCCCCCCTCAGGACGGGCCCCATCGCAGCATCGGACCATGTCAGGTAGACTTGGCCCGCATGCTTCCCAACACAGGAGGCGTGCTGCGTCTCAACATGCGACATTGCTGCCTTACGGGGCTCGACGTACCCATACGGTAACTAGGCTCTCAACTCACGACCTCCGGGCAGAGCTTGATCGCTGTTACCGCCAACAGGACGGCCGTGTCCACATCGAGCGTGCTCGCGAAAGGCGAGAGGCTTGGGACAGTCCTGCTCCCGATGGAGTAGGAGGAGGCTGTTCAGCCCTGGCCATGCACCTACACATGGTTAGATGGCCACAGAAGTTCCGGCCTCACCTGCCGGAGATATTTGACGGGACTGTCAATCTCGCCGAATTTCTTTAAATCTACTCCGCCGCAATTCTTGTGGCCGGAGGCAATGAGGCCATAATGGCCAATTACTTCCCCGTGGCTTTGACTGGGACCGCCA
This sequence comes from Tuctoria greenei, assembly GCA_036927565.1. Classification (NCBI taxonomy): domain Eukaryota; kingdom Viridiplantae; phylum Streptophyta; class Magnoliopsida; order Poales; family Poaceae; genus Tuctoria; species Tuctoria greenei. The sequence goes on along the minus strand of JAYESD010000006.1, from coordinate 42,773,488 downwards.
GGTCCTGGTTCATGAGCCTTCCGCCCGACTCCATCAACAGCTGGGTGGAACTGTGCCAACATTTCATCGCCAATTTCGGGAGTTCATACACACGACCAAGCACCGAACTGGACCTTTTTGCTGTCAAACAGAAGGGGGGAGAGTCCCTGCGATCCTTCATCCAGAGGTTCTCCCAGGTACGAAAAACTATACCTTCTATCTCAAGCGCTTCTGTCATTGTGGCATTTAAACAGGGCGTACGAGACAAGAAGATGCTGGAGAAGCCAACGACCAAGGAAATCACCAGCGTCACAAAACTTTTCAGCTTGGCAGACAAGTGCGCCAAAGCTGTGGAGGGCCATGAAATGCACTCCCAACCACCTCCGGAGTACAACAAAAAGTCCTCCAGAGGTGAAGCCACTACTTCTAGGAGTGCTAAGAAGAAGAAAAAGTCCAACGGCAAGAAAAAGCCATCGTCTGGCACACCTATTGCTGCAGCCGCTGTAGCTCCGGGCGGCCGGGGGCCACATCCCAAAAAATTACCTCGGCCGTCATCTGAAGACGGTGGCAGCTCTAAGATGTGGTGTCCTATACACAAGTCGAACAGCCACAACCTGGAAGGCTGTCGGGAGGTCCAGAACCTTGCCGAGCGCTACAACAAACGCCGGGAAGAAGTTCCTTTCTGTCAAAGGGAAGGAAAACAAAAAGTCGACGAAGCTCCGGCTGAAGAGGAGTTAGGCTTTTAGGACCCTAAAAAGGTCTTGAAGGTTGTTTACACCTCCGTCAACGACTCCGATGTCTCCGACAACGAGCGTCGGAAGAACATGACCTCCCACTGTGTCTTCAAGACCATGCGGCGGGACATGGTCTCACCAGCTCCCACCGCCAGGGCGGAGCCACACCGGAAGTGGATGGACACTGCCATCACTTTCTATGCTTCAGACTACCCTCGGAACATGATCGGAGCTGGACAACTTCCACTGATGGTATCTCCTACCATCAACAACATCCAACTTCACCATGTGATGGTGGACGGAGCTTCGGGGCTGAACCTCATGAGATTTGAAGCTTTCGTCAAGCTTCAGCTCCGATCTTCGGATCTTTGCCCCTCCCGACCTTTCTCTGAAGTAGGTCCAGGGGCCATAACCCCAGTCAGTGCTATTACTCTCCCGATGACCTTCAGGACCCGGGGAATTACAGCACTAAGAAGTCGGTCTTTGATGTGGCGCAGATCAACGTACCGTTCAACGCCATCTTGGGCAGGCCAGCCTTGTACAAGTTCATGGCTGCTGCTCATTATGGCTACTTGGTGTTGAAGATGCCAACACTAGCCGGTGTTCTCCGGATCCGTGGAGATCGCACTGCTGGAGTGACTGCTCTGGAAGAACTCCACGTGCTTGCTACAGCGCAGGAGGAAGAATCCAGAAAGGAGCAAGCTCCGAAACCCCCGAGCATTCGTCATCGAGGCTCAACCTCCGCACCTCATGTGCAACCAAGCGGCGACACCGACATCCCCGTCAAAGTTGTCCAAATTGGTTCCGACGCTGCTTAGACCACCCGTATATCAGGAGGTCTGAATGACAAATAGGAACTCGCGCTCATCACTTTCCTCCAGGCTAATATCGATGCGTTTGCCTGGCAACCGTCGCAAGTGCCTGGGATCCCTAGGGAAGTGATCGAGCACAATCTGAAGATCTATTCTGACACTCGGCCTGTACACAAGAAGCCTCAGAAGCAACCAGTAGAGCGACAAAACTTCATACGTCAAGAAGTGAAGAAGTTGCTTGAAGCTGGATTCATCCGAGTAGTCTTCCACCCAACATGGCTGGCAAACCCAGTCGTTGTACCCAAGGCCAGCGAGAAGCTTCGGATGTGTATCGACTACACTACACTAAATAAGGCATGTCCAAAAGATCCATTCCCACTATCTAGAATAGATCAGATAGTGGATTCCACCTCCAGGTGCGAATTACTGTGTTTCCTAGACGCATATTCTGGGTATCATCAAATTAGAATGTCTAGGGAAGATGAACAGCATACTTCCTTCATCACAGTAGATGGATTATATTGTTACACTACCATGCCATTCGGTTTCAAAAATGCTGCTTCAACGTTTGTACGAGCTATGTACAAAACTTTTGGAGAGCTGATCAGAGATGTAATGGAAGTGTACTTTGATGACATCGTCATCAAGATCAAGACCAAGGAGTCATTCCTTGACACCTTGCAAGCTGTCTTCGACAAGTTGGGAATCACTCGCACGAAGCTAAACCCGGACAAGTGTGTCTTCGGGGTTAGATTCGGAAAACTTCTTGGTTTCTTGGTAAACCACTGAGGAATAGAAGAAAATCCGTCGAAGATTAAAGCTATTGAAGACATGCGGCCACCAACCAGCATCAAGGACGTCCATAAGCTGACTGGATGTCTAGCTGCCCTCAGCCGGTTCATCTCAAGACTTGCGGAACGGGCGCTACCCTTCTTCAAGTTGTTGAGGAAGTCCGGACCTTTCCAATGGTCCGAAGAAGCAAAAAAAGCATTCCAGGAGCTTGAGCAGCTCCTCACCACTCTACCAACCTTGGTAGCTCTGAATCTTGGTGAGCCACTTCTGCTTTATATTTCGGCAACTGACGAAGTTGTCAGCATGGTCCTGGTTGCGAAAAGACCAGAACCATCTCCAGTTTAGTAATCCAGACCCCTTCAGCAGGGTCTGGAGCTACCTGAAGTCGAGTATGGGTCATAGCTCCCAGACCTAGATCCTCAAGGCAAGATGCCAGAAAAGCCACCTCCTACAAGTGGAGAAGTCACTGCTGCTGAGCAACAAGATCCGGACCCCTCCGGGAAGGTCCGGGTCACTATAGAAGAAGCTCCGGGTTCCTCCAGTAGGAACCAAGAGGTCTCTGAACAAGGTCCGGACCCCTCCAGGAGGGTATGGGTTGATGAGGAGGAAGCTCCGGGCCCCTTCGGGAGGGTCCGGACAGTCCAACGCCCAGTATACTAAATCAGTGAAGTACTACACGACGCCAAGACTCGGTACCTGGAGGTGCATAAGCTGCTCTAAGCAGTTCTTATTGCTTCTAGGAAGCTCCGACACTACCTCCAAGCTCACAAGATTTCAGTGGTAACCTCTTATCCTCTACGTGCAATCTTGCATAAACCCAACTCTACTGGGAACATTGCAAAGTAGGCAGCGGAATTAGCTGAGTTCGACCTTGAATTCATCCCAAGACAAGCGATCAAGAGTCAAGCATTGGCGTACTTCATGGCGGAATGGACCCTCTCTCCATCAAATCTTAGGGGCCCCAGTGAGTAGAAGCCACAACCCAAGGTTCCGGTCTTCACCGAGCCTCACTAGACTCTCTACTTCGACGGCTCCGTGCGAAAGCAGGGGGCCGGAGCTGGAGTCCTTCTCTTCGCTCCGACCGGGGAGAAGGTCAAATATATGGTGCACCTTGACTTCAAGGCGATCAACAACATGGCAGAGTATGAAGCACTAATCTATGGGCTCAAGGTGGCACTATCATATGGTGTCAAGCAGCTGTTGGTAAAGGGTGATTCACAGCTTGTTGTAAAACAAGTCAAAGGTGAATGCTGCTGCAACAACCCTCAACTAGCTGCATACCTACTTGAAGTCTAGAAGCTTTAGAAGGACTTCAAAGTCCTGGATCTCTTCCATGTCCAGCGTCTCAACAATGCTGAGGCTGACGAACTCTCGATGAAAGCTTCAACCGGAGCTCCGGCTCCAGATGGAACCTTCACCTGGAGGTTGTCTAAACCTACAGCTTAGCCTGCCGAACTAAGCGAAGGGGGCAAGACCAGCACCTCGAAGCTGGCGGTTCCGATGGCCCTGTTTCCATGGCATCCATCAAGGGTCGTAGGTGCTGCAGAAAGCTCCGAGCAACCCAGCACGCAAGACTCCAATGCTCAAGCTAGCTCTGATGCATGGATCTCGGAGATCCAGAGCTACTTGAAAGACAATTTCCTTCCCTAAGATAATGTATCCGCTGACTGGATAGTCAGATTGGCTAAAAGATACACACTGGTAGAAGGGGATCTCTACTGGCGTGGTGCCAACGGGGTCCTAATGCGGTGCATTACAAGGGAAGAAGGATGCGAGATCCTTGCGGAAATCCATGGAGGCGACTGTAGGAACCACGCGGCTTCCCGCATGGTGGTCGGTAAATCCTTTCGGCATGGCTTCTACTGGCCTACAGCGATCCAGGATGCTACTGAGCTAGTGAAGAAATGTGAAGCATGCCAGTTCCATGTAAAGAAAATTCACACACCAGCTCAGCCTCTACAATGGTACCTCCTACATGGCCATTCGCTGTGTGGGGGATGGATATCTTGGGACCTTTCCCAAGAACCATCGGAGGTTACAAGTTTCTGTACGTTGCCATTGACAAGTTCACCAAATGGGTGGAAGCAACTCCAGTTCTGACAATAAACAAGCAATCAGCTATCAACTTCTTCCAGTCCATCGTATGCAGATTTGGAGTCCCAAACAAGATCATAACTGATAACGGGACCCAATTCACAAGCTTTGCATTCCAAGGATATTGTGAAGACCTCAGCATTCAGGTCAGCAATGCTTCAGTAGCTCACCCAGCAAGCAATGGCCAAGCTGAGAGAGCAAATGCAGAAATCCTAAAAGCACTCAAGACGCACACATATGAGCGCCTGAAAAAAACCGGAGCCAACTGGATCGAAGAGCTTCCGTCCACCTTGTGGGCCAATAGGACAACTCCAAACCAGTCAACTAGAGAGACACCCTTCTTCCTGGTGTTCGGAGCTGAAGCAATCCTTCCCCCGAAAATCACCTTGGGGTCGCTCCGGGTCCCGACCTTCGACGATGCCACGCAGGACCAGCTCCGGCGTGAAGACCTGGACCTCCTTGAAGAGGGAAGGTGCTGAGCAACTGTTCGGAATGCTCGATACTGCCAGGCTCTTCGGCGCTATCACCAAAGGCATGTTCACAACCGACAGCTTGAGGAAGGCGATGTGGTGCTACGGAGAATACAATCTAGGGAAGGGTTAAACAAACTCTCCCCCAACTGGGAAGGACCCTGTCGGTACCCTAAAAACCATACACCCCCTGAGGTTACAAAGATCTCAAGGGAAGGACGTCTACTCAAATTGAAGACCCTCGGAGGCCCACTTGTCAGACATAACCGGACCTGCTTCCCCAACATGGTTAACCCCTAGGTTGCCACGTGTACTGCCAGACCGGAGCTACTACCCACAAGGGTGAAGCTCCGGGCTAGGTACCGAAACGGCACCTCCGGACTTAACCCCTGACCGAGAGAAGCTCCGGACCTGACACGTGCCAGGCCACCCCGGAGCTTCCCGCTTCCCACAAGCAAGCTCCGGAGCTGCCACGTGTCCAAACGTCGGAGCTGGCCACCTCAAACCTCCGGAAGACATTGTAACGACTCCGGATCTTTAAAGGATAGCCGCGGACTTCAAGACCCGATTAATTGTCATTAATTCCATGTTAGTGACACTTAATCGGACAATCTTAACACCTGTAACGGCACTGTCGAAGCCCGTTACAGGGTTATTAACAACAATTAATCGTGTATCAATACTAGTAACCGCCGTGGCCACATGTCGGGCCAGGCTAACTTGTAACGGTTTGTCCTTGTACTATAAAAGGACAGACCGACGATACACGGAAGAAGGCTCTCGAACGCTCTCAGGCACACACGCATTGACGTGAGCTTTCGTACATAAACTAATACAACACCACACACCCGTGGAGTAGGGTATTACGCTCAGGCGGCCCGAACCACGTAAACCACTGTGTCTCTCGTGTCCAATCGTGATTCACCTTCTTGAGTCTCCGCGCGCCCACACCGAACTACAAACTCCTTCAACACTTTAGTAGTGTCAGGAGATCTGCCGACTCCAACAGTCGACAGTTGGCGCGCCAGGTAGGGGGTGCCTGAGATTTTCAAGAATGGTGAATTCTGCGGCTGGATCATCCAACGGGCAACCTGCTGCTCAGGCTGTCGGGGGCAATCCCTCCAACATGCAGCCACCAGCAGGAGCCTCAGCACCAGCAGGAGTCACACTCCCACCACCACCATCTTCTCCGGCAAAACGTGCCGGGCAACATGATGGTGCGCCGGCGTCACATACTGCGCCGGCAAGTCATGACAACCCAGAACACGCGCTCCATGCAGCGCGTGCTCTTCTCCAGCGACCACCACCTCCGGATGCATCTCGAGATGCCATGGAGCAATGGAGGGCTGATGTTGAGCATTTGGTCGCAGCAGCGGCCGAACGCCTCAACAACCAGGGTCCTCCTCCTTCAGGGCGAGCCCCGTCGCAGCGACGGACGTTGTCTGGAAGACTTGGTCCGCATGTCTCCAACAACCGAAGACGAGCTGCGTCACAGCAAGTGACATCGTTGCCCTCTGGGGCACGACGCACCCATACGGTATCTCGGCTTTCGACACATGACCTCAGGGCGGAGCTTGATCGCCGATACCGCCAACAGGATGGCCGTGTCCATATCGAGCGAGCTCGAGAAAGACGGGATGCTCAAGACCTTTCTACTCTGGAAGGAGTAGGAGGGGGCTGTTCCGCCCTAGCCATTCACCTGCGCATGGTTAGATGGCCACAGAAGTTCCGGCCACACTTGCCGGAAAAATTCGACGGGACTGTCAACCCCGTAGAATTTCTGCAGATATACTCCACTGCAATCTTAGCAGCTGGAGGAAACGAGGCCGTAATGGCCAACTACTTTCCAGTGGCCTTAACTGGGACCGCCAGGTCGTGGTTTATGAGCCTTCCACCCAACTCTATCGACAGTTGGGAGGAGCTGTGCCGTCAGTTCACTGCCAACTTCGGGAGTTCATACACCCGACCGGGCACTGAACTAGACCTTTTTGCGGTCGTGCAAAAAGGGGGAGAATCTTTGCGGTCATTCATCCAGAGGTTCTCTCAGGTACGCAACACAATCCCTTTTATCTCAAGCGCTTCTGTCATTGTGGCATTCAGACAGGGTGTATGAGACAAGAAGATGTTGGAGAAGCTGGCGATCAAAGAGATCACCAGCGTCACGGAGCTCTTCAGCTTGGCAGACAAATGTGCCAGAGCTGCGGAGGGCCGTGAAATGCACTCCAAACCAGCCTTGGAGGATCACAAAAAATCCTCCAAAGAAGAAGCCGCTACCTCCGGGAGTGGCAAGAAGAAAAAGAAGACCAATGGCAAGAAGAAGCCGTCGGCCGGCACATCCAACGTTGCAGCCACTGCAACTCCTGGTGGCCGGGGGCCACGCCCCGAGAAGCGACCTCGACCGTCTTCCGAAGACGGCGGCAAATCCAAAATGTGGTGCCCCATTCACAAAATGGGCAGCCACAGTCTGGAAGACTGCCGAGAGGTCCAAAACCTTGCCGAGCGCTACAACAAGCGTCGGGAAGGGTCTCCATTCCAATAGAGGGAGGGAAAACAGAAGGTTGACGAAGCTCCGGCTGAAGAGGAGTTAGGGTTTCAGGACCCCAAAAGGTCCTGAAAGCCGTCTACACCTCCGTCAACGATGACTCCGACGTCTCCGACAACGAGCGTCGGAAAACCATGAACACCATCTTTGGTGGATCATGGGACATCACTTCTCGTCGTGTCATCAAGACTATGCGGCGGGATATGGCTGTTGTAGCTCCTACAGCTAGACCGGAGCCACATCGAAAGTGGATGGACACACCCATCACTTTTGATGCTTCGGACTGTCCTCGAAGCATGGTCGGAGCTGGCCAATTACCCTTGATGGTATCTCCCACCATCAACAACATCCAGCTCCATCATGTTATGGTGGATGGAGGTTCGAGGCTGAACCTTATAAGCTTTGAAGCTTTTACCAGACTTCAGCTTCGACCTTCGGATCTTCAGCCCTCTCGACCATTCTCCGGAGTAGGTCCGGGGGCCATTACCCCACTCGGAGCTATAATTCTCCCCGTTACCTTCGGGACACGGGAGAAGTACCGCACCGAGAAGTTGGTCTTCGACGTCGCTCAGATCAACTTACCATTCAACGCCATCTTGGGTAGACCTGCTCTATACAAATTTATGGCAGCTGCTCATTATGGATACTTGGTGCTGAAGATGCCAACACCAGCAGGCGTTCTCCGGATTCGTGGAGATCGCACCGCCGGAGTAACTGCTCTGGAGGAGCTCCATGCACTCACCACTGCGCAAGAGGAGGACTCCAGACAGGGGCAAGCTCCAAAACCTCCGAGCATTCGGCAACGAGGCTCAACCTCTGCTCCCCGTGTGCAGCCAAGCGGCGACACCGACATCCCCGTCAAAGTCGTCCAAATTTGTTCCGATGTCACTCAAACCACCCGCATATCGGGTGGGTTGAATGACAAATAGGAACTCGCGCTCATCACTTTCCTCCGGGCTAACGTTGATGTATTTGCTTGGCAACCGTCACAAATGCCTGGGATCCCCAGGGAAGTGATTGAGCACAATCTGAAGATTTACCCCGATGCTCGGCCTGTGCATCAGAAACCTCGGAAGCAATCTGTAGAGTGACAGAACTTCATCCGACAAGAAGTGAAGAAGTTGCTCGAAGCCGGATTTATCCGAGAAGTCTTCCATCCAAAATGGCTGGCGAACCCAGTCGTTGTGCCCAAGGCCGGCGGGAAACTTCGGATGTGCATCGACTACACCACACTGAATAAGGCATGTCCAAAAGATCCATTCCCACTACCTAGAATAGATCAGATAGTGGATTCCACCTCCGGGTGCGAGTTACTGTGTTTTCTAGACGCATATTCTGGATATCATCAAATCAGGATGTCTAGGGAGGATGAAGAGCATACTTCATTCATCACAGTGGATGAATTGTATTGTTACACAGCCATGCCGTTTGGTCTCAAGAATGCAGCTTCAACTTTTGTACGAGCTATGTACAAAACTTTCGAAGAACTCATCAGAGACATAGTGGAAGTGTACGTCGATGACATCGTGGTCAAAGTCAAGAACAAGGAGTCCCTCTTGGACACCTTGCAGGCTGTCTTCGACAAGCTGCGGGCCACCCGCACGAAGCTAAACCCAGACAAGTGCGTCTTCGGGGTTAGTTCCGGAAAGCTTCTTGGTTTCCTGGTAAGTCACCGGGGCATAGAGGCTAATCCGGCGAAGATAAAAGCCATTGAAGACATGCGGCCACCAACCCGCATCAAAGACGTCCAAAAATTAACTGGATGTCTAGTAGCCCTTAGCCGGTTCATTTCAAGACTGGCGGAAAGAGCACTTCCCTTCTTCAAGTTACTGAGGAAGTCCGGACCATTCCAATGGTCTGAAGAAGCAGAGAAGGCATTCCAGGAGCTGAAACAGTTCCTCACCACCCTACCAGTCCTGGTAGCTCCGAACCCTGGTGAGCCTTTGTTGCTTTACATTTCAGCTACTGATGAAGTCGTCAGTATGGTTCTGGTTGCGGAGAGACCGGAACTACCCAATACTCAGGAATCCAGACCCCTTCGGGAGGGTCCGGAGGTTCCTGAAAGCGGGTCTGGGTCCTAGCTCCCAGACTCAAACCCACAAGAAGCCACTTCAGAGGACCCGGACCCCTCTAAGAGGGTCCAGGTCATTTCTGAAGAAGCTCTGGGTTCCTCCACCCAGAACCCGGAGGTCCCCGAAGAGAGTCTGCACCCCTCCGAGAGGGTCCGGATTAATGAAGAGGAAGCTCCGGACCCCTCCGGGAGGGTCCGGACCATTCAACGCCCGGTATACTTCATCAGTGAAGTGTTACATGATGCCAAGACTCGATACCTAGAGGTGCATAAACTGCTTTATGCAGTTCTTATTGCCTCAAGGAAGCTTCGACACTATTTCCAAGCTCACAAAGTCTCGGTGGTGACCTCATATCCACTTCGAGCGATCCTGCATAATCCCAATTCAACTGGGAATATTGCAAAGTGGGCAGCGGAATTGGCTGAATTCGATCTTGAATTCATTCCGAGACAAGCAATCAAGAGTCAAGCGTTGGCAGATTTCGTGGCAGAATGGACTCCCTCTCCATTAAACCCTGGGGGCCCCAGCGAGCAGAAGACGGAACCTCAAGTTCCAACCTTCACTAAGCCTCACTGGACCCTTTACTTCGACAGCTCCATGCAGAAGCAGGGAGCCGGAGCTGGAATCCTTCTCCTCGCACCAACTGGGGAGAAGGTGAAATACATGGTACACCTTGACTTCAAGGCAACCAACAACATGGCGGAGTATGAAGCATCATCTATGGATTAAAGGTGGCACTATCATACGGTGTCAAGCAATTGCTGGTCAAAGGAGATTCACAACTCGTCATCAAGCAGGTGAAGGGTGAATGCTCCTGCAATAATCTCCAGCTGGCTGCTTACCTCCTTGAAGTCCAGAGGCTTCAGAAGGACTTCGAAGTCCTAGACCTTCACCATGTTCAGCGTGCTCACAACGCTGAAGCTGACGAACTCTCGACCAAGGCGTCAACTGGAGCTCCGGCTCCTGATGGAACCTTTGTCCGGAGGTTGTCAAAACCCACAGTTCAGCCTGCCGAACTGAACGAAGGGGGCGAGATCAGCATCCCGAAGCTGACGGTCCCGATGGCCCTGTTACCATGGCAGCCATCAAGGGTCGTAGGTGCTGCCGGAAGCTCCGAGCAACCCAGCACGCAAGACTCAAATGCTCAAGTCAGTTCCGATGCATGGATCTCGGAGATCCGGAGCTACTTGAAAGACAACATCCTTCCTGACGATGATGCATCCGCTGATCGGGTAGTCAGATTGGCTAAAAGATACACGTTGGTAGAAGGGGATCTCTACCGGCGCGGTGCCAACGGCATCCTAATGCGGTGCATCACAAGGGAAGAAGGCTGCGAGCTCCTCGCAGAAATCCATGGAGGCGAGTGTGGGAACCACGCATCTTCCCGCACGCTGGTCGGAAAAGCCTTTCGGCACGGCTTCTACTGGCCTACAGCGCTCCAGGATGCCACTGAGCTGGTGAAGAAATGCAAAGCATGCCAATTTCATGCAAAGCAAATTCATACACCTGCTCAGTCCTTACAAATGATACCTCCCACATGGCCTTTCGCTGTGTGGGGGATGGACATCTTGGGACCCTTCCCTAGAGCCGTCGGAGGTTACAAGTTCCTGTACGTCGCCATCGACAAGTTCACCAAGTGGCCGGAAGCAACTCCCGTTGTGACGATCAACAAACAATCTACAATCAATTTTCTACAATCCATCGTGAGCAGATTCGGAGTCCCAAATAAGATCATCACTGATAATGGGACTCAATTCACAAGCTCCGCATTTCAAGGATATTGCGAAGACCTCGGCATACAAGTTTGCTACGCTTCCGTAGCTCATCCTGCCAGTAATGGACAAGCCGAGAGAGCAAATGCAGAGATCCTTAAAGGACTCAAAACACGCACTTATGAGCGCTTGAAAAAGCACGGAGCCAATTGGATCGAAGAGCTTCCGCCCACTCTATGGGCCAACAGGACTTCTCCAAGTCGGGCAACCGGAGAAACACCCTTCTTTCTGGTGTACGGAGTTGAAGCGATCCTTCCTCCGGAAATCACCTTGGGTTCCCTCCGAGTCCGGACCTTCGACGAAGCCGCGCAGGACCAGCTCCGGCGCGAAGACCTAGACCTCCTCGAGGAGGGAAGGTGCCAAGCAGCTGTTCGGAATGCCCGATACCGCCAAGCTCTACGGCGCTATCACCAGCGGCATGTACACAACCGACAGCTCGAGGAAGGCGATCTGGTGCTACGGAGAATACTATCCAGAGAAGGGCAAAACAAACTCTCCCCCGGCTGGGAAGGGCCCTTTCGAGTGATCAAAGTATCCCGTCCCGGAAGCGTTCGCTTGGCTACCGAGGATGGGACACCTCTCCCAAATCCTTGGAACATCGAGCACCTCCGTAAGTTCTACACTTAATTCCACGGAGGTGAGTCTTAAGTAACTTGAAATGTATGTTATAGAGTCATTGTACAGAGTCGGGTAGTTCCTCCGGGAGAGCAGCCGGACCTTTCCCGAAAGGTTTGAAAAGCTCATGCAACACTTGACACAGTCTCCGGACTAAAAGTGTGGCTAACTACCCTGGGTCAAACGAGAAACCAAACACACTTAGCCTGGTTCCGTACCCTAAGAGTGTACTTGTTTCCCCTGTACCCCCGAACTATAATGAAAGACATCTTCCTGTGAAATAGACTCCACGTGCATTCATTTTTGCATAGGCTCGACATTTTTATTTTTCTCTTTCTTGTCTATAACAGAAACGTGCAATTCTTAAGAAGTTCTAGTTTGACCGGTTTACATACGATTCAAGCTGAATTGTCAGATTTTTTGGATTTAAATATCGTCTGTGGCCAACTCGCCTGAAAGCCGCCAAGCCATTCTAGGGTCGGAGTGCGCTATCGACTTAGCCTGGTCAAGCACCCTAAGTACGCCACTCTACCTACATCCCGGCAGGCCAAAGTAAGGTGGGTCCATGGACAATTGGATCTAAAAGAAAAGACAATTCATCCAGTCGTATTAAAAATCGTGTTCAACTTAAAATTTTCTTGAGAACCGTAAGCCGCGACGAAGTTATAGACAAGGAACGAATTTTACTATTTTTCTTGGCTTAAGTGTGCAGGAAAAATGAACCCTACGTTGATGGAGAAAAACCGGAGCTAACCAAGCTCCGACTCCCACCAGGGCGTCAACCGTCGGCGTTGACTAAAAGATGGTGAGAAGACCCCGTCACTGGAGTCTGTTGCCAAATAACCAAGTGTGGCAAAGGTAATTGCCGGAGCTGCTAAGCTCCGACACCTTGGAGTATTAACTACCGACGCTCAACGTGTTGATAGAGGCTATTGCCGGAGCTACTAAGCTCCAGCGATGGACAGTGCTGGAGCTTCTAAGCTCCGACAACTTCAGGGGACCTTCACTATCAAAAACTTCGGACCTAAATTCCACAAGTTCGAAGCAAATTCGTCTTCAACAAAACTCAACATCCTTTTGGTACATGTCCACAATCAAATTGTGCACATCTACCAGGGGGCCAAGTGAAGATAAATATGTTGAAGACAAAAAAAATGAAATTCGCAAAAAATTGGGGATTTCATTTCATCTGAAGACCGGAGATTACATCTGGAGACAAGGGATTACAAAATTGAGGAAGAAGAGAAGATACAAGTAAAGGCTAAAAGAGACGGTCCTAGACCCTATGGAAGAACTCGGCGACCTTCTGGGCGACCTCCGACACGCAGGCTCGGGTAGCTTCGCCTTCTCCTTCGACGGGGCCTTCGAGCACCGGGTCCAGAGGAAATCGAGGGTTCCGGCTGGTGTAGCCTGTCAACACATATTCTGTGACGTTCCTAGCCAGGGATTGCCCCTCGACCTCCAGCTGGTCTGCGATGACGTCGCCCACCTTGGAGAGCTTGCTGCCTGCGGCGCTCAACGCTTGCAACGCAAGGTCCGGCTCCGGCTCCAGATCATCCGGGTGCACGGGGCTGAAACCCATCGGCGTCAGCGCGTCGTCGGCCTTGCCCGGGAACTCCCAAATCTGCAGGGAGTCCGCCTTCCTCAAGTTCTTCATCTCTTCCAGGGATCTCCGGGCCGCCGTCAGCTCCGAATTCTCGCGGGCGAGGCGCTCAACTTCTTTGGCGTTTTGCTGGATCTTCGCAGCAACCCGCTTCTCAAGTCTTCCGAGCTCCTCCTCCCGGAGGTGGATCTTGTTCCGGCGGTCGACCAGGTCCTTCTCCCTAGCCTCCACTTTCTTCTCCCGGGCGACAAGGGCACACTCGTATTCGTAGAGTTCCTGCCCCCGCACCCAGGTCTTCTCCTCTTCCTCGAGGTAGCGCTCTTCCAATTTCTTAGTGCGCTCCTCGAGGCCCTTGTCCGCCAGAGCTGTTTTCTCGGCGAGCTCTTCTTCCCGTCGCAAGACGTCATCCCGTAGCTCTAGGAGTTTTTGCTCCTCGTCCTCGAGCCGTCTTTCCCTCCCTTCAAGTGCCTCTCGGCGCTTGATGAGTGCGGTGCTGATGGCCTCGAGCTGATCAAACCGAGCATTGGCCGCGTCGTTAGCAGCCTTAGCTCGGTCATGGAACTCTTGGGATTGAGCATCGAGGGCGTGAGTCATGCTCTCCCTCTCGTCCAGCAGCTTATCCCAGAGCTCCAGGCGGATCTTCTCCCGCTTGATCCACTCCTTGTCATCCGCAAGCCTCGACTGCGCCAGCTTAGTCTTGAAGTGGAGCCGATTACGCCACCGCCTAAGGGTTTGGCGCTCCTCTTCAAGAGCCTTGCTGTCGTGGAGGAAGGCTAGTTGGACCTGACGTAGACTGGAGCAGGCGTTGTCAATGGACATCGACAGCGAGATGGGCTCCGGACCTGCTGGGATCTCTTCTGTTGGTTCCAGCGGGTCTTCACATACAAAAATTGGGTCCCACTCTATGAGAGTGGAACCCTGAGCTTCCAAAGCGCTAGGGCCTTCCTCCGGGATGACCTCAGTCGCCATCGAAGAAGGTCCCGCCGCCAAGTCTTCATTCGTCCCCTCAGGCGGGGGGCCGGCGACTTCGTTCAGGCACTCTGGCTCTGCCACAGGTACCATCGACGTCGTCGCCTCCGGAGCCGGAGCCGCTACTGGCTCCGGCCGGGACACCTCTTCTGAGGGAGGCTCAAGCTCCCTCGCCTCTTTAACCGCCGGCTCTGTGACCGGCGCTCCAACAATCACCGGCTCTGCGGCCGGAGCTTCGGAAGTAACCGGCTCAACTGCCGGAACTACTTCGACTTTCGGCTCGCATGCCGGGGCTTCAGCCACCTCCGGCTCAATCGCCGGGGCTTCAGCACTTTCCGGCTCCGAAGCCGGGACTGCTACTTCCTCCGACTCAACAGCCGGAGCTTCTACTACTGCAGCACCAGGACCCGGAGCTTCCACTTCCGGGACGGGTGCCGCTGGCGCATCTTCATTCCCGTGGTCCGGCGCTACCACGGGAACTTCTGGAGACGAGTCGAGGTCCATGACCACGACAGCCGGCGCCGGAGCTGTCGCAGCCTCCGCTTGGGGCGGCACCGGGACTGGAGCAGAAGCCCTCGCAGCCTCAGACACTGTGGCTGAGGGTGGAGCTTCACTCCCCTTCTTGGGAACGCTGCAGACGAAGAACGAAGAAATTGAGCAAAAAGATGCTACAATTAAAAAGTTAATCGAGGTAAAAAAGAAAAATTACCTTGGGAGGCTCCCGCACCAGCTTGCGCGGAACCTCTTTCCCGGACGATCCGGGCTGGCCACAGTCGGCGTAGGAGCTCTGGGAGGACTCCCAGGACTTGCCACAGCCGCGGGCGTTTCCCGGGTCGGAGCTCTCCTTGATCGGGAGGAACTCCTGGACCTGGAGGCCCTCACCGCTCCAGATGCCGGAGTCGCGCGCCCGGAGCTAGCACCACAGGAGGGATCCACCACGGGGACAGTCGCACTCCGGGAGGATCCCACCGCCGGAACAGTAACGTTCCGGAAGGACCCCACCACGGGGACAGTCGCCACGGCGGCGGAGGATCTTCCTTCCTGAGGAGGGGGAACCGGGGGGGGAAGTGGCAGGCCCGATGGACCTTCCGTCAGCATGTCGCAGCTTCCTCTTCCGGCTCTCCGGCTCCTCCGCCAGCTCCTTGCCCTTGCCGATGAACTCAGCTCTTGGCTGTGGGACAGGGGCGGAGCCGTCTTCGGACAACCCGGGGATCGCCAACCGGGTGGTTGATCTTCTCTCGACGACACCAAGGTCGTCAAGCGCGGGCATCGTCCGCCGGAGCTCCCTGCTGAACTCAACTTCCACGTTCAGAGGGAGGAAGGCCGGCGGCGGAGTCAAGTAATCTCCGTCAACGTCGATGCCGTGCTGGAATTTCTTGAGGTGAAACTCCAAGGTCTTCCCCACCATGCTGGACTTCAACCCGGTCTCAACCCGGTCCACGTCCATCACGCTGTTGAGGGCCCAGGCGAGCTTCTCCCTCCTCTTCAGCGGCACCCACCTGTTGGACAGGAAGTTGCAGAACACCGCCTGGGGATTCAATCCTCCCTCCACACATTGGCGGATCCTGGTCAGGACAGGGTCGAAAGCTTCCGCCAGCACCGGGACTTCGCTCCATACCGACGTGTCAATGCCGGGCAGACCGTCTGGCAACTCCAACCGCTCATGCTCCTCCACCCGGACGACTATCCAATCTTTCTTCCAGTCATCCCACTTCCCGGAAGGGAATGACCGGAGGTACTTGAATGGGCACTTCTTGCGCTTCACGAAGTAGTAGAAGCCAAGATACTCATTGCTTCGGCCGGTGGTGTGGACGGTGAAGAAGGTTCGGAAGAGCTCGATGCAGGGAGGGATGCCCACCCACATCTCGCAGAAGTGGACAAAGATGGACACAAGGAGAATGGAGTGAGGGCCAAGGTGGTACAGCTGCAGACCATAGAAGTCCAGCAGCATCAAGAAGAAAGAAGAAAACGGTGGGATCAGCCCCACCATGGCGTACGAGGAAATGTACACCATCTCGCCAGCGTGCTCCTTTTCAAAGGGGAGCTCTCCGCCGGCGCGGACCGAGCGGTTGAAGAAGTCCGAAGACCACCCCATGAGGGCCCGGACCTTCTACAGATCGCTGTCAGTCTTCAAGCGACTCTCACGCAGACCCAACTCCATCGCAGCACAGCTAGGCAAGAGAAGAGGAGCAAAGTACGAGTTGGGAGTTTGAGCGCAAGAACAGATGGGAAGCATAAAGAACTCCCGACGGTGCGCTTTCCTTCTTAAGTAAGCCCTCGCAACGCTTGGATGGAAACTGCAGGGGAGTCAAGGATACTACTCAACAATTCAACCCTGCCGATGACAAGAGGGCCCGGGACCACCCTGATGATCAAGTCGAGGCTCTTACCTAGGCGAACAGTTGTCATCACGAGGCGGGAAACCCAAAGGCGGCGACCTGACAAGGCGCGCGGAACTGATACGGTTTTCGTATCGGGAACCGGCGACCTTCAATTGCGAGAGATCCGCACGTCAAAGATCTTATCTGCCGCCTGAGGTGCGCCACGCGTCGGGATTTAACCGTAAAGCCCCGCCAACGGCACCTCCGAAGACCCTTGAAGACCCAGTTCAAGAGTCGCGAGTATGGACCCACCTCCGACGGAATGACTTCACCCCGGTGACTTTCCCCGGAGGTAGGTCCAGGGGGCCACTGTCGGTACCCTAAAAACCATACACCCCCTGAGGTTACAAAGATCTCAAGGGAAGGACGTCTACTCAAATTGAAGACCCTCGGAGGCCCACTTGTCAGACATAACCGGACCTGCTTCTCCAACATGGTTAACCCCTAGGTTGCCACGTGTACTGCCAGACCGGAGCTACTACCCACAAGGGTGAAGCTCCGGGCTAGGTACCGAAACGGCACCTCCGGACTTAACCCCTGACCGAGAGAAGCTCCGGACCTGACACGTGCCAGGCCACCCCGGAGCTTCCCGCTTCCCACAAGCAAGCTCCGGAGCTGCCACGTGTCCAAACGTCGGAGCTGGCCACCTCAAACCTCCGGAAGACATTGTAACGACTCCGGATCTTCAAAGGATAGCCGCGGACTTCAAGACCCGATTAATTGTCATTAATTCCATGTTAATGACACTTAATCGGACAATCTTAACACCTGTAACGGCACTGTCGGAGCCCGTTACAGGGTTATTAACAACAATTAATCGTGTATCAATAATAGTAACCGCCGTGGCCACATGTCGGGCCAGGCTAACTTGTAACGGTTTGTCCTTGTACTATAAAAGGACAGACCGACGATACACGGAAGAAGGCACTCGAACGCTCTCAGGCACACACGCATTGACGTGAGCTTTCATACATAAACTAATACAACACCACACACCCGTGGAGTAGGGTATTACGCTCAGGCGGCCCGAACCACGTAAACCACTGTGTCTCTCGTGTCCAATCGTGATTCACCTTCTTGAGTCTCCGCGCGCCCACACCGAACTACAAACTCCTTCAACACTTTAGTAGTGTCAGGAGATCTCCCGACTCCAACAGTCGACAGACCCTTCCAAGTGATCAATGTATCCCGTCCCAGGTGTGTTTGCTTGGCAACCGAGGATGGGACACCGCTCCCAAATCCTTGGAAAATTGAGCACCTCCGTAAGTTCTACGCTTAATATCATGGAGGTGGGTCTGTAGTTACATGTGATGTATGTTATAGAGTCATTGTACAAAGTCGGGTAGCTCCTTCGGGAGAACAGCCGAACCTTCTCCGGAAGGTCCGCAAAGTTTAGGAAACACTTGTCACAGTCTCAGAACTAAAAGTGTAGCTAGCTACCTTGGGTCAAACGAGAAATGCAACACACTTAGCCTGGTTCCATACCCTAAGAGTGTACTTGTTTCCCCTGTACACTAGACCTATAATGAAAGACATCATCGTGAATACAGACTCCACGTGCATTTATTTTGTACAGGCTCAATATTTTTTAGTTTTCTCTTTCTTGTCTATAACAAAGTTGTGCAATTCCTAAGAAACTTTAGCTCGACCAGTTCATATATAATTCAAGTTGCATTGTCAATTCTTCTGAGTCTAAACATTGTTAATGGTCTACTCGTCTGAATGCCACCAAGTCAATCTAGGTCCGGAGTGTGCTATCGACTTAGCCTGGTCCTGCACCCTAAGTACGCCACTCTACCTACACCCCGACAGGACGAAGTAAGGCGAGTCCAGAAACGATCGGACCTGGAGAAGACAGACCAGTGCACTTGATTGTATTTTGAATTGTGTTCGACCTAAAAATTTCTCTCGGGAATAGTAAGTCGCAATTGAGTTATAGATAGGAAATGGATTTTACTATTTTTCTTAACTTTAGTATGCAGGAAAAATAAAGATCTCATGGTGATGGTGAATGAAGCCGGAGCTACCAAAGCTCTGATGACCCCTATGGTGGATTGTTGTCGATGTTTTAAACATTGATAATGAGCGTTGCTGGAGCTACTAAGTTCTGGTAAAGTCAGGGGGCCAGCCGTCAACGTGAAGAAAAAATGGTGGGAAGACTCCCCAGTGGGGTCTGCTGTCGACGCACCACGTGTTGACAGTGGTCACTGCTGGAGCTACCAAGCTCCGACACCCCAGAGGACTAACAGTCGATGCTCTATGTGTTGACAAGGGTCACTGCCAGAGTTATTAAGCTCCGACAACCTCAGGGGACCCCTACTATCGGCGACTTCGGACCTACGCTCTACAAGTTCGAAGCACGCAAGTCTTCAACAACTGTTACGTCCTCTTGGTACATGTTCACAATCAAATTGTGTACATCTACCAGGGGGCCAAGTGAGACAAAGGTGTTGAAGACAAAAAATGAAATTCATAAAATTCTGGGATTTCATTAATCAGGAGACAAGAGATTACAAAATTGGAGAAAAAGAAGAGAGAATACAAGCGGGAGCTACAAAGAGAGAGTCCTAGACCCTATGGAAGAACGAGGCGGCCTTCTGGGCAACCTCCGACATGCTGGCTTTGGCGGCTTCTCCCTCTCCGTCGATGGGGCCTTCAAGCACCGGGTCCAGTGGGAAGTGAGGGTCCCGGCTTGTGTAGCACATCAGCATGAACTCTGCGATATTCTTCGCCAGGGATTGCCCTTCAGTTTCCAGTTGGTCCGCGATGACATTGCCCATCTTGGTGAGCTTGTTGCCCGCCAAGCTCAACGCCTGCAACGCCAAGTCAAGCTCCGTCTCCGGGTCATCAGGACGCACGGGACTAAAACCCATCGGCGTCAGCGTGTCGTTGGCTTTGACCAAGAAGTCCCAAACTTGTTAAGACTCTGCAGCCCTTGGGCCTCACATTTACTCTAAGGATCTTCTGGTCGCCGCAAGCTCCAAATTCTCCTGGGCAAGGCGCTCAACCTCTTTGGCGTTCTGCTGAATCTTTTCAGCAACCTGCATTTCGAGTTTACTGAGCTCCTCCTCCCGGAGGTGGATCTTGTTCCGGCAGTCGACCAGGTCCTTCTCCCGGCCCTGCACTTTCTTCTCCCCGGCAGCAATTTTATCCTCCCTCTTGTGGAGGTCCTGTCCTCGCTGCTAGGCCTTCTTCTCCTCTTTCTCGCAGCGCTCCTCCAGCTTCTTGGTGCGCTCCGTGAGACTCTTGTCACCCAGACTCAGCCTCTGAGTGAGCTCCTCCTCCCTCTTCACGAGGTCATCCCACAGCTCCAGGAGTTTTTGCTCTTCATCTTTGATCTTTTTCTCCCGCTCGTCAAGAGCCTTCCGGCGCTTGACAAGACTGTCGTGGATGGCGTCGAGCTTCTCTTGGCGATCATTTGCAGCATTATTAGCAGCTACGACCTGTTCGTAAATGGCCCAGGACTGGTTGTCAAGGGATCGCATCATGCTATCCCTCTCGTCCAGCAGCTGGCCCCAGTACTCCATCCGGGCCTTCTCCTTCTTCACGCACTCCCTGTCGTCAGCCAGCCTGGTTTGCGCCATCTTGGTCTCGAATTGGAACCGGTTGCGCCACCTCCTAAGGGTTTGGCGCTCCTCCTCGAGGGCCTTGCTGTCGTGGTAGAAGGCCAGTTGCACATGACGAAGGCTAGAGCAGGCGTTGTCAATAGACAACGACATTGGGATTGGCTCCAGACTTGCTGGGATCCTCTCCGCTGGCTCCAGGAGGTTCTCTACAAGAAAAATCGGGTCCTACTCTTCAAGAGTAGTACCCTAAGCTTCTGTGGTACTAGGGCCGCTCTCCGGGATAGATTTGGCCTCCGCTGAGGAAGGGCCTGCAGCAGAAGTTCCTACCTCCGTAGTTGGCTTCGAAGGTCCTGCCGCCTGGTCATCAGCAACAAGTCCCTCAAGCGGGGGAACAACAGCCTCCTCTTGGCAACCTGGCTCAGGCGCGGGCATCTCCGGGACAACCACCTCTAGGGCAGGCGTTGAAGGTTCGGCTAGAGCTGAAGCCACTTCCGGCTCCGATGCTGGCGCCTCCTCCACTGCCGGTTCAGGCACTGACGCTTCGACCGTCATGGGCCCGGGCGCTGGCACTTCTCCGACAACCGGCTCAGGCGCCGACACTTCTTCGATGACCGGCTCAGGCGCCATAACTTCATCAAGGCTAGGCTCCGCCGCCAGAACTTCATCAACACTCGGCTCCACCGTCGGGGCTTCAACAACATCCGGCTCTAGGGCCAGTACTACAGCTACTTCCAGCTCTAAGGCTGGAGCGTCCATCATCTCAGCATCCAAACCCGGAGCTACAACCTCCGGGGCTGGTGCCACTGGTACATCTTCATTCCTGTGGTCCGATGCTACCACGGGAGCTTCAGGGGATGACTCGACGCAAGGACCACGACAGATGGCGTCGGAGCTACCGTGGCCTCAGCCACCACCTGGGGCGGCTCTAGAACTGGAGCCGGAGCTTCCATCTGCGCAGCATCAATGGCTGCTGCAGGAGCTAGAGCTTCAGCACCTTTCTTGGGCACCCAGTAGATGAAGGACGAAGAAACTCAAAACATAGTTACAACAAAAAACATCTAACTGGGGTAAAAAACCAAATTTACCTCGGAAGGCTTCCGCTCCAACTAGCGCGGAACCTCTTCCCTGGACGCTCGGGGCCAGACCCTGTCGCCACTGGCATGGTAGCTCTGGAAGGTTCCCCAGAGCTTGCTGCGGCCGTCGGCGTCACCTTGGTTGAGGCCCCCGTCAACTGAGAAGGACCCCCGGACCTGGAGCCCTCAGCAGGCCCTAGTACCGGAGCCACATGGACGGAGCTAGCATCCCGGGGAGATGCTGATGCTGGAGTGGTTGCCGCCATTGAAGACCTTCCCCTCTGGAGAGAAGGAGCTGCTGCGAAAGGAGCAGGTCTGACGGACCTCCAAACATAGTGCTTCAGCTTCCTCTTACGGCTCGAGGGCTCGGCCAATTCTTTGCCCTTGCCCACGACTTCAACTCTCTCTCTCGGGCGGAAGGGGGACCACCCTCGGAAGCTCTGGGGATCACCAACCTAGTGGTCGAACGCCTTTCAACTTCACCGAGGTCGTCAAGCACTGGAATCTTCCACCGGAGCTCCCTATTGAACTCCGCCTCCATGTTCAGAGGGAGGAAAGCCACTGGTGGAGTCAAGTCATCACAATCGACGTCGATGCCGTGCTGGAACTTCTTGAGGTGAAACTCCAAAGTTGCGCCTTCCAGGTTGGACTTCAAACCGGTCTCGATCCAGTCATCGTCCATCACGCTGTTGAGGGCCCAGGCGAGCTTCTCCCTCTTCTTTAGTGGAGCCCACCTGCTGACCAGGAAGTTATAGAATACCTCCTGGGGAGTCACCCCTCCCTCCACACATTGGCGGATCCTGGTCAGAGCAGGGTTTAAGCCGTCTGATAGCACCAGAACTTCGCTCCAAGCATCAGTGTCAACATTGGGGAGGCCTTCGGACAGCTCCAGCTTCTCATGCTCCTCTGCCCTGATGAGAATCCAATCCTTCTTCCAGTCGTCCTACTTCCCAGAAGGGAACGATCTCATGTACTTGTACGGGCACTTCTTGCGCTTCACAAAATAATAGAAGCCAAGGTACTCATAACTTTTTCCGATGGTGTGGATGGTGAAGAAGGTGCGGAAGAGCTCGACCCGAGGAGGAATACCAAACCACATCTCGCAGAAGTGGACAAAAATCAACACCAGAAAATGGAGTGGGGGCCAAGGTGATACAGCTACAAACCATAGAAGTCTAGCAGCATCAAGAGAAGAGTGGATAAGGGTGGGATCCGTCCCACCATGGCGTACGCCTAGAAGTACACCATGTCGCTGGCGTGCTCCTTCTCGAACAGAAGCCTGCCGGTGCGGACCAGGTGATTGAAGAAGTCACTGGACCACCCAATGAGGGCCCAAACCTTCTTCAGATCACCGTCGGTCTTAAGACGGCTCTTGCGGAGACCCAACTTCATCGCCGCACGGCGGGGCGAGAGATGAAAAGCAGGCTAAAGTTTGGAGGATTCAAGCGCAAGTTCAAATGAAGGCATAAAGAATAACCAAACGGTGTGCGCTTTCCTTCTTGTGTAATCCCCCGCAACGCTTGGATGGAAACCGCAGAGGAGCCGACAATACATTTCAAAAACATCACCCTGCCAATGACTAGGGGGCTCGGGGCCACCCCGACGATCAAGTTGAGGTCCTTACCCCAGGCGAACGGTTGTCATCATGAAAGGCGGGATGCCCGAGGGCAGCACCTGACAAGGCGCACAAAACTGATACGGTTTTCATATCAGGAACCGGCGACCTTCAATTGCGTGAGATCCGCACGCTCAGATCTCACCTACCGCATCCTGGATATGCCACGCGGCGATGGTTTAACTACGAACTACCGCCAACGGCACATCAAAAGACCCTTAAAGACACGACTCAAAAACCGAAGGATGGAACCACCTCCGGCAGAACAACTTCATCCAAAAGGTCTCTCCTAGAGGTGGGCCCAGGGGGCCACTGTCGGTACCCTGCGTACCGTATACCCCTTGGAACTGCAAAAAGACCAGTAGGAACTTCACCTGTGTGAGTTGAAGACCTACAAAGGCCCCACGTGTCATACGGGACCAGACCTGCCTCCCTTCTGTGGTTAGTCCCGGTGCTGCCACGTGTATACTGCAACCGGAGTTACGTCCCACACATGGGAAAGCTCCAGGCTAAACACCTGTGCGGCAACCCCGGACCTAACCCCCGACAGAGGGAAGCTCCAGTACCGACACGTGTACAACTGCACCGGACCTACCCATCCCAGACAGTAAGCTCCAGAGTTGCCATGTGTCCAACCGCCAGACCTTCAACTTCAATGAGCAGACAGGAGGACCCCCAACGGCTCGGACCTTCAAGAGGCAATCAAAGACTTCAAGACCCGATTAAGTGTCATTAATACAAAATTAATGACACACGATCGGAGGGCCCTTAATACCAGTAACGGCACTGTCAATGCCCGTTACCACACTATTAAGGGTAATTAACCTCACTAATTTTGTATTAAGCATCAGTAACCTCCAGGGCCACATGTTAGGCCAGGCTAGCGATGTAACGACAAGTCCTTGTACTATAAAAGTACTGGTCAAATGATACACGGAAAAAGGTTCTTCCAAACCTCTTCGATACTTGGCTCTGACACACACTCACAAGTGCTCAGACGCTCAATACAACAACTACACACCCTGTGGAGTAGGGTATTACACTCAGGCGGCCCGAACCATGTAAATCTTCGTGTCAATTTTCCATCGTGTTCTGAATCTCTGCGCGCCCAATACCGAACTACAAACTCTGCAGGCTACCAACAGTAGTATCGGGAGAATTTCCGGAAACAAAACTCCAACAAACGCCCATGACAATCAAGAGAGGATCACATGGGCTGAATTTAAGGAGAGCTTCCATTCTCATTTTGTGCCTGAGGGCTTGTTTTGATAGAAGTGGATCTACTTCAACCGAAGTGGATTGAGTAGAAAATTAGTTCATTTTGCACTCCAATCCACTTAGATTGAGTGCACCCAAACAAGCCCTGAAGGTGTTATGATCTTGAAGAGGCAGGAATTTGAGAACCTAAGACAGGGGAAGTCAAGTGTGAGTGAGTATCTCAATAAATTCACTCAACTCTCAAGGTATGCTCCAGAAGATGTTAATCGAGACAGCCGCAAGCAGTATTTATTCATGAGAGGCTTAAACAATGAGATTCAAGTTCAATTGCTTAATTGTGATTACACAAGTTTCCAGAAGCTTGTGGACAAGGCTGTTGTGATTGACAACAAGGTTCGTGAGATTGAGCAAGATAACAAGAGGAATATGCCATATCAAGGATAGCCACAAGGAAGCAATGTTCACCCCCGCTTTGCACCACCAAATGCATCATACTAGAACCCCTCTGCTCCTACATATCGTGCTGCTATTCAACCGCGCCCAGCTCAAACAATGCAGCAACACCCTGCCATGCAAGCTCTTCACCCTCCAATGCCTCAAGCGCCTTGTGCAAATTTTCCTACCAATGCCCAAAATCAAGTTCGCCCTAACTACACTGGTGCAGCAAGGTCATGCTATACTTGTCATGAGATAGAACACAACATCTCAATGCTTTAAGTCAGGCCTTGGTCAAGAGAACCATGCTCCAAGACAGAACCCAAGACCGAATGAGGAGATCCACAAGGCAAACGTGGACCGCAAAATTTTGTTTGTGGAAGGGTGAACAATGTCTTTACGGAGGAAGCACAACAAGCGAATGACGTGGTGGTTGGTATGTTTCTCGCAAACTCCAACCCAATGACTATGTTATTTGATTCTGGAGCATCACATTCATTCATTGTATCAAAGTATGTTGCCAAGTATAGTTTGCTTATATCTCATATGAAGTATACTTTGTTGGTTAAATCTCCTAGAGGAGAGATGAGAACGAATATAGTATGTCCAAAAGTAAGCCTTAGAATAAGGGGGTAGACTTCTTCGCCAACCTCATTGTTTTGGATTCTCAAGGATTGGACATAATACTTGGTATGGACTGGTTAAGGAAGCATAATGGAATAATTCAATGTGCCACAAAGATAGTGAAGTTGATAAATGAAGAAGGGGTCAACATAGAATTTGATGCATCTCAACACACACCTAAGCAAGTGGAGCTGAATCAAATGGATGATGTCGCAATTAAGGATATTACAGCGGTGTGCGAATTTTCAAATGTGTCTCTGGATGAGTTGTCAGGTATACCACCTGATCGTGACATAGAGTTCGTTATTGGATTAATACATGGAACTGCACACATAGCAAAAAGGCCTTATAGGATGCCTCCTATGGAGTTAGAAGGGCTCAAGAAACAAATTCAAGAGCAGCTAGATAAGGGTTTCATTTGCCCAAGTTCTTCGCCTTGGGGAGCACCAGTGCTCTTTGTGGGCATGAAGGATGGATCCCAAAGGATGTGTGTGGATTAC
Source organism: Tuctoria greenei (assembly GCA_036927565.1). Lineage (NCBI taxonomy): Eukaryota > Viridiplantae > Streptophyta > Magnoliopsida > Poales > Poaceae > Tuctoria > Tuctoria greenei. The sequence continues at coordinate 42,747,622 of JAYESD010000006.1, read as the reverse complement.
CGAGCTCTCAACGAGGTAAAGATTAAGAACAAGTATACATTGCCACGTATAGAGGATTTGTTTGACCAAATGAAGGGTGTTGTGTTTTTCCTCCATGATCGACTTGAGGTCAAGACACTTCCAAATGGAGATCAGACCGTTGGACATACCGAAAATAGCTTTTCAGACGCGGTATGGGTCTTATGAGTACACCATTATGTCTTTTGGATTGACAAACACACTGCATACTTTATGTACCTCATGAATAAGGTCCTCATGGAGTACTTGGATAAGTTCGTTGTGGTGTTCATTAATGATATTATGATCTACTCAAAGAGTGAAGAGGAGCATGAAGAACATTTGAGGCTCACCTTGCAGAAACCGAGGGAACACCAAATATATGCCAAATTCAGCAAGTGCCAGTTTTGGTTAAGGGAAGTGTCATTCTTGGGCCATATCATCTCGGGAGGAGGAGTATCGGTTGATCCAGGAAAAGTGATAGATGTGCTGAAATGGGAGCCACTGCAGAATGTGAAGGAAATTAGGAGTTTTCTTGGGATGGTTGGATATTATCGTCGTTTCAACAAGGATTTCTCCAAAATAGCCAAGCCCATTAATGAATTATTAATGAAGGGGAAAGCATTTCAATGTACTCAAGCTTGTTAGGACATTTTTTATGAGCTTAAGAAGAGGTTGACAATAGCACATATCTTGGTTTCGCATGATGTGAGCAAAAGTTTCGATATTTATTGTGATGCCTCAAGGCAGGGACTTGGATGTGTGCTCATGCAAGAAGGTTAAGAAGTAGCCTACACATCGAGGCAATTGAAGAAACATGAGCAGAATTATCCTACTCATGATCTCGAACTTGCAGTCGTAGTGCATGCCTTGAAGATATGGAGACATTACATTCTTGGTCGTATGTGTGAGATTTACACGGACCACGAGAGTCTTAAGTACATATTCACGCAAAACGGACCTGAATTTGAGGAAACGAAGATGGTCGGAGATCATCAAGGATTATGATGTGGGAATCATCTATCATCCAGGGAAGGCTAATTCAGTGGCCAATGCTTTGAGTCAGAAAGGAGTAAGCAACCAACTCACAGTTCAAGAGTTACAACCCGAGTTATGCAAGGAGTTTGAACGGTTGAATCTTGAATTTGTGAATGAGATGGGGACGATGGAGTTAAATCCGACCTTGGAGAAAGAAATTCGAGAAGGTCAGACCAAGGATGAGGAAATTCAGGAAATCAAAGGAAGGACCCAAAAAGGGAGAGAATTCAGATTTGATGAGGATGACCAAGGTACTTTATGCCTTGGAAAGAGGATTGTTATGCCCAACGTTAAGAATATTCGGGAAACGATGTTGAAGAAGGCACATGACTCACCTTACTCAATCCATCTCGACTGTACAAAGATGTACAAGGATTTGAAGACATGCTATTGGTGGGCCAGTATGAAAAAGGACATAGCAGAATACGTTGCACTATGTGGTGTGTGCCAACAGGTTAAAGTCGAACATCAAAGGCAAGCTGGATTATTGCATCCACTAAAGATTCCTGAATGGAAGTAGGAAGAAATTGGTATGGACTTCATAGTTGGATTACCGCGAACCCAGTCCGGGTATGACTCAATATGGGTTATTTTGGATCGGTTGACCAAATCAGCTCATTTCATACCGGTCAAGACCACATATACCACAGCGATGCTAGTAGAATTGTACATGGAGAATATTGTGTGACGACATGGTGTTCCGACGAAAATTGTCTCAGACCAAGGTTCTGAGTTTACCTCTAGGTTCTGGGAGAAACTGCATGAAGCTATGGGAACTCAATTGAATTTCAGTTTTGCATATCACCCTCAAACGGATGGACAAACTGAGAGAACAAATCAGATATTGGAAGACATGCTAAGAGCTTGTGCACTAAAATAAGGAGGAAGTTGGAACAGGAGCTTGCTGTATGCGGAGTTTTCTTATAATAACAGTTACCAAGCAAGTTTGAAGATGTCGCCATATGAAGCAATATATGGAAGGAAGTGTAGGAGATCCTTGTTTTGGAATGAGACGGGAGAATCCAAAGTTTTTGTACCTGATGTGTTGCAAGAAGCCAAAAAGCAAGTTCAAATAATCTGCGAGAATTGGAGTGCTGCCTAAACAAGACAAAAGGGCTATGCGAATAATAGGCGGAGAAACCTAGCCTTTGAAGTGAGAGACTTCGTATACCTTAAAGTGTCACCTATGTGAGGTCATAAGCAGTTTAATGACAGAGGTAAATTGCCACCTCGCTATATTGGAGCACTCAGAATTTTGGCCAAACGTGGAGAAGTAGCATATAAGTTGGAGATGCCATCACATCTTTTTGATGTTCACGATGTGTTTCACTTTTTGCATCTCAAGAAGTGCTTAAGGGTTCCGAAAGAACAAGTGTCAATGGAGGAATTGGAATTAGAGACATACTTGACTTATGTGAGCAATCGGTCAAAATCTTGGAAACCAAGGAGAGTGTCAAAAGGCAGAAGGTGATTCGATGGTGCAAAGTACAATGGAAGCATCATACAGAATCGGAAGCAACTTGGGAACTAGAAGATAATCTCAAGAAGGAATTTTCCTATCCCTTTCCTTCTATGTCGAATCTCGAGGGCGAGATTCATTTTAAGGGGGTAGGTTTGTAACACCCTCATTTTCATCCATCATGCATTGCATACATTTTTATACATGTTTAGTATTGAGCAACCTAAAAAGAAACAAGTTTAAAATGAACTAGAAGCAAAACAACACTTTAAAGTCTGTATAAGTACGGACTTGTCCGGATTGTACCCCGGACTAGTATGGTTTTCCCCTTTGATGCCCCTCCAGACTTGTCCATTTTTGGTGCGGACTAGTCCGATTAAGTCTTTGTTCCATTCCAGACTTGTCCGTAACTTAGTGCATACTAGTCCGATCTTGGGTATGATTTTTGAATGACTTGTCAAATCCCCGAACTTGTCTGATCTATGCCAGACTTTTTCGTTTTGCTCTCTGGACAAGAACGAACTTGTCTGAACCTCCTATCAGACTTGTCTGTTTTCTTCTCTGTCCAACATCGAACTAGTCCGGCCCTGTAGCGGACTTGACCAGTGTGCCCAAATCGGATTCAATCTTTTCTTCTACGATTTGTTAGTGGGTTTCCTCCTTTATTGGGCCCAGGAACGTTGTGCCTAACCCCTGTGGAGATCATGTGGGACCCCACCCCGGCCTCCACCCACCTTAGACTCGAAATCCATCAAACCCTACCTCTCCACCTCTATATAAACAACCCAACACCCCACCCTTCCACCTCTTTGCCACAATCGAAAGAACTTCAAACACTGGTTCGTGGGAGCCGCCATCAAGAGAAGATCGAGGAGCAAGGAGGAGGAGGAGAACACGAAGGAGGAGCGATCAAGCAAGATCTTCATCAACTTTTCATTCTTCATCACCAATTCACCCTCAGCTCATCTTCGTCAAGCCCTAATCGTCAAGATCCAAGTGTTTCACGTCCAATTCTTGATCTTTGGATCTCTAAACACGTGGTACACCCTCGATTTTCCCTTTCCTACATCAATTCAACCCCAATTCTCGTTGATCAAGAAAAACTCTAGTTCACAGGTTCTGACCAGGGCGGACTAGTCTGGCCCCTGAAACCGGACTTGTCCGGCTCTGAATCTGAATTGTGCTGAATTAATTACAAATTGATTCGAATCTAATCGAAACCTGTTCAAACTTGTTAGAAACCATTGTAACTAGTTAGTAAACATTAATAGCAGCTTATTAACAAGTTTTACCTCACAATTGCATTAATCATGCATGCCATGGCATATTGAGTAATATATTAGCACTTATTGATTCTAATGACCATTTTGTATGTTTGTTGTGCAAAATAGAAGATTTTGCTCTAGAGGGTGCTGTCGAGGACCTCCAGTACCAGAATTTTGAAGCCTTTGTCCCTAGCTATGCTCAGGAGCAAGGCAAGTGTCCTTGACCACATTGATCCTATTTTTAAAATGTTTGTTTGCAAAACTCCATGCTTGTGTCAAATTGATGGGAAACCCACTTACAAGTGTTTACTAGACTTGTTTGACACTTCCTTGTCGCTTGGAATACATTATAGAGAGTCGGGAAGGGCTTTTTACCTTTTTTCTTCGCTCTAATTAATTGGAATGAGAAAACAACCAAATGGCTTAATTATGAATTAATAAACTTATGGATGATGAGAATTGATGAACATGGATAATTGGCAACATGGGACTTGAGAGATCTAAACAAGCATGGTTTGTGGATTGGGTTGGATGATATGGTGGTTTGCTTGCCTTGGATCTAAGGACCGGTTCATGCGAGAATAGACCGGATTTACAGTGCCACCACAAGGTCAAGTATGTGTGCAACTTAGCCAATTAATAGGAGTATTACCAGCATGGATTCGTATCAATTGGAGGAGCGGGGAATGGGAGTCAGTTTGGTTTGCAATAGTGGCGGACTGCCCTGGCATCCGAATGGCACAAGAGGGTGCCCTTGGTTGGATGTGCTCAATTGGAGGCATCACCACCGGCGAAACCTCTGTGGGTCTGAATATGATAGTAGTCCCTTTGTAAAGGCTATTTTGTGATCTCTTGGTCATACACCTATGGTACTGTTTTGGCATAGTGGAGGTTTTCTTTAGTCGACGGATGAAGAAATCATGAACTTGTGGGTAATGTGGTACAACCTCTACATAGTGTTAAAAACTATCATGATAGCCGGGCTCCCGGTTAAGAGCACTTGGATGACCTACATGATTAGAGTGGAACGTGGGTTTTGGGATGGTTATGGTTGGGTCATGGTTATGATCTGAGTTGTGATAATTGAATACAGTCAATGATAATGGTAAGAACTTGGTATTTGGATGGATAATCATTGTTGGATGTGATATCATGGTAATTAATTGTAATGGACTCGTTACCACACTACACTTTTCAATCAAATAACCCCGCTTCGCGCCTATGAGCAAATCACTGAAACACAGGGACAAGTCTGGTTGTTCATCACGTGCTCACAAGGCGCACAATAAGAATAAGACCAATAGAGACTTCATAAGAGACCATTTGAGCTGCAGATCGTAATGCTCCTAGAAAGGCATATTTCGAATATAGAGGACGTTCCCAACAATCCACGAGAATATCATACCCAACTATGAACCGTACGAGCACATCCTCTGTCACCCCCACCACGCTTACGGCTCTATACCCCAACCCAACTTGCTCTGGCCCAGGGTCCTCCCGCATCTCTTCCTTGGTAAGCGGACCGTGGAAGCTGTCCTTGGCAAATACTAATAGGAATTGGGCTTTGTTTCTCTATCAATTGAATTCCTCCCAAAGGTCGGATAATTGGATCTACTATTTCAAATATACTTTTACCAAGTATATTTTCCTTGAATGCCAAATCAGAAAATAGAACCGATGTTATAGAGCGTTTTCCTGGGCAAAACAAGCCTTTTCTCTGCAAAGGTACTAACACCTTCAACGGTATTACCGGGTGGTAATACACAAATGGTATGGGAATCATAAACTTAGAACTACCGGATTTCCAATCCGTTGAGTGGATGGAAGGTATTTTATTGAGTGAGAAGCTAAATTGGGGCTTACAGTGGTGGTTTTAAAAGGTTTCCCCCTTTTGAAATCCCCCTTCCAAAAAAACCCAAATTTTCGCTTTTTTGATTTCTTGCTTTAAAAAGCAAGAAATTGACTCAGTAAAAGAAAAGGTTCCCCTGAGCCCCTTCCAAAAGAAAAGGAAAGGAATGGTTGAGAATCTATCTATCTATTGAGATGGAATTCTCAACCTACTACTTTACTTCCTGTCATTGTTTGGTATTTACCTCTGAATGTGCTGCTTTCAATACGTCTTTTAGGACTAAAAGTACCAATGGTTCATGTAGCCTAGCCCCTTGAAGTGATGAGAAAAAGAAAACAGCGTCTTTTTCCGATCTACGTGTAGTGCAAGATGCTGGGTGCCATGGATCGAGTGAGAAAATCAGAATTGTTTTACCAGAAAAAAAAGTGAGCCTTCGCGGAGAACTCTATCAGTTTCTATCTGGTCACCGAAGCTAAATGGACCCGAGCTGTTGATGACCGAATAGAAAGGTTTATTTTCAATGGCAAATCCTAGATGATGTAGGCTTTGCTTATCCTGGCCAACCACAAAGTACGCATCTCATGTGCAAAGAGACGATCTTCCGTCATAGACTATAATAAATTGTAAATGGACTCAAAGACGGATCAAGCTTTTCTAAAAGAAATAGCTCCGGCGTGAACAGTAAAAACAAGCACTGATCGCTACTACGCGTAATAATTATTCTCGAGAAGGGACAGAGGCGGCGAGTGCTGGGAAGGGAAGGATTTTCAATCATTTAGCCGCTCCATAGACTTTTGAGCTTAGTATGGAGTTGCCTGGATTAGATCCTCGTTGGATTGCTTCCCGCATTGGAAAACCATGGAGATACAAGCGGTCAAAGCAGAAAGGGTTTGAGCTTCGACCGTGTTAACTCTTCTTTTAGAGGAAGTCAGTCAAGTTAGAATAGAACTAGCCGACGCTTTCGGGAAGGATAGGCCTCAATTAGCATTCTATCGAGTCATTTTTTGCAATCTCGCATTCAGCTGGTCTTGTTCTTGCATCTGGAAAAAGGTTATGCAGGTCAAGCTCTGAGGATGAATACCGCTCTATGGCATTAGCACTTGCCGTTACAGTGTGGATAGGCCTCATCATCTTACGTGATGTTGGTTTTCCCTTATAAAAGCACAAGCTTCTAGAAGATTAGGTAGATGAGTACCGAGCGGAAGAAGAAACCTATCACGGCGAATTCCGTGGTTCAAGATGTGGTTTCCTGTGCGTACCTTGAGCTGCTGGAGGAAGAGTCAAGCAAGTAGTTGGTGATCCGGGGAGTAGGCCCTGCCCAAGCGCCCTCCTGAGATCGGACTCGAAGGAGGGTAAGACATCCCAAAGGGATGCCCACTCAGCAAGCAAGCAAGCAAGACCCGGAAGTAGGAGCAAGATCCTGAAGTAGGAGCTAGACCCGGAAGTAGGATAGTTGGTTGGTTCTTTCATCAATCCGGAACGATAGTGGAGGCGAGCCCGGATACAGAGATAGATTTTCATTTTTGTGGATGAAGTAACCACTGGTACAAGTTCATTTTATTGGCACATTCAATGCAGTCCTACCTCATTCTATTTAATTACTGTTTCAACTTAGGTCCTTTACTGGTGAACTCCGCATACATATACCGTAGTGGACTTAATCCCAGATATGTTTTGCTTCGCACAATAAGAAACTTCGCAACCAGTTAGACCTCTATAGAGTGTGGCATTAGCTAACACAAATCAAAGAGCTGAGCTATTCATACCGTGAGTTGTTCCTAAATAATCTTCACTGCATCATGCATTTACCGAATTTCCTGTCATAGATAGTCTAGTGAAGCTAGCTTACTAATGCCAAGAACTACTACTCACCAAAACCTATCCTTACTAATACACAGCTATATGATATTCTTATTTATTATTCTATTTCTATATTTACTGATATTCTAGTTTCGTAAAGCGATACTTTAGAGAAGGAAAGAGAGATTCTAGGACCACTTGCCCAAAAGAATAAGACCGAACTTAACTACCTGTAACTGTCCCAACTGCCCATGTGTACTAACCCCCCGAAATCACTTTCCCTACTGCTACGTTGAAATGAAAATGCCCGCCTCCAATCCGCTTAGTTAGACCAGACTCTCAGAAGTCAGTTTGATATCATCAACATACAACAACAGAATAGCACGTCCTCGAGGATAAACTGATACGAACATGGCCGAATCATGATCACTCCGAGCAAACCCTGCCTGGATAACCACTGTGCTGAACTTCAAAAACCGACGCTATCGGGGCTTGTTGAGACCATAGATCGCTTTGCATAAAGGACAGACAAGAGAAGAAGTCAGAAGGGCAGGTTCTCTTTCATCCGTCTTTTCTAGGAGAAAGTGAAGTGCATAAAGTGCTATGAATGAATGTTAGGAATGAGCACTAACTTTGACGTCAGTCCATCAGATCAGATGATTTTGATGACATTGAATCTGTTCAAGTAGTTTCGTTTTGACGAAAAGACGAATTCTACTGCTACTATTATAATAAAAAATGAACTTCAATTTCTTGCGGATTTCCTTAATAAGTAAAGTAATGGAATGCCCTGAACGAGTTGATTAACTAGAGCGCCCGCTCGTTGGGTGTCTTCTGCCTCAGCCCCTTCTCTTCCGAGTCTGACCTTAGCCTATGATCGAACGAGATGCAGGAAGAAGCGAGTCGCTTTAGTTCATACTGAGCTGGATCGCCCTGCAGAGCATAGAAGACATAGATACTGACTCGCTCTCTAAGCAGCTGTAGGCGCGCAGCGAGGGCGGCTATAACGCAGGAGTCGTGGCGGTTGTATGCCACAAGGTCCCTATAGACAAGGGGACAAGTGAATCATCGCTTTTGGGCGCAGGCAGCCCTCTACCATCCATCCCATTGCATTCCTCTCATAGAGTACTGTACCGTCTCAGAGCAGATACATCTATGGAAAGAAAGGATTTCATAGAAAATCTTCATTTAAAGCGATGAGGCTTCTAGAGGCGCAAAAACGCAAAGGCAAATAGGAACATTTGGACCTCCAAGACACGAGTCGAGTCACTAGAGGTACACAGGAAGAAGAGGAAATTCCTCAGCAGAGGGGGTGAGACCGGCACCAGAAAGTAGATCATATGGCCTTTCTTTCGCCAAAAAATCAAGTAAAGCCCCGGCCCAAGAAATGCAGCAAAGCAAGTCATCTTTGGTTTGGAGCGAAATTCCCAGATGTATAGGCTTGATCGAGTGCCTTACCTGAAATCGACGATCTAAAGTGGGCTCTTTAGCTTGCTCCGACAGAGGTCTCCTTCTCCCTTAGCAGCGAGACCAGTCCCTACCTCTTTTCAATCAATCTTTCATACCGTATGCGCATCGAAGGGGCTATTTCCGGGTGTCATACTGATCTGATCCGTAACTGGCGATCTGTCCTTTTTCTTTCACGATGAGCTGGATGAGCCGAGCCTACTAGAACGTTGTACCTTCTGGTATCATAAGATAGAGTTAGTTGTCCTACGCGTGAATGAAGACACTATAGAATCTCATTTATCTTTCTCATACATAGTATAGTAAGAAAAAGGCCGCTGGGCAAAGGATTCAGTGTTGGCATTCTGCTATAGATCGTATAGAAAATCTGTGGGTGACATCCTGGTATTCCGATTGTCCTAGCGCTAGCACATCGATACCCTGCATCGGGCCCATTCGCGATGGGATCAGGGTTACTGACCGTACGATCCGACCGGGATAGCATAGTGAGGTGACAGACAGCAAGAAAGAAAGACTGCTGCAGGCCTGAAGACTACTACCAAATCTGCGATTGCCTGGAAGGGCGGCTTACCACTTTATCCATATGTTCCAGGAACTTCAACTTGGCCGGAGGGGCGGGCACTAAGATAAAGTTCATCAGCTGAAGGAAGAAAGCCAGCACTTCGTGCCGAAATGCGCCACAAATCAAACTAAAAGACTACCTGATTAGCTTGACTTATTTGCAAAGGCTAAGTTCATGCAACCCACCCTTATCTACTTCCTTTCGTTGCTTGACGGCAGATCGATCTAATCCTCGGGGAAAACTCAGCAGAAAGGCTTTTCCCGCTCTAGTTGCTTTAGCTGGAAAGAAAGACGAAGTGCCTGTTCCATGAACAGAGGCCAACCCTGGCTCTGGAGCAACTAGTCAAGAAGTATCTACAACTGAGTAATTAGACTGACTACTTATCCTTTCTCTGAAAAGACCTTTGAGAATCGGGGGAGCCGAGCCCTTAACTCTATCAATAGAAAAATCTTCGTGCGTGGCGTGAGTTGGAATCCTAGAAAAGATCGATTGAGACTCCCTACCCGGTTCCACGAAGATCTCTACGTACTTGTCTAGTCCAGGACAACTGAGATCTTCCGGTCTGCGTGCGTGGGAGCAGCTGAAACAAAGAAGAGTCTGGTCCGCTCTTCATTCAGGCCCCCCCGCCTTACAAATGGGCCGTCCCCCTTAATGAATCGAATGGTCCTTCGACCCTCGTTTGATTCCGACGGCCGGCATAGATGAAATCTCATGAGACCCGCCCACTATTACTACAAAAAAGCCCTGCCCTGGCACCTTCGCTAGACGGAGAGTAAGCGACTTCTATTAGCACCGGACCGTCGAGTCGAATTGATCGTGTCATGTGCAACGTCCATCAATGGTGGTTCATTAATGTCCATAGATTTAGACTCCTTCCCCCTTCCCTTATACGCAAAAGATCGAGAGGGGCCCGAACCAAACCGAGAACGTAAACTGAATTCGACTCACTCTCGTATGGCTCGCCCTCGAGCCCTGGGCGAGTCGGCCGGGTCTTTCCCTTTTGTTCTGTTTCCACCACAATAAAGACGCACGGAAGAACTATGGTATGCCCAGCGCGTGGAGGATCCGTTGAGAGTGTCCCTTGTCTCGGTAGGGAACAGTACCTATTGTCTTGAAAAAGAAAGGTTAGTGCTACGATCCCCTATTGTTTGATCCAATATTGACCGGTGCGGATCACGTTCTACTACCTCCGGTCCGTGGTTCGACCTCCCGTAGTGGTCCTTGCTTTTTTTTTTGAAAGCTCCGCGGGGCCAATTTTTCGTACTTGCTCAGTGTGCCCCCCTTTCGTCGAGTGCCCCGCCCGGTTCACAGGGCTGTTGGCCTACCAAGCAAGCACTTGCCCACAGCTCCTGCCGCCTGCCAAGCGGGCTCCGCGCTCGTTATCCTGACTGTTCTCTCAACCGGGCCCTTTCCTATTGCTCTAACCATAAGCTATGGCAATTCCAGCTCGCACCCACTCTGGCCCGCCCAGCGAGGCCTGAGTGAGCTCAGTGGTCAGCCCCTGACGTTAGGGTTCTTTCGCTTTTGCCATTTCACATAGACCTCTTAGTATGCTTTTTACACGTTTTAAATGTACTTTTCAGTAATTAGCCATTATTTACTATCATTTCTTGTTTAAGCTACATGTCATACTTTCACACACTTACTGAGTACGACATGTAGCCCACCAACAGTTTCAGATGATGTCTGGGAGTATCGTGATGATAACGCGGGGTACTAGGCTGTGTGTGCCGTCGACTTGCCCGTGGAGTTGCTTGGAGCCGCGCTACCCCTTACGCTTAGTTTTCTTAGTTGCTTGCTTCATACTTAGATTATTTCCTCTGCAGTTATAATTCAATAATGATCATTAGAGTTGTAATATGAGGATTACTTGAATACTGTAATCAAAGTACTTATTTAATAATTTGAATTGTGGTAATTATTTGTTTATCATTTGTGAATCACTGATGTATGTGTGTTAAACATCATGTGCAGATATATAATGCACTTGGTTCATTTTCGGAAACGGGTGTCACACCATCCTGGGGGTGCAGTTGTGTCCATCCAAAAATTGAGTCTAGAGTGGAAAAAGTGTGTTGTCATCCTAAATTAGTGAAAGTGTGGCCTAGAAAACAAGATGAAGTGAATGATTGTTGAGTTTAATTTTGTTTTCATAGTGTAGTAGTACCTGGTGCGGCAATCCTAGCCCAGTCCAGGCCCAAGTCGGAGAAGGACAGGAGGGGTGCACAGTGCACAACAGGAAGGAGTCCAGATCAGTTTTAGACAAGAGATAGAGATTGAGTCTAAGTTTAGAATAGTCCTAAACTGCTTTAATTTAGTTTTTATATCTATAATTACACTATATATATAGTCGGCTATTTGTGAGGAATAAATAAAAAGGGGAATTTTGAGTTTAATTTTGCCCGGGGAGCAGAGATAAATGCCATAAAGACAAATGCCAGGTGAGCATTATACTTTCAAATATATTATTACCCTGACTGGGACTTCTTCGGATTTGAAGTATTCAATGCTTCACGAGGCACTGCTGCTATAGGCCTTTCATGAACAATTTTGTAATCAACATCAGAAGTAACTGTGCTGCTTGCCATGGCGAGATCACCATTCTTATGAGTAGGTCAGGTTTTCTTCAAGGCAGCCCTTCCCTTTTCACAAGAACCCGATTTGATGACAGCTAAATTCATGTTTTTTTTTACCAAGAAACTGTAGGGCAGAACCCCCACAATGAAAGATTCCAATTATATTTAATAAAATAGGTAGAACAATGTCTGTACAAGTTTTTGGAGAGGTTCCTAAGTTGGTCCCTCTCCTAAAGATTATTAGCCCAATCTAAGATATGCACTCTATCCTGCTCCTTAAGCCTGCAGGCATAAGCGACAATTGTGCCTTTAAAGTGGTCCTTCCAACTGTGGAGCGTGGCTTGAACTCCTCTGAAGATTTTTTTTTCTTTGTTTCCATATTTCCCACGCAGCTACCCCAAACATTTCCATGAAGTTGGGTCCATTCAAGGACTGCTTTGCTATTCGGATAGTTTGAAAGAATGGTAGTGAGTGATCCCATTGTATGTTCAAGGTATTCCAGCACAGTTTGTTGAAGGGGCAGCAAAAGAACAGGTGGTATGTGTATTCTTCCATATTTAGGTTGCATAGCACGCAGGAATAATCTTCCCCTTGTATTGTCAGGTTTTTCGTTCTCAGCAGATTTCTTGAATTTAGTCTGTCCCTGAACAGTAGCCAAATAAATATTTTTATGTTCCTTACTAATTTTAAGCTCCATATCTAGTGGAATGGTGTCCATGGGTTGATTGTTGAGAATTCACTTCTGTAGATCAGATTTGATGAGAATATTTATGTGTTGTTGTTTCGCAAGATGTCTCTAACTTGGTCTCTGCTTTGGATCTGTTCTATTAGGATCTGAAGTTGTTGTAACTGCAACTGTGCTTGTTCTGACAATGGATTGAACAAGTGTCTTAGGAGCTGCACTTGCGCAGCGAATTTTGCGTAGGAAATATTAGGCTTCCTCGCAAAGCTAAACAGTCGTGAGAATTTGATTTGTATATTGTGACATTCCCATACATCCTTTAATATGAGTACAGTCTCCCCTGGTCCAATACGTACTTTAATTTGATGCTTAAATTCTTCCCAACAACCGAGCACATCCCGCCACCAAAATGATCCTTTTCCTATTGTGCTGTGAAGAGGTCTTCCATTGGTGCAATATTTGCCTAGCACCAGCTTTACCCATGGCGTGTCTTTCTTATTGTATATCTTGAAAAGGAATTTGCAAAGCAATGCTTTATTCCTTGTTTTGTGGCATTTGATGCCTACGCCACCTCTATCCAGCGGTGTTGTTACCTGATCCCAAGCTACGAGTGGCATGTCCTTCCCATCTATGTTCGCCCCTTTCCGGAGACAGTTTTTCCTAGCTTTATCCAAAGCCTTTATTACCGGACCTTTTAGTTTTAGGGTGCACATGGCATATATGGGTATTGCAGACAGTATGCTATTGATCAAGGTGCATCTCCCTGCCATTGACAGCCATATTGCCGAGGAATATAGTTTTCTGTCCACTCTTGTTATCAAGGTTGCAAAATCTTCTGCTTTAGATCTGTCCAGCCTCATCGGTAGCCCAAGGTATGTGAACGGGAATGCTCCAATCGTGCATCCTATAGTTCCTGCCATGATGCTACACTTAAATTTACACAAATAGACAAATAGTAGAAGGGGGTATATGCTGTAACACACAAACTCTATGCAAACCTAAAGTTATTGAAGAAACCATAAGTCATATTGTATCTCATAGGTTTCATCATCATTCATGTCAAATACAGCTTATCACATCTGTTATAGTATATATACAAATTAAAATTGTAATAAACACAAGTAGCCTGACCAAACAAAGTTGCAAGTAGGGCTTGCGATGCAATTCCAGAACTAATAGTTTCTCAGAAATAATAAGCTATACCATGAAATGTGGCACCAGCACGAGAATTATTTCTATGTCAATACGATACATGTACTAGATGGCCTTTATGGGCCTGGTGTACTGTAGCGTCCCATTACTGTAGCACACGGTGCTGTAGAACGCAGGTTACTGTAGCAGCCAGGTTAGGATTAGGATTTGGGTGAGTCCCCCTCTATATAAAGAGGGTCACTATGTACTCTAGTCTAGAGGTCAGGCAAGAAAATAGATTTGTAGACTACTCAGAGCCTCCAAGGGAGGACGAGTTAGTGGATCTATCTTGTTAATAATCCTTCAATAATCCCAACCGTAACATCTTGGTATTCAGAGCCAACCCAACTACGTCACCGCCGCCATCAAGATCCAAAACCCACCCAAACCACCCTTTTGTTCCAATCTAATCCTACTATGGCAACACACAAGATTGAAGAGGTTAATGAACAGGTTAAGGCGTTTATGAACAGATAAAGGAGATTGGAGCCATGCTCTAGTCGATGGCGTCAACACGAAACATCTCGCTGATACAATGGAGATCACGGCGGGCGCACAATATGCAAAGATTGTTGTCGCAGAAGCGGCAGGATCTGCAAAACAAATCGGAGTTCATGGCTGTCAAACCCATCGACGCGCTCTCTTGCCACCCACTCCCCTGTTTCTCCACCAGGGAGCCCCTCGTCGGCGCCAGGATCGACCGACTCGTCGGCTACCTCGCCAAAGCCTCCACCCGCAAGATCCGCCACGAACTCCATTGTCCTTTTCGTAGCTCTGCGACCGACGCCCAGCCCCATCTCCGCCGCAGGCGCAGTATCTGCGCCTTTCGCCGCCGCGCCCGCCGCCCCCACTCGTCCCCATGCTCCGCCTCCACACGAACCTCCTCCTCGAGATCAGTTCACGCCGCGGCCTTCAAGTACGGCCGCATCGCCGACTCTGAACAGGAGATCGAGGCCTAGCCCAATGCCATCTCGCTCGCCCCCAGATCCACGTCCGCGAACGTCTTCAAACTCATCTTGGACGTCCGCCGCAGCGACGGCCATGCCTGCCAACCGTCTCTGGATGCAGTGCTGCTCCTCAGCCATGCTCGGTGTCACACCTCAGTTACACTCGCTGTCCAGCTCCCGGGGTCACCCCTCATGTGCGGCATAGCGGTCCCAGCCGTCTTTTTCGACGGCTGCTGTTTCGTCCACAGATCAGTTCTTACTGCCCAGAGTTCATGAAGCTCAAGCTGAAGGTGTCTGTTTTCTACGTGAATGGAGAGATGACATCAGTCATTTTTCTCTCTCTTCCTCATCTGAAGAAGCTCTAGAACCTCAATCTCGCCATCAAGTCCACCAAGAAGCCATACGCCGTCAAGCTTGATACTGTTGGTCCAGAGCTGCAGGGGGTGAACAAAAATGAAATCCCAATCTTCCTTGAAGTGAATGACACTATTGTGAGACAGTTTGTATCATCTATTAGTGCAATTGCAAAGTCTCCAGATGTTGGTATTATTAGAGGAGTCCGTCCAGAACAGCAATTAGTGAAGATTGTGCATGATGAACTTGTACAGTTCATGGGTGCAGAAGTATCAGATCTGGTATTTGCAAAAAGTAGCCCGGCAAGTATTTTACTAGCAGGTCTACAAGGTGTTGGAAAAACTACTGTTTGTGCAAAGCTTGATTGCTCGCTGTGAGGACCATGCTGTGAATGTTGATCCACGTGGAGAGCAGCAGGTTCCTTACCCTCAATGCACTGAATGAGTCTGATTCCAAGGTTACTGGAGTTGACAGTTGACTAGAGGAAAAAGTTTGAGAACCAGCGGGTAGCTGTAGGAAAAAGTTCGAGAACCAGCGGGTAGCTGTACTTGCTACTGAGTTGAAGAACAATGCCAACAAGCTTGCATACTGGTCTGCACAAACATTGATTGGCGGTGCAGACATGATGAAGTTGAATACTGATGAGGATAAGCAGCATATTCTTATTGCTGGAATAAGTGACGAGAAGATTGTGCAATGGGATATGAAATCAGGATAGATTACTCAAGAGTATGATCAACACTTGGGTTCTGTGAACACCATAACTTTTGTCGATAACAATAGAAGGTTTGTGATGTTCGTGATGACAAATCTCTTCGATGGCGGGAGTCTGGCGTCACTATGGTGATTAAGTATATCAGCGAGCCTCATATGCACTCAATGCCAAAATTGCATTGCATCCTAACTCTAATTGGCTGTGTCGGTACCCTGGTTACCATATACTCCTTGGGATTGCAAAGATCTCAAGGGAAAGTCATCTACTTGATTTGAAGACCTTCGGAGGCCCACATGTCAGACATAACTGGACCCGCTTCTCTAACATGGTTAGTCCTAGGGTCGCCACGTGTACTATCAAACCGGAGCTACCGCCCACAAGGGGAAAGCTCCGGGCTATGTACCGAAATAGCACCCCCGGACCTAACCCCAGACCGAGGAAAGCTCCGGAACTAACACGTGTCAGGTAGCTCCGGACCTATCTATTTCCCACAGTATGCTCCGGAGCTGCCACGTGTCCAACCGTCAGATCTTCAGCCTCTAACCTCCGAAAAACTCCACAACGGCTCCGGATCTTCAAAGGGGAATCAAGGACTTCAAGACCCGGTCAAGTGTCATTAATACTATATTAATGACACACGGTCGGATGACCTTAATTACCAGTAACGGTGCTGTCAAAGCCCATAACTCGGTAATTAAGGGCAATTAAACGTGTTGAATGTGTATCAATATCAGTAACCGCCGGGGCCACATGTCGGGCCAAGCCAACTTGTAACGGCCTGCCCTTGTACTAGAAAAGGACAGGCCGACGATACATAGGGGACTCTCTGGACACACTCTCTAGAGACACTCTCCAGGGACACGCTGACTTTGCACTCTCAATTGACGTTGAGCACATACATCCAATACAACACCAACACACCCCGTGGAGTAGGGTATTACGCTCAGGCGGCCCGAACCACGTAAATCTTCGTGTCTACTATGTCATTTACACTTCACCTTCTTGAATCTCCGCGCGCCCACACCGAACCTCAAACTCCTCTAACACTTTGGTAGTGTCGGGAGATCTGCCGGATCAAAACCACCGACAGTTGGCACGCCACGTAGGGGGCGCCTGAGATTTCAAGAATGTTGAACTCAGCTGCTGGATCATCCAACGGTCATCCTGCTGTTCAAGCTGTTGGAGGCAATCCCTCCAATATGCAGCCACCAGCAGGAGCCTCAGTGCCAGCAGGAGTCACGCTACCACCACCGCCGCCTCCACCAGCAAATCAAGCTGGACAATGCGATGGTGCACCAGCGTCAATCACTACATCGGCAAATCATGACAACCCAGAACACGCGCTCCATGCAGCACGTGCTCTTCTCCAGTGCCCACCACCTCCGGATGCATCCTGGGATGCACTGGAGCAGTGGAGGGCCGATGTGGAACACTTGGTTGCAGCAGCAGCCGACCGCATCAGCAACCAGGGTCCTCCTCCTTCAGGACGGGCCCCGTCGCAGCGACGGACCTTGTCTGGCAGACTTGGTCCGCACGTTTCCAACAACAGGAGACGTGCTGCATAACAGCAGGCGACGTCGTTGCCCTCCGGGGCACAATGCACCCACACGGTATCAAGGCTTTCAACTCATGACCTCCGGGCGGAGCTTGATCGCCGATATCGCCAACAAGACGGCCGAGTCCATATTGAGCGTGCTCGTGAAAGACGAGAAGCTCAAGATATTCCTGCTCCTGAAGGAGTAGGAGGAGGCTGTTTAGCCCTGGCCATGCATCTGCTTATGGTCAGGTGGCCACAGAAGTTCCGGCCTCACCTGCCGGAGAAGTTCGACGGGACCGTTAATCCTGTCAAATTTCTTCAGATTTACTCCACTGCTATCTTGGCAGCTGGAGGAAATGAGGCCGTAATGGCCAATTATTTCCCAGTGGCTTTAACTGGGACCGCCAGGTCCTGGTTTATGAGCCTTCCACCCAACTCCATCAGCAGTTGGGAGGAGTTGTGCCGGCAGTTCATCGCCAACTTCGGGAGTTCTTACACCTGACCAAGCATCGAACTGGACCTTTTTGCAGTTGTGCAAAAAGGGGGAGAATCCCTGCGATCATTCATCCAGAGATTCTCTCAGGTACGAAACACTATCCCTTCTATCTCTAGCGCCTCTGTCATTGTGGCATTTAGACAGGGAGTGCAGGATAAGAAGATGCTGGAGAAACTGGCGATCAAGGAGATTACTAGTGTCACGGAACTCTTCAATTTGGCCGACAAATGTGCCAGAGCTGCGGAGGGCCATGAAATGCACTCCAAACCAACTCCAGAGGATCACAAGAAATCCTCCAAAGGAGAAGCTGCTACCTCCGGGAGTGGCAAGAAGAAGAAAACGACCAATGGCAAGAAGAAGCCGTCGACCGGTGCATCCAATGTTGCAGCTGCTACAGCTCTGGGTGGCCGGGGGCCACGCCCCGAGAAGCGACCTCGACCGTCTTCTGAAGACGGTGGCAAACCCAAGGTGTGGTGTCCAATTCACAAAACGCACATCCACAGTTCTGAAGACTGCCGGGAGGTCCAACACCTTGCCGAGCGCTACAACAAGCGCCGGGAAGAAGCTCCTTTCCAACAGAGGGAAGGAAAACAAAAAGTTGACAAAGCTCCGACTGAATAGGAGTTAGGTTTTCAGGATCCCAAAAAGGTCCTGAAGGTCGGCTACACCTCCGTCGACGACGATTCCGACGTCTCTGACAACGAACGTCGGAAGACCATGAACACCATTTTTGGTGGATCATGGGACATCACCTCCCGCCGCGTCATCAAGACTATGCGTCGGGACATAGCTGCTGTAGCTCCTACAGCCAGGGCGGAGCCTCATCGGAAGTGGATGGACACAGCCATCACTTTTGATGCTTCAGACTGCCCTCGAAGCATGGTTGGAGCAGGTCAGCTACCTTTGATGGTATCTCCTACCATCAATAACATCTAGCTCCACCATGTCATGGTAGACGGAGGTTCGAGGCTCGACCTCATAAGCTTCGAAGCTTTTACCAAGCTTCAGCTCTGACCTTCGGATCTCCACCCCTCCCGACCTTTCTCCGGAGTAGGTCCAGGAGCCATTACCCCACTCGGAGCTATTACCCTCCCCGTTACCTTCGGGACACGGGAGAAGTATCGCACCGAGAAGTTGGTCTTTTAACGTTGCTCAGATCAACTTACCCTTCAATGCCATCTTGGGTAGGCCTGCCTTGTACAAATTCATGGCAGCTGCTCATTATGGTTACCTGGTGTTAAAGATCCCATCACCAGTAGGCGTTCTCTGGATCCGCGGAGATCGTACTGCCGGGGTAACTGCTCTGGAAGAACTCCATGCGCTTACTACGGCGCAAGAGGAGGACTCCAGGCAGGAGCAAGCTCCAAAACCCCCGAGCATTCGTCAGCGAGGCTCAACTTCTGCACCTCGTGTGCAGCCAAGTGGCGACACTTACATTCCTGTCAAAGTCGTCCAAATATGTTCCGATGCCGCTCAGACCACCCGTATATCGGGGGGATTGAACGACAAATAGGAACTCGCGCTCATCGCTTTCCTCCGGGCTAATGTCGATGTGTTTGCTTGGCAACCGTCACAAATGCCTGGGATCCCCAGGGAAGTGATTGAGCACATTCTGAAGATCTACCCTGATGCCCGGCCTATGCATCAGAAGCCTCGGAAGCAATCCGTAGAGCGACAGAACTTCATTCGACAAGAAGTGAAGAAGTTGCTCAAAGCTGGATTCATCCAAGAAGTCTTCCATCCAAAATGGCTGGCAAACCTAGTCGTTGTGCCCAAGGCCGACGGGAAGCTTCGGATGTGTATCGACTACACAACACTAAATAAGGCATGTCCAAAAGATCCATTCCCATTACCTAGAACAGATCGGATAGTGGATTCCACCTCCGGGTGTGAATTACTGTGTTTCCTAGACGCATATTCTGGGTATCATCAAATCAGAATGTCTAGGGAAGATGAAGAGCATACCTCTTTCATCACAGTAGATGGATTGTACTGTTATACATCCATGCCATTTGGTCTCAAGAATGCAGCTTCAACCTTTGTACGAGCTATGTACAAAACCTTTGAAAAACTCATTAGAGACATAGTGGAAGTGTACGTCGATGACATCGTGGTCAAGGTCAAGAACAAGGAGTCACTCCTTGACACCTTGCAGGCTGTCTTCGACAAGCTGCGGGTCACCCGCACAAAGCTAAACCCAGACAAGTGTGTCTTCGGGGTTAGCTCCGGAAAACTTCTTGGTTTCCTGGTAAGTCACCAGGGCATAGAAGCTAATCCGGCGAAGATCAAAGCCATTGAAGACATGCGGCCACCAGCCCACATCAAAGATGTCCAAAAGCTAACTGGATGTCTAGCAGCCCTCAGCCGGTTCATTTCAAGACTGGCATAACGGGCACTTCCCTTCTTAAGTTACTGAGGTAGTCCGGACCATTCCAATGGTCTGAAGAAGCAGAAAAGGCATTCCAGGAGCTAAAACAGCTCCTCACCACCCTACCAATTCTGGTAGATCCGAACCCTGGTGAGCCTTTGCTGCTTTACATTTCAGCCACTGACGAAGTCGTTAGTATGGTCCTGGTCGTGGAGAGACCAGAACTACCCCATACTCAGGAATCTAGACCCCTTCGGGAGGGTTTGGAGGATCCTGAAAGCGAGTCTGGGTCCCAGCTCCCATACTTGAATCCACAAGAAGTCACTTCTGAAGACCCAGACCCCTCCGGGAGGGTCCAGGTTGCTTCTGAAGAAGCTCCGGAATCCTCCAGCCAGGACTCGGAGGTCCCCGAAGAAAATTCGGATCCCTCCGAGAGGATCCGGGTTAGTGAAGAGGAAGCTCCGGACCCCTTCGGGAGGGTTCAGACCATTCAGCGCCCAGTGTACTTCATCAGTGAAGTACTACATGATGCCAAGACTCGATACCTAGAGGTGCATAAGCTGCTCTATGCAGTTCTTATTGCCTCCAGGAAGCTTCGCCATTATTTCCAAGCTCACAAGATCTCAGTGGTGACTTCATACCCACTTCGAGCAATCTTGCATAATCCCAATTCAACTGGGAATATTGCAAAGTGGGCAGCGGAACTGGCTGAATTCGATCTCGAATTCATTTCAAGGCAAGCAATCAAGAGTCAAGCATTGGCGGACTTCCTGGTGGAATGGACTCCCTCTCCATCAAACCCTGGGGGCCCCAATGAGCAGAAGCCAGAACACAAAGCTCCAGTCTTCACCGAGCCTCACTGGACCCTCTACTTCGACGGCTCCATGCAAAAGCAGGGGGCCGAAGCTGGAATCCTTCTCCTCGCACCAACCGGGGAGAAGGTAAAATACATGGTACACCTTGACTTCAAGGCGACCAACAACATGGCGGAGTACGAAGCACTCATCTACAGACTAAAGGTGGCACTGTCATACGGTGTAAAGCAACTGCTGGTGAAGGGAGATTCACAGCTCATCATTAAGCAAGTGAAGGGTGAATGCTCCTGCAACAATCTCCAGCTAGTTGCTTACCTCCTTGAAGTCCAGAGGCTTCAGAAGGACTTCAAAGTCCTAGATCTCCACCATGTCCACCGTGCCCATAACGCTGAAGCCGACGAACTCTCGACGAAAGCGTCAACCGGAGCTCCGGCTCCTGATGGAACTTTTGTCCGAAGGTTGTCAAAACCCACAGCTCAGCCTGCCGAACTAAGTGAAGGGGGCGAGATCAGCATCCTGAAGCTGATGGTCCCGATGGCCCTGTTACCATGGCAGCCATCAATGGTCGTAGGTGCTGCCGGAAGCTCCGAGCAACCCAGCATGCAAGACTCAAATGCTCAAGTTAGTTTTGATGCATGGATCTCGGAGATCCGGGACTACTTGAAAGACAACATCCTTCCTGACGATGATGTATCCGCTGACCGGGTAGTCAGATTGGCTAAAAGATACACGTTGGTAGAAGGGGATCTCTACCGGCGCGGTGCCAATGGCATCCTAATGTGGTGCATCACAAGGGAAGAAGGGTGCGAGCTCCTCGCAGAAATCCATGGAGGCGAGTGTGGGAACCACGCGTCTTCCCGCATGCTGGTTGGTAAAGCCTTTCGGCAT
The DNA here is from genome assembly GCA_036927565.1 of Tuctoria greenei. Classification (NCBI taxonomy): domain Eukaryota; kingdom Viridiplantae; phylum Streptophyta; class Magnoliopsida; order Poales; family Poaceae; genus Tuctoria; species Tuctoria greenei. Next base: position 42,725,616 of record JAYESD010000006.1, on the reverse strand, counting down.
GGCTTCTACTGGCCTACAGCACCCAGGATCCAACTGAGCTGGTGATGAAATGCGAAGGATGTCAATTTCATGCAAAGCAAATTCACCCACCGGCTAAGCCCCTACAAATGATACCTCCTACATGGTCCTTCGCTGTGTGGGGGATGGACATCTTGGGACCTTTCCCAAGAGCCGTCGGAGGTTACAAGTTCCTGTACATTGCCATTGACAAGTTCACCAAGTGGCTGGAAGCAACACCAGTTGTGACAATCAACAAGCAATATGCTATCAACTTTTTCCAGTCCATTGTATGCAGATTTGGAGTCCCAAACAAAATCATCACTGATAATGGGACCCAATTCACAAGCTCTGCATTTCAAGGATATTGCGAAGACCTCGACATTCAAGTTTGCTATGCCTCCGTAGCTCACTTAGCAAGCAATGGCCAAGCCGAGAGAGCAAATGCTGAAATCCTTAAAGGACTCAAAACGCGCACCTATGAGCGCTTGAAAAAACATGGAGCCAACTGGATTGAAGAGCTTCCGCCCACTTTATGGGCCAACATGACAACTACAAACTGGTCAACTGGAGAGACACCCATCTTCCTGGTGTATGGAGCTGAAGCAATCCTTCCTCCGGAAATCACCTTGGGGTCACTCCGGGTCCGGACCTTCGATGAAGCCACGCAGGACCAGCTTCGTCGTGAAGACCTAGACCTCCTTGAGGAGGGAAGGTGCCAAGCAGCTGTTCGGAATGCCCGATACCACCAAGACCTTCGGCGCTATCATCAGCGGCATGTACACAACCGACAGCTCGAGGAAGGCGAACTGGTGCTACATAGAATACAATCTAGAGAAGGGTTAAACAAACTCTCCCCCAGCTGGGAGGGACCCTTCCGAGTAATTAAAGTATCCCATCCCGGAAGCGTTCACTTGGCTACCGAGGATGGGACACCTCTCCCAAATCCATGGAACATTGAGCACCTCCGTAAGTTCTACACTTAATATCATGGAGGTGAGTCTGTAGTAACTTGAGGTGTATGTTATAGAGTCATTGTACAGAGTCGGGTAGTTCCTCCGGGAGAACAGCCGGACCTTTCCCGGAAGGTCCGCAAAGTTCATGCAACACTTGTCACAGTCTCAGGACTAAAAGTGTGGCTAGCTACCCTGGGTCAAACGAGAAATGAAACACGCTTAGCCTGGTTCTGTACCCTAAGAGTTTACTCATTTCCCCTGTACCCCGGACCTATAATGAAAGACATCTTCATGTGAAACAAACTCCACGTGCATTTATTTTGTACAGGCTTAACATTTTTTATTTTTCTCTTTCTTGTCTATAACAAAGTTGTGCAATTCTTAAGAAATTTTAGTTCGACCAGTTCATGTACAATTCGAGCTGTATTGTCGATTCTTTTGGATTCAAATATTGTTCATGGCCCACTCGCCTGAATGCCACCAAGCCAATCTAGGGTCAGAGTGTGCTATTGACTTAGCCTGGTCAAGCACCCTAAGTACGCCACTCTACCTACACCCCGACAGGCCCAAGTAAGGCGGGTCCAAGTACAATTGGATCTGAAAGAAAAGACAACGCATTCAGTTGTATTCAAAATCGTGTTTGATCTAAAACTTTCTTAAGCATCGTAAGCCGCAACAAAGTTATAGGCAAGAAATGAATTTTACTATTTTTCTAGGCTTTAGTGTGCAGGAAAAATAAAAAAATCCAAGTTGATGGAGGAAAGCCGGAGCTAACAAAGCTCCGACTCCCCTAGGTGGCTCGAAATCAATGTTAAGCATTGAAAACGAGCATCACCGAAGCAACCAAGCTCCGGTAAAGCTAGGGGGGCTAGTCATCGATGCTAAATAAAAGATGGTGAGAAGACCCCACAAACGGAGTCTGCTGCCGACAAACTACGTGTTGGCAAAGGTCACTGCCATAGCTACTAGCTCTGACACCCCGGAAGACTAACTAACGATGCTCTACGCGTTGATAGGGACTATTGCCGGAGCTACTAAGCTCCAACGATAGACAATGCTGGAGCTTCTAAGCTCCAGCAACTTCAGGGGGCCTTCACTATCGAAGACTTCGGACCTACACTCTACAAGTTCGAAGCAAATGAGTCTTCAACAAAACACAATATCCTCTTGGTACATGTTCACAATCAAATTGTGTACATCTACCAGGGGGCCAAGTGAAGACAAAAGTGTTGAAGACAAAAAGTGAAATTCACAGAAATTTAGGGATTTCATTCATCTAGAGACAAGGGATTACAAAATTGAGGAAGAAAAACAGAGAATACAAGTGGGAGCTATAGAGATGGTCCTAGACCCTATGGAAGAACTGGGCGACCTTCTGAGCAACCTCCGACACGTTGGCTCGGGCGGCTTCACCTTCTCCTTTGACGGGACCTTCAAGCATCGGGTCCAGAGGGAATTGGGGATTCCGGCTGGTGTAGCACGTCAGCACATACTCTGCGACGTTCTTCGCCAGGGATTGCCCCTCAAACTCCAATTGGTTCGCGATGACGCCGCCCACCTTGGAGAGTTTGCTACCTGCCGAGCTCAACGCCTGTAACGCCTGGTCCAGCTCTGGCTCCGGATCATCCGAACGCACGGGACTAAAGCCCATCAGTGTCAGCGCGTCGTTGGCCTTGCCCAAGAACTCCCAAACCTGTAGGGAGTCCACAGTCCTCAAGCCCTTCAATTCTTCCAAGGATCTTCTGGCCGCCGCTAGTTCAGAATTCTCACGAGCGAGGCGCTCGACCTCTTTGGCATTTTGCTGAATCTTTTCAGCAACCTGCTTCTCGAGTTTTACGAGCTCCTCCTCCCGGAGGTAGATCTTGTTCCGGCGGTCAACCAGGTCCTTCTCCCTGCCCCTCACTTTCTTCTCCCTGGCTGCGATGGCACACTCTTGCTCGTAGAGTTCCTGCCCCCGCACCCAGGCCTTCTCCTCCTCCTCAGTGCAGCGCTCTTCCAATTTCTTGGCGCGCTCCTCGAGGCCCTTGTCAGCCAGAGCCACCTTTTCGGTGAGCTCCTCCTCCCTCCTCAAAACGTCATCCCGTAGCTCAAGGAGTTTCTGCTCTTCATCTTCGAGCCTTTTCTCCCTCTCCTCAAGTGCCTCTCGGCGCTTGATGAGAGTAATGTTAATGGCTTCCAGCCTTTCTTGGCGTTCATCAGCCGCACTATTAGCTGCTTTGGCCTGCTCATAAATGGCCCGAGATTGAGCGTCGAGGGCGTGAGTCATGCTCTCCCTGTCATCCAATAATTTGCCCCAGTATTCCAGGCGGACCTTCTCCCGCTTAATCCACTCTTTGTCATCCGCTAGCCTCGACTGCGTCAGCTTGGTCTCGAAGTAGAGCCGGTAACGCCACCTCCTAAGGGTTTGGCGCTCCTCTTCAAGAGCCTTGCTGTCGTGGAAGAATGCCAGCTGAACTTGACACAGACTGGAGCAGGCGTTGTCAATTGATAATGACAACGGGATAGGTTCCGCTCCTGCTCGGGTCTCCTCCGCTGGTTCCTGCGGGTTTTCAGTTACAAAAATTGGGTCCCACTTCACAAGAGTGGTCCCCTAAGCCTCTATGGCACTAGGGCTGTCCTTCGGGATGGCCTCAGTCGCCATCGAGGAAGGTCCCACTGATAAAGTTCCGACCTCCGGAAGTGGTTCCGAAGGCCCCGCTGCCAGGTCTTCATTTTCCCCCTTAGGCAGGGGCCAGCAACCTCTTCTGGGCACTTCGGCTCAGCCGCGGGAACCTCCGGCGTCGTCATTCCCGGAGCAGGGGCTACTTCTGGCTCCGGCCTGGGCACCTCCTCTACTGGGGGCTCAAGCGCCGACACTTCTGCAACAATCGGCTCAGGAGCCAGAAGGTCTTCAACATCAACCAGCCCTACGGCCGGAGCTCCAACAACGACCGGCTCTGCGGCCGGTGCTTCAGAGGTAGCCGGCCCAACCGCCAGGACTTCCTCAACATCCATCACGCATGCCGGGACTTCAATTACCTCCGACTCAACCGCCGGAGCTTCGACAATTTCCGGCTCTGGGGCCGGAATTACTGCTTCCTCCGGCTCAACGACCGGAGCTTCCATCATCTCTGCACCAGGACCCGGAGCTTCAACCTCTGGGGCAGGTGCCGCTGGCGCATCTTCTCTCCCGCGGTCCGGCGCTACCACGGGAGTCTCTGGGGATGAGTCGAGGTCCATGACCACAACAGCTGGCGCCAGAGCTGTCGCGGCTTCAGCAACCACTTGGGGCGGCACCGGAACAGGAGCAGGAGCTTCCGCCCTCATAGCTTCAGCTGCTGTGGCTGAGGGTGGAGCCTCACTCCTCTTCTTGGGAACGCTGTAGATGATGGATGAAGAAACTTAAAAAATAGTTACTACAACAAAACAACTGTCTGAGGTAAAGATTAAAAATTACCTTGGGAGGCTTCCGTACCAGCTTGTGCGGAACCTCTTTCCCGGGCGTTCTGGGCTGACCATAGCTGCAGCCGGCATGGAAGGCCCGGAAGGCCCCCCGGAACCCGTTGCAGCCACGGGCATTTCCCTAGTCGAGGCCCCCCTCGATCGGGAAGAACCTCCAGACCTAGAGGCCTCAACCAGCCCCAGTGCAGGAGTCGCATGCCCGGAGCTAGCACCCCAGGAGGACGGCGCTGCGGGTACATTCGCCGCGGTTGTAGAAGACCTCCCCCTCCGGGGAGAAGGAGCTGAGGCAGAGGTGGCAGGCCTGACGGACCTTCCGTAGGCATGCTGCAGCCTCCTCTTCCAGATCAAGGGTTCGTCTGCCGGCTCCTTGCCCTTGCCGATGATTTCGATCCTTGCTTCAGGTCAGGGTCGGAGCCACCATCGGAAGCCCTAGGGATCACCACCCTGGAGGTCGGTCTTCTCTCAACGACACCAAGGTCGTCAAGCACAGGCATCTTCCGCCGGAGCTCCCTGCTGAACTCTACTTCCACGTTCAGAGGGAGAAAAGCTGATGGCGGAGTCAAGTCGTCACCCGCGACGTCGATGCCGTGCTGGAACTTCTTGAGATGAAACTCCAAGGTTGTCCCCGCCATGTTGGACTTCAGCCCGGCCTCGACCCGGTCGTCGTCCATCACTCTGTTAAGGGCCCAAGCGAGTTTTTCTCTCCTCTTTAGCGGTGCCCACCTGTTGACCAGGAAGTTGCAAAACACCACCTGAGGAGTTAATCCTCCCTCCACGCACTGTCGGATCCTGGTCAGAGCAGGGTTGAAGGCATCCGCCAGCATCGGAGCTTCACTCCAGACTGTAGTGTCGATGTTGGGGAGGCCTTCGGGCAGCTCTAGCCACTCGTGCTCCTCCACCCGGATGACTATCCAATCCTTCTTCCAATCATCCCATTTCCCAGAGGGAAACGACCGGAGGTACTTGAATGGGCACTTCTTGCATTTCACAAAGTAGTAGAAGCCAAGGTACTCATTGCTCCTACTGGTGGTACGGACGGTGAAAAAGGTCCGGAAGAGTTCAATGCAGGGGGGATGCCCACCCACATCTCACAGAAGTGGACGAAGACGGACACAAGAAGAATGGAGTGGGGGCCAAGGTGGTACAGCTGCAGACCATAAAAGTCTAGCAGCATCAAGAAAAAGGAGGAAAAAGGTGGGATCAACCCCACCATGGCATACGAAGAGAAGTACACCATTTCGCCGGCGTGCTCCTTCTCGAACGGGAGCTCTCCTCCGGCGCGGACCAGGCGGTTGAAGAAGTCCGGGGAGCATCCCATGAGGGCCCGGACCTTCTTTAGGTCACCGTCGGTCTTCAAATGGCTCTCGCGGAGACCCAACTCCATCGCGGCACAGCAAGGCAAGAGAGGAAAAGCGAGCACAAGTTGGGAGTTTGAGCGCAAGATCAGATGAGAGGCGTAAAGAACCCCAGACGGTGTGCGTTTTCCTTCTTAAGTAAGCCCTCACAATGCTTGGATGGAAACCGCAAGGAAGTCGAAGATACTACTCAAAAATTCCACCCAGCCGATGACAAGAGGGCCCGGGACCACCCCGACGATCAAGTCGAGGTTCTTACCCAGGCGAACGATTGTCATCATGAGGCGGGAAGCCCGAAGGCGGCGGCCTGACAAGGCGCGCGGAACCAATACAATTTTCATACCGGGAACCGACGAACTTAAATTGCGTGAGATCCGCACGCCAAAGATCTCATCTGCCGCACACGGGATATGCCACGCGGTGAAGATTTAATTCCAAACCATCGCCAGCGGCACATCCGAAGGCCTTTGAAGACTCAGCTCAAAAGTCGAAGGATGGACCCACCTCCGGCGGAATGACTTCACCCAAGAGGTCTTCCCCAGAGGTGGGCCTAGGGGGCCACTGTCAGTACCCTGGGTACCATATACTCCTTGGGATTGCAAAGATATCATGGGAAATTCATCTACTAGATTTGAAGACCTTCGGAGGCCCACATGTCAGACATAACCGGACCCGCTTCTTCAACATGGTTAGTCCTAGGGTCGCCACGTGTACTATCAAACCGGAGCTACTGCCCACAAGGGGGAAGCTCCGGGCTATGTACCGAAATAGGACCCCCGGACCTAACCCCAGACCGAGGGAAGCTCCGGAACTGACACGTGTCAGGTAGCTCCGGACCTATCTGTTTCCCATAGTATGCTCCAGAGCTGCCATGTGTCCAACCGTCAGATCTTCAGCCTCTAACCTCCGGAAAACTCCACAACGGCTCCGGATCTTCAAAGGGGAATCAAGGACTTCAAGACCCGATCAAGTGTCATTAATACTATATTAATGACACACGATCGGATGACCTTAATTACCAGTAACGGTGCTTTCAAAGCCCATAACTCGGTAATTAAGGGCAATTAAACGTGTTGAATGTGTATCAATATCAGTAACTGCCGGGGCCACATGTCGGGCCACGCCAACTTGTAACGGCCTGTCCTTGTACTATAAAAGGACAGGCCGACGATACATAGGGGACTCTCTGGACACACTCTCTAGAGACACTCTTCAGAGACACGCTGACTTTGCACTCTCAACTGACGTTGAGCACATACATCCAATACAACACCAACACACCCCGTGGAGTAGGGTATTACGCTCAGGCGGCCCGAATCACGTAAATCTTCATGTCTACTGTGTCATTTACACTTCACCTTCTTGAATCTCCGCGCGTCCACACCGAACCTCAAACTCCTCTAAAACTATAGTAGTGTCGGGAGATCTGCCGGATCAAAACCAGCGACAGGCTGGCAGCAGAAGTTGTGAGAGAGGCAGTGGCAGTGGATCTAGCTGAGGCAACTCTTCCGATTGTCCTCGTAATACTAAATCTTGACATCAAGTACATGTTTTCCATCTGCAGGAATCTCAGAGCTAGAGCAACTTGAAGATTGTCCAGTATCAGTGGTTCCATCAAAGGGATGAAGATGCCATTAAAGTGCTTGAGTCATTTTTTAGTGTGTAGCCGAGTCATGTAATCAACAATTCATCTTGACGGGTGAGCTGCTCAAAGGGAGGGATGGAGTATTACGTGTACTGGATGGCCTTTATGGGCCTGTCAAACTGTAGCTCGTGGTACTGTAGTATGCGGATTAGTGTAGCATCCAGTTTAGAGTTAGGGTTTGGCTGAGTCCCTCTCTATATAAGGAGGGTCATTGTGTACTTCAGGGTCAAGCAAGAAAATAGATCTATAGACTACTCAGAGCCTCCAAGGGAGGGCGAGTTAGTGGATCTATCTTGCTAATTATCCTTCAATAATCCCAGCCATAACACAATAACATAATGAAATAAATGCGTAAACTACCAAAACAATCCGAGGTGAATAATAGTGCAAAATACATGGCATTCACATTTAGTGCCAATAAAGGGTTGAGCAGATAGGAAAAGAAAGTTACAATAAGTAATACAGAAATAAGTAAACTAACAACAAGGGGTCATTTCATGTAAGTATGTAACAGGAATCGTTTCAAAGTGCCTGTTTTATTTGAAACCTTCAATATGCCATTCTCAAATCTTACATTTACTGATTGGAAGCTCCTTTTGGTGCCTCCATGTTTATCCTTGGAAATTCTAGAAATTAGCCCAAAAAAACATCTAGTCGCCGGTTGGATGTCTATCAGACCATAACCAATGGATCTTACTAGCTAGATGGATCTTGAGAAAATAATATATTCCCAAATCTATCTTTGACGCAAGCCTAAACCGACTGGATCCACATGTGGTAATATGCGATGCTTTCAGGTCCTTTCCTCGGCAGGACAAAAACAAAGCAGGGCTGGATTCTCCTTTTTTTTTTAAAAAAAAAAGAAGGGTATGATCTGAGTGTATGATGTATGCACGTGTATGGGACTGCGTGTATGATGTATGCACGTGTATGGGATGTTGTGATCCCATTGCATTGCATGCATGGTCTGTTGTTTTCTCATCTCATGTCATGGCTAGTCATGCAAGAGTACTATAAACTGTACACAAAAGATACAGACATCAGTAATGGAGTCTAATCAATGCCAAAGGACTGACTGACATTCAGGACTAATGAAGAATCTATAATTGCATTTCTCACTGACCATCCCCCAAGGTTTGTGATTCTTATACAAGATTGGCTTCTAGGCTTGACATGACCAAGGTGATGATAAATTCAGAAATGATAAAAAAGTACTAATACAGACATCATTAGGATTTGGCACACACAATCAGTGCTCACAAACTTATACAATTCGACTAAATCTTCTCTTACCAAATCTGATTAGCCAGCACATGATCGGTTGCAGGCACCTGCAGCTCCCAGGGCAAATATTATGTGCCACAACAGCAGAGGAATAATCACAAAACGGATGGTCAGTATTTCAACAAACCCAGAGGATGATTTATGATCGCGGTTAAGAAATCAAGATCAGCATTGCTCCATTCGGTGTCAGAGTACTCACTTCGATTTGGCTCTAGATGCTGTTCGGCCACTTCTTTGGCTTGCGTGGCAGATTCTGGCCAGTAATCGCGTCTATCTCTTGCTGCGCAGCGGTGGCTCGCCTGCATTGCGGCCCAAGCGCAGCCCGCAGGCACCGCAACGCTGCTCCCGCCTAGGCCACGCTGCCGCAGCACCAAGACAGCCACCGTGGCTGCCGTCCACAGCCTAGGGTTAGGGAAACAAAATCACTAGTAGCCGATGGGAAGAGCAAGCATTTTGGATTCGATTACTCGCTCCAGTTCAGCCATCCTATGCGGGGAGGAGGGAATCCATACAAGATACAAGAATGGGCTCCGTACCAGTAGAAGAAATCAATCCCAAGCCGCAATGGATCTCCACTTCATGGCGCCACAGATCAGTTCAATTCAAGCGGAGGAGGGGGGAGGACGACTACGGTGACGAGGACTCCTGCGGCGTGTTTCGACGCCAACAGAAAACCTTAACCCAAATTCAAACTCTAAAAATCACCAACTCAAATCCGAATAACCTGGAAACCGAAACTCAAATGCATTTTTCTATAAAAGATAACAAAATTCAAATTAATTTCGGATGTCTGATACTCAAAATAACCAAAATTCCCGAACAAACATTCAGGCCCAGCCTACCAACTTGGCCGAGCAAATCACGCGAATAGCAGAGATGCTCGTCTCCGCGATACCCTTTCCCTCAGCGCCCACGCCTCATCAAGCAACCAACAAGCCGTGCGCCACCCCTCCCCCAGCACATGAGCGCAAGGCCCCATCTGGTCAAGCAGCCGCAGTGAAGCTTTGGCCTCCAGCGACCCGCCTCTGTAAAATCCCACATTTTAATAAAGCAAGGTTTCAAAAATGTGAACTTAAATTTTTTGAGGTTAACAATAGAACTTCTAAAAACTTCACATTAGAAGTGAGAGTTTGAGGGTATGATTACACTGTATCAAGTGCACCTATGAGATGAGCGATGAACCAAATCCTAAATAGAATGATTTAAATTTAAATCTCAATTATCATACTTGATTTAGGTACAAATAATATTGTTGCTGCACATTTGAGATTCACCTAAATATTGAAGTTGATATCTGCAATGAAAAATCCAAAAATGAAGACTGATCATTTCAGCTTTAGGATTAATAGTTAAAATAAAAGAACATCATTATTAAACCTAAAATAGGGGTTTCATGATCAAATCAAATTCTCCAATTTAAATGTGTCAAACTCCAAATTTGAGTTCACCATTGTGTTTCTTATGATTCAAATACCCTACCTGCCAAGTTTGATAATTTTTTAACCTTGTTTGCTATTTAATTTGGATCAAGGCTTATGAACAGGTTCGAAGTCAAATTCTTTGTTCAAATTATCAAACATCAGATTTGACTTCAAATGTTTGTTCTCCATATTTGAATTAGTCCAGCTGCTGTTCTTGACTATTTTTGGAGCAAGTTGACTGAGAATTGATTTCAACAGAGAAGGGATAAGAAGAGAGAAAGGGTGGGACCCACCTGTCATTGGGAGAAAAGGGTGAACCGACTCTGTTTTTCTCTGCGTTGGCGCCACCGAGAGGCTTCCCAGCATGCCACCTCCTGCTTGCTTCAGAGGAGAGAAAACCAGCTCACAACCGATATTTTCCACTCTCCTCATCACTTCTCCAAGAACCAGAGACGGGAATTTTTCCTCCCCCCCAGTTCCTTCGCACAGCACCTTGCTGGTAACCATGTTTCTTCCTCTCCGGCCAGAATCAGCCGAGAGCAGAACGTATTGGTCCTTTATAATTGTGCTTTGTTCACTACCATCCTCTTGCACAACTTATTGACTCATTTTATTGCTAGCTTGGGCGTCCTGGAGGCAAGCTGAAGTGATTTCCTAGCCGCGCCACGCCCTCCATGCTCGATCTCACCGTGGCCGCCCTTGCTCCTCGTCGTCCAGCTGCAGCACACACTCTCAGGCCAACCTCAAGCAGCAGAGCCATGCTCCATCCATCGCAGTAGCTAACCCTCTCGTAGCACCGTTTAACCGGAATCCAGTTTTTCGCCTCTGATGTTCTTTGAACAGAGAAAATCGGCGAGGCAATTCCAATTCCACATGTTATTATTCTTCGATCCAGTTAGACAATATCTTAACCATGTTTCAATGGACCTATAGGATCAAACGCTTCGGTTATCATCCACCACAACCGCCAAAATCCAAGTTCTTGTAACCGTCGGCTCTAATTGCCCTAGTTCACGGTCGCACATCTTAGTTCCGCCTTTTTCTCCACGATTTTAGTACAAAATCATGATCCCCATCATTACCTGGTGCTGGTAGACTACAATAGAGTCATTTGGTGCTCTTTCATGCGGGTTCGAACTCGTCGACCCTCATGGTGCCGCCGCCGCTGTCGGGGACGGGGTTCGGACCACCCCCGACCTTTGTAGAGCTCACCATGGTGACCCCCACCCTAATTAATGATCTGGCGGCCATTATCTGATAGGGAGGTGCGGCAGGGCACAGCAACGGTGAGCAGCGCCGTCGGGTGCGCCATGGGAGCCGCCGGCCTTGATGAGGACGAAGGAAAGGAGCGGGCCCCATTGGCCAGTGAGAGAGGGGCACTTTATCGGATCCTTTGCGGCCAGAAGTTCCATGTGGCTGTGCAACCATAAGTCTGCAACCCGGTGTGGCACTAGTCCTGATTGGTCAATTTCAAATCAAGTGGGGTCCAGCCCCTGTTTAATTAATTCCAATTGAAAAATAATTCCAGAGTTTGAGTCAAATTAGAAAATACATATCTCCTCGAATATTTGGCCAAAAGTTCCAAACTAAATTTGGTTGGACTCCTTATGATCTCTACTTTACAATGGTGAATTTGAATAAGTATGAAAGTCCCTAACGTTCCCTGAATAATTCCATTAAGCAAAAATGGTTTAAAATTAATTCCAGGTGTTCCATTTATTGGAAAAATCTCAAATTTGTACAAATCTTTTACATTAATTATCTTGAACTCGGGTAAAAGTTTCAGACTCATTTGACTTGAATAGCTATGTCAAATTAAGTTTCAAGCCTCTATGTACCTGCAAATTCCAAAATATATAGAAACATTTTCAGAAATTTGTCCAAACTTCTAAAATCAATATCTCAAAATAGAATGCTTAGAAATTTATGAAACCAATTTTTTTGGATCTCCATTGACCTCATCTAAAAATAAAACCAACTCTTAGCCATGTTAAAGCTCTATATTTTTCATGAAAATTCTGAGAATCATTTCAATTCATTGAATTTTAGAAAATAGAGACTGTCATGAACATTGCTCAAATTTGACCAGAACCCCATACATAGAATCTGTTGTCCACTATAAAATTTCAAGAATCATAAGACTTGATTTACTACAGTAAACAGTGTTTCATATCTCTGTGTCCAAAACATTGCTCATGTCACTTTATATCCACAATTCTCTATGTTACACTTTCATTCCTCCTCTATCGTTTTCCCGTATACATCAGAGCTCTTCCTGTAGTCCTTGTGCAGCACGTTACATTTCCTTGACATTCCTATAGTGTTCCTCCTTAATTCACTATATATTCATGTATGATGCACCCTCCACGTTATTCCATAACTCTACTATCTTTCATTTTGATTTCTTCCTCTGTTACTCCACAGAACAGAGGCAAGCCTGTCATACATAGTTAGAGTACTCCTCCTTAAGTTATAAACTTCTTCACTCTTTATTTGCTAAGTTATCTTTCTTATGTGCATATTCATTTCGATAGTGAATGCAACGAAGGCGATGTTGGGAAGCACGACCCGGAGGCAAGGAACTCTCTATGGATGCAGCTGAGACGAAGTTCATGGTGGATTTTATTAACTGATCTTCAGTGACTTTAATTGTCAACCGAAGGCAAGCCTCGATTTGCATTTAAGTCATTTCTAAAGTTTTGCTTTTATCACTATGTTGACCAGTATATGATTGTGCATTAAGTCTATTTTGTTTGAATACTCCAAATGCATGACCCACAATCCCATTTAGTATATGGGTAGGTTTATAGCTCAACGCATAGAGTTGTCATACTAATGTTGTAAGGAAACTAGTAGAAGTAGAGTGATTGGAATCCACTCGCGAGATAGCAATATTGTCACCTGGGATTGATTATTTTAGAGAATGGTTTCTAAATTGAATATGAGACAGGGTAGCAGGACAGGATGCAGTGGGACGTGGTCTCGGGTGTGTAGCGCTGCCTGTGTCGATTGAGGACTGCGCTGTGTGCGGGCCTGTTGGGCAAGTTTGAACTGTACTGGAGGCATACTGGATATATGAGATCCAGTAAACCGATGTAACTTGTCCACCCTAGCGTCGAGGCATAACCCACCACCTTATAGGTGTGGGTTGAGAGTAGCAAGGTGTAAACCTACCAGCGGGCACATACACGCTCTGTGTGGGGGCCTCTTGCTCGTACCAGTGGGACTGGTTCAGTGCGTAGGTGTCGGGTGAAAGGTGGTTGCATATAGCATCAGTGGAGCGTGTGTCCGCAGCTCCGAGTGTGGGTGTATGTGTCATGCTATCCGGGTGTTATTGATTTGAATCACCTCGCTCGCGGTTATGGATTGAGCATACTTGTTCACTAAATCATGATGTAGTAATTAAGAATAGTTGCAATATTATGAATTATTGTTACATGAATGTAATTGTATTTTTTTGGATCAAAGAGAACGTGAAAAGCTACCAGAGGAGGGTGAATGGTAGATTAAAACTTTTTCAGTGGAGGTAACAAAAACCCCTCAGCAGAAAATCAATCTGTTAAGAAATTGTGTGTGTGACTAATCTAGATGTGATCAATTGTGAAAAAACTAGTATATATTGTGGAGAATCAAGTCATGAAGACACGACAATAAGAATCACAAAAAACCATCGAGAAAAACACAAGTTATGATCGAAAGATTGAACGAATGTCAATTTGTTCTACCCGAGAAAAACAAGATCTGCAGTACTGCAAAGAAACTCGTGTAGATCCAGAACCACAAATCCAATGGCCGTGAAATTTTCACAGATGATAGATAATCAAGTTGTGAAGACGACACTAAAAAGAATCACATCATTTGGATCTGTAAAACTCGAGTTATGATAAAACCACCAAAGCAAGGTAGTGTTGTGCAGAAACTTGACGGAAACAAGTCGGGCGAATAAGTCACAAAAGTTCCTTTAAACTATGGATTTTATTTATTAAACCACAATAGGAACAGATCCAAAGTCGTGCACCACGATCTCTGGCCTCCCTTGCTTATATAATCAGCCCTTAGGTCAACCCAATCATAACTAGGACTCAAATCCTACTCACATTCAACCGAAACTTTACATAACTGCTCAAGGCTCTTTCATACGCAGATAGAAGCAATATTAATACTTCCAAACACCTTAGGAACATATCCCACATTCCTAAAACAGCCCAACTTCGTGACCCACACGAAATCCTATCATAACCAACTCAAATCTTTCCATATCTTAGTCCAACCCAAACCAGCCGCAGCCTAAGTCCATAACCTAGTCGGTTTAACCTTTCCGACCAATTCTTTACGTCCCCATATCTTCGTCACGCCTTGGAACCACGTAGCCACGTCCATGCACTCCTTGCACACGTGCAAACATCTTCCAATGATGTCCACGATACCTTCATATGCATTGTTCTTGATTCAGCCATGTTGCGCGACCTCTCGATCAACTAAACCACAATTCCTCCCGGACTTGGTTATTGAACCCCATCATCTCCCTAATACTAGTTCAATGGATCCCGTCACCAGCCATGTCTTGAACTCAAGCAACACCTGCACATGAATAAACAACCAATACTTCCGAGCACAAGTAATTGACTTGACTCTCGTTAGTTCTGATAACCACAACACCTTACGTGAGCATCTCACATAAGCATATTGCAAACCATAGCAAAATGATATCAGCCATAACCACCAAAACACACCAAAAACTTAGTAAAATAATACTAAACAAACTTTCCATAGATGTAAAGCAAGATCGAATTAATTCAAAGTAAAAGCACAACCATTGCAATCTAGCTCTGGACCTTGCCAAAACTAACCGAACCTTGAGCCGGAGCTGACCAAAGCTAGCAGGGCCTAGCACCGGAGCTCACCAAAGCTAGTCGGACCTAGCGCCGGAGCTTACTAAAGCTTAGTCGGACCTTGACAAAGCAAGTCAGACCTAGACAAAGAAGTCAGACCTAGCCAAAGTAAGTCGGACCTTGTCGGAGCTACTCAAAACAAGTCGGACCTATTGACGGACCTTGCTGGAGCTTGGACCTAGAGTCAGACCATGTTGAAAAAGGTGTTTTGGTGATATTCAAAACTTTTATCGCCATAGCCAGTGTATTCAGCACACATAGGTCTCACAGTATTGCAACTTGTTTGAATTAGAAATAGAAAAATTAAGTTTATCATTTCGAAACATGTAACTTGTATAAAGATTATGCATCTTTGGGCATGTAACAACATAGACGAAGCATTTCTTGTTTGATTGTGGAGTTCTTGATGTGCCATGCCCATGGACTGTCATATGCTACACTTAAACCGAATTAAGGATTTACTAATAGGCGAGTCCTTTATGCAGATTCAGCTTTTCTATATTAGAAGTCTCAACCATGTAGAGTTCTATGTTTAGTTGAGACGGTTAAGTCTTGTTGAGCCTTCGTGCTTAGAATTGCTTTATATGTGGTTTTGCAGGTTTTTATTATATTGCTGCTTTAAGGATTGTGAGTGACACCTCGAGTTGTCGAGATGTATCTCTCCGTGACACCACGCCGGTGCCAGGTGTTGTTGTGTTGCTAGTGAGAAGCGTCTGCGGGCATGGACGACTTCTCTTATGCATAGATAGGTTGAGAGTGTGAGTATGTACTTTTTGTTGCTTGTGTACCGCTGTTATACACTATGTTGTAAACAATATACTATTATGAAATGAAAACTTTGTATCTTTATTATGTTTTTTGTGTGTGCTATTGGGTGTCACATCGCACCGCACCAGCCAATATGATTCCTGGAATGTCGGGATCTGAATTCTCACAACCTCTGTCCATACCTCACTACGGAGTTCGCCCATCCCCCCGATGACTTCCTTCGACACTCACTACCGGCGATGAAAGAGATCCATGTGACAGTCTAGATCCACGCGCTCACTACCGGCGATCGCCGAGATCCATGTGACGGCCTAGATCCGTGCCCCCACCACCAGCGACGTCTCCCTTCATCGACGGGCAAGCTCCACATGCCCCACCACCTGTGATGGGCCAGCTCCCCGAGCGGCAACGGTCAAGCTCTTCCACCCGCACTAAAGATCAACGAGATCCCTCACGCCGACGAGCTCCAGCGGGCCCTAGAACTCCTTCCGGGAGAACAGGAATACCCGAATACAAACCCAATATTTTGAGTACCTGAATTTCCGGGGACCCAAGATTTCGGGTACAATTTCGGGTATGAATTTTGAAAACCCGATATTTGAAAAACCCGAATTACCCGACCCGAAATTTAGAGTAATCCCGAATGCCCACCCCTAGATGCCAGGAGGCTAGAGACAGCGGACATGCGGCAAACACTCAAACATACACTGTTTATCTTTCAAATTTTGGTAATATCAAATTTCATTGCAGAATTTTACTGCTCAAAATTTGGCTAACATTTATGATAACATGAACTAGCTCAACACATAGGTCTATTAGTTTATCGAATTGTGACTTCAATCCAAACGTACACTCCTTTCATGATCAACTACCAAAATTTGACAAGACATCCATTGTCTACAATCCAAAAGGATCCAAAAAAATTCTTTTGTTTTCGAGACCACGACTCTAGAAGATCTACTCCAAAATAATCATTTTTCTTTTTATTTTGCGAGACCAATGATCTAGCAGTCTAGCCCGAGATAATCATTCTTTCATTCAAACCTTTTCATTGCATGTTGTTATTTGGGACAATTGTGCCACTGAACCTATTTTGAATCTCACCTGTTTGACCTTTTTTTAAAGGTTTGTGCATATGACCGCTATTTGACCATATTTCTAACTTTTGTTGTCTCCAGTTATTTTTTATTAAATAAATAATTAATTAATTAACAAATTTTACGAAAATGAACAAAATACTCCGAGCTCATGTTTCCTATCCTCTCTTTTCTTTTCCGAAAGAAGCAGCATGGAAGGGCGGCGTTATAATAAGTAGAAGTGAAAAGTTACATGAAAATAAGATTACATGAAGGGAAGAAAAGTACGTAACAACCATGGTGACATGTTGGAAACTTAGTTGCTCTGGTAACAGGCAACAACCTAGTCTAAGACATTTACATTCGGGTGATCAAGGGAGGGATGGTTGGTTGTGATCATCGTCAGTTTCCTTGCACCACCAATTTCCATGTGAGGAGCTCATCCTTGATGAATTGTAGGAGAGCTTGCCATGTGCTCTCTTTCTGTTGGAAAATCCTCTTGTTTCGCTCAACCCAGACGCGCCATAGTATCGGAATAAGGACTAGTGTGAGTCCTTGCACACGCTCTTAGTTGACGTACTTCGACATGGTCGAGAACCAATCAGCCATTTTTATAATCGAAGGCCAGTGATCCGGAAGTATCGTTGGCTCGTTTATAACCTGACTGAGGTCGGGCCAGACGAACTGCGACACGGGTCATTCCAAGAATAGATGGGTTGCAGTATCAAAACTCTAGTAATACAAAGGACAAAAATAGCTAGTTGGCGACCGCGTCATTGTAATTGATGAGCAGTCCAAATTTGTGCCTGTAGCATGAGCCATATACCTGGCTAGATAGGTCGGGCTATTTGGGCCGGCCCGAAGCTCAGTCATTTTGGCCCCGTACGAGCACAGTCTGACACGAAGAGGGATCGGCCCAAGCCGGCCCGTAGCCTTGCTCGGGCCTTGTCTGGGCGTAGGCTCCAGCCCGTCAGACCAGCCCGGCACGTCCGATTAACAGTTGGCCCGTCAGACCCAGTAGCAGGCACATATGGCCTGATGGTGCTCGGCTCGACCCGGCACGGCCCGACAAGGCCTGTTAAGCCGATGAGGTTGGCCTCTTGCATCGACCTCTGTTCGGCCTATTAAGGCTCGTGTAAACTGTCTTGCCCGCTCCTCAATTCCTCATTCAATCGATCATTCCTCGAACCGACAAACCCTACGATCTATCCTCCTCCCTCTCCGCTCTCAGGTCTCTCTTCCCTTCTCTCGCATCTCACTTGATTCCCCATTGCCTCACTCGATCGCCACATCTCGCCAGGCACCAGCAGTCCAACACCTCCGCATGCCACCCTCGATCCATCGCCGCTATAAAATCCCAGTTTTTCCTTAATATAAAATTCAGTTACCCGTTTGTTATCAACCACTGTGGAGATCAATTATGATTGTACACATGAACTTGATATCATCAAAAATCTTTCTTTCACTCCTACTCAAATTTTATTAACATATGGGACAGACTTCACCAATGACCCTAGGATAATTCAAGTGACCTTTCTACAAATTTTGAAATTTATTGAATTGGAATTTGCTAGGGCAAAACACTATGCAGTACTAAGTATATTCAAATTAAATTAAATATAGCACTGTACATTTACTCCCTGTCAAAATATTCAAATCTGGGGCTATACATTTTTCCATGGCCTTATAATATTCTAAATAGCCGTTGTGCAAAGTTTCAAGAATTTTGAATTCCAATTGCTATTTTATTTCAGATGTTTAGCAAATTCAAGTCAAATTCAAATTTGAATTTGAAATTTAAATGAAACTTGTTCAAATTCGAAATCCAATTTCAGAATCTGAACCTACTCCATTGATTTGGCATCTCCACAAAAATCTAAGGTTTTTGGATCAAGTTTGGTAAGAGAATTTAAGTTGCAGAGAAGGGATGAGAATAAGAACCGTGGGACCCACTAGTCAGGGAGACGTTTACCGTGAGTGCTCTGTTCTGACTCCCCGCCATTCGACGCCCGTGCGGCAAAAATCTCACCGTCGGCGAAAGCAGCTGCGTGGCACCCTAGTTGCGTGTTCCACCTCCACTATCCTCCTCCTTATCTTCACATCTCTGGCCGAAGGGAAAGGCACCAGCTCTTTCGTCGCTCCCGAGCGCAAACCACCGCCGCCTCCCTGCGCGCCCGACGAGCTTGAAGTCTTGCCTAATACCATGGTCCTCCCAACAGAAATGTGGTACCTAAGCCTTCCCTCTACCTTCTAAATATTTTAGTTCCTTGTTTTGTCGGCTACAAGGCGGCATTTTTGCAGTTTTACCGGCACCGCTGTCCAGTTGCTGTGAGGACGCTACTGCCTCCGCCGTCGTGCCGACGCCACACAGCCCCTCTCTCGAGCTGCTCTCTGAAGCAAATAGGATCGCCAGTACACGACCTTTCTCACGGTACAAACCATTTTTCATTTCATTCCATATCGTGCAAATAATACGAGTTTTGCTTTCGGCCGTAGCCCATGAACTAGCTCAATTCTCGGTTTGATTCCATTTCTACGTGTAATGATTCTTCAATCCAATTAAGGATTATACTACGTACCTCCTAGTGCACCCTTCTGCCAAGAATCAATGGACACCATCGAGTAGAGTCTGAGATATTCAAGTTTTTCCCACCACCAATGGAAATCCGTCAGTCCGCCGTCAAAATCAACTTTGCCGGCGATGTCACCCCTTTCTAACGTCCAAATCATCATCTTCGTGCTTCCATGAACATTTATAGCCTTTTCCCAAACCTCTTGCGCCATCCCCGAGCAATTCCGGCCATCACCGAAATCCTAGCTCTGCCGCCGTCGTCGCGCCGCCATCTTCGGTCGTCGCCGCCGCGATTGGACCTCACCATCATGTTGTGCGGTCAATTTTATGGCTAGGTGGTCAGGGCCGAGTCGAGTGGAGGTCGACGCAGCCATCACGGCAAGCTCGCCGGCGCAGCGCCGCCGCGGCCGAGCTGCACGTCGCGAGGTAGACGAAAGCCTCGCGGGTCCCACAGGTCAGCGACTGATTCCCTCGTGCGGGATCAGCTGTGGCCCGGATCCGGTGCGGCTGCGCGGGTTAACCCCATGGCCCTCAGTGCGGCCCAGCCCTGATTGGTTGAGTTTAAACCAGTGGGCCCCGCTGCTTTATTTAAATTTTCCAATTGAAAAATAATTCCAGGATTCAATCAAACTTCTAAAATTCATTACTCCTAGTAGAATTGCTCAAAAATTTCCAAATAAATTCTGGTAAACTTATATAAATCTCTACTTTGCAATGATTCAATTTATTGGACATTAAACTCCTAGAATTGATATAATTAATTCCTTTGAGCTAACTGCTTGGGAAATTAATTTCTATTGTTCTGTTAATTGCAAAATTCCCAATTCTGGTCATAACACTCTTAATAATACATTTGATCTCCAGTAAAAAAATTCAAGTTCATTGGAGTTCATTTACTGGGTTGATCAGTGTTCCAGATCTCCATGTGATTGTAAAATTGGGAAAAATACAGAAAACACATCAGAAATTCTCCCAAACTTGTAAAATCAATTTCTCCCTGTAGGAAGCTCTGAAATTGTGAAACAAATTTTCCTAGAACCAGTGAGACCCCCTCTACATGGCACAACCACTGTTAGCCATGATAGCCCTCCTGAATTTCAACCAAAATTCAGAGAAGGTTATTGCTTACCATAATTTTCAAAAAACAACAAACTTCCTTGATCATATCCTTTTCTTTGCAAAAGTATCCACTATAGTCCCTAGTATCTACCATAAAAGTCCCAAAGCCATTTAAGATCATAATGTTATTTGATTCACAAGATATTAGCTTGTGACCATAAACATATTATTTATTTTCAAAGTCATTCATATATAGTATATGCATAACGTGTAGTAACTGAAGTTGAGGAGCAGCTGGAAGCTTTGGAAGTCTAGCTGCCCGAGACTAACATAGACTTAGACTCACATTAAGGCAAGTCCCGGTTTGCATTTAAGTTCCTTACAGTGTCTTTGCAGATTTCATTCACCTTACGTCTTCAGATGTTTGTGCATTACGTTTAAGGTATTTGACATCCACTTGTATGACCAAATAACCCAGGGAGTGGTTAGAATAGCTCACATACTCGTGTAGTAACTGCAATGCTTATATTCATAGGGATCCGATAGAAGTCAAGTAGTTGGAATCTACTCGTGAGATAGGATTTTATCACTCGGGATGAATTGGATCAAGAGATGATTTATAAATATGAAATGGAGACCGGTCAGAGATGAGTAGGAAGCAACAAGAGGTGTTCTTGGTCGCAAAGCTCTGACCGTGTCGATTAAGGCCCGTGTCATGTGCGGCCCTACTGGACAAGCTTGAATTGTACCGACGACATACTTTAGAAATGGGCTCCAGTAAACTGACGTAGCTTGATACTGGTTTGTCGAGGCATTCCGTTCCGTTTTATAGTCATGGGATGAGGGCAACAAGGTGTAAATTAGCTGGTGGGCACATCAGAGTACGCCCCATGCAGTGACCTCCTGCTCGAGACGGATTGATCGGTTCGGCATTGAGTGTTGGGTGAAAGGTGGCCATATATGACTAGTACTGAAGTGTTATGTAGGTACTGCTGTATGTACTCGCTGGCGCTTCCGAAAGTGCGTATGTGTCGTGTTGTCCGGGTGTGTCCTGATTGCAATCACCGTCCCTCGCGATAATAGAGTACCACTTGTTCACTGTGTCGTGACATAGTAAATACTTAAGAAGTCATAAGAATATGACGTATTAAATTATAATTATTTTGCAACCTTGTATGGCTTGGAGATAGCACAATTAAAAGTTTAGAGTTTCCCCATACTTTACCTGTAATAGCATTATTTCTTTGGTCATGTCATATCATCGGCAAAATGTTTCTTGTTTGATTGTGGAGTCTATGATGTGTCGTGCCTGAAGAATGTCATGCGCTAATTAAAACATGACTATAAGGATCCACTTGTAGGCGTGTCCTTTATGATATTCCTTACCTAGGCTTAGTATTCACCCCTGCATATGTGTAGTGAGACGGGTTAGTCTTGCTGAGCCTTAAGCTCACGTTTGCAGTTAACAAGTTTTTGCAGATTATATGACTGATGACAGGTTCGATGACGAGGCTGCACCCCCTCCAGGGTTTACAACCGAGTGGGAACCCTGCACACCGCCGTAAGTTGGGTGCTGCTAGTGCAAAGCATCCAGGACATGGATGACTTTGCTTTTGCATAGCTAGTGCCGAGAGCATAGCTATGATGTATAGTTTTCTTTCCTTATCACTTAGTATTGTAAAACTTTCACTATGTTTATAAATAAAGACTTGGTATTGTATTTTATTCTCGTTCCTTTTTTGTGTATTGTTGGGTGTCGCTCGCACGACACCACCCAATGAGATCCTTGGATGTCGAGATTGTGGTCCCCACAGCATGGTATCAGAGCATCATTGGGAACAGTGTGCTTAAAAAGAGCATATTTTCAAAACTTAGGATTATTGAGTGAGGAATTAGCTATATGCCCATATAAGGAGTATTATTAGTATAAGATATAAAGGTGGTAACTAACTTATGTGTTATTATATTATGGAACGACGATCTGATGTCAGGTAAGAGCTAAGGTACGCCACCGCAAGCGGATCAATTGCAGAAGGCTCACCATGCGAGAGGTAGCATGTGATTATTTCTGTGTCTTGGCACGGAAATGTTAATAGGAGTCTCTGAAACTTTCCATGTTTCTGAGAACCTATGACACGCGGTACCTCAGTGTGCTTCAAAGTTAGTGGGAGCCCCCGTTGGGTGGTGAATAACCCGATAGTATGTGTCTCTAGAACTATTCATGTTCAATGGGAGCATGCGAAACATGTATGCATGAGCGTGTATAAATCGGTTCATGTGGGAGTCTTTGTTGTACAGATGTAGTACAACCATGTACCTCGAGACATGACCTCGCTCGAGGGCGACTCACACCAGAGTCGTATGCATTTACTTTCAAATATATATCTATGTATTGTGACTGCCTGTCGTGTTTCCCCGAACCGCCCTTGTGGTGTGCAAGTGTGACAGGGGATTGTTTGTCTTCTGGAGCTTCACTGACTACAGTAGCGACCCGTGTAGAACACGTTTGCGAGTGAATGATAATAGGGCCACCTATAAACATATCCGGATATACCGGTTAGAATTTTCATTGGTGAGGCACATAGTACCGGCAGCATCACATTTGATACTTGACCATCCCCCACGACAGAATGTATGCATTGTGTTTGAAGTCCAGCTATCATTTACTGGTATGTTAGTATTTGTGTTTTTTGTTTCGGCACGACAAAGGGGTAGAACCAGGATTCTAAATTTCTGGATGAAGTTTGCTCAACTTCGCTGGATTATGATCCTGGTTAGTTGTTATTTAACAAAGGGGTATGCTATATGGATGGAAAGCTCTTGAAGCCCTCTACATCTTTTCTGTTTACCCTCAGTGCAGAAAAGCTTGATAATCTGTTGAAATTTGGGGTATATTAAAACTGCTCCAGATGACCCTACCATTGTACCAGTCTCTGTATTCTTGCCATAACTCACAGTAGAAAAATCTTCTGCCTTATTGTGATTCATATCTGCAAAGGGTAGAAGGATATCTACATTTTTGCTATTCAAAGTTTTTCCTGATTCAAATTTGAGTCAAATCAGATTTTGAGTTCAAAACAGTGAACTGCAGAACTGCTAGTGAAAACCAGTCAGTTCATCTGTTAAGTTTGGATAGTAATATCTCTCAATCCAGAATAGTGACATGGTCACATTTATACATCTATGGAAATCTTAGGAAGTCCCCTATCGACTTTATATTGAACTCATGACCTGAATCTTGGTGTAACTGTGTTTAATTCCTATTGTCGCAAACTTGGTTCTGGCAGACCAGAACTTGAAACAGTTTGCGCATAGTTTTGAATTTGTGCACTGTGCCTGTATATTAAAATTTTCAAGGCTGAACTCTTTTACTTCTGAATTTTTAACATTATGTTATAAAATTTTTATTTTATCATTACCTCAATATATTGTTATGATATACCTGTATAAATTGTGGAAATAACCACATATACAGGGGAGGTTCTGTCAAAATTTCAGAAAATTTGGGTCAAATTGAAACCTGTATATATTCTTCTTCCTAGCTCACCTGGAGCTGTATGAGTACAATATGGAAAGGATATAAAGTGTACTACAACTTTTCTATTAAACCCAACATCTGGTTCTGACGTTTCCTTTATAAATATTTTCAATTTATACAGGAAGGTCAGCTGGAACAGACTGTGATTACTAATCCAGCTTTAAATTTTCCTTGTACTATTGGAAGTTGGAAACCTTTTCATTGTTCAAGTATCCTTTCTACAGATGGCGGATTTGATGGTACACTTACTGAACGGATGGGTGTTCACGACGTGTGCTCATCGAAAAGGTTTTCCAGAGTTGTTGATAGCGCTGCTTCAACGGTTCGGATATCGCGACATACCGAGCTATTGGGGCAGGGAATTTGATGATGGAGGTGTGATAAGATGCACCATCTATGTTAATGTGCCTGCTGGTCCATCATATATTGGCTGGGCTCCTTTCTCCATCCAGGTTAAAGGGGCTCTGTTGGAAGGCACGTGGTGTTTTGCCGCGAGTGTTGCTATTGCGAGGTTTTGCGAGCTTCATTTTCGTCAGTTGGTGGGCAACCCGTTCGCGCTCTTTATAATCGATGGTAGAGCTAGTGAGGAGTGGGCGAGTCGAATGAGTGCATATTATGGCCTTCACGGAGAGGTACCCAAGATAATCTTGGCGTTATATGCAGTATCCTCGTGTCAAGTGAGCTTTACACAGCATGCTAGCATTGGAGGGTTGATGGGTGATCTGAAACAAGCTTTGATCCGAGGAGATCATTTTGAGTGGGCCAATCACTCACTTAGAGCCATGATTGCTCCTCTCATTCGACGTCTAAACATTAGGGAGAATCAGTGGCACCGAGCTGTTCAAGACCTATCCGAAGCTCGCCAGGAAACGCACTACGCAGAAGGCGCATTGGAGGCGAGTCAACTTGAGGTACAACTGTTGGATGATAAATTGAGTACGGTGACTCAAGAACGGGATCAATCTAGGGAGGAGACTCAGGATTGGAAAGCCAATTGCGAGCATGCATGAAAGGAACTAGTAGGATATAAGATGTTTCTTCTACAGGCTGATGTGCAATCAGTAGTTGCCGCAACATCATCGGTGGCGGGTGAGGCAACAACTCCTGCTCCAGCACCCACACCTGTGGCACCAATTTCCAAGGACGAGGACGAAGAAGATCCTGAGATACGTGAGTACCTCGAACAGGAAGTATCGGAGTAGGATGGGGTAACACTCCAGCCATCATGGGGCAACGTATAGTTTAGTAGTTGCTCGTGTTTATTTTGTGGCCATGTTTGTGTCATATTATAAAAAGTAGTGTGTATGTATAAGATGACATGGTGTGTATGACGTCTCAAGGGGAGAAAGTATGGTAGAGATGCACTTCCGTAGTGGGAGTCTGTCATTTTGGAGTTCACTACTGTAAACTTGGTCATGAGATAATATATCTTGTATAAAGTTTGTACATTATCAATATATGTGAATGTTATGCACTTATTCTCTTATCAATATTCGCACTACTATAATATGAAATGGATGAAGTAAAAGTAAACATGTGCTGATTTTAAATCATATGGATGCAAAATGGTGCGTACGCATTTGACGCCTGAAATCGGAGGTTCAAGTCGTGGTCGTGAGGACGAATCTCCGACCCAGGAGCAAGCTGCGACACCGTGGCAACAAGTTCCACCACCACAACCTCCTGAACTTCCGAGGAGTCTAGCGGAGGTTCTTGTCGCAGTGCTCGGCTCGTGCGACGAGAAAAATGAGTTGCTGCGGACCTTGGTTCAACATTCGTCTCGTCAAGGGGGGCAACCAGATGCGGGTCCACGACAGCCCTCTCCGAGTTCATACTCGGACTTCATGTCAATGCACCCGCCAGTTTTCGTGGAGGACGATGAACCGTTGGAGGCGGACAACTGGCTTCGCCCCATCTAAGGAAAGTTCGGTTTGATACAAATGACCGAACAGCAGAAGACCCTATTCGCGACACAACAGTTGCAGAGATCTGTTGGGGCATGGTGGGCGAATTATCTCACCGCACGACCAGCAGACTATGTCGTGAGCTGGGAAGAGTTCCTGGAGGTGTTTCGCGCCTATCATATACCTCCCAGGATCATGAGGAGGAAGCTTCAAGAGTTCATGGAGCTGAAGCAAGGAGGAAGGAGTGCTTACGAGTACTCCAAGGTATTCAACAACTTGGCTCAGTATGCTCAAGACCAACTGAGTACGGAAGATAGGAAGTGTGAATACTTCTACGGGTTTGAACACCAAGATGAAGGACAAGCTTGCCTTGTTCAACAGCAGCAGCTTCAACAACATTGTAAACACCGTGATTGTACAGGAGGACGCTACTAGGGAGTTGTTCTCTGACAAGAAGAAAAGGAGTGCTCCGCAGAGCAGTGGAGGTAGTGCTCCTCAGAAGTACCGAATGGTGTATCGATCACCATCCGTCCAGAGGTGGCAGCCGCCATCGCAACCATCGATGTTTCGTGGTCGCCAGTTCAACAACACTGACTTCCATCCGCAGCAGCTCCAGGGGATAATTCTACATGCACTTCCACCTCCATTGCGTGCACCGGGATATTGTCCTCCCTTTCGTGCTAGTCAGACCCCGTACACGTGTTTCACGTGTGGTTGTACGGGGCACTTCGCCAAGGACTGCCCCCAAAGCGAAAGACAGTCATCGTACCTGGGGGCAAACCAGCCCCGCAACCAGCCCAAGAAGCCAACCACAAGAACCGGCAAGGTCCACCACCTCGCCATCGAGGATGTTCCGCAAGGCGCACCCATACTCACAGGTACGTTCTCTCTCCTTGGTCATCCCGTAGTCATCCTCTTTGACTCCGGTGCTTCCCACAACTTTATTAGCAACTCTTATGTCATTCAATATCAGTTGCCTATCGTTCCCACAAAAACCCCATATATGATTGGTTCTCCGGGTGGGAAAGTAGTAGCAGATGAGATGGTCCATAGGGTACCTCTTAATCTGGGTGGGAACGTATACCCTATCTCTCTCATTATACTGGAGCATCAAAAGCTAGATGTCGTCATAGGGATGGCATGGTTGCAATACAACTGTGCTATTCTTGACATCGTTCCTCGGAGGATATATTTGAATTCTCCACTCCACCCTCCCCAAGCTATCATTCTTGAGGATATTATCCGAGTGACTCAAACTATTTACAACATCGAGGCCATTAAACTTGAGGACATTCCGGTGGTACATGAGGATCCAGACGTATTTCCCGAAGATCTTCCAGGTATGCCACTAGAAAGAGATGTCGAGTTTAAGATGGAACTTGTACCATGGACAGTGTCGATCTCGAGAAAGCCATATAAGATGGTACCTAAGGAACTTGCAGAACTGAAGAAGCAGCTGAAGAAACTTATGGACAGGGGTTTCATTCGTCCAAGTTCATCACCCTGGGGTTGTTCTGCATTGTTCATGGAGAAGAAGGATAAAACATTGAGACTATGTGTGTACTATCGTCCACTCAATGCTTTCACAATCAAGAATAAGTATCCACTACCACTCATCGATATTCTGTTCGATCAATTGGTGGGTGCTAAGGTATTCTCAAAGATGGATCTTTGTTCTGGGTATCATCAGATCAGGATTCGACCAGAGGATATACCTAAGTCGGCATTCTCGATGAGGTATGGATTGTATAAGTACCTTGTCATGTCCTTTGGATTGACCAATGCACCGGCTCATTTCATGTATCTCATGAATTCGGTATTCATGCCGGAATTGGACAAGTTTGTCATGGTCTTCATCGAAGACATCCTTGTGTATTCGAAATCCAAAGAAGAATCTCAACACTTGCGCATCGTGCTTCAATGATTGCGAGACCGCAAGGTGTATGCCAAGTTCAGCAAATGTGAGTTCTGGATCAGCCAAGTGCCATTTCTAGGGAACATCATCTCTATTGAGGGGATTGCAGTTGATCCAAGCAAGATTAAGCAAGTACTCAAGTGGGAGTCTCCAAAGTCTGCACATGAAGTTTCAAGCATCTTGGGTTTAGCAGGATATTACCAGAGGTTCATTCCAAGTTTCTCCAAGATAGCTAAACCAATGACAGAACTTCTAAAGAAAGGCAAAAAAGATGTATAAACAAAGGAATGTGAGGAAGGTATTCAAGCATTAGTGAAACACCTCACAACAGCACCGGTGTTAGCCCAACCAGACACAACAAAATCATTTGATGTTTATTGTGATGCATCTGGGATTGGTTTAGGTTGTGTAGTGATGCAAGATACAAGGGTGATCGCTTATGGATCACGGCAGCTTCGGAACCACGAGCAGCATTATCAAACTCATGATCTTGAGCTTGCTGCCATGGTACTTGCATTGAATATGTGGAGACACTATTTGTTGGGAAACCTAGTTGTCGAAGTGTTTGGTACGACACTTCCCCCAGACCTACTAGGAAGCATCCCGCGGTGGTTCTTTTATGGTTAGGGTACGCAGAGATCAAGATCAAGATGATGACACCAGAGATTTATGTTGTTTGGGCCGCCTGAGCATAACACCCTACTCCACGTGGTTTGTGTTGTTCTATTGTGTGAGTTTGTTCGGGAGTATGCGGGTCAGCTCAGACGAGATGAGATGTCCTTGGCTAGGTGCGGTACAACCCTTTTATAGTTCTAAGGACTGACCGTTACAAAGCATGCCTTGCCTGACATGTGGCCCTAGCATATTTAATGGCCTAATACACTGTCTAAAGAGTATTAAGCATGATTAATAGTGTGATAATGTGCGTTTATGGCAGCGCTACCTCTATTAACAGTGCTTTGATTGCGTGTCGTTAATACAGCATTAACGACACGTAATTACATCTTGTAACTGCCGCTTTAATTACACTTCATTGTTCGTGCTGAAGAAGATATGCCAGTGTATACGTCGTTGAAGTTCCAGAGGCTCCACACGTGGAAGTTCCGGGGCTTTCCCTTATGGGAGGTTAGGTCCGGGGCTACTGTACACGTGTCGACGTCGGAGCTACTCTCTGCTGGGGGTTAGGTCTTGGGCTATTGTACATGTGTCGGCACCAGAGCTTTCCTTTGTTGGGAGCTTAGTTCTGGTTTTCCTTTACACGTGTTGACCCAGGAGCTACCCATACAAGGGGAGTAGGTCTGGTGCAATGTGACATGTGGGGCCCGAGGAGACCTTCAACTTTGGCAGGTAGAACTCCCTTGTACTCTTCGCGGTACTAAGAGGTACCCGATATGCAGGGTACCGACAGTGACCCCCGGGCCCACCTCTAGGAGAAATCCTTTGGGTTAAGTTATTCTACCGGAGGTGGGGCCATTCTCAATTCCTGCGCTTTGATTTCAAGAGTCTTCTAATATGCTGTTAAAGCGATGGTCCGAGAGTAAACCATGGACGCGTGGCTAGTTATGAATGCAGCAGATGAGATCTTTGAGTGAGGATCTCACACAATTGAAGGTCACCGGTCCCCAATACAAAAACTGTATCGGTTCCGCGCGCCCTGTCCAGGTGTAGCCATCGGGTTTCCCGCTGCCCATCATGACAACGGTTCTCCTTGGGTAAGAACCTCGATCTCTTCGTCGGGGTGGCCCTAGACCCACTCGTCAGTAACGGGGTAGACTTTTGAAAAGTGCCTTCGATCTCACTGCGGTTTCCATCCAAGCGTCACGAAGGCTTTCTTAAGAGGGAAAGTGTGCACAGTTTGAGGACTCCTTACGCCTTCGATCATATTTGTGCTCAGAGCCTCCCAAACTCTGCCTAATTTCCCTTCATTTGCTCCGCTTTGCTGCGATAGAGTTGGGTCTCCCCAAGAGCTGCCTCAAGAGTGACAATGATTTGAAGAAGGCTCGGACCTATATGGGGTGGTCCAGCGACTCCTTGAATCACTTGGTTCGCGCCGGCAAGCTCCCGTTCAAGAAGGAGTGCAGTGGTGACATGGTGTACTTCTCGGTGTACGCCATGGTGGGATTCATTCCACCTTTCTCTTCTTTTCTGTTGATGCTGCTAGACTTTTATGGTCTATAGTTGTATCACCTTGGCCCCCATTCTCTTCCTTTCGTGGCAACGTTCTTCCACTTTTGCGAGATGTGGGTGGGTATTCCCCTTTGCATTGAGCTATTCCGCACCTTCTTCACCATCCACACCACCGGCAAAGGGACTGAGCTTCTTGGTTTCTAATATTTCGTGAAGCGCAAGAACTGCTCCTTCAAATACTTGAAGTCGTTTCCTTCTGGCAAATGGGACGACTGGAAGAAAGATTGGATGATCATTGCAGTGGAGGAGCACGAGAAGTTGGAGCTGCCTGA
Organism: Tuctoria greenei; assembly: GCA_036927565.1. Classification (NCBI taxonomy): domain Eukaryota; kingdom Viridiplantae; phylum Streptophyta; class Magnoliopsida; order Poales; family Poaceae; genus Tuctoria; species Tuctoria greenei. Next base: position 42,695,334 of record JAYESD010000006.1, on the reverse strand, counting down.
AGGTCTCCCCAATGTTGACACCGACGCCTAGAGTGTAGTTCCGGTGTTGTCAGATGCCTTAAACCCTATCTTGACCAGGATCCGCGAATGCGTGGAAGGTGGAGTGACTCCTCGGATTGTCTTCTTTAACTTCTTGTTCAATAGATGGGCTCCACTGAAGAAGAGGGAGAAGCTCGTGTGGGACCTCAACAGCGTGATGGATGACCACCGGATTGAAACCAGTCTGAAAACCAACATGAATGATGAAGCTTTGGAGCTTCATCTTAAGAAATTCCAGCATGGGATAAACGTCAACGGCAACGACTTAGTTCCGCCGGCAGCTTTTCTCCCTCCGAACATGGAGGCGCAGTTCAGTAGGGAGCTCCGGAGGAGTATCCCGGTGCTTGACGACCTTGGTGAAGTAGGAAGGCGTCCGACCACCAGGTTGGTGATCCCAGGAGCTTCCAAGGGTGGTCCTGCCTCCGCCCCGAGCCGGAGGATTTAAGACATTGGCAAGAGAAAGGGTAGAGAGCCAGCTAAGCCCTCCATCTGGAAGAGAAAGTTGAAGCACGCTGACGGGAGGTCTGTCAGACCTGCCCCTTCTACCACGACTACTTCTCCCCGGCAGTGGAGGTCTTCTGTAGCTACCCCTGCCCTGATGCTAGTGACTTCAAGAGACGCCAACTCCGGGCAGTTGACCTCAGCCTCAGTGCAGGCTAAAAGCTCCAGGCCCGGGAGTTCTTCCCGACCAAGAGAAGCTCCGGCCGTAAGGACTCCGGCTTCTGCTAGTGGTCCTCAAATGAGGTATGAAGCCGTAGTCTCACCAGACTTGGTGGGCTCTAGCTCCAGGCCTCAGAAGAAAAGGATCCAAGGCAACTGTGGTGGTAGCATCCCTAGGTAAGCATTGATTGCTCACCCTAAAATTCTAGTTTTGTTTTTGATGTGTCTTTAATCTTCTCTTCCCTTTATTTCTAGGGTGTCGAAGAAGGGGTCAGGAACTTCAGCACTTGTCGTAGTGGTCGGGGCTACACCTGCTGAAGCTCCGGCTTCAAGCACTGAGCCTCCTCCTCAAGTGGAGGCAGAAGTTGCAACAGCTCCGACGCCAGCTATCATGGATTTGGAGTCCTCGCCCGAGATTCCAATGGAAGCGCCAGACCACAGGGGAGAAGACAAAGATGTACCCCTGGCGGCAGTGGCAGAGGATGATGTTCCAGCACCGGCGATGCCAGAAGTTCCGGCCTTTGAGCCAGAAGTTGTCGAAGCCATGGGTGCTGAGCCAGAGGTGATTGAAGCCCCGACCATTGACCCGGAACTCACTAAAGCTCCGACCCTTGTGCTAGAAGTGGTTGAATGTCCGGCGGTTGAGCCGAAGACGTCCGAAGCTCCGGCCATTGAACCGAAAGAAGCTGTTTTGCCGGCGCCTGAGCCATCGGTGATTGAGGCCCCATTTGAAGCTCCTACGGTTGCTCCGGAGGTAGCCGAACCAGAGCCAGATGTGCTTGAAGAGGTGGCGGCAAGTTCTCCGCCTTCAGAGCTAGCAACTAAAAGCCTGGAGGTAGGACCTTCAGCTTCTGCTCCAGCTGTGGGAGTTCCCCCAATGGGTTCCTCTTCTGCTGCTGCTGAAGGGTTCCCAGAGAGCGGTCCCAGTGCCGCAGAAGCTCAAGGGTCCTCTCTTGTAGAGTGCGACCCTATTTTTGTGATATAAAATCCTCTGGAATTTGCAGAGATGGTCACAACAGGTCCGAAGCCTATCCCTCTAACATTGTCCATAGAGAACGCCTGCTCCAACCTCCAACAGGTCCAACTAGCATTTGATCATGAGAGCAAAGCCCTGGAGGAGGAGCGCAACACCTTGAGGCGTTGGCGCAGTAGACTCCATTTTGAGACCAGGCTTGCCCAGTCGAGGTTGGCTGACCAGAAGTAGTGGATAAAGGGGGAGAAAGCCCGGTTAGAGTACTGGGATAAGCTGCTTGAGGAGAAAGAGGCTGCCATTCAGGTGCTCGACGCTAGCTCCAGGGAAATCCTTGAGCAAGCCGAGGAGAGGCGTGATGCTGCCGATGAGCGTCACGAAAACCTCAAAGAATTGAACGAGGTTCTCCTAAAGCGCCGGACGGACCTGGAGGCAAGGGAACAAAAGCTCTTGGAGCAGCAGGAGGATATTATGAACAGAGAGGCGGAGGTCTCCCAGAAGTTGACTCTGGGTGAACAGAATTTGGCGGACCTCTCAAAGAAGTTTGAGCGGTGGAGTGAAGATGAAAAGAAGAAGTACTGGTAGATGGGGCAGGAGCTCTCGAAAAGGGAAGCTGACGTTGCCACTAGAGAAGGGAAGGTGAAAGGAAGGGAGAAGGACTTGGCGGAGAGGCGGAACCGCATCCACCTCCAAGAGACGGAGCTGACCGATCGTGAAAAGCAAGTTGCTGAGAGTATGCAACAACAAGCTAAATTGGTCGAGCGCCTCGTTCGGGAGGGTTCGGAGCTTGCGGCCACCCGGTAGTCGCTAGAGAAGCTACAGAACTTGAAGGAGATCGAGTCCATCCAAGTATGGGACTTCTCGGGGCGAGCCAATGACGCACAGATGCCACTAGGGTTCAGTCCTGTACGTCTGGACAACCCAGAGCTGGACATGGACCGAGCGCTAGTGCCCTCAATGCTGCTGGCGGCAAGCTCGACACAATGGGAGATGTCATCGCGGATCAGCTGGAGACAGAGCGGAAGTCTCTAGCTACGACCATGGCAGAATATGTGTTGTCATGATACGTAAGCAGAGACCCCCAATTCTCCCTGGACATGGTGCCTGAAGGTACCATTGCCGAAGAGGAAGATGCCACCAAGGCCAGCGTCCAAGAGGTTGCTAAGGAGGTCACCTCATTCTTCTGCAGGACTTAGATCATCCAGTAGCTAGGACATCTTCCCTTTGCTTTTTATTGTAATCCCAGTTTTGTAATCCAGTGCTTCAAATTAATGAAATCCATTTTTCCCATGAACTCCACTTTATTTTTTTCTTCACTATAATGTGCCCCATCTTGTTGGCCCCTTGGTATATGTGTACAATTGTAATGTGTACATATACCAAAGATTTTGACAGTATATTGATGACTTGAACACTTTGTACTTTTAGACTTTAGGTCCGAAGTCTTCTTTTCTAAGACGTCAACAGCAGGCCCCCTGAGATTGGCGGAGCTTGGTAGCTCCGGCAGTATCCAATATCAACATATACAATGTTGACGATAGGAGCTTGGTGGCTCCTGATGTCGCCACACGAATAGTTGAATTTAGGCCCCCCAGTTGTTGCCGGAGCTTAGAATTTCTGTTTTTCCTGCACATTAAATACAAGGAAAAAGTAAAATTCATCCTCTTGTCTATAAATCATTTGTGTCTTATTGTTCTAATTTCAGTTTTACCCCAAAGCGATTCGATATGACAGTGAGTATATTGATGTAACTCTTCCGGACCCATATGCTTTTTTAGTACTCACCCTACTGAGGCCTACCGGAATGTAGGTAGAGTGGCGTACCTAGGGTGCAGGACTAGGCTAAGTCGATAGCACACTCTGGACCTATGTTGGCTTGGTGTTCAGGCAAGTAGACTATACAGCATGTTAAGACCAAAAGAGATTAACAATATAGCTTCCAACACATATGAATAATTTGGGTAAACACTAAAAAATAATTGCACAACTTCATTATAGACAAGAAGGTTAAAAATGATAAATTGATCGATCGAGCCTTGCACAAAAATAAATGCACGTGGAGTCTGTTCTCACACAATCACGTCTTTCATTATAGGTCTGGTTTATAGGGGAGACAAGGACACACTTAGGGTGCGGGACCAAGCTAAGTGCGCTATACATCTTGTACTAATCTAGGGTAAGTAGTTACACTTATAGTGCAGTGACTGTATGAAGTGTACTTAAACTTCCAGGACCCTCCGGAGGGGTCCAGATGTTCTTCCGGAGGACCTACCCCTGTCTTTTTATCGACTCTATATGATACATCATGTGTAATTATAGACTCACCTCCGTGGTTCTGAGTATAAAACTTACGGAGGTGCTCGATGTTCCAAGGATTAGGAAGTGGAGTCCCATCCTCTGTTGCCAAGCGAACGCATTCGGGTCAGGATACTTTGATCACTCGAAATGGACCTTCCCAGCTGGGGAAAGTTTGTTCATTCCTTCATGAGTTAGTATCTTCCGAAGCACCACATTGCCTTCCTCGAGTTTTCGGTTGCGCACATGCCTTTTGATGATAGTGCCAGAGCACTTGGCGATAACTTGCATTCCAAACAGCTGCTTGGCACCTTCCCTCGTCGACGAGGTCATGGTCTTCACGCCAGAGCTGGTCCTGTGTGGCTTCGTCGAAGGTCCTGACCCTGACGGACCCCAAGGTGATTTCCGAAGGAAGGACTGCTTTAGCTCCGTTTACCAGGAAGAATGGAGTTTCCCCAGTTGACCGGTTTGGAGTTGTCCTGTTCACCCATAATGTGGATGGAAGCTCCTCAATCCAGTTAGCTCCATGACTTTTCAAGCGCTCATATGTGCGTGTCTTGAGTCCTTTTAAGATTTCTGCATTTGCTCTCTCGGCTTGGCCATTGCTTGCTGGATGAGCTACTGAAGCGTAGCTTAATTGAATGCCGAGGTCTTCTCAATATTCTTGAAATGCAGCACTTGTAAATTGAGTTCCATCATCAGTTATGACTTTGTTCGGAACTCCAAATCTGCATATAATGGACTTCAAGAACTTTATCGCTGATTGCTTGTTGATTGTCACAACTGGAGTTGCTTCCGGCCACTTAGTGAACTTGTCGATGGCGACTTACAAGAACATGTAACCTTCGACAGCTTTTGGGAAAGGTCCCAAGATGTTTATGCCCCACACAGCGAATGGCCATGTAGGAGGTATCATTTGTAGCGACTGAGCCGGTGTGTGAATCTATTTTACGTGGAACTGACACGCTTCACATTTTTTCACTAGCTCAACCACATCTTGAAGTGTTGTAGGCCAGTAAAAGCCATGCTGGAAGGCTTTACCGACCAGCGTGCGAGAAGAGGCATGGTTCCCGCACTCACCTCCATGGATATCCGCGAGGATCTCATGACCTTCTTCCCTCGCAATGCACCGCATTAGGATGCCATTGGCACCGTGTCGGTAGAGATCCCCTTCTACCAACGTGTATCTTTTAGCCAATCTGACAATCCGGTCAGCAGATACACTGTCTTAAGGAAGGATGTTGTCTTCAAGTAGCTCTGGATCTCCGAGATCCATGCATCAGAGCTTAATTGAGCTTCTGAGTCTTGCGTGCTGGGTTGCTCGGAGCATCCGATAGCACCTACGACTCTTGATGGATGCCATGGTAGCAGGGCCACCGGGACTGCCAGCTTCAAGGTGCTGGTCTCGCCCCCTTCGCTTAGTTCAGCAGGCTTAGCTGTTGGTTTTGACAACCTCTGGACGAAGATTCTATCAAGAGCCGGAGCTCTGGTTGAGGCTTTCGTTGTGAGTTCGTTGACTTCAGCATTGTTAAGACACTAAACGTGATGGAGATCCAGGACCTTGAAGTCCTTCTGAAGCCTCTGGACTTCAAGGAGGTAAGCAACTAATTGAGAATAATTGTAGGAGCATTCACCTTTGACTTGTTTTATGATGAGTTGTGAATCTCCCTTCACCAACAACAGTTTTACACCATAAGATAGTTCCACCATGCGTCCGTAGATGAGAGCTTCATACCCTGCCATATTGTTGGTTGCCTTGAAATCAAGGTGTACCATGTACTTGACTTTCTCCCCAGTCAGAGCCAAGAGAAGAATTCCAGCTCCGGCCCCCCTTCTTTTGCACGGAGCCGTCGTTGTAGAGGGTCCAGTGAGGCTCGGTGAATACCGGAACTTTGGGTACAGATTTCTGTTCACTGTGGCCCCCAGGATTTGATGGAGAGGGGGTCCACTCCGCCACGAAGTCATCAAAGGCTTCACTTTTAATTGCTTGTCTTGACATGAATTCTAGATCAAATTTGGCCAGTTCCGCTTCCCACTTTGCAATGCTCCTAGTAGAATTAGGGTTATGCAAAATAGCACGCAGTGGAAAAGAAGTTACCACTAATAATTTATGGGCTTGGAAGTAGTGATGAAGCTTCCTTGAGGCAATAAGAAACGCGTAAAGCAATTTATGCACCTCAATGTATCTTGTCTTGGCATCATGGAGTACTTCACTAATGAAGTACATGGGGTGTTGGATGCTACGGACCCTATCAGAAGGACTCGGAGCTTCCTCTCCATCGACCCGGACCCTGCTGGAGGGTTCCGGACCTTCAAGCTGTTCTTCTTGGACCCTCCCAGAGGGGTCCAAAACTTCTTCTTGTTCTACCCGGACCTCACTAGGAAGATCCATATCATCTTGGTTAGCCAGGTGAACCTCCTCAAACGTATGAGGTTGAACCCCTAGCATTTTGTTTTGAGATTCCGTGTTTGGGAGCTGAGACCTAGTCACGTCTTTAGGTGATTCCGGACCCTCCCGGAGGGGTCTAAACTCCTAGATTGGTTGTGGCTCCAGTCTTTCCACGACCAGGACCATACTGACAACTTTGGTGGTTGCCGAAATGTAAAGCAGTAACGGCTCACCAGGATTACAGGCTACCAATATCGGTAGTGTAGTGAGGAGCTGTTTCAGCTCTTGAAACGCCTTTTCTGCTTTTTCAGACCAATGAAATGATCTGGACTTCCTCAAGAGTTTGAATAAAGCTAGCGCCCGTTCTGCCGGTCTTGATATAAACCAGCTGAGCGCAGCTAGACATCCGGTTAGCTTTTGGACATGTTTGATGCGGGCTGGGGGCCGCATATCTTCTATGGCCTTGATCTTCGCCGGTTTTGCTTCAATTCCTCAGTGAGTCACCAAGAACCCCAGAAGCTTCCTGGAACTAACACCAAAGACACCCTTGTCCGGGTTCAGCTTGGTGCGCGTGGTGCGCAGCTTGTCGAAGATAGCTTGTAAGTTGTCAAGGAGTGAATCCTTTTTTTTATCTTCACAACGATGTCATCGACATACACCTCCACCAAGTCTGTAATTAGCTCTCCAAATGTTTTGTACATAGCTCGAACAAATGTTGAAGCATCATTTTTAAGACCGAATGGCATGGCAGTATAACAGTACAATCCATCTACTGTTATGAAGGCAGTAAGCTCTTCATCTTCCTTAGACATTTGGATTTGATGATATCCAAAATATGCATCTAAGAAACACAATAGCTCACTCCCGGAGGTGGAGTCCACTATCTGATCTATTCTAGGTAGTGGAAATGGATCCTTTGGACATGCCTTATTTATGGTGGTGTAGTCGATACACATCCGAAGCTTCCCACCGGCCTTGGGTACAATAACAGGGCTTGCCAGCCACATTGGATGGAAGGCTTCCCGGATGAATCCAACTTCGAGCAACTTCTTGATTTCCTATCGGATGAAGTTTTGTCGCTCGATTGATAGCTTCCGGGGCTTCTGGTGTACAGGTCGTGCGTTTGGGTAAATCTGCAGATTGTGCTCAATCACCTCCCTATGGATCCCAGTCATTTATGACGGTTGCCAGGCAAACACGTCGACATAAGCCCAAAGGAAAGTGATGAGCGCAAGTTCCTATTTTTTGTTCAGACCTCCCGATATACGGGTAGCCGTAGCAGCATCGAAACCAATTTGGACGACCTTGATGGGAATGTCGACATCGCTGCTTGGTTGCACACGGGGTGCGGAGGTAGAGCCTTTATGACGAATGCTCAGAGGTTTTAGAGCTGGCTCCTTTCCAGATGCTTCCTCTTGCACTGTGGTAAGTGCATAGAGTTCTTCTAGAGCAGTAACTCCTGCAGTGCGATCTTCGTGGATCCGGAGAATAGCTGTGGGTGTTGGCATCTTCAACACCAAGTAGCCATAATGGCCAGCAACCATGAACTTGTATAAAGCTGGTCTGCCCAGAATGGCATTGAACGGCAGCCTGATCTGCGCTACGTCGAAGACCAATTTCTCTGTTCTATAGTTCTCCCGGGTCCCGAAGGTCACTAGGAGTGTGATGGAACCGAGAGGTGTAATGGTTCTCGGACCTACTCCAGAGAAAAGACGGGATGGGCGAAGGTCCGAAGGCCGGAGCTAAAGCTTAACGAAAGCTTTGAAGCTTATGAGGTTTAGCTCGGAACCTCCGTCCACCATTACATGGTGGATTTGAATATTGTTAATGGTGGGTAACACCATCAACGAGAGTTGGCCAGCCCCGATCATGTTTTGGGGGCAGTCCGAAGCATCGAAAATGATGGGAGTGTCCATCCACTTCCGATGTGGCTCCGCCTTAGCAGTGGGAGCTACTACGGCCATGTCCCGTCCCATTTTCTTGAGGATGCGGCGAGAGGTGATGTCCCAAGAACCGCCATAGATGGTGTTCAGGGTATTCCAGCGCTCGTTGTCAGAGATGTCGGAGTGGTCGTCAACAGTGTTGTAAACAACTTTCAAGACCTTTTTGGGGTCCTGGAAACGTAGCTCCTCTTCGAACGGAGCTTTGTCAACTTTTTGTTTTCCTTCCCTTTGACGGAAAGGAGCTTCTTCCCGGCGCTTGCTATAGCGCTCGACAAGGTTCTGGACCTCCCGGCACTCTTCCAAGCTGTGTCGGTTCGTCTTGTGAATCGGACACTATGCTTTCGAACTATTGTCGTCTTCTGATGAAGTACGAGGCTGCTTCTCAGGGCGTCGCCCCCGGCTTCCAGGAGCTCCAGCAGCAGCAGCAGCTGGTGCGCCGGCCGACAGCTTCTTTTTGCCGTTGGGCTTCTTTTTATTCTTGCCACTACCGGAGGTAGCGGATTCAGTTTTGGAGGACTTCTGTTTGGACTCCGGAGCTGGCTTAGAATGCATTTCACGGCCCACCGCAGCTCTAGCACATTTATCGGCTAGGCTGAAGAGTTCCGTGACGCTGGTAACTTGGCCAGCTTTTCCAACATCTTCTTATCTCGAACACCCTGTTTGAATGCAACGATAACAGAAGAGCTCGAGATTGAAGGAATAGTATTCCGTACCTGAGAAACCGCTGGATGAAGGATTGCAGCAATTCCCCCGATATCTGCTTTACAGCAAACAAATCCAATTCAGTGTCAGGCCAGGTGTAAGAATGATAAGGACATCACAACAGCAGAGACGCACATTGAACTGCAAGGACCAATCACAAAAGCACGAGCACGGTTAATAAATCAGCAGGTGAATTCATTCCTATCTTCTTTTGCATGTGAGTTTCAGAATAGATTGCTATGTGATTATTTAATTGTTATTAGGAATAATGGAGAAGATCAACAAGTGAAGGAAAGAGGCCTTGAGAGCGTGGAGGACCAGCTGGGATGTCCACAAATTGATGGAAACAGTTTACAACTCGGACTCAAGTTCAACTCGAAGTCCAGGAGCAGTCCACCTTAAAACAGACGCCCAGGAGGCATACCGACTCCGTTTTCGACGTTCTACATATGCACGGAAAGAGGAGAAGATAAACATTCCAATGGTTCTGGTCCCACCACAAAATTCTTCCGGAGTAATTAGGAATAGTCGAAACAACTTGAGTCCAGATATCTATCTGGTGCTGCGCCACCGAATCGGGCCTTTGGGCCTTGTATCCCGTAAGAATCCATTAGGGACGCGTCTAATCGTGTTTTGGTCAAACCCTAGCCTATAAATACTGCATCCGCCAGTCATATTCGGTGGTTTTTGCTTAGATCAATAATATCACCGTTCTACGGTTTGTGAGACCCCAACTTTGCGATTTCAGATCGTGTCTTCGATGTTCTTGCTCGTGTTCTCGGTTGCACTTGCAGGGATTAGCCTTCTTAGCGAGGTCAAGCGTATGCAGCACGGTTGATAACCAACGGAGCCGTGGTGTAGTGATTGCAGGGGTACTCGAACCGCTCGAGTGCCGCGGATCATCAACGTCGAGTTCTCCACCCCAATCGACATACCTTTCGGAAGATCGGGCCTAAACCTCAATTGGTATCAGGTTTCCAGGTTGTCCGTGAGATATCTTTGTTTTCCTTCCATTAGATCGATTTTGTTTCGTACCTAGAGTCCACAGAAAAGCCACAAAAAAATTAGATCGTTTTTACCGCTTCCCAGACTATAGTGCCTGCAGTTTCATTTTTTAGTTTGCATTGTTGAGTTTGCATTCGTGTGGTCGAGTCTTGTTGCTGGTTTAGCTTTGTGTTTTGGGTCCTAGTTACCGTATTTCGTCCTTGTTTTCTTTCTGTTCAACACCTATTCCACAATCCCTAAATAACAAACTGATCCACCACGTTCATCAGTTTGCCCTAGCTAGCCGCCTTGCGTGAACTCCGGCATCGCCAGCCGTAGATTACGTGACAAACCTTTCTGCCACTCATCCTTGAATCATCAGACACCACCCCATTAGTTGCTGTGCAAATTTCCGATCGTTTTCGTATTCGATTGCGAGTTCTGTTCTTAAACCGAGTTGGAATCAACATCCAAAAAACGTAACTCGGATAGCCTACCTTAAAACGGCGATAACTTTCGCATACGAACTCAAAATCGGACGATTTTTTTTTCAAATTCATCTACACGAAATTTCGCATCCGATTTTCCGCTGTATAGCCACATTTAGCGATATTAGATTTTACAAACTCCCCTCAGAAGATAGGCTATCCGGCCTCCGAAGTTTCAGCACGAATTTTAAAGAATCTTCTTCATTTTCTATAGGCCGCATATTACATCCAATTGAGCTGAAAATTTGTGTGCTTCATATTGTCGTGCTCCTGAGTAATGAAAAATATCAAAAAAAATTACAAAAAAAAGAAAAAAATAATGAAGAGCACGCATATTAAAGCAATTGTCCTATACTACTTGTGCTGTGATTGTTGGTTATATCATTATGTCTTCCTTTTGCCTTGCTACTTCCTTGTGTTGTGCTAGGCCCTAGAGCACTTGGTGGACCAGCAACAGTTTCCTGCATTGAATACTTATTCAACTTTGTTTACCTATAAACGATTTCCTGCTTATTAGCCACCATATTGTGCCGTCCAAGCTCCACCTTTCTCTTGAGCATAACATGTACCTTTGCAATTATCCCACGCTTCATTGGTTTATCTCACCGTCCAAACCACCTGCTGTGTCGGTAAGAACACTTGTAAGAGCGTGGTAAGATGCTTGAGCGAGAGAGATTGTTTCCTTCCACCTTTCACATTGTCACTGCAGTTGATAGGGATAACATATTTTTTTGTTGTCTTTTATTTCCTACTAACAATGGCAGGAGAAGACAATGATGACGAATGTGTTAAACATGCTGAGTTACGTGATATGATGAAGACCATGACAGATATGTTCACCAAATACAACGCAGCAACAGAGGATTCATTTGTGAACTTGACTCGCCAACTTGATGACCTTGCTCTTCAGATGAATACTTTTGAGGCTCGGTTGCCTCTCGCTGGAAGACAAGAAGACAATTCTTATGATGAACTGGAAGATCACAATAATCATCCACGACTGCCACTTTATCGTCGAGGTATGGGAGGTAATAATCATAACAATTATAATCGTCCTCCTGATGATCCTTTTGCTAAAGTGAAATTTACTATACCCTCTTTTTTTGGTGCTTATGATGTTGAGGCTTATCTTGATTGGGAGATGAAAGCAGAGCAGAAATTTAATTCCCATCTTGCTCTTGAACAACATAGAGTTCATCAAGCCACTAGTGAGTTTAAGGACTGTGCTATCATATGGTGGAATGAACTTGTTAAAACTAGAACTGATCCTCCAACATGGGATAGATTAAAGGCTATGCGTGTTCGATTTGTTCCTCCATCTTTTCAGCGGGGCCTTCGCAAAAAATTGCAGCGCTTAGACCAAGGTAACATGTCCGTAGAGGAGTATTATCAAGAGTTACAAAAGGGTATGCTGCGTTGTGGGGTAGTAGAGGACATGGATGATAAAATATCTCGTTTTTATGGGGGGTTGAGGCGTGAAATTCAGGACATTGTTGATTACAAGGAATATGATACTGTTAACAGATTGTTTCAGCTTGCTATGTTGGCAGAAAAATGAATTGCAGGGCCGACAACAACAGCAACAACGCACGAGGAGCAACTTCATGCCGCGTGCAGCGACTACACCATCCAAAACAGCACCGTCTTGGACAAACCGTGCAGCGACTACACCATCCAATGGCGGCCAACGATTATACCTGCTGCTCCACCTTCTCGCGTGCCGGAAGGCAGCAAGGCAACATCATTCAAGCCTTCGTCGTCCACTCCTTCTACGGGTCGTACTTCCGACATTAAGTGTCACCGTTGCCAGAGACTTGGTCATATGATGAGAGATTGCCCGAGCAAACGAGCATACATAGCACGGGACGATGGCGGGTATGATAGTACTTCGAATGTTGAAGATGAATAATCTCTTGCTACTGACTTTACAGATCCAAATGACGAACACACCAAAGAAGAGGTACTTGGTACAGCGGCGACGGAGAACTATAGGAGTATCATTGTGCAGCGTGCCTTGAGCTCCAAAGTGGAGACCGACGACAAGCTACAACGACACAACCTCTTCCACATGTTTCTCGTCGTCAAGGACTGTCGTATACACACTATAATTGATGGAGGTAGCTGCAATAACATGGTGAACACGAACGTCGTCAAGAAACTTGGTTTGACAACAAGAGCACACCCTCATCCGTACCACATTCAATGGTTCAACAACAGCGGTAAGATTCGGGTAACACAAACAACGAGAATACATTTTTCAATTGGTTCATACCATGATTTTGCAGATTTTAATGTTGTTCCTATGGATGCTTGTTTTCTTTTATTGGGTTGTCCTTGGGAATTTGACACAGATGCTATTCATCATGGTAGAACCAATAAATATACTCTCATGCATAAGGGAAAGAAAATCACTTTGCTCCCCATGCCTCCTGCTGAAATTGTGCAATTTGAGAAGAGTAAAATTCGTGATGGCATAGCAAAAAAATTAGAATCTGAAAAACAGCAAGTTATTAAGTTAAAATCACCATCCTGGCTCGCAACTAAATCTGAACTTGCTGATTTATTCGATGCTTAGGGGATGTGCTATGCTTTAGTTTGCAAAGAAGCCATGTTTTCACTTCATGAATTGTCTATTGCATTGCCCCTGCTGTTGCTAACCTTTTGCAGGAGGTTGAGGATGTGTTTCCCTCTGAGATACCCCCTGGTTTACCACCGATGAGAGGCATTGAACACAAGATCGACTTGATTCCAGGAGCAAGTTTGCCAAATCGTGCAGCATACAGGGCGAATCCACAGGAAACTAAGGAAATTCGGCGACAAGTGCAAGATCTTTTGGAGTGCGGGTACATTCGTGAAAGCTTTAGCCCTTGTTCCGTTCCTGTTCTTTTGGTTCCTAAGAAAGATGTAGTTGGTGCATGTGTGTTGATTGTCGAGCGATTAATAACATCACCATTCGATATCGTTATCCTATTCCTCGCTTAGATGACATGCTTGATGAATTGATTTGTGCTATCATCTTCACAAAAATTGACTTGCGTAGTGGTTACCACCAAATTAGAATGGCACTAGGAGATGAATGGAAAGCTGCATTTAAAACCAAGTTTGGACTTTATGAGTGGTTAGTCATGCCTTTTGGTTTAACTAATGCACCCAGCACCTTTATGCGATTAATGAATGAGGTTTTACTTGCTTTCATTGGACAATTTGTGGTGGTTTACTTCGATGATATCCTCATTTACAGCAAATCATATGATGAACATCTTGATCATTTACGTGTTGTTTTTTCTGTTTTGAGAGATGCACGTTTGTTTGGTAACCTCAAAAAGTGCGTCTTTTGCATCAATCGAGTCTCGTTTCTTGGCTATGTTGTTTCCTCGCGGGGAATTGATATGGATGAGGAAAAATTTGAAGAAATCACCAGCTGGCCAGCCCCAACAACCGTTACACAGGTCCGTAGTTTTCTTGGTCTTGCAGGTTTTTATCGGCGCTTTGTGTGGGATTTCAGCACCATTGCAGCACCTCTACATGAGCTAACGAAGAAGGGAGTGCAATTTCGATGGGCCGAACAGTAGCAACAAGCTTTTGATGCTCTCAAATCAAAGCTTACACAAGCACCATTGCTACAACTTCTTGATTTTGACAAGACCTTTGAGCTAGAATGTGATGCAAGCGGCATTGGTATTGGAGGCGTTCTCATACAAGGAGGTAAACCCGTTGCTTTCTTTAGTGAAAAACTTCATGGTCCTTCTCTGTATTATTCTACTTGTGATATGGAATTGTATGCCTTAGTGCGTGTGTTACAAACTTGGCAACATTATCTTTGGTCTAAGGAGTTTGTCATACATTCCGATCATGAATCATTGAAGTATCTTAAGTGTCAAACCAATCTGAATAAACGACATGCTAAATGGATTGAGTTCATAGAGTCGTTTCCATACATCATTAAGCATAAGAAAGGGAAGGAAAATATCATTGTCGATGCATTATCTAGGCGTTATACCATGCTGTCCCAACTTAATCATAAAATCTTTGGTTTGGAAACAGTAAAAGCATTATATCCTACTGATTTGGACTTCAAAGATGCTTTTGAAAATTGTAGAGAAGGAAGAAGTTGGAATAAATATGTGCTGCGAGAGGGTCTCCTCTATCGTGCTAACAAGCTATGCATTCCAGCTAGCTCCGTTCATCTATTACTTTTGCAGGAAGCACATGGAGGAGGTTTGATGGGACACTTTGGAGTGAAGAAAACTGAAGACGTGCTGTCCACACACTTCTTTTGGCCAAAGATGAGGCGTGATGTCAAGCGCTACGTGTCACGATGCATTACTTGCAACAAAGCTAAGTCTCGCCTTAACCTACATGGTCTTTATATGCCTCTTCCTGTTCCAAGTGTACCTTGGGAGGATATTTCTATGGACTTTGTTTTGGGATTGGCTAGGACTAAGAGGGGGAGGGATAGTATTTTTGTAGTTGTTGATCGTTTTTCCAAAATGGCACACTTTATATGTTGTCATAAGAATGATAATGACTCACACATTGCTGATTTATTTATGACGAAAATTGTTCGTTTACATGGTGTGCCAAATACCAATGTTTCTGATCGTGATGCAAAATTTTTAAGTCATTTCTGGAGAACTTTGTGGTATAAATTGGGAACCAAGTTGCTGTTTTCAACTACATGTCACCCACAAACGGATGGACAGACCGAGGTAGTGAATCGTACTTTATCCACTATGTCGCGGGCTGTCTTGAAAACAAATTTAAAGTTGTGGGAGGAGTGTTTACCACATATAGAATCGGCTTACAACAGATTCGTTCACTCCACGACAAAGGTAAGTCCATTCCAAGTAGTGTATGGTTTCAATCCCCGTGCTCCTATTGATTTACTACCTTTGCCTCCTTCTGAAACTATAAATTTGGATGCTACACAACGATCTGAACTCATTCTTAAGATGCATGAAACTACAAAGAAAAATATCGAAATGATGAATGAGAAGTATAGGATTGTAGGTAGTAAAGGTAGAAAAGAAGTAAAACTTGAACCGGGTGGTTTTGTGTGGTTACATTTGAGAAAGGAGCGATTTCACGACTAGAGAAAATCTAAACTTATGCCACGAGCTGCTGGTCCTTTTAAGATTGTTGAAAAGATTAATGATAGTGCATATAAGCTTGAACTGCCTCCCGATTTTGGGGTTAGTCCTACATTTAACATTTCAGATTTGCGACCGTACTTGGGAGAAGAAGATGAACTTGAGTCGAGGACGACTCCAATTCAATAGGGGAGGATGATGAGGACATCACAACAGCGGAGACGCACATTGAACTGCAAGGACCAATCACAAGAGCACGAGCACAGTTAATAAATCGGCAAGTGAATTCGTTCCTAACTTTTTTTGCATGTGAGTTTGAGAATATATTGCTATGTGATGATTTGATTATTATTAGGAATAATGGAGAATATCAACAAGTGAGGGAAAGAGGCCTTGGGAGCATGGAGGACCAGTTGGGTCGTTCACAAATTGATGGAAACAGTTTACAACTCGGACTCGAGTTCAACTCGGAGTCCAGGAGCAGTCCACCTTAAAATGGATGCCCAGGAGGCATACAGACTCCATTTTCGGCGTTCTACATATGCACGAAAAGCGGAGAAGATAAAATTTCTAATGGTTCTGGTCCCACCACAAAATTCCTCCGGAGTCATTGGGAATCGTCATAACAAGTCGAGTCCAGATATCTGTCTGGTGCTGCGACACCGAATCGGACCTTTGGGCCTTGTATCCCGTAAGAGTCCATTAGGGACGCATCTAATCGTGTTTTGGTCGAACCCTAGCCTATAAATACTACAGCCGACGGTCATATTTGGTGGGTTTTGCTTATTTCAATAATATCGCCGTTCTACGGTTTGTGAGACCCCAACTTTGCGATTTCAGATCGTGTCTTCGACGTTCTTGCTCGTGTTCTCGGTTGTACTTGCAGGGATTAGCCTTCTTGGCGAGGTTAAGCGTGTGCAGCATGGTGGATAACCAATGGAGCCGTGGTGTAGTGATTGCAGGGGTACTCTAACCGCTCTAGTGCCGCGGATCATCAATGTCAAGTTCTCCACTCCAATCGACATACCATTCAGAAGATAGGGCCTAAACCTACTCATCAATGAACTCCCGAAGTTGGCAGTGAACTGCTGACATAGCTCCGCCCAACTATTAATGGAGTCGGGTGGAAGACTCATGAACCAGGAACTTGCAGTCCCAGTTAAAGCCACTGTAATGTAATTAGCCATCACAGCTTAATCACCTCCCGCTGCCATATAGCAGTGGAATTGATTTGAAGAAATTCGGCTGGGTTGACAGTCCCTTCGAATTTTTCTAGCAAGTGGGGCTGGAACATCTGTGGCCATCTGACCATGCATAAATGCATGGCCAGGGCAGAACAGCCTTCTCCTACTCCTTGAGGAGCAGGGTTGTTCCGAGCCTCTCGCCTCTCACGAGCACGCTCGATGTGGACACGACTGTCCTGCTGTTGGTAAGGGCGATCCAGTTCCGACCGCAGGTCATGAGTCAGTATCCTGGTGATGGTGTGGATGCGTCGTGCCCCGGGAGGCAATGAAGTCACCTACTGGAATGCAACACGTCTCCTCTCCTGTGAAACTTGTGGACCAAGTCAGCTCGACAAGGTCTGTCGTTGAGATGGTGCTCGCCCCGAAGGGGGAGGACCTTGATTGCTGATGCCTGAGGCTGCAGCTGCAACCAGATGATCAACATTAACTCTCCACTGCTCCATAGCACCCTAGGGTGCACCTAGAGGCGGTGGGTGTTGTAGGAGAGCTCGCACAGCAATGAGCGCATGCTCAGGGTTGTTGTTTGTCATTGTAGTGATTGACGCAGATGCCCCATCTTGTTGACCAGCATTGTTTACCGAAACAGATGGTGGTCGTGGTGCCATAGCGCCTGCTGGAACAATGGCAGCAGCTCGTTGTTTGGCGTTGGAGGGATTTCCTCCGGCGGGTTGTCCAATGTGGTTGCCATTGGAGGATCCAACAGCTGAATTCGCCATCTTTTGATCTCGGGACTGCCTTTATCCTCCCCTACCTGGCGCGCAAAATGTCGAAGTTTTTGACACGACACATCCCCCAGACCTGCTAGGAAGCAGCCCTTGGAGGTTCTTTTATAGTTGGGGTACGCAGAGATCAGGATCAAGATGATGACACCAGAGATTTACGTGGTTCGGGCCGCCTGAGCGTAACACCCTACTCCACGAGGTTTGTGTTGTTGTATTGTGTGAGTTTGTTCGCTATTATGCGGGTCAGCTCAGATGAGATGAGATGTCCTTGGGTACGTGCGGTACAACCCTTTTATAGTTCTAAGGACTGACCGTTATAAAGCTTGCCTAGCCCAACATGTGGCCCTGGCATATTTAACGGCCTAATACACTGTCTAAAGAGTATCAAGCATGATTAATTGTGTGATAACGTGCGTTTATGGCAGCGTTACCTCTATTAATAGTGCTATGATTGCATGTCATTAATACAACATTAACGACACATAATTACATCTTGTAACTGCCGCTTTAATTACGCTTGATTGTTCGTGCTGAAGGAGATCTACCAGTGTATACGTCGGTGAAGGTCCATAGGCTCCACACGTGGAAGTTATGGAGCTTTCCCTTACGGGAGGTTAGGTCTGGGGCTACTGTACACGTGTCGGCACCGGAGCTACTCTCTGCTGGGGGTTAGGTCTAGGGCTGTTGTACACGTGTCGGCACTAGACCTTTCCTTCGTTGGGAGCTTAGTTTTGGTTTTCCTTTACACGTGTTGACCCAGGAGCTACCCATACAAGGGATCGGGTCCGGTGTAATGTGACATTTGTGGCCCGAGGAGACCTTCAATTCTAGCAGGTAGAACTCCCTTGTACTCTTCGCGGTACTAAGAGGTACCCGATATGCAGGGCACCGACACTAGTGCATCTCTACACGAATCACAAAAGTTTTAAGTACATCTTCACCCCGAAGGACTTGAATATGCGGCAGCGAAGATGGTTGGAATTGGTCAAAGACTATGAGATTGATATCCACAACCATCCTGGCAAAGCAAATATAGTTGCAGATGCGTCGAGTCGCATGTCCTGTGTCAATAATCTTTCCATCACCTCGATGGAAGAAGAAGAGCCAAGTCTTTACTTGGTTCCATATGGGGCGCTCTACAATCTAGCTCTCATTCCTACCATAAGGGAAGATATTGTACAGGCTCAGAGGAAAAACAAGGGCATGTCGCACATTCGCCGAAGAATGAAGAAGGGGGAGATGAATTGTTTCCGATGTGACGATGATGGTACCATCTGGTTCAAAGGACCCATCATGGTGCCCCGCAATGTGGAACTTCGGAATAAAATATTGGACGAAGCTCATTTGTTCAGGTATTCTATTCATCTGGGAAGTAACAAAATGTACCAACACTCAAAGAAGAAATTTGTGTGGACTGTGATAAAGAGGGAGATAGCGAAGTACCTATTCGAATGTGATACGTGTCGACGGGTAAAAGCCGACCACCTGAAGACAGCCGATCAGCTTCAACCTTTGAGCATACCGGCCTGGAAATTGAGTACATCAACATGGATTTTATTGTTGGATTACCTCTCACCTTTCGCAAGCATGACTTGATTTGGGTGATAGTCGACCGATTCACCAAGGCGACTCACTTTATTCCAGTCATTGTCAATTATGTGGCATGACAATATGCCGAGTTGTATATTGCCAGGATCCTGTGCCTACACGAAGTACCCCACACTATCATATCAGATCGTGGAACCTTATTTGTTGATCGGTTTTGGGAGCAGCTCCACGCATCTGTGGGTACCAAGTTGATTCGAAGCTCAGCTTACCATCCTTAGATTGATGGTCAAACAAAGCGAGTAAATCAAGTGCTAGAGGATATGCTCCGCGCCTGTGCCATCCAACATGGTAAGAATTGGGATGATCATCTACCATTGGCAGAGTTTTCTTACAACAATGGTTATCAGGCTAGCATCCAGATGGCACCATATGAAGCTCTTTATCGCTGGAAGTGCCGCACACCATTGAACTCGTGTGAATCCAGTGAACGAGTGATATATGGTATCGACTTGGTAAATGAATCCAAATAACGAGTACGAGTTATTCAAGCCAACCTAAAGGCTACTCAATCTCATTAGAAAAGCTATGCGGACAAACGACGTCGACCTCTTTACTTCAATGCTGAGGATCACATTTATCTTCATGTATCCCCAATGAAAGGGATTCATCTCTTCAGAGTAAAAGGGAAGCTAGCTCGACGCTTCATTGGGCCGTTCGCAGTAATTGAACAATACGGACCTATGGCCAATCGGCTAGAGCTACCAGCGTCGCTTTCAGGGGTCCACAATGTGTTTCACATTTCACAGTTGTGGAAATGTCTCAAGGCCTCATCTAATGCCCATATAGAAAATTTGGAAGCTCTCCAACTAGATCTTACTTACCCTGAGCATCCAACCCAAATAATCGATGAGAAGACTCGCACCACAAGAAGCCACACCATGCATTTCTACAAGGTCTTGTGGGACAACCACACCGCTGAATAAGCAACATGGGAAAGCGAGGAATATCTTAGAACAAACTATCCGGACTTGTTAGCAGCATATGTTCATTAGATCTTTTTCTTTTATCCTTCCTATTGTAATCTCAGAACGAGATTCTTTTAAGGGGGGAGGAATGTAAATTCTCGATTTTTCCGTAATATAAAGTTCAGTTACCCGTTTGTTATCAACCATTGTGGAGACCAATTATGATTGTACACATGAACTTGATATGATCAAAAATCTTTCTATCACTCCTACTCAAATTTTATTAACATAAGGGATGGAATTCACCAATGACCCTAGGATAATTCAAGTGACCTTTCTACAAATTTTGGAATTTATTGAATGGGAATTTGCTAGGGCAAAACACTATGCGGTACTAAATATATTCAAATTAAATTGAATATAGCACTGTACATTTAGTCCCTGACAAAATATTCAAATCTGGGGCTATACATTTTTCATGGCCTCATAATATTCCAAATAGCCGTCCTGCAAAGTTTCAAGAATTTTAAATTCCAATTGCTATTTTATTTGAGACGTTTAGAGAAATTCAAGTCAAATTCAAATTTGAATTTGAAATTTAACTGAAAATTGTTCAAATTCGAAATCCAATTTAAGAATCTGAACCTGCACCATTCATTTGGCCTCTACAACAAAATCTAAGGTTTTTGGATCAAGTTTGGTAAGAGAATTTAAGTTGCAGAGAAGGGATGAGGATAAGAATGGTGGGACCCACTAGTCAGGGAGACGTTTACCGTGAGTGCTATGTTCTGACTCCCCGCCGGATGCCCGTTCCGACAAACGGCTCATCGTCGGCAAGCAGCTGTGTGGCACCCCAGTTGCGTGTTCCCCCTCCACTCTCCTCCTTATCTTCACATCTCTGGCCGAAGGGAAAGGCACCAGCTCTTTCGTCGCACCCGAGCGCAAACCACCGCCGCCTCCCTGCGCGCCCAACGAGCTCGAAGTCTTGCCGAATCCTGTTGTTCTCCCAATAGAAAAGTGGTGCCTAAGCCTTCCCTCTACCTTCTAAATCTTTTAGTTCCTTGTTTTGCTGGCTACAAGGCGGCATTTTTGCAGTTTTACCGGCGCCGTTGTCTAGCTGCCATGAGGATGCTACTGCCTCCGCCGTCGTGCCGATGCCACAGCCCCTCTTTTGAGCTGCTCTCAGAAGCAACTAGAACCGCCAAGACACGACCTTTCTCACGGTACAAACCGTTCTTCGTTTCATTCCGTATCGTGCAAATAATACGAGTTTTGCTTTCGACCGTGGCCCATGAACTAGCTCAATTCTCGGTTTGATTCCATTTCTACGTGTAATGATTCTTCAATCCAATTAAGGATTATACTGCGTACCTCCTAGCACACCCCTCTGCCAAGAATCAATGAACGCCATCGAGTAGAGTCTGAGATATTCAAGTTTTCCCCAACGCCAATGGAAATCCGTCAATCCGTCATCGAAGTCAACTTTGACGGCGATGTCACCAATTTCTAACCTCCAAATGATCATCCTCGTGCTTCCAGGAACATTTCTAGCCTTTTCCCAAGCCTCTTGCGCCATCCCCGAGCGATTCCAGCCATCGCCAAAACCGTAGCTCTGCAGCCGCCGTCGCGCCGCCATCTTCGGCCGTTGCAGCCGCTATTGGACCTCACCATTGTGTTATGCGGCCGATTAATGGGTAGGCGGTCAGGGCCGAATTGAGTGGAGGTCGACACAGCCATCACGGCGAGCTCGCCGGCGCAGCGCCGCCGCGGCCGAGCGGCGCGTCGCGAGGTAGACGAAAGACTCGCGGGTCCCACAGGTCAGTGATGTATTCACTCGCGTGGGATCACCTGTGGCCGGGATCTGATGCGGCTGCGCGGGTTAACCCTGTTCCAAGAGTATTTCCAAGAGTATCGAATCCAAGAAACATGTGTGATATCTCTTGACTTGTTCTATAAGGACACACAATTTGTTTGGTAGATAAGGATTTGAGAGGAATTTAATAGTTTGATTCTAAGTCACACTAGCCTATGGTACATGATTGCTTCTGGCACCGGTTTACCCCTGGCGAAACCAAGACGATTTTCGCTAAGAGTCTCTAGCATAGCCGAATGCAGAGGACCACTAAGGACAGATAGTACTAACACCACCTACTGCCTACCTCCTCAATCCTTGGATCTACGAGATATCCACTGATGAATTCTAACCTAAGCACCACACATATGTTCTAATTAACAACTCTAATTGTTGTTAATTGTCATTAAGTACCAATTTTCGACCGTCAATATACCTCAATTATGTGTTGGAGAAGACATTTCTTACACATATTCCTTTTAGAAAACCTATTTCCACTTGTACTTGGAGAAAATAGTGCACGCAGGTATCTTATACAGAATTTAAGTGAAAAGGGGAAGGAACCCTAAAGAACACATTCCCAGCCATTCAGATATCGACATGTGGTGACACATTGATCGTCAACTCCGGAGCCACATTCCAAGCGTCGGTGTTGACATTGGGGAGGCTTGTAGGCAACTCCAGCCTATCATGATGATCGACCGTGATGACCACCCAGTCCTTCTTCCAGTTGTCCCACTTCCTGGAGGAGAAGGTCTTCAAGTACTTGAAGGGACAATTCTTGCGCTTCCAGAAGTAGTAGAAGCCGATCAACCCAGTCCTCTTCCCGGTAGTGTGGACCGTGAAGAAGGTCCGCAAGAGCTCAATGCTTTGTGGCACACTCACCCACATCTCTCAGAATTACACGAAAGTCGCCACTAGCAAGAATGAGTGAGGGTTGAGAACTACAGGAATCCCAATCAATTACATCGGCCGTAGCCGACATAATTAAGGCTGAAACCAACGTAAGTTACTTAATTATGTCAGTTTTCCCTTAATTACATTGGTTGCCGGCCAACGAAGCAGTTTGGACGTGATTAAGTTAACTTACATCAGCCGCTGATGTAAGTTACTTAATTACGTCAGTATCCTACAATCGACGTAAGTTATTTACCGGGATGAGCCACGGGCTGGGCCATAGAACTTATGTGGGCCGCTGCCTAACCGACTAAACTTAAGTAGTATAACTTACGTCGATATGGCATTACCAACGTAAGTTAAGTGGTATAACTTACGTCGGTATGGTCGCACCGACGTAAGTTAAACTGGGCTCACATACATCAGCTTAACCATATCCGACGTAAGTTAAGCTTACATTTAAAAAAACCATAAACTGACTACCTCTCACGATTGCAAGCTCCACATACAGATACAAGAACAGTTTATATAGAAACAGTTCACAAAATAGCCCACCAAACATTCAAAACATCCAAAACAACAAAAAATAGTTTCAAAGCATTCACCGGCTACATGCTTGCCCCTCCACTACCTCCGGAGCCGAGACCTTCTCGGCGCGTCCCTCCGGGTGTCTGTAGGTGTGGTGAAGGAGTTTGCGCCGCTGTTCCTTAACCCTGCAAAAGAACCATATATTCCCTGTATTAGCCTTGTAAAGAATTGCACAACCATGTAAAGAATCATAAAACCAACACATAAATAACCAAAACTGGAACCTGAATACAACTGCACCTATGTACCAGAAGCATTTTAATACAACTAAATAACCAAAATTTGGGCAATCAAGCATTCAAGCTCCCTGTATCTTCAAACTTCACAAGATAATATAATACTTCTTTTAAAATATTTTGCTATACAACTGCACTTATACCAGAAGCTAAAATTCAACCTAGTTTCATCTTATCCAAAATTTTAACAAATCACCAGATATCATATGTAACATTGATAACAAAGGAGGCAGAACTTGAGATAAAACAAGTATAATAATTACTCTACAAATGTTAGGTTTTGCCCATGAATATAGAATAATAATGGACATCCAGACCAAGAATCACCTGGGGATGTGATGACAACAACAAATTGCAGATGCAACTACAGACAATAAATGATGACAGATGCAACAAAGCATAGTATTAAAGAAATAGTTTATTAGCTGCTTCGGGGTCTGCTGCGGCGGAAGCATAGGAATCTTGATATCGTGACTGGTCTTTTGAGCAAGAGTCTGCCATTGCAAAAAATTAGAAGATATATGTTATTAAAATGCTATAAAATTTAATTACGGTAGTTTAAATTAATTATAACCACAGGTGCTTGCATCTGGGCCATCATTAAGGTTGTCCTGCGCTGCTCCTCCCTTGCCTCCACCCTCGATCTCTCCAGCTCTGCCTGGGTTTGCGCGAGCGTCTACTTCAAGGCAAGGAGCTCCAGCTGGATCTGTGAGAGACGACCACTTGAGGTCCCAACGGATGAGGCATGCGATGATGAAGCACCTCCCAAAGGTCGCGCCGACCTCGAGTCGACAACTCCATCAAAAATGGCAAACCTGCAAAAGAATGAAAGTACTAAGTAGAAGAAGATAAATTGAAACAAATGACCAACTCACCATCCATGGACCTTCCCGCCTCCACTCGCGTATGCGGCTTGGGGGTCGATCGACGCATTTTTTCCAATCGTAATCCGCACCGTGTATCTTTGCATCCTCCTGGGTATACTTTGCCTACAAAACAAAGAAATCTTGTAAGCATGTCAATAATAGTATTAGTTATAATGAAATTGATGAATTTCAAAAACTTACCCTACGACCTGACTACACTTCCCTAACTGAGAAGGGTCACTTTCCTTGTGACCTCTCTTCCAAACCTGGGTCGAGGTTGACTCCTAACCCATCTCTCGCTCCTGTGTAGCCGTGTTAGTAAGATAAATATATTAGTAACACCTAAATAAATTGAAAAAGTACTTACCATGCATTTAGCCCATCGCAAGTAGTCGTCACCGCCAAAGTTGTGCTTGCCCTCGGACCCCATGCGGCACTGTCTAGCCTTTGTGTACTTATCGATAGAAGCTTCGCTCGCCCAGTGTTGAAAGAGAGCTAAGTACGCCTCAGTGTTACCCTGTAACCAGGAAATACTAACCTGCATATATTTCATTTTTCATCAATGCAGTTAACATACATAGATATTGTAAATATTAAACAATATTAAAAACTTACCTCCGCGTACTGCTCCTCTACCAAGTACTCGTCGGAGTCCTTCCCAAATGGACCCCTTTGCTGCTCTTGCTCCCGAGGGTGCCGCTTGTAGTACGCGTTGACGGCCTGAATCCGGGCGTTCGATAATGCCGCCGTCGTGAGCTTCCAAGCATTGTAATGGAACACGCGTGTCGCCTGGTCATCCATGCCTGATTCCTCTACTTGGTACCTCACCTTTAATAAAACAAACATTTAAGTGATATGCATTCACAATTAAAATGAGTTGAAAAAATGAAACAGTTAAACATGCCATAAAATCATGCCACACGGCTCCCTGAACCGTGTCGTGGACCGGGTGAGAGACACGAGCGTAGTCATCCCACGACAGGGCTGGGAAACCGTCAATCAGAAAGGGGTAGTGCAACTTCACGATAGCACCCAGGACACTATTAACCTGCCTGTGGTGTTTCTCGGCCCCCGTGAACGATACCAACATCTGGAAAACATATTAAATTATTAAGTAACAGAAAACAACATCTAATATTTAATAGACTATACACAGTTTTTACCTATCTCCGATAGGACAGATTGTGATCCGCTGAGAAGTAACCGGAGGAGGAGCCGCAAAGTGGGTCCTCCTCGTCTGTCGCCTCTGTTGCAGCGCCGCCGCGTCCTTTGACCCTGAAGGCTCTGCGGAACCACCAGAGTCCAAAGGAATGCTAGCAATAGCCGGCTGCAGAGGGAGGCTAGCGCTAGCTGGCTGCGAAGGGAGGCTAGCGCTAGCGGGCTCCTGTAGAGGCCCCCTAGCCTCTGACTCGGACTCAATAGACTCTAATTAAGACTGCACAAAAGAAAAAGATTGACAATAAATAATATCAACAAATGCAATTTATAAAATAACTTTATTGTAAACTAAAATTTACCTCCATCTGCTGAAAGCACACGTAAGCTCAGGGTGGAGCGTGCGCCAAAAAGAGGGAACGCCGGGCCGAAGGTAACAAGGTCCCTGAGCAAGGGTCTCGTGGTGGCTCAAACCCTCTCACTGGCTTCCCCTTCCCCTTCCAATTCCCCTTCCACGACATCCTATTGCAAGGAATAAATTATTAATATGCTTAGATAATATACAAAATTAATGTTAAGTGTAGTGAATAAATGTTACTTCATAAATTTCAAAATTCATCAACATCAAGGTCATGCACCCTACTGCTTAAACCATCCCATCGATCTTCTTCTTGTGCATATCATTTTTGTTTCTACAAATAAGCAGGTTCGACTAAGTCATTGGTATCTTCAGTTTCCGATTCCGATTCTGTTTCTGCTTCCATGCCAGTCTCGATATCTTGAACGTCTCCAACTAACTCATCGAGTCCTACACTGGGCACGACGGAGAAGGAGTCTGGCAACTCTTCCTCTTGGTATACCTCATCAGCCTCAACTTCCTAATGGTAATCATCATATTCTGCAGTGTATAACTGCGCACGAGGATTCACCTTATGTACCACCCACCAAGCTTTGAATTTATTGCATTGATAAGGTACATAGTACACTTGCTCTACTTGGTGTGCAAGAACTAATGAATCGAATCCTTTCAACCTTTCCTTGTGTTTTACTTCGACGATGCCAATTCGTTTACTCGAATTCCATGAATGGAATCAAACCATTCGCAGTCAAAGAATACTGCTCGAATTGTCTTGTTTCCGACAAAAGTGAATTCAATGATTTTTTTAATAATCCCGTAGTAATGAGTTTCACGTTCTTGGGAATCGATTGCCCTCATTACAACTCCGGTATTACATGTTGCCGCAAGAGGATGAAGAGATTCAAATTGAGTTGTACAGAATCGAAAGCTGTTGATGTCATATCGACCATAACTTCTAACATTAACCACTCCATAGGATAGTTGTCACAAATCTTCATGGACGTTGGCATCTTTTTTGCACTATCCAAGATATTAAGTTATTAGAAAACGTAAGCATTCTTAAGCTATAAGAAAACATTGTTAATATTGATAAGTTAATGAGAAAAAGTTACATGATCTCGAAACCAGGAAAGAAAATTAGATCCCGCGTTTATTCCTTCCTGTCCATTTTGTTCTATTTGTTTGCTCGTGGGTTGATATCTATGTCTGCAATTTTGCTTGTCGAACATACTGCACGAAAAGAGAACCTTTTAGAATAGATGTGTTGCAAAAGATGCTGAAAAGCATAAGTGTAAGAGAAACACTTACTTGAAATATTCATCCATATTAGCATACATGTAGAAGAAAGCAACACACCTTTATTTTTTGCTAACATCGTAGGAAGTGTAACTACCAATAGTAGTGTCTCTTGTTGCAAAAATGCCAAGATCTCTACAAGGAGGTTGCTCATCCATATTGTACCGCATTGCTGAAGTATTAACATTGTGTTCCTCTGCAAAGTAAACACTTGAGAAGTATCCTACTTCCTTAAGAGTAAAAGCTTCAGCGATGCAACCTACAACCCTTGCCCTGTTACCAACCATTGGTTTCAGTAATCTGAGTGATATTTCAATATGATGCATCCACCTATATTGCATGGGACCATCCACTTTCACTTCAAATGAAAGATGAGTTATGAGATGTTGCATTTGATTGAAGAACCCTAGAGGAAAAAAAATTCCATCTTACACAAAAGTACTGGAATCTCCTTTGCCAACTTAGTCATCATCTCTGGTGTGATTTATTTAGCACGAAGTTGCCTATAGATGTGGCTAAGCTTGACTAACACCTTCCACACTGCATCGTCAATGTGCTCTCGAAACAAAATAGGCAGAAGTATTTCCATGATTATGTGATAATCATGACTCTTCAACCCAATGAGCTTTCCCATTTTCACATTCACGACTCATCTCAGACTAGCTGCATAACCATCTGGAAATTTCAACCTTTGCAACCATTGGAGAACTTCTTTCTTTTCTTTAGGTCGAAGACGGAAAGAAGCGCATGGTTTACCACCATTTTCGGAGAGCTCAAGAGTTTGACGGTTACAAAGCTCGGCAATATACTTTCGAGCCTTTAAATTGTCTTTTGTTTTGTCCGTCATCTCCATGCATGTGCTTATGATACATTCGACCATGTTACGCTCTTGATGCATGACATCAATGTTGTGCCTTAGAATAAACGACTTCACATACGGTAGCTCCAAAAGTCCACATATGTGAGTCCAATTGTGTTTGTCTCTGTAACCTTTGAAATATCCAGGATGACCTTCATCTGGAACCAATTTTTCCAACATATCAGATATTTCTGACCCCTTAAGACATTTTGGTGGTCCTTTAGTGACAACGGTGTTCTTTCTAAAGACATTCCACTGTTGTCTAAACAACGTTTATGACAATCGAAGTAAGATATCTTGCCTCCATGGGTAAGTCGAAAGCAATTGATATCCGAGGCACATATCGGACACATCAACCAACAAAGAGTTGTCCATCCAGAAAACAAGCCGTATGCCAAAAAATCATGGACGGACCACAAATAAGCAGCTCGAAGGTTGAATTTCTGCTTCTTGTAACAGTCGTACGCTCCGACTCCTGTCCACAACATTTTCAACTCTTCGATCAACGGTTTCAACATCACATTGAGACATGACCCAGGATGATCTGGCCTAGGTACAATGAGGCTAAGAAACATGAACTCATTCTTCATGCAAAAATTCGGTGGAAGATTGTACGGAATGACAAAGGTGGGCCAACAGGAGTATGGTGTGGCGTTTGTGCTGAACGGTGTGAACCCATCTGTCGCCAACCTGATGCAAACATTTCTTGCTTCATGACCAATTTTTGGGTCGAACCGGTCCAGTGCCTTCCATGCCTCACCATCGGACGGGTGCATCATGACTCCATTGTTCTATCGCTCACCTTATTTGTGCCATCTCATGTGTCTGGCGATTTTTTTTTGAAAAGAACATCTGCTTCAACCTCGGTGTCACGGCTAAGTAATGAAGCTGCTTACGTGCGACTTCCGTCATCACAATATCACCATCGTTATTAACAACTTTGACAAACCTCGGTTGACCACATTTTTAACATTTGTTCTCATAGGCATGCTCTCTCCAGAAAAGCATGCAGTTGTCCAGACACACATCAATCCTCTCGTTGAATGTGGCCTAGAGGGGGGGGGGGGTGAATAGGCCTTTTTGATTTTTAGTCAGAGCCTGCAACACTTATCAACTCGATCAAATACTAGAAAATCAGACTAGTCCGGTAGAGTGCGTACTAGTCTGGTGCATGCGGACTAGATTGATCTAGTTGGATCAATGATCTCAATACCAGCACAGTACGCAGCGGAATATAGTATGTAACTTGAAGGTATTAAGTCAATAAAATTAAATGAAGCACAAACTAACTATGGTTTTAATGTTTAACATAAGATGTGCAAGATCAATTAAACCCTAGAATGTGATATGAAAAACTAAAAACAAGATTGACACAAGAGTTTATCCCGTGGTTCGGTTCCCACAGAGGCAACCTACGTCTACGTTGAGGAGCCCACGAAAGGACCGGGTCTTCTCCAACCCTACCCTCGTTGAATCGCCACGGATGCCGATTCTCTTCCACTAATCACTAAGGGTAAATCACAAAGTTCAAGGGGCCTTCTCACAAGTAGGGCTCCCCAAGATTACAAATCAAACACCACCAAGAACACCCTTGTAAGATCCACAATGACACAACAGGAGTGTGTTAGAGAATCAAACCCAAGAGCTCAAGACGTGAGAATCGTGTCTCTCCTTTGATCCAAAGTTAACCCTCAAGGATTTGATCTTTCTTACGATGGATTGTGTGGAGAGATTTGTTTTCTAGGCTCTTGGAGGGTGTGACAACGCAGGGAGTTGAGAGAGTTGAAAGTAGGGCCGTGCACATCTATTTATATGGAGGTTTCCAAAGGTTACCGTTAGGGTTTTGAGAGACCATACTAGTCCGTGGTGGAGTACGGACTAGTCCGGTGTGCGGCGTGTAGGAAACCCTAAGTTCTCAGGAATATCAGACTTGTCCGGCCTTGGGCGGACTAGTCTAATTTAGGCTCTGGCAAAATTCGGACTTGTCCGACACATATCGGACTAGTTCGGCTGTGGTGAACCCCTTAGTGAATTTGGGACAAGTCCGCATTTGGAGGACTTGTCTAATTTTATTCAGAGAGGTTATCGGACTAGTCTGGATATTATTAGACTTGTCTAGTTTCGTTCAAAGCTTGTGAAGTGTTGAGGACTAGTCCGCACTGGGGAGGACTAGTCTGATCTTAGTTAGAAAGATATCGGACTAGTCCGTGGTGATATCGGACTAGTCTGGTCTGTGTAAACCTGGACTATGCAGACAAGTCCGCATTGGGAGGACTTGTCCGATTTTGAACAGAGGGATTATCGAACTAGTCTGTGTATATCAGACTAGTCCGGACCTGTGTAAAATTGTGCAGTGAATGAGTTTTCTTGTGCTTGATCTCTTGGGGTGGGTTTCTCCAACACACTCCATACCCACTGATCTAATCTATTCAGCTCTTGAGCTCTTTTCCATGTAGATCCTCATTCTCTTTTCTTTTTGCGCTTCCTTCATAATTTCATTAGAACCTGCGCTCACCTCAACAATTTGGTTAGGATCTCATTTGTTTGTCATAAATCAACCAAAGCCCACACGGGATGCCTAGATGCACTTTTAATCTCCCCCTTTTTGGTGATTGATGACAACCAATTGAGATTTCACAAAATATGATAAAAATACAGAATTCTCATAAAGTGTGCACATATGTGTTTGGAACAAATTAAGCACGACAACATAAGCCATATGTGCACTCTTTATGGTGGGGTGCCAAACTACATGTGTGTGAACAATATTTGTGATGAGAAAGAAAAAATTGACATAGATTTAACAGCATCAAGCATAAATGTCAATTTTAGAGCATAAGCACATAATATATCAACCTTTCAAAAGCATAAGCATAGACATAGTCATTGCACCACATCACAAGTACAAAAGCATAAAAGAGCAATAAAGTTTTACAACCCAAAAGAGACACAATAAGATACACAAATGAAGCTCTCATCTCTCAACCTACATCTAGGACCTAGTGACTCCCCGGCAATCTCTCCCCCTTTGGCATCAAGACACCAAAAAGAAGGAGAGGAGGGATATAGTGGCTCATTCCTCGCTGTCGGTCCTCTCCTCATCTTCATATTCAAGTTGAGTAGGAGGAGGAGGAGCGGATCCACTCAAAGTGCCCCCAATGCCAAAGTAAGCAAGCTCGGGGGGAGTCAAAGGTCCAAGCTCAGTGAAATCAGAGGCTAAATCTTCAGAGATAACAGGGGATCAAATAGGCTCAATCTCCAGCTTTTGGCAAATATGCTTGACATTTTATTTGACATACCTCATATCTACCTTCCTTGCCTTGTTTGGCTTGTGAAGCTTTACCTCAGCCTTCTTACATGAGCCAAAAATGGCTGCCAAGTACTTCAAGATTCCACTAGGAGACCCTTTTTGAGGAGGGCCCTAGTGGTGGGAGCAGTCCTCGAATCTCCTTGAGCTCTCCTCGGAGCCTCTTCACTGGACACTAGAGATGGAGCAGCTTGGACAGTGGCGTGGGGATACTTCTGGGGCCTCAAAGGAGTGTGCTCCACATCCTTCAAGAACTCGATTCATGTGACCTTCTCAATCATAAACATCAAGTAAGGGGCATGGCTACAGGATTTGTTTGGTGTGCAGGAGATGTTGACCATGTCATTCCAAATGTAGTCAAAGATATCAAACTTCCGGTTCTTGCTAATCACCATCATTAGGGTCCTCAAGTACCCTTGCACACTTCTTGCATCCCCATCTTTTGGTGCTATGGTCTTTCTCAGCACCCTATTAAGAACTATGAAGAAGGCATTCATATTCTTGGTGGATGGAGGGATGTACTTCACGCTAGTATCAGAAAAAAGTCCATCTTATCCTTTCCCAAGACACCAACGTTGTGGATAGTCAGCTCATTGTTGCCTGTGTCTTCTAGGTGAAGGAGTCTTGCAAATTCATCATAAGTAATAGTGTACTTGGATCCATGAGTCATCCAAGTCACCCTTTCCTCCTCATCACTAGCAAAGAAGCGTGTGGCATAGAACTGAGCAATAATCTCATCATTCCAGTTATCTGAAGGCAAAAAGGTCCTTCAGTCAATGCCTAGCTGCAGCCTCCACCGCTTGATCAAAGGCACCACAACTCTTCCTTTCAAAATGATTCCAGTCAATCCACTGGCTGCAGACAACTGGAGTCTTCATGATGAGGTACACGGAGCTATAGAAATCTGCGTGGAAGTTACTCCAAAATATGGCATCGGCTGCCTTCTTTGATTGGCTGTAACAGTCCACAAATCTAAGTTTGGAAGCCGTATCGCTTCCCTTGATATTGAACTTCTCCTCGGAGGGATCCCTGTTCCCCTGCCTCGGAGCTGCCATCTTGAGAGGGCCGATTTGGCCCGATGCAAACCCTTTTCCCATGCCCTTAGCTTGGCGAGAAGCCACCGAGCTAGGGCCAGCTGCATCCTTGGCCTTGGACGCAGGCTTCTTGGCTAGAACCTTCTGCCGCACCTGTGCTGGAGAAGGTGCCGGCTCGGAGGGAAGCTCTTGCCTCTTCTTTCCTTGGCCTGTTGAGGGCCGAAGCAAGGAGTCTTGGTCCATCGCATCCTCATAATAAGAGATTTCATCATTGGAGCTTGACATTGTCCTGAGAAGGGATTATACAATGTATGAATGAGAATTGATGGCAAGGAAGTGCATTGAGTAGTTGGAAATTAGGGTTGAATTCAGTTGAAAATCGGACTTGTCCGGTGTTCAGGTACGGAATAGTCCGGGGGATCGGAATTTAGTACAGGGACAGGACTAGTCCGGTGTTCAACACCTTAAACCCTAACTATGAGACAAATGCTGTTGCTCAATGCTAAAATAGCTTAACATAGATGTAATACAACAAGGAAGCATGTATTAGCTGAAAGGAACTAAGCTATCTGATCCAAAACGGAAGAAATCGAGGTTTCTAGGGTTTCGGAGGAAATTTACCGAAATTCTTTGATTCTTGACGAAGAAGGAGTTGGAGGTGCGGACAAGTCCGTGGTCTCCAATCCCCTAGCAATGGAGATCGATTACCACCCAAAATTGAAGGGATTTGATGGAGAGATTGCCAAATCAAATTGGGTCCTCTTGAGTGAAGAGAGAGAATGTGAGGTGAGTTGGGAGGGTGAAGGAGATTAGGTTTTGGCGGCACCTAGGCTTATGGAGTCGAAAAATCGGACTAGTCTGTGGTCAACCAGACTAGTCTGGACTACCAGACCTATGCGGACTAGTCTGCAGTGTGGGGACTAGTCCGGATAACCACAGACTAGTCTGTGGTCATCAGAACAGATATAAATAGCCCATTCGTATATATTTGAAGGTTCTTATAGTGAAAATAGGGGCCAAAACAATCAAGTAATCTTGAGGAATATGATCAGTAAACATACAACAATCAAGCAATGACAATAATTCATCAAGATCGGATAATTGAAATAGTTTTTTGGAGAAAATTGAGAGAGATGGTTTTCGCAACACAATAACCATATTTTGAAAAAGCCATACAAGTATGCAAGTTTTCAAGCCACATTCCGAGCATCAAGGATATTTAGTTCATTTCTGAGCTCGCAAAAATGTTTTTCATCAAGTGGCTTGGTATATATATATATATATATATATATATATATATATATATATATATATATATATATATATATATATATATATATTGGCTAGTTGTTTTTCGGTGTTGACATGGGAAATGGCAATGTCTCCTTTCATTGAGTGGTCTCTCAAAAATTGATGCCGGATGTCAATGTGTTTGGTCCTAGAGTGCTCAACGGTATTATGGGCAATTTTAATGGCACTCTCATTATCACAAAGGAGTGGAATACAGCTCATATTGTAACCGTAATCCCTTAGAGTTCGTCACATCCAAAGGAGTTGTGCACAACAACTTCCAGCTGCAATATACTCCACTTCGGCCGTGGATAACGCAATGGATTTATGTTTCTTGGAGGACCAAGAAAGTAGGGATCTACCTAGAAATTGGCAAGTACTGGAGGTACTTTTTCTATCTACTTTGTATCCGGCATAATTTGCATCGGAGTATCCAGTGAGATTGAATTTGGAACCTTTAGGATACCAAAGGCCTAGGTTGGGTGTATGAACTAAATACCGCAAGATTCTTTTTACGGCTGTCAAATGACACTCCTTAGGATTGGCTTGAAATCTTGCACACAAGCACACACTCAACATAATATCAGGCCTAGATGCACATAAGTAAAGTAGAGATCCAATCATGGAGTGATATACCTTTTGATCCACGCTTGGTCTGTCTTCATTGAGATCCAAGTGTCCATTTGCTGCCATGGGAGTCTGTATAGGCTTCGCCTTGTCCATTCCAAACTTCTTGAGTATGTCTTGAGTATACTGGTTTGGCTTAGTAACGTCCCCTCCTTTTTTGCCTCACTTGGAATCCCAAGAAGTATTTCAGCTCTCCCATCATAGACATTTCAAACCTATCTGTCATAATCTTAATAAATTCTTCACAGAAAGATTTTTTAGTTGAACCAAAAATGTTATCATCAACATAAATTTGGCAAACAAAGATATCACTGTCAAAGTGATTTGTGAATAATGTATAATCAGTTTTTCCAATTTTAAAAACATTTTCAATCAAGAAATCTCTAAGGCACTCATACCAAGCTCTAGGAGCTTTTTTGAGGCCATAGAGAGCCTTACGTAGTTTAAACACGTGATCGGGGATCTCTTGATCTTTGAATCTGAGGGGGTTGCTCCACATATACTTCCACTTTGATTGGTCTGTTGAGGAGGCGCTTTTCACATACATTTGATAGAGCTTGAAATCATGATGAGTAGCATATGCAAGTAATATTCTAATAGATTCATGCCTAGCTACGGGAGCAAAGGTTTCGTCAAAATCCAAACCTTTGACTTGTGAATACCCTTTGGCCACAAGTCATGCCTTGTTCCTTGTCACCACCCCGTGGTCATCTTGCTTTGCGGAAGACCCATTTGGTGCCAACGACGTTGAACTTGGGTCTTTCGACTAGTTCCCACACCTCGCTCCGTTTGAAGTTGTTGAGTTCTTCTTGCATTGCCACCACCCAATCCGAATCTTTCAATGCATCCTCAATCCTGCATAGTTCCAAAAAAGATACAAAAGAGTAATTTTCACAAAAATTAGAAATTTGAGATCTAGTAGTTACTCCCTTTTGGATGTCCCCGATTATGTTGTCGACGAGGTGGTCTCTTTGGACGCATTGGTGTACTCTTGGGTGTGGCACTTGTGGTCTTGAGACTTCATGGTCATCTTCTACTCCCCCTAAATGGTTGCCCTCATTTGTGTGTTGATCATCTTCGTCCTCTTGAGTTTTATCTAGTGTAGAAGCTCCCCCTTGATCCATTACCTCCACTTGTGGTTCATCTTCTTCATTTTCATTTGGAGTTGGTGCTTGTGGTCGAACATCGCC
Source organism: Tuctoria greenei (assembly GCA_036927565.1). NCBI lineage: Eukaryota > Viridiplantae > Streptophyta > Magnoliopsida > Poales > Poaceae > Tuctoria > Tuctoria greenei. Next base: position 42,659,740 of record JAYESD010000006.1, on the reverse strand, counting down.
CAACACCATTCGTCTCAATGCATGACAAGGAGCTTCTTCTCTATCTGCACACATTTATCAACTTGCTCTTCTTGAGAGCCGTTAGTTTCATCGAACACTACGTCACGTGCCACTTCAACAAGTTCGGAGACTTTGTTGAAGACACGATAGGCGTAAGTGTTCGAATCACAGCCAAGCAAGAAACCTTCATCGGACTTCGAAGTAAACTTTAAAGTCCTAAGCTTCTTGTTCAAGATATAGTATTTAGAACCGAAAACACGAAAATAGGAAATATTAGGTTTGTTACCCGTAAGAGGCTCATATGATGTGTTCTTGAGTAAGTGATGAAGATAAAGTCAGTTTATTGCGTGACAAGCGGTGTTGACCGCTTCAGTCCAAAACCGATCCGATGTCTTGTACTCATCAAGCATTGTTCTCGCCATCTCTATGAGGGTTCGGTTCCTCCTTTCGGTCACTCAATTTTGTTGAGGTGAGTACGGCGCTGAAAATTCATGTTTGATGCCCTCATCATCTAGGTACTCCTCAACTTGAGTGTTCTTGAACTCTGTGCTGTTGTCGCTTCGTATGTTCTCGATCTTCAATGAGAACTTATTTTGGGCACACTTGAGAAACATCTTGAGGGTTCCTTGAGTTTATGTCTTATCATGCAAAAAGAAAACCCACGTGAAGCGCAAAAAGTCATCAACAATTACTAAGCCATATTTGTTACCGCCGATGCTTATGTAAGCGATTGGACCGAATAGGTCCATGTGAAGTAGCTCGAGCGGTCTTTTCGTTGTCGTGACGCTCTTCGCGGGATGGGGTGATCCTTGCTTCCCGGCTTGGCACACGTTACAAGGCCTGTATTTCTCAAAAACAATATCCTTCAAACCTCGGATTTGATCGCCCTTGAGGAGTTTTTGAAGATTCCTCATACCAACATGTGCTAGCCGTCTATGCCACAGCCAACCCATGTTGGTCTTTGCAATCAAGCATGTGTCAGGTCTGGCTTTATCTTTGTTGAAGTCAACAAGATAAAGTTTTCCCTTTCACACACCCTTGAATGCAACAGAGCCATCACTCCTTCTAGAGACAGTCACACCCTCATTAGTGAACAAGCAATTATAACCGTTGTCACATAATTGAGATATGGACAGAAGGTTATAATCTAAGGACTCAACATGCAAAACATGAGAAAGCGTGTGTTGAGATGAGATTGCAATTTTACCGGTACCAAGCACCCTTCCTTCACTATTGTCTCCAAAATAGATGCCCTCGCTTGGATCCTCATTTTCTTCATATTCTGCAAACATTCTTCGTTCTCCGGTCATATGGTTGGTGCATCCACTATCTAGCACCCATTTTGCTCCACCGGAGGAGTAGGCCTGCAAAAACAAATTATGTCTTGGTTTTAGGTACCCAAGCTTGCTTAGGTCATTTGAGGTTAGTCACAAGATATTTGGGCACCCACACATGGGACTTGGTGTTCCCATGGCGTGGCCAACATATTTGGCATACACTTTACCAAAGTTGCTTTTCATAAGAACATAGGATGCATCAAAAGTTCTAAACAAAAGTTGTTGCTCATATGAATTAACATGTTTGGACTTGTCAACATCATTAGCCTTTCTAGCTTGAGGGGAGTTTCCCTTGATAAAGGCAATGCACTCCTTGTTATTCTTATGGCTTCTAGCACTTTGCTTTTCACCATAAGAATACCCAATGCCATATTTGACATTAGGAGGCCTTGTGGTCAAGTATGCGCTGTGTGCATAATTGATCTTCTCCTTGTCAAATATGCCACTACGGGAAGGATGCTTGTCCTTGGTCGAGGTTGACTTGTCCTTCAAGCTAGTATCAATTTTAGCACATGCACAAGTAGTAGTTGGTTTCGTTTTAAGGGGTTGAGAAGGAGAGCTTGAAGAGGATGAAGGTTCACTTTTCTTGAGTGACTCAACTTGTACCTCAAGGATTTTGTTAACTTTGGTTAATTTAGCAAGTTCATCCTTGATGATAGCATTTGAGTCGCTTAACTTCAAGCAAGCTTCCTTGCTTGAAGCTAGCTCAAGTTCAAGTGACTTGCTTTGCTCCTTTTCAAGTTCAAGGAGCTTTTTGATCTTAAGATATTCCTCCTTTTGAAGGATGATCATATCTTCTTGTCGATCAACAAGCTCCTTCTTATCAATAAGTTTATCCATTAAGAATTTCATTTTTGCGGTAGTTTTCTTATCAAGGCCAACAAGCATATCTTCATTATCATTATTGGCATCACTATCACTAGAGTAAGAATGCGAGGAGATAGATGTTACCTTTCTTTTACCTACCTTCGCCATGGGACAGGTGTCGTTGTCCTTCCTGTCGTTAATAGATGGGAAGAGAGTTGATTTCTTCGTTGTGTTATTGATTGCTATGCTAGACATCTCCTCTTCCTCTTCGGACGAGGCCTCATCATTTGAGTCCCACTCCTTTCCTAGGTGTGCCTGCCTAGTTTTTTTTTTCTTCTTGACGAACTTCTTAGGTTGAGGCTTTGTTTCCTCGGTCTTCTTTTTGTTTTCTTCATAGGGACAATCAACTATAAAGTGGTCATATTCACCACAGTTATAGCAGGCCCGCCTCAACTTTGGTCTTGACTTTTATTTGAGTTTTCCTTCACTTGATTTTCCCCCTTGTATTCTCTTTATCATTCTCTTGAATTTCTTCATGAAGAGGATCATGTCTTCCTCATCTATGTCGCTGCTCTCATCATCACTGTCATCTTCATCTTGAGCCTCTCGAGCTTCTTTTGACAAGGGATTGCAAGTGGATTTTAAGGTGACTCCTTTCTTCTTTGCCGAGGTAAGATCGGCAATCTCCTTGACATGTTTAGCTTGCTTCTCCATCATTTTGAAGTTGATGATCTTTCCAGGTAATTCGTCAGGGGTCATTTTCTTGTACCCGGGACTCTCTCTAATCATCGATCATAGGGTAACATTACGAGGCATAAAAGCTCTAAGGATGAGCTTCACCACCTCGTGATCGTTCCACTTTTTACTTCCATACGCTCGAACCTTGTTGATGAGAGTCTTCAACCGGTTGTACATGTCTTGCAGCGACTCATCTTCTTCTATGGCGAACCTTTCCAATTCGCCTTCGATCATTTCGATCTTCGCCTCTCGCACATGACAATCGCCTCCATGTGAATTTTGCAATGTGTCCCATATTTCCTTTGCAATCTCGAGTCTATCCACCTTGGTGAACTCATCCCGACTTAGTGATGATGTGATGACCGCTACAGCTTGAGCATTCTGATGAATTGCTTGCTGTTGGCTTGGTGTGAGCTCTTCATCGTCGTCTAGGATATCTATACCTGTGCACACTATATGCCACAAGCTGGGGTTAAGTGAGATTAAATGCATTTTCATGTTTTGCCTCCACATTGAGTAATCATTGCCATCAAAGTGTGGGGCTTTTCCTAGAGAAATAGAAAAATATTGGCAATTGTTAGAATTTATACGATCGTAGTTGAAAGGATATCGGGAGTAGTCAGTGTGACTACTCCCCTTCTTCTTCTTCTCGTCCTCAATCTTTATTTTCCCTTTGGAGAGAGCTTTCTTCCTTAGGAGTGCCTTGAGTTCTAGTGTCTCCTCATCGTCATCCTCGAAGTCCTGAATGTCGTCGAGGAGCTTCTCCAACTTTTGCGCCCTTTCATCTTCAACCTTCTCTTGGTTGAGGCTCTTGTGCACATCCTTCATGTCCTACATTTTTTCTTCGAGCAATTAGTCTCCTCTTGAAGAACCTTGCTCTGATACCAATTAAATGTGGCCTACGGGGGGGGGGGGTCAACAGGCCTTTTTGATTTTTAGTCGGAACCTGCAACACTTAGCAACTTGATCAATTACCAGGAAATCGGACTAGTCCGGTAGAGTGCAGACTAGTCCGGTGCGTGCGGACTAGATTGATCTAGTTAGATCAATGATCTCAATACCAGCACAGTACGTAGCGGAATATAGTATGTAACTTGAAGGTATTGAGTCAATAAAATTAAATTTAGCATAGACTAAATTTGGTTTTAATGTTTTAACGTAAGATATGCAAGATCAAGTAAACCCTAGAATGTGATACGAGAAACTAAAAACAAGATTGACACAAGAGTTTATCCCGTGGTTCGGTTCCCACGGAGGCAAACTACGTCCACGTTGAGGAGCCCACGAAAGGACCAGGTCTTCTCCAACCCTACCCTCGTTGAATCGCCATGGAGGCTGATTCTTTTCCACTAATAACAAAGGGTAAATCACCAAGTTCAAGGGGCCTTCTCACAAGTTGAGGGCTCCCCAAGATTACAAATCAAACACCACCAACAACACACTCGTAAGATCCACAATGAAACAATAGGAGTGTGTTGGAGAATCAAACCCAAGAGCTCAAGACGTGAGAATCGTGTCTCTCCTTTGATCCAAAGTTAATGCTCAAGGATTTGATCTTTCTTACGATGGATTGTGTGGAGAGATGTGTTTTCTAGGCTCGTGGAGGGTGTGACGGCGCAGGGAGTCGAGAGAGTTGAAAGTAGGGCCGTGCACATCTATTTATATGGAGGTTTCCAAAGGTTACCGTTAGGGTTTCAATAGTACGGACTAGTTTGTGGTGGAGTCCAGACTAGTCCGGTGTGCGACGTGTAGTAAACCCTAAGTTCTCAAGAATATCGAAATTGTCGGACCTTGGGCGGACTATTCTCATTTAGGCTCTGGAGAAGTTTGGACTAGTCCGGCACATATCGGACTAGTCCGACTGTGGTGAACCCCTTAGTGAATTGGGGACAAGTACGCATTTGGAGGACTTGTCCGATTTTAGTCAGAGAGGTTATCGAACTAGTCCGGATATTATCGGACATGTCCGGTTTTGTGCAAAGCTTGTGAAGTGTTGAGGACTAGTCCACATTGAGGAGGACTAGTCTGATCTTAGTCAGAAAGATATCAGACTAGTCCATGGTGATATCGGACTAGTCCGGTCTGTGTAAACCTGGACTCTGCAGACAATTCCGCACTGGGAGGACTTGTCTGATTTTGAAGAGAGGGATTATTGGACTAGCCCGAGGTATATCGAACTAGTCCGAACCTGTGTAAAATTGTGCAGTGAATGAGTTTTCTTGTGCTTGAGCTCTTGGGGTGTGTTTCTCCAACACACTCCATACCCACCGATGTAATCTATTCAGCTCTTGAGCTCTTTTCCATATAGATCCTCACTCTCCTTTCTTTTTGCGCTTTCTTCGTAATTTCATTAGAACCTGCGCTCTTCTCAACAATTTGGTTAGGATCTCATTTGTTTGTCATAAATCAACCAAAACCCACAAGGGATGCCTAGATGCACTTTCACTCGTACTTCATACCGAGACCAAAAAGAATTTTCTTCGACTTATACATATCTTTAGGCACTTTGTTGGGATGTGGAAGGGCATCGTTGAACAAATTGATGAGCTCATTGTAACAGTTATAAGAAAAGAAGAACTTAGACTTAATCGCCATAAGTCTAGTCACAAAATTGAGGATTGTCATATTAGTGTGTCCATACAGCGGCTGTTCTGAATCTTTGAGAAGTTTGAAGAACTCTTTAACATCTGCTGTTTGAGGATCCTCCATAAGCTCTGGTCGTATAGCTACCAGCATCTCATCCATCATATCAACCTCTGTGGCATCATCATTGTCCGCTTTCACTTCTTGTACAGCTTGAGAAGCTGTCTCGCCGTGGAAGTTCCACAACTCATAATGTGATACGTAACCGTTTTGACCCAAGTGCATCGTAAGTTCCACTTTGTCCAAAAACGTTCTGTTTCGGCATTTCGTACATGGGCACCTCGCCTTATCGCTATTTGACAATGAAAAAGCTCGCTCCACAAAAGCTTATGTCTTGGCGTACCACTCATCTGAGTGACCACCAGTTCTGCTTTTCCAACCAGTATACATCCAACTATGGTCTTCGCCCATGTTTGACTCTGCAATTTGAAGACGGACAAATTATCGTTAGTTTCTCATTAATTTACGCACGATAGAGGAAATAATGAGAGAGACAGCAAACTGGGTCCGTCATACTCACGCGCGGGTGGTTTAGACGCATACTTTAACTTCAAACTAAATGGGCCACGACAGAACCTGAGTGGCCAGTAGGGGTTGGGCGGTGACTTCCGCGCGCCTCTCCTCCTTGTCCACGGCATTGGCATGGCAGCCATCAGTGGTGAGAAAGAGAAAGGGGATGCAGTCGTTCACCCCCCCCCCCATTTTATTTTCATCACCGAGCGACCTCATGGATTCTGATGGCCTTCACCATGCATCTCCTTCCTTGTGCCTTTCCACCGGCCCTTTGAGCTAACTGCTTGGGAAATTAATTAATCCTGTTCTGCTGACTGGAAAATTCCCAATTTTGGTCAGAACACTGTTAACAATACACTTCATCTACAGTAAAAATTTCATGTTCATTAGACTTCATTTACTAGGTTGATCAGTGATCCAAATCTCTATGTAATTAAAAAATTGGGAAAATACATAAAACATTTCAGAAATTCTCCCAAACTTGTAAAATCAATTTCTCGCTGTAGGAAGCTTAGAAAATTGTGAAACAAATTTTCCTAGAATCAGTGAGAGCCCCTATGCACGGTACAACCACTGGTAGCCATGATAGACCTCCAGAATTTCAACCAAAATTCATAGAAGGTTATTACTTGCCATAATTTTAGAGACAACAAACTTCCTTGATCATATCCTGTTCTTTGCAAGAGTCTCCATTTTAGTGCCTAGTATCTACCAAAAAGTTCCAAAGCCAATTAAGATCATTAACTTATTTTGATCACAAGATATTAGCTTGTGACCTTAAACATATTAATTATTTTCAAAGTCATTCATATATAGTATATGCATATCGTGTAGTAACTGAGGTCGAGGAGCAGTCGGAAGCCTTGGAAGTCCATCTGTCGGAAACTAACATAGATCTGAACTCGTTTTCAGGCAAGCCCCGGTTTGCATCAGTGTCTTTGCAATTTTCATTCACCCTACGTCTTCAGATGTTCGTGCATTATGTTTAAGTTGTTTTACATCCACTTGCATGACACACAAATCACATGGAGTATTGGGTAGGTCTATAACCCGATGAGTAGAAACTGCCATGCTTATGTTCATTGGAATCTGGTAGAAGTCGTGTAGTTGGAATCTACTCGCGAGATATGATTTTATTACACGGATGAAGGGGCTCAATAAATAGTGTATGAATATGAAATTGAGACCGAGCAGCGGGTAGGATGCAGCGAGATGTGGTCTCACATGTGTAACCTTGCTTGTGTCGATTGAGGACCGATCCGTGTGCGGCCCTGCTGGACAAGTTTGAACGGTACCAGATGCATATTGGGCATATGGAACCCAGGAAACCGATGTAACTTGGTAACTTGAATGTCGAGGCATAGCCCATTGTCGATAGGGGTGGGTTGAGGGTAGTAAGGTGTAAATTGGTCGGCGGGCACAGACACGCTCCATGCGGGAACGTTATGCCAACGATGGTAGGACCGGTTCGGTGTTTTAGTTCTCTTGTGAAAGGTGGCTGCATATGACGTGGTGTGGAGCATGGCACGCTCGTTAGGCATGGGTGTACGTGACGTGTTATTCGGGTGTGTCCTGAGTGCAATCACCGTCTCTCACGGTAATAGAGTACCACTTGTTCACCGTGTCGTGATGTAGTAAAACATTGAAGAAGTCAGGAGAATACGATGTATTGAGTTATAATTGTTATGGAACTTGATTGTTGTCCAATATGATCACTAAATTTACTTTCATTAAACTGGTAAGCTACTGATAATAACTTGAAAGGTAAGGATCCACTTGTAGGCGAGTCCTTTACTGCTTTACCTTACCTATGCTTAGTATTCACCGTGCATATGTCTATTGAGACGGGTTAGTCTTGCTGAGCCTTAAGCTCACGTTTGTAGTTAACAATTTTTTGCAGATTATACGACTGATGATAGGTTCGATGATGAGGCTGCACCCCCTCCAGGGTTTACAACCGAGTGGGAACCCTGCACGCTGTCGTAAGTTTGGTGTTGCTAATGCAAAGCATCCAGGACATGGATGACTTTGCTTTTGCATAGCTAGTGCCAGGAGCGTAGCTATGATGTATAGGTCACTTTCCTTTCCGCTTATTATTGTAAAACTTCCTCTCTGTTAATAAATAAAGACTCGGTATCGTATTTCTTGGTGTGTAAATCTAGCAGATCTCCCGACACTACTGTTAGTAGTCCGTGGAGTTTGTAGTTCGGTAATGGGCGCACAGAGATTCAAGAGATGGTGGCAAGTTGACACAGAGGTTTACGTGGTTCGGGCCGCCTGAGTGTAATACCCTACTCCACGGGGTGTGTTGCTGTTGTATTGAGCGAGTGAGTGTTTAGAGGCGTGTAAGGGTCTAGAGAGCTCAGAGAGTATAAGAGTTCGAGAGCCTCTCCATAGTATCTAGCGTATGTCGCGTATGTCCCCATGTGTATCGTCGACCAGTCCTTTTATAGTACAAGGACTGGTCGTTACACCGTTAGCCTGGCCCGACATGTGGCCCTGACGGTTACTAATGTTTAATGCACAATAAATGAGGTTAATTACCCTTAATAGTCTGGTAACGGGCCTTAACAGTGCCGTTACTGGTATTAAGGGCCTTCCAATTAAGTGTCATTAATATGGTATTAATGACACTTAATCGGGTCTTGAAGTCTTTGATTGCCTCTTGAAGGTCCGAGCCGTTGGGGGTCCACCAGTGTGATTGTTGAGGTTGAATGTCCGGCGGTTCAGACACGTGGCAGCTCCGGATCTTACCGTCGTGGACACGTAGGTCCGGTGCTGTTTGACACGTGTCGGTATCGGAGCTTCCCTCTGTCTGGGGTTAGGTCCGGGGGTGCCATACTGGTATCCAGTTCGGAGCTTTCCCATGTGTGGGTAATAGCTCCGGTCTTATGATACACGTGGTGGCCCTGGGACTAACCATGTCGGGGAAGCAGGTCCGGTTACGGCTGACATGAGGGGCCTTCGGAGGCCTTCAAATCTGGTAGGTGGAGTTTCCTTGTGATCTTTAAAATCCCAAGGGGTATCCGGTACGCAGGGTACCGAAAGTGGCCCCCTGGGCCCACCTCTAGGAGAGACCTTTTGGATGAAGTCATTCTGCCGGAGGTAGGTCCATTCTTCGGTTTTTGAGCCGTGTCTTCAAGGGTCTTCGGATGTGCTGTTGGCGGTAGTTCGTAGTTAAACCAACGCCGCATGGCATATCCTGGATGCGGCAGGTGAGATCTTAGCGTGTGGATCTCACGCAATTGAAGGTCGCCAGTTCCCGATACGAAAATCATATCGGTTCCGCATGCCCTGTCAGGCCGCCGCCTTCGGGTTTCCGCCTTTCATGATGACAACCGTTCGCCTGGGGTAAGGACCTCGACTTGATTGTCGGGGTGGTCCCGCGCCCCCTTGTCATTGGCAGGGTGAAGTTTTTGAATGGTATTGTCGGTTCCTCTGCGCTTTCCATCCAAGCATTGCGGAGGCTTACTTAAGAAGGAAATCACACACGGTTTGGGGGTTCTTTACGCCTTTCATCCGAACTTGTGCTCAAATCCTCCAAACTTTCGCTTGCTTTTCATCACTCGCCCCGCTGTGCTGCGATGGAGTTGGGTCTTTGCCAGAGCCGACTGAAGACTGGCGGTGATTTGAAGAAGGTTCAGGCCCTCATGGGGTGGTCCCCTGACTTCATCAACCACCAGGTCCGTGCCGGCAAGCTTCCTTTCGTGAAAGAGCACACCGGCAACATGGTGTACTTCTCCGCGTACGCCATGGTGGGACTGATCCCACCTTTCTCCACTTTTTTCTTGATGCTGCTAGACTTCTATGGTCTGTAGCTGTACCACCTTGTCCCCCACTCCATTCTTCTAGTGTCGATCTTTGTCCACTTCTGCGAGATGTGGGTTGGCATTCCCCCCTGCGTTAAGCGCTTCTGCACCTTCTTTACCATCCACACTACCGGCAAGAGTGATGAGTACCTTGGCTTCTATTATTTTGTGAAGCGCAAGAAGTGCTTGAACAAGTACTTGTGGTCATTCCCTTCTGAGAAATGGGACGACTGGAAGAAGGATTGGATCGTCATCAGGGTGGAGGAACACGAGAAGCTGGAGCTGCCCGAAGGCCCCCCCAACATCGACACTTCGGCTTGGAGCGAAGTTTCGGTGTTATCGGACGCCTTCAACCCTGCTCTGACTAGGATCCTCTAATGCGTGGAAGGGGGGGTGACTCCTTAGGCGGTATTTTGCAACTTCCTGGTCAACAGGTGGGCTCCGCTGAAGAAGAGGGAGAAGCATTCTTAGGCCCTCAACAGTATGATGGACGACGACCGGATCGAGACCGGTTTGAAGTCCAACATGGAGGGCGCAACTTTGAAGTTTCACCTCAAGATGTTCCAGCACGACATCAACGTCGAGGGTGACGACTTGACTCCACCAGCGGCTTTCCTCCCTCTGAACATGGAGGCAGAGTTCAGTAGGAAGCTCCGGCGGAAGATGCCGATGCTCGACGACCTTGGTGTCATTGAGAGGCGTTCGATCACCAGGTTCGCAATCTCCGAAGCTTCTGAGGGTGGTCCCCCTTCCGTCCCGGAACAGAGAGTTGAAGTCGTGGGCAAGGGCAAAGAGTTGGCCGATCCCTCGAGCCGTGAAAGGAAGCTGAAGCACTCTGACGGGAGGTCCGTCAGACCTGCTCCTTTCGCGGCGGCTCCTTGTCCCCGGAGGGGAAGGTCTTCATCGGCGGTAACTACTCCAGCATCGGCATCTCCTCAGGGTGCTAGCTCTGGCCATGCGGATCCAGTACGAGGGCCAGCTAAAGGCTCTGGGTCCGGAGGTCCTTCCCGGCCGAAGGGGGCCTCAACCAAAGTGACGCCGACAGCAGCAGCGAGCTCCGGGGAACCTCCGGAGACACTACGCTAGTGGCGACAGGGTCCAGCTCTGAGTGTCCGGAAAAGAGGTTCCGTTCTAACTGGTGCAGAAGCCTTCTGAGGTAATTTTTGGTTTTTTACCTCAGTTGATTGTTTTTTCTTGTAACTGTGTTTTGAGTTTCTTTGTCCTTCATCCACAGAGTGCCCAAGAAAAGGGTTGAAGCTCTGATTCCTGTAGCAGCAGCTAAGGCTGTGCAGGCAGAAGCTCCGTCTCCAATTCCAGCGCTGCCCCAAGAGGTGGCTAAGGCTGCGGCAGCTCCAGCACCGGCTGTCGTGGTCTTGGACCTCAACTCATCCCCAGAAGCTCCCGTGGTAGCGCCGGACCACAGGAATGAAGATGTACCAGTGGCACCAGCCCCGGAGGTCAAAGCTCCGGGCATGCTGAAATGATGGATGCTCCAGCCTCAGAGCCGGAGGTAGATGCATTTCCGGCACTAGAGCTGGATGTTGTTGAAGCCTCGGCAGTCGAGCCGATGGTTGATGAAGTCCCGGTGGTAGAGCCGGGTGTTGATGAAGTCCTGGTGCCTGAGCCGGTCATCGAAGAAGTTCTGGCGCCTGAGCCGGTTGCTGCAGAAGTGCTGGCGGTAGAGCCGATCGTCGAAGAAGTTCCGGTGCCTGAGCCAGTTGCTGCGGAGGTGACAGCGCCTGAGCCCATGGTGGTCGACGCATCAGCACTGAAACCGGCGGTGGAGGAGGCGCCAACGTTGGAGCCGAACGTGGCTTCAGCTTCGGCAGAATCTTCTATGCCCGCCCCAGAAGCAGTGGTCCCAGAGGTGCCCGCGCCCGAGCAGGGTGCCTAGATGAAGCTACCGGCACCCCGCCTGAGGGGCCAGTTGTTGATGACATGGCGACGGGACCTTCGGAGCCAATTCTGGAGGTCGAAACTTGTACTACAGGGCCTTCCTCGGTGGCGGCCGAGGCTATCCCGGAGGACGGCCCTAGTGCCGTGGAAGCTCAGGGGACCGCTCTTGTAGAGCGGGACCCAATTTTTATCATAGAGAACCCACTGGAGCCAGCGGAGAGGACCCTGGCAGGTCTGGACCCAATCCCTCTGTTGTTGTCTATCGACAACACCTGCTCTAGTCTTCGTCAAGTCCAGCTGGCTTTCTACCACGACAGCAAGGCCCTCGAGGAGGAGCGCCAAAACCTTAGGAGGTGGCGCAACTGGCTCCAATTCGAGACCAAGCTGGCGCAGTCAAGGCTGGCTGACGACAAGGAGTAGGTGAAGAGGGAGAAGGTCCAGTTGGAGTATTGGGGTAAGCTGCTACATGAGAGGGAAAGCATGACGCAATCCCTTGACAACCAGTCCCGGGCAATCTATGAACAAGCCAAAGCTACTAATAGCACAGCAGATGATCGCCAAGAGAGGCTCGACGCCATCCACACTAGTCTCGTCAAGCGCCAGGAGGCTTTTGAGGAGCGGGGGAGAAAGCTCGAGCATGAAGAGCAAAAACTTCTGGAGCTGCGGGACGACATTGTGAAGAGGGAAGAAGAGCTCACTCAGAGGCTAACTCTGGGTGACAAGAGTCTCGGAGACTGCACCAAGAAATTGGATGAGCGCTACGAGAGAGAGGAGAAGAAGGCCTAGGAACGAGGGCAGAATCTCCACAGGAGAGAGAATGCTGTTGTTGCCAAGGAGAAGAAAGTGCAGGGCCGGGAGAAGGACCTGGTTGACCGCCGGAACAAGATCCACCTCCAGGAGGAAGAGCTCGGAAAACTCGAAAGGCAGGTTGCTGAGAAGATTCAGCAGAAAGCCAAAGAGGTTGAGTGCCTTGCCTGTGAGAATTCAGAGCTTGCGGTGACCAGAAGAACCTTGGAGGATATCCCAGGCTCGAGGATTGCGGAGTCCCAACAAGTTCGGGGCTTCCTGGGCAAAGCCAACGACGCGCTGACGCCAATGGGTTTTAGTCCCGTGCGTCCGGATGATCCGGAGCTGGAGCTGGACCTGGCATTGTAGGCGTTGAGTTCGGCAGGCAACAAGCTCACAAAGATGGGCGATGTCATTGCGGACCAACTGGAAATCGAGGGACAATCCCTGGCGAAGGATGTCGCAGAATTTGTGCTGACGTGCTACGCAAGCCGGGGCCCTCAATTCCCCCTGGGCTCGGTGCTTGAAGGCCCCATCGAAGGAGAGGGAGAAGCTGCCCAAGCCAGCGTATTGGAGGCTGCCCAGAAGGTTGCCTCGTTCTTCCATAGGGTCTAGGACCATCTCTTTGTAGCTCCCACTTGTATCCTCTCTTCTTTTCTCCAATTTTTTAATCTCTTGTCTTTAGATGAATGAAATGCAAGTTTTTTTGTGAACTTCATTTTTTGTCTTCAACACCTTTGTCCCACTTGGCCCCCTGGTAGATGTACACAATTTGATTGTGAACATGTACCAAGAGGATGTAACAGTTGTAGAACGTAGGTTCGAAGTCTTCAATAGTGAAGGCCCCCTGAGGTTGTCGGAGCTTATTAGCTCCGGCATTGACCATCGTCGTAGCTTAGTAGCTCCGGCAGTAGTCTCCATCAATGCATAAAGCATCAACGGTTAGTCCTTTGGGGTGCCAGAGCTTGGTGGCTCCGGAAATGACCTCTGTCAACACGTGGTGTGTCGACAGCAGACTCCACTGTAGAGTCTTACAACCATCTTTTCTTCACGTTGATGGCTGGACCTCCAGCTTTACCAGAGCAGAGTAGCACCAGCGACGCTCACTATCAATGTTTGAACATCGACCACAAGCCACCTAGAGGATGTCGGAGCTTTGGCAGCTCCGGCTTCATTCACCATCGTCATGAAATATTTATTTTTCCTACACACCGAAGTCAAGAAAAATAGTAAAATCCATTTTCGTATCTATAACTCAATTGTGACTTACTATTCTCGAGAAATTTTTAGGTCGAACACAATTCTAAATACAATCAAGTGTGTTGCCTTGTTTCCTTCAGGTCGGATCGTTTCTGGACTCGCCTTACTTCGCCCTGCCGGGGTGTAGGTAGAGTGGCGTACTTAGGGTGCATGACCAGGCTGAGTCGATAGCACACTGCGGCCCTAGATTGGCTTGGCGGCATTCAGACGAGTAGACCATCAACAATGTTTGGACCCGGAAGAATAGACGATGCAACTCGAACTGTACATGAACTGCCCGAGCTAAAGTTTCATAAGAATTTCACCACTTTGTTATAGACAAGAATGAAAAAAATTAAAAATATTGAGTCTATACAAAGTAAATGCACGTGGAGTCTGTTTTCACACAATGATGTTTATAGGTTGCCAAGCGAACGCATCCAGGACGGGATACTTTGATCACTCGGAAGGGTCCTTCTCAGCTGTGGGAAAGTTAGTTTAACCCTTCTCTGATTTGTATTCTCCGTAGCACCAGATCGCCTTCCTCGAGCTGTCGGCTGTGAACATGCTATTGGTGATAGCGCCCAAGAGCTTGGTGGTATCACGCATTCCGAACAGCTGCTCAGCACCTTCCCTCTTCAAGGAGGTCTAAGTCTTCACGCCGGAGCTGGTCCTGCGTGGCATCGTCGAAGGTCCAGACCCGGAGCGACCCCAAGGTAATTTCCAGAGGAAGGACTGCTTCAGCTCCGTACACCAGGAAGAAGGGTGTCTCTCGAGTGACCAGTTTGGAGTTGTCCTGTTGACTCATAGAGTGGGCGGAAGCTGTTCGATCCAGTTGGCGCCATGTTTTTTTCAGCCGCTCATATGTGCGTGTCTTGAGTCCTTTTAGGATTTCTGCATTTGCTCTCTCGGTCTAGCTATTTCTTGTCAGGTGAGCTACAGAAGCGTAGCTGACTTGGATGACGAGGTCTTAGCAATATCCTTGGAATGCAGAGCTTGCGAACCTGGTCCCATTATCAGTTATGATTTTGTTTTGGATTCCAAATCTGCATACGATGGACTGCAAGAAATCGATAGCTGATTGCTTGTTTATTGTCACAACTGGAGTTGCTTCCGGCCATTTGGTGGATTTGTCAACGGCAACATACAGGAACTTGTAACCTCCGATGGCTCTATGGAAAGGTCCCAAGATATCCATCCCCACGCAGCGAAAGGCCATGTAGGAGGTATCATTTGTAGAGGTTGGGCCGGTGTGTGAATTTGTTTTGCATGAAACTGGCATGCTTCACATTTCTTCACCAGCTCAGTTGCATCCTGGAGCGCAGTAGGCTAGTAGAAGCCATGCCATAAGGCTTTACCAACCAGCGTGCGGGGAGACGCGTGGTTCCCACACTTGACTCCATGGATTTGCGTGAGGAGCTCACGGCCTTCTTCCCTTGTGATGCATCACATTAGAACGACGTTGGCACCACGCCGGTAGAGATCCCCTTCTACCAACGTGTATCTTTTAGCCAATCTGACTATCCAGTCAGCGGATACATCGTCGTCAGGAAGGATATTGTATTTCAAGTAGCTCCGGATCTCTGAGATCCATGCATCGAAGCTAGCTTGAGCATTTGAGTCTTGCGTGCTGGGTTGCTTGGAGCTTCCGGCAGCACCTACGACCCTTGATGGCTGCCATGGTAACAGGGCCATCGGGACCGCCAGCTTTGGGGTGTTGGTCTCGCCCCCTTCGCTCAGTTCGGCAGGCTAAGCTGTGGGTTTTGACAATCTCCGGACGAAGGTTCCGTTGGGAGCCAGAGCTCTAGTTGACGCTTTCGTCGAGAGTTTGTTAGCTTTAGCATTATCGACACACTGGACACAGTGGAGGTCCAGGACTTCAAAGTCCTTTTGAAGCCTCTGGACTTCAAGGAGATAAGCAACTAGTTGGGTATTGTTGCAGGAGCATTCACCCTTCACCTGTTTAATGATGAGCCGCGAATCTCCCTTGACCAACAGCTGCTTGACACCGTATGACAGTGCCACCTTTAATCCGTAAATGAGTGCTTCATACTCCGCCATGTTGTTGGTCACCTTGAAGTCAAGGTTGACCATGTATTTTACCTTCTCCCTGGTTGGAGTCAGGAGAAGGACTCCAGCTTTGGCCCCCTGCTTTTGCATGGAGCCGTCAAAGTAGAGAGTCCACTGAGGCTCGGTGAAGATCGGAGCCTTGAGTTCCAGCTTCTGCTCACTAGGGCCCCCAGGGTTTGATGTAGAGGGGGTCCATTCCGTCACGAAGTCCGCCAATGCTTGACTCTTGATCGCTTGTCTTGGGACGAATTATAGGTCAAACATGGCCAATTCCGCTGCCCACTTTGCAATGTTCCCAGTGGAATTGGATTATGCAAAATCGCACGCAGTGGATAAGAGGTCACCACTGAGATCTTATGAGCTTAGATGTAATGGCGAAGCTTCCTGGAGGCGATAAGGACTGCATAGAGCAGCTTATGCACCTCTAGGTATCGAGTCTTGGCATCATGGAGTACTTCGCTGATGAAGTACACTAGGCGTTGGACTGTCCGGACCCTCCTGGAGGGGCCCGGAGCTTCCTCCTCATCGACCCGGACCCTTCCGGAGGGGTCCGGACCTTCTTCGGGGACCTTTGAGTCCTTGCTGAAGGAACCCGGAGCTTCTTCTGGAGTGACCCGAACCCTCCCAGAGGGGTCCAGATCCTCTGATTCAACAAGAGTAACTCCTTGTAGATCCATGTCTAGGGGCAGGGACCCAGACTCGCCTCCAGGAACCTCCTGACCCTCCTAGAGGGGTCTAGATTCCTGAGCTTCTGAGGGTTTTGTTCTCTCTGCAACCAGGACCATGCTAACAACTTCGTCAGTTGCTGAAATGTAAAGTAGTAGAGGCTCACCTGGGTTTGGAGCTACCAAGGTTGGTAGGGTGGTGAGGAGCTACTTCAGCTCCTGGAATGCCTTTTCTGCTTCTTCAGACCATTGGAATGGTCCAGACTTCCTCAAAAGCTTGAGGAAGGGAAGTGCCCGTTCTGCCAGTCTTGAGATGAACCAGCTGAGGGCGGCTAGACATCCAGTCAGCTTCTGGACGTCCTTGATGCGGGCTGGTGGCCGCATATCTTCTATGGCTTTAATCTTTGCCGGATTTGCTTCTATGCCTTGGTGGTTTACCAGGAAACCAAGAAGCTTTCCGGAGCTAAACCCGAAGACACATTTGTCCAAGTTCAGCTTCGTGCGAGTGACTCGCAACTTGTCGAAGACAGCTTGCAAGGATTCAAGAAGTGACTCCTTGGCTTTAATCTTGACAATGATGTCATCGACATACACTTATACTACGTCTCTGATGAACTCTCCAAAGGTTTTTTACATAGCTCGTACAAATGTTGAGGCTGCATTTTTGAGACCAAATGGCATGGCAGTATAACAATACAATCCATCTACTGTGATAAAAGAAGTATGTTCATCATCTTCCCTAGACATTCTGATTTGATGGTACCAAGAATAAGCGTCTAGGAAACATTGTAATTCACACCCGGAGGTGGAATCCACTATCTGATCTATTCTAGGTAGTGGGAATGGATCTTTTGGACATGCCTTATTTAGTGTTGTGTAGTCGATACACATCCAAAGCTTCCCGCCGGCCTTGGGTACAACGACTGGGTTCGCCAGCCATTTTGGGTGGAAGACTTCTCGGATGAATCCAGCTTCGAGCAACTTCTTCACTTCTTGTCGTATGAAGTTTTGTCGCTCTACTGATTGCTTCCTAGGCTTCTGATGTACAGGCCGAGCGTCAGGCTCGATCTTCAGATTATGCTCAATCACATCCCTAGGGATCCCAAGCATTTGCGACGGTTGCTAGGCAAACACGTCAACGTTAGCCCAAAGGAAAGTGATGAGCGCGAGTTCCTATTTGTCATTCAGACCTCCCGATATAAGGCTGGTCTAAGCGGCATCGGAACTGATTTGGACGACTTTGACGGGAATGTCGGTGTCGCCGCTTGGTTGCACGCGAGGTGCGGAGGTAGAGCCTCGTTGACGAATGCTCGGGGGTTTCGGAGTTTGCTCCTGCCTGGATTCTTCCTCCTGCGCTGTAGCAAGCGCGTGAAGTTCTTCCAGAGCAGTCACTCCGGCAGTGCGGCCTCCGTGGATCCGGAGAACACCAGTTGGTGTTGGCATCTTCAACACCAGGTAGCCATAATGAGTAGCAGCCATGAACTTGTACAAGGCTGCCCTGCCCAGAATGACGTTAAATGGTAAGTTGATCTGAGCAACGTCAAAGACAAACTTCTCAGTGCGATAGTTCTCCTGAGTCCCAAAGGTTGCAGGGAGAGTAATGGCACCAAGTGGGGTTATTTCCCCCGAACCTACTCCGGAGAAAGGTCGGGAGGGGCGAAGGTCCGAAGGTCGGAGTTGAAGCTTGACGAAAGCTTCAAAGCTTATGAGGTTCAGTCCCGAACCTCGGTCCATCATTACATGGTGGAGTTGGATGTTGTTGATGGTCGGAGATACCATCAATGGGAGTTGCCCAGCTCCAATCATGTTCCAAGGGCAGTCTGATGCATCAAAAGTGATGGTAGTGTCCATCCACTTTTGATGCTTCTCTGCCCTGGCGGTGGGAGCTACTGAGGCCATATCCCGTTGCATGGTCTTGAGGACACGGCGGGAGGTGATGTCCCACGGACCACCAAAGATGGTGTTCACGGTTTTCCAACGTTCATTGTCGGAGACGTCGGAGTCATCGTCGACGGAGGTGTATACAGCCTTCAGGACCTTTTTAGGGTCCTGAAAACCTAACTCCTCTTCAACTGGAGCTTTGTCGTCTTTCTGTTTTCCTTCCCTTTGTCGGAAAGGAACTTCTTCCTGGCGCTTTTTGTAGCGCTCGACATGGTTCTGGACCTCTCGGCAGTCTTCCAGGTTGTGGCTGTTCGACTTATGTATAGGACACCACATCTTGGAGTTGCCGCCATCTTCAGATGACAGCCGAGGTCATTTCTTAGGGCGTGGCCCCCGCCCACCCGGAGCTGCAGCAGCTGCAGTAGTAGGTGTGTCGGTCGATGACTTTTTCTTGTCGTTGGACTTTTTCTTTTTTTGCCACTCCTAGAGGTATTGGCTTCTCCCTTGGAGGATTTTTTTACTATCCTCCGGTGGTGGTTTGGAGTGCATTTCACGGCCCTCCGCAGCTTTAGCACACTTGTCTGCCAAGCTGAAGAGTTCCGTG
The DNA here is from genome assembly GCA_036927565.1 of Tuctoria greenei. Lineage (NCBI taxonomy): Eukaryota > Viridiplantae > Streptophyta > Magnoliopsida > Poales > Poaceae > Tuctoria > Tuctoria greenei. The sequence goes on along the minus strand of JAYESD010000006.1, from coordinate 42,640,752 downwards.
AGGCTGGTGATCTCCTTGATCGCCAGCGTCTCCAACATCTTCTTGTCTCATATGCCCTGTCTAAATGCCACAATAACAGAGGTGCTAGAGATAGAAGTAATAGTGTTTCGTACCTAGGAGAACCTCTGGATGAAGGAACGCAAGGATTCTCCCCCTTCTGCGTTACAACAAAAGGTCCAGTTCGGTGCCTGGTCGTGTGTATGAACTCCCGAAATTGGCGGTGAACTGTTGGCACAATTCCGCCCAGCTGTTGATGGAGTTGGGCGGAAGGCTAATGAACCAAGACCTGGCGATCCCAGTTAAAGCCACGGGGAAGTAGTTGGCCATTACAGCCTTGTTACCTCCGGCTGCAAGGATTACAGTGGAGTAAATCTGGAGAAACTCAGCGGGATTGACAATCCCGTCAAATTTCTCCAGCAGGTGAGGCCGGAACTTTTGTGGCTATCTGACCATGCGTAGGTGCATGGCCAGAGCAGAACAGCCTCCTCCTACTCCCTCGGGAGCAGGACTGTCTCGAGCCTCTCGTCTTTCGCGAGCACGCTCGATATGGACGCAGCCGTCCTGTTGACGATAACGGCGATCAAGCTCCGCCCGGAGGTCATGAGTTGAAAGCCTGGTTACTGTATGAGTGCGTCGCGCCCCGGAAGGCAGCATCGTCACTTGTTGAAATGCAACATGCCTCATATTTTGGGAAGTGTGCAGACCAAGTCTGCCCGACAAAGTCCGAGGCTGCGTTGGGGACCGCCCCGAGGGGGGAGGACCTTAGTTGCTGATGCGAACGGCTGCTGCTGCAACCAGATGTTCCACATCAGGCCTCCACTACTCCATTGCACCCTGGGATGCACCCGGAGGTGGTGGGCGTTGGAGGAGAGCACGTGCTGCATGGAGCGCGTGTTCAAGATTGTTGTTATTCGCCGATGCCGTGACTGACGCAGATGCTCTGTCCTGTTGTCCAGCTTGATTTGCTGGTGCAGACGGTGGCGGCGGAGGCATGACTCCTGCTAGAGCCGCGGCACCTCTTGGTTGTTGCATGTTGGAGGGATTGCCTCCAGCAAGTTGCGCAGCGAGGTTGCCGTTGGACGATCCAGCAGCAGAGTTCACCATTCTTGAAATCTCGGGCACCCCCTACCTGGCGCGCCAACTATTGGTGTGTAAATCCGGCAGATCTCCCGACACTACTATTAGTAGTCCATGGAGTTTGTAGTTCGGTAATGGGCGCACAGAGATTCAAGAGATGGTGGCAAGTTGACACAGAGGTTTACGTGGTTCGGTCTGCCTGAGCGTAATACCCTACTACATGGGGTGTGTTGCTGTTGTATTGAGCAAGTGAGTGTTTAGAGGCGTGTAAGGGTCTAGAGAGCTCAGAGAGTCTAAGAGTCTGAGAGCCTCTCCAGGGTATCTAGCGTATGTCGCGTATGTCCCCATGTGTATCGTCGACCAGTCATTTTATAGTACAAGGACTGGTCGTTACACCGTTAGCCTGGCCCGACATGTGGCCCTGGCGTTTACTAATGTTTAATACACAATAAATGAGGTTAATTACCCTTAATAGTGTGGTAACGGGCCTTAACAGTGCCATTTCTGGTATTAAGGGCCTTCCGATTAAGTGTCATTAATATGGAATTAGTGACACTTAATTGGGTCTTAAAGTCTTTGATTGCCTCTTGAAGGTGCGAGCCGTTGGGGGTCCACCAGTCTGATTGTTGAGGTTGAAGGTCCGGCGGTTCGGACACGTGGCAGCTCCGGAGCTTACTGTCGTGGACGCGTAGGTCCGGTGCTGTTCGACACGTGTCGATACCGGAGTTTCCCTCTGTCTGGGGTTAGGTACGGGGGTGCCATACTGGTATCCCCAGTCCGGAGCTTTCCCATGTGTGGGCGATAGCTCCGGTTTTATGATACACGTGGCGGCCCTGGGACTAACCATGTCAAGGAAGCAGGTCCGGTTATGGCTGACATGTGGGGCCTTCGGAGGTCTTCAAATCTGGTAGATGGAGTTTCCTTGTGATCTTTGCAATCTTAAGGGGTATCCGATACACAGGGTACCGACAGTATTTAATCTTGTTCTTTTCTTGTATATTGTTGGGTGTCGCATCGCATGACACCACCCGATGAGATCATTTGATGTCGAGATTCCGGTCCCCACACTTTAGTAATCATATTGGATAGAAATCAAAGTTCCAAAATAATTATAATTCAATACATCATATTCTCCTAACTTCTTCAGTATTTACTACATCACGACACGGTTATTCAAGTGGGACTCTATTATCGTGAGGGACGATGATTGCAATCAGGACACACCCGGTCAAAACGACACATACGCACTTTAGGAAGCACCAGCGAGTACTTACAGCAGTACCAACATAGCACTTCAGTACTAGTCATATATGGCCACCTTTCACCCAACACTAGAATGCCGAATTGGTTGATCCGTCACGAGCAGGAGGTCCCTATGTGGGGCATACTCTGACGTGCCCACCCGCTGATTTACACCCTGCTGCCCTCAACCCATGCCTATAAAATGGAACAATATGCCTCGACAAACCAGTATCAAGTTATGTCAGTTTACTGGAGCCCATTTTTCCAGTATGTCGCCGGTACAATTGACGCTTGTCTAGCAGGGCCGCACATAGATCGGTCCCAATTGACACAAGCAGAGCCACGCACGTGAGACCATGTCTCGCTGTATCCTACCCGCTGCTCGGTCTCAATTTCATATTCATAAACCATTTCTTGATCCAATTCATCCCGTGTGACAAAATCCTATCTCACGACTAGATTCCAACTACTCGATTTCTACCGAATCCTTATGAATATAAGCATGGCAGTTTATATTCATCAGGCTATAGACCTACCCAAGACTCCATGGTATTTGTGGCCATGCAATTGGATGTCAAACACCTTAAACGTAATGCAAAAACATCTGACGACGTAAGGTGAATGAAAACTTCAAAGACACTGTAAGGAACTTAAATGCAAACCGGGGCTTGCTTGAAAATGAGTCCGAGTCCAAGTTAGTCTCCGGTAGATGGACTTCCAAGGCTTCTAGATGCTCCTCGACTTTAGTTAGTACACGATATGCATATACTATATATGAATGATGTTGAAAATAAATAATATGTTGACACAAGCTATTATCTTGTGATCACAATAAGATAATGATCTTAATTGGATTTGGAATTTTTATGGTAGATACCAGGGACTATAATGGAGACTCTTGCAAAGAACAGGAGATGATCAAGGAAGCTTGTTGTCTCTAAAAATTATTCCAAGCAATAACATTCTCTAAATTTTGGTTGAAATTCTGGAGGCATATTATGGCTACCAGTGGTTGTACCATGCAGAGGGGGTCTCTCTGGTTCTAGGAAAATTTGTTTGAAAATTTTCTAAGCTTCCTACAGGGAGAAATTTATTTTGACAAGTTTTGGAGAATTTCTGAAATGATTTCTGTATTTTTCCCAAATTTTCAATTACAATGAGATTTCGCACACTGATCAACCCAATAAATTAAGTCCAATGAACTTGAAATTTTTACTGCCGATCAAGTGTATTATTAGGAGTGTTATGCTCAAAAAATTGGGAATTTTCAAATTAACAGATAGGAGTAATTAATTTCCCTAGCAATTATATCAAAGGAATTATTTATAAAAATTCTGGGAGTTTTGTGTCCAACAAACTGCACCACTGCAAAGTTGAAATTGAGATGAGTCTACCAGAATTTATTTGGAAATTTCTAAGCAAATCTATTAGGAGTAATGAATTTTAGAAGTTTGATTGAATCTTGGAATTATTTTCCAATTGGTAAATTTTAAATAAAGCGGCTGGTCCCACTTCATTTGAAAGGACCAATCCGATGGGCTGCACCGGGGGCCACTGGGTTAACCCGCATAGCCGTACCAGATCCGGGCCACAGCTGATTCCCCTCCTCTCGCCGAGCGACTGACGTGCGGGGCCCACGAGTTGTCTTCTTCCTCTCGACACGCGACGCGGCCGCGGCGGCGCTGCGACGGCGAGCTCGCCGATGGCCTCTCTCGTGCACTGAGCTTAGCCAAAACTTGTCGCCTGGGGGTTTTCCACCACGATGAGCACGTCGGTGGTGTCCCCGCGGCTTGCCGACGGCTGGAACCGGCGGTGCGACGGCGGCAGCAGCGACAGCTCGAACAAGGTATAGCTCTCTCATATATAGCTTAGATGCCTTGGTTTCTTGTCCAAAAGCTTCCCTGTGCCTTGAGGATCATGAACCTGGACTAGGGAAGGAGAGAAACGGCCGGGAACTATGAGCTTGACGAGGAACCGCGGCTTTTTCACCGACGGCGACCAAAACTCGGCTACCTCGGTCAACACTAGACGGTTTCCAAATCTTTTTGATCTGGAGTGTTCGCAGGGAGATAGGTAAACTATCCCTTAACTATTGCCAAGCATTATTAGACATAGAAAACAAAATAAATCTCTAACCTAGAGACATAGGTATGAACTATCACCGGGAAAAATGGAAATAAGAACGCTACAAGGCATGGCATGGATTGAAACTCGGTGAGCATGCGCAAGGAGCAATAACACACCTTTTCCTTATAGAGGTCGGGGCCTGTAGAGTCCTACTCCGGCTTGTAGACGGTGGAGCAGGGGCAGTTCTTGGCGGCTTCACGCGCGGTCGTTGGAAAACTGCAGAATACAGCGCAACCAGGTGAGAAAACACCGAACCAAAAGATGGAGAAGATGCACAAGCAAGTTGTGAATATGTTTGCTAAAGAACTCGCGATTGATCCTTGGCTAGAAGGCAAGTAATCGTTGGAGTCCCGAGGTGAGGTCGGCGGCACGCGAGCGGGGCAGAACTGCGGCATGGGAAGGCAAAACCAAATGGGATCTCAACACCGGTGACCAGGGGGTTTAAATAGGAAGAGAGGGACGAGGGGAGCTCGCCACGGCGCAAGCAAGCAAGCAGATCGGTGGCTTGCATGCCGGGAGGTGTCGCCCCGGTAAAAATAGGGGAACCGCTCTAGAATGGGTCACTGGACAGTGGGTCCCACATCCCCTTCCAAGTCAATCATCTCTGGAACTTTAATTCCCCTACCAAACATGATCTAAAAATCCTAGATTTTTGTGGAGAAGCCAAATCAAATGTGGAGTCAGATTCTGAAATTGGATTTCAAATTTGTACAGGTTTCATCTGGAGTTCAAATTCAAATTTGAATTTGATTGAAATTCAATGGAGTCACTGAATTAAATAGCAAATGAGCTTAAAAAATTATGAAAATTTGCAGGGGTGCTATTTGTAATATTATGAGGTCATGGAAAAATGTATAGCCTCAGATTTGAATATTTTGCTAGGGCCCAAATGTATAGTAGCTATATTCAAGTTCTGAAATAATTGAATATATTTTGTACTGTATATTGTTTTGCCCTAGCAAATTTCCATTCAAGAAATTCCAAAATTTGCAGAAAGGTCACTTGAATTATCCTATGGTCATTGGTGAAGTCCATCCCTTATGTTAAGAAAATTTAAGTAGGAGTGAAGAAAGATTTTTTATGATATCAAGTTCATGTGTACAACCATAATTGATCTCCTTATGGTTGAAACAAACTGGTAACTGAACTTTATATTAAAGAGAAGATGGAATTTTACATTCCTCCCCCCTTAAAAGAATCTCATCCCGAGATTACAATAGGAAGAATAAAAGAAAAAGATCTAATGAACATATGCAGCTAACAAGTCCAGATAGTTTGTTCTAAGGTATTCCTTGCTTTCCTACGTTGTTTCTTCAGCGGTGTGGTCGCCCCACAAGACCTTGTAGAAATGCAAGGTGCGGCTTCTTGTGGTGTGAGTCTTCTCATTTTTTATCCGGGTTGGATGCTCAGAGTAAGTAAGATCTGGTTGGAGAGCTTCCAAATCCTCCTTACGGACGTCAGCTGGGGCCTTGAGACATTTCCGCAACTACGAAATGTGAAACACATTGTGGACCCCTGAAAGCAACGCTAGTAGCTCTAGCCGATAGGCCACATGTCCGCATTTTTCAATTATTGCGAACGGCCCAATGAAGAGTGGAGCTAGCTTCCCTTTTACTCCGAAGCGATGAATCCCTTTCATTGGGGATACATGAAGATAAACATGATCCCTGACATTGAAGTGAAGGGGTCACGCCGTTTGTCCTCATAGCTTTTCTGACGAGACTGAGCAGCCTTGAGGTTGGCTTGAATAACTCGTACTCGTTCTTCTGCTTCATTCACCAAGTCGATACCATATATCACTCGTTCATCGGACTCACACCAGTTCAAAGGTGTGCAGCACTTCCGGCCATAAAGAGCTTCATATGGTGCCATCTGGATGCTAGCCTGATAACCATTGTTGTATGAAAACTCTGCCAAGGGTAGATTATCATCCCAATTCTTACCATGGTGGATGGCACAGGCGCGGAGCATACCCTCCAGCACTTGGTTTACCCACTCCGTTTGACCATCAGTCCAAAGATGGTAAGCTGAGCTCCGAATCAACTTGGTACCCAAGGATGCGTGGAGCTGCTCCCAAAATCGAGAAACAAATAAGGTTCCACAATCTGATATGATAGTGCGAGGTACTCCATGTAAGCACATGATTCTAGCAATATACAACTTTGCGTACTTTGGTGCATGGTAGTTGATATTGACGGGTATAAAATCAGCTGACTTGGTCAATCGATCAACTATCACCCAAATGGAATCATGCTTACGGAATGTGAGGGGCAATCCAACGATGAAGTCCATATTGATGTCCTCCCATTTCTAGGTCAGTATGCTTAAGGGTTGTAGCTGTTCGGCTGTCTCCAGATGGTCGGCTTTCACCCGCCGACACGTATCACACTCGGATATGTACTTCGCTATCCCCCTCTTCATCCGCATCCACCAGAATTTTTTCTTTAAGTCTTGGTACATTTTGTTACTTCTCGGATGAATAGAATACTTAGACAAATGAGTTTCGTCCAAAATCTTCTTCTGAAGTTCCACACTATGGGGCACCACGATGTGGTCTTTGAACCAGATGGTACTGTCATCGTCACCTTGGAAACACTTCATCTCCCCCTTCTTCATTCTCCAGCAAATGTGCGACATGCCCTTGTCTTCCCTTTGAGCCTCTACAACATCTTCCCTTATGGTAGAAATGAGAGCTAGATTGTAGAGCGCTCCATATGGAACCAAGTAGACACTCGGCTTTTCTTCTTCCATCAAGGTGATGGAAAGATTATTGACATGGGACTTTCGACTCAAAGCATCTACAACTACATTTGCTTTGCCAGGATTGTAGTGGATCTCAATATCATAGTCTTTGATCAATTCCAACCATCTTCGCTGTCGCATATTCAAGTCCTTTTGGGTGAAGATGTACTTCAAGCTTTTGTGATCGGTGTAGAGATGCACTAGGTTGCCCAACAGATAGTGTCTCCACATCTTCAATGCAAGTACCACGGCAACGAGCTCAAGATCATCAGTCGGATAATGCTGCTCATGATTCTGAAGCTGCCGTGATCCATATGCGATCACCCTTCTGTCTTGCATCAATACACAACCCAAACTAATCCCAGATGCATCGCAATAAACATCAAATGACTTGGTTGTGTCTGGTTGGGCTAACACCTGCGCTGTGGTGAGGTGTTTCACTAATGCTTGATAACCTTCCTCACATTCCTTCGTCCACACATACTTCTTCCCTTTCTTCAAAAGTTATGTCATTGGTTTAGCTATTTTGGAGAAACTTGGAATAAACCTCTAGTAATATCCCGCTAAACGCAGGAAGCTTCGAACTTCATGTACAGACTTCAGAGACTCCCATTTGAGTACTTGCTTAATCTTGCTTGGATCAACTGCAATCCCCTCGGCAGAGATGATGTGCCCTAGAAATGGCACTTGGCTGATCCAGAACTCACATTTTCTGAATTTAGCATACAGCTTGTGGTCTTGCAATCATTGAAGCACGACGCGCAAGTGTTGAGCATGTTCTTCTTCGGATTTCGAATACACAAGGATGTCGTCGATGAAGACCACGAAAAACTTGTCCAATTCCGGCATGAACACCGAATTCATGAGATACATGAAATGAGCCGGTGCATTGGTCAATCCAAAGGACATGACAAGGTACTCATACAATCCATACCTCGTCAAGAATGATGTCTTAGGTATATCCTCTGGTCAAATGCTGATCTCATGATACCCAGAACAAGGATCCATCGTCGAGAATACCCTAGCACCCACCAATTGATCAAACTGAATATTGATCTGTGGTGGCGATTACTTATTCTAGATTGTGACAGCATTGAGTGGACGATAGTCCACACATAGTCTCAACATCTTATCCTTATTCTCCACGAACAAAGCAGAACATACCCAAGGTGATGAACTTGGACGAATGAAACCCTTGTCCATAAGTTCCTTCAGCTGTTTCTTCAGTTCTGCAAGTTCCTTCGGTGCCATCTTATATGGCTTCCTCGAGATTGGCACTATTCCTGGTACGAGTTCAATCTTAAACTTGACATCTCTTTGGGGTGGCATACGAGGAAGGTCCTTGGGAAATACGTCCGGATAATCACATACCACTAGAATATCCTCAAGTTTAATGGCCTCGGTGTTGTAAGTAGTTGGAGTCACTCAGATAATACCCTCAACAATGAGAACTTGGGGAGGGTGGAGTGGAGAATTCAGATATACTATCCGAGGAACGATGTCAACAATAGCACTATTGTATTGCAACCATGCCATTCCTAAGATGACATCTAACTTCTGACTCTCCAGTATAATAAGAGAGGTAGGGTATATGTTCCCACCCAGATTAATAGGTACCCTATGGACCATCTCATCTGCTAATACTTTCCCACCCGGAGAACAAATCTGTGAGACTTATGTGTGCTGAATACATTGGCTTTGACAATAAAAGTTTTGAATGCTGCCATAACATCTTTTTAACAAGGTCTGACCCTAGCTCCGAGCTTCTGCAAGGTCCGACAATAGGTCCGACTTTCTTTGTCTAGGTCCGACATGTTTTTGGGTAGCTCCGGCGAGCTTTGTCTTTAGCTCTGGCATGTCTTTGATAGCTTCGACATGTCTTTGGTAAACTCCGATATGTTTTGCTAGGTCCGACTTATGTTGGTTAGCTCCGACATGTTTTTCTAGCTCCGACTTTTGGGATGACTAGTTCCGACTAGTTTTGGTTAGCTCTGGCGGTAGGTTGTACTAGCTTTAGTATGCTCCGGCGCTAGGTTGTACTAGTTTTGATAAGCTCCGTCTCAAGCTCCGGTTAGCTTTGGCAAGGTTCGGAGCTTGATCGTAATGTTCCTGCTTTTACTGTGAAATATTTCGAACTAGCATTACATTGTTGGAAAGATTTCTTAGTATTCATTTTCTAAGTTTTTGGTGTGTTTTGGTTGATACGGCTGATATCGTTTTGATATTCTTTGCAACATGCTTATGTGAGGTGCTCACGTAAAGTGTTGTGTTCGGAACTGACTTGAGTCAAGTCGCAGACGTTCATGTGCAGGTGTTGCTTGAGTTCAAGTCATGGCTGGTTACAGGATCCTTTGGACTAGTCTCAGGGAGGAGATGAGGTTCCAACAACCAAATTTAGGAGGAATTGTGGTTGAGCGTGTCAGGAGGTCGCGCAGGATGGTTGAATCAAGGGCAGTGCATATGAAGGTTACTGGACGTCGAAGGAAGGTATTTACACGTATGCATACGGTGCATGACGTGGCAACATGGTTCTGAAGATGGTTTATGGATGGGAAGATCTGGTTGGAAGGATCGGATCGTATCGGTTGATGACTTCGGCTGCGGCGGAGTTGGTTATGGCTCGGTATGGAAAGTATCGAGTTGGTTAGGATAGGATTTCATGTGGGTCACGAATTTGAGTTGTTTTAGGAATGTGGGATACGTTCGTAAGGTGTTTGGAAGTCTTAAGATTGCTTCTATCTGCGTATAGAAGAGTCCTAAGTAGTTATGGAAAGTTTCGATTTGTGATCGGAGTAGGATTGGAGTCCTAGTTGAGATTGGGTTGGCCTAAAGGATGGTTATATAAGCAAGGGAAGCCAGAGCTCGTGTGTAGACGACTTTGGGGACTGTTACTCTTGTGTTCTATTGAATAAAATTCATAGTTTGAAGGAACTTTTGTGCCTTGTTCGTCCGAATTGTTCACTGTCATTGGATTTGTGGTTTCTGATCTACACGAGTTTCTTTGCAGCGTTCCAGAACTGTTTTTCTCGGGTAGGATAGATTGACCTTTGTTCGATCTTTCGATGATAACTTGAGTTTCTCTCGACAGATTTGAGTTATCCTTCTTTTGTTTTCTCCATGACTTGATTCTCACTGATATATATCACTTTTGTCACGGTGAAACATGATTATATTAGTCTCACACACGATTTCTTTAACAGATCGTTTTTCTACCGAAGGGGTTGGGATTTAATTGTTTCTGCTGCGTAAGATTTTTTAAATCTACCATTCACCCCCCCTCTAGTAGCTTTTCACGTTCTCTTCGATCCTACAATTGGTATCAGAGCCACGGTGCTCTAATCATTGTCATTTGCACGTGTTTTTGACTAATAATCATGGAGAAATACTCTGCCAAACCGTGTGTTTGCTGGAATTGATTTTCAGGTTTGGAAGGCACGCATGGAGGCTTTCATCCAGGCGCAAGGCTTTGCAATATGGGAGAAGGTGTACAAGCCTTATGAAGTGCCGACAAATGATCAAGTTACAGCTACAAATCTTAGAGATGTCAACAACAACAAGGCTCGAAACTTGATCATACAAGGATTAACTCAAAGCGACTTCGACCGTGTTGCATACCTTTGATCTGCATATGATGTGCGGAAAGCACTTTGTGACTACCACGAAGGATCCAACACGATCAAGGAGGTAAGGCAAGACATGTTCAGAAAAGAATACATGCGCTTCGAGATGCAACCCGATGAGTCAATTGATGATCTCTTTGTTCGCTTTAATAAAATTCTCGGCAACTTGCATAGCGTCAATGTTAATTTTTCAGATGTTCAAAATGCTAGGAAATTGTTAAGTGCATTAGACATGTCAATTTGGGAGATGAAAGTTACATCCATTTGTGAATGTACTGTCATGAGTACACTTACTTTAGATATGCTATATTCCAAGTTAAAAACTCATGAAATGGACATAATATCACGTAAAAACCCCAACAAGTCTACTGCTTTTGTTTCACAATGTGATATGCCTAGCTCCGGCCAATTATCATCTTCCAATACTCTTGCTTTGTCGTCCTCACTAACCCTGGAGCAGATCGAGGAATTTCCAGAAGAGGAGTTAGCACTAATCTCTACTAGGTTCTCAAAAGCATTGCAAAATGTGAGAACTAGAAGGAGAGGAAGCTTCGGACCTCAACGCTATTTTGAATGTGGTGAGATAGGACACTTTCGTACAGAATGCCCTAACCTTTCAAGTCCTACTACTCGTGAAGAAAAACAGAACAAGGTCAAGAGCACCTCTGGAAACCCCAACAAGAAAAAGAAGGGTACCATAGGATGCAAGATGATTAACAACTTCATCACTGCACTTCAAGAGCTCAGTTCAAGCGATGTAGACATTGAAAGTGATGAAGATGATGACGATCTGGCCAACTTATGCTTCATGGCGGGCAAAACAAGATCAAGATCAAGTCAGGAGGATGCATAACGCATTAGTGACGACGATGAGGTATGTTCTACCTGTAATCAAATGTGTGATGCAATTTCTCGTGCAACTATTATTGTTAAGAAAAAGGAAAAAAAAGCTTAGGGATAATGCTGCTAAAATTGAATCACTAGAATCTGAAATCAACCGTTTGAAAACCTTAATTCCTAGTGATGATTCTTGTCCCTCATGTGATTTAATCTATGAACAATAGTCCACACTAAGAACTGCACACTCCTCCACTCTAGATAGACTTGAACATGAAATTGAAAAGAACAAAAAGCTTGCTGCACTTGACACTGGAAACTTAAAAGATGATTCTTGTTCTACAATTGATTTGCATTGTTCTAGTTGTGATAATCTTGAAAAGAAACTAAAAGATGCTATGAATGAAATTTCAACATTGGATAATGCTTTACGTTCTCATGAAGTTAAATATTGTTCCAATTGCAAATTAAAAGGAAAAACTTCATGTGAAAATTGCCTTGATCTGTCCAATAAACTTGATAACGTGCATATGACATTAGATCAGTTTTGTAATGGGAATAAGAACCTAAACTTGCTGCTAAATTCTTCCAAGTCTTGCAAAGATAAAACTGGTTTAAGTTTTGATTCTCATGCTCATGCTAAGGCACATCCACCTAAAATTGTAAAGTTATTAGGAAATGGTTTGTTTCAAACAGTTCCTAAACAAAAAGAAGTGGTTTTCAAATCTGCAGGAGTGTTGTCTCATTTGGTTTCAAATAAAAATATTGCTTGCTCTTGTTATAGACTAGCTAAACAACAGAAAAAGGGAAAGAATGATTGCTAGATCTCATAACTTTCATGCAAAATTTGATGCACAAATTAAACCGAATGCCAGGAACATGCAACCTGCTGTTATAAGTCAAAAACATTCAAAGTTTACCTCCGGACCTTCTGTTTTTGCCTCCGGAGCTACTGATTTTTGTGCTACTCAAGTAACATCTTACAGGTCAGTAGTTAAGAGTAAAAAACTTCAAACTTTGACTCATAAAACTGCTGTTTTATCTCAGCTTTTGCATGTTTTTCTTGCTACCCGTCGTGTGACTCAGTATTGGATTCCTAAATGCATTTTAACTAACCCCAGTATTGAGTCATCGACGTATTGTGCTTCTATATAGGTTACATGCTTGAGGAAGGAGAACATTTGGATTGTGGATTCAGGTTGCTCATGCCACATGACAGGTAACAATGAATGGTTCTCCTCCCTCTCTTTTGTGTCACGTGTAGAGAATGTTACTTTTGCCAATAATTCTTCAACTCCTATAATTGCTAAGGGTTCGTTTAGAGTAAATGATCACTACACTTTGAAGGATGTTGCACTTGTCAAAAGTTTGAAATACAACTTGCTTTCTATTTCACAATTGCTAGATGAATATCTGGAATTTATCTTCTGTAGGATCGAAGAGCATGTGGGAAGCTACCAGAGGGGGGTGAATGGTAGATTCAAAATCTTACGCAGCGGAAACAATTTAAAGCTCATCCCCTTCGGCAAAAAAACGATCTGTTAAAGTAATCTTGTGTGAAACTAATCTAAACAGTTTTCACTGTGACAAAAGTGATAGATATCAGAGAGAATCACGTCACGAAGAAAACTTAAGAAGAATCACTCAAATCCGTCGAGAGAAACTCAAGTTATGATCGATAGATCGAACAACGATCAATCTGTTCTACCGAGTAGAAAACAGTTCTGTAATTCTGCAAAGAAACTCGTGTAGATACTAAAACACAAATCCAATGACTGTGAAATTTTCACAGATGATAGAAAAACAAGTTGTGAAGACAACACAAAAATAATCACGTCAATTGGATATGTAAAACTCGAGTTATGATAAAACCACCGATGAAATGTAGTACTGAACAGACAACTCGACGAGTAAAACTTGTCTGGAACAAGTTGGATGAACAAGGCACAAAAGTTCCTTTCAACCACGAATATTATTCAATTGAGAACAATAGGAACAGCCCAAAAGTCGTCGTGCAACCCCCTTCTGTTGCTTACACGAGTCTTGGCCTTCCCTTGCTTTTATAACCAGCCTGAAGGCCAACTCAACTCAGATCCTGATTCTGATCCTATCCTGATCACGAATCCCATCTAACCATAATTGCTCAAGATCTTCCTATACGCAGATAGAAACAATCTCAAGATTTCCTAACAGACTCGGAACACATCCCGTATCCCAAACACAACTCAACTTTCGTGCAGCACATGAAATCTACCATAACCAACTCGATATCTCCATATCGAGCCATAATTGACTTAGCCAGCAGCCGAAGTCTTCATCCAGTACGATCCGATCCTTCCAATCAGATCTTCCTTCCATAATCCGTCTCCAGAACCATGTTGTTAGGTCATGCACCGCATGCATACGTGCGAACACCTTCCTTCGACCTTCATATGCACTGCCCTTGATTCAATCATCCTGCGCGACCTCCTGACCCGCTCAACCACAATTCCTCCTGAACTTGGTTGTTGGAACCACATCTCCTCCCTGAGACTAGTCCAAGGGGTCCTATCACCAGCCATGACTTGAACTCAAGCAACACCTGCGCATGAATAAACAACCAATCCATACGAGCCCAAGTCCGCGACTTGACTCACGTCAGTTCCAAACACAACACCTTTTGTGAGCACCCCACATAAGCATGTTGCAAAACCATAGAAAAACGATATCAACCATATTCAACCAAAACGCACCAAAAACTTAACAAAGGAATACTAAGAAATCTTCCCAGAGATGTAAAGCAAGTACGAAACGTTGCATATGAAAAGCAGAGACACAACAGTCAAGTTCCGGACCTTGCCAGAGCAAACCGGAGCTTGAGCCGGAGCTTACCAAAACTAGTACAATGAAGCATCCGCCGGAGCTTACAAAACTAGTAGAACCTAGCGCTGGAGCTTACCAAAACTAGGCAGAACTAGTCAACCCAAAACCGGAGCTAGACAAATTAAGTCGAAGCTTAGCAAAAACATGTCGGAGCTATCAAAAACATGCTGGAGCTAAAGACAAAGCTCACCAGAGCTAACCAAAGCTAGTCGGACCTTGCCAAGAAGTCCGACCTAGCATCAAACGTACCCGGAGCTACCCAAGACAAGCCGGACCTACCGTCGGACCTTGCTGTATCTCGGAGCTTGGGTCGGATCTAGATAAAAAGGTGTTTTGGTGATATTTGAAACTTTTATCATCAAAGCCAAGTGTATTCACTACAAGCCAATGTATTCATCACACATAGGTCTCACAATCTCCCCCTTGATGAATGCATTGGCATCACCATTTAAAATCCGAATATTGTCTTATGCACATGAAAAAGTTTTGAGAAACAATTTAACAATTTCTCCCCCTTTGTCAATGAAAACAATTTCTCCCCCTTTGTTGATATCTCACCATGCACATATAATCTCTTCCTACACATTATCTCTCGCCCTTTCATACTTCTCCCCCTGAGAAGAATCATGCCAATGTGTGATTAATTTCTCCTCCTTTGACAATGTATTCAGCAAGTCATGAGAATATAAACAAATTATCTCTCCCATTTAGTTGTTATGAGCATATTATAACATATACATATAAACAAAGCTCATCCAAGTCATACTATCAAGTAACTTACACTATCACATCAATGAGATACATAAAGTAGTGTAAGCCACGCTAGAGATCAAATGTAATTTTCAATTTAAGCAAGTCATGATCTCACCAACTTAACTATTTCAAAACCGAAAAGCATGACACTAGTTGCTGCATTTTATTATTTTCCAAAGCATAAATTTAGATCATATGATATTTGCAAGAGATTATATGCGCATTTGCCTTATTCTAACCAACCAAGCCAAGCCTATGTCATTTGACAATCAGAAGCTTAAGGACATGGTTTTAGTCCTACACAACTTCTTCCAAGTTCATATCTAAGTGCAATGATAAGCCATCTCAAAAGAAGAAGTGCGATGCATGCATATTCTCTTGATCTTTTCTTAACTTATGTTTATTCATAAAAACTCAACATGTGAGTTGATTACTTGATTAATTCATTATGATTAAAAGCACTTGTGAACAAGTTCAAAACAGCAAGAAAGTTTGACTATGACCAGATTTAGTGTAAGTAATTATTCAAATTACTAGACATGGCAAAAACTACAAAATGTATAACACGAGTAATGTAGTAAGAACTTTCAGCATGTAAAAGGAATCACAAAGTCATATATGTATGAAATACTATGCTCATATTATTTTGATTTTAGATTCACATAAAGACTTCCCAAGTTTCAAAGCTCCCCCTCAATTTAAGCCATGAGGGTGCATAACCCCTATTTCACTATGAATGTAACAAAAACGAGTGAAATCCAAAGGTTTTGTAAAAATGTCAGCCAATTGTTGTTCGGTATCTACATGGTGATGCACAATGTTTCTTTTTTCAACATTATCACGGAGAAAGTGATACCTAATGTCAATGTGCTTTGTTCTCGAATGTTGCACGGGGTTTTTAGCAATGCAAATAGCACTAGTGTTATCACAAAAAAGTGAAACACTATCTAGATGAACCCCATAGTCCTTAAGTGTTTGAACAATCCAAAGAATGTGTGAACAAGCGCTCGCAGCAGCTACATATTCAGATTCGGCTGTGGATTGTGCGATTGAACTTTGTTTACTAGAGGACCAAGCAATAAGTGAGTTACCAAGAAAATGACAAGTACCAGAAGTACTTTTCCTATCAATCCTACAACCTCCAAAATCAACATCAGAAAAAGCTTTCAAAGTAACGGTTGAGGAAGAAGGAAGAAAAATGCCAAATTCTTGAGTTCCATGTAAGTACCTGAGAATTCTTTTGATGGCTTGACGATGTGAAACACGTGGGGAGGCTTGAAACCGTGCACAAAGACATACGTTGAATTGTATGTCCGGTCTTGAGGCCGTGAGATACAAAAGTGATCCAATCATGCTTCTATATTCTTTTTGATCAACTGATTCACCATCTTCATCAAGTTCAAGTGTTGTTGCTGTACTCATTGGTGTCCGAAGAGACTTGCTTTTTTCCATGTTGAAGCATCTTAGGAGGTCTTTTGTATACTTCATTTGATGTATAAAGGTACCCTCCTTGGTTTGCTTGATTTGCAGCCCCAAAAAGTACGTAAGTTCTCCCATCATACTCATCTCAAATTCTAAACTCATCATAGCTGAAAACTTGGACACAAGATCATGAGAAGCACAACCAAAGATAATATCATCCACATACACTTGAACGAATAATGAGTCATTGCCATGCTTAAGCACAAAAAGAGTTTTATCAACCTTGCCCATGGTAAACCCCTTTTCAAGTAAAAATGTTTTTAACCTATCATACCATGCTCTAGGGGCTTGTTTTAGACCGTACAAGGCTTTGGACAGTTTGTAACAAGATTAGGAAAATCTGGATTTTCAAAACCTAGTGGTTGCCTCACATAAACCTCCTCATCTATGTAGCCATTAAGAAAAGCACTTTTAACATCCATTTGATATAACTTGAAATCTTTAGATGCAGCAAAGGTTAACAAAATTCTTATGGCTTCTAATCTAGCAACAGGGGCAAAAGTTTCATCAAAATCTAGACCTTCAACTTGTGTGAAACCTTGAGCAACCAATCTAGCCTTATTCCTAATCACAACCCCATCCTCGCTTTGTTTATTTTTAAACACACATTTAGTTCCGATTGAAGTGTGACCTTGAGGTTGAGGTACAAGTTTCCAAACATTATTTCTTTCAAAATTTTCTAACTCTTCTTGCATGGCAATAATCCAAGATTCATTAGTGAGTGCGTGTGATATATCTTTGGGTTCAAAAGAAGCAACAAAAGAAGAATGAGCATTAGAGTTTGGATCACAAAACCTGGACCGTGTGACTCGTTCATGCAAGCTTCCAATAATCTATTGTGCGGGATGATCTTTATTAATCCATGGGGGAACATATGTATCACAAGTTTCTTCTTCATTAGGTTCATCACAGATTGATGAGCTTGTGGCTTGTGGTCGATCAGGACCAGCATCGGTGATAGCCGGAGCTTGTTCAATGTTCGAAGCTGGACACGTGTTAGCTTCGGAACTATCAGGTAGTATCACAAGCTCTTCTTCTTCTTCGAAAATACCCTACCCCTGAGGATATGGATCTGGTCCGGCAATACCGGAGCTAGTACCTGGGCTAGCTTCATCAAAAGAAACTTCACAAGTCTCCACAATTTTATTAGTTCCAAGTAAAAGCACACGGTATCCTCTAGTGTGAGATGGGTAACCAAGAAACATGCCATCTTCTAATCTAGCTTCAAATTTATCAAGATTACCATGTTTCTTAACAAAGCTTTTGCAACCAAAGACCCTAAGATGTGAAACATTAGGCATATGTCGAAACCGAAGCTCATATGGTGTCTTTTCTAGCTTCATACGCATGAAAATACGGTTTGAAACATAACAAGTTGTTGCAAGTGCATCTGTCCAAAATTTTCTAGGAGTTTGATATTCATCAAGCATGGTCCTAGCCATCTACACTAAGGTTCTGTTTTTCCTTTCTACAACACCGTTATGTTGAGGAACATATGGTGAGGAGAATTGGTGTTCTATTCCATGTTTAGTAAAGAAGTGATTGTGACGCCCGGTTCCGAAAACTGAACCAAGCTAACGCATATGTGTGCCCAGGATGTCCAACACACATACACGAGTGCAATCACAAAAGAGTATACAGAAAATTACCACAGAACAAGATTAATTATAAAATTTTATTTCACAAACCATATTATCCTCGAATACAAGCTCTAATGAATATTAATGACAAGTTCAACTAATGCAGCGGAAATAAACTAATTAAGCAACTAAGCAAACTAAGCAAAAGGGATAGCGCAGCTCCATGCAACACCACAGGCAAAGATGATGTAGACACGACCTAGATCTCCACATTATCGCCATTAAACTCACAATTCTGACCTGCAACTGTTGGGGGGGGATTGCAAGAGTGAGTACATGTCGTACTCAGCAAGTGTGGAAAGTATGACATGTGGCTGATTCAAATGAAGACAATGATAATGGCTAAGTGCTGAAAAGTACAGTAAAACCATTTGGAAAAGCAATGTATTACATGTATGTAAAGTAATCAAATCATAAACCATAATTAATAACATAGCACCAATCCATATTCCATATCCATCACCATCATACCATTAACCATCATCAATGCCATAGTTAATCCATAACCAGCCAATACCAGTACCAACCATAACCATCCCAAATCCTAATTTCCCTCTAATCATGTAGGACATCCAGGTGCTCTTAACTGGGAGCACGGCTATCATGATAGTTTTAATACTCTGCAGAGTTTGTACCACTTTACCCACGTGTTTGTGATTTCATCACCCGTCGGAGACTAAAGAACCTCCCTTATGCCAATTACACTTCCTTTGGTGTATGACCAAGCGATCACAAAATGGCCTTTACAAAGGGATTACTAGTCTATTCAGACCCCACTGAGGTTTCACCGGTGACGATGTCTCCAACTGAGCACATCTTCAACCAAGGGCCCCCTCTTGAGCCATTCGGATCCCAGGGTAGTCCCGCGAATCATCAACAAACCCAATCCAACTACCCCTTCCCTGAGCATCCTTAATGGTCCAAATAGCACTGACAAAGCTCTAATTAATCATCTACGCCGCACCCATACTTGGCCTCGTGGTTGCACTGTAGTCCTAGCCTATTCTCGCATGAACCGGTCCTTAGATCTAAAGCAAGCAAACCACCTTAACATCCAACTCATCCACATACCAGGCTTGCTTAGATCACCCATTACCATACCGTATTGACTAGTTCACATTAACCAAAATATCTTTAATGCATAATTAAATGTGTAGTGTTGTTTTCCCATCCCAATTAATTAAGCAAAGCAAAAAGGTAAAAATCCCTTCCTGACTCTCTACCATATATCCCAGGTGACAAGGGTGGTTAAACAAAGCTAGTAAACTTCCTATCATAGGATTCCCATCAAATTGACACAAGCATGCAATTTTGCAAACAAAACATTTATTTTGAAACAGGATCAATATGCTTCAAGGACACTTGCCTTGCTCCGGTAGATAGGGTTGCTCAAGCGCTTCGAAGTCTTGGTTCTGAAAATCCTCGTACACGAGCTCTTGAGCACTTCCCTCTACTCGTGATAACACATACAAGAAAATACATACAATTCAATATGATGCACACACATTAATCAACATGTGATGATATGCATGCATGCAAAGTACAATAATTGATTAACTACGGTTGTTTATTAATTCGATGCAACTAGTTCATACGTGTTAATATGAGTTTACGGGGGTTTTAGAGTGGAATAATGCTGCAAAAATAAAAAGATGGTGCGACTACGATCAAACTATGTCTATTAGATTCAATATGTCCGCTAAAATTCGCATCGGAAACGAATCCTACCGTAGATGTGACGGCTTCGAAGATCGCGGAACGAAGGTGATGCGTAGACGAAGTGGATGGCGCAACAGTCCTCCGGCGGCACGACGACGACGACGACGATCTCTGGCGGACGGCAGCGCCCTCCTATTTTTCTTCCTCTTCCTCCTCTTTTTTTTCTTCCTGGCGGCACCTCTGGTGTTCTCTCCTTTTTCCCTATCGGCGGCTAGGGTTCCTGGCTCTCGCGGCGTTGTTTTTGGCTATTTTTATATATTATTATATATATTTTTATTTATTTTATGTTTATATGTTATTATTATTTTTATACTTATTCCCTATTACAAGTTTTACGCTATTATTTTCCTTTTCTTCTTTTGCTACTCATATTTGTATATGTATATTTTATGTTTTATTATTTTTCTTTTATTCTATTAATATTTAATGCATGAACATGTATGCAATGCATGATGCGAAAATTGGGGGTGTTACAAACCTACCCCCCCCCCCTTAAAGTGAATCTCGCCATCGAGATTCGGCAGCGTGGAGAAAAGATGCGGGAATTCTACCTTCATGTCTTCTTCACATTCCCATGTAGCTTCGGCTTTTGTATGGTGTTTCCATTGCACTTTGCACCAACGAATCCTCTTATTTCTCGTGACCCTTTCCTTCACGTACAGGATCTTGATAGGTTGCTCGACATAAGACAAATCCTCCTGAAGTTCTAACTCGTCTATCGGTACTTGTTCTTCTGGCACCCTAAGACACTTCTTGAGTTGAGACACGTGAAACACGTCGTGTACATCGGAGAGATACGCTGGCAGCTCAAGTTGATAAGCTACCTCTCCTCGCTTGTCCAGAATCTTAAATGGCCCGATATAGCGAGGTGCCAGTTTTCCTTTGACGTTAAACCGTCGCTGACCTCAAATAGGTGACACTTTGAGGTATACAAAATCTCCAACTTTGAAAGTCAGACTCCTTCGCCTATTATCCGCATAACCCTTCTGTCGAGACTGGGCAGCCCTTAGGTTTTCCCGTATTATTTGAACTTGTCTTTCAGCATCTTGTAACACATCCGGACCAAATACTTGATTATCTCCTGTCTCATTCCAGAACAAAGGTGTCCTACACTTCCTTCCGTATAGTGCTTCATAGGTTGACATTTTCAAGCTGGCTTGGTAACTATTGTTGTCTGAAAATTCTGCATATGGCAAGCTCTTATCCCAACTTTTCCAATGCTTTAAAGCACAAGCTCTTAACATGTCCTCTAAAATTTGATTGGTCCTCTCAGTTTGTCCATCCGTTTGAGGGTGATATGCTGAGCTGAAATTTAACCTTGTACCCATAGCTTCATGCAGTTTCTGCCAAAACCTAGAGGTGAACTGAGAACCTCGGTCCGAGACTATTTTCTTTGGAACTCCATGTCGGCACACAATATGCTCCATATACAATTCTGCTAGCTTCGCGGTGGTATATGTGGTCTTGACAAGAATGAAGTGAGCTGATTTTGTCAATCGATCCAGGATTACCCAAATCAAGTCATATCCGGATTGTGTACGTGGTAATCCAACTATAAAGTCCATACCAATCTCTTCCCACTTCCACTCCGGAATCTTTAATGGCTGCAATAATCCCGCTGGCCTTTGATGTTCAGCTTTAACTCGTTGGCACACATCACATAACGCAACATATTCGGCTATGTCCTTTTTCATGCTGGCCCACCAATAGCATGTCTTCAAGTCTTTGTACATCTTGGTACACCCGGGATGAATAGAGTACGACGAGTCATGTGCCTCCTTTAATATTGTCTCCTGAATATGCTTTACATTAGGCACAACGATCCTCTTTCCAAGCCATAAGGTACCATGTTCATCCTCATCAAATCTGAATTCTCTCCCTTCTTCGGTCCTTTCCTTGATTCCCTTGATCTCCTCATCTGTGGTTTGTGCCTCTTGAATTTCTTGTTCCAAGGTTGGGTATAACTCCATCATCTTCGTCTCATTTACAAATCCGAGGTTCAACCTTTCAAACTCCTTACATAACTCGAATGGTAACTCTCGAACTGTGAGTTGATGACTTACTCCCTTTCTAATCAAAGCATCGACCACTACATTGGCCTTTCCCGGATGATAGTTGATCCCCAAATCATAATCTTTGATGAGCTCCAACCATCTACATTGCCTCAAGTTCAGATCCATTTGTGTGAAAATATACTTCAAACTCTTATGATCCGTATAAATTTCACACCTATGTCCAAGGATATAGTGTCTCCAAATCTTCAATGCGTGTACCACGGCTGTGAGTTCCAAATCGTGCGTGGGGTAATTCTGCTCATGTTTCTTCAATTGTCTTGATGCATAGGCGACCACTTGACCCTCTTGCATCAATAGACATCCAAGTCCTTGTCTCGATGCATCACGATAAATATCAAAACTCTTGCTCACATCCGGCAGTACCAAAACTGGGGCTGTTGTCAACCTCTTCTTCAACTCCTCAAAACTCTCTTTGCAAGCTTGAGTCCATCGGAAAGCCTTTCCCTTCATTAGCAATTCCGTCATTTGCTTGGCTATCTTGGAGAAGTCCTTGATGAATCGACGGTAATATCCAGCCATTCCAAGAAAACTCCTTATTTCCTTTATGTTTTGCGGTGGTTCCCACTTCATCACATCTCTCACCTTTCCGAGGTCAACCGATACTCCTCCTCCTGAGATTATATGACCCAAAAATGGCACCTCTTTCAACCAAAACTGACACTTGTTGAACTTGGCATACAATTGATGCTCTCTTAATTTCTGCAGCGTAAGCCTCAAGTGTTCCTCATGTTCCTTCTCATCCTTCGAGTAGATCATAATGTCGTCAATAAACACCACGACGAACTTGTCCAAGTACTCCATGAAGACCTTATTCATGAGGTACATAAAGTAGGCAGGTGCATTTGTGAATCCAAAAGACATCACGGTGTACTCATAAGATCCATACCGTGTCCTAAAAGCTGTCTTGGGTATGTCCGATGGTCTAATCTTCATTTGAAAATAACTTGACCTCAAATTAATCTTAGAGAAGACACAAGCACCCTTCATTTAATCAAACAAGTCTTCTATGCATGGCAAGGTGTACTTGTTTTTGATTGTTACCTCATTGAGAGCTCGGTAATCTACGCACATCCTTTGGGATCCATCCTTCTTGTCCACGAACAGCACGGGTGCTCCCCAAGGTGAAGAGCTTGGGCGAATGAAACCCTTCTCTAATTGCTCTTGAATTTGCTTCTTGAGCTCCGCTAATTCCATAGGAGGCATCCTATACGGCCTCTTAGCTATAGGTGCAGTTCCAGGTATTAAATCAATAACAAACTCAATGTCTCGATCAGGTGGCATACCTAGCAACTCGTCCGGAAAAACATCCAAAAATTCACACACCACCGGAATCTCCTCAATTGCGGCACCGTCCATATGATTCAACTCCAATTGCTTAGGTGCGGTTTGAGATGCTTCAAATTCTACGGTGATCCCTTCTTCGTTGGTCAACTTACCCATCTTCGTGGCACACTCAATAACTCCATTGTGCTTCCTCAACCAGTACATACCAAGTATAATGTCCAATCCTTGAGAATCCAAAACAATGAGGTTGGCAGAGAAGTCTACCCCCCTTATTCTAAGGCTTATTTTTGGACATACTATACTTGTCCTCATCTCTCCTCCAGGAGACTTAACCAATAGAGTAAACTTCACATGAGAGATAGGCAAACTATACTTGGCAACATACTTCGATGCAATGAATGAATGCGATGCTCCAGAATCAAATAACATAGTCGCGGGGTTGGAGTTGGCGATAAACATACCAATGACCACATCATCCGCTTGTTGAGCATCCTCCGTAGAGATATGGTTCACGTTGCCACGAGCGAAATTCCGTTGTCCACGGTTCCCTTGTGGCTCTCCTCCGTTACGTCTTGGGTTTTGCCTCGGTGCATTGCTTCCTTGACCAAGGCCTGACTTAGGACATTGATGCGCAAAGTGTCCAGCTTCTCCACAAGTATAGCACTTCTTAACTCCACCAAAATTATTGGGACGAGCTTGGTTTTGAGCATTTGCATTCGGGAAATTAGCACGAGGTGCATAAGGCATTGGAGGCCTAGGTGCTTGCATGACAGGGCACTGCTGCACAAACTGAGCTCGGCGCGGTGCAAATCCGGGGCGTTGAGCAGGCTCAGAAGAGCCGAAGTAAGGTGCATTGGGTGGTGCAAAGCGAGGGCGCACATTACTTCCTTGTTGTTGTCCTTGGTATGGTGCCTTCCTCTTGTTGTCTTGCTCCATCTCAGGAACCTTGTTCTCCACCACAATTGCTTTGTCCACAAGCTTCTGGAAATTGGCATAATCGCAATTGAGTAGTTGCACTTGGATTTCATTGTTCAAGCCTCTCATGAACAAATATTGCTTCCGGCTGTCCCGACTAACATCCTCTGGTGCATATCTTGAGAGTTGAGTGAACTTATTGAGATATTCACTCACGCTTGATTTTCCTTGTCTCAAGTTCTCTAATTCTTGCCTCTTCAAGATCATAACACCTTCCGGCACATAATGAGAATAGAAACTCTCCTTGAATTCCGCCCAGGTGATCCTCTCTTGATCCTCATGAGCATTGCATAGTAAATCCCACCAATCGACAGCTGCTCCAACGAGTTGATGAGAAGCATATAGGACCTTTTCTCGGTCACTGCATTAGACAATAGCAAGTTTCTTCTCCACGGACTTGAGCCAATAATCAGCATCCATAGGGACAGCAGCTTGAGCAATGGTTGGCGGCCTAGTCCTCATGAACTCTCCCAATCTATTATCAGGAGGCGGGGGTGGCGGTGGAGGCATGTGGGGCTGATTGTTGATGTTACTACCAGCCCGCAGCTGTCCCATAGTTTGTATCATGGTCTGCATGAGCTGGTTCTGCATAGCTAGTACCTGCTCGATATTGATGGCTCCATGAGCAGGTCCTTGTCCAGTATTGTTTTGAGGTACTCCATGGTTCTCCTCCTCACCATTGACATCCCTCTGATTGCGAGTCCTCACGATCTGAAGGAGAGCAATAGGTAAGAATTATGAAACGTCCCCAACTATATGCATCAAGGGATATGAAGCTAACCAACTAGCTATACTAGCCTAGATGGACATGGCAATGCTAAAGCATCCCAAAATCCTCTATTAAGCACACAAGCAAACAATATATATATAGCAAACAGCACACTAAGCAAAAACACATCGATTCCTGAGTGCTCATATGTGCTCTAAAGTGTCCATTCTATCTAGGCTGCATCCTACGGTCAACCTGTGGCTCTGATACCAATCTGTGATGCCCGGTTCCGAAAACTGAACCAAGCTAACGCATATGTGTGCCCAGGATGTTCAACACACATACACGAGTGCAATCACAAAAGAGTATACAGAAAATTACCACAGAACAAGATTAATTATCAAATTTTATTTCACAAACCATATTATCCTCGAATACAAGCTCTAATGAATATTAATGACAAGTTCAACTAATGCAGCGGAAATAAACTAATTAAGCAACTAAGCAAACTAAGCAAAAGGGATAGCACAGCTCCATGCAACACCACAGGCAAAGCTGACGGTATACACGACCTAGATCTCCACATTATCGCCATTAAACTCACAATTCTGACCTGCAACTGTTGGGGGGGGATTGCAAGAGTGAGTACATGTCGTACTCAGCAAGTGTGGAAAGTATGACATGTGGCTGATTGAAATGATGACAATGATAATGGCTAAGTGCTGAAAAGTACAGTAAAACCATTTGGAAAAGCAATGTATTACATGTATGTAAAGTAATCCCATCATAGACCATAATTAATAACATAGCACCAATCCATATTCCATATCCATCACCATCATACCATTAACCATATTCAATGCCATAGTTATTCCATAACCAGCCAATACCAGTACCAACCATAACCATCGCAAATCCCAATTTCCCTCTAATCATCTAGGTCATCCAGGTGCTCTTAACCGGGAGCACGGCTATCATGATAGTTTTAGTACTCTGCAGAGTTTGTACCACTTTACCCACGTGTTTGTCATTTCATCACCCGTCGGCGACTAAAGAACCTCCCTTATGCCAATTACACTTCCTTTGGTGTATGGCCAAGAGATCACAAAATAGCCTTTACAAAGGGATTACTAGTATATTCAGACCCCACTGAGGTTTCACCGGTGGCGATGTCTCCAACTGAGCACATCTTCAACCCAGGGCCCCCTCTTGAGCCATTCGGATCCCAGGGTAGTCCCGCCAATCATCAACAAACCCAATCCGACTACCCCTTCCCCGAGCATCCTTAATGGTCCAAATAGCACTGGCAAAGCCCTAATTAATCAGCTACGCCGCACCCATACTTGGCCTTGTGGTGGCACTGTAGTCCTGGCCTATTCTCGCACGAACCGGTCCTTAGATCTAAAGCAAGCAAACCACCTTAACATCCAACTCATCCACATACCAGGCTTGCTTAGATCACCCATTACCATACCGTATTGACCAGTTCACAATAACCAAAATATATTTAATGCATAATTAAATGTGTAGTGTTGTTTTCCCATCCCAATTAATTAAGCGAAGCAAAAAGGTAAAAAGCCCTTCCCGACTCTCTACCATATATCCCAGGTGACAAGGGTGGTTAAATAAAGCTAGTAAACTTCCTATCATAGGATTCCCATCAAATTGACACAAGCATGCAATTTTGCAAACAAAACATTTGTTTTAAAACAGGATCAATATGCTTCAAGGACACTTGCCTTGCTCCGGCGGATAGGGTTGCTCAAGCGCTTCGAAGTCTTGGTTCTGAAAATCCTCGTACACGACCTCTTGAGCACTTCCCTCTACTCGTGATAACACATACAAGAAAATACATACCATTCAATATGATGCACACACATTAATCAACATGCGATGATATGCATGCATGCAAAGTACAATAATTGATTAACTATGGTTGTTTATTAATTCGATGCAACTAGTTCTTACGTGTTAATATGAGTTTACGGGGGTTTTAGAGTGGATTAATGCTGCTGAAAATAAAAAGATGGTGCAACTACGATCAAACTACGTCTATTAGATTCAATGTCCGCTAAAATTCGCATCGGAAACGAATCCTACTGTAGATGTGACAGCTTCGAAGATCGCGGAACGAAGGTGACGCGTAGACGAAGTGGATGCCGCAACGGTCCTCCGGCGGCACGACGACGACGACGACGATCTCCGGCGGACGGCAACGCCCTCCTCTTTTTCTTCCTCTTCCTCCTCTTTTTTTTCTTCCTGGCGGCACCTCTGGTGTTCTCTCCTTTTTCCCTATCGGCGGCTAGGGTTCCTAGCTCTGGCGGCGTTGTTTCTGGCAAAAACCGACGGAGTCCTCGGGCTTTATATAGCCGGCGCGGAAGGCACCGTGGCCGACTCGGCCTAGGCGGCGCGCGGCGCAACGCAGTCGGGTCAGCGCGCGGGCGAGCGGCTGGCGTGGGATCGGGCAGCGTGCGGGGCAGGCGCGCTGGCTGGGCCGTTTGGCCTGGCCGGCGGTTGGTTTTTTTTCTTTTTTTTTCTTTTTCTCTTTTTTTTCTTTATATATATATATATACTTTCTTTTTTCATTATATTATTTATTTATTTTTTATATTTTCTTTTTGTTATTATTATTATTACATATTTTATTATTTATACTATTTTTTTATATATTTTCTTTTTATTTACATATATAAATATTATCATTAAATATATATTATTATATATATTTTTATTTATTTTATTTTTATATGTTATTATTATTTTTATACTTATTCCCTATTACAAGTTTTACGCTATTATTTTCCTTTTCTTCTTTTGCTACTCATATTTGTATATGTATATTTTATGTTTTATTATTTTTCTTTTATTCTATTAATATTTAATGCATGAACATGTATGCAATGCATGATGCGAAAATTGAGGGTGTTACATTGATCAAAGAATTGGTTTTTAAATTCAGTTCCATTATCACTTCTAATTGCTCTTAATGATCATGGGTGATCAACTAATAGTCTAAGAATTAAAGCCCTAATATGAGTAAAATCTTCATTCTTAGATTCCATGAAGTAGACACAAGAATATTTTGAATAGTCATCAACAATCACAAGAACATACCATTTACCTCCAAAGGATTGAATACGTGAAGGTCCTACGGTGTCAAGATGCAAAAGTTGACACGGTTCAGTTGTCATGTTTATTGTGAGAGGAGTATGTGAACTTGCAACCATCTTAGCATGTCTACACGAAGAGCATACAATATCTTTGTCTCCTGTGAGTTTAGGCAAACCACGTATGCGATCAAGAGCACTGACTCGAGTGAGGTGGTCAAAGACTACGTGACCAAGTCTACGATGCCAGAAAAATAAATCTTTTGAATCATTTGCAATGAGACACCTATGCTCAGAAGTTGACATATCAAAATCAGCTTTAAAAACTCTTCCAAAGCGAGACATGTTGACCAAAAGCTCACCTTTTAAATTTCAACCTTGCAGCAATTTTTGGTGAAAGTTATTTCCAAATTCTCATCAAGCAATTGAGAAACAGAAAGCAAGTTGTATTTCAAATTTTTAACAAGTGCCACATCTTTTAGAGTGTAGTGATCATTTACTCTAACCGAACCCTTATCAATTATAGGAGTTGAAGAATTATCGACAACAGTAACATTTTCTACATGTGACACATAAGAGAGGGAGGAGAACCATTCTCCGTTACCGGTCATGTTGCGTGAGAATCCTAAATCCACAATCCATATGTTCTCCTTCCTCAAGCGTGAAACCTACACAGAAGAACAATGCGTCGATGACTCAATACTGGGGTTAGTCAATAATCATTTGGGAATCCAGTACAGAGCCATGCGATGTCCAATAGAAACAACACGCGAAAGCTGTGACAAAACAGCAGGTTCATGAGTCAATGGTTGAGGTTTTCTGTTCTTGACAATTGATTTAGATGCTATTACTCGTTTAGAACGAAAACCATTAGCTCCGGAGGTAAAGGCAGAAGATCCAGAGGCAAAACCTAAAGTTCCGGAGGGAACATCAGAAGGTCCGGGAGCTCTCGAAGCTATCGGAACTACCGGAGCTGCTTTTGCAGATTTCTTACCAAAAGGTCCAGAAACTACCTTTTGAAATTTTTGACTCATTAAAGCAGGTTGCATGATTCTAATTTTAGGTTTAGCATAAAAGTTATGAGATCTAGCAGACTTTTTATCCTTTTTAATTTGTTTAGCTAGTCTATAACAAAAATCTACAACATGACCATTTTTATTACAATAAGTACAATGAAATTTAATTTTGTGATCATGTCTAGATGAGCACCCAACATTAGAAATAGAATTAGAAAGCACTCCTGCAGATTTAAAAATCACATCCTTTTGTTTAGGGATAGTCTTGATTAAACCTCTTCCAAATGATTTTACAATTTGAGGTGGATGTGTAATAGAATAAAGATGAGAATAAAAACATAAACCAGTTTTATCTTTACAAGACTTGGATGAATTCAATAGTAAGTTTAGATTTTTTGTTCCCAACGCAAAATCACTCTAGTGTCCTATTCATGTCATCAAGTTTCTTAGATAGATCTTGGTAGTTTTCACATTAAGTTTTTCCTTTTAATTTGCAATTTGAACAGTTCCTAACTTCATGAGTACGTAAAGCATTGTTCAGGATGGAAATTTCATTCATTGCATCTTTTAATTTCTTATCAAGAATATCACATGCCGAACAATGCAAATCATCTGTAGAACAAGAAGCATCTTTTAGGTTATTATCATTAAGTGCAACAAGCTTTTTGTTCTTTTCAATTTCTTCATCAAGTCTATCTAGAATGGAGGAGTGTGCACTTCTTAATGTGGACAATTGTTCATAGATTAAGTCACATGAGGGACATGCATCATCACTAGGAATCAGAGATTTTAACCGATTGATTTCAGATTCTAGTGATTCAATTTTAGCAGCATTATCCCTAAGTTTTTTATCCTTTTTCTTGACGATAACAGTTGCACGAGAAATAGCATCACACATTTCATTACAGGTAGAACATACCTCTTCATCATCACTGTTGTGTTCTGCATCCTCCTGACTTGATCTTGATCTTGTTTTGAATGCCATGAAGCATGTGTTGGCCTGGTCATTATCATCTTCATCATTTTCAAAGTCTATGTCACTTGAATTGAGCTCTTGAAGCGCGGTGATGAAGCTGTTAATCATCTTGCGTCCTATGGTACCCTTCTTCTTCTTGTTGGAATTTCCAGAGGAGGTCCGGACCTTGCTCTGTTTTTCCTCACGGGTAGTCGGACCTGAAAGGTTAGGGCATTCTGTACGGAAGTGTCCTGTCTTACCACATTCAAAACAGCGTTGCGGTCCGGAGCCTCCTCTCCTTCGAGTTCTCATATTTTGCAATGCTTTTGAGAATCTAGTAGAGATGAGTGCCAACTCCTCTTCTGGAAATTCTTCGATCTGCTCAAGGGTTAGTGAGGACAACAAAGCAAGAGTATTGCAAGATGATGATTGGCCAGAGCTAGACATATCACGTTGTGAGAAAAATGCAATAGACTTGTTTGGGTTCTTACGTGACAAGATGTCAATTTCATGAGTCTTTAGTTTAGAATAACGCACATCTAGAGTAAATGTACCCACGACAGTAGATTCACAGATAGATGTAACTTTTATTTTCCATATTGACATTTCTAATGCAGCAAGAAGTTACCTAGCATTTTCAGTATATGAAAATTTAACATTGACTCTACGCAGGTTGCTGAGGATTTTATTAAAGCGAGCAAGGAGGTCGTTAATGGAATCACCGGGTTGCATCTCAAAGCGCATGTATTATTTCTTGAACATATCCTGTTTTACCTCCTTGATTTTATTGGAGCCTTCATGATAATCACAGAGAGCTCTCCAAACTTCGTGTGCTGATCGGAGGTGTGCGACACGATCAAAGTCGCTTTGAGTGAGTCCCTGTATTATCAAGTTGCGAGCCTTGTTGTTGTTGTCGACGTCCCGTAGGTTCGTAGACGTAACTTGATCATTTGATGTCACATCGTAATGTTTGTACACCTTTTCCCATATCGCGAAGCCTTGCACCTGAATAAAAGCTTCCATGCGTGCCTTCCAAACCCGAAAGTCAATTCCGGGATAGACACAGGGTTTTGCGGAGTATTTCTCCATTATGATTAGTCAAAACACGTGCAAACTACAAAGATTAGAGCAACATGGCTATGATACCAATTGTAGGATCAAAGAGCACGTGGGAAGCTACCAGAGGGGGGTGAATGGTAGATTCAAAAATCTTACGCAGCGGAAACAATTTAAATCCCAACCCCTTCTGCAAAAAAACGATCTGTTAAAGTAATCGTAAGTGAAACTAATCTAAACGGTTTTCACCATGACAAAAGTGATAGATATCAGAGAGAATCAAGTCATGAAGAAAACACAAGAAGAAGCACTCAAATCTGTCGAGAAACTCAAGTTATGATCGATAGATCGAACAATGATCAATCTGTTCTACCGAGTAGGAAACAGTTCTGTAATTCTGCAAAGAAACTCGTGTAGATAATAAAACACAAATCCAATGACTGTGAAATTTTCACAGATGATAGAAAAACAAGTTTTGAAGACAACACAAAAAGAATCACATCGATTGGATATGTAAAACTCGAGTTATGATAAAACCACCGATGAAATGTAGTACTGAACAGATAACTCGACGAGTAAAACTTGTCTGGAACAAGTTGGACGAACAAGGCACAAAAGTTCCTTTCAACCACGAATTTTATTCGATTGAGAACAATAGGAACAGCAAAAAAGTCATCGTGCAACCCCCTTCTATTGCTTACACGAGTCTTGGCCTTCCCTTACTTTTATAACCAGCCCGCAGGCCAACTCACTCATATCCGGATTCTGATCCGATCCTGATCACGAATCCCATCTAACCATAACTGCTCAAGATTTTCCTATACACAGATAGAAACAATCTCAAGACTTCCTAACAGACTCGAAACACATCCCGTATCCCAAACACAACTCAACTTTCATGCATCACACGAAATCTACCATAACCAACTATCTCCATACTGAGCCATAACCGACTCAGCCAGTAGCCGAAGTCTTCATCCAGTACGATCTGATCCTTCCAATCAGATCTTCCTTCCATAATCCGTCTCCAAAACCATGTTGACACGTCATGCACCGCATGCATACGTGCGAACACCTTCCTTCGACTTTCATATGCACTGCCCTTGATTCAATCATCCTGCGCGACCTCCTGACAAGCTCAAACACAATTCCTCCTGAACTTGGTTGTTGGAACCTCATCTCCTCCCTGAGACTAGTCCAAGGGATCCTGTCACCAGCTTGTTGGAACCTCATCTCCTCCCTGAGACTAGTCCAAGGGATCCTGTCACCAGCCATGACTTGAACTCAAGCAACAGCTGCACATAAATAAAAAACCAATCCATACGAGCCCAAGTCCGCGACTTGAGTCATGTCAGTTTCGAACACAACACCTTTTGTGAGCGCCCCACATAAGCATGTTGCAAAACTACAGAAAAGTGATATCAACCATATTCAACCAAAACGCACCAAAAACTTAACAAATGAATACTAAGCAATCTTCCCGGAGATGTAAAGCAAGTACGAAACATTGCATATGAAAAGCAGAGACACTGCGGTCAAGTTCCGGACCTTGCCAGAGCAAACTGGAGCTTGAGCCAGAGCTTACCAAAACTAGTACAATGAAGCATCCGCTGGAGCTTACAAAACTAGCAGAACCTTGCGCTGGAGCTTACCAAAACTAGGCAGAACTAGTCAACCCAAAACCGGAGTTAGACAAAGTAAGTCGAAGCTTAGAAAAAACATGCTGGTGCTATCAAAAACATGCTGGGGCTAAAGACAAAGCTCACCGGAGCTAACCAAACCTAGTCGGACCTTGCCAAGAAGTCGGACCTAGCATCAAACGTACCCGGAGCTACCCAAAACAAGCCGGACCTACCGTTGGACCTTGATGTAGCTCGGAGCTAGGGTCAGATCTAGATAAAAAGGTGTTTTGGTGATATTCGAAACTTTTATCATCAAAGCCAAGTGTATTCACTACAAGCCAATGTATTCAGCACACATAGGTCTCACATCTTCAATAAAAATTGCTGCAAAGTTGTAGGTTCAAATAGTGAGCTTATTTTTAACATGTCTTGGTTTGGAAGAGTTTTTAAAGCTGATTTTGATATGTCTTCTTCTAAGCATAGGTGTCTAGTTGCTAGTGATTCAAAGGACTTATATTTTTGGCATCGTTGACTAGGTCACACAGGCTTTGATCACCTAACGCGTGTTAATGCTCTTGATCGCATACGTGGGATGCCTAAGC
The DNA here is from genome assembly GCA_036927565.1 of Tuctoria greenei. NCBI lineage: Eukaryota > Viridiplantae > Streptophyta > Magnoliopsida > Poales > Poaceae > Tuctoria > Tuctoria greenei. The sequence continues at coordinate 42,607,250 of JAYESD010000006.1, read as the reverse complement.
TTAAAGGGGACAAAGAAATTGTGTGCTCTTCTTGTAGACATGATAAGATGGTTGCAAGTTCACATACTCCTCTCACAATGATCATGACAACTGAACCGGCTCAACTTTTGCACCTTGAATCCATAGGACCTTCACGTGTTCAATCCTTCGGAGGTAAATGGTATGTTTTTGTGATTGTTGATGATTATTCTAGATACTCTTGGGTTTACTTTATGGCATCTAAGAATGAAGCTTTTAGTCACTTTAGAACTTTATTTCTTAGATTATCAATTGATCACCCAGGATCTCTAAAATCAATTTGAAGTGATAACGATACTTAATTTAAAAATCAATCTTTTGATCACTTTTGTGCTGAACATGGAATAGATCATCAATTTTCTTCACCATATGTATTTCAACAAAACGGTGTTGTAGAAAGAAAGAACAGAACCTTAGTTGAGATGGCTAGGACTATGCTTGATGAATATCAAACTCCTAGGAAATTTTGGGCTGATACGATTGCAACCGCTTGTTATGTCTCAAATCGTGTTTTCTTGTGCGCTAAGCTAGGTATAACACCATATGAGCTCCAATTTGGACATAGGCCTAGTGTCACACACTTTCGGGTCTTTGGCTGCAAATGCTTTGTTAAGAAACATGGTAATCTTGGTAATTTTGAACCTAGATCCATTGATGGCATGTTTCTTGGTTATCCATCTCATACTAGAGGCTACCGTGTGCTTTTACTTGACACTAACAAAATTGTCGAGACTTGTGAGGTGTCTTTTGATGAAGCTAGCCCAGGTACTAGCTCAAACATTGCAGGTACGGATCCATATCCGCAGGGGGAGAGTATTTTCGAAGATGAAGAAGAGCCGGTGATACTGCCTGATAGTTCCGAAGCTGACACGTTTCCAGCTCCGAACTTTGAACAAGCTCCGTCTACCACCTCTGCTTGTCCCGATTGTCCACAAGCCTCAAGATCATCAATCTGCAATGAACCTGATGAAAAAGAAGCTTGTGAGACATTTGTTCCCCTACGGATCGTAAGAATCATTCCACACAACAGATTATTTGAAGTTTGCACGAACGAGTTACACGGTCCAGGTTTTTGCGATCCAAACTCTCATGCTCATTTTGCCTTTGTTGCTTCTTTTGAACCCAAAGATATATCACACGCACTCACTAATGAATCTTGGATTATTGCCATGCAAGAAGAGTTAGAAATTTTTGAAAGAAATAATGTTTGGAAACTTGTACCTCCTCCTCAATGTCACACTTTAATTGGAACTAAATGGGTGTTTAAAAATAAACAAAGTGAGGATGGGGTTGTGGTTAGGAATAAAGCTAGGTTGGTTGCTCAAGGTTTCACTCAAGTTGAAGGTCTAGATTTTGATGAAACTTTTGCTCATGTTGCTAGATTAGAAGCCATAAGAATTTTGTTAGCTTTTGTTGCATCTAAAGGTTTTAATCTATGTCAAATGGATGTTAAAAGTGATTTTCAAAATGATACACAGATGAGGAGGTTTATGTCAAAAAAACCACCGGGTTTTGAAAATTCAAATTTTCCTAATCATGTTTACAAACTAGCCAAAGCCTTGTACGGTCTCAAACAAGCCCCTAGAGCATGGTATGATAGGTTAAAAACATTCTTACTTGAAAAGGGGTTTACCATGGGCAAGGTTGATAAAACTCTTTTTTTGCTTAAGCATGGCAATGACTCATTATTCGTTCAAGTGTATGTGGATGATATTATCTTTGGTTGTGCTTCTCATGATCTTGTGTTCAAGTTTTCAGCTATGATGAGTTCAGAATTTGAGATGAGTATGATGGGAGAACTCACGTACTTTTTGGGGCTGCAAATCAAGCAAACCAAGGAGGGTACCTTTGTGCATCAAACGAAGTATACAAAAGACCTCCTAAGGCGCTTCAACATGGACAAAAGCAAGCCTCTTCAGACACCAATGGGAACAACAACAACACTTGAACTTGATGAAGATGGTGAACCCGTGGATCAAAAAGAATATAGAAGCATGATCGAATCACTTTTGTACCTCACGGCATCAAGACTGGACATACAATTCAGCGTATGTCTTTGTGCACGGTTTCAAGCTTCCCCGCGTGCTTCACATCGTCAAGCCGTCAAAAGGATTCTCAGGTACTTACATGGAACTCAAGAATTTGGTATTTTTCTTCCTTCTTCCTCAACAGTTACTTTGAAATCTTTTTCCGATGCTAATTTTGGGGGTTGTAGGATTGATAGGGAAAGTACTTCGGGTGCTTGTCATTTTCTTGGTAATTCACTTGTTGCTTGGTCCTCTAGAAAACAAAGTTCAGTTGCACAATCCACCGCCGAATCTGAATATGTAGCTGCTGCTAGTGCTTGTTCAAAAATTCTTTGGATGGTTCAAACACTTAAGGACTATGGGGTTGATCTAGATAGTGTTCCACTTTTGTGTGATAACACGAGTGCCATTTGCATTGCTAAAAACCCCGTGCAACATTCTAGAACTAAGCACATTGATATTAGGTATCACTTCTCTGTGAAAATGTTGAAAAAGGAAACATTGTGCTTCACCATGTAGATACCGAACAACAATTGGCCGACATTTTTACAAAACTTTTGGATTTCACTCGTTTTTGTTACATTCGTAGTGAAATAGGGGTTATGCATCCTCATGGCTTAAATTGAAGGGGAGTTTTGAAACTTTGGAAGTCTATGTGTGAATCTGAACTAAATTAATTTTAGCATAGTATTTCATATATATATGACTTTGTGATTCCTTTTACATGCTGAAAGTTCTTACTACATTACTCGTGTTATATATTTTGTAGTTTTTGCCATGTCTAGTAATTGGAATAATTACTTACACTAAATCGGGTCATGATCGAACTTTCTTGCTGTTTTGAACTTGTTGCATGCTCACAAGTGCTTTTAATCATAAAAAATTAATCAAGTAATCAACTCACATGTTGAGTTTTTGTGAACAAATATAAGTTGAGAAAAGATCAAGAGAATATGCATACATCGCACTTCTTCTTTTGAGATGGCTTATCATTGCACTTAGATATGAACTTAGAAGAAGTTATGTATGACTAAAACCATGTCCTTAAACTTCTGATTGTCGAATGACATAGACTTGGCTTGGTTGGTTAGAATAAGGCAGATGCGCATATAATCTCTTGCAAATATCCTATGATCTAAATTTTTGCTTTGAAGAATAATGAAATGCAGAAACAAGTGTTATGCTTTCAGGTTTTGAAATAGTTAAGTTTGTGAGATCATGACTTGCTAAATTGGAAATTACATTTGATCTCTAGCATGGCTTACACTACTTTATGTATCTCATTTATGTGATAGTGTAAGTTACTTGACAGTATGACTTGGATGAGCTTTGTTTTATATGTATATGTTATAATATGCTCATAACATTTAAAATTTCTCTTTTAAACCTTGCTGAATACATTGTCAAAGGGGGAGAGATAATATGGTGAATTATGCAAGGGGGAGAAAAATGTATAGGGGGAGAGAGAAATTCATTTTTACCTCATTTGATTTCATGGTGTTGCCAAAGCATTCATCAAGGGGAGATTGTGAGACCTATGTGTGCTGAATACATTGGCTTTGACAATAAAAGTTTTGAATGATGCAATAACATCTTTTTAGCAAGGTCCGACCCTAGCTCCGAGCTTCTACAAGGTCCGACAATAGGTCCGACTTTCTTTGTCTAGGTTCGACATATTTTTGGGTAGCTCCGGTGAGCTTTGTCTTTAGCTCCGGCATGTCTTTGATAGCTCTGGCATGTCTTTGGTAAGCTCCGATATGTTTTGCTAGGTCCAACTTATGTTGGTTAGCTCCGACATGTTTTTCTAGCTCCAACTTTTGGGATGACTAGTTCCGACAAGTTTTGGTTAGCTCCAGCGCTAGGATGTACTAGCTTTGGTAAGCTCCGGTGCTAGGTTGTACTAGTTTTGGTAAGCTCCAGCTCAAGCTCTGGTTAGCTTTGGCAAGGTTCGAAGCTTGATCGTAATGTTCCTGCTTTTACTGTGAAATATTTCGAACTAGCTTTACATTGTTCGAAAGATTGCTTAGTATTCATTTGCTAAGTTTTTTGTGTGTTTTGGTTGATATGGCTGATATCGTTTTGATATGCTTTGCATCATGCTTATGTGAGGTGCTCACGTAAGGTGTTGTGTTCGGAACTGACTTGAGTCATGTCGCGTACATGGGCTCGTACGGATTGGTTGTTTGTTCATGTGCAAGTTTTGCTTGAGTTCAAGTCATGGCTGGTGACAGGATCCTTTGGACTAGTCTCAGGGAGGAGATGAGGTTCCAACAACCAAATTCAGGAGGAATTGTGGTTGAGCGGGTCAGGAAGTCGCGCGGGATGATTGAATCAGGGGCAGTGCATATGAAGGTTACTAGACGTCGAAGGAAAGTGTTTGCATGTATGCATGAGGTGCATGACGTGGCAACATGGTTCCGAAGATGGTTTATGGATGGGAAGATCTGGTTGGAAGGATCGGATCATATCGGTTGATGACTTCGGCTGCGGCGGAGTCGGTTATGGCTCGGTATGGAAAGTATCGAGTTGGTTATGATAGGATTTTGTGTGGGTCATGAATTTGAGTTGTTTTAGGAATGTGGGATACATTCCTAAGGTTTTTGGAAGTCTTAAGATTGCTTCTATCTGCGTATAGAAGAATCCTAAGCAGTTATGGAGAGTTTCAATTTGTGATCGGAGTAGTATTGGAGTCCTAGTTGAGATTGGGTTGGCCTAAGGGCTGGTTATATAAGCAAGGGAAGCCAGAGCTCGTGTGTAGACGACTTTGGGGGCTGTTCCTCTTGTGTTCTATTGAATAAAATTCATATTTTGAAGGAACTTTTGTGCCTTGTTCGTCCGACTTGTTCCAGACAAGTTTTACTCATCGAGTTTCTGGACAGCACTACCTTTTGTTAGTGGTTTTATCATAACTCGAGTTTTACTGATCCAATTGACATGATTCATTTTGGGTTGTCTTCACGACTTGATTATCTATCATCTGCCGAAATTTTACGGTCATTGGATTTGTGGTTTCTGATCTACACAAGTTTCTTTGCAGCATCCAGAACTGTTTTTCTCGGGTCGGACACATTGACCTTTGTTCGATCTTTCGATCATAACGTGAGTTTCTCTCGACGGATTTGAGTTATCCTTCTTGTGTTTTCTTCGTGACTTGATTCTCTCTGATATATATCACTTTTGTCACGGTGAAACACGTTTAGATTAGTCTCACACATGATTTCTTTAACAGATCGTTTTTCTACCGAAGGGGTTGGGATTTAATTGTTTCCGCTGCGTAAGATTTTTTAAATCTACCATTCACCCCCCTCTGGTAGCTTTTCACGTGCTCTTCGATCCTATAAAATCATATATGGGGTTTTTGTGGGACTGATAGGCAACTAATATTGAATGAGATAAGATTTGCTAATGAAGTTGTGGGAAGCACCGGAGTCAAAGAGGATGACTACGGGATGACCAAGGAGAGAGAACATACCGGTGAGTACGGGTGCGCCTTCCGGAACGTCCTCGATGGCGAGGTAGTGGACGTTGTTGATTCTAGTGGCTAGCTTCTTGGGCTGGTTGCGGGGCTGGTTTGCCCCTTGGTACGAAGATTGTCCCCCTCCTTGCACGGAAGGGAGGACGGAATCTTGGTGCACGCGGTAGAAGTAGAGGTGCATGCGGAATCATCTCCTGCTGCTACTGTGTATGAAAGCCGGTGTAGTTGAACTGGCGACCATGAAAGATCGGTGGTCGTGATGGCGGCTGCCACCTTTGGCTTGATGGTGATTGATACACCATTCGGTACTTCTGAGGAGCACCACCTCCGCTGTCCTGTGGAGCACTTCTCTTCTCCTTGTCAGAGGACAACTCCCTAGTAGCGTCCTCCTGCACGACCGTGGCGTTGACAATGTTGGTGAAGCTGTCGCGATTGAACAAAGCAAGCTTGCTTCAACTTGGGGTTCAAACCCCGGTAGAAGCACTCAGGCTTCCTAACTTCAGTACTCTCTTGGTCCTGAGCATACTAGGCCAGGTGGTTGAAGGTCTTGGAGTACTCGTAAGCACTCCTTCCTCCTTGCTTCAGCTCCATGAACTCTTGAAGCTTCCTCCTCATGATTCCGGAAGGTATATGATAGGCGAGGAACGCCTCCCGGAACTCCTCCCAGCTCACGACATAGTCCGCTGGTCGTGCGGCGAGATAATTCGCCCACCATGCACCAGCAGAACCCTGCAATTGTTGTGCCGTGAATAGGGTCTTCTACTGTTCGGTTATTCACAGCAAACCGAACTTCCCTTCTATGCAGCGGAGCCAGTTGTCCGCCTCCGACGGTTCATCGGACTCCATGAAGAGCGTCGGTTGCGTTGACATGAAGTCTGAGTATGAACTCGGATAGGGCTGTTGTGGACCCGCGTCTGGTCACCCCCTTGATGGGACGAATGTTGAACCAAGGTCCATAGCAACTCGGTTCGCTCATCGTGCGAGTCGAGCACTTCGGCGAGAACCTCAGCGAGACTCCTCGGAAGTTCGGGAGGTGGTGTTGGTGGAACTTGTTGCTGCGGTGTCGCAGCTTGCTCTCAGGTCGGAGTTTCGTCCTCACGACCACGGATTGAGCCTTCCATCTCAGGCGTTGAACGCATATGCACCATGCTGCATCCACATGGTGTAAAATCAGCAATATGTTCGTTTTTCCTTCATCCATTTCATATTACAGTGGTGCGAATATATTAGCAAGGAAATAAGTGCATAACATCCACATATATTAATAAAGTACAAACTTTATACAAGATATATTATCTCATGACCAAGTTTACAGTAGTGAACTCCAAAATAATGGACTCCCACTACGGAAGTGCATCTCTACTATACTTGGTCCCCATGAGACGTCATACACACCTTTTCATCTTATACACACCCACTACTATTTTTAATATGACACAAACATGGCCACAAAAAAAAACATGAGCATCTTCTAACTATACGTTGCCCCGTGATGGCAGGAGTGCTGCCCCATCCTACTCCGATACACCCTCTTCAGTGTACTCAAGTATCTCAGGATCTTCTTCGTCCTCGTCCTCAGGATTTGGTGCCACAGGTGCGGGTGCTGGAGCAGGAGCTGCTGCCTCACCCGCCATCAATGATGTCGTAGCAACTAGAGATTGCACATCAGCCTCTAGAAGAAACATTTTATAGTCTTCCAGTTCCTTTTGTGCATGCTCGCAACTGGCTTTCCAATCATGAGTCTCCTCCCTGGATTCATCCCGTTCTTGAGTCATCATACTCAACTGATCATCCAGCAGCTGCACCTCAAATTGACTCGCCTCCAACGCGCTTTCTGCGCAGTGCGTTTCCTGGCGAGCTTCCGATAGATCTTGAACAGCTCGGTGCCACTGATTCTATTAACGTTTAGACATCGACTGAGAGGAGCAATCATGGCTCTAAGTGAGTCATTGGCCCACTCAAAATGATCTCCTCGAATGATAGCTTTTTTCAAATCACCCATCAACCCTCCAATGCTAGCATGTTGTGTAAAGCTCACTTGAGACGATGATACTGCATATAACACCAAGATTATCTTGGGTACCTCTCCGTGAATGCCCTAATCTGCACTCATTCGACTTGCCCACTCATCACCAGCTCTACCGTCGAATGGAAAGAGCGCGAACGGGGTGCCCACCATATGACAATAATGAAGCTTGCAAAATCTCGTAATAGCAACTCTCGCGGCAAAACACCATGTGTCTTCCAACTGATTCCCTTTCACCTGGATGGAGAAAGGAGCCCATCCAATATATGACAGACCAGCGGGCACATCAACATAGATGGTGCATCTTGTCACACCTCCGTCATCGAATTCCCTGCCTTAATAGCTCGGTATGTCGCGATACCCGAACCGTTGAAGCTGCACTATTAACAACTCCAGAAAACCTTTTTGAATAGCACACGTCGCTAACACCCATCCGTTCGGTAAGTGTACCATCAAGTCCGCCATCTTTGGAAAGGATACTTGAACAATGAGAAGGTTTCCAACTTCCATTTAGTCCAAGAAAAATTTAAAGCTGGAGTAGTAATCACAGTCTGTTCCAGCTGACCTCCCTGTATAAATTCAAAATGTTCATACAGGAAATTTCAGAACCAGACGTTTGATTGAATACAAAAGTTGTAGTAGACTTTACGACGTTTCCATATTGTACTCATACAGCTCCAGGTGAGCTAGGAAGTAGAATTTATACAGGTTTAAAGTTGACCCATGTTTTCTGGAAATTTTGACAGAACCTCCCCTGTATATGTGGTTATTTCCACAATTTATACAGGTATATCATAACAATATATTGAGGTAATGACAAAATAAAATTTGTATAACATCAAGTTAACAATCCATAAGTAAAAGATTTCAGCCTTGAAAAAATTGTTATACAGGTATAGCGCGCAAATTCGAACCATGTGCAAACTGTTTCAAGTTCTGGTCTGCCAGAACCAAGTTTGCGAGAATATGAATTAAGCACAGTTACACCAAGATTCAGGCCATGAGTGCAATATAAATTTGATATAGGACTTCCTAAGATCTCCAGAAATATATATATGTGACATGTCACTATTCTGGATTGAGGTCTATCACTATCCAAACTTAACTGATGAACTGACTGGTTTTCACTAGTAGACCTGCAGTTCACTGTTTTGAACTCAAAATTTGATTTGACTCAAATTTAAATCAGGAAAAACTTTGAATAACAAATCTGCATATCCCCTTCTACCCTTTCCAGATATGTATCACAATAAGGCAGGAGATTTTTCTACAGTGAGTTATGGCAAAATGACAGAGACTGGTACAATGGTATGGTCATCTGGAGCAGTTTAAATATAGTCCAAATTTCAACAGACTATCTAGCTTTTCTGCCTTGATGGTCAACAGAAAAGTTGTAGAGGTATTCAAGAGCTTTCCATCCATATAGCATAACGCTATGTTAATTAACAACTAACCAATATCATAATCTGGCAAAGTTGACGAAACTTCTGCCAGAAATTAAGAATCTTGGTTCTAACCCTTTGTCGAGCCAATAATCAATGACACAAGTCCAAACATACCAGCAACCGATAGTTGGACTTCAAACACAATGCATCCATTCTGTCGTTGGGGATGGTCAAGTATCAAATTTGATACTGATGGTACAACGTGCCTTACCAAAGAAAATTCTAACCGGTATATCCGGATACGTTTATAGTTGACCTTTGTATCGTTCACTCGCAAACGTGTTCTACACGGGTTGCTACCGTAGTCAGTGTAGCTGCCAAAGATAAACAATCCACTTTCACATCTGCACACCACAATGGCGGTTCGGGGAAAACATGATAAGCAGCAATAATATATATGAAAGTAAATGCATACGACTCTGGTATGAGTCGCCCTCGAGCGATGTCATGTCTTGAGGTACATGGCTGTACTACGTCTGTATAGTGAAGAGTCCCGCATGAACCGGCTTATACACGCTCTGGCATACGTGTTTCGCATGCTCCCATAGAACATGAATAGTTCTAGAGATGCATACTATCGGATTATCCACCATCCGACGGGGGCTCCCACTAATTTTGTGTCCTAAGGTACCGCGTGTCATATGTTCTCAGAAACATGAATAGTTTCAAAGACTCATATTAACTTTCCATGCAAAGGCACGGAAATATCACATACCACTCCTCGTATGCTGAGCTTACCGAGATTGATCCGCTCTCAGTGGCATACCTTACCTCTTATCTGACGTCAGAGCATCGTTACAGAAATAATAACACATAAGTTAGTTTACCACCTTTATATTTTATACTAATAATACTCCTTATAGGGGCGTATAGCTAATTCGTCACTCATATAATCCTATGTTTTTGAAAATATGCTCTTTTCAAGCACACTGTTCCCAATGATGCACTGATACCATGTTGTAGGGACCAGAATCCCGACATCCAAGGATCTCATCGGGTGGTGTCGTGCGATGCAACACCCAACAGTATACAAGAAAAGAACGAGAATAAAATACAGTACCAAGTCTTGATTTATAAACACAATAGAAGTTTTACAATACTAAGCGGAAAGAAAAGTGACCTATACATCACAGCTACGCTCTCGGCACTAGCTATGCAAAAGCAAAGTCATCCATGTCCTAGATGCTTCGCACTAGCAACACCAAACTTACGGCGGCGTGCAGGGCTCCCACTCGGCTGTAAACCCTGGAGGGGGTGCAGCCTCATTGTCGAACCTGTCATCAGTCATATAATTTGCAAAAAACTTGTTAACTGCAAACGTGAGCTTAAGGCTCAGCAAGACTAACCCGTCTCACTAGACATATGCAAGGTGAATACTAAGCATAGGTAAGGTAAACAGTAAAGGACTCGCCTACAAGTGGATCCTTAGCTTTCAAGTTATTATCAGCACCTTACCAACTAAATGAAAATAACTTTATGTAAAATTCCAGTTTTTCCTTAAATAAAAAGTTCAGTTACCAGTTTGTTTTCAACCATAGTGGAGATCAATTATGGTTGTACACATGAACTTGATATCATCAAAAATCTTTCTTTAACTCATACTTAAATTTTATTATCATAGGGGTCGGACATCACCAATGACCCTAGGATAAATCAAGTGATCTCTCTGCAAATTTGGAATTTAATGAATGGAAATTTGCTAGAGCAAAACAATATACAGTACAAAATATATTCAATTTATTTCAAAACTCGAATATAGCTACTGTACATTTAGGCCCTGTCAAAATATTCAAATCTGAGGATATACATTTTTCCATGGCCTCATAATATTCCAAATAGCCTTCCTGCAAAGTTTCATTATTTTTGAATTTCATTTGCTATTTTATTTGAGACACTTAGCAAATTAAAGTAAAATTCAAATCTGAATTTTCAAATTTGTTCAAAAAGGTTTGAACATAAGATCTGAGGACATCACTGTGGTCAGCATATTTCATCTGCCATACCCACGAAATTTCAAGATTTATGGAGCTGATATTCTATTCTTATTTAAATTTACAAAAGTGCTAAGGGTATGAGTATGACCAGTGGGTCCCACCTGTCACTGGATGAGGAAGGCCAAACAGAGGCGTCGCCGACCTCTGCTGCGGCACTTCTCCGCTCGACACTGCGATTCTGCATGCCGCCACAGCGATGGCTTGGCCCAAGCACCGAAGTACCGCTTCCCAGTTGGGTCATCATCTTTAAGAGCCCTCCCTCTCGTCCTTACCCTCTCCCACGGTGAAAAACCATCGACTTTTCCCTCCGCTCGCACGCCGCCGACCTCCCCTTAGAACTCCGACGATAACTTTCCATCTAGCCAAGGATCGATAGTGAGTTCTTCAGCAAACTTGTTCACAACTTGCTTGCGCACCTTCTCCATATTTTGGTTTGGTGTTTCATCACCCGGTTGTGCGGTATTCTGCAGTTTTCCAACGACCACGGGACGAGCGCCAATAACAGCCCCTGCTCCACCGTCGACAAGCCGGAGGAAGCCTCTACAAGCCTCGACTTCTATAAGAGAAAGGTGTGTTATCACGCCTTACGCCTGCTCACCAAATTTCAAGCCATGCCATGCCTTGTAGCGTTCTTATTTCCATTTTTCCCCATGTTAGTTCATACCTATGTCTCTAGGTTAGGGATTTAATTCGTTTTCTATGTCTAATAATTTTTGGCAATAGTTAAGGGATAGTTTACCCATCTCCCTGTGAACACTCCAGATCAAATAGATTTGGAAAGCATAGAGTGTTGACCGAGATAGCCGAGTTTTGGTCGTCGCCGGTGAAAAAGCAACAGTTCCCGGCCGTTTCTCTCCTTCCCTAGTTCTAGTTCATGATACTCCAGGTATGAGGAAGCTTTTGGACAAGAAACCAAGGATTGTGAGCTAGAGATGAGAGAGTTCCACCCTGTCCGAGCCGCTGCCGCCGCCGTCGCACCACTGGTTCCAGCCTTCGGTAAGCTCAAGGGACACCACCGACGTGCTCGACGTGGTGGAAAACCCCCTGGTGAAAAGTTTGGCTAAGTTCGGCGCACGGGAAAGGCCAGCGGCGAGGTCGCCAGTGATCCCCAACTGCGAGCATCGCCATCACGCGCCAGCCGCTGTGGGGAAGACAAAGACGCCGGGCCCCGCATGTCAGTCGCTCGGCAAGTGGAGAAGGATCAGCTGTGACCCGGATATGGTGCAGCTACGCGGGCGAACCTCGTGGATCTTGGTGCGGCCCATCTCTGATTGGTGCATTTAAATGAAGTGGGACCAGCCGCTTTATTTAAAATTTTCCATTGGAAAATAATTCTAGGATTCAATCAAACTTCTAAAATTCATTACTCCTGGTAGATTTGCTTAAAAATTTCCAAAAAAATTCTGGTAGACTCATATCAATATAAAATTTGCAGTGGTGCGATTTTAGGACTTGAAACTCCCAGAATTTGTATAATTAATTCCTTTGAGCTAACTGCTTGGGAAATCATCTAATCCTGTTATGCTAATTGGAAAATTTCCAATGTTGGTCAGAACATCCCTAACAATACACTTGATCTCCAGTAAAAATTTCAAGTTCATTGGACCTTATGAACTAGGTTTATCATTGATCCAAATCTCTATGTAATTGAAAAATTGGGAAAAATACAGAAAACATTTCAGAAATTCTCCCAAACTTGTAAAATCAATTTCTCTCTGTAGGAAGATTAGAAAATTGTGAAACAAATTTTTATAGAACCAGTGAGACCTCCTCTTCATGGTACAATCACTGGTAGCCATGATTGACCTCCAGAATTTCAACCAAAATTAAGAGAAGGTTATTACTTGCCATAATTTTAGAGACAATTGATCATCTCCTGTTCTTTTCAAGAGTCTCCATTTTAGTCCCTAGTATATACCAAAAAGTTCCAAAGCCAATTAAGATCATTATATTATTTGATCACAAGATATTAGCTTGTGACCTTACATATTAATTATTTTCAAAGTCATTCATATACAGTATATGCATATCGTGTAGTAACTGAGGTCGAGGAGCAGCCGGAAGCCTTGGAAGTCCATCTGCCGAAGACTATCATAGACCCAAACTCGTTTTCAGGCAAGCCCCAGTTTGCATTTAAGTTTCTTACAGTGTCTTTGTAGTTTTCATTCACCCTACGTCTTCAGATGTTTGTGCATTATGTTTAAGGTGTTTGACATCCACTTGCATGACCAACAAATCCATGGAGTATTGGGTAGGTCTACAGCCCGACGAGTAGAAACCACAATTCTTATGTTCATAGGAATTGAGTAGTTGGAATCTACGCATGAGATAGGATTTTGTCACACGGATGAAGGGGATCAAGAAATGGTTTATGAATATGAAATTGAGACCGAGCAGTGGGTAGGATGCAGTGAGATGTGGTCTCACGTGCCTAGCCCTGCTTGTGTCGATTGAGGACTGATCCGTGTGCGGCCCTGCTGGACATGTTTGAACAGTACCGGATGCATACTGGGCATATGGAACCCAGGAAACCGATGTAACTTCATATCTAGAATGTCTAGGCATAGCCCATTGTCGATAGGGGTGGGCTGAGAGTAGTAAGGTGTAAATTTGCCGGCGGGCACAGCCACGCTCTGTGCAGGAATCTTATGCCCACGATGGTGGGACCGGTTCGACGTTTGAGTTCTCTCGTGAGAGGTTGTTGCATATGACGTGGTGAGGAGCACGGCACGCTCCTTAGGCATGGGTGTAAGTGATGTATTATTCGGGTGTGTCCTGATTGCAATCACTGTCCCTCGCGGTAATAGAGCACCACTTGTTTTCCGTGTCATGACGTAGTAAAATATTGAAGAAGTCAGGAGAATATGATGTATTGAGTTATATTGTTATGGAACTTGATTTTTGTCCAATATGATCACTAAAGTTACTTTCATTAAACTGGTAAGCTGCTGATAATAACTTGAAAGCTAAGAATCCACTTGTAGGCGAGTCTTTTACTGCTTTACCTTACCTATGCTTAGTGTTCACCCTGCATATGTCTAGTGAGACGAGTTAGTCTTGCTGAGCCTTAAGCTCACATTTGCAGTTAACAAGTTTTTGCAGATTATACGACTAATGACGGGTTCGATGATGAGGTTGCACCCCCTCCAGGGTTTACAACCGAGTGGGAACCCTGCACGTTTACATAAGTTTGTTGTTGCTAGTGCGAAACATTCAGGACATAGATGACTTTGCTTTTGCATAGCTAGTGCCGAGAGCGTAGCTATGATGTATAGGTCACTTTCCTTTCCGCCTAGTATTGTAAAACTTCTGCTGTGTTTATAAATAAAGATTTGATATCATATTTAGTCTCGTTCTTTTCTTGTACACTGTTGGGTGTCACATCGCACGACACCACCCGATGAGATCCTTGGATGTCGGGATTCCGGTCCCCACAGCATGGTATCAGAGCCAGGTTGGGAACAGTGTGCTTGAAAAGAGCATATTTTCAAAAACTTAGGATTATATGAGTGAGGAATTAGATATATGCCCCTATAAGGAGTATTATTAGTATAAGATATAAAGGTGTAAACTAACTTATGTGTTATTATATTCTGTAACGACGCTCCAACGTCAGGTAAGAGGTAACGTACGTCACAGCAAGCGGATCAAATGCGGTAAGCTCAGCATGCGAGAGGTAGAATGTTATTTTTTCCGTGTCTTGGCATGGAAATGTTAATATGAGTCTCTGAAACTTTCCATGTTTCTGAGAACATATGACATGCGGTACCCCAGCGTGCTTCAAAGTTCGTGGGAGCCCCCGTCGGGTGGTGGATAACTCGATGGTATGCATCTCTAGAACTATGCATGTTCTATGGGAGCATGCGAAACACGTATGCATGAGCGTGTATAAGCCGGTTCGTGCGGGAGTCTTCACTGTACAGAGGTTGTACAGCCATGTACCTCGACACATGACATCGCTCGAGGGCGACTCACACCAGAGTCGTATGCAATTACTTTCATATATATTATTGCGACTGCTATCATGTTTCCCCGAACCGCCCTTGTGGTGTGCAGGTGTGAAAGGGGATTGTTTGTCTTTTGCAGCTACACGGACTACGGTAGCGACCCGTGTAGAACACGTTTGCGAGTGAATGATACTAGGGCCACCTGTAAACGTATCCGGATATACCGGGTTAGAGTTTTCTTTGGTGAGGCACGTAGTACCGTAAAAGGACAGACCCAGTGCAGAAGCTCCCATGCGAGGTGGGGTCTGGGGAAGGATTATACGAGGCCAGTCTTACCCCCGCAATGTGTAGTGCGGAGAGACGGCATCGAACCCAGGACCTCTTGGCACCAGTGGGATGACTTCACCACTGCACCAGGTCTGTCCCTAAACCCTAAACCCTTTGGTGAGGCACGTAGTACCGTCAGTATAAAATTTGATACTTGACCATCCCCACCAACAGAATAGCTGCATTACGTTTTGGAAAGTCCGACTATCTGATGCTGGTAGGTTTGGACTCCGCAAAATGGGTTTCGACTCAGCACAAGGGTTAGAACCTTGATTCTTAATTTCTGGCAGAAGTTTGCTCAACTTCGCTGTATTATGATATTGGTTAGTTGTAATTAACATAGGGGTATGCTATATGGATGGAAAGCTCTTGAAGACCTTTACAACTTTTCTGTTGACCATCAAGGCATAAAAGCTTGATAATCTGTTGAAATTTGGAGTATATTAAAACTGCTCCAGATGATCATACCATTGTACCAGTCTCTATATTTTTGCGATAACTCACGGTAGAAAAATCTTCTGCCTTATTGTGATACATACATTGAAAGGGTAGAAGGAGATCTACAGATTTGCTATTCAAAGTGTTCCTGATTCAAATTTGAGTCAAACCAAATTTTGAGTTCAAAACAGTGAACTGCAGGACTGCTGGTGAAAACCAGTCAGGTCATCTGTTAAGTTTGGATAGTGACAGCTCTCAATCCAGAATAATGACATGGTCGCGTATATACATTTATAGAAATCTTAGGAAGTCCTCTAACAACTTTATATTGCAGTCATGGCCTGAATCTTGGTGTAACTGTGTTTAATTCCTATTGTCGCAAACTTGGTTCTTGCAGACAGAACTTGAAACAGTTTGCACATGGTTTCAAATTTGCGCGCTATACCTGTATAACAAATGTTTCAAGGCTGAAATATTTTACTTCTGGATTTTTAACTTGATGTTATACAATGTTTATTTTGTCATTACCTCAATATATTTTTATGATATCCCTGTATAAACTGTGGAAATAACCACATATACAGGGGAGGTTATGTCAAAATTTCCAGAAAATTTGGGTCACCTTTAAACCTGTATAGATTCTACTTTCTAGATCACCTGAGCTGTATGAGTACAATATGGAAAGTTTGTGTAGTGTACTACAACTTTTGTATTCAACCGAACCTCTGGTTCTGACATTTCCTGTATGAAAATTTTGAATTTATACAGGGAGGTCAGCTGGAACAGACTGTGATTACTACTCCAGCTTTAAATTTTTCTTGAACTAAATGGAAGTTGGAAACCTTTTCATTGTTCAAGTATCCTTTCCACAGATGGTGTCCTTGATGGTACACTTACCAAACGGATGGGTGTTCACGACATGTGCTCTTCGAAAAGGTTTTCCGGAGTTATTAATAGCGCAGCTTCAATGGTTCGGGTATCGCAACATACCGAGCTATTGGGGCAGGGAATTCGATGACGGAGGTGTGACAAGATGTACCATCTATGTTGATGTGCCCGCTGGTCCGTCATATATTGGATGGCTCCTTTCTCCATCCAGGTGAAAGGGAATCAGTTGGAAGACACGTGGTGTTTTGCCGCGAGTGTTGCTATTACGAGATGTTGCAACCTTCATTATCGTCATACGGTGGGCACCCCGTTCGCGCTCTTTCCAGTCGACGGTAGAGCTGGTGATGAGTGGGCAAGTCGAATGAGTGCAGATTATGGCATTCACGGAGAGGTACCCAAGATAATCTTGGCGTTATATGCAGTATCATCGTGTCAAGTGAGCTTTACACATCATGCTAGCATTGCAGGGTTGATGGGTGATCTGAAACAAGCTATCATTCGAGGAGATCATTTTGAGTGGGCCAATGACTTAGTTAGATCCATGTTTCTCCTCTCAATCGACGTCTAAACATTACAGAGAATCAGTGGCACCGAGTTGTTCAAGATCTATCGGAAGCTCGCCAGGAAATGCACTGCGCAGAAAGCGCGTTGGAGGCGAGTCAACTTGAGGTACAGATGCTGGATGATCAGTTGAGTACGGTGATTGAAGAACGGGATCAATCCAGGGAGGACACTCATGATTGGAAAGCCAGTTGCGAGCATGCACAAAAGGAACTGGAAGACTATAAGATGTTTCATCTAGAGGCTGATGAGGAATCATTAGTTGCCACAACATCATAGATGGCGGGTGAGGCAGCAGCTCCTACCCCTGCACCCGCACCTATGGATCCAAACCCTGAGGACGAGGATGAAGAAGATCCTGAGATACTCGAGTACACCGAAGACGTATCAGAGTAGGATGGGGCAACACTCGTTCCATCACGGGGCAACGTATAGTTAGTAGTTGCTCGTGTTTATTTTGTGGCCATGTTTGTGTCATATTAAAAATAGTAGTGGGTGTGTATAAGATGACAAGGTGTGTATGACGTCTCATGGAGGCCAAGTATAGTAGAGATGCACTTCCGTAGTGGTAATCCGTCATTTTGGAGTTCACTACTGTAAACTTGGTCATGAGATAATATATCTTGTATAAAGTTTGTACTTTATAAATATATTATTGTTATGCACTTATTTCCTTGTCAAAATACGCACTACTGTGATATGAAATGGATGAAGGAAAAACAAACAGGTTGCTGATTTTTAAATCATGTGGATGCAACATGGTGCGTACGCGTTCGATGCCAGAGATGGGAGGATCGAGCCATGGTCTTGAGGACAAAACCCCGACCTGGGAGCAAGCTCCGACACTGCAGCAACAAGTTCCACCACCTCCTGAACTTTTGAGGAGTCTCGCGGAGGTTCTCGCCGCAGTTCTCGGCTCGCACGAAGAGCAAAACGAGTTGCTACGGACCTTGGTTCAACATTCGTCCCTTCAAGGGGGGCGACCAGATGAGGGTCCACGACAGCCCTATCCGAGTTCATACTTGAACTTCATGTCAACACACCCACCGGTCTTCATGGAGGCCGATGAACTGTTGGAGGCAGACAACTAGCTCCACTCCATAGAAGGAAAGTTCAGTTTAGTGTTATTAATCGAACAGCAGAAGACCCTGTTCGCGCCATGACAGTTGCAGGGTATTGCTGGTGCGTGGTGGGCGAATTATCTCGCTGCACGACAAGCAGACTATGTCGTGTGCTGGGAAGAGTTTTGGGAGGCATTCCGCGCCTATGATATACCTTCCGGGATCATGAGGAGGAAGCTTCAAGAGTTCTTGGAGTTGAAGCGAGGAGTGCTTACGAGTACTCCAAGACCTTCAACCACTTGGCCCAGTATGCTCAAGACCAAGTGAGTACTAAAGATAGGAAGCATGAGTGCTTCTACCGGGATTTGAACCCCAAGTTGAAGGACAAGCTTGCCTTGTTCAATCGCGGCAATTTCAACGACATTGTCAACGCCACGATTGTACAGGAGGACGATATGAGGGAGTTGTCCTCTGACAAGAAGAAGAGGAGTGCTTCGTAGGGCAGTGGAGGTGGAGCTCCTCAAAAGCACCGAATGGTGTATCGATCACCATTCGGCCAGAGGTGGCAGCCGCCATGGCAACCACTGATGTTTCGTGGTCGCCATTCAACAACGCTGGTTTTTGTCTGCAGCAGCAGTAGGGGATGATTCCGCATGCACCTCCACCTCTACCGCGTGCACCGGGATTCCGTCCTCCCTTTCGTGCCGGTCGGACCCTGTACACGTGTTTCACGTGTGGTCGTACGGGGCACTTCGCCAAGGACTGCCCGCAGGACAGGCAGGGCGGGGGACAGTCGTCGTACCAGAGGGCATACCAGCCCCGCAACCAACCCAAGAAACTAGCACCGAAACCCGGCAACGCCCACCACCTCGCCATCGAGGATGTTCCGGAAGGCGCACCCGTGCTCACGGGTACTTTCTCTCTACTTGCTCATCCTGTAGTCATATTATTTGACTTCGGTGCCACCCATAATTTCATTAGCCAGTCATATCTTATAAGGCATCAATTACCTATCACTGCCACATAAAGTCCATATTTGACTTGCTCTCCGGGTGAGAAAATAGTAGCGGACATGAAAGTCCATAAAGCACAACTTAAGCTGGGTGGGAATATCTATCCGACCTCTCTAATTATATTAGAAGGTCAAAAGCTTGATGTCATCTTAGGGATGTCGTGGCTGCACCATCATGGTGCTGTTTTTCACATCGTTCCACGTGTGGTCCATCTAAACTCTCCACTGTATGAACCACACGCTCTCATTTTAGACCGCCTTATCCAAGAAATTCCAGCCACCTATAACACGAAAGCCACAAAGCTTGAGGACATTCTTGTGGTGCATGAATATCCGGATGTAGTTCCCGAGGATCTTCCTGGTATGCCACCAGAAAGAGATGTCGAGTTTAAGATTGAACTTGTACCAGGGAACAGTGTCGATCTCGAGGAAGCCATATAAGATTGCACCTAAGGAACTTGCAGAACTAAAGGAGCAGCTGAAGGAACTTTTGGACAAGGGTTTCATTCGTCCAGGTTCATCACCTTGGGGCTGTTCTGCATTGTTCGTGGAGAAGAAGGATAAGACATTGAGACTATGTGTGGACTATCGTCCACTCAATGCTGTCACGATCAAGAATAATTATCCACTACCACGCATCGATATTCTGTTCGATCAATTGGTGGGTGCTCGGGTATTCTCGAAGATGGATCTTCGTTCTGGGTATCATCAGATCAGGATTTGACTGGTGGATATACCTAAGACGACATTCTCGATGAGGTATGGATTGTACGAGTACCTTGTCATGTCCTTTGGATTGACCAATGCACCGGCTCATTTCACGTATCTCATGAATTTGGTTTTCATGCCGGAATTGGACAAGTTTGTCGTGGTCTTCATCAACGACATCCTTGTGTATTCAAAATCCAAAGAAGAACATGCTCAACACTTGCGCGTCATGCTTCAACGATTGCGAGACCACAAGTTGTATGCTAAGTTCAGCAAATGTGAGTTCTGGATCATCCAAGTGCCAGTTCAATGGCACATCATCTCTGTGGAGGGGATTGTAGTTGATCCAAGCAAGATTATGCAAGTACTCAGATGGAAGTCTCCAAAGTCTGTACATGAAGTTTGAAGCTTCTTGGGTTTAGCAGGATATTACTGGAGGTTCATTCCATGTTTCTCAGAGATAGCTAAACCAATGACAGAACTTCTGAAGAAAGGGAAGAAGTATGTATGGACAAAGGAATGTGAGTAAAATTTTCAAGCATTAGTGAAACACCTCACAACAGCACCGATATTAGCGCAACCAGACACAACCAAGTCATTTGATGTTTATTGTGATGCATCTAGGATTTGTTTGGGTTGTGTATTGATGCAAGACAGAAGGGTGATCGCTTATGGATCACGGCAGCTTCGAAACCATGAGTAGCATTATCCGACTCATGATCTTGAGCTTTCTGTCGTGGTACTTGCATTGAAGATTTGGAGACACTATCTGTTGGGCAACCTAGTGCATCTCTACACCGATCACGAAAGCTTGAAGTACATATTCACCATGAAGGACTTGAATATGCGACAGCGAAGATGGTTGGAATTGATCAAAGACTATGAGATTGAGATCCACTACCATCCTGGCAAAGCGAATGTAGTTGCAGATGTGCTGAGTCGCAAGTCCCATGTCAATAATCTTATCATCACCTCGATGGAAGAAGAAGAGCCGAGTCTCTACTTGGTTCCATATGGAGCGCTCTACAATCTAGCTCTTATTCCTACCATAAGGGAAGATATTGTAGAGGCTCAGAGGGAAGACAAGGGTATGTCGCACATTCGCTGAAGAATGAAGAAGGGGGAGATGAAGTGTTTCCGAGGTGACGATGACGGTACCATATGGTTCAAAGACCGCATCATGGTACCTCACAATGTGGAACTTCAGAAGAAGATATTGGACGAAGCTCATTTGTCCAAATATTCTATTCATCCGGGAAGTAAAAAAATGTACCAAGACTTTAAAAATAAATTATTGTGGACTCGGATGAAGAGGGAGATAGCGAAGTACGTATCCGAATGTGATACGTGTCGACGGGAGATAGCGAAGTACGTATCCGGACAGCTTCAACCTTTGAGCATACCGGCCTGGCAATGGGAGGACATCAGCATGGATTTCATTGTTGATTTGCCTCTCACATTCCGTAAGCTTGATTCCATTTGGGTGATAGTTGATCGATTGACCAAGTCAGCTCATTTTATACCTGTTAATATCAACTACCATGCACCGAAGTACACAGAGTTGTATATTGCTAGAATCATGTGCTTACATGGAGTACCCTGCACCATCATCTCAGATCGTGGAGCCGTATTCGTTGCTCGATTTTGGGAGCAGCTCCATGCATCGTTGGGTACCAAGTTGATTCGAAGCTCAGCTTACCATCCTCAAACTGATGGTCAAACAGAGCGAGTAAACAAAGTGCTACAGGATATGCAACGCGCCTATGCCATCCACCATGGTAAGAATTGGGATGACCATCTACCATTGGCGGAGTTTTCATACAACAATCATTATCAGGCTAGCATCCAGATGGCAGCATATGAAGCTCTTTATGGCCGGAAGTGCCGCACACCTTTGAACTGGTGTGACTCTGGTGAACGAGTGATATATGGTATCGACTTGGTCAATGAAGTCGAAGAACAAGTAAGAGTTATTCAAGCCAATCTCAATGTTGCTCAGTCTCTTCAGAAAAGCTATGCGGACAAATGACGTCGACCTCTTCACTTTGATGTTCGGGATCACGTTTATCTTCATGTATCCCTAGTGAAAGGGATTCATCGCTTCGAAGTAAAAGGGAAGCTAGCTCCACGCTTCATTGGGCTGTTCGCGGTAATTGAACAATGCAGGCCTGTGGCCTATCGGCTAGAGCTACCAGCGTTGCTTTCAGGGGTCCACAATGTGTTTCACATTTCGCAGTTGCGGAATTGTCTCAAGACCCCGGCTAATGTCCGTATGGAGGATTTGGAAGCTCTCCAACCAGATCTTACTTACTCTGAGCATCCAACCCAGATAATCGATGAGAAGACTCGCACCACAAGAAACCGTACCTTACATTTCTACAAGGTCTTATTGAGCAATCACACCACTGAAGAAGCAACGTGGGAAAGCGAGGAATACCTTAGAACGAACTATCCGGATTTGTTAGCGGCATATGTTCATTAGATCTTTTTCTTTTATCCTTCCTATTGTAATCTCGAGACAAAATTCTTTTAAGTGGGGAGGAATGTAAAATCCCAGTTTTTCCTTAAATAAAAAGTTCAGTTACCAGTTTGTTTTCAACCATAGTGGAGATCAATTATGGTTGTACACATGAAATTGATATCATCAAAAATCTTTCTTTCACTCATACTTAAATTTTATTATCATAGGGGTTGTACATCACCAATGAACCTAGGATAAATCAAGTGACCTCTCTGAAAATTTTGGAATTTAATGAATGGAAATTTGCTAGGGCAAAACAATATAGAGTACAAAATATATTCAATTTATTTCAAAACTTGAATATAGCCCCCGTACATTTAGGCCCTCTCAAAATATTCAAATCTGAGGCTATATATTTTTCCATGGCCTCATAATATTCCAAATAGCCTTCCTGCAAAGTTTCAACATTTTTGAATTCCATTTGCTATTTTATTTGAGACGCTTAGCAAATTCAAGTAAAATTCAAATCTGAATTTTTAAATTTGTTCAAACTGGTTTGAACATGAGATATGAGGACATCATTGTGTTCAGCATATTTCATTTGCTATACCTACAAAATTTCATGATTTATGGAGCTGATCTTCTATTCTTAATTGAATTTACAAAAGTGCTATGGTATGAGTATGACCGGTGGGTCCCACCTGTCAGTGGATGAGGACGGTCGAACAGAGGCGTTGCCGACCTCTGCTGCGGCGCTTCTCCGCTCGACACTCCAATTTTGCATGCCACCACAGCAATGACTTGGCCCGGGCGCCCAAGTACCGCTTCCCAGCTAGGTCATCATCTTTAAGAGCCCTCCCTCTCGTCCTTACCCTCTCCAACGGTGAAAAACCATCGACTTTTCCATCCGCTCGCACGCCGCCGACCTCCCCTCGGAACTCTGATGATAACTTGCCATCTAGCCAAGGATCGATCGTGATTTCTTTAGCAAACTTGTTCATAACTTGCTTGCACACCTTCTCCATCTTTTGGTTCGGTGTCCCTCACCCGGTTGTGCGATATTCTGCTGTTTTCCGACGACAGCCGGACGAGACGCCAAGAACCGCCCCTACTCCGCCGTCGACAAGCCGGAGGAGGCCTCTATAGGCTCCAACCTCTATAATGAAAAGGTGTGTTATCGCGCCTTGCGCATGCTCACTGAGTTTCAAGCAACGCCATGCCTTGTAGCGTTCTTATTTCCATTTTTCCCGATGATAGTTCATACCTATGTCTCTAGGTTAGGGAATTAATTCGTATTCTACGTCTAATAATTCTTGGAAATAGTTAAGGGATAGTTTACCTATCTCCCTGCAAACACTCCGGATCAAAAAGATTTGGAAAGCATCGAGTGTTGATCGAGATAGCCGAGTTTTGGTCGCCGCCGGTGAAAAAGCCGCGGTTCACCATCGAGCTCATAGTTCCCGACCGTTTCTCTCCTTCCCTAGTCCTGGTTCATGATACTCAAGGTACGAGGAAGGTTTGGGACAAGAAACCAATGCATCTGAGCTAGAGATGAGAGAGTTCCACCCTATCCGAGCCGACGCCGTCGCACCGCCGGTTCCAGCCGTCAGCAAGCTACGGGGACACCACCGACATGCTCAGCGTGGTGGAAAACCCCCAGGCAATAAGCTTGGCTAAGCTCGGCGCACGGAAAAGACCAGCGGTGAGGTCGCCGGTGAGCCCCAGTAGCGGGCGCCGCCGTCGCGCGCCACCCGCTGCAAGGAAGACGAAGACGGCAGGCCCCGCATGTCAGTCGCTCGGCAAGAGGAGAAGGATCAGCTGTGACCCGGATCTGGTGCAGCTATGCAGGTTAACACCGTGGCCCTCGGTGCGGCCCATCTCTAATTGGTCCATTTAAATGAAGTGGGACCAGCCGCTTTATTTAAATTTTTCCATTGGAAAATAATTCTAGGATTCAATCAAACTTCTAAAATTCATTACTCCTAGTAGATTGGCTTAAACATTTGCAAATAAATTCTGGTAGACTCATCTCAATCTCAACTTTGCAGTGGTGCAATTTGTTGGACATGAAGCTCCCAGAATTTTTATAATTAATTCCTTTGAGCTAACTGCTTGGGAAATTAATTTCTCCTGTTCCGCTCATTGGGAAATTCCCAATTTTGGTTCGAACAGTCTTAATAGTACACTTGATATCCAGTAAAAATTTCAAGTTCATTAGACTTCATTTAATAGGTTGATCTGCGATCCAAATCTCTATGTAATTGAAAAATTGGGAAAAATACAGAAAACATTTCAGAAATTCTCCCAAACTTGTAAAATCAATTTCTCTTTGTAGGAAGCTTTGAAAATTGTGAAACAAATTTTCGTAGAACTAGTGAGACACCCTCTGCATTGTAAAACCACTGGTAGCTACGATATACCTCCAGAATTTCAACCAAATTCAAAGAAGGTTATTACTTGCAATAATTTTAGAGATAACAAACTTCCTTGATCATCTCCTGTTCTTTGCAAGAGTCTCCATTTTAGTCCCTAGTATCTACCAAAAAGTTCCAAAGCCAATTAAGATCATTATATTATTGTGATCACAAGATATTAGCTTGTGACCTTAAACATATTAATTATTTTCAAAGTCATTCATATATAGTATATGCCTATCATGTAGTAAGTGAGGTCGAGGAGCAGCCGGAAGCCTTGGAAGTCCATCTGCCGGAAACTAACATAGACCCAGACTCATTTTCAGGCAAGCCCCGGTTTGCATTTAAGTTCCTTACAGTGGCTTTGCAGTTTTCATTCACACTACTTCTTTAGATGTTTGTGCATTACGTTTAAGGTGTTTGACATCCACTTGCATGACCCACAAATCCCATGGAGTATTGGGTATCTATATAGCCCAATGAGTAGAAACTGCCATGCTTATGTTCATAGAAATCCAGTAGAAGTTGAGTAGTAATCTACTCGCAAAATAAGATTTTATCACACAGATGAAGGGGATCAAGAACAGGGTTATGAATATGAAATTGAGATCAAGCAGTGGGTAGGATGCAGCGAGACGTGGTCTCATGTGCGTAGCCTTGCTTGTGTCGATTGAGGACCGATCCGTGTGCGGCTCTGCTGGACAAGTTTGAACAGTACCCAATGCATACTGGGCATATGGAACCCAGGAAACCGACGTAACTTGGTAACTCAGATGTCGAGGCATAGCCCATTGTCGATAGGGGTGGGTTGAGTGTAGTAAGGTGTAAATCACCGGCGGGCATAGACACACTCCGTGCGGGAACCTTATGCCCACGATGGTGGGACTAGTTCGGCGTTTGAGTTCTCTTGTGAAAGGTGGCTTCGTTTGACGTGGTGAGGAGCATGGCACGCTCCTTAGGCACGGGTGTACGTTACGTGTTATTCGGGTGTGTCCTGATTGCAATCACTACCCCTCGCGGTAATAGAGTACCACTTGTTCACTATGTCGTGACGTAGTCAAATATTGAAGAAGTCAGGAGAACACAATGTATTGAGTTATAATTGTTATGGAACTTGATTGCTGTCCAATATGATCACTAAAGTTACTTTCATTAAACTGGTAAGCTGCTGATAATAACTAGAAAGCTAAGGATCCACTTGTAGACAAGTCCTTTATTGCTTTACCTTACCTATGCTTAGTATTCACCCTGCATATGTCTAGTGAGATGGGTTAGTCCTGCTGATTCTTAAGCTCATGTTTGCAGTTAAGAAGTTTTTGCAGATTATACGACTGATGACGGGTTCGATGATGAGGCTGCACCCCCTCTAGGGTTTACAACTGAGTGGGAACCCTGCACGCTGCCATAAGTTTGGTGTTGCTAGCGTGAAGCATCTAGGACATGGATGACTTTGCTTTTGCATAGCTAGTGCCGAGAGTGTAGCTATGATGTATAGGTCACTTTCCTTTCCGCTTAGTATTGTAAAACTTCTGCTGTGTTTATAAATAAAGACATTGTATCGTATTTAATCTCGTTCTTTTCATGTATAGTGTTGGGTGTCGCATCGAACGATACCACCCGATGAGATCCTTGCATGTCGGGATTCTGGTCCCCACACTTTAGTGATCATATTGGACAGCAATCAAAGTTCCAAAATAATTATAATTCAATACATCGTATTCTCCTAACTTCTTCAGTATTTACTACGTCACGACACGGTGAAAAAGTGGTACTCTATTACTGCGAGGGACAGGGATTGCAATCGGGACACACCTGGTCAACACAACACATACGCACTTTTGGAAGCACCAACGAGTACTTACAGCAGTACCTACATAGCACTTCAGTACTAGTCGTATATGGTCACCTTTCACCCAACACTAGGAATGTCGAACCGGTCGATCTGTCACGAGCAGGAGGACCCTGCGTGGGGCGTACTCTGATGTGCCCACCAGTTGATTTACACCCTGCTACCCTCAACCCACGCCTATAAAACGGAACGGTATGCCTCGACAAACTAGTATCAAGTTATGTCAGTTTGCTAGAACCCATTTCTCCAGTATGTCACCGGTACAATTAAGCTTGTCCAGCAGGGCCGCACACGGATCGGTCCTCAATCGACACAAGCAGGGCTACGCACGTGAGACCACGTCTTGCTGCATCCTACCTACTGCCCAGTCTCAATTTCATATTCATAAACCATTTCTTGATCCAATTCATCCTGTGTGATAAAGTCCTATATCGCGAGTACATTCCAACTACTCGACTTCTACCGGATCCCTATGAATATAAGCATGGCAGTTTCTACTCATCGGGCTGTAGACCTACCCAAGAATCCATTGGATTTGTGGCCATGCAAGTGGATGTCAAACACCTTAAACGTAATGCACAAATATCTGACGACGTAAGGTGAATGAAAACTACAAAGACACTGTAAGGAACTTAAATGCAAACCAGGGCTTGCCTGAAAACGAGTTCGGGTCCAAGTTAGTCACCGGTAGATGGACTTCCAAGGCTTCCAGGCTGCTCCTCGACTTCAGTTACTACACGATATGCATATACTATATATGAATGACGTTGAAAATAAATAATATGTTTAAAGTCACAAACTAATATCTTGTGATCAAAATAAGATAATGATCTTAATTGGCTTTGGAACTTTTATGGTAGATACCAGGGACTATAATGGAGATTCTTGCAAAGAACATGAGATGATGAAGGAAGCTTGTTGTCTCTAAAAATTATGGCAAGCAATAACCTTCTGAATTTTGGTTGAAATTCTGGAGGTTTATCATGGCTACCACTGATTGTACCATGTAGAGGGGGTCCCTATGGTTCTAGGAAAATTTGTTTCACAATTTTCTAAGCTTCCTACAGGGAGAAATTGATTTTGACAAGTTTTGGTGAATTTCTGAAATGATTTCTGTATTTTTCCCAATTTTTCAATTACAATGAGATTTGGAACACTAATCAACCCACTAAATGAAGTCCAATGAACAAGTACTTTTTACAGGATATCAAGTGTATTGTTAAGAGTGTTCTGACCAAAATTGGGAATTTTCCAATTAACGGAACAGGAGTAATTAATTTCCCAAGAAATTATATCAAAGGAATTAATTATGAAAATTCTGGGAGTTTCATGTCCAACAAAATGAACCACTGCAAAGTTTATATTTAGATGAGTCTACAATAATTTATTTGGATTTTTTTTGAGCAAATCTACTAGGAGTAATGAATTTTAGAACTTTTATTGAATCCTAGAATTATTTTTCAATTGGAAATTTTTAAATAAAGCGGCTGGTCCCACTTCATTTGAATGGACCAATCAGCGCTGGGCCGCACCGAGGGCCACAGGGTTAACCCGCATAGCCGTATCGGATCCGGGCCACAGCTGATCCCCTCCTCTCGCCGAGCGACTGACGTGCGGGGCCCGCGAGTCGTCTTCTTCCTCCCGACGCGCGACGCGGCCGCGGCGACGCTGCGCCGCCGAGCTCGCGACTAGCCTCTCCCGTGCATTGAGCATATCAAAAACTTGTCACCTGGGGGTTTTCCACCATGCTGAGCAGTTCAGTGGTGTCCACGGGGCTTGCCGACGGCTGGAACCGGCGGTGCAACGGCGGCGGTGACAGCTCGGACAAGGTATAACTGAAAGTGCATCTAGGACTCCCTTGTGGGTTTTGGATGATTTATGACAAGCAATTGGGATCCTAATCCTTTTGTTGAGATGAATGCAGGCAAATGATGAAAAATGAGCAAAATGCCAAAAAGAAGGGAAATGATAAGCAAAGTGAATTTGAGCTCAAGGAGAAGAAAATAGTAGATTATTATGTATGGAGTGTGTTAAGGAAACACACCCAAGAGCTCAATCACTGACCGGACTAGTCCGAAAACAGCCGGACTAGTCCGATATCACATTCTGCACTAGATCGAACAAGTCCGGTCTCCACCGGACTAGTCCGATATCTTTCTGATCCACTTCGGACTAGTCCTTCCCAATGCGGACTAGTCCGCAACACAATGCACAAGTCACACAAAATCGGACAAGTTCGTTGTGATCCGGACTAGTCCGATATTCTTTCTGATCCACTTCGGACAAGTCCGGTGTCTACACGGACTAGTCCGATATACACACTCATCTAAATCGGACAAGTCCTCCAAGTGTGGACTTGTCATCCTAAACACTTAGGGTTTCATATGCCGGACAAGTCCGATGGCAATCGGACTAGTCTGAAGATTTCCACTAGTGAAATCGGACAAGTCCGTTTTAAACCGGACTAGTCCGATATTCCTGGACACTTAGGGTTTGCTACACACAGCACACCGGACTAGTCCGGTGACCACCACGGACTAGTCTGATATTTCTGAACCCTAACGGTCACTTTTAGAAACCCCATATAAATAGAGGTGCACGGCCCACATTTACAATCTCTCAAACCCTAGCGCCGTCACACCTCCCAAGAGACTCAAAAACCACCTCTCTCCACGAAATTAAGTGCAAAATCAATCAAACTATTGAAGATCACTTCTAGATCATTGGAGAGACACTTGGCACACATCATTGAGTTCTTGGTTTGATTCTCTAACACACTCTTGCGTTTCAATTTGTAATTTTCGAGTGTGTTATTGGTGGCTTTGTAAGTTGTAATCAAGGGAGCTCTCAACGTGTGAGAACGCCCCTTCAACTTGGTTATTTACCCCTTTGTGATTAGTGGAAGAGGATTGGCCTTCGTGGCGATCCGACGAGGGAAGGGTTGGAGAAGACCCGGTCCTTTTGTGGGCTCCTCAACGTGGACGTAGGTTGCCTTCGTGGTAGCCGAACCACGGGATAAATCTTGTGTCTTGTCCTTTTGCGTTCTTCATCCTAATTGATCAACTTAATCTAGGGTTTGATTCACTTCGTTCAATTTGAGTTAAATTGTTGAATAAGAGGCTTAACTGTTATAGAATTTGACATACAACTATTAAACTGTCATTTAAGTTTATATTTCCACTGCAAACTTTAATGAATCAATCAAATTGACTGAACTTGATCAATTTAGCCCGTGAAAACCGAACTAGTCCGCACTTTACCGGACTAGTCCGATATCTCTGGTATTGAACTTGTTGTTGAGTGTTACAGGAACCGAGAAAATTCAAAAAGGCCTATTCACCCCCCCTCTAGGCCTACATTCAATTGGTATCAAAGCGGGTTCTTCAAGAAAGAGTGCAACCACTCGAAGAGATCATGTCTGACATGAAGGAAGTTCAAAAAATCAACAACCAGGAAGAAGTGAACAACGACAAGAACCAAAAGCTGGAAAAGTATCTCGAAGCAATTCAAGACTTCGATGATGATGACGAGGAGACGCTGGAGCTGAAAGCACTCCTCAGAAAGAAGGCACTTTCCATAGGGAAAGCTAAAGTTGAAGAAAAGAAGAAGGGGAGTAGTCACACCGACTACTCCCGATATCCTTTTAACTATGATCGTTTAAATTCAAACAACAGCCATTACCTATCTATTCCTCTTGGAAAAGCCCCACACTTCGATGGGAGTGATTACTCCATGTGGAGGCAAAATATGAAGATGCATTTGATTTCCCTTAACCCAAGTTTGTGGCATATTGTGTGCACAGGAATAGACATCCCAGATGACGACGAAGAGCTCACCCCAAGTCAAGAGCAAGCCATCCACAGAAACGCTCAAGCCGCAGCGTAATCACCTCCTCTCTAAGTCGAGATGAATTTACAAAGGTGGACGGACTGGAGATTGCCAAGGAAATATGGGACACGCTACAAACAGCCCATGAGGGTGACCGGCATGTGCGGGAGGCGAAAATTGAAATGATTGAAGGCGAACTAGGAAGGTTCGCAATTGAGGAAGACGAGTCTCCCCAGGACATGTACAACCGATTGAAGACACTTGTAAACAAGGTTCGATCATATGGGAGCAAGAAGTGGAATGACCACGAGGTTGTAAAGCTCATCCTTAGAGCCTTTATGCCTCGCAATGTCACACTATGCTCTATGATTAGAGAAAGTCCAGGGTACAAGAGGATGACTCCAGATGAATTGCTTGGCAAAATCATCAACTTTGAAATGATGGAGAAACAAGCCAAGCACGTCAAAGAAATAGCCGACCTCACATCGGCCAAGAAGGGAGTTGCCTTAAAGTCCACACTCAAGCCTCTATCCAATGAAGCAAGAGAAGCACAGCTTGAGGAGGACAGCGATGATGAAAGTAGTGAGCTGGACGAAGAGGATATGATTTTGTTCATGAAAAAGTTCAAAAGAATATTGAAGAAAAGACAGGGAACAAAATCAAGTGAAGGCAAGTACAAAGAGAGGACAAGCCGAAGATGAGGCGGGCGTGCTATAATTGTGGTGAGTATAACCACTTTATAGTCGATTGCCCGTATGAGGACAACAAGAAGAAGAATAAAGAAGCCAAGCCTCAACCGAAGAAATTCTTCAAAAAGAAGAAACAAGCTGAACAAGCACACATTGGAAAGGAGTGGGACTCAAACGACGAGTCCTCATCATCCGATGAAGAAGAGATGGCTAGCATAGCCATTGAAAGCACGTCCAAGAAACCCACACTCTTCCACGCTCGGTACAAAGAAGGGAAATGGCACTTGCCTCATGGCAAAGGAAGGTAAACGCAAGGTAAACATCAAAACACCTTCCATGCATTCCTACTCAAGCAGTGATGAACTAGATAGTGATGATGAAGATATGTTAATTGGATTAGATAGAAGAACTGCTGCTAAAATGAAATTTTTACTTGATCAACATGTTGAGAAGGAACGGCTAATTGATCGTCAAGAGGACATGATTATCTCCCAAAAGGAGAAGCATGTCGAACTTGACAATCTTCTAGTTCTTGAAAAGGAGAAAAACAGCTCACTAGAGCTTGAGCTAGCTTCAAGCAAGAAAACTTGCTTGGAGTTAACCAACTCAAACGTTGCAATCAAGGATCAACTTAATGACCTGATCAAGGTTAACAAGATCCTTGAAGTGCAAGTTGAGTCACTCAAGCTAAGTGAATCTTCCTCCTCTTCAAGTCTACCTTCTCAACCCACTTCAACTAATCCTGTTCACATGGGCAAATGTGGTAAAATCAACACCAGGTTGAAGGAAAAGTCTACATCCACAAAGGATAAAAATCCTACCCAATGTGGAATATTTGACAAGGAGAGGATCAACTATGCACGTAGTGCATACTTGGTCCAAAGACCTCCAAATGTCAAGTATGGCATTGGTTACTCTTATGATGGAAAGCAAAATGCTGGAAGTCATGAGAATAACAAGGGAAGATTACCTTTGTGAAGGGAGGACCCTCACAACCTGGTAACACGAAAATTAAGAACCTGAACTCCCATGAAAACCGGACTAGTCCGGTTGTGGTCCGGACAAGTCCGGTCACTCAGACTAGTCCGATCCATAAACAACAATAACTTTTGTTCAAAACCTTGATGCCTCTTATGTATTAATGAGAAACAATCTTGGTAAAGTTTATGCTTATTATGCTGGGCCACGCCATGGGAACACAAAATCCCATGTGTGGGTGCCCAAATGTATTGTAACTAACCTCCAAGGACCCAAGCAAGCTTGGGTACCTAAAACCAAGGCATAATTTGTTTCTGCAGGCCTATTCCTCCGGTGGATCCAAATGGGTGCTAGACAGTGGATGCACCAACCACATGACCGGAGAAAGGAGGATGTTTGTGGAATATGAAGAAAACGAGGACCCAAACGAAGGCATCTACTTCGGAGATAATAGTCAAGGAAGGGTCCTCGGTACCGGTAAAATAGCAATATCCTCTGAACACACTTTTTCTCATGTTTTACATGTTGAATCTTTAGATTATAACCTGCTGTCCATATCTCAATTATGTGACAAAGGTTATAATTGCTTGTTCACTAACGAGGGTGTGACCGTCTCAAGGAGGAGTGATGGTTCCGTTGCATTCAAGGGTATGTTGAAGGGAAAGCTTTACCTTGTTGACTTCAACAAGGATAAAGCCAAACTAGACACATGCTTGATTGCAAAAACCAACATGGGTTGGTTGTGGCATAGACGGCTAGCGCATGTTGGTATGAGGAATCTTCAAAAACTCCTCAAGGGCGATCACATACGAGGTTTGAAAGATGTTGTTTTTGAGAAAGACAGGCCTTGTAGCGCGTGCCAAGCCGGGAAGCAAGTTGGAGCACATCATCCCACAAAGAACATCATGACTACGACAAGACCGCTCGAACTACTTCATATGGACTTGTTTGGTCCAATTGCTTACATAAGCATCGGCGGTAATAAATACGGTTTAGTCATTATTGATGATTTTTCCCGCTTCACTTGGGTGTTCTTTTTGCATGACAAGTCAAAAACACAAGGGACACTCAAGAAATTCTTCAAGCGAGCGCAAAACGAGTTCTCACTATCGATCAAGAGTATTTGGAGCGACAACAGCACGGAGTTCAAGAACATACAAGTGGAGGAGTACCTTGATGAGGAGGGAATCAAGCACGAATTTTCAGCACCATACTCTCCACAACAAAACGGAGTAGCCGAAAGGAAGAACCGAACGCTCATAGAGATGGCAAGAACAATGCTCGATGAATACAAGACTTCGGATCGATTTTGGGCGGAAGCAATTAACACTGCTTGCCACGCCGCAAATCGACTCTACCTTCATCGACTACTCAAGAAGACTCCTTATGAGCTACTCACCGGTAACAAACCAAACATTTCATATTTTCGAGTTTTTGGCTCTCCATGTTATATCTTGAACATGAAGCCCATGACTTCAAAGTTCGCTTCGAAGTCCGATGAAGGTTTCTTGCTTGGTTATGATTCGAACACTTACGCCTATCGTGTTTTCAACAAGGCCTCCGGACTTGTTGAAGTGGCACGTGACGTAGTGTTCGATGAAACTAATGGCTCCCAAAAGGAGCAAGTTGATCAATGTGAATTAGGTAAAGAAGAAGCTCCTTATCAAGCATTGAAGAGAATGGCTCTAGGTGAAGTTCGACCACAAGAGTCATCGTCACAAATACAAGAGGAAAGTGAACCACAAGAGGAGATCAACAATCAAGGGGGAGCTTCGATACAAGATCAATCACAGGAATATGAAGATGATCAACAAATCAATGAGGGCCACCACTCAGGGGGAGAAGAAAATGATTACCAACACACAACTCTCCAAGTGCCACACCCAAGAGTACACCAATGCATTCAAAGGGATCACCCAATCGACAACATCATCGGTGACATCCAAAAGGGAGTAACCACTAGATCTCGTATAGCTAATTTTTGTGAGCATTACTCGTTTGTCTCCTTTTTGGAACCACGCTGGACTGAGGATGCATTGAAGGATCCGGACTGGGTGGTGGCAATGCAAGAAGAGTTGAACAACTTCAAGAGAAACGAGGTTTGGGAACTTGTGGCAAGACCCAATGCAAATATAGTGGGCACCAAGTGGGTCTTCCGCAACAAGCAAGACGAACACGGAGTGGTGACAAGAAACAAGGCACGACTTGTGGCCAAAGGTTACTCACAAGTAGAAGGTTTGGATTTCGATGAGACTTTTGCTCCAGTAGCTAGGCTTGAATCAATTAGAATATTACTTGCATATGCTACTCACCATGATTTCAAGCTGTATCAAATGGACGTAAAAAGCGCCTTCCTCAACAGACCGATCAAGGAAGAGGTGTACGTGGAGCAACCACCCGGGTTTGAAGACGAAGAGTTCCCCGACCACGTATATAAACTGCGTAAGGCTCTCTATGGCCTCAAACAGGCTCCTATAGCTTGGTATGAGTGTCTTAGAGATTTCTTAATTGATAATGGTTTTGAAATTGGCAAAGTAGATTATACATTATTCACTAAGAATCTAGATAATGATCTTTTTATTTGCCAAATCTATGTTGATGATATAATTTTTGGGTAAACTAACCAATCTTTCTGTGAAGAATTTAGTAGAATTATGACAGACAGGTTTGAAATGTCAATGATGGGAGAATTGAAGTACTTCTTGGGATTCCAAGTGCGGCAACAAAGGGAAGGAACATTCATAAGCCAAACCAAGTACACACAGGACATACTCAAGAAGTTTGGCATGGACAAGGCAAAGCCCATAAAGACTCCCATGGCTACGAATGGCCACTTGGATCTCTATGAAGATGGACCAAGCGTCGACCAAAAGGTATATCGCTCCATGATTGGGTCTTTACTCTACTTATGTGCATCTAGGCCATATATTATGTTGAGTGTATGTTTGTGTGCAAGATTTCAAGCCAACCCTAAGGAATGTCACTTGACAGCCGTAAAAAGAATCTTGAGATATTTAGTTCATACACCCAACCTTGGTCTTTGGTACCCAAAAGGCTCCAGATTCAATCTCATTGGTTACTCCGATGCAGATTATGCCGGGTGCAAAGTTGATAGAAAAAGCACCTCTGGCACATGCCAATTCCTAGGAAGATCTTTGGTTTCTTGGTCATCCAAGAAACAAAATTCCATTGCATTATCCACAGCCGAAGCGGAGTATGTTGCAGCCGGGAGTTGTTTTGCACAACTCCTTTGGATGCGACAAACTCTAAGGGATTACGGTTACAATATGAACCGTATTCCTCTCCTTTGTGATAATGAGAGTGCCATTAAAATAGCCCACAATCCGGTTCAGCACTCTAGGACTAAACACATAGACATAAGACATCATTTCATGAGAGACCATTCCATGAAAGGAGACATAACCATCTCACATGTCAACACCCGAAATCAATTGGCCGACATATTCACCAAGCCACTTGATGAAAAGCGTTTTTGCAAACTCCTAAATGAGCTAAATATTCTTGATTCTCGGAGTGTGGCTTGAAAAGTTGCATACCTTTATGATTGCTTCAAAATGTTGATTGAATTGTGAAAATCATCCCTCTCCATTTTTCTCTCGAAAAAAAACTATGTCAATTATTAGATCTTGATGAATTTTGATCATTGTATGATTGTTGTATGCTTACTGGTCAAATTCATCAAGATTACTTGAATTGTTTTGCCTCTCTATTCTCTATTATTGAACCTTCAAATATATATGAATGGGCTATGAAATTCTTTCCTGGTGACCACGGACTAGTCCGTGGTTACCCGGACTAGTCCGCCCATGCAGACTAGTCCGCAGAGTGCCGGTTAGGCCGGACTAGTCCGATAGACCACGGACTAGTCTGATATAGGTCTCTGGATGACTTCGGACTAGTCCGATCATGTCCGGACTTGTCCGATTTTTCGTGTCCATAACCCTAGCCGCCACCAAACCCTAATCTCCTCACCCCCACTTTTGCTCACGCTTCCTCTCTCTTGCGCTCGAGCTCCCAAGGCGATTTTCTCCTCCCTCCGTCGAAAAAGTCCACATTTGGGCGAAGATCAAGCTTGACCTCTTGGGGATTGAATCTATCGGACTAGTCCAACCTCCAACCCCCTAAAGCTTCGAGCCTCCATCGATTTCTTCGGTAAATTTCTTCAAACCCCAAGAAATCTTGTTTTTCTCCATTGTTGATCGTATAGCCTAGCGTCCTTCACTAGATACATGCTTATTTGATGTACTACGTGTATGCTAGACTAGATTTGCATTAGGAATCATCCCTTGACCAATCTGTTAGGTTTTTGAGGATGAACACCGGACTAGTCCGGTCCATGCACAGACAAGTCCGGTACCCCGGACTAGTCCGTGCCTGGACACCAGACAAGTCTGATGTTTCTGAACCTGAAACCTAATTCCTTAATTCCTTAATGCCATCCATTGCTATCTTGCCTTACCTATGCCTTGTATAACCTATCATTATTCTTGCTCAATAATTCTCAGGTCATGTCGAACTCCGACAACGAGATCTCTGACTTTGAGGCCGAGTTGGACCACGAGGTGGCACCTCGGTCCTCGGCGGGTCTTGGCAAGAAACGCCAAGAAAGACCTTCCGAGCCTGCTACTTCCCCTCCCCAGGTTCGGAGGAAGGTATGTGTCAAGAAGCCCGCCTCGAAGGCTGCTGCGTCTACAAGCGGCCTTCGTCAAGCAAAAGGAAAGGGCAAGGGAGTCGCAACGGGGCCAGTTGGGCCCTTGAAGCTCCATGCTCCCAGGGAAGGGGTCCGGGACCATACTGAGGAGAAGTTCAACGGCAAGGGCAGTGATTCAGCAGCCAAGCTAAGAAGCATTGACTGCTATGGAAAGCCAAAGCAGGCAGCTGATGGAAGGTTTTGGTCAAACTTCCATGCAAATTTTTACAAGCTGGTTTACCTGCCGATGAAGACTCCGGTGGTGCGCAGTCAGTGGATTGACTGGGCCCACCTATAGAAGAAGAAGTGCTCAGCTTTTGATGAAGTCATTGTAGCAGTTGAGAGGCATGGCCTGAAGGATCTCTTTGCCTTCAGGCATAGCTGGAATGATGAGGTGATTGCACAATTCTTTGCAACTTGCCACTTCTCGAGTGAGGATGAAGAGAGTGTTACTTGGATGACACACGGATCTAAGTATAGTATCACTAAAGAGGACTTCAATAATCTGCTCCATCTGGACACTTCTGAACATGACAGGCTGATCATCCACAACATAGGTGTCATGGAGAAGGATAAGATGAAATTCCTATATGAGCCGAACTCAAAGTATGTCCCTCCCTCTACAAAGAACATGAAACCATTCTTTGTGGTCCTCAACAGAGTGATGAGGAAGACTATTGCTCCAAAAGATGGAGATACTGGGAGCGTGCAGGGTTATCTCCGAACCCTAATGAGAGTGATAAGCAAGGACCGCCCATTTGATGTGGCGGAATACATTTGGAATGATATGGTCAACATATCCTGCACGCCCAACAGGTCATGTGGATATGCTCCCTACCTCATGTATATGATTGAGAAAGTCACAGGTATTGAGTTCGTGAAGGATGTGGAGCACACTCCTTTGAGGCCTTAGAAGCCTCAACCAGTGAGTGTCCAGGCTGCTCCTTCGCCGACCTCCAGTCCCGAGGCACCGACAAGATCAAGAAGCGGTGCTAGGGCTGTCCCTACCTCTAGGGAAGCCCCTCAGAGAGGATCAGCTAGTGGGATCCTAAAGTACCTGACCGCCATATTCTCCTCCTGCAAGAAGACTGAAGTAAAGCTTCATAAACTCAATCAGAAGAGGAAGGAGAAAATGAGATATATCAAAGCCAATGTGAAGCAACTGAGTGAAAAGCTGGAGATCAACCCCATTGGATCTCCTGTAATTTCTGAAGATTCTGATCTTGACATCACCGAGCTCGGGCCTCTGAACCCCTCCGAGCTTGTCTACTTTGGCATTGGGGGCTCGAGCAGCTCCGCTCCTCCCCCCTCTCCTCCTCGTCAAGCAGAAAGCGAAGAAGATGAAGACGATGACGAGAGGACCGACAGTGAAGAGTGAAGACCCTAGGACCCTCCTCTCCTTCTTTTTGGTGTCTTGATGCCAAAGGGTGGGAGATTGAGGGGGAGTCTTAGCTTTAGCTGTGGTAGGGTGCGAGGATAGAGTTCTCTTTATCTTTTATTTGTGATTGTAATAGTTTAACACTGTTTTCATGTTAAGTTTGGTCTTGTGATGAATTGCCCAATTTATTTACAAGTGTGTGATGAAAACTGCATTTTTGCTCCTGGAATGTCATATGCACTTGGTTAATGTAAATTATGTCATTCTCAATGTATTCATGCACTTAGTATGCATCCCACCATAAAGAATGCACATATGGATAATTCTCTTGTTGCTTGATATATTTTTGAGTCATATGTGCATACTTTATGAAAATCTCAATTTTTGCCTTATTTTGTGAAATCTCAATTGGTTGTCATCAATCACCAAAAAGGGGGAGATTGAAAGTGCATCTAGGACTCCCTTGTGGGTTTTGGATGATTTATGACAAGCAATTGGGATCCTAATCCTTTTGTTGAGATGAATGCAGGCAAATGATGAAAAATGAGCAAAATGCCAAAAAGAAGGGAAATGAGAAGCAAAGTGAATTTGAGCTCAAGGAGAAGAAAATAGTAGATTATTATGTATGGAGTGTGTTAAGGAAACACACCCAAAGCTCAATCACTTTCAAGCACACACACACAATGCACAAAATTATACAGGACCGGACTAGTCCGAAAACAGCCGGACTAGTCCGATATCACATTCTGCACTAGATCGGACAAGTCCGGTCTCCACCGGACTAGTCCGATATCTTTCTGATCCACTTCGGACTAGTCCTTCCCAATGCGGACTAGTCCTCAACACAATGCACAAGTCACACAAAATCGGACAAGTCCGTTGTGATCCGGACTAGTCCGATATTCTTTCTGATCCACTTCGGACAAGTCCGGTGTCTACACGGACTAGTCCGATATACACACTGATCTAAATCGGACAAGTCCTCCAAGTGCGGACTTGTCATCCTAAACACTTAGGGTTTCATATGCCGGACAAGTCTGATGGCAATCGGACTAGTCCGAAGATTTCCAGTAGTGAAATCGGACAAGTCCGTTTTAAACCGGACTAGTCTGATATTCCTGGACACTTAGGGTTTGCTACACACAGCACACCGGACTAGTCCGGTGACCACCACGGACTAGTCCGATCTTTCTGAACCCTAACGGTCACTTTTAGAAACCCCATATAAATAGAGGTGCACGGCCCACTTTTACAAGCTCTCGAACCTTAGCGCTGTCACACCTGCCAAGAGACTCAAAAACCACCTCTCTCCACGAAATTAAGTGCAAAATCGATCAAACTATTGAAGATCACTTCTAGATCATTGGAGAGACACTTGGCACACATCATTGAGCTCTTGGTTTGATTCTCTAACACACTCTTGCGTTTCAATTTGTAATTTTCGAGTGTGTTATTGGTGGCTTTGTAAGTTGTAATCAAGGGAGCTCTCAACATGTGAGAACGCCCCTTCAACTTGGTTATTTACCCCTTTGTGATTAGTGGAAGAGGATTGGCCTTCGTGGCGATCCGACGAGGGAAGGGTTGGAGAGGACCCGGTCCTTTTGTGGGCTCCTCAACGTGGACGTAGGTTGCCTTCGTGGTAGCCGAACCACGGGATAAAACTTGTGTCTTGTCCTTTTGTGTTCTTCATCCTAATTGATCAACTTAATCTAGGGTTTGATTCACTTCGTTCAATTTGAGTTAAATTGTTGAACAAGAGGCTTAACTGTTATAGAATTTGACATACAACAATTAAACTGTCATTTAAGTTTATATTTCTGCTGCAAACTTTAACGAATCAATCAAATTGACTGAACTTGATCAATTTAGCCCATGAAAACCGGACTAGTCCGCACTTTACCGGACTAGTCCGATATCTCTGGTATTGAACTTGTTGTTGAGTGTTACAGGAACCGAGAAAATTCAAAAAGGCCTATTCACCCTCCCTCTAGGCCTACATTCAATAACTCTCTCATCTCTAGCTCAGATACCTTTGTTTCTTTTCCAAAAGCTTCCTTGTGCCTTGAGGATCATGAACCAGGACTAGGAAAGGAGAGAAACGGTCGGGAACTATGAGCTCGACGGTGAACCGCGGCTTTTTCACCGGCAGAGACCAAAACTCGGCTACCTCGGTCAACACCCGATGGATTCCAATTCTTTTTTATCCGGAGTGTTCGCAGGGAGATAGGTAAACTATCCCTTAACTATTGCCAAAAATTATTAGACATAGAAAACAAATTAAATCCCTAACCTAGAGACATAGGTATGAACTATCATCGGGAAAAATGGAAATAAGGACGCTAGAAGGCATGGCGTTGCTTGAAACTCAGTGAGCATGTGCAAGGCGTGATAACACACCTTTTCCTTATAGAGGTCGGGGTCTATACAGGCCTCCTTCAGCTTGTTGACGGTGGAGCAGGGGCGGTTCTTGGTGGCTTTACCCGCAGTCGTTGGAAAACTGCGGAATACCGCGCAACCGGGTGAGAAAATACCGAACCAAAAGATAGAGAAGGTGCGCAAGCAAGTTGTGAACAAGTTTGATAAAGAACTCACCATTGATCCTTGGCTAGACGGCAAGTATCGTCAGAGTCCCGAGGTGAGGTCGGCGGCGCGTGAGCGGGGCAGAACTGCGGCATGGGAAGGCAAAACCAAACTGGATCTCGATGCCAGTGACCAGGGGGGTTTAAATAGGCAGAGAGGGACGAGGGGTGCTCGCCATGGCGCAAGAAAGCAAGCAGATCGGTGGCTTGCATGCCGGGAGGTGTCTCCAAGGTGAAAACAGAGGAACCGCTCGGGAATGGGTCACTGGACAGTAGGTCCCACATTTCCTTCCAAGTCAATCCTCTCTGGAACATTAATTCCCCTACCAAACTTGATCCAAAAATCCTATATTTTTGTGGAGAAGCCAAAAAAAATGTGTAGAGTCATATTCTGAAATTGGATTTCAAATTTGGACAGGTTTCATCTGGAATTCAAATTCAAATTTGAATTTGATTGAAATTCAATGGAGTCACTGGATTTATGAAAATTTGCAGGGAAGCTATTTGGAATATTATGAGCTCATGGAAAAATGTATAGCCTCAGATTTGAAATATTTTGACGGGCCCCAAATGTATAGTAGCTATATTCAAGTTTTGAAATAATTTGAATATATTTTGTACTGTATATTGTTTTGCCCTAGCAAATTTCCATTCACTAAATTCCAAAATTTGCAGAAAGGTCACTTGAATTATCCTAGTGTCATTGGTGAAGTCCATCCCTTATGTAAAGAAAATTTAAGTAGGAGTGAAGAAAGACTTTTGATGATATCAAGTTCATGTGTACAACCATAATTGATCTCCATTATGGTTTAAACAAACTGGTAACTGAAATTTATATTAAAGAAAAGCTGGGATTTTACAGGAGGGTGAGGGTCGGGTAGGGATGGGGGGGCCCGGGGAGGGGAGGGGGAGGGTGGGGGGGGGGGGGGGGGCTTTGCAGGGAGGGTGAGAGTGGGGGTGGGGGCGCTCGGGGAGGGGAGTGTTGGGGAGGGGGCGGTCGGGGAGAGGGAGTTGGGTGGGGGGGCACTCGGGGAGGTGGAGTGGGGGAGGTGGAGAGGAGGCCTTACCTGTCGAGGAGGTGGTGGCGCGGTGGGGTATGGCCGGTGGGGCGTTGGCGGCATCGGGCGCGGCGGCGGCTCTGGCGGCGGGGAAATAATCACGAAGCGGCAGGGAAGGAAAAAAAGGCACACGGGTATAGGTTAAATTCCACTAATTACGTCGGCTAAATTCAACTACTTACGTCGGTCAGGTAGACTTACGTTGGCCGATCTCATAGCCGACCTAATTTAAGTGTAACTTCCAACGGCCTCCTAATTTACATCAGGCGCAGGTCCCATCCGATGTCAATTAAGGTTTATTGTTGTTGGCAGCTCAACTTACGTCAGCTGCGGGACGACAGCCGACGTAAGTTAGAGAACTTACGTCGGTTATCAGCAACCGACGTAAGTTATTTAATTACATCGGATGGCCGTCAAAAGTTAAGCTGGCCGACGAAATTGTTCGCATTTCCTGTAGTGGAGGTGATGAAGCTGGAGCCCGTAGAAGTCCAACAACATAAGGAGGAAGCGTGAAAAAGGTGGGACCATCCCACCATGGTGTACGCCAAGAAGAAGACGATCTCTTCGGCGCTTTGCTTGTTGAAGGGAAGCTTGCCGAAGTAGATTGAGTTGTTGAAGGAGGTGCTTGACCATCCCATGTAGGTCCGGACCCTTGACAAATCTTCGTCGCTCTTGATCTTGCTGCAGGGAACACCCAACTCCATCACGTCAAAGTGGAGCAAAAGTTGGAAGAGTTATGCGAAGGTGGAGAGACTTTGAGCGCAAGTTCGAATGAAGGCATAAAGAGTCCTCTAACTGTGAAGGCTTTCCTTCTTAAGTAAGCATCTGCAACACTTGGATGGAAAACGCGTCAAGATCGAAATCTCATTCCAAAAATTTAGCCTATCAATGACAAGCGGGCCCGGGTCCACATTGGTGGAAAAGTCGCACCAGGTGAACCGTTGTCATGATGAGAAGTTGGAAGCCCGAGGGTGGCCGCCTAATAGGGCTACAAAGATTACGCTTGGAACATATACGTTTTTTCGTATTGGGAACCGACAACCTTCAATTGCGTGAGATCTGCACATCAGGATCGCAAGCGCCGAGTGAAAAAGGGCCACATAGTAGTGGCATAACTCTTTGTCGTCGCCTCAACTGCCCACCATGAATCTTTGAAGCCTCAGTGCGGCAATCGAAGATGGCCCCACCTTTGGTAGATAAATTTCACTTAGAGGTTTTCTCCCAGAGGTGGTCCCGGGGGCCACTGTTAGTACCCCTTGATACCACACTTAAAACCAAGGAGTTCCTATGTCCGATTTGAAGACTTCCGAAGGCAACACCTGTTTGACAGCACTGGGCCCGCATCCCTCGTTTGGATAGCTCTAGTACTGCCATGTGTCCTGTGGGACCGTACCTACCTCCCTCCACAGGGAAGCTCCGGTCCCGCCACATGTCTGGCAACCCCAGATCTAACCAACAGTGGAGGGAAGCTCCAGTGCCGCCATGCGTCGAGTAGCTCTGGACCTACCTTCCCGCAAAGGGAAGCTCTTGAGATGCCACGTGTTGTACCTCCGGACCTAAGCCTGCAACAACTACGATATCTCCAACAGCACGAACATTCAAGAGGCTATTAAACAACCGTTACAAGACCTGATTAACGTGTCATTAATTCAGCATTAATGACGCACGATCAGAGGACTATTGATACTGGTGATGCCACTATTAAGGCACGTTAGCACTCTATTAATCACAATTTATACATGTAGATCGTGTATAGGTGATTAATTATAGTCGGGCCCACTTGTCGGGCCAGGCAATCTCTGTAACAGCCAATCCTTGGCATATGAAAGGGCTGCGCCGCACAAACTAAGCAAAAGGCAAGATCACACGCATACTACGCACACAAACTCATCAACAACAAGCTCTTAGAGTAGGGTATTATGCTTTGGAAGCCCGAACAACGTAAAAATCCTCTGTGTCATCATCTCGTTCATAATCTTACGCGCGCTCCAACTAAATACGAATCTCCGCGGACTACATTTTAGTAGTACCGGGGGAAGTGTCTTAGTCTACACTTCGACAACAAGGCTCAACAAGACTTAACCGTCTCACCTAAGAGCATGAAACTCTACATGTTGGAAACATAAGACTTGAATTGAAACTACAATGAGTAGATGTTCATTATTAGTATATCCTTTTTTTCATTTTATTAACAAATTAATTGCTCACAATCATAACTAGTTCTCATATCTTACTACTTCGACCAAGTTGCTTAACCATACATCAGGTTCCATCCAGTTCTTAGTTGTCACATGTCACAGCACGGTGAACAAGTATGCTCCCTTCCACGAGTGACGGTGATTCGAATCAAGATACACCCCGCTTGCACGTCATTTACACCCACCTAGAAGAGGTGTACAACCTCTCCCATTAACGCTGTACAAAACAATCTTTCACAAGACACTCAAGCATTGAAACGTTCCTACTGTCCTGGCAGTAAGCCCCACATACGGGTTCACCATGGTGACCTTTACCCTCCTGTCAACGTGAAGTGTCTAGGACGGTGACGTATGCCTCAACACCCGGGTTAGCAAGTTACATCAGTTTCATGGGTCCCATATATCTAGTATGCATCTGGTACATATTCAAACTTGACCAGCAGGGCCACACACGATACGACCCTCAATCGACATAGGCAGGAAATGCCCACATAACCATGTTCTTGAGCGTCCTTATCTTCGTACCCCGTCTCAGATTAACCATTCAAGTGATCAATAT
The DNA here is from genome assembly GCA_036927565.1 of Tuctoria greenei. Lineage (NCBI taxonomy): Eukaryota > Viridiplantae > Streptophyta > Magnoliopsida > Poales > Poaceae > Tuctoria > Tuctoria greenei. The sequence goes on along the minus strand of JAYESD010000006.1, from coordinate 42,562,621 downwards.
CCAAACCCACCTCTTCATTCCACTTGACCAAGTTCACGAGTAGGCCATCACCTACTCGAGTTATACCATCTCATTGCTTTCCTCAACTTCCCTCCATCCATTTCCTCATCTTTCGCATACCATCTTTAATCATGTAAATTTCTATTCTACCCATACTCCAAGGATTCAGGGATCATGCATGTGGAGTATCATACATCACTATACTTAATCCATCATTCCATTCTAACCATCATATATATTATAAAATCAAAACTTGTTAACAACTTAAATGCACTCGGGGCTTGGTTGCGACTAGGGAAATGTCAATAGTCAGAGCTTGATCATGCGAATGAAGCTTCTCATCGTTTTTCTTCTTTCCTTGTCTTTACTGTTGCATGGGCAAATCTTGTTCTCTATGGGGTCCACGCAAGTCCTTCTCCTCCGAGTCGTGCTCCTCGTGGATCTTCTTCGTCCTGAATCCTATCGATATGAACATGCATAGCAGATTTACTTTAGGATTTAAGAATCGAAGTAGCTTATGAATAAAAAGAGAGTTCAAGAACTAGGAGGAATAAAGTGAAGTTGCAGCTGGTTCCTAAAGTATTTTTAGAGGTATTCACTTCATAATACTTTGGTTAGGTAGGGAGATTACCTATTTGTCATAATAACCATATAGATAGGAAAAGAGGGATTGTCAATGTGCAAATGATCATATGGTGAGGATGAAGAAAAAGAGCTCTGCATGAATGAGGTGGATAACAAAAAAGAAATCTGAAAGTCAATAGAGAGGAATGGCAAAGATTATGACAAAACATAAATGAATCATTATGTTCATAATTATCCAAAGTACATTTGATTAATCAATTTTACAAGGTTTTGATCATCTAATGGTCATGAGTGAATTACTGGCAATGAATAACACGTTGAAGATGATTTCCACCAGCTTGTAGGATTTATGAAGCCATGGTTAATTATATGTGATTTAAATAGCAGAAATCACTTACTAATTAATAGTTCGAGATTTACTAGTCTAACTGACCTCGAAATTTAAATGCGGCCTCTAGAGATGATAGGCAGATCATCATAATATTTCCATGATTTTGGAAGATCTGGAGCTTGCAGAAGAATTTTTCCATGTTTTAGGCTTCTTAGATTTTTATAAAATTTTATATGGTTTTTCATGCCAACTAAACTGGTTCACTGAATATTCAAAATCATAAGGAAATCATAGAAATTTGTTTCACATTTTGGGAGTTTCCACTAATTTACTATGATTTTCTAATATTTGATTAAATTTCTGCATTAATTACTTTTTCTTTTTCTGCTATTTAATTAACCCAGAGTAAAAACATTAATTACACTAAGTTAAATATTTCCAAAGGGTTTCAAAGTTTCACTGGTGATCAAGGTTCATATGTGAAGGCATCTGGATAACTTTGGGATTTTTTAGTAATTAAGTCTCCTATAATAATTTTCTTAAGGTTCATGAAAATATGATTTATACAGAAATTATTAGGGAGTTTCCTACCGACTATATGTTCTATTGTACAGGAAAGGTCAAGGGAAATCTTTCAAAATTGGTTTCATATTTTTAGGAGGCTTTGATATTTACTTATGATTTTCTGAAATTTGGGCTAAATTATAGATTTATTTTCCTAAAGGAAAGGTCTTAAGTAGCTGACAGCCCGGGCCCATGTTTTCAACTAACCCGTGGGAGGGAGGCAACACGGGGTTCACACGGATAAGCACATGGCAACACCGTATCCAATTTGCATCGAAAATCCGTGCGGGGAACAAAAGACAAAGCAGACTAATGGCTAGGCCCCGCGACTCAATCGTCTTCAACCCTGAGCAGGGCTCGAACGGCAGCGTGCAGTGGAAGTATGCGGTGGTACCATTCCGGAATCGTGCAGCTGCCCATATCCTCCTTTCAAACTGGCCGCTAGGGTACAAATGTACTTGGGCTACACGATGGTGGGGGTAGATTTGGCTGGCGTCGACTGGAACTCCCCTCCCGACAACGACAGCGAAAACCTAGACTCCGGTGAGGTGGAATTCACATGGTGATGCACTAAATGGAGTGCCATTTCTTCGAGGAACACTGTGGCAGCACGAGGAACAAGGAAATGGATCAAAATTGTGATGCAACTTGTCGGAATAGGTACTTTGACAGGGGACAGAGCTTCGCGGGGGGGGGGGGGGGGGGGGGGGGGGGGGGGGGGAACAAGGTGAGAACTTGAGTTTCCTGACCAAACTTTGATCATTTTCTGATTTGTTTGCTCGAGATGGTGCACGAGAAGTCCTAGACGCTAACCTTGAACTGGAATGGTGTTTGATCCATCGTGCACGGTATATTTCTTCGATGAACAACTAACGTTTTAAAACATGGTTGGCTCAAGATCTAGCAATTCGAAGAAATGACACTAAAAAAGAAGGAGCATGTTTGAGGAATCAATGCAGACGTCAACGCGAACCTTAGGGTGGTGTTTGAACAGTAAGGGAGGCATCAAGTCGGCAAAACATTGTTGACATGCCGCGGAGCACGAAACAGAGGAGCCGAGGAAGTTTTTCTGCTTCATCGCAGCACGGGGAGGAAGGAAGGTCCTGGCGGCGTCTCAGGGAGCTGGAGGAAGGGCCAGCACAGGTCTTGGCACGCTCAGCCGAGCAAGGGGGCAATGGTTGAAGCAGCCGAGTGATGAAACTCATCGACACATTCAGAGCGGAACAGCGGCAGCGGAGACGAAGTTGTCTTTTGGTAGTCCCGTGGGCTCCTGCTTTTGCTGGCGCACCAAGGTGGTATGAGGGCCGCCCAGGCCTTGGCCGGGATGGCAGGCGGCAGTAGCAGCTCGACGCTGCTGTGAGCAGGTACGGCACGAGGAGGCTGCACCTGCTTGCGTTGGAGAGGGAGGAAGAAAACTGGGCACACGCTGTGGAGGCTCATCCTTGCGTGGGAGGTGACCAAGGCATGGCGTGAAGCAGCAGCAGGGGCATGGGAGGAAACCGGGGAAGAAGAGCAGGTGCGCAGCACGTCATTGCTTCGTCCAATCTAAGAATGAGCAGGGACGCGGCACAGCGCAAGGGCGCAGCAGCTAGGGCTTGAGCGTCTGGGCACTGGTTCTGCGTGTGAGATAAGCCAACCGAGGGAGAGGAAAAGTGGGTTTTGTACGGAGCAGGGATAAGAGCAGAGACAAAGGCGGCGCCAGCACGAAGGGACAGGGATCCTCTGACTTGCACTCCAGTACTGCACGATGTGCACTAGAGCTCATCTCCCATTCGTTTTGAATCTAATGGTAGTGGATAAATTTCACTAGGACCATCCGACTAAACAAACAAAAATGAATGGTGGATGGACTTACTGCACATGTAAAGTTAGGGGATGTAAATTTAGATGATCCTGATCCAGCGCGAAGAACACAAGCAGCTCGGCGGCCTGCATGCGATGCCGTGGAGCACGCTCAGAGGAAACAGAACAGAGTCTAGGTGCAGTACTTACAGGTGGGACCCACTCCTCTATTTCTTTCTTCAAATATCCAAATATAATTGTTAAACAACTCTACATTAAATGAAAATTGGCAGCTAATCTGAATCAAAGGTGTGGAACCCAGTGGTGGAACCAAATTTGGATTTCAAGCAAGTTGAATTTGAATTCCAATTTTTAAATTTGAACCTTTCCACTTATGTATGAACCTTATATTACTATCATAAATCACAAAACTTTTCAGGGACACCTAAATAAATATAAATAATATTTTGGTTAAGTCAAATTTAAAATTTGACTTTATTTGATTCAAAATTAGGAATTTGTCTTTACATTGTATTTAGCTTTCAACTTAAGTTTCAAATTTGAAACGAGACATTGATTTTTGAGTCGACATTCTTGGGACTTCATTATTTTTGTACCTAGTTATTTAATTTCACTCGTACACTGATCATTTTCCAAACTATGTCTAAAGTTCGTAAAAGTTCATATTCTGAGAATCATTTATTTATTATCGTAACTCATTTGAGTTTGACTTTATAATTTAACTTAAAAAATTTCAAGTTTGCATTTTTGCATTCTTGATCTTTTCTAAATGTGGGTTTTTACAACAATTTTGACTGCCTCAAGAGCGACTCTTCTCCACAAGATCATAACACCACTGCACTCAGCCTTCACAATGAAGGATCCTGGCCCACTGAACTTTTTTCTTGGCATTCAAGTAAGTTGAAGTTCACATGGAATTTTTCTATCTCAGGCTAAGTATGTGGATGATCTACTTCATCGGGCTGGCATGCAAAACTGCAAGCCACTCTCAACACCAGTCGATACAAAAGCCAAGGTTTGGCAACTGCTGGTAAGCCTATCAAAGATGCTACTTTCTATCAGAATAGTGTCGGTGCTCTTCAGTACATAACCTTGAGACGACCTGACATCACCTGCGCCGTGCATCAAGTGTGTTTGCACATGCAAGAACCAGTGATGTACATTGGTCTTCAGTCAAGAGAATACTCCGATACTTTAAAGGAACAGGAAGCAAAGGCCTTCATCTTCTTGCATCTCGTTCACTCAATCTGGTGGCTTATTCTGACGCTGATTGGACTGGATGCCCGGATACTAGAAGGTCTACATCGGGCTATTGTGTTTTATTTAGTGGATCACTCATTTCCTGGTCTTCCAGATGCCAACCGACAGTATAACAGTCCAGTGCAGAAGAGGAATACATGGTTGTGGTGAATTTCATTGCTGAATGTTGTTGGATAAGTAATCTGCTACAAGAATTACACATTGTCATTGACAAAGCAACATTGGTGTACTGTGATAATGTTTCCGCTGTCTACTTAACTCATAACCCAGTACATCATCGAAGGACAAAACACATTGAGTTCAACATGCACTTTGTCAGGGAAAAGGTCGTAGTTGGACAATTGCGAGTCATACATGTTCCTACTGCACTACAGTTTGCTGATACTCTGATAAAAGGGCTTCTAAAGGCCATATTTGAAAGCTTTCGTCCCAGTTCGGGCATCTCTGAAGAAGACGTACAACTGAGGGGGATGTTAGCAGGAATATCTACGCTTGTGATATGGACTCAGCTCAACCAACTGCCTCATTCTTCCGGCGCCACTACCTGCATGATCAGCCTCATCCAGCTAGTCTTCCGGCTCCACTACCTGAATGTTTGCCCTCGCCCTCCAAGTCTTCCAGCTCCAGTTAGATAATAGGAAAAATACTGTTAGTCCTTGTGCACCGAATTCCATCCTTCTACACTTCTCTCCTTTGGTCCAGCCTGTTCGTGCCACGGACCAGCATCAGATCCGACGGATGCCTTTGCTGCTGCAACAGCGTTCAATTACAACTGCATAAACCTCTTTCTTTATTAGACTGTTTATCACACCTCTATATCACACCTCTAAAAGAATATTCTCAACATTTTACAGTGACCTCTAAAAGATTATCATCTTTACAGTTTTGTTCTCCGCACTGGCTCACCTCTATATCAACTACCATCTATTTTATATCATTTTATTCAACTACCTATTATTTTTTATTTTACTATATAACTACTTATATTTCCCTAATATTATTTTTATAGTACAAAAAAGTAACTAACTTTATCACTTGTTTCCATTTCTTTTCCCCTCTTCTTTTTACTATCTTATATTCCTATTTTTCTTTTTTCCCCTCTTCCGATCTTTTTATCCCTCTGTCTCCCGGGAGGGTCCCAACATCCTCCGGTTTCGGCTGTCCTGTTCTTTTTTTTTTCTTTTGCCTCTCAATTATTCTCTCCCTTTTTTCTATGAAATCTTCACTTCCTCTCCCAAGCTCATCCTCTCTCAAGTCTTCGTCTTCAATCTCTTCACCCCCCTCCCCCCCGCATCTGCCAGTCGTGCTGCCGCCGCCCATCGGATCCCTTCACCCCTGTCAATCGCGCCTCCCCACGCCAATCACCTCCGCCCTCGGCCTGCACCGAGTGCTGCCATGCTTGCACCCTCCCAGATCTAGCTCGCCGCTTCTCCCTCGTCGTCGAGCAGCACGACTATCATCACTTGCGCCGTAGCACCTCGTCGCTTCTTCCTCATCCTCGGACACTTTCAACGCTGTGGGGGTGTGATTCCGACAATTCTCCCGGTACTACCGTTAGCAGCCCGCGGAGTTTGTAGTTCGGTTGTGGGCGCGCAGAGATTCAGAACACGGTGGCAAGTTGACACGAAGATTTACATGGTTCGGGCCGCCTGAGCCTAATACCCTACTCCACGGGTGTGTAGCTGTTGTATTGAGCGTCTGAGCACTAGAGTGTCAGAGCCTAGAGTGTCTTGAGTGCGTGTGTGGATGTGTGTCCGTGGAAGCCCCCCCCCCCCCCCTCTGGAAGTGTCGCTCCAGTCCTTTTATAGTACAAGGAATGACCATTGCATCGTTAGCCTGGCCTGACATGTGGCCCTGGCGGTTACTGATGCTTAATACACAATTAATGTATTTAATTACCCTTAACAACTTGGTAACGCCCCTTGATGATGGCGTTACTGGTATTAAGGGTCCTCCGATCGTGTGTCATTAAGATAGCATTAATGACACTTAATCGGGTCTTGACATCTTTAATGTCCCTTGAAGGTCCGAGCCGTTGTAGGTCTTTCAATAAGCTTGTTAAAGTTGAAGGTCTGGAGGTTGGACACGTGGCAGCTCCGGAGCTTACAGTCTTGGACGAGTAGGTCCGGTGCTGTTGTACACATGTCGGTACCGGTGCTTCCCTCTATCGGGGGTTAGGTATGGGGGTGCCACACAGTTATCTAGTTCGGAGCTTTCCCATGTAAGGAATGTAGCTCCAGTTTTATGATACACGTGGCAGCACTAGGACTAACCATAGAAGGCAGGCAGGTCCGGTTCCGTATGACACGTGGGGCCTTTGGACGTGTTCAACTCAGGTGTGTGGAGTTCCTTAGCATTCTTTGCAGTCCCAAGGGGTATCCGGTACGCAGGGTACCGACAGTGGCCCCCTGGGTCCACCTCTGGGAGAGACCTTTTGGATTAAGTCATTCTGCCGGAGGTGGGTCCATCTTTTGATTTTCGCGCCGTGTCTTCAAGGGTTTTTGGATGTGCCGTTGGGGTGGTGGTTCGCAGTTAAACCATCGCCTCGTGGCATATCCGGGATGCTGCAGGTGAGATATGCGCATGCGGATCTCACGCAGTTGAAGGTCACTGGTTCCCAATATGAAAACCGTATCGGTTCCGCACGCCCTGTCAGGCCGCCGCCCTTGGGTTTCCCACATTTCATCATGACAACTGTTTGCCTGGGGTAAGGACCTCGACTTGATCGTCGGGGTGGCTCTGGGACCCCTTGTCATTGGCAGGGTGAAGTTTTTGAACTGTATCTTTGGCCCTTCTGCGGTTTCCATCTAAGCGTTGTGGGGGCTTACTTAAGAAGGAAAGTGCGCACCATTTGGGGATTTCTTACGCCTTCCTTTGAACTTGCGCTCAAATCCTCCAAACTTTTGCTTGCTTTTCCTCTCTCACCCCGTTGTGCTGCGATGAAGTTGGGACTTCCCAAGAGCCGCATTGGGAACAAGAAGGAGTTGTCTAGGGTCTGGACCTATAGGGGTTGGTCCAGTGACTCCTTCGACAACGACATTCGCTGCGGCAAGCTTCCCTTCGAGAAGGAGCGAGCCGGAGATATGGTGTACTTCCTTAGGGACGCCATGGCGGGTTTGATCCCTCCTTTCTCCACTTTCTTTCTAATGCTGCTAGATTTCTATGGTCTGCAGCTCCACCATCTTGGCCCTCACTCAATCTTGCTGGTGGCGACTTTCGTCCTTGTTTGCGAGATGTGGGTGGGTGTTCCCCCTTGCCTGAAGTTGTTTCAGGCGTTCTTCACTGCCCACCCCACCGGGAAGAGTGATGAGTTCATCGGATTCTACTACTGCGTGAAGCGGAAAAACTCCCCCCTCAAGTACTTGAGGTCCTTTCCTTCCAACAAGTGGGACGACTGGAAAGCCTGGGTGGTCATCTCCATGGAGGGACACGAGAGGCTGGAACTGCCTGAAGGCCTCCCCTGCGTCGACACCGACACATGGAGTGACACGTCGGAGCTGTCGAGGGAGTACAGGGCCATTCTAGACAGAATCCAGGAGTGTGTCGAAGGTGGGGTGACCCCCCAGATGGTCTTCGGCAACTTATTGATGAATAGGTGGGCCCTGTTGAGGGCTAGGGGGCGGCCTGCCTGGGCCTTCAATAATGAGATGGATACCAACCGCATTGAGGTTGGTTCGGACACCAACTTAAACGATGAAGCCCTGAAGACCAATCTAAAGAAGTTCCAGCATGGGAACATCGGCACTGGCGACGTGTCTCCACCGGCGGCCTTCCTTCCTCTAAATATGATACCAGAGGAGTGCAGAGAGCTCCAGAGGAAGATGCCGTTGTTGGACGACTTGGGCCTGATGGAGAGGCGATCAACCTCCAGGGTGGCGATCCCCGGAGATTCAGAGGGTGGCAATGCTCCTGCTCCGAAGCCAAGAGCTGAAGTCATAGGCAAGGGTAAAGAGTTGGCCAAGCCCTCGAGCCACAAGACAAAATTGAAGCACTCTAACGGGAGGTCCATCAGACCTGCTCCTTCCACGACATCTCCATCTCCCCGGCGGGGGAGGTCTTCGACGGCGACACCCACTCCAACATCAGCATCTCCCCAAAACACCAGCTCCGCCCAAGTGACTCCGGCGCTAGAGCCTGCCAAGGGCTCTAGGTCTGAGGGTCCTTCTCAGTCGAGGGGGGCCTCAACCACTATGTCGCTAATGGTGGGAGCAAGCTCCGGCGAGCCTTCTGGAGCTACCACACCAGTGGCGACACGGTCCAGTCTTGAGCGTTCGGTGAAGAGGTTCCGCGCTAGCTGGAGCGGAAGCCTTCCAAGGTAAATTTGATTTTTTACCTCAGTTGATTGTTTTTGTTGTAATCATATTTCGAGTTTCTTCGTCTTTCATCCACAGGGTACCCAAAAATGGTTTGAAGCTCCAGTTTCTGCAACAGCAGCTGGTGTTGTGCAGGCGAAGGCTCCGGCTCCGATTCTAGTGCCGCCCCAGGTGGTGGCTGAGGTCGGGGAAGCTCCGGCGCCAGCTGTCGTGGTTTTGGACCTCGACTCCTCTCCCGATGAACCCGTGGTAGCACCATACCATGAGAATGAAGATGTATCAGCGGCACCAGCACCAAAGGTTGAAGCTTCGGTTTTGGATGTTGTGCTGACGGACGCTCCGACCTCAGAGCCAGAGGTAGCTGCAGTTCCGGCCTTAGAGTCGGATGTTACTGAAGCCCCGACGGCAGAGCCGGTGGTTGATGAAGTTCCGGCGCCTGAGCCGGTTGTTGCGGAAGTGCCGGCGCCTGAGCCAGTGGAGGTCGAAGCGCCGGCGCCTGAACCGACGGTGGAGGAGGTGCCAACGTCAGAGTCGGAAGTGGCCTCAGCTCCGACTGAATATTCATCGCCTGCCCCAGAGGTGGTGGTTCTGGAGGTACCAGTGCCCGAGCCAGGGTGCCCAGACGAGGTGACCGGTCCTTTGCTAGAGGGATCAGTTTCTGATGACCTAGTGGCGGGACCTTCGGAGCCGACTCCGGAGGTAGGAACTTCGGTTCCAGGACCTTCCTTGGCGGCGACCTAGGCTATCCTGGAGGGTGTACCTAGTGCCGTGGAAGCTCAGGGGACTGCTCTTGTAGAGTGGGACCCGATTTTTGTTATGGAGAACCCGCTGAAGCGAGCGGAGAGGACCCTGGCAGGTCCGGAGCCAATCCCCCTGTCGTTATCTATCGACAACGCCTGCTCTAGCCTTCGTCATGTTCAGCTGGCCTTTTACCACGACAGCAAGGCCCTCGAGGAGGAGCGCCAAACCCTTAGGAGGTGGCACAACTGGCTCCAATTCGAGACCAAGCTGGTGCAGATGAGGCTGGCCGACGGCAAGGAGTGGGTGAAAAAGGAGAAGGCCCGCTTGGAGTACTAGAGTCAGCTGCTGGATGAGAGGGAAAGCATGGTGCGATCCCTCGACAACCAGTCCTGGGCCATCCACGAAAAGGTCGTGGCTACTAATGAAGCAGCAAATGATCGCCAAGAGAAGCTCAACGCCATCCACGATAGCCTCGTCAAGCGCCGAGAGGATCTTGAGGAGCGGGAGAAAAAGCTCAAAGATGAAGAGCAAAAACTCCTGGAGCTGCGGGGAGACCTCGTGAAGAGGGAAGAGGAGCTTACTCAGAGGATGAATCTGGGTGACAAGAGCCTCGCAGAGTGCACCAAGAAGCTGGAGGAGCGCTGCAAGAGCGACAAGAAGAAAGCCTGGCAGCAGGGACAGTACCTCACCAAGAGGGAGAATGAGGTTGCTGCCAGGGAGAAGAAAGTGCGGGGTCAGGAGAGAGACCTAGTCGACCGTCAGAACAAGATCCATGTCCGGGAGGAGGAGCCTGCTAAACTCAAAAAGCAAGTTGTTGAAAAGATTCAATAGCACGCCAAAGAGGTTGAGCGCCTTGCCCAGGAAGGTTCGGAGCTTGCGGCGACCAAGAGGTCCTTGGAAGAGGTGCGAGGCTCAAGGGCTGCAGAGTCCCAACAAGTATGGAACTTCTTGGGCAAAGCCAATGACGCGCTGACGCTGCTGGGCTTTAGTCCCGTGCGTCTGAATGATCCAGAGCCGGAGCTGGACCAGGCGTTGCAGGCGTTGAGCTCGGCGGGCAACAAGCTCAACAAGATGGGTGATGTCATCGTGGACCAGATGGAAACCAAAGTACAATCCCTGGCGAAGAATGTCGTATAGTACATGCTGACGTGCTACACAAGCCGAGATCCTCATTTCCCACTAGACCCGGTGCTTGAAGGCCCCATCGACGGAGAGGGGGATGCCGCCAAAGCCAGCATGTCGGAGGTTGCCCAGAAGGTCGCCTCATTATTCCATAGGGCTTAGGACTTTCCCTTTGTATCTCCCACTTGTATATTCTCTTCTTTTCCTCAATTTTGTAATCTCTTGTCCTCAGATGAATGAAATCCTAGAATATTATGAATTTCATTTTTTGTCTTCAACACCTTTGTCTTACTTGGCCCCCTGGTAGGTGTACACAATTCTATTGTGAACATGTACCAAAAAGATGTAGCATTTTTTTTGAAGACTTGAGTGCTTAAAACTTGTAGAATGTGGGTCCGAAGTCTTGTTGCGTTGATAGTAGAGGCCCCTGAGGTTGTCGGAGTTTAGTAGCTCCGGTAGCGACCACCGTCGGAGCTTAGTAGCTCCGGCTGTGGCCATCGTCAATACATGGAGCGTTGATAGCAAGTCCTCTGGGGTTGTCGGAGCTCGGTAGCTCCGGCATCAACCACTGTCAACACGTAGAGGTTCGACGGCAGGGAGTATTCTTCCACCATCTTTCCTTCATGTTGACGGCTGACCCCCTGGATTTGCTGGAACTTGATAGCTTCAGCCACCTTGGGGAATGTCGAAGCTCTGATAGCTCCGGCATCATCCACCATCATCATGAGATTTTTATTTTTCCTGCACACTGAAGTTAAGAAAAATAGTAAAATCCATTTCCTATCTATAACTCAGTTGCGGCTTACTATTCCCGAAAGAAATTTTAGATCAACAGCATTTTTGTATACAATCAAGCACATTTGTTTGTTTTCTTCAGGTCCAATCGTTCCTGGACTCGCCTTACTTCGGCCAGCCGGGGTGTAGGTAGAGTGGCGTACTTAGGGTGCAAGACCAGGCTAAGTAGATAGCACACTCCGGACCTAGATTGGCTTGGCGGCATTCAGGCGAGTAGGCCATTCAACAATGTTAAGACCCGAAAGAATTAACAATGCAACATGAATTATACACAAATGTCTTGAGCTAAAGTTTCTTGAGAATTGCACAACTTTGTTATAGACAAGAAAGAGAAAAATAAAAATGAATGAGCCTGTACAAAATAAATGCACGTGGAGTCTTTTTCACATAATGATGTCTTTCATTATAGGTCCGGGGTATAGGGGAAACAAGTACACTCTGAGGGTACATAACCAGGCTAAGTGTGTTGCGTTTCTTGTTTGACCCAGGGTAGCTAGCTACACTTTCAGTTCTGGGACTGTGACAAGTGTTGCTTGAACCTTGCGGACCTTCCTGGAAAGGTCTGGCTGTTCTCCTGGACGAGCTACCCGACTCTGTACAATGACGCTATAAAATACGTCACATGTAATTACAGACTCACCTCCATGATATTAGGCATAGAACTTACAGAGGTGCTCAATGTTCCAAGGATTAGGAAGCGGTGTCCCATCCTCGGTTGCCAAGCGAATGCGGACGGGATACTTTGATCACTCGGAAGGGTCCTTCCCAGCTGGGGGAGAGTTTGATTAACCCTTCTCGAGTTTGTATGCTCCGTAGCACAAGATCACCTTTCTCGAGCTGTCGATTATGCACATGTCTTTGATGATAGCACTGGAGCACTTGGCGATATCGTGCATTTCGAATAGCTGCTTGGCACCTTCCCTCTTCGACGAGGTCAAGGTCTTCACGCCAGAGCTGGTCCTGCGTGGCTTTGTCGAAGTTCCAGACCCGGAGCGACCCCAAGGTGATCTCTAGAGGAAGGGCTGCTTCAGCTCCGTACATCAGGAAGAAGGGTGTCTCTCCAGTTGACCGGTTTGGAGTTATCATTTTGCCCACAAGGTGGGCGGAAGCTCTTCAATCCAGTTGGCTCCATGTTTTTTCAGGAGCTCATATGTACGCGTCTCGAGTCCTTTCAGGATTTCCGCATTTTCTCTCTCAGCTTGGCCATTGGTTGTCGGGTGAGCTACGAAAGCGTAGCAGACTTGAATGCCGAGGTCTTTGTAATATCCTTGGAATGCAGAGCTTGTGAATTGGGTCCTATTGTCAGTTATGATTTTGTTTGGGACTCCAAATCTGCATATTATGTACTGCAAGAAGTTGATAGCTGATTGCTTATTTATTGTCACAACTGGAGTTGCTTCTGGCCACATGGTGAACTTGTCAATGACAACGTACAAGAACTTGTAACCTTCGATGGCTCTTGGGAAAGGTCCCAAGATATCCATCCCCGACACAGCGAATGGCCATGTAGGAGGTATCATTTGTAGAGGTTGAGCTGGTGTGTGAATTTTCATTGCATGGAACTAACATGCTTCGCATTTCTTCACTAGCTCGGTTGCATCCTGGAGTGTTGTAGGCTAGTAAAAACCGTGTTGGAAGGCTTTACCGATCAACGTGCGAGAAGACGCGTGGTTCCCACAATCGCCTCCATGGATTTCCGTGAGGAGCTTATGGCCTTATTCCCTTGTAATGCACCACATTAGGACGCCGTTGGCACCACGCCGGTAGAGATCCCCTTCTACCAACGTGTATCTTTTAGCCAATCTGACTATCTGGTTAGCGAATACATTGTCTTCAGGAAGGAAGTTGTCCTTCAAGTAGCTCCGGATCTCCGAGATCCATGCATTAGAGCTAACTTGAGCATCTGAGTCCTGCGTGCTGGGTTGCTCGGAGCTTCCTGCAGCACCTACGACCCTTGATGGATGCCATGGTAATAGGGCCATCAGGACCACCAGCTTCGAGGTGCTGGTCTTGCCCCTTTCGTTCAGTTCGGCAGGCTGAGCTGTTGGTCTTGACAATCTCCGGACGAAGGTTCCGTCGGGAGCTGGAGCTCCGGTTGAAGCTTTCGTCGAGAGTTCGTCAGCTTTAGCGTTGTTGAGACATTGGACATGGCAGAGATCAAGGACATCGAAATCCTTTTGAAGCTTCTGGACTTCAAGTAGATATGCAGCTAGCTGAGGGTTGTTGCAGCAGCATTCACCTTTGACTTGTTTTATAACGAGTTGCGAATCACCCTTTACCAACAGCTGCTTGACACCATACGATAGTGCCACCTTGAGCCCATAGATGAATGCTTCATACTCCGCCATGTTGTTGGTTGCCTTGAAGTCAAGGTGAACGAACCATGTATTTGACCTTCTCCCCGGTTGGAGCGAGGAGAAGGATTCCAGCTCTGGCCCCTTGCTTCTGCACGGAGCCGTCGAAGTAGAGTCTAGTGAGGCTCGGTAAAGACCGGAACCTTGGGTTCTGACTTCTGCTCACTGGGGCCCCCAGGATTTGATGGAGAGGGGGTCCATTCTGCCATGAAGTCCGCCTATACTTGACTCTTAATCGCTTGTCATGGAACGAATTCAAGATCGAACTCGGCCAAGTCCGCCGCCCACTTTGCAATGTTCCAAGTAGAGCTGGGGTTATGCAAGATTGCACGCAGTGGATAAGGAGTTACCACTGAAATCTTGTGAGCTTGGAAATAGTGACGAAGCTTCCTAGAGGCAATAAGCACTGCATAAAGAAGCTTATGCACCTCTAGGTACCGAGTCTTCACGTCATGGAGTACTTTGCTGATGAAGTACACTGGGCGCTGGACTGTCCGGACCCTCCCGGAGGGGCCTGGAGCTTCGTCATCATCAATCCGGACCCACCCGAAGGGGTCCGGACCTTCTTCGGGGACCTCTCGGTTCCTACTGGAGGAACCCGGAGTTTCTTCTGAAGTGACCCGGACCTTCCCAAAGGGGCCCAGATCTTCTTGTTCACCAACAGTAACTCCTTCATTTGATGGAGGTTGATCCTCTGACATCTCCCCTCGAGGATCCAAGTCTGGGGGCTGGGACCCAGACTCGCCTTCAGGTAGTTCCGGACCCTCCCGGAGGGGTCTGGATTCTTGAAATGGGGATGCTTCTGGTCTTTTCGCAACCAGGACCATGCTGACAACTTCTTCACATGATGAAATGTAAAGCAGAAGTGGCTCACTAGGGTTCGGAGCTACCAAAGTTGGTAGAGTGGTGAGGAGCTGCTTCAGCTCTTGGAATGCCTTCTCTGCTTCTTCAGACCATTGGAATGGTCTGGACTTCCTCAATAACTTGAAGAAGGGTAGCGCTCGTTCCACCAGTCTTGAAATGAACCGGCTAAGGGCAGCTAGACATCCAGTCAGCTTCTGGACATCCTTGATATGAGCTGGTGGTCGCATGTCTTCAATAGCTTTAATCTTCGCCGGATTCGCCTCTATTCCTCGGTGGTTCAACAAGAATCCAAGAAGCTTTCTGGAGCTAACCCCAAAGACACACTTGTCCGGGTTTAGCTTTGTGCGTGTGATTCACAACTTGTTGAAGACAGTTTGCAAGGTGTCAAGAAATGACTCCTTGTTCTTGATCTTGACGATGATGTCATCAACGTACACTTCCACTACGTATCTAATAATCTCTCCAAAAGTTTTGTACATAGCTCGCACAAATGTCACTACAGGAAACGCGAACAATTACATCGGCCACCACAACTTACGTGCGCCAGCCGATGTAATTAAGTTACTTACGTCGGTGCCTGGTAACCGACGTAAGTTAAATAAATTACGTCGGCTTCTCTACCGTGGCCGACGTAAGTAAAAGAACCGATGGCAATTAACGGATACTGACGTTGGTCGTGGCCCGTAGACGACGTAAGTTGAACGCCCGACGTAAGTTAACATTTACTCACATCGGTCTTGACGTTGGCCGACGTAAGTAACCACAACCGACGTAAGTTATGGATTTAAACTAACCGCGCGAGTCGCGCGCGCCCACGCGCCTGTTTCATTTTCCCCGCGCTGCTTGCTTTCCCAACCGCTGCCGCCGACCGATGCCCCGCCGCCTGCCCGTGGTCGCCGCCTCGCCGCCGGCCCGCCGCCCCGCCGACGCCCTTGCTCCCACCCGCGGCGCCACCCCGACTCCGAGCTGCGTCACCGCCCCTCCGTCGCTGCCCCTGCGCCGCCGCCGCCCCTGCGCCCTGCCACCGGCTTGTCCACGGCTCCGCCGCCCCTGCGCCCCCGCTCCCCCGACCCTGCCGCCGATCTTTGTTGCAAGTATTTCCTCGCCTCTCTCCTTGCTCTCTTTGTTTTGAATTATAGCACATGCATTTGCTTGAAAATTTGCCTGAATTGCACATGTGTCGTGTTTACTCTTAATAGAAAATTGTGAATTGCACATGTATCGGGTAAAAATCGATAAATTGATTAGAAATTATATAGATACACTGATAATGTTTACTATGCTTATGTTAGAATTAAATCGATAAATTAATGAATTTTTATGCTTATTTGTTATGCTTAGAATTATGGTTAGAATTGAATTGCTTATGTTTAGGTTTAATTTAATTGAATTGAATTTCTTATGTTAGAATTGAGTTGATAAATTGATGAATTACAATGGATAATTGTTATGATTAGATTTATTTGAATTGCATATTTTTTTGAATTATGGTTACAATTTTAGTTTTGATTGCTTGAGTGTTTAAGTATTATATATACATAAATGGGCTTTGGACCGGCTTGACAAGGCCCGACAAGGCCCATTTAGTGGTAAGGTAAAGTATGTGTGTAGACGGGCACGAAGGCGAACGACGACGGTGAGGATGGAAAGCACCTGCGCATGGATGGCGTATGCTGACGAAGTGGTTTCATCTCTGATCTATTTACAATAGCTAACCCTAAAGCCGTCGTGGAATTTTCATCTAAGACCAACTTTCCTCTCACTCTTTCTCTAGTTCTTTCCTCTCTCTTAAATGACCTCAAAATGAAAATGAGCAACGTAACCTATAGCAACGTATTACCCGTTTCGGATCGGCACGTCTCACATGCCATTGGCATGTGAGACGTGCATGTTCGGAATTGTCCCTTTTTGGACAGCCTCGGAGTCACCGAGGGGGCATGGCTTGTGACGAGATGCGGGTCCGGATTTGGATGAGATTTCGGTGGCGTAACCCTGTTGTTCTCTGTTGCACTATTTTTGGGTGTGCAGTGGAGAGCAGCGGGGTTATGCTGCCGTAACTTCGTTCGAATCCGGATCACGCATCTCGTCATGAGCACGCTCCACTCGGTCACTCTTGGGTAGGTTTAGGATCTATCTGCCTAGGTTGTAGGGCCGTGACATAACATAACAATACATTAACGACAATTTCTTTCGCGTTAAACTCCAGAGCCAAACATGGGTGAAGACCGCAGTTGGATGTATACTGGCTGGAAGAGCAGAACTGGTGGTCACTCAGATGAATGGTACGCCAAGACAGAAGCTTTTGTGGAACGAGCTTTTTCATTGTCAAATAGCGATAAGGCGCGGTGCCCATGTACGAAATGTCGAAACGGAACATTTTTGGAGAAAGTGGAACTTAAGATGCACTTGTGTCGAAACGGTTACGTGTCACATTATGAGTTGTGGTTTTTCCACGGCGAGACAGCTTCTCAAGCTGTACAAGAAGTGGAAGCGGACAATGATGATGTCACAGAGGTTGATATGATGGATGAGATTCTGGAAGCTATTCGACCAGAGCTTACAGAAGATCCTCAAACAGCAGAGGTTAAAGAGTTCTTCAAACGTCTCAAGGATTCAAAAGAGGCACTGCATGGACACACTAAAATGTCAATCCTCAATTTTGTGACTAGACTTATGGCAATTATGTCTAAGTTCTTCTTTTCTAACAATTGTTACAACATGCTCATCGATTTGTTCAAAGATGCCCTTCCACAACCCAACAAA
The DNA here is from genome assembly GCA_036927565.1 of Tuctoria greenei. Taxonomy (NCBI): domain Eukaryota; kingdom Viridiplantae; phylum Streptophyta; class Magnoliopsida; order Poales; family Poaceae; genus Tuctoria; species Tuctoria greenei. The sequence continues at coordinate 42,545,126 of JAYESD010000006.1, read as the reverse complement.
GTGCCTAAGGATATGTACAACTCAAGAAAATTCTTTCCGGTCTCGGTATGAAGCACGAAAAGATTGATGTGTGTCCGGACAACTGCATGCTTTTCTGGAGAGAGCATGCCAATGAGAACAAATGTTTGAAAAGTGGTCAACTGAGGTTTGTCGAAGTTGTTAATAATAATGGTAATATTGTGACGAAGGAAGTCGCACGTAAGCACCTTCGTTACTTACCTGTGACACCGAGGTTGAAGCGGCTGTTCCTTTCAAAAAAATGGCCAGACACATGAGATGGGACAAAGAAGGTGAGTGTGAGAACAATGGAGTCATGACACCCGTCCAATGGTGAGGCATGGAAGGCGCTGGACCGGTTTGACCCAGAATTCGCCCGTGAAGCGAGAAATTTTCGCATCAGGTTGGCGACAGATGGGTTCACGCCGTTCAGCACAAACACCGCACCATACTCCTATTGGCCCGTCTTTTTCATTTCGTACAATCTTCCACCGGCTTTTTGCATGAAGAATGAGTTTATGTTTCTTAGCCTCATTGTACCTGGGTCAGATCATCCTGGGTCACGTCTCAACATGATGTTGAAACCGTTGATCGAAGAGTTGAAAATGTTGTGGACAGAAGTCGAAGCGTACGACTATTACAAGAAACAGAAATTCAACCTCCGAGCTGCTTATTTGTGGTCCATTCATGATTTTCCGGCATATGACATGTTTTCTGGATGGAGAACTCATGGTCGGTTGGCGTGTCCGATATGTGCCTCGGATACCGATTGCTTTTGACTTACCCATGGAGGCAAGATATCTTACTTCGATTGTCATAGACGTTGGCTGCCTCCGAATCACTTGTTTAGACAACAGAGGAATGTCTTTGGAAAGAACACCGTTGTCACTAAAGGTCCACAAAAATGTCTTAACGGGTCAGAAATATCTGATATGTTGGACAAATTGGTGCCAGATGAAGGTCGTCCTGGATATTTTGAAGGTTACGGAGACAAACACAATTGGACTCACATATGTGGACTTTGGGAGTTACCGTACATGAAGTCGTTGATTCTAAGGCACAACATTGATGTTATGCATCAAGAGCGTAACATGGCCGAATGTATCATAAGCACATGCATGTACATGACGGGCAAACCAAAAGACAATTTAAAGGCTCGAAAGGATCTTGCCGAGCTTTGTAACCATCAAACTCTTGAGCTCTTCGAAAATGGTGGTAAACCACACCCTCCTTTCTGTCTTCAACCTAAAGAAAAAAAAAGTTCTCGAATGGTTGCAAAGGTTGAAAATCCCAGATGGTTATCCAGCTAGTCTGAGACGAGCCATGAATGTGAAAATGGGAATGCTCATTGGGTTGAAGAGTCATGATTATCACATAATCATGGAAAGACTTCTGCTTGTTATGTTTCAAGGCTATTTTGACGATGCAGTGTGGAAGGTGTTAGCCGAGCTTAGCCACTTCTATAGGCAACTATGTGCTAAAGAAATCACGCCGGAGATGATGACTAAATCGGAAAAGGAGGTTCCGGTACTTTTGTGTAAGATGGAAAAAATTTCCTCCAAGATTTTTCAATCCAATGCAACATCTCTTAATTCATCTTCCATTTGAAGCGAAAGTGGGCGGTCCCGTGCAATATAGGTGGATGTATCATATTGAAAGATCACTTAGATATCTGAAACCAATGGTTGGTAACATGGCAAGGGTTGAAGGTGGCATCGCCGAAGCTTTTACTCTTAAGGAAGTAGGATACTTCTCAAGTGTTTACTTTGCATAGGAAAACAATGTTAATACTTCTGTAATGCGATACAATTTAGATGAGCAACCTCCTTGTAGCGATCTATCCATTTTTGCAACAAGAGGCACTACTGTTGGTAGTTACACTTCGTACGATGTTAGCGAAAAAGAAAGGCGTGCTGCATTCTTCTACATGTATGCTAATATGGAAGAAATGAATGAATATTTCAAGTAAGTGTTTCTCCTACACTTATGCTTTTCACCATCTTTTCCGACACATGTATTCTAAAAGGTTCTCTTTGTCGTGTAGTATGTTCGACAAGCAAAATTGGAGACATAGACATCAACCCACGAGCAAGCAAATAGAACATATTCAACGGGAAGGAATAAACAGGGGATCTAATTTTCTCTCCTGATTTCAAGATCATGTAACGTTTTCCCGATAGCTAATCAATGTTAACAATGTTTTCGTATAACTTAAGAATGCTTACATTTTCTAATAACTCCATATCTTGGACAGTGCCAAAAAGATGCCAACTTCCATGAAGACTTGCGAAAACTATCTCGTGGAGTGGTTAATGTTAGAAGCTATGGTCGATATGACGTCAACGGCTTTCGATTCCGTACAACTCAATTTGAATCTCTTCGTCCTCTCGCGGCAACATGTAATACCAGAGTTGTGACGAGGGCAATCGATACGCAAGATCATGAAACGCAGTACTACGGGATTATTAAAAAAATCCATGAATTCACTTTTGTCGCAAACAAGCCAATTCGAGCGGTATTCTATGACTGCAAATGGTTTGATTCCATTTGTGGAATTCGAGTAAACGAATTTGGCATGGTCGAAGTTAAACACAAGGAACGGTTGAAAGGATTTGATTCATTAGTTCTTGCACACCAAGTAGAGCAAGTGTACTATCTACCTTATCCATGCAATAAATTCAAAGCTTGGTGGGTGGTACATAAGGTGAATCCTCGTGAGCGGTTATACGCTCTAGGAGATGATGATTACCACGACGAAGCTGAGGTTGATTGTGTCTACCAAGAGGAAAAGGTGCCAGACTCCTTCTCAGTCGAGCCTGGTGTAGGACTCGATGACTTAGTTTGAGACGCTCAAGATATCGATGACATAGTCGAACCTGCTGATTTGCGCAAATGAAAACGATATGCGGAAGAAGAAGATCGATGGGCTGGTTTAAGGAGTAGGGTGCATGATCGTGATGTTGATGAATTTTGAAGTAACGTTTTATTCACTAATTTAACATTAATTTTATATATTATCTTTGCATATTAATCATTTATTCCTTGCAACTGGATATCGTCAAAGGGGAAGGGGAAGGGGAAGGGGAAGCCAGTGAGAGGGTTTGAGCCGCCACGAGACCCTTGCTCAGGGAGCTCGTTTCATTCTAGTCGACGTTCCCTCTTTCTGGCACAAGCTCCACCCTGAGCTGTCGTGTGCTTTCAGCGGACTGAGTTAAAATTTATTTAAAATAAAGTTATTTTTGAAATTGCAGCTGTTATTAATTATTTATTGTCAATCATTCCTTTGCGGCTCCTCCTCCGATTACTACTCAGCAGACCACGATCCACCTTGTTGGAGACAGGTAAATACTGTATATAGTATATTAAATATTAGATATTGTTTTCCTTTACTTAATGATTTAATATATTTTGTAGATGTTGGTATGACTTTTCGTTCACGGGGGCTGAGAAGCACCACAGGCAGGTTAACAGTGTCTTGGGTGCTATCGTGAAGTTGCAGTACCCCGGTGTGATTGACGGTTTTCCTGCCCTGTCGTGGGATGACTACGCTCTTGTCTCTCACCCGGTCCACAGCACAGTTCAGGGAGCCGTGTGGCACGATTTTATGGTAAGTTTAACTGTTTCATTTTCTCAACTCGTTTGAATTCTTAATTCATATCACTTAAATATTTGTTTGCTTAAAGCTTAGGTACCAAGTAGAGGAACCGGGCATGGAGGACCACACGAGACGCGTGTTTCATTACAATGCTCGGAAGCTCATGACGGCGGCGTTGTCGTACGCCCGGATTCAGGTCGTCAACGCGTACTACAATCGGCACCCCCGGGAGCAGGAGCAAGAGCAGGAGCAGCAAAGGGGTGTATTTAGGAAGGCTCCGACTCGTACTTGACAGAGGAGCAGTACGCGGAGGTAAGTTTTTAATATTGTTAAATATTTACAATATCTATGTATGTTAACTGCGTTGATAAAAAATGAAATATGTACAGGTTTGTATTTCCTGGTTACAGGGTAACATGGAGGCGTACTTAGCTCTCTGTCGGTACTGGGCTAGTGATGCTTTCATCAATAAGTCCACAAAGGTAGACAGTGCCGCATGGGGTCTGAGGGCAAGCACAACTATGGCGGCGACGGCTACTTGCGTTTGGCTAAACGCATGGTAAGTACCTTTTCAATTTATTTATGTGTTCCTAATATATTATTTATCTCACTAACACGGCTATACAGGAGGGAGAGATGGGTCATGAGCCGACCCCGACCCAGGTTTGGAAGAGAGGTCACAAGGAAAGTGACCCTTCTCAGCCAGGGCAGTGTAGTCAGGTCGCAGCCGACCGATTGGTAAGTTTTTGAAATTCATCAATTTCATTATAACTGTTGTACTGTGTTGAGTTATGTGTTTGGGCCTGGCCTGTGTACCGGCCCACTTATCTATCTATAAATATGTACCGTGTCTCTCGGTTAATCAAGCAATTATTCTTCCCCTCTAATATGGTATCATTAGCCTAACCCTAACCCTAATCCCCAGCCGCCGACCCCCCCCCCCCCATGGCCGGCGCCTCTGTTCCCCTTGTCGCAGCCGGCGCCACCTCCCTGGCCGCCGACGCCGCCTTCTCCCTGGCCGCCGTCGGCGCCCCCTCCCTGGCCGCCGGTGCCCCCTACCTGGCCGCCACCGGCGCCCCCTTCCTGGCCGCCGCCGGCACCCCCTCCCTGGCTACCGCCCCCTCCCTGGCCTCCGCCGGCGCCCCTTCCCTAGCTGCCACCGGCGCCCCCCTCCCTAGCCATCGGACCCCTGGCCGGCGCCCCCCCTAGCCGGCGCCCCCCTGGCCGGCGCCCCTCTGGTCGGCGCCCCCCTGGCCGGTGCCCCCCTGGCCAGCGGCCCCCTGGCCGGCGGCCTGACCGGCGGCCCCTTCCTGGACAGCGCCATCGGGACCCAGATAGGCACCCCGCCACTGGCCGGTGCGTCCCATCCCGCCGGTGTACCTGCTACTGATCCGGCAGCCGGCGCACCACTGGTCTCTTTGGCTCAGCACGCGCCCGGCGCAGCGACTAATCCGACAGTTAGCGGATCACTCGGCGGCCCTACTGCAGTCGCCTTCATGACGGGCTCTGGATCTGCTGTTTGCACTACTGCTGCTCCTAGCGCGGCCAATGATCCTCTCTACAGCGTCGCCAGCACCACTACGACAGCCGCGGACACCTCCGGTGTCTTCGCGGCTCTGGCTGCCTCTCACGAGCGCGAGCGGGCACTCGCTCTTGCCTTGGAGCAGGAGCGCGCTTCAGCGGCTGCTCTCTCGAACCAGATCCATGAGAGTGCTCACCGACTGCTAAGCGCGACGCACAAGCCAACCTCGGACTCTGCATACTCGACGTCTCTCGTCGCTGCTCTACACGCCTAGGCAGCTGGAGTTCAGAACATTCGGACACTAGTGCCGACTGTCCTGAGCTCTAACTCCACCGCCTACGCCCACTGGCGTAACTTTTTCCTCCTCATGTTGAGACGATATCAGCTTGAGGACCACATCCAGCGGGATGACAACCCGTGGGATGACTCTTGGATCAACATGGACAGTCTGGTCCTTGCCTGGATCCTTGGGTCTCTCGTCGACGATTTACATGAGCTGGTCAGACAGCACGGCGGGGGCACCGCGCGCCGGGCCTGGCAGATACTGGAGCACCACTTCCTGGGGAACCGTACGACTCGGGCTCTTCACATCAATGCACGGTTCCAGTCTACAGTGCAGGGTGACCGCTCCATCTCTGCCTACTGTGGAGAGATGAAGAGCATGGCTGACTCCTTGCGCGACCTTGGTGAGCCGGTCGCCAACAGCACACTAGTACTTCGGGTCCTTCACGGCCTGAACGAGCGCTTCAGCCATCTCCGCTTCTGGCTTCTTCATATGGAGCCACCACCGACCTTCGAGAAGGTCTGGTCCGATCTCGAGCTTGAGGAGATCACGACTGGTGGATCTGCTACCTCTGGGACTGCCACAACCTTCTATGGCTCTGGGCAGCCCTCACGTCCACCATCTTCTGGAGGACCACTACCGCGACCACCTACTACGCCTACCGCCCCGGGTGCCTCTGCTGGCTCTGGGAGTGGTACTCGTCAACGTCGCGGCGGGAGGCATACAGGATGAGGTGCTGGCGGCACCTCTATGTCCACTGCTCCTACTGGTAGTGGTACTGGTGGCACTGGCCGGGAAGGTGCACCCTGGCCCACACCTTACAAACCGTGGACTGGCCAGATCTCTATGTGGCCTGGACTGTCTCTGGGTATTCTTGGGGCGCCACTGACTTCTTCTACTCCGCGCCAGCCACGTCCTTAGGCGGCGTACGTAGCCCACCCGGGCTATGGTGGACTTGGTCGCCCTGCGGCCGGATCGCCAACTCCGGCCTACGGCGGTACTGCCTACCCCGCTGGGTACTCAGAGCCGCCAGCACCCCTCCAGGAGCCGCCCCTGGGGTGGGATCGTCAGGACTTGGCGTCTTCATTCAGCACCATGCACCTCACACCGCTGACTACTGATTGGGTGGCTGATTCTGGCGCCTCCTACCAACCACCTCAGATGCTGGTATTCTCTCTTCTACCCACCCACCTCATCCCTCGTTTCCTTCATCGATCATTGTTGGAAATGGATCTGTTCTTCCATTCACCTCAGTAGGTGACTCTGGTTCTCTGGGTTCATTCCATCTTAACAATGTTCTCGTTGCTATAGACATTATTCAAAACTTGCTTTCCATTCGTCGTTTCACCACTAATAACAATTTTCTGCTGAGTTTGATCCTTTTGGTTTGTCTGTGAAGGATCTTTCCACCTGGCATCTTCTTCTTCGATGTGATAGTCCGGGGCCCCTGTACACTCTTCGACTTCCTACTTCCGCTACATCTCCATCATTTGCTCTAGCTACGACAGCTTCGTCCGCTACTTGGCACCGCCGGCTTGGTCACTCTGGCGCTGATGCTATGTCGAAGTTGTCTAGTAGTTCAGTTATCTCGTGTACTAGGGGCACACATGAGTCGTTATGTCACGCTTGTCAGCTTGGTCGCCATGTTCGGCTTCCCTTTCCCAATTCTGTATCTCATGTGGAACACATTTTTGATCTTATTCACTGCGATTTGTGGACATCTCTTGTTATCAGTGTCTCGGGTTTTAAATATTATTTGGTGGTACTTGATGATTTCTCACATTCCTCTTCGACTTTTCCCTTACGTTTGAAATCTGAGACATTTGATACTCTCTCTCACTTCTTTACTTGGGTTTCCACACAGTTTGGATGTACTGTTCGTGCTCTCCAGTGTGACAACGGACGCGAGTTTGACAACTCGCGACTCCGTGACCTTCTTCTTACACATGGCACCTAGTTACGCATGTCTTGCCCATACACATCCTCCCAGAATGGCAAGGCTGAGCGCATGCTTCGCACCATTAATGATGTCATGCGTTCCTTGATGTTTCAGGCCTCTATCCCTGCTCGATACTGGGCAGAGGCAGTCCACACTTCCACCTTCCTCCTTAATCACCTTCCCACCAAGGCGATTCAAGCACCGACCCCTTTCTTTGCCCTATATGGCACTACCCCTCTCTACGACCACCTTCGTGTCTTCGGGTGCGCCTGCTACCCTAATCTTTTCGCCACAGCTCCACATAAGCTTGCGCCCCGCTCTACTAGGTGTGTTTTTCTTGGGTACTCCCTTGAGCATAAGGGATACCAGTGCCTCGACCTCTCTACCCACCGCATTTTGATCACTCGGCACATCGTCTTCGAGGAGTCCTCCTTCCCCTTTTCTTCTTCCACCCCTGGTTCAGCTGCAGACCTGGACCCCCTTTTTTCTACTGACACCGAGTGTGCTCCACCACAGCTGCCTTGGCCTTTTTTTGCAGGTACATCACCCACTGGCTCACAGGTGGCTCCCACGACGTCGATCACTGCACCTTACGCCGCACCGGCACCTGTGGTGACTCCGGTTGTGCCTACTACAGCCACGACACGGCGGTTCACTGACCCTGCTATCGTCTACTAGCGACGAGTGCGGGTTGGTGCCCAGGCTCCGTCGACCCTGGGGACGAGTGTTGCACCACGCGTGGCACCGACGTCTCCTGCTACGCCACGTGCAGCCCCGACATCTCCCTCGGCTGCGCCACGCGTCGCCCCGGTGTCTCCTACGGCTGCACCACACGAGGTCTCGGCACCTCCTATGGCTGCGCCACGCGTGACCCCGGCGTCTCTGACCTCGACTCCTGCGCCACACGAGGCCCTGACGTCTCCTACGGCTGTGCCATGCGTGGCCCCAGCGTCTCCGGCCTCGACTCCTGCACCACACGAGGCCCCGGCGTCCCCTACATCTGCACCACGCGCGGCCCCGGCATCTCCGGCCTCGACTCCCGCACCATGCGCGGACCCGACATCTACTCCAACTCCCGCGTCACGCGCAGCTCCAGCGTCTCCGGCCTCATCACGCGCTACGCCACGCGCGACCCCTGTTCCACGGTTCGCCGACCCTGCTCTTGTCTCCCAGCGACGAGAGCGGGTTGGTGACTCTGCGCCTGCTCGTCCCGAGCCCTCGGTGTACCACCCACCGTTGCTCCACCGGGACCCAGGACACGTTCACCCGATGGTGACTAGACGTGCCGCTGGGGTTCTCTGGCCTCTTGAGCGGTTCTCCGGAGTGGTACTCTCTTTGAGGACGCCAACACCATCCACTTCCTCTTCGGTATCACCTATACCAACTTCTGTCTGTAGCGCCCTCGCTGACCCTCACTGGCACAACGCTATGGAGGAAGAGTAAGCGGCCCTACTTGCCAACCGGACATGGGACCTTGTTCCTCGTCCTCCTCGTGGTAACGTTGTCATAGGCAAGTGGGTTTTCACGCATAAGAGGAAGGCAGATGGATCCCTGGAGATATATAAGGCTCGTTGGGTACTTCGGGGCTTCACTCAGCGCCCTGGAGTGGACTACGACGAGACCTTCAGCCTGGTGGTTAAGCCAGCGACAGTGCGGACGGTTCTGTCGTCTCTCTCGTTCTTGGCCAGTCCACCAGCTGGACATCAAGAATGCTTTTCTTCACGGTACTCTGACGGAGATAGTGTATTGCTTTCAGCTAACAGGATTTGTGGATTCAGCTCGCCCAGCCATGGTCTGCAAGATGAACATGTCCTTGTATGGTCTGAAGCAGGCACCTCGAGCCTGGTACAGCAGGTTCGCCTCCTTCCTAGTCTCATTGGGTTTCGTTGAATCCAAATCGGACACGTCACTCTTTGTTTATCGACGGGAGGATGACACTGCCTACCTTCTTCTCTACGTCGATGACATTGTGCTGACAGCGTCCAGCCCTACGCTCCTTCAGCGGATTATTTCTGCTCTCCAGCAGGAGTTCGCTATGAAGGACTTGGGCCGTCTTCACCACTTCCTGGGGATTGCAGTCGATGACAGTCCAGTTGGCCCGTTTCTTCACCAGCGGCAGTATTGTCTAGACATCCTCGAGCGTGCGGGTATGGCTAAGTGTAAGCCATGCTCCACACTAGTGGATACCCAGGCAAAGATCTCTTCTACTGATGGGACTCCTGTCAGCGACCCGACTGCCTACAGGAGTCTTGCAGGTGCACTACAGTACCTCACCTTCACCAGGCCGGACATCTCCTACGCGGTCCAGCAGGTGTGCTTGCACATGCACGACCCGCGGGATCCGCACCTCACCGCTGTGAAGCGGATTCTTCGGTACCTGCACGGCTCCCTCGACTACGGCCTTCTACTTTGACGTGACTCACCTTCTGAGTTGGTGGTCTACACTGACGCTGACTGCGCGGGGTTCCCTGATACCCGCTGTTCCACCTCTGGCTACGCCATCTTCCTGGGGGGAATCTTGTATCCTAGTCCTCAAAGCGGCAGCCCGAGGTTTCTTGCTCCAGTGCTGAGGCGGAGTACCGCGCCGTGGCTAACGGCGTTGCAGAGGCATCTTGGCTCCAGCAGTTACTTCAGGAGCTCCACCCCCCCGTCACCCGGAGCACGTTGGTCTACTGTGATAATGTCAGCGTTGTTTACCTCTCCACCAACCCCGTCCAGCACCAGCGCATGAAAGATGTGGAGATTGATCTTCATTTTGTTCGTGAACATGTTGCACACGGTGAGGTCCGAGTTCTCCATGTGCCGATGACGTCACAGTTTGCTGACATCTTCATGAAGGGACTCCCGACGTCTTTATTTTCTGAGTTTTGGTCCAGTCTCAACATCTGTTCTGGCTAGATGTTGGGACTACGGGGGGGGGGGGGGGGGGGGTGTTGGACTGTGTTGAGTTATGTGTTTGGGCCTGGCCTATGTACCGGCCCATCTATGTATCTATAAATATGTATCCTGTCTCTCGGTTAATCAGGCAATTATTCTTCCCGTCTAATAATAACTAATACTATTATTGACATGCTGACAAGATTTATTTATTTTGTAGGCAAAGTACGCGCATGAGGTCGCGAAGATACACGGTGCGGACTACGATTGGGAAAGCGTGCCGATCGACCCTCAAGCTGCGTACGCAAGTGGAGGCGGGAAGGCCCACGGACGGTGAGTTATTTGTGTGTTTCATTTCTTTTTCAATGAATCTTCTTCTACTTAGTGTTTTCATTCTTTTGCAGGTTTTCCATTTTTGATGGAGTTGTCGACTCGAGGTCGACGTGACCTTTGAGAGGTGCTTCATCGTCGCAGGCTTCGTCCGTTGGGACCAGTGGTCGTCTCTCACAGACCCAGCTGGAGCTCCAGGCCATGACGGAGACGCTGACACAAATACAGGCAGAGCTGGAGAGGATGAGAGCGGAGGCAAGAGAGGAGCAGCAGAGGACGGCCTTAATGATGGCGCAGATGCAAGCAGCGGTGGCGGTAAGTAATTAAAAGTACCGTAGTTAAATTTCACTGCACTTCAATAACATATATCTTCTAATATTTTGCAATGGCAGGCTCTTGCTCGACACAGCGGTCAGGATATCGAGATTCCTATGCTTCCGCCGCAGCAGACACCAGAGCAAGTGATAAACTCTCTCTTTAATATTAGTTTAGCCTCCCTTTAGTTTCAGTTTCAATTTATTAGCAATCTGCTCGGCCTCCCTCTATTAGCAATCAGGTCTAACCAATTCAAAGCACTGCCTAACTGTTTTAGTTTAAGTTTGGGCATTCCAATTAAAGTTTAGTTCAATTTGGGCACTATAAGTTTCATATTCACATCTAGGGCAGATTCCGACTTTAAAATCATGAAAAATGACATAAGAACATAAATTGTTCTACTATCAAATCATTCATTCTTTCATGGTGAAATGGTATTTTATTTTTGCCATAATCTCAATATGTTCATATACTTTACCTCCATGCTTTAGGATTGGGAGGTAATCTTTAGGATCAGGAGATGGAGAAGTGAATCAATGTATTGTACATGGTTGGAAATATACGGAAGTCCTCTAAAACTAAACTTTTGTATGTATTATTTCTTCTGCAGGGTTCGGGAACGCGCCGAGAGGATCCCAGAGGTAGTGGAGGGGCTAGCGTGTAGCCCGATACTAAAATTGTGTTTTTCTCGATGTTTGAATACTATTTTGAAACTTTCTGCTGTATATGGCTATATTTGTGTATATGTTTGCCTGTTTTGTGTTCTCACCATCGAGTGAGGTAGTCAGTTTCTGTTTTTTTTTAAAAATCGAAAACTTACGTCGGCTATGGCCTTGCCGACGTAAGTTAGCCCAGTTTAACTTACGTCGGTCAGACCATACCGACGTAAGTTAAACCACTTAACTTACGTCAGTTTGGAACAACCGACATAAGTTAGAGCACTTAACTTACGTCGGTCTGCAGCAACCGACGTAAGTACTCCGGCCCAGCCCGCGACCCAGCCTGGTACGTGACTTACGTCGGCTACTGCAGACCGACGTAATTAAGGTAACTTACGTCGGTGGCTGACGTAAGTTACCTTAATTACGTCCAAACCTCTACGTCGGCCAATTGCCAATGTAATTAAGTAAAAACCGACATAATTAAGTTACTTACACCGGTTTAGGCCTTAATTACGTCGGCTTCGGCCGACGTAATTGATTGATATTCCTGTAGTGCGTTGAAGCAGCATTTTTGAGACCAAATGGCATGGCAGTGTTACAGTATAATCCATCTACTGTGATGAAGGAAGTATGCTCTTCATCTTCCCTAGACATTCTGATTTGATGATACCCAGAATATGCGTCTAGGAAACACAGTAATTCACACCCGGAGGTGAAATCCACTATTTAATCTATTCTAGGTAGTGGGAATGGATCCTTTGAACATGCCTTATTCATTGTAGTGTAGTCGATACACATCCAAAGCTTCCCGCCGACCATGGGTACAACAACTGGGTTTGCCAGCCATTTTGTGTGGAAGACTTCCAGGATGAATCCAGCTTCGAGCAACTTATTCACTTCTTGTCGTATGAAGTTCTGTCGCTCAACTGATTGCTTCCAGGCTTCTGATGTACAGGCTGAGCGTCGGGATAAATCTTTAGATTGTGCTCGATCAATTCCATAGGGATCCCAGGCATTTGTGACGGTTGCCATGCAAACACTTCGACATTAGCCATGAGAAAAGTGATGAGTGCGAGTTCCTATTTATCGTTTAGACCTCCCGATATACGGGTGGTCTGAGCAGCGTCAGAACCGATTTGGACGACTTTGACGGGGATGTCGGTGTCATCGCTTGGTTGTACACAAGGTGCGGAGGTTGAGCCTCGATAACGAATGCTCGGAGGCTTCGGATCTTGCTCCTTTCCAGATTCTTCCTCCTGCGCTGTATCAAGCGCGTGGAGTTCTTCCACAGCAGTAACTCCAGCGGTACAATCTCTGCGGATTCGGAGAACGCCTAAGGGTGTTGGCATCTTCAACACCAGGTGGCCATAATGAGTAGCAGCCATGAATTTGTACAATGCTGGCCTGGCCAAGATGGCGTTGAATGGTAAGTTGATCTGCGCCATGTCGAAGATCAACTTCTCAGTCCTGTAATTCTCCCAGGTTCCAAAGGTAATCAGGAGAGTAATAGCACCGAGTGGAGTTATGGCCCCCAGACCTACTCCGGAGAAAGGTCGGGAGGGGCGAAGATCTGAAGGTCGGAGTTGAAGCTTGACGAAGGCCTCAAAGCTTATGAGGTTCAGCCTCGAACCTTCATCCACCATTACATGGTGGAGCTGGATGTTGTTGATGGTCAGAGATACCATCAGTGGGAGTTGGCCAGCTTCGTTCATGTTCTGAGGACAGTCCGAAGCATCGAAAGTGATGGTAGTGTCCATCCACTTCCGGTGAGGCTCCGCCCTGGCGGTGGGAGATACAGAGGCCATGTCCCGCCGCATTGTCTTGAGGACACAGTGGCAGTTGATGTCCCATGAACCACCAAAGATGGTGTTCATGGTCTTCCGGCGCTCGTTGTCGGAGACATCGGAGTCGTCATCAATGGAGGTGTAAACAGCCTTCAAGACCTTTTTAGGGTCCTGAAAGCCTAACTCCTCTTCAGCTGGAGCTTTGTCAACTTTTGTTTTCCTCCCCTTTGACGAAAAGGAACTTCTTCCCGACGCTTGTTGTAGCGCTCGGAAAGGTTCTGGACCTCTCGACAATTTTCTAGGTTGTGCTTGTCCGTCTTGTGTATAGGACACCACATATTGGAGCTTACACCGTCTTTAGACGATGGCCGAGGTCGTTTCTCGGGGCGTGGCCCCCGGCCACCCAGAACTGCGGCAGCAGCGACAGTGGTTGTGCCGGCCGACGGCTTCTTCTTGCCGTTGGACTTTTTCTTCTCCTTGCCACTCCCGGAGGTAGCGGCTTCACCATTGCAGGACTTTTTGTTGTCCTCTGGAGGTGGTAGTGAGTACATTTCATGGCCCTCCGCAGCCTTGGCACACTTGTCTGCCAAGCTGAAGAGTTCTGTGACGCTATTGATTTCCTTGGTCGCCAACTTCTCCAGCATCTTCTTGTCTCGAACGCCCTGTCTGAATGACACAATAACAGAAGCGCTTGAGATAGAAGGAATGGTATTTCGTACCTGGGAGAACCTCTGGATGAATGATCGCAGGGACTCTCCCCCTTTTTGCTTGACATAAAAAAGGTACAGTTCGGTGCCTAGTCGGGTGTATGAGCTCCCAAAGTTAGCAGTGAACTGTTAACACAACTCCGCCCAACTGTTGATAGAGTCAGGCGGAAGGCTCATGAACCAAGACCTGGCGGTCCCAGTCAAAGCCACAGGGAAATAATTGGCCATCATGGCCTCATTGCCTCTAGCCGCAAGATTAGCGGTGGAGTAGATTTGGAGAAATCCAGCGGGATTGACAGTCCTGTCAAATTTCTCCTGCAGGTGAGGCTGAAACTTCTGCGGCCATTCCACCATGCGTAGATGCATGGCCAAGGAAGAAAAGCCTCCTCCTACTCCCTCAGAAGCAGGACTATCCCGAGCCTCTTGCCTTTCGCGAGCACGCTCGATGTGGAAGCGGCCATCCTGTTGACGGTAACGGCGATCGAGCTCCGCCCGGAGGTCATGAGTCAAAAGCCCGGTTACTGTGTGAGTATGTCGCGCCCCTGAAGGCAGTGATGTTGCTTGTTGAGATGCAGCACGCCTCCTGTGCTGAGAAGCGTGTGGACCAAGTCTACCTAAGAAGGTCTGATGCTGAGATGGGGCCCGCCCCAAGGGGGGAGGACCTTGATTGCTAATGCCATCGGCTGCTGCTGCAACCAGATGTTCCACATCAGCTTTCCACTGCTCCATCACACCCTGGGGTGCTCCTAGAGGCGGTGGACGTTGAAGAAGAGCACGCTCAACATTAATTGTGTGTTCAGGGTTGTTGTTTGCCAATGCTGTGACCGACGCGGACGCCCCATCTCGATGTCCAGCTTGATTCTACAGAGCAGATGGTTGCGGCAGTGGCATGACTCCTGCTGGAGCCACAACGCCTGCTGGCTGGTGCATGTTGGAGTGATTGCCTCTAGCAGGTTGCACAGCATGGTTACCGTTGGATGATCCAGCAGCTGAGTTCACCATGTTGGAATCTCGAGCACCCCCTTCCTGGCGCGCCAACTGTCGGGGTGTGATTCCGGCAATTTTCCTGGTACTACCGTTGGCAGCCCGCGGAGTTCGGTTGTGGGCGCGCATAGATTCAGAACATGGTGTCAATTTGATATGAGGATTTATGTGGTTCGGGCTGCCTGAGCGTAATACCCTACTCCATGAGTGTGTAGCTGTTGTATTGAGCGTTTGAGCACTAGAGTGTCAGAGTCTAGAGTTTCTTGAGTGCGTGTGTGGACGTGTGTCCATGGAAGTCCCCCCTCTGGAAGTGTCAATCGACCAGTCCTTTTATAGTACAAGGACTGGCCGTTACATCGTTAGCCTGGCCTGACATGTAGCCCCAGTGGTTACTGATGCTTAATACACAATTAATGTATTTAATTGCCCTTAACAGCGTGGTAATTCCCCTTGATGGTGGTGTTACTAGTATTAAGTGTCCTCCGATCGTGTGTCATTAAGATAGCATTAGTGACACTTAATCGGGTCTTGACGTCTTTAATGT
Source organism: Tuctoria greenei (assembly GCA_036927565.1). Taxonomy (NCBI): domain Eukaryota; kingdom Viridiplantae; phylum Streptophyta; class Magnoliopsida; order Poales; family Poaceae; genus Tuctoria; species Tuctoria greenei. The sequence goes on along the minus strand of JAYESD010000006.1, from coordinate 42,529,587 downwards.
CCCTTGAAGGTCCGAACCATTGTAGGTCTTCCAATAAGCCTGTTGAAGTTGAAGGTCCTGAGGTTCGACACGTGGTAGCTCCGGAGCTTACAGTCTTGGATGAGTAGGTCCGGTGCTGTTGTACACGTGTCGGTACCGGAGCTTCCCTCTGTCGGGGGTTAGGTCCAGGAGTGCCGCACAGGTATCTAGTCTGGAGCTTTCCCATGTAAGGAATGTAGCTCTGGTTTTATGATACACGTGGCGGCACTAGGACTAACCATAGAAGGGAGGCAGGTCCGGTTCCGTATGACATGTGGGGCCTTCGGAGGTCTTCAACTCAGGTATGTGGAGTTCCTTAGAATTCTTTGCAGTCCCAAGGGGTATCCGGTACGCAGGGTACCGACAAACGCGCTCGCCTATCCACTCCTAATGCTAAATTCACTCAGGAGGCAACGTCGAGGTGCCCGCAAGCCGACCATCCTCAACTTTGACATCCTCGTCGCCTCCTCGTGGTTGGGAATGAGACAAGCCGACAGGTCACGAGGATGTCCCACGCGGGGCTCGTTGTGGTCCTCTCCGCCAACATCTTCGTGTCTGCCGATCCACCATCTCCATCGACTCTGTCCATCGTCGACTCTACCTCAGACACTTCCAATGCGCAAAGCCAACAAAATTCTCTTCTCTCTACTTTGTCGCAGGTCTACAAGGAACCTTCACATTCGAAGGCACCCTGTTGGATAGCGGCTGGTTTAGAGGCTCTTGGTGCGAGGACTTTTTTTGGCTTGAGCCGCTGTAATTACTGTCGCGAGCACTTTAGCGGTGCCTAGTGCAACCCGTCTTAGCGGATTCTGCTGCGTGGTGCTCGCATGAAATATAGGTGGAGAGTAATGGCTCCAGAGAGGAAGGCTGGGGTGGAAGGAACTCTGTCGACCACTGTTGGCCATGGACGAGGAAGAAGAAACAAATGTTAGATATTTGGGTCTTCGAATCATTCATTTTATTTAATCAAATGAATTACAAGGCATATGTGAAATGTTCGGAGGATATTTTAAATCTCATAAGGAAACACATTGGACTGTTGTCTATCTTTTGTGAGATGTCACACCAAGTTCACACTAGTGAATGCCACTTTGTGATGTTTTAGTTGATCAATTCAGCCTACTTATGACAAGTAATGGACACGTTAATGGTTGAATCATAACGGGCACGTTAATGATTAAGTCATAACGGACACGTTATGTCTGAGTCATAACCGACATACTTATGGCTAGTAACGGATGCATTAATAGCTGATTTGTAATGCTTAAATTGATGAACGTTGGTTTGATGGCATTCATTCTCTCTCTCTCTTGCTCCCTGGAGCCTATATAAGAAGGCCCCCTCGCACTACGAGACACACAAGAGAGGAACCTCTTCGCTCATCCTCTAAGAAGCATTCACTGTTGCGGTGCCTCCAAGTGTTCCCGACATAGTTTCTTGCGCGCGTAAGAAATAGTATGAGCGGCCCTCCAAAATCAATGCTCTCTCAAGATCCTTCCAAGGGATAGAGAACACATTCGTGTGACTGCTCGATGTCAAGTTCGTGTGTTCAATCTTGTGTATGACTACTTCAAGGCTTCAAGCTCGTCTATGACTACTTCGTGAATTCGTGGATGTGATCTGCACTGCAACATGACTGCACTGCATTGACAATCTTTACGACACCAAGCAAGATAGACTACATCGAACAACCCAATATGTCAACTATTGGGAACGGCGTCGCCGGTGCCTTCAGCACTGGTCCTGCCTCTAGGTATATTACTGAGAAGCTTTAGTAATTTTGAGCATTACTATTGCTTATATGAAGAACATAGGATCGATTACACATGTCGCATTTATGATTAATATGCAAGTCACGATTTATACTTTATTATGAATTAAAACAAGTCAAATAATTCCTAATTTTTCAACAATCCAAAAATTGTATTTTAGAAATTTTTCGCCTTCTGGTTTTGCTGCTACACTGAGGCCCAACGTATTTGATGGATCTAACTATAAACATTGGCACACAAAGACGATATTATGGTTGACCGCCTTGAACCTTATTCACGTCACAGAAGGCAAACCTGCGTATTGGGATGGTCTCTCGCCTGATGAGGAGAGAGCTTTTGAGGCTGCAGATAATTTATTTAGATGTGATTGTATTAGGTTTTTAGGCGATCATCTTGTGGATGTCTACATGGATATATGTAGCAAAAAGGAAATATGAGATGCACTTGAAGACAAATTTGGAGTCTCTGATGTGGTAGTAAATTGTACGTCATGGAGCAGTTTTATGACTATAGAGTGGTCAATGACCGCTCAGTAGTAGAACAGGCTCATGAGATTCAGTCGCTTGCTAAAGAACTCAAACAGTTTCCCTGTCTATTGACTGACAAGTTTGTGGTGGACTGCATAATTGCCAAGCTGTCATTTTCTTTGAGGGACTTTGCTACTTCCCTAAAACACAAGAGATAAGAATTCAGCATTGCTAATTTAATTATGTCTCTTGATTTTGAAGAGAAGGGAAGAGTAAAGGATATTCGGGGGAAACAACTTGAAGAACACTCTAATACAAAATTGGTGCAGAACAGGATTTTCAGATCCAATAAGAAGAATAACAATAGCAATAATAATAATAATAATAATAATAATAATAATAATAATAATAATAAAGGAAATGGTAAATGCTTTGTCTGCGGCAAACCTGATCACTGGGCTAGAGATTGCCCAAAGCTTAAGGACAAGCATAAGAACTCTGCAAATGTTTTTATTGGCAATACTGAAAAGGGAACATCCGAGTATTTTCCGCCACTTGTTCTTTCAGTATGTCGCTCATCAGATTAATGGATTAACATTGGGGTCAATATAGATGTATGTGCTGACATTTCCCTATTTTCGTCTTATCAGACGATAAGGACTTCTTCCGTGTTGATGGGGAACGACTCTCAATCTTTTGTATGTGGGGTCAGTATGGTTGATCTAAAGCTTACTTCAGGGAAGACCATACGACTGAAGAACGTGCAACATGTCCTCGCGATCAAGAAAAACCTTGTCAGTGGATCTCTATTGTGTAGAGATGGTTATAAGCTAGTATTTGAGTACAATAAATGTGTTCTATCCAGATTCAGATGTTTTATTGGAAAATACTATGAATGTGAAGGCTTGTTTCATTTCTCATTATCAAATACTTCTTGTAATATTATAAACCACTATATGCTAATGAATAGAATATTTGGCATCCATGACTTGTCATATTAATTTTGTGTGCATGATGGGGCTAGCCAGTATGAGTTTAATCCCTAAGTTCCCCACTATCAAAAGTTCAAGGTATCAGGTGTGTGTGCAATCAAAATCAAATTGCAAGCCTCATAAGGCAGCAGAGGCGAGAAAGTTGGCACCATAGGAACTAGTTCACTCAGATTTGTGTGAGATGAAGGGTGTATTGACAAAAGGTGGAAAGAAGTATTTCATTACTTTGATAGACGATTCTCATATATTTTTGCTATTTGTATTTATTGAAGTCAAAATATCAGGTTCTTCACTATTTTAAACCATATAACATTGAAGCACAAAACCAACTTGAGAAAAAGATTAAACGGCTTAGGTACAATCGAGGTGGAAAGTACTTTTCAAATTAGTTTAAATTATTCTGTGAGGAATATGGAATAATTCATGAGATGATACCTCCCTATTCCCCACAATCAAATGGTATTGCTGCAAGAAAGAATCGCATTCTAAATGAGATGGCTAACGCCATGTTAGAAACAGAGGGCTTTCAAAGCAATGGTGAGGTGAGACTATATTAATTGTGTGTCATGTCCTGAATAAAGTTCCTACAAAGAATAAAGAGATAACTCCATTTGAAATATGGTAAAAGAAAAGATTAAATCTTTCCTACCTGCGAACCTATGGTTGTTTGGCTAAGGTTAGTGTGCCAATCTCGAGGAACAAAAACTTGGACCAAACACTGCAGACCGTGTCTTTCTTGGTTATGTTTTCCACAATATTGGATATAGATTCTCAATAGTGAAATCAGATGTTCCTGATATGCATGAGGGCACAACCATGGAGTCCAGAGATGCCACACTCTTTGAGGACATTTCTCCAATAAAAGAGATGCATAGCTCATCTCGCCAGAATCCTATCTCCTTTTCTAAGCCCAACATTCCGTCAATATATACTAAATCTTCACCAGAATAAAAGAGATGAAGACAATGAAGTAACTCGTAAGAGTAAAAGATTAAGGACTGCAAATTCTATTGTGATGGCTTCATTTTATATCTAGTAGATGATACTTCAAGAACCATTTAAGAGACATATTCATCTCAAGACACTGACTATTGGAAGGAAGCGGTCCAAAGTGAAATAGGTTGTATCATGTCCTATGGAACTTGGGAGATTATGGATCGACCTTATAGATGCAAACCTGTATGATGTAAATGGGTTTTCAAGAAAAAGCTTAGGCCTGATGGGACAATTGAAAAGTGCAAGGCAAGGCTTGTGGCAAAGGGTTATACCTAAAAATAAGGTGAAGATTTCTTTGATACTTGCTCACCCGTGGCCAGATTCACTACCATACGGATACAGCTATCATTAGCTGCCTCTCATGGTCTACTTGTCCATCAGATGGACATTAAGTAGACTTCCCTTAACGGAAAGTTGGAAGAGGCAATTTTTATGGATCAGCCAGATAGATTTTTAGTAAGTAGTCATGAAGGAAAGGTGTGTAAGTTGTTGAAATCTTTGTATGCCTAAAACAAGCGCCTAAGCAGTGGCACGAGAAATTTGATAGAACACTAACATCCGCAGAATTTGTTGTAAATGAAGCAGACAAGTGTGTGTATTACCGCTATGATGGGGGAGAGGGAGTGATCTTAGGCTTGCATGTCGATGACATACTAATAGTTGGGACCAACCTTAATGTGATTAAGGAGGTCAAGGACTTTTTGTTTAAAAGTTTTGAAGTGAAAGATTTGGGAGAAGCGAATGTCATCTAAGACATTAAATTTTTACGAGGAGATGATAACATTATTAATTTTGTGCAATCTCACTATGCGGAAAAGGTATTGAGTCACACTGTATTTAGTGATTGTAAATCTATTTCAACTCCGTATGATTCACTATAGGGGTTCTGCCCTGTTGCAATGATTGTACTGCAACGAATACTAAATTGTTGCAGTAAGCTTGGGCTTTTGCCACGATTCAGTAGTTCATGGCATTAGGATATATCGCCAAGGAACACAATCGTTTCATTAGGAACTTCTGCCATGATTCACTAGTTCGTGGCATTAGGATATATTGCCACAAAAACAATCATTGCAATAGGATCTTTTGCCACGATTCACTAGTTCGTGGTGTTAGGATCTATCGCCATGGTACACAATCGTTGCATTAGGATATGTTGCCACGATTGTCGCCATGGTACTAGTTCATGGCATTAAGATCTATCGGCACGGAACACATTGTTGCATTAGAAACTTTTTTTGCGATTCACTAGATCGTGGCATTAGGATCTATTGCAACAGAACACAATCGTTGCATTAGGATTTGTTGCCACAATTTACTAGTTTGTGGCCTTACAATCTATCGCCACAGAACACAATCGTTGCATTAGGATCTTTTGCCACAATTTACTGGTTCGTGGCCTTAGGATCCATCGCCACAGAACACAATCATTGCATTAGGATATTTTGCCACGATTTACTTGTTTGTGACCTTAGGATCTATCGCCACAGAACACAATCGTTGCATTAGCAATTTTTGCCACGATTCACCAGTTTGTGGCATTAGGATCTATCGCCACGGAACACAATCGTTGCATTAGGAACTTTTGTCATGATTCACTAGTTCATGGCGTTAGGATCTATCGCCACGAAACACAATCGTTGCATTAGTATCTTTTGCCATGATTTACTAGTTTGTGGCCTTAGGATCGATCGCCACAAAACACAGTAGTTGCATTAGGATCTCTTGCCATGATTTAATAGTTCGTGGCCTTAGGATCTATCGCCACGAAACACAATCGTTGCATTAGGAACTTTTGCAATGATTTACTAGTTCATAGTGTTAGGATCTATCGTCACAAAACACATGGTTTCATTAGGATCTATTGCCACAATTTACTAGTTCGTGGCCTTAGGATATGTCGCCCCGAAACACAATTGTTGCATTAGGAACTTTTGCCACGATTCACTATTTCATGGCATTAGGATCTTCGCCACGAAACACAATTGTTGCATTAGGATCTGTTGCCATGATTGTACTAGTTCGTGGCCTTAGGATCTATCGCCACGGAACACAATCGTTGCATTTGGAACTTTTGCCATGATTCACTAGTCCGTAGTGTTAGGATCTATCGCCACGGAACACTATCGCTGCATTAGGATCTGTTTCCATGAATCATTGCACTAGGACCTGTTCTTCCGAAAACTGCCTTGCTTCTAGGCTTCCTGTTAAAATAGAAGAGCGGCTTCTATCTTAAAAAAAAAATAGTTCACAGCTCAAACAGTACTTATATAAAAAATCATCATCTTCGTTGTTGCCCCCCCCAATGGAGGTACGTGACCATCATTGATATATGTATCATCGTCGTTGTCATCATCTTCATATTCTGATGGAACTCCATCTGCCTCAAACTCACTTGTTCTCATTTGAAGAGTGGAAGCATCACCGGTTTCTCCCTAATGTCATTTCTAGCCCATGCGGTCGTATCCTCATTTATGTGTGGCATATTGATATCAGTAAGTCGATCTCAAATGTCTCAGCCTCCATCGTCTTACTGACATTATTTTCACTGTCTTTAGGGGCATGACAAAAAGGATCTGTGGCTTCGTTTTTACAAGCATAGCCCATTTAGGTTGCTTCACACTTTGAACGTAAAAACTTGTTCTGCTTGGGTGGCTAGAATGTAAGGCTTATACTTAAATCGAGAAAGAGTAGTGTCAACATATATCATTCTGTATTGATCCTTTTTGCAGCCTCTGCTTTTGCTCTGATTGAAAAAAGATCGATCAAACCAGTCTTATTCAAATAACAGAACCTCTTGATTTTTTTTCAGAATCAACAGAAATTATTTTCTTGATTACTCCAAACAAATCATGATCACCATCCCAAACAACAACAACACTGTTTTGCATCCGTAAATCATTTTCCACCTCTGCAATTCAAAAGAAGAAGCCATTGATGAATGATCAACTAAAAAAAACATGCCCGGTGATCAGGTCCTCTAGATAATGCATACAAATAATCAGTTACTTTACCTTCTTTGTGTAATGTCATAATCTGTACACAATAGTATAAAAGGGGTCATCGATAAACCAACTTCAGAATACATATTTGTTCAATATTTCATCAAAGTAAAAACTTGAATGTACTTACCCGTTTCTTAAACCAATAAAAAACTCATCTCTATGGCATTTTTCAACATCACGAGAATGAATCTTTTTCAGTTCTTCAATATGCTCACTGAAAATGGTACAAAATTAAATTAGCCATCTACAATAAGCATGATCCAATATAGAACATCTGAGTTATATGTACTTGATCCATGGAGCGGCCACTACGTAAGAAAGGCTCATCCGAGATGAGCCCCGACGAAGAAGGGATACGAAAAATTGTGCGTCACCATCGCCGCGTCTCGCATTACGTTGTCATCAGAGACGTGCGGCTGGTGCGTCGCCTATCGTCCTAAGTGCGATACACTCAAAGCAAGCACAACTCCTTTCTTTTTTTCATAACAGACGTTATTTACGGGGTCATTGGAGATGTGAGTGGTGTGCGTCGCCCATCAGCATATATGCGAGACAAACACTAACAAAGCCCGTCGCTGATTTGTTTACTGATCTGAGACGTGCTTTATGAAAGCCTGTCTCCTTTGTTTAGGTAATCCGAGACGTTCTCTGCTACAGCTCATCATGGATTGTTTACAGGCAGGGTCTCCTATTAGGTGCCCTCCACTCCTGATTATCCTGATTACCGGCTGCATCCTAGAGCTAGCCAGGATTTGGCTGCCGCATTGCTAGTGTCGGCAACATACACATACATGAAGATATGTATAGCGAAACATATCACACCTTAAATTATATTTGTCAATCAAATACTAACAAAGTGTTCATACTGATTACAATGTAACTAATTACACACATCATAACTGTCATCATCTAATCCTGTATACCATAATGAAAATCCTCCTGATCCATGACTTCTTTAACGATTATCCTTCATAGCCTCTAATGCTCCAACTGAGACATCCTCAAATTCAATAAAATCACTTAAATCATATAAAATATTATCAAATTGCAGTCACATTTGCTTAACCAGACATATAAGGTAGCAAATATCTGAAGGATTAGGAACAAATTAGTATACATTTGTAATAAACACAGAAGCTGTTAGTGAATGGAGAATCGAGCTTACTTGTAGCTCAGGCAATTGGTGAGCATCTGCAAGGCATCAGTAGAGAAATTGTTTTCATGGTAAAGGACATGGTACTGAGTTGGTGCGCTTGTCTCCTGAAAAAAAAACAATTTACATTCCACTGATGTTTTTATAGCCTGATATCAAAAAAATCATGAGAGAAACACCAATTATCGCATAGGTACCTTGATTCCAGCATGGCTGCAGAGGTAGAAATCAAACTCATTGGGATGGCAAATAATATTGTCAACCACAGTTCCTGCAGTTTCAAGGGTTTGCGAATCATAATTCATTATACATTGATAGTCCAAATAAATACATTACTTCTGCATTGGACATAAACAAGGAAGATGAATGTATACCATAATGAAAATTTTCCCTTTGGATCAATGACTTCATTAACGATGAGCCTTCATTGGACATCCTCAACTTTAATGAAATCACTGGAATACACGATTTGAGGACATGGTTGAGGCGGCGGCGTGCTCCGGGACTAGCGACGAGGCGGCGGCATTCTCTGGGACGATCTGGCGGAGGCACCGGAGTGGTGGTTCCTCAACTCTCTGATGATAGCAGGCCGACATGCTCCGGGGACAGAGAGAACCTTTCCACTTATGTGAAGGCAGCGGCATGCTCAACCGATTATCGACGTCAGGGTCGAGGCGGCGGTGTGCTCTGGCGAGAGGGGACGAGGCAGCATGCTCCAACATGCCCAACTCTCTGATGACGAAGGTCAGGATCAACAGCGGTAGCAAGACAATGATGAAGAGCGAGTTGAGGAAGAGGGACGGCAGCGGCACACTCAGGAGCTGCAGTTTTCTAGGTCGAGAGAGCGAGGGAGATCTAAAATTTTTTGCCAAGTATTGGGAGAGAGCTCACGAGAGATAAAAATAGCAAATCTCGGAGACGAGCCTCTATAACACCTATCTCTCATTTCAGCGTTTCCCATTGGTCGAGAGAACACGAGTAAGTTTTGCGCAAAAATTTTGACCAGAGAGCGCACGATTGCTAAAATTAGGTCCAAAATCGGAGATGGACATATATAACACGTTTTCGCATTATTTTGTGGTCGAACGGGCACGCAGCATGCGAAAGATGTTGTTTGCGGGGTAGATGCCATGTTTCGCATATCGGCATGTCCAACTGGTATATGTGTCAAATGCCTTATATGATCATTGCAACGCGCATAGCTTTTCGAGGTGGGACAAAAATCTTCAACACAAATCGGAGACGCGCCCGAGTAAGGCGCATCTCCCTTTTGCCAGATCTCAGAAATCAGAGACGCACCTTTTTAAAGTTCGTCTCTCATGCACTCGTCTCCCTATTGCCACTCGCACGGCATCGTGAGCGTCCATTGCCACTCGCACATTATCGTGAGTGTCCATTGCAGGGACAAACAAACGCAATAATATTGCAATTAAGGGATATAATTAGAATTCAGGGATAAACAAACGTAATGACATTGCAATTCAGAAATAATTTGCAACTCAGTGAATCCATAGTTCATACACATTGCGTTCACTCTAAACTAATTTCAAATCTAAAATTATTCCTAAAGCTCCCATCGATCAATCTAAATTGTACTGTCCAGCTTGCTCCAGAACACGTCTCTTATATTCCCCTGGATCCTAAAAATATTGACATTCTTTAAATTAACAAATGTCGAAATAGGAATGAATAACCTACGTTGGTCACTAGAACAAAGTGTCTAACCTTTATAAGTAGATTATAACAATCATTTTCGAATTTGGGCGCATTTGGCTGATGAAGCGAATGCTGAACTTTAAGTAGTATAGTTTTGATTGTAAAACCAGTCCACTACCCCTAGGAAATATCAATTTAAGCAATATAAGAAACCAGTTCAAATAAGTTCGACAACAATTATTTTCAACATGAGCAAAATAAGTCTATCTTACAGTCTCTTGATCAAGAATCCCAATGCACAGTGCTCCTGAGTGATGGACATTTGGGTGGAAGAAACCATGTAGAATGGCGCATCCTGGAGGCACCAATGGATAGTCCTCCAAGAAGGAGATTATCAGGAGGTAGTAACCACCTTCCCAGTCAGCCTACAAAGGAAATTCATTAATAAGAGTACGATGGTTAAACTCATATGGTTGCGCTTGTTCTTCATGACTTACCCCTTCATTACCGGGGATGATACACTGCCACTTCAATAAATCTCATGATTCAGGCCTCGCAGAGAAACCCTACGCAAGAGAAATTGAAAATACAAAAAAAAGTTAAGTTCATCATTCCATTGTAGAGCTACATATATACATCCATACGACCAGTGCCATATGTACATACATGGGGATGGTTCTTGCACCACGCCAAGCGCTCCTCCTTCAGTCGGCTACGCGCCAAGCCGATATCTAACCTAGCTAGGCTCTTGTTGCACCAGCGCTGGAGTCGCCACCGGAGGAGGAGGAGTAGGATTTAGCTTTCTTTGTTTTTTTAGTTGCTTGTACTTTTTTCTTGTGTTTTGTAATATATTATGTTAATGAATGAAATCTATCTTTGTTCATCTATGTGATTGAATATTATCTTGTGTGTTCAACAAATATGTGAATGAATATATTACAAAACGTTGGCTACTGTGCGAATGAACGAATGTGTGGTGTGTTTCTCATGTTCCTCAGGAATCATAAGGAAGGATTTGATTATTTTCGGGACAAGTGACTGATTTTGTTATAAAGTGAATGTGCTCTAAGTTCAGTGGTTTGTTATATCAACAGTGAACCGAAGCAAAATGGAGAAAATCACGAAGCTAAAGGAGACGTGGGTAATAGGAGACGTGATTTATGTAAGAGCGCGTCTCCCTTTTAACAGAGGAGAGGGAGACGTCGAGCATAGGCGACGCGCTTCGGTTTTAAGCGCATCTCCATTTTGTGTCTTCGCACATACCTTATATAAAGCGCCATTAGTCTCTCTTATTCTCTTCATTCGTCTTCTCTGCGCAGACAACCCACCGTGGCCAACGTTTCGCCACCAAGCCCGCCGAGGGAGCCACCCTACAAGAAACAGTGCTGTCGCTCCCCTGAGAGGCTCAACAACGAGCTGCTCGAGATGATGTTCGACAGACTTTTCGACCGGTTCCAGAGGTTGCTCGAGACGATTGCCGTGGTGCTCAGCGCCAATGGGCGCAGTATCCTGGTGGCGGCGATGGCGAGGAACCTCAGTCGTGAGGTTGCACGACCGAAACTGGACCAGCCGAAGCAACCGGAGCAGCTAGAGGAGGAGGAGGGGGAGGAGGAGTAGGATTTAGATTTTCTTTTGTTGTTTTTTAGTTGATGTTGTTTTTATTTTCTTGTGTTGTGTACTTTTTTCTTGTTTTTTGTAATATATTTGTTAATGAATGAATGTGTTATCTATGTAAATCTGTGTGATGAATATTTTGTGTGCTCAATTGTGAATGAATGAGTTAATAGTTCAGCGACGATTTCATGTCTGTCTGTAAGCGAAGACAATGGAGACGCGCTTTGTTAAAAGCGTGTCTCCCATTGGTCAGAGAGAAGGCGCATCTCAGATACCTACTTAACTGAGATGTGTTGTATTGTAACGTGTCTCCTTAAATGTCCAGTCGAGCCATGTCAGGTCCTTGCTAAAGTGGGCTCGTCTCGCTTAACCTTAGAGACGTTCTCTTTTGAGTGGGTTGCCCATCTTTGTCTCCTATTTGGGTTTCTTACATAGTGGGCCTCTTCAGCATTATAAATAATATAGTGCGTGATCTTATGTAGTTCCACCATAGTAAGTTTCCCCCATTTAAACCCTTTTTAGAATTATCAACTTCTGTAAATATATTAGACTCGAGAGAAGGTTCATTTGTAGCTGCAGCTTCATGACGTACTGGCCTATTAAGCTTGGTGCTGATGTTATCCAAAAACTAACTACAAGAATTCATACACTCTTCCATAATATATCCCTCAGCTATAGTGTGGGGGCTGGGGTCCCGACAACCAAGGATCCCATTAAGTGGTGTCGTACGATGCGACACCCAACAGTATACATGAAAAGAACCAGAATAAAATACAAAGCAAGTCTTTTATTTATAAACATAGCGGATGTTTTTACAACAGTAAACGAAGAAAAGAGTCTATACATCATAGCTACGCTCTCAACTCTAGCTATGCAAAATCAAAGTCATCCATGCCCTTAGGACGCTTTGCACTAGCAGCACTCACTCTCCTTATCACGGTGGCGCGCAGGGCTCCCACTCAGTTGTGAACCCTGATGAGGGTAAGGCATCGTCATTAGGCCCTTCATCAATGGTATAACCTACAAAAACTTGTTAACTGCAAACGTGAGCATAAGGCTCAGCAAGACTGAACCGTCTCACTAGACATATCAAGGTAAAGACTAAACATAGGTGGGAAATAGCATAAGTAGACTCGCCTACAAGTGCATCCTTATAGTCATGTTTTAAGTAGAAAATGACATTCCTTAGGCACGGCAGATCATAGACTCCACAATCAAACAAGAAATGCTTTGCCGATGAGATGACATGCCCAAAGCACATAATGCTATCATAGGTTAAGTGTTTGGAAACTATAAACTTTTATTGTGCTATCTCTAAGCCACACAAGGTTGCAATACAATAATAATCATGGCAACAGTTCAAAATGATTCAACTACTCTTTATTACTATGTCACGGTGCAGTGAACAAGCGGTACACAAATAACCACGAGGGACGGTGATTGCAATAAGTAGACACCCAGTTAACACGTCACATACACCCATTTAGGAAGTGGAGCAAATCACACTTCAATACTATGTTGTATTCAACAACCTTTCAAAGGAAACCCAAATGTCGAACCGGTCCTTCCATAATAATGTCGAACCAAAGTTGTAGACCTACCCATACCCAATACTCCATGGGATTTGTGGGTCATGCAAGTGAAGTAACAAGCACTTTAGCCCTAATGCACAAAACTCACCCTAGACATAAGTGATACAAATTAAAACTTTTTGAAAGCACTTAAATGCAAACCGGGGCTTGCCTTGGTTTGCGACTAGGCAAATGTTAATAGTTAGCCTTGACCTTCCTCCGAAGAATCCGCCATGAAACTGCAAGATGATGACTCCTCGGCTCCTCCTCCAGGTGAAGCTCCTCGTCGATCATCTTCGTCATGTTTCCTATTGACATGATTATGCATGTTAGGGAGCAATGTAATATAATAATAGACACCAATGTGGTTGTATACACCTTAAGAAGGAGAAGCTTGACTAGGAGGGACAAATATGTCTTTGTTCTATGGAGAAACAGAGGATGAGTCAAAGTGATCAGAGTAGTGTCGAGGTAGGAATTGAAAGGTGCAATGTAAGCACACATTGCAACTTAGCAATCAACACTTGGAGCTATGCCACACAAGAGTGATAAGACTGAATGGTGAAGAAGCATTCGACTGAGTAGTGTAAGGATGACTAAGGGATCAAGGTGAAACATAACACGATTAAGGTATGAGATGACTATGCAAAGCGTAAGATTGAAACTCCAGATTAAATCTTATAATTGAAGAATTGAAGTCGTCTATGAACTAAGAGACGATCTACAAAGTTTGTAAGGACTTAGGAGGAACTTACTATGGGTTTCTAAAGTGTTCTAAGATTCTTACTCTACATTACCCGTGTATCGTAAGGAATCAATTCTATGGTTCCTAGTAACCATAGAAGAATGGATCATCTTAACTTCTTGAGGTTCCTATGATGAGAAAGACTATTAACCAATCTACAAGAATAAGATGTACCCTTGATAAGGAGCTCGAGGTCAAGGGAGAGACATCACAAGACAGAAGTAGTAACAGGAACGAATGACCAAATAGTCACACCCCCCCCCCCCCCCCCCCCGTGACTAAACAATATGTGCAGGATTACGGAACACTAGTCGCACTAGCTTACTATCCTTATAAGCATACTCACCTTGTAAGCATTTTAGCGAACATCTTGGTTGTAATCTTGATCCGGTTACTTCATCAACATTCATAGAGCACCATGGCACATATCTTTGTCAATTGCCACACCACAACATACCTGCATACATAGACCAGCACTGAACGTCAACACATCTGGTTCCATCCTTATAAACATTTCATCGAACATCTTGGCTGCACCTTCGACCCGGTCATTCTTGCACAATTCAGAGGTCCTAGAGGCCTATCTGACCTTGTCCATTGTGATGTTGTCGCGTTCCTGCATCACCGATTAGTACTGCTAATCATCACAGTTGTTTTTGTCTTGTAAACATTTCATCAAACATGTTGACTGCAGCTCTGTCTCGACCAATCTTGCACAAATCATAGCTAACCTTGGATCAATTATCATCGTCGTTGTGTCATTGATGTGTTCTTGTGCACCATACATGACACACATCACTTTCTTCGCTGCCAGGACGCATCAGAAGAGTAGAACGCCGCGATGTTTGAAGGTGGCGACATTGATGTGGCACCCGGGCACGACACTGCTGGCTTGGATATGGTGCTGCTGGCATGGCACAGTGTAGCCGTTGTGAGCAGGGAGCCAGGGCAGAGCGCGGCGTTGCCGTGGACAGAGTGGCGGTTGCCCTCGGTGACTCAGCAGGCGATGCACGCGAGCAAGGTGCCCATGGCTCTCGGTGGTGGCGTTCATCGTGGCTATTCCACGGAGGCGCAACACGGCTGTGGGTGGCATGCGGTTCCAGCCCGGCGTGCGCAGTAATCGGGAGCGTCGGTTGAAGCACGAGGGCACAAGCGTGACGGAGAGCGCAACGGGCGGGGAAGAGGGGCGCGTATGCAGCATGGGGCGCAGAGGCCGGTGGAAGCAAAGGCCAAGGCGCGGGGCAGGCAGCAAGAGGCGGACAGCACCGCAGCGGCGTGGTAGGCGCGAAAAGAGGTGGCCGACGGTGGGGCTGGTGTTGAGCACGGCTGCCGGCGAGCCTACACGCGCAGGAGCAGGAGTAGAGCGCAGTCGACGCTGCTGCCGCCAGCGAGCTGCACCGGCAGGCGCGCGGCGCTGTGCTGCATCGAGGGCAAGGAAATGGGTGTAGCTTGCTCGGAACGAAATAGAGGTAGGCATAGAACGATCAAGAAGAGAATAACAAGGTAAGAACGAGCATGACGTGGAGCGGACGGCTCCCGTGCATGGCGCACGCAACCGAGAAGGAAGAAAATTCTTCCTACGTGCTATGCTGACATGTGGGGCCCACTATAGGTGGGTCCCACCTTTGGTATTATCTCCTCACTGCTGTTTGCAAATTCGAACTACAATAACAAAGGAACCCTTAAAATGCTGTGAATTTGCAGGGTTGCATTTCTAGTTAGGAGGTACATGGTGGAGTCCGATGTGTATACTGA
Organism: Tuctoria greenei; assembly: GCA_036927565.1. NCBI lineage: Eukaryota > Viridiplantae > Streptophyta > Magnoliopsida > Poales > Poaceae > Tuctoria > Tuctoria greenei. Next base: position 42,513,843 of record JAYESD010000006.1, on the reverse strand, counting down.
GCAAGTTTGGTTTGAATTCAAAATTTTGATATAAATTTGAAAGTTAACGCATAGATTGCCTTGATTTATTTGGTTATCTAGAGTTTACAATTGTTAAACTTGTACATGTCAACTATTTGAACCAAGAGACGGCAGGGGTGATTTTGAACTATGCATTCCAGCAATATGAGTTTGAATTTATAACTTAACTTTAAAACTTTAAGTTCATATATTTGATTCTTGTGTTTCTCAAATGCGGGCTTTTACATCCTTCCCCGTTAAAGGAATCTCGTCCTGAGATTCTAGAGAAATGTGAAAGTTAGGATGAGTTGTTGATGAGATGACTCCATCGTTCCACGTGATTCGAAAAAAGACAATCTTTGTCTTCTTCTGCAGGTTCTTGAAGTTGTGGCTACTCTAGCTTATGTTGTAAACCACATTGTCTAGCTTTGGTGGCTTGCGTCTTCGTACTGCAACTTAGATTCAGATGCTCGGCATGACTGAGATCACCCCGTAAAATTTGTGTCTTAGAAAATTATGTTGATGTAGCTAGGTTGTGTGGAGATCCTCTTATTTCCATCAAAATGAAGTAATCTTCTTTATAGTAGGAACACTAATGGTTCTATGATATTGGGCATCCTTAACTCGTGACGTTCTTCTCATGAAGGCCTTACTGCCCTAGTCTTGTATTATGAGAATTAATACTTGTTCTTCAACTCTCTTGAGTATTCTGATGACCTTGATACCAATTGCTTTCAACTTTGGCTTCGTGTATTGAGTCCTTTAACCTGGGTGTAGTATTACTCAATACAGAATCAAGGAAGTTTGCGAGATTAAACAATGAATCTTTAATCTCGTCTGGATCGGGTTTGGCAATTAGGTAGTCAATAATCAGAATAGTTTACCATGACATAAGAGTAGTAAAGATGTCATCTCTCTTATGTGGTCAAAACAGCAAAGTTACAATGTGTATGGCAACCACAAGGTTCCCGACATATCAATGTCACCATTCACTATGAATCAAGGAGTTTCGCAAGCTCAACATAAATGAAACGCTTGCAAATAGGGAAGATCAAGGGTTATTGGGAATGATCACTAGCAAGGTATTGTGATCTCAATAAACTAGTCAAAGGATGAAATGTTATGTACTTGACGTAAGAGAATTCAAGGTTTGGTTTCTATTATGTCATCAAAATACAAAGATGTCTAATACATGGCATCTACAAGGTCGTCGGATAAAGCAAAGTTACCATGCATTACCCGTCAAAGGGTTCTCAAAGAATGATCTCTCGAATAGAAAGAATACAAGGTTCTCGCGAGGTTGAGAAGTCATAAGAAGAATCCTCGCAAACTAGAAAGAATCAGCTTTCAACATTCAAGTTGATTGAGCCTTAACAAGTCAAGGATAAAGACTCAACTATGTTTTGGTCACAAGGTGCATCTAGAGGTTGATAAATTGAGGAAGAACCTCACGAATCAAGAGTATGAGTGTTTACACAACCACGACAATTGAACCCACACAAATCAAGGGTGAGGGTTCAACTCATAGTTGTACTACAAAGAGGATTGAGTAATTGGTTTCTCTAATATTACTCAATGAATGCAAATAAACTAGAACGTTGATCACAAGAGTTGGAAACAATCACGACAATCAGACATCACTTAAGTACTTGAATGGAGATACATATTCTTGCTCAAAGTTAATTAAGACTCATGTATCATGATGCATTGGAAACCGGCTAATGTTATGCAGATACAATGCAATCCAGAGAAAAATTATGCATAAGGTATGATGCATTCATTTTTGTGGTTTGAGCAAAAGTATGTATAACGATTCAAACACGATAAGCACTACCTCAAGTTCCCAATGTTTGAATTACTTGTCATGAGAAGTGTTGGACAAGGACCATCCTTCTCATAGGTTGATCAAGATAGAAGGATTCAAGTCTAACCATGGAAACAAGGAGCGGTGAGCAATATACTACACAATCTTAACCTTCGTAACTTGTACACATTCTAACCAGTATATCCACTTGTCTCCCTAGGTCCTTGTCACATCTGCCGAGTCATAAACTCATCTTTGCTCAAGAAATCCACTACTAGGTTACCTTGATGACTTGATACCATTCAATATGGGGTCAAAGTTACTAGAGTTCACGTAGTGGTGTTTCGCTTAATCTTCTCTTCAATCATGTAGTGGTGATTGACATCTTCCATGATAACGCTGATGGAGTTGAGGATGCACTCCGTCTATGAGATTCTAACCTCGTGCTCGAAGTTTGTTTCTCTTGAAGATGTAATTTCCCGATCACTTTAAGCTACTTGGATGCACACCTTCGCCCTTAAAGTTTTGAACTAGAGGTTCAAACAGTTTACTTCAACTAATCCTTATGGGAAGGTTATGTGCAACTCCTGGAAGAAAAACCACTGCTCAAATCCACCACACAGTGTTGAACACTAGTTGCGGAACATGAGCAATGATACAAGAAAATGAAACAAAAATTGATCGAATTTCGAAATTCGAACCACTGTCTCGGTTCTGGTACAGCTGACCACTATGGAGACATTCAACTTTTTGACCCGTTAGAGGCAAAATCTGGATTGGAGTTGAACTACAAAGTTGTAGTACACTCTATGGCCTTTCCAAAATGTATTTGTTTGCCTGCAAATCAGTTATGGTCGAGAAGATATGGCTTTGAAAATTTGATCAATATTCTGAAAATTTCCTGCAGCATCCTAGTGGTAGATACCCTCTTGATCCAACTGTTCTTACTTTATCCATGTTTGACCCAAACTTACAACTAAAAATTTATAGTATAACTCCTAAACTTTATATACATGTTACATATAACTCTATGTGACTTTTAGTTTTCAAACTATAGACCATATTCAGAAATGTACAGATCACTGTCCAGATCGCGTGGTTCTGGACAGTTTCTACACTTTTCAAAATATCACCAACTTAGGAAGGGATTCTGGTACTGAGTTGAATAGAGAACTTGTAGAGAAATTCCAAAGATTTCCAAAAAGTATTTATTTTCCCTCATAGCATCTCTGATTAAGGAGATATGGAATTTTAAAGTTTGACTATGTTCCCAGATTTTTAATAGAATTTCGACAGAACTTCCTTTGTTTCTTGCTGATTTTGTCTACAATTTTTAGATAGTTGAACAACAATATTTGCAGAAACAATATATTACAAACTTGTTACATCCACCCTCAGGATTCCAGAATGCATTAAATGAGGTCATTTGACTTTTCTACAACGAATTATACGCATAACAGTGCGATGTACAGATCTGTCCCAGCTGCTGTCCAGAGTTGACCGGGTTTGGAAATTCAAGTTGTTTATCAAGTTACATGAGGATTATGGCCTGGAGTGCAATAGAAAAGTTTTATAGGACTCTCTACACTTTCCATCCATGTAGGATAGGCCTGCAGTGGTGAGTTACACAAGAAGTTATGGTCAAAAAGGTGAGGTGTGCAGAACTGTTCCAGTTGCTGAACATACTCGACAGGGTTTGGAACTTTAAAGATTTGAATTCGTTAAAGGCGGATTCTGTTCTAGAGGTGAAAAAGAAACTTTTATAGGACTTCCTCATTTTTTCCTACTATATAACAGACACCTATATTAAGTTAATAACTTGGAAGATATGACGGTCTGAAAATTCATCGATAATCTGTATGGATCTGTTAGAAGCTTAATGAGTATTTATTTCAACTCACAATTTGAATTAGTTCTGTGCCAATTTGGGAGACACTTTGAATTACCAAGTTATAGCACTACTCTTACCCTGTCCAAAACTGCATCCCAATGGTCTAGAAGAGTTTTCTATAAACAGATATGGCAAAAATACAGCTGCTGGTTCACCCAGTTTCAGAACAGCAGCATTGGTGATTATGGTGCACTTTCATCATCTTAGAAAGCTCTTTTGGCTTGAATGTCAATAGAAAACTTATAGAAGACTTTCCAATATTTCCAAAAAGTATTCATTTGCCTCCATAGCCTTTCTGGAATATGAGATATGGAAGATTGATCACTGAGTACAAGATAGTTCAAAACTGGAGTATGAAACTCAGTTCTGTTTCAGCTGACCATACTGTATAAATTTGAAATTTTCATACGGTAAAGGTCAGTACCAGGATTTGAGCTGAATACGAAAGCTTTAGCTCACTTCATAACATTTCCATATTGTATTTTCACACCTCCAGGTTAGCTCTGAATTAAAAGTTATACAGGTTTGAAGTTGACTAAAATTTTATGGAAATTTTGACAGAACCTCTCCTGTATATGTGGTTATCATCCACAGTTTATACAGGTATATCAAGACGATATATTGAGGTAATGACAAAATAAACATGGTACAACATCATGTTAACATCCCAGAAATAAAATGGTTCAGGCTTACAATGTTGTTATACAGGTCAAAGCGTGCAAATTCCAAACTATGCACAAATGGTTCCTTGTTCTGGACTGCCAGAATAGTGTTTGCGAAAAATAGAATTAGGCACTGCTATTGCAAGATTCAGTCCCAGAATTGAATAGAAAGTTGATAGAGGACTTTCCAATATTTCCAGAAATGTATATATATATATATATATATATATATATATATATATATATATATATATATATATATATATATATATATATATATATATGTCTATGTCACTGATGAGGACATCAACACCCTCGATACATCAACACCAACTCAGCTACCAGTTTCTGGTCCGATCACTCGCGCTCGTGCACGTCAAAAAAACTATCAGGTGAACATATTCTTGGCCTTATGTCCATCTTATCTATACTGTGGAACTACGTGATTTCTTGTTTTGCTCAGGAACAATGGAGAGGAGCCAAAGGGAAGGGAATTCGCGCGGACGAGATTTGGACAGCAGAACAGCACCAACTTGTGACGGCCACCACGACGTCATAAGGACTCCGATATGGGTGTTCAAGTACTTCCTGGAAAGATTATCAAGTCTACTTTCAAACGGATCTGGCCTCATGTCCATATCTATTTGGAGTCGGCTGCAATCGTTATTTTAATACCAAGACCTTTTCTGTCCATGGTGCTGCATCACCAAAATTGGGCCCTTGGCCCATGTATCGTTTGGAGTCCATTTGGGACTCGTGATTAGGTTTTCTAACGACCCTATGGAGGTAATAAATAGTAGCTGCCACCCTCATTAGCTGGTGGGTTTTGTTTATTCATATGTTACCTTCGGTTGCTTCCTTGTACACGCATGTGTCGACTAGATCGCCCGTCTACTTGTATCCAGAACCCCACTTTAGATTGATTCAACAGATAAGATTTTGTTCTTATGGTTCTTGAATGTTCTTCGATTGCTTGCATGAACAAAGGCCCTCGTGGTTAGGTTGATTGTGTGCCAGCAAGATCAATACAACTTTGGAGTCGGTGTACCGATCACTAAGATGCATCATCTTGGGGACGGTGTAGTCGGATCACACCCGTATTCTCCTCCACAAATCGAACCCTCCTATTATCATCAAAAGATCGGGAACCAATATCCTATCAGTCACCTTTTTGGATCAAGAGTTATAACTATCTAAACTTCACAGATTGAGTAAAGGGTTTTTGCCAGCAGTCCTGCAGATCTCTATATTGGACCCAAAATTTGATTTGGTTCAACGTCGAATTAGGGAACACTTTGAATTACCAAGTTGTAGAGTTGATTCTCCCCTTTCCAAAATTGTATCATAATGGTTCAGGAGATTTTTCTACAGGAAATTATGGCAAAAATACATAGAGTTTTGCAATAGTATAGGCATCTGGAATAGTTTTGGTAGAGTTCAAATTTCACCAAGCTATCAAGTCTTTCGTCTTAGTAGCCAACATAAAGTTTGTAGAGGTCTTCAAGGGATCTCCATCCATATAGCATACCCCTATGTTCTCTAACAACTAACCAAGATTGCAACCTGGCGAAGTTGAGCAAACTTCTGCCGGAAACAAAGAATCTTAGTTCTACACCTTCGTCGAGTCGGAATTCAATTTATGGAGTCCAAAACACACCAGCAATTGATAGTCGGACTTTCCAAAAGATAATGCATCAATACTGCCATGGAGGATGGTCAATGTATCAAATGTGATACTAACGGTACTACGTGACTCACCAAATAAAATCTAACCGGTAGATCCGGATACGTCTATAGGTGGCTCTAGTATTGTTCACTCGCAAATGTGTTCTACATGGGTTGCTACCGTAGTTAGTGTACGGCAGAAGACAAATAATCCCCTTTCACTCCTTCACACCTCAACGGCGGCATGGGGAAATGCAATTGGCAGTTGCAACAATTATAGCTGAAAGTAAATGCATACGACTCTAGTTTGAGTCGCCCTCGAGCGAAGTCATGTCTCGAGATACATGGTTGTACTACATCTGTACAGTAAAGACTCCCTAACGAACCGGCTTATACACGCACGGGCATACGTGTTTCGCATGCTCCCATAGAACATGAATAGTTCTAGAGATGCATACTGTAGAGTTATCCACCACCCGACGGGGGCTCCCACTAATTTTGAAGCGTGCTGGAGTACCGTGTGTATATGTTCTCAGAAACATGGAGGGTTTCAGAGACTCATATTGACTTTCCGTGCTAAGCCACAGAACAATCACATACCACATCTCGTATGGAAGAGCTTACCGAGATTGATCCGCTCTCGGTGGCGTACCTTACCTCTTACCTGACGTCGTAGCATTGTTATAGAAGTAGTAACAAGTATGTTAGCTTACCACCTTTATATCTTATACTAGTTGTCAGTACCCTGCGTACTGAATACCCCTTGGGATTGCAAAGATCACAAGAAAACTCCATCTACCAGATTTGAAGACCTCCGAAGGCCCCACATGTCAGCCGTAACCAGACCTACATCCCCGACATGGTTAGTCCCAGGGCCGCCGCGTGTATCATAAGACCGGAGCTATCGCCCACACATGGGAAAGCTCCGGACTGGATACCAGTATGGCACCCCCGGACCTAACCCCAGACAGAGAGAAGCTCTGGTACCGACACATGTCGAACAGCACCGGACCTATGCGTCCACGATGGTAAGCTCTAAAGTTGCCACGTGTCCGAACCGCCGGACCTTCAACCTCAACAATCAGACTGGTGGACCCCCAACGGCTCGAACCTTCAAGAGGCAATCAAAGACTTCAAGACCCGATTAAGTGTCATTAATACCATATTAATGACACTTAGTCGGAAGGCCCTTAATACTAGTAACAGCACTTTTAAGGCCCGTTACCACGCTATTAAGGGTAATTAACCTCATTTATTGTGTATTAAACATTAGTAACCGCCAGGGCCACATGTCGGGCCAGGTTAACGGTGTAACGACCAGTCCTTGTACTATAAAAGGACTGGTCGATGATACACATGAGGACATACGCGACATACGCTAGATACTCTAAAGAGGCTCTCAAACTCTTAGACTCTCTGAGCTCTCTAGACCCTTAAATGCCTCTAAACACTCACTCGCTCAATACAACAGCAACACACCCCGTGGAGTAGGGTATTACGCTCAGGTGGCCCGAAACACGTAAACCTCTGTGTCAACTTGCCACCATCTCTTGAATCTCGGCGCGCCCAGTACCGAACTACAAACTCCATGGACTACTAATAGTAGTGTCGGGAGATCTGCCGTATTTTACACACCGACACTAGTAATACTCCTTATATGAGTCATATACTCCTAAGTTTTTGAAAATATGCTCTTTTCAGGCACATTGTCCCAAACGATGCTCTGATACCATGCTGTGGGGACCGGGGTCCCGACATCCAAGGATATCATTGGGTGGTGTCGTACAATGCGACACCCAACATTATACATGTAAAGAACCAGAATATAAAACAAACTAAGTCTTTTATTTATAAACACAGCAGAAGTTTTTATAATACTAAACGAAGAAAAGAGTCTATACATCATATCCCAGCTCTAGCTATGCAAAAGCAAAGTCGTCCATGCCCTTAGGATGCTTCGCACTAGCAGCACTCATTCTCCTTATCACGATGGCATATAGGGCTCCCACTCAGCTGTGAACCCTAATGAGGGTAGGGTGTCGTTGTTAGGCCCTTCATCAACGGTATAACCTGCAAAAACTTGTTAACTGCAAACGTGAGCGAAAGGCTTAGCAGGACCGACCCGTCTCACTAGACATATGCAAGGTAAAGACTAAACATAGGTAGGAAATATCATAAGTATACTCGCCTACTAGTGGATCCTAATAGTCATGTTTTAAGTAGAAAATGACATTCCTCAGGCATGGCAGATCATAGACTCCACAATCAAACAAGAAACGCTTTGCCGATGATATGACATGCCCAAAGCACATAATGCTATTACGGATTAAGTGTTTGGAAACTGTAAACATTAATTGTGCTATCTCTAAGCCACACAAGGTTGCAATACAATAATAATCATAGCAACAGTTCATAATAATTCAACTACTCTTTATTACTACGTCACAGCGCAGTGAACAAGTTGTACTCAAATAACCATGAGGGACGGTGATTGCAATCAGTAGACACCAGGATAACACGTCACATACACCCATTTTGGAAGTGGAGCGAATCACACTTCAATATTATGTTGTATGCAACAACCTTTCAAAGGAAATCCAAATGTTGAACCGGTCCTTCCGTAATGGGCAGGAGGTCCCCGTGCGGAGCGTGTCTGTGCCTGCTGGCAGATTTACACCTTGCTATCCTCAACCCACTCCAATAAAATGGTAGGGTAAGCCTCGACACCCAGGTTAACCAATTACATCGGTTTCCTGGTTTTCATATAGCTAGTATGCATCCGGTACAGTTCAAACTTGTCCAGAAGGGCTGCACACGGATCGGTCCTCAATCGACACAAGCAGGACTACGCACGTGAGACCACGTCTCGCTGCATTCTATCCTGATGCTCGGTCTCCAATTCATATTCATAAACCATTCTTTGATAAACTCCATCCCGCGTGATAAAATCCTATCTCGCGAGTAGATTCCGACTACTCAACTTCTACCAGATTCCTCAAAACATTAGCATGGCATTTTCTACTCGTCAAGCTGTAGACCAACCCAATACTCCATGGGATTTGTGCGTCATTGTAAGTGCATCTAGGATATCCCTTGTGGGTTTTGGCTAATTGATGACAAACATATGAGATCCTAATGAAACTACTGAGATGATTGCAGGACAAACAAGTGAAACAACTCGGTGCGCACAAAAAGGTGAAAAATGAAGTGGTGTTCAAAGAGAGATACTTTGATGAAGCTTGGAAGACCAAATTAGATTTTGAATGTATAGGGAGTGTATGAAAGACACACTCCAAGAGCTCACAACTTTGCGCGAGGGTAAGGGATTAAAATTAACCTAACTTTCACAATGCACCGGACTAGTCTGATCATGGACCGGACTAGTCCGTTTATCTTTCTGGAATCTCACTTATTGGAAGACCGGACTAGTCCGTGTGTCCACCGGACTAGTCCGTTGATCTTTTTGGAGTCTCTCATATTGAGGGACCGGACTAGTCCGTTGACCACTGGACTAGTCTGTTGACCTTTCTGGAGTCTCCCATATGTGGAGATCGGACTAGTCCGCGGACTAGTCCGTTGAACTTTCTGGAGTTCACCTTCACACAGCACCGGACTAGTCCGAGCTTGAACCGGACTAGTCCGGCAGGCTTTCTGGACTTCAAAATACACTGAGACCGGACAAGTCCGGACTTGCACCGGACTAGTCCGGTGTTAAGGTTTTTCAACGGCTACCTTTTTGGAAACCCTATAAATAGAGAGTGCACGGCTTTACTATGGGAATACACGTCGAATACTGATCAAAGAACAAACCCTAGCACCGCCACTTTGTCCCAAGAGTCCAAAACACATCTCCCCACACATCCAAAGTGCAAAAAGAGTGAAATCAATTGAACACTTGGATTCGGGATTGGGAGATTGTCGTTCTTTAATTGCGAGCTCTTGGGGTTTGATCTTTCTACACTCATACTCTGCATTGTAATACTATTGAGTGTATTTGATCACTTCTTTCGTTGTAATTCTCGTCGGAGCGCTCAACGTGTGAGGTTGCCCCACAAACTTGGTGATTACCCGTGATAGTGGAATCAAGTCGGCCTTCGTGGTGACTTGAAGAGGGAAAGGGTTGGAGACCCGGCTCTGTGTGAGCTTCCTCAGCGAGGACGTAGATCTCGTGGTGAGATCGAACCTCGGGAAAAATTCGTGTGTCTTGCGCCTTATTTCCTTTAAATTTTGTTCATTAGATCACTTGAGTGCTAAACATCAACCTAAGGCAATTATAAGTTTTACCTGCATTCTTATATTAATCTCAAATAAAAATATCAATTGTTCTCATTTCCGCTGCTAAAGAAATTTAGTTTCCCAAATAACACCTGATCAACACACATATTTTTAGCACACCGGACAAGTCCGCCCACACGACCGGACTAGTCCAGCCAACCAAGTTTTGACGATTCTATTATGTGTGCAGGAAATTCAAAAGGCCTATTCACCCCCCTCTAGGCCACATTCAATTGGTATTAGAGCAAGGTTCTCCACCAACGAGACTCACATCTCGGAGAGATCAATGGCCTCTGAGAAGAACAACGATATCTCGAAGATGAACATTAATGAGGAGGAACAAGAAACTAAAACCTTTGATGTGCTGAAAGAGAGCCCACACAATGATGAAGAAGTGCGACAATTAAAGGCACTTCTGAGAAAGAAACTGCTAGGACAAAAGGGAAAAGAAGAAGAGAAGACGACGGGGAGTGGTCATCATGACTACTCCCGACACCCTTACAACTACAACCATCTCAATTCAAACAATCACTATCTTTCCATTCCTATGGGAAAACCTCCACAGTTTGACAGAAGCGACTATACAATGTGGAAGTACAACATGAAGATGCATCTAATATCCCTAAATCCTAGTCTGTGGCACATTGTTTGCACTGGCATAGATATCCTGGACACGGATGAAGAAATCACCCCAGAAAAAGAACAAGAGATTCACAGAAATGCACAAGCCATCGCCGTGATCACATCATCACTAAGCAGAGAGGAATTCACCAAGATTGATTGCTTATAAAGTGCAAAGGAAATCTTGTATACACTTAAGACAGCTCACGAAGGAAATAGATCGGTTCGTGAAGCTAAAATCGAAATGCTTGAAGGAGAGTTGGGGAGATTTGCTATTGAAGAAGGTGAATCACCTCAAGACATGTACAACCGGATGAAGGCACTCATCAACAAAATACGTGCCTATGGAAGTAAGAAATGGACAGATCACGAGGTAGTCAAGAGAATGATTAGAGCCTTCATGCCAAGAAATGTCACACTTTGCTCAATGATTAGAGAAAGCCCCGAGTTTCACAAAATGACTCCCGATGAGTTTTTAGGGAAGATCATAAATCATGAAATAATGGAGAAAGAGGCACAATACGTCAAAGACTTGGCCAAACTCACTTCCTCCAAAAAGAAAGAGGTTGCTCTCAAAGCAACATGCCGACCCAAACTCAAAGAAGCTCGTGAAGATCAAGACGATGGGCATACAAGTGACGAGAGCATCGATCTTGATGATGAAGAAATGGTACTCTTTATCAAGAAGTTCAAGCGAATGATGAAAAGAAGACACGGCAACAACTCAAATGAAGGCAAAAGCAAGGATAAAGGAAAATCCAAGGCTCGACGCACTTGCTACAACTGCGGAGAGTATGGTCACTTCATGGTGGACTGCCCTTATGAAGAAAACAAAAAGAAGAAGGAAACAAGACCTCAAGAAAAAAAATAGAAAAAGAAGACAAACTCATCAAGGTCACATTGGCAAGGAGTGGGACTCAAACGATGAGTCCTCCTCCGATGAAGAAGAAGAGATGGCCACTATCGCAATCAAGAAACCTACTATGAAGGCCACACTCTTTCCAAACATGGGAGGATGGGACATGAACAACCACACTTGCCTTATGGCTAAGGAAGGCAAGAAAAATGTACGGCTCACTCCTCCTACGCTAAATTCCTCTATTGATGACTTTGACAGCTCTAGTGATAATGAAGAAATGTTTAGAGGACTAAGTAAAATTGCTCTAAAGAAAATGGAAATGTTGTCGAATAAAATTTTTGAAAAGGAGGAACTTCTTGACCGACAAGAAGATATGCTCATCCATGAAAGGAAGAGATATCAAGAAGTTGAAAAGCTTCTCGAGCTTGAAAGAGAGAAGAACGGGTCGCTTGAAGTTGAGCTAGCCTTGAGTAAGGAAACTTACTCAAAGCTAGAAAACTCGCATATTGCAATAAAGGAAGAACTTGCTAACTTGTCGAATGCTAACAAGATCCTTGAGGTGCAAGTTGAGTCGCTCAAGAAAAGTGACTTCTTGTCCTCCAAGAGCTCTTCCTCCAAAGATATAAGTTTCACAACAATCGGAACTTGCACCTGCTCTAGTAAGAAGAATATTATTTCTAATACTTTAACTTCTCGTAATATGCATGCCCCTCCAAGCAGCATCTTTGATAAGGAGAAGATCAAATATGCAGCAGTGCATATATGGTCACAAGACCTCCTAATGTCAAAGATGGCCTTGGTTTTGATAAGAACAAACACATGTATACCTCTACTCATGCTAAGAATAGAATTGTCTTTGTTAAGGAAAAATCCCATGAAATCTGAACAACAAATATTGTTTCGTACATTTGACGCTTTTTATGTTCTTATGAAAGCCAAATATGGAAAAGTCATTGCCAAATATACAGGGCCACACCAGAAGAACTTGAAAACTTGTGTGTGGGTGCCCATGACTCTTGTGACTAACCTGAGAGGACCCAAGAAAGCTTGGGTACCTAAAACCAAGGAATAATTCTTTTTGCAGGCTTACTCCTCCGGTGGAACAAAATGGGTACTTGATAGCGGATGCACAAATCACATGACCGGAGAGAGAGGTATGTTTGTAGAGTACGAGTAGAACAAGGATCTAGGTGAAGGCATATACTTCAGAGACAACAGCCAAGGAAAGGTCCTTGGTGGCGGTAACATTGAAATATCCTCTCAACATACCTTATCAAATGTTTTACATGTAGATTCTCTAGATTATAACCTCTTGTCAATATCCCAACTATGCGACAAAGGTTACAACTGTTTATTCACTAATGAGGGTGTGACTGTTTTTAGAAGAAGCGATGGGTCGATTGCATTCAAGGGAATGTTGAAGGGCAAGCTTTATCTAGTTGACTTCAACAAAGATAAAGCCGAACTCAACACTTGCTTGGTTGCTAAGACCAACATGGGATGGCTGTGGCATAGACGGCTAGCCCTTGTTGGGATGAGAAATCTGAAGAAACTTCTAAAAGGTGGTCACATCCGTGGTCTTAAGGATGTGGTTTTTGAAAAAGACAGGCCGTGCAGCGCTTGTCAAGCAGGAAAACAAGTCGGAGCACCACACCCCGCCAAGAATGTGACGACTACCGCAAGACCGCTGGAACTCCTCCACATGGATCTCTTGGGTCCAGTTTCGTACATCAGCATCGGCGGTAACAAATACAGTTTAGTAATTGTTGATGATTTTTCAAGATTTACCTGGGTATTTTTCTTGTATGATAAATCAGAAACTAAGGGGATCCTCAAGAAGTTCTTGAAAAGAGCTCGGAACGAATTCTCATCAACCATAAAGAACATCAAAAGTGACAACGGGACATAATTCAAGAACCTCCAAGTTGAAGAGTCTCTCGATGAAGAAGGGATAAAGCATGAATTCTCGGCACCCTACTCTCCTCAACAAAATGGAGTGGCCGAAAGGAATAATAGAACATTGATCAAAATGGCGAGAACTATGTTGGATGAATACAACACATTAGATCGATTTTGGGCAGAAGCGGTGAACACCGCTTGCCATGCCACGAATTGACTGTATCTCCATCGACTACTGAAGAAAACTCCATATGAGCTCCTTACCGGTAAAAAGCCTTATGTTTCTTATTTTAAAGTTTTTGGTTGCAAATGTATTATTCTGAACAAGAAACAAAGGGCCTCGAAGTTCGCTTCGAAGTCCGATGAAGGATTCTTGCTCGGTTATGAATGGAATGCAAACGCCTATCGTGTCTTCAACAAGGTGTCCGGCCTTGTTGAAGTAGCACATGACGTAGTGTTCGATGAATCTAACGGCTCACAAGTGGATCAAGTTGATATGTGTGTGTTAGATAAAGAGGAAGCTCCATATGAAGCACTAAAGAAAATGAGACTTGGTGATATCTTACCACAGGAGCAAACATTCGACTCAAATGCACAAGATGAACCTCAACACGGAGGCAATGATCAAGGGGGAGCTCTTGCACAAGATCAAGAGGAGGAAGATCAAGAAGATCAGGACAATCATGGAAACAATGATCTAGGGGGAGACAATGCACATGAAGATAATGAAGAACAAGAAACTACACAAGCTCCACACCCAAGAGTACACCAGAGCGCGCAAAGAGACCACCCTATCAACAATATCATTGGAGATATTGCTAAGGGAGTAACTACTAGATCTCGAGTTGCAAATTTCTGTGAATCCTATTCTTTTGTGTCTTTTCTGGAACCATACAGGGTAGAAGAAGCCTTAAGGGATCCATACTGGGTGATTGCAATGCAAGAGGAGCTGAACAACTTCAAGAGAAATGAAGTATAGGAGCTGGTGGAGAGACCAAAGGCGAACATAGTTGGAACCAAATGGGTCTTTCGGAACAAGCAAGATGAACATGGAGTAGTAACAAGAAATAAGGCTAGATTGGTGGCCAAAGGTTATTCTCAGGTTGAAGGTTTGGACTTCGATGAAACTTTCGCTCCTGTAGCTAGACTTGAGTCCATTCGTATTTTATTGGCATATGCTACTCACCATAATTTTAAGCTGTATGAAATGGACATCAAAAGCGCTTTCTTAAACGGCCCAATCAAGGAGGAAGTTTATGTGGAGCAGCCACCAGGATTCAAAGACCAGAAGTATCGCAACCATGTCTACAAATTGCGTAAGGCTCTCTATGGCCTCAAACAAGCTCCTCGAGCTTGGTATTAGTGTCTTAGAGATTTTCTAATTCAGAATGGATTCAAAATTGGTAAAGCTGACTATACACTTTTCACTAAACATTGTGATGATCATTTATTTGTATGTCAAATTTACGTTGATGACATTACCTTTGAGTCCACTAACAAATCCTTCTGTGAAGAATTTAGCAAAATTATGACAGATAGGTTCGAGATGTCAATGATGGGCGAATTGAAGTTCTTCTTGGGATTCAAAGTGAAGCAACTAAGAGAAGGTACATTTATAAGCCAAACCAAATATACACAAGACATTCTCAAGAAATTCAATATGGACAAAGCCAATCCCATCAAGACACCCATGGCCACTAATGGACACCTCGACCTCAATGAAGACGGTCCATGATTGGCTCCTTACTTTATTTATGTGCATCTAGGCCAGATATTATGCTTAGTGTTTGCTTGTGTGCAAGGTTTCAAGCCGCACCTAAAGAGTGTCACTTAGTTGCGGTAAAAAGAATCCTAAGGTACCTTGTGCACACACCCAAATTGGGCCTTTGGTATCCCAAAGGATCCAAATTTAACTTGATAGGGTATTCCGATGCCGACTATGCAGGATGCAAAGTCGATAGAAAGAGCACGTCAGGGACTTGTCAGTTTCTTGGTAGGTCCCTGGTCTCTTGGTCATCTAAAAAGCAAAACTCCATTGCTCTTTCCACAGCAGAAGCAGAATATGTTGCAGCCGGTAGCTGTTGCACACAACTATTTTGGATGCGACAAACCCTTAGGGACTATGGCTACAATCTTAACCATATACCACTTCTATGTGACAATGAAAGTGCTATAAAAATTGCACACAACCCGGTAGAGCAGTCAAGAACTAAGCACATAGATATCCGTCATAATTTTCTTAGAGATCATTCATTAAAAGGTGACATTGCTATTTCACATGTTAGAACTGAAGAACAACTTGCGGATATTTTTACCAAACCATTGGATGAGAAAAGGTTTTGTGAATTTAAGAATGAACTTAATATTATTGACTCTCGAAATGTGGCTTGAAACGTTGCACACCTGGTTGAAACTTCAAATGTTACATTTTATTGCTAAAACTGCCCCTCACCTCTTTTTCTCCTAAGAAAACTAATTCTAATGAAGAAATCTTGGAATTTATGACCATTTTTTTATTGTTGATTACTTTCTGGTCATAATTACCAAGATTATTTGCAAAACTTGTCCTTGGATCACTATTAGTTATCTCTAAATACTCAGTTTTTCCAGGGACACCGGACTAGTCAGGTTTGCCACCGGACTAGTCCGGACAGTCTCTCTTTCCTAGGTTTCCCAGGGGCACCGAACTAGTCCGTCCTCTGACCGGACTAGTCTGGTCGGCCGCGTATATAAGCAGCTGGCCGACCCAAAACAATTTCAAACCTCCCTCCACTTTGAGTTGAACCCTCACCTCTCAAACCCTAGCCCCCAAAAGTGATTTTCGAGTTGAGCCCTCAAAATCCAAGTTTTCTCCGTGGGAAATCCTCCCCTCGACAAGTTGATACTCCACTCCAAACTCATCCGGACATATTCGTGCTCCTTCAACGCGAATCTTCAAACCTCGGTAAATTTCTCCCTAAAATCAAACTCTCAACTTTTCTAGTTCTAGCTTATTTCTCTTGATTCCAAGGAAGTACATTAGCTTCATAGATGTATTCCTTTCACCTTCATGATCCTTTGCATCCTTAGATAGAAGTTGTGATTCATAGTTCTTGTTAGGTTTCTTGTGCCAGGCCGGACTAGTCCGGCTCCCAGATACGGACTAGTTCAGTACACCGGACAAGTCTGCACTCTAAAACCGGACAAGTTTGGTCTCTGACATTTGAATCCTCACATCTCCTTCATTCTTAGTTCATTCTCATCTAAATCATGAACTCCTTATTAGGCACAATGTCTTCAAGCTCAGATGACAGCTCCTTCCATGTCAATGAAGAAGTTGAACGTGAAAAAGTGAAGAGAGCCAAGGAGAGGTACATGAAGAAAAGACATGATGTAAATGTGCACTCTCCACCCTCCAACGACAACTTGCCCAAGAAAAGGAGGGTGGTCGTTAAGAAGGCCCAAGGAAAAGTTGGCGAGAGCTCCTCAGGGCCAAAGAGGACTCTAAACAAAGGAAAGGGGCTTGCTAGTGGTCCCATTGGACCCCTGAAGATGAAGAACCTAAGTCACCGCAACAGGCAACACTCGAGTAATGATTTCACTGGAAAAGGGGGTGAGCTTGCCGATAGCTTCAGGCAGGTTAATGTGCGTGATCAACCTCTGTAATGCTCAGACCCAAGATTTTGGAGCAACTTCCATGCCGACTACTACGAGCATGTGTATATGAAGATGAAGAATCCCGTAGAGAGTCAATGGGTGAATGTTGGATACTTACAATCGAAGAGATATCCTGCCTTTCGTGAGGTTGTTGAGGCCCTGGAGAGGCACAGCTTGAAGGATCTGTTTGCCTTTGAGTGTAACTGGAACAATGAGGTCATCACCTAATTTTACTCTACCCTCTACTTTGCTCGTGGTGATGGAGACAGTCGGACTTGGATGACTCATGGTTCCACGTACAGTGTCACCTATGATGAATTTGCAAGAATCCTCCACCTTGAACACACTTTGGATCATGATCTTGTCATCCACAATCTGCGAACCTTGGAGAAGGATGAGCTCAAATTTCTCTATGACACAAGGATGCCTTATGTCCCTCCCAATATCAAATATTTGAAGCCCTTCTATGTGGTCCTCAATAGAATTTTGAGGAAGACAATAGCCCCGAAAGATGGAGATGCGGGGACTATTCAAGGAACTTTGAGGACCCTAATGAAGGTCATTGGTGGGAGGAGACCGTTCAATGTCTTTGAATACATCTACAATGACATTGTGAACATCTCAATAACTCCAAACAGATCTTGCGGGTATGCCCCGTACATCATGTACATTATTGAGAAGGTGACTGGACTTGAGTTCATCAAGGATGTTCACCATACGGGGTTGAAACCGCAAAAGCCAACCGAGTACACTCTACCCTCGGCTCCTGATGCACCTCCCTCCCCTGAAGCTGAGAGGAGGACTAAACAGACTTGGGATGTGAATGCCATAAGATCTTCAGTTGTTCCTGCTAGCTCTGCACCTGCCCATGAACCCTCCGGTGGTGTGCTCAAAATGCTCACCTCTATCTTTGCCTGCTGTCGCAAGATTGAAGTCAGGCAGAAGAAGCATCAACAATATGTCAATGCCAACATCAAAGCCATCTGTGACAAGCTAAAGATTGAGCCGGTGGGATCCCCGCCCGCCTTCGAGGACTCCGAGGAAGAGCCTGCTCCAGAGAATGATGATGGTGGTGAAGATGAAGACCGGACCGAGACTGAAGAAGAGAGTGGCGATGAGTGGTACCCCTCAATTTTTTCCTTTTTGGTGCCTTGATGCCAAAGGGGGAGAGATTGAGACTAGTAGGCGGTGTCTTTATGTTTTTATGATCAAGGACGTGTACTTATTTTTAAAACCTTGTAATGCACTATTTCTTCTCTTATGTGTGATGCTTATTTTTGCTTGAATGATTATCTCTGTGCTCATTATTGATTACCTTTACTTCATCACACCTTGTTGATCACACACCTGTTAGGCACCCCACCATAAGGTGTGTGCATATGTGAGAAGCCTTTTGTGGACTTATCATTATTCTCATATGTGCACACCTTATGAAAATCAAGATTTTATTCTCAATTGTGATATCTCAAATGGTTGTCATCAATCACCAAAAAGGGGGAGATTGTAAGTGCATCTAGGATATCCCTTCTGGGTTTTGGCTAATTGATGACAAACATATGAGATCCTAATGAAACTACTGAGATGATTGCAGGACAAACAAGTGAAACAACTCGGTGTGCACAAAAAGGTGAAAAATGAAGTGGTGTTCAAAGAGAGATACTTTGATGAAGCTTGGAAGACCAAATTAGATTTTGAATGTATAGGGAGTGTATGAAAGACACACTCCAAGAGCTCACAACTTTGCGCGAGGGTAAGGGATTAAAATTAACCTAACTTTCACAATGCACCGGACTAGTCCGATCATGGACCGGACTAGTCCGTTTATCTTTCTGGAATCTCACTTATTGGGAGACCGGACTAGTCCGTGTGTCCAACGGACTAGTCCGTTGATCTTTCTGGAGTCTCTCATATTGAGGGACCGGACTAGTCCGTTGACCACCAGACTAGTCCGTTGACCTTTCTGGAGTCTCCCAAATGTGGAGATCGGACTAGTCCGCGGGCTAGTCCGTTGAACTTTCTGGAGTTCACCTTCACACAGCACCGGACTAGTCCGAGCTTGCACTGGACTAGTCCGGCAGACTTTCTGGACTTCAAAATACACTGAGACCGAACAAGTCCAGACTTGCACCGGACTAGTCCGGTGTTAGGGTTTTTCAACGGCTACCTTTTTGGAAAACCTATAAATAGAGAGTCCACGGCTTACCTATGGGAATACACGTTGAATACTGATCAAAGAACAAACCCTAGTGCCGCCACTTCGTCCCAAGAGCCCAAAACAGATCTCCCGACACATCTAAAGTGCAAAAAGAGTGAAATCAATTGAACACTTGGATTCGGGATTGGGAGATCGTCGTTCATTCATTGCGAGCTCTTGGGGTTTGATTTTCTACACTCATACTCTGCATTGTAATAATTTTGAGTGTGTTTGATCACTTATTTCGTTGTAATTCTCGTGGGAGCCCTCAACGTGTGAGGTTGCCCCACAAATTTGGTGATTACCCGTGATAGTGGAATCAAGTCGGCCTTCATGGTGACTTGAAGAGGGAAAGGGTTGGAGACCCGGCTCTGTGTGAGCTTCCTCAACGAGGACGTAGATCTCGTGGCGAGATCGAACCTCGGGAAAAATTCGTGTGTCTTGTGCCTTATTTCCTTTAAATTTTGTTCATTAGATCACTTGATTCCTAAACATCAACCTAATGCAATTATAAGTTTTACCTGCATTCTTATATTAATCTCAAATAAAAATATCAGTTGTTCTCATTTCTGCTGCTAAAGAAATTTAGTTTCCCAAATAACACCTGATCAACACACATATTTTTAGCACACCGGACAAGTCCGCCCACATGACCGGACTAGTCCAGCCAACCAAGTTTTGACGATTCTATTAAGTGTGCAGGAAATTCAAAAGGCCTATTCACCCCCCCCCCCCTCTAGGCCACATTCAGTCATGCAGATGGAGTAACAACCACCTTAGCCCTAATGCACAAAACTCACCCTAGACATAAGTGATACAAATCAAAACTTTGGAAAAGCACTTAAATGCAAACCGGAGCTTGCATTGGTTTGCGACTAGGCAAATGTTAATAGTTAGGCTTGATCTTCCTCCGAAGAATCCGCCATGAAACTGCAAGATGGTGACTGCTCGACTCCTCCTCTTGGTGAAGCTCCTCGTCGATCATCTTCGTCAGGTTTCCTATTGACATGATTATGCATGTTTGGGAGCAATGTAATGTAATAATAGACTCACCGTGGTTGTATACACCCAAAGAAGGAGAAGCCTGACTATGAGGGACAAATATGTCTCTGTTCTGTGGAGAAACAGAGGATGAGTCAAGGTGATCGTAGTAGTGTCGAGGTAAGAATTGAAAGGTGCAATGTAAGCACAAATTTCAACTTAGCAATCAACACTTGAAGCTATGCCACACAAGAGTGATAAGACTGACTGGTGAAGAAGCATTCGACTGAGTAGTGTAAGGATGACTAAGGGATCAAGGTAAAACATAGCACGACCAAGGTACAAGATGACTATGCAAACCGTAAGATTGAAACTCTAGATTAAATCTTATAACTGAAGAATTGAAGTCGTCTAAGAACTAAGAGAGGATCTACAAAGTTTCTAAGGACTTAGCAGGGACTTACTATGGGTTTCTAAAGTGTTCTAAGATTCTTAATCTACATTACGTGTGTGTATCGTAAGGAATCAATTCTACGGTTCCTAGTAACCATAGAAGACTAAATCATCTAAACTTCTTGAGGTTCCTATGATGAGAACGACTATTAACCTATCTACAAGAATTAGATGTACCCTTGATAAGGATCTTTAGGTCAAGGGAGAGACATCACATGACATAAGTAATAACAGGAACGAATGACCAAATAGTCACCCCCCTGTCACTAAACAGTATGTGCAGGATGATGGAACACTAGTCACACTACCTTGCTATCCTTATAAGCATACTCACCTTGTAAGCATTTTAGTGAACATTTTGGTTGTGTTCTTGATCCGGCTACTTCATTAACATTCATAGGGCACCATGGCACATATCTTTGTCGATTGCCACACCACAACATACCTGCATCCAAAGACCAGCACTGAACGTCAACACATTTGGTTCCTTCCTTATAAACATTTCATCGAACATCTTGGCTGCACCTTTGATCCGGTCATTCTTGCACAATTTAGAGGTCCTCGAGGCCTAGCTGACCTTGCCCATTGTGATGTTCTCGCGTTCCTGCATCACCGATTAGTACTGCTCATCATCACAGTTGTTTTCGTCTTGTAAACATTTCATCGAACATGTTGACTGCAGCTCTGTCTCGACCAATCTTGCACAAATCAGAGCTAACCTTGGATCAATTGTCATCATCGTTGTGTCATTGACGTGTTCCTGCACACCATACATGACACACATCACTTTCTTCGCTGCCAGGACGCAGCAGAAGAGTAGAACGCCGCGATGATGTAGTTTGAAGGTGGCGATGTTGATGTGGCACCCGGGCACGACACTGCTGGCATGGATATGGTGCTGCTGGCACGACACGGTGTAGCCTTTGTGAGCAGGGAGCCAGGGCAGAGCGTGAGCAAGCAGCCAGACAACATGGTGTGTAGGGCGTCACCAAAGGCGGGCGCGGGTGCGACCTGGGTGCCAGCCTGCAGGGGCACGCCCAGGGCATGGCACAGTACATCAGATGCGTAGGGCGCGCGCGGTGGCAAGGCACTGACTGGCAAGCAGAAACCGGTCGGAGCAGCTGAGGCGGCTGAGACGTGGCGAGGGGGCACGACACGCCAGCCGAGCAGAGGCGGACAGCGTCGCGGCTGCGTGGGAGGCGCGAACAGAGGCGGCTGGTGGCGGGGCTGGTGTTGAGCACGGCTGCCGGCGAGCCTACGCGTGCGGGAGCGGGAGTAGGGCGCAGTCGATGCTCGTGCCACCAGCGAGCTGCAGCGGCAAGCGCGCGGCGCTATGCTGCATCGAAGGCAAGGAAATGGGTGTAGCTTGCTCGGAACAGAATAGTGGTAGGTATAGAACGATCAAGAAGAGAATAAGAAGGTAAGAATGAGCATGACGTGGAGCGGACGGCTCCCGTGCGTGGTGCACACAACCGAGAAGGAGGAAAGTTCTTCCTATGTGCTGTGCTGACATGTGGGGCCCACTGATAGGTGGGTCCCACCATTGGTATTATCTCCTCATTGTTGTTTGTAAAATTTGAACTAAAATAACAAAGGAACCCTTAAAATGCTGTGAATTTGCAGGGTTGCATTTCTAATTAGGAGGAACTACATGGTGGAGTCCGATGTGTATATTGAGAAAGTTTGATTTGAATTCAAAATTTTGATCTAAATTTGAATGTTAATGCACAGATTGCCTTGATTTAATTGGCTATCTAGAGTTTACAATTGTTAAACTTGGACATGTCAACTTTTTAAGCCAAGAGACCGGCAGAGGTTATTTTGAATTATGCATTGCAGCAATATGAGTTTGAATTTATAACTTAACTTAAAAACATTAAGTTCATATATTTGCTTCTTATGTTTCTCAAATGCGGGCTTTTACATATAGAACCCTCTGGGTGAGCTCTGTTACGTACATACCTCTTCAATGTACCAAGGTACCTCTCAATTGGATACATCCGTCTGTAAGAAACAGGTCCACCCAAGCGAGCTTCTTCAGCAAGATGGGTTGGAAGATGTACCATGATATCAAAGAAAGCAAGAGGAAGCAACATCTCAAGCTTTCAAGTTGTTTCAGGAAATTGATTGATCATCTTATCCAAATCAGGTTCCGTCAATTCTTTAGAACAAATTCCAGAAAAGAATCTGGTAAACTCAATTAAAGGTGCAACAACCTTTTCAGGCAATATGTCATGCATTGCAATAGGAACGAGCTTCTGAAATATAATATGGCAATCATGAGTTTTTAGACCCGATACCTTACGTGCTTTTATGTCCACACATCTCTTGATGTTTGAGGCATAACCATCGGGCATCTTCACATCCCGCCAAAAACTTGCACAAGGTGGTGTTCTCATCTTTACGCAAAGTATATGATGTTGGTGGACAATTATACTTCTCATTTATAGCCACCAGATGTTGTTGTGGCCGTATACCCATATCCTGCATATCAAGACGAGCTTGTAGACTATCTTTTATTTTACCATCCATATTAAGCAATGTTCCCAATATGCTATCACAAATGTTTTTCTCAATGTGCATGACATTCATGTTATTCCTTATTAGAAATGTCTTCCAATACGGGAGCTGGAAAAATATACTTTTCTTCTTTCAACTATGCCACCTATTTTCCTCAGCGCGCTTTCTCTTCTTATTCGTCTGTCCAAAACAACTTGATCAAAACTCTCGTATTGTTGGAGTACTTCGTCACCAGAGAGTGATGTTGGAGCCTCTATATTTTCTATCTTATTGTTGAAAGAAGCTTTGTTTCGATGCCACCTGTGGTTCTGAGGTAGGAAACAACGATGACCCATGTAGCAATAATTTCGCCCATGTTTCAACAACAAGGCGTCGGTGTTTATATGGCAGTATGAACATGATAGCTTACCTTTTTTCTCCATCCACATAGCATTGCATATGCTGGAAAATCATTTATTGTCCACAATATAGAAGCTCGCATGAGAAATGTCTCTTTCTTTGAACTGTCGTATGTTTCAACACAACCAGACCATAATTTCAGTAGCTCATCAATCAAAGGCTGCAGATACACATCAATGCTGTTTCCAGGTGACTTTGGCCCAGGAATTATCATTGACATCAACCAATAAGGCTGCTTCATATGCAACCAAGGTGGTAGATTATAAGGGATTAGAATCACAAGCCATGTACTATAAGAAACATTCATTATTCCAAAAGGATTGCAACCATCAGATGCTAGCCCAAATCTTATGTCGCGAGGATCAGATGGGAAATTTGGGTGATTGCTGCCAAAATGATTCCATGCTTTCGAATCTGTAGGATCGCGTAATATTCCATCACTAATACGTTCTTCCTTGTGCCACCGCATGTTTGATGTTGTTGATTCTGCCATATAAAACCTTTGATGACGGGGAATAAGAGGGAAGTATTGTAGAAGCTTGCGTGCTACAAGCTTCATGGATTTTGCACGAGGTAAAGCCTCTCTTGCATCCCCATCAGTACTATTTTTCCATCATAAATCTGATAGGAGGGGGAGTCCCGATCTTACAAGAGGTATGGTAAACTTGATTGGGTGGAGATCTCGACACTGATGATCCAAGGCTCTGAACGAATGAAACCCCGCAATCACTACACCACTGCTCCGTTGGTTATTGAAAGTTCATCTAGGAATCCCTTGTGGGTTTTGGATGATTTATGACAGGCAAATGAGATCCTAACCTCTTTGTTGAGATGAGCACAGGTTTTAATAGCAAAATAAGCAAAGTGCCAAAAAGAAGGGAGAATGAGGAGCAAAGTGGAAATGAGCTCAAGGAAGAAGAATAGTATATCATTGTGTATGGAGTGTGTTAAGGAAACACATCCCAAGAGCTCAATCACAATTAAACACACACATTGCACAAATTTATATAGGATCGAACTAGTCCAAATGTCGCCGGACTAGTCCGATATCCTTTCTGCACAAGATCGGACAAGTCCGATATCCATCGGACTAGTCCGATATCTCTTTGACTAGAATCGAACAAGTCCTCTCCAGTGCAGACTAGTCCTCAAAACACTTCACAAGTCACAAAAAATCGGACAAGTCCGATCACCACCGGACTAGTCCGATATTCATTCTGATCTAAATCGGACAAGTCCGATATTAGCACGGACTAGTCCTAAAACCTCTCTAACCTAAATCGAACAAGTCCTCCAAGTGCGGACTTGTCCCCATAACCACTTAGGGTTTCACTGTCCGGACAAGTCTGATGTCTATCGGACTAGTCCGAAGATTTCCAGAAGCGAAATCGGACAAATCCGCTCCTAGCCGGACTAGTCCAATATTTCTGGACACTTAGGGTTTGCTACACACAGCACAACGGACTAGTCCGGTGTCCACCACGGACTAGTCCGATCTTTCTAAACCCTAACGGTCACTTTTAGAAACCCGATATAAATAGAGGTGCACGGCCCAACTTCAAACTCTCTCGAACCCTAGCGCCATCACACCTCCCAAGAGCCTCAAAAACACATATCTCCACGAAATTAAGTGCAATAAAGATCAATCCTTTGAGGATACACTCTAGATTATTGGAGAGACACGTTCAACACTCATTGAGCTCTTGGTTTGATTCTCTAACACACTCATGTGATTTCATTGTAATCTTTTGAGTGTGTTCTTGGTGGTATTTCGTGTTGTAATCTAGGGGAGCCCTCAACGTGTGAGAAGGCCCCTTCGAATTCGGTTATTAACCCCTTTGTGATAAGTGGAAGAGGATTGGCCTTCGTGGTGATCCAGCGAGGGTAGGGATGGAGAAGACCCGGTCCTTTTGTGGACTCCTCAACGTGGATGTAGGTTGCCTCTGTGGGAGCCGAACCATGGGATAAATCACTTGTGTCTTGCTTTGTGTTCATTGTTCTTATTCATTACAACAATCTAGGGTTTGAATCAATATTGCTTACTTTACATTGAATCACTGAGTATAAGATTGAATTGTGATATATACTAGTACATCATCTTGCAACACTTAAATTAACTGTATATTTCCGCTGCATACATCGTAGAATCAAAGTAATCGATCAAACTTAATCAACCTAGTCGGTACACATCGGACTAGTCCGGTATCTCAAGTTTTGATCTGGTGATTAAGTGTTGCAGGTTCCGACAAATTTCAAAAGGCCTATTCACCCCCCCTCTAGGCCACATTCAATTGGTATCAGAGCAAGTTCTTCAAAAATGAGACTAATCGCTCGAAGAAGATCATTTCGGACATGAAGGACATCCACAAGAGCAACAACCGAGAAAAGGTTGATGATGACAAAAACGAAAAGGTGGAGAAGCTCCTCAAAGCCATTCAAGACTTTGAGGACGACAATGAGGAGACGCTAGAACTAAAGGCGCTCCTAAGAAAGAAGACACTTTCCAAAGGGAAAGTAAAGATTTAAGAGAAGAAGAAGGGGAGTAGTCGGTGTGACTACTCCCGATATCCTTTTAACTATGATCGTCTCAACTCCAACAATAATCATTACTTGTCTATTCCACTTGGAAAAGACCCACACTTTGACGGAAGTGATTACTCAATGTGGAGGCAAAATATGAAAATGCATCTAATCTCTCTCAATCCAAGTCTATTGCATATTGTGTGCATAGGAATAGATATCCCGAACAACGATGAAGAAATCACACTAAGCCAAGAGCAGGCAATTCACCAAAATGCTCAAGCCGCAGCCGTAATTACCTCTTCGCTCAGTCGGGACAAGCTCACCAAGGTAGATGGACTCGAGATTGCTAAGGAGATATGGGACACACTGCAAACTGCACATGAAGGTGACTGACATGTGCGTGAAGCTAAGATCGAAATGATCGAAGGCGAATTAGGAAGATTCGCAATTGAAGAAGACGAGTCACCTTAAGATATGTATAACCGGTTTAAGATGCTCATCAACAAGGTTCGATCAAACGGAAGCAAGAAGTGGAATGACCATGAGGTGGTGAAGCTCATCCTTAGAGATTTCATGCCTCGTAATGTCACCCTATGCTCAATGATTAGAGAAAGCCCCGGATACAAGAAAATGACTTCAGATGAATTACTTGGAAAAATCATTAATTTCGAGATGACAGAAAAGCAAGCAAAGCATGTCAAGGAAATTTCCGACCTCACCTCAGCAAAGAAGAAAGGGGTTGCTTTGAAGTCCACCCTCAAGCCCCTATCTAAAGAAGCTCGAGAAGCTCAGCTAGAAGAAGACAGTGATGATGAGAGCAATAAATTAGATGAATAAAACATGATATTGTTCATGAAGAAATTCAAGAGAATAATGAAGAAGAGACAAGGTGCTAAATCAAGCGAAGGAAAGTACAAGGAAAGAACAAAGCCAAAGTTGAGGCGGGCATGCTATAATTGTGGTGAGTATAGCCACTTTATAGTTGATTACCCATATGAAGAGAACAAGAAGAAGACTAAAGAAGCCAAGCCTCAACCCAAGAAATTCTTCAAGAAGAACAAGCAAGCCGAACAAGCGCACATAGGGAAAGAGTGGGACTCAAATGATGAGTTCTCATCATCCGAACAAGAAGAGATGGCTAGCATAGCCATCGAGAAGACATCCAAGAAGTCTACTCTCTTCCCTAAACTCGGCGCATGGAAGGAAGATGGCTCTTGCCTTATGGCAAAGGAAGGTAAACGCAAGGTAACCATTAAACCCCCTTCCGTGCATTCCTATTCTAGTGATGATGAAATCAATAGTGATAATGAGGATATGCTTGTTGGACTATATAGGAAAACTGCCACAAAAATGGAATTCTTACTTGATCAACTTGTTGAGAAGGAGAGGTCGATACATCGTCAAGATGACATGATCATCTCCCAAAAGGAGGAATATGTTGAACTTGACAAGCTTCTAGAACTTGAAAAGGAACGATGCAATTCACTAGAGCTTGATTTAGCTTCAAGCAAGGAAACTTGCTTGGAGTTAACCGACTCAACTGCTGCAATCAAGAACCAACTTGCTGACCTGATCAAGGTTAACAAGATCCTTGAAGTGCAAGTTGAGTCACTAAAGCAAGGTGGACCTTCATCCTCTTCAAGTTCACCTTCTCAACCCACTAAAACTGAGGATACTTATACTTGTACATGTAATAAACTTGACACCAGTTTGAAAGACAAGCCAACCTCTACAAAAGATAAGCATCCTGCCCAAAGTGGCATATTTGACAAGGAGAAGATCAAATATGCACGTAGTGCATACTTGGTCACAAGACCTCCAAATGTCAAATATGGCATTGGTTACTCTCATGCTGAAAAGCAACAAGCTATAAGCCATAAGAATAATAGGGATAGCAATGTCTTTGTAAAGGGAGGAGCCTTCCAAGCTAGAAATCAAAAATTAATAAGTACAAAACGCATGACCGCCGGACTAGTCCGGTGGGGGTTCGGACAAGTTGGGTACTCCGGACAAGTCCGACCTCCCAGACTAGTCCTGCGTATGAACAACAAAAGTTACTTTTCAATACTTTTGATGCCTCGTATGTCTTAATGAGAAATAATTATGGAAAGGTTTATGCTCATTATGTTGGGCCACACCATGGGAACACCAAGTCTCATGTGTGGGTGCCCAAATGTCTTGTAACTAACCTCCAAAGACCCAAGCAAGCTTGGGTACCTAAAACCAAAGCATAATTTATTTTTGCAGGCTTATTTCTCTAGTGGATCTAAATGGGTGCTAGACAGTGGCTGCACCAACCATATGACCGGAGAAAGAAGCATGTTCGTGGAATATAAAGAAAATGAGGATCCAAACGAGGGCATCTATTTTGGAGATAATAGCCAAGGAAAGGTGCTCAGTACCGGTAAAATTGCCATATCATCTAAACACACACTTTCTCATGTATTACATGTTGAATCCTTAGATTATAACTTGTTGTCCATATCTCAATTATGTGACAAAGGTTATAATTGCTTGTTCGCTAACGAGGGTGTGACCGTCTCTTGGAGGAGTGATGGTTCCATTGCCTTCAAGGGTATGTTAAAGGGAAAGCTCTATCTTGTTGACCTCAACAAGGATAAAGCTGAGCTTGACACATGCTTGATTGCAAAAACCAGCATAGGTTGGCTGTGGCATAGACGGCTAGCGCATGTTGGTATGAGGAACCTTCAAAAACTCCTCAAGGGCGATCACATCCAAGGTTTAAAGGATGTTGTGTTTGAGAAAGACAGGCCTTGTAGTGCCTACCAAGCCGGGAAGCAAGTTGGAGCACCTCACCCCACCAAGAACGTCATGACTACAACAAGACCGCTCGAGCTACTTCACATGGACTTGTTTGGTCCAATTGCCTACATAAGCATCGGCGGTAACAAATTTGGTTTAGTAGTTGTTCATGATTTTTCTCGCTTCACTTCGGTTTTCTTTTTGCATTATAAGTTAGAAACACAAGGAATACTCAAGAAGTTCTTCAAGCGAGCCCAAAACAAATTCTCATTGACAATCAAGAACATTCGAAGCGACAACGGCACAAAGTTCAAGAACACACAAGTGGGGGAGTACCTTGATGAAGAAGGCATAAAGCAAGAGTTTTCAGCTCCGTACTCCCAACAACAAAACGGAGTTGCCGAAACAAAGAACCGAACTCTCATAGAGATGGCAAGAACAATGCTCGATGAGTACAAGACTTCGAATCGATTTTGGGCAGAAGCGATTAACACCGCTTGCCACGCTGTAAATCGACTTTATCTTCATCGACTACTCAAGAAGACATCCTATGAGCTACTCACCGGTAACAAGCCAAATATTTTATATTTTTGAGTTTTCGGTTCTCCATGTTATATTTTAAACAAGAAGCCCAGGACTTCAAAGTTTGCTTCGAAGTCCGATGAAGGTTTCTTTCTTGGTTATGATTCGAACACTTACGCCTATCATGTTTTCAACAAGACCTCTGGACTTGTTGAGTAGCACGTGATGTAGTGTTCGATGAAACTAATGGCTCCCAAAAGGACCAAGTTTATCCATGTGTTCTAGGTAGAGAAGAAGATCCTTATCAAGCATTGAAAAGAATGGCCTTAGGTGAAGTTCGACCACAAGAGTCACCTCTACACGTGTATGAGGAAGATGAGCCACAAGAGGAGGTCAACGATCAAGGGGGAGCTTCCACACAAGATCAACCACAAGAATACGAAGATAATCAACAAGTCAACAAAGGCAACCATTTAGGGGGAGAAGAAGATGATCATGAAGATACAACGCCTCAAGTGCCACACCCAAGAGTACACCAATGCTTCCAAAGGGATAAACCAATCAACAATATCATCGGTGACATCCAAAAGGGAGTAACCACTAGATCTCGCATAGCTAACTTTTGTGAGCACTATTCGTTTGTATCCTTTTTGGAACCGCGCAGCGTTGAGGATGCATTGAATGATCCGGACTGGGTGGTGGCAATGCAAGAAGAATTGAACAACTTCAAGCAGAACGAGGTGTGGGAACTTGTGGCATGACCCAATGTGAACATTGTCGGCACCAAGTGGGTCTTCCGCAACAAACAAGATTAACATGGGGTGGTGACAAGGAACAAGGCACGATTTGTGGCCAAAGGGTATTCACAAGTCGAAGGTTTGGATTTCGATGAGACCTTTGCTCCCGTAGCTAGACTTGAATCCATTAGAATATTACTTGCATATGCTACTCACCATGATTTCAAGATCTATCAAATGGATGTGAAAAGCGCCTTTCTCAACGGACCAATCAAGGAGGAGGTGTATGTGGAGCAACCCCCCAGGTTTGAAGACGAAGAGTTCCCCGACCACGTGTTTAAATTGCGTAAGGCTCTCTACGGCCTCAAACAAGCTCCTAGAGCTTGGTATGAGTGTCTTAGAGATTTCTTAATTGAAAATGGTTTTAAGATTGGCAAAGTAGATTATACACTATTTACAAAGAATTTTGACAATGATCTTTTTATTTGTCAAATTTACGTTGATGATATAATCTTTGGATCAACTAATCAATCTTTTTGAGAGGAATTTAGTAAAATCATGATAGATAGGTTTGAAATGTCAATGATGGGAGAACTAAAGTATTTCTTGGGATTCCAAGTGCGGCAGGAAGGGACGTTCATAAGCGAAACCAAGTACAGGCAAGACATACTCAAGAAGTTTGGTATGGACAAGGTGAAGCCTATAAAGACTCCCATGGCAACAAATGGCCACTTGGATCTCAATGAAGATGGACCTAGCATCGACCAAAAGGTATATTGCTCCATGATTGGATCTCTACTCTATTTATGTGCATCCAGGCCAGATATTATGTTGAGTGTATGTTTGTGTGCAAGATTTCAAGCCAATCCTAAGGAGTGTCACTTGACAGCCGTAAAAAGGATCTTGAGATATTTAGTTCATACACCCAACTTTGGTCTTCGGTACCAAAAAGGCTCAAAATTCAATCTCATTCATTACTCCGATGCATATTATGTCGGATGCAAAGTAGATAGAAAAAGTACCTCCAGTACATGCCAATTCCTAGGGAGATCCTTAGTTTCTTGGTCCTCCAAGAAACAAAATTCCATTGCCTTATCCATAGCCGAAACGGAGTATGTTGCAGCCAGGAGTTGTTGTGCACAACTCCTTTGGATGCGACAATCTCTAAGGGATTATGGTTACGATATGAACCATATTCCACTCCTTTGTGACAATGAGAGTGCCATTAAAATTGCCCATAATCTCGTTGAGCACTCTAGAACTAAACACATAGAATAAGGCATCACTTTTTGAGAGACCATTCCATGAAAGGAGATATAGCCATTTCACATGTCAATACCCAAAAGCAATATTCTCCAAGCCACATGATGAAAAAATCTTTTGTGAACTCCGAAATGAACTAAATATCCTTGATGCTCAGAGTGTGGCTTGAAATGTTGCATACCTATTTGAATTCTTCAAAATATGTTGATTGGATTGTGAAAATCATCTCTCTCAATTTTCTTCCGAAAACTACGTCAACTACTAGATCTTGGTGAATTATGATCATTGCTTGATTGTTGTATGCTTACTAATCATATTCAGTAAGATTATTTGATTTGATTTGCCTCCCTATTTTCTAAATATGTACTCCCTCCATCCCAAAAAGTTTGTCGCTTTGTAGTTCATTTTTGAACTACAAAGCGACAACCTTTTTGCGACGGAGGGAGTACCTTCAAATATATATGAATGGGCTAAGAAATTCTTGCCTGGTAACCACGGACTAGTCCGTGGTTACCCGGACTAGTCCGTGGTTACCCGGACTAGTCCGCCCATGCAGACTAGTCCGCGGAGTGCCGGTTAGGCCAGACTAGTCTGGTAGACCACGGACTAGTCCGATATAGCCCGTGGAAAAGTTCGGACTAGTCCGGTCATCTCCAGACTTGTCCGATTTTTCGTGTCCATAACCCTAGCCTCCGCCAAACCCTAATTTCTTCACCTTCACTCATGCCTCATGCGTTCTCTCTCTCCCACTAGAGCTCCCAAGGCGATTTTGCATCCCCTCCACCAAAAAAGCTCCGCATTTGGTTGGAAATCAAGCTTCCTCCCTCGAAGATTGAAGTTCTCAGACAAGTCCAGACTTCAACACCTCCCTCTTCGTGTAAGACCTATGTGTGCTGAAAACATTGGCTTGTAGTGAATATACTTACTTTGATGATAAAAGTTTTGAATATCACCAAAACACCTTTTTATCAAGGTCCGACTCTAGATCTGAGCTACAGCAAGGTCAGACGGTAGGTCCGGCTTGGTTTGGGTAGCTCCGATTACGTTCGATGCTAGGTCCGACTAGCTTTGGTCAGTTCCAGTGAAGTTTTGTCTTTAGCTCCGGCATGTTTTTGATAGCTCCGCCGTGTTTTTGCTAAGCTCCGAAGTTGATTTTTCTAGCTCTAGCTTTTGGGATTACTAGTTCCGACTAGTTCAGGTTAGCTCCGACGCTAGGTCCTGCTAGTTTTGTAAGCTCCGGCGGGAGCTTGGTTGTACTAGTTTTGGTAAGCTCGGGCGCTAGGTTCTACTAGCTTTTGTTAGCTCCGGCTCAAGGTTTGGGTTGCTCCGGCAAGGTCCGGAACTTGACCGAAGTGCTTCTGCATTTCATTTGCAATGTTTCGTACTTGCTTTACATTGTTGGAAAGTTTGCTTAGTATTCTTTTACTAAGTTTTTGGTGCGTTTTGGATGATATGGCTGATATCATTTTGCTATGCTTTGCAACATGCTTAGGTGAGGTTCTCACATAAGGTGTTCTGTTTGGAACTAACTTGAGTCAAGTCGAGGACTTGGGCTTGTATGGATTGGTTGTTTATTCATGTGCAGGTGTTGCTTGAGTTCAAGACATGGCTGGTGACGGGATCCATTGGACTAGTCTCAGGGAGGAGATGAGGTTCCAACAACCAAATTTAGGAGGAATTGTGGTTGAGCTGATCAAGAGGTTGTGCAGCATGATTGAATAGAGAACAATGCATATGAAGGTATCGTGGACGTCATTGGAAGATGTTTGCACGTGTGCAAGGAGTGCATGGACGTGGCTACATGGTTCCGAGACGTGATGAAGAGATGTGGACGTAAAGAGTTGGTCGGAAAGGTCCAACCGACTAGGTTATGGACTCAGGCTGCGGCTGAGTCGGGTTTGACTCAAATATGGAAAGATTTGAGTTGGTTATGATAGGATTTCGTGTGGGTCACGAATTTGAGTTGTTTAGGAATGTGGGATGCGTTCCTAAGGTGTTTGGAAGTCTTAAGATTGCTTCTATCTGCGTATAGAAGAATCTTGAGCCGTTATGGAAAGTTACGATTCGTGATCTGAGTAGGATTGGAGTCCTAGTTGATATTGAGTTGGCCTAAGGGCTGATTATATAAGCAAGGGAGCCCAGAGCTCGTGGTGCACGACTTTGGGGCTGTTCCTCTTGTGTTCTATTGAATAAAATTCGTAGTTTGAAGGAACTTTTTGATGAGTAGGTTTAGGCCCGATCTTCCGAAAGGTATGTCAATTGGGGTGGAAAACTCGACGTTGATGATCCGCGGCACTCGAGCGGTTCGAGTACCCCTACAATCACTACACCACGGCTCCGTTGGTTATCAAATGTGCTGCACACGCTTGACCTCACCAAGAAGGCTAATCCCTGCAAGTGCAATCGAGAACACGAGCAAGAACGTAGAAGACACGATCGGAAATCGCGAAATTGGGATCTCACAAACCGTAGAACGGCGATTTTATTGATCTAAGCAAAACCCATCGAATATGACCGGTGGCTGCAGTATTTATAGGCTAGGGTTCGACCAAAACACGATTAGACGCGTCCATAATGGACTCTTACGGGATACAAGGCCCAAAGGCCCGATTCGGTGGCGCAGCACCGGACAGAAATCTGGACTCGAATTGTTTCGACGATTCTTAATTACTCCGGAGGAATTTTGAGGTGGGACCAGAACCATTGGAAAGTTTATCTTCTCCTCTTTCCGTGCATATGTAGAACGTCGAAAACGGAGTCCGTATGCCTCCTGGGCGTCTGTTTTAAGGTGGACTTCTCCTGGACTCCGAGTTGAACTCGAGTCCGAGTTGTAAACTATTTCCATCTACTTGTGGACGTCCCAGGTGGTTCTCCACGCTCCCAACGCCTCCTTCCTTCACTTGTTGATCTTCTCCATTATTCCTAATAACAATTAAATCATCACATAGCAATCTATTCTCAAACTCACATGCAAAAGAAGTTAAGAACGAATTCACCTGCTGATTTAATAACCGTGCCCGTGCTCTTGTGATTGGTCCTTGCAGTTCAATGCGCGTCTCCGCTGTTGTGATGTCCTCATCATCCTCCCCCTCTTGAATTGGAGTCGTCCTCGACTCAAGTTCATCTTCTTCTCCCAAGTATGGTCGCAAATCTAAAATGTTAAATATGGGACTAACCCCAAAATCGGGAGGCAATTCAAGCTTATATGCATTATCATTAATCTTTTCAACGATCTTAAAAGGACCA
This sequence comes from Tuctoria greenei, assembly GCA_036927565.1. Lineage (NCBI taxonomy): Eukaryota > Viridiplantae > Streptophyta > Magnoliopsida > Poales > Poaceae > Tuctoria > Tuctoria greenei. Next base: position 42,478,930 of record JAYESD010000006.1, on the reverse strand, counting down.
GCAGCTCGTAGCATAAGTTTAGATTTTCTCAAGTCGGGAAATCGCTCTTTTCTCAAATGTAACCACACCAAATCGCCCGGTTCAAGTTTTACTTCTTTTCTACCTTTACTACCTGCAATCCTATACTTCTCATTCATCATTTCAATATTTTTCTTTGTAGTTTCATGCATCTTAAGAATGAATTCAGATCGTTGTGTAGCATCCAAATTTATAGTTTCAGAAGGAGGCAAAGGTAGTAAATCAATAGGAGCACGGGGATTGAAACCATACACTACCTGGAATGGAATTACCTTTGTCGTGGAGTGAACGGATCTGTTGTAAGCAAATTCTATATGTGGTAAACACTCCTCCCACAACTTCAAATTTGTTTTCAAGACAGCCCGTAACATAGTGGATAAAGTACGATTAACAACCTCGGTCTGTCCATCCGTTTGTGGGTGACATGTAGTTGAAAACAGCAACTTGGTTCCCAATTTATACCACAAAGTTCTCCAAAAATGACTTAAAAATTTTGCATCACGATCAGAAACAATGGTATTTGGCACACCATGTAAACGAACAATTTCCGTCATAAATAAATCAGCAATGTGTGAGGCATTATCATTCTTATGACAAGGTATACAGTGTGCCATTTTGGAAAAACGATCAACAACTACAAAAATACTATCCCTCCCCCTCTTAGTCCTAGGCAATCCCAAAACAAAGTCCATAGAAATATCCTCCCAAGGTACACTAGGAACAGGAAGAGGCATATAAAGACCATGTGGGTTAAGGCGAGACTTAGCTTTATTGCAAGTAGTGCATCGTGACACGTAGCGCTCGACATCATGCCTCATCTTTGGCCAAAAGAAGTGCGTGGACAGCACGTCTTCAGTTTTCTTCACTCCAAAATGTCCCATCAAACCTCCTCCATGTGCTTCCTACAAAAGCAATAGACGAACAGAGCTAGCTGGAACGCATAGCTTGTTAGCACGATAGAGGAGACCCTCTCGCAGCACATATTTATTCCAAGTTCTTCCTTCTCTACAATTTTCAAAAGCAACTTTGAAGTCCAAATCAGTAGGATATAATGCTTTAATTGTTTCCAAACCAAAGATTTTATGATCAAGTTGGGACAGCATGGTATAACGCCTAGATAATGCATCGGCAATGATATTTTCCTTCCCTTTCTTATGCTTAATGATGTATGTAAACGACTCTATGAACTCAATCCATTTAGCATGTCGTTTATTCAGATTGGTTTGACACTTAAGATACTTCAATGATTCATGATCAGAATGTATGACAAACTCCTTAGACCAAAGATAATGTTGCCAAGTTTGTAATACACAGACTAAGGCATACAATTCCTTATCATAAGTGGAATAATTTAGAGAAGGACCATGAAGTTTTTCACTAAAGAAAGCAACGGGTTTACCTCCTTGTATGAGAACGCCTCCAATACCAATGCCGCTTGCATCGCATTCTAGCTCAAAGGTCTTGTCAAAATCAGGAAGCTGTAGTAATTGTGCTTGTGTAAGCTTCGATTTGAGAGCATCAAAAGCTTGTTGCTGCTGTTCGCCCCATCGAAATGGAACTCCCTTCTTCGTTAGCTCATGTAGAGGTGCTGCAATGGTGCTGAAATCCCGCACAAAGCGCCGATAAAATCCTGCAAGACCAAGAAAACTACGAACCTGTGTGACGGTAGTTGGGGCTGGCCAGCTGGTGATTGCTTCAATTTTTGCCTCATCCATCTCAATTCCCTGCGAGGAGACGACATAGCCAAGAAACGAGACTCGATTGGTGCAAAAAACGCACTTTTCGAGGTTACCAAACAAACGTGCATCTCTCAAAACAGTAAAAACAGCACGTAAATGATCAAGATGTTCATCATATGACTTGCTGTAAATGAGGATATCATCGAAGTAAACCACCACAAATTGTCCAATGAAAGCACGTAAAACCTCGTTCATTAATCGCATAAAGGTGCTGGGTGCATTAGTTAAACCAAAAGGCATGACTAACCACTCATAAAGTCCAAACTTGGTTTTAAATGCAGTTTTCCATTCATCTCCTAGTGCCATTCTAATTTGGTGGTAACCACTACGCAAGTCAATTTTTGTGAAGATGATAGCACCACTCAATTCATCAAGCATGTCATCTAATCGAGGAATAGGATAACGATATCGAATGGTGATGTTATTAATCGCTCGACAATCAACACACATGCGCCAACTACCATCTTTCTTAGGAACCAAAAGAACAGGAACGGAACAAGGGCTAAGGCTTTCACGAATGTACCCGCGGTCCAAAAGATCTTGGACTTGTCGCTGAATTTCCTTAGTTTCTTTTGGATTCGCTGTATGCTGCACGATTTGGCAAACTTGCTCCTGGAATCAAATCGATCTTGTGTTCAATGCCTCTCATCGGTGGTAAACCAGGGGGTATCTCGGAGGGAAACACATCCTCAAACTCCTGCAAAAGGTTAGCAACAGCAGGGGGCAATGCAATAGACAATTCATGAAGTGAAAACATGGCTTCTTTGCAAACTAAAGCATAGCACATCCCCTTAGCATCGAATAAATCAGCAAGTTCAGATTTAGTTGCGAGCAATGATGGTGATTTTAACTTAATAACTTGCTGTATTTCAGATTCTAATTTAGTTGCTTTGCCCTCACGAATTTTACTCTTCTCAAAATGCACAATTTCAGCAGGAGTCATGGGGAGCAAAGTGATTTTCTTTCCCTTATGCATGAGAGTATATTTATTGGTTCTACCATGATGAATAGCATCTGTATCAAATTCCCAAGGACGACCCAATAAAAGAGAACAAGCATCCATAGGAACAACATCAAAATCAGCAAAATCATGGTATGAACCAATTGAAAAATGGATTCTCGCTGTTTGTGTTACCCGAACCTTACCGCTGTTGTTGAACCATTGAATGTGGTACGGATGAGGGTGTGCTCTTGTTGTCAAACCGAGTTTCTTGACGACGTCCGTGTTTACCAAGTTATTGCATCTACCTCCATCAATTTTAGTGTGTACACGGCAGTCCTTGACGACGAGAAACATGTGGAAGAGGTTGTGTCATTGTAGCTTGTCGTCGGTCTCCACTTTGGAGCTCAAGGCACGCTGCACAATGATGCTCCTATAGTTCTCCGTCGCCGCTGTACCAAGTACCTCTTCTTCGGTGTGTTCGTCATTTGGATCTGTAAAGTCAGTAGCAAGAGAATATTCATCTTCAACATCCGATGTGCTATCATACCCGCCATCGTCACGTGCTATGTATGCTCGTTTGCTCGGGCAATCTCTCATCATATGACCAAGTCCCTGGCAGCGGTGACACTTAATGTCGGAAGTACGACCCGTAGAAGGAGTGGACGACGAAGGCTTGAATGATGTCGCCTTGCTGCCTTCCAGCACGCGAGAAGGTGGAGCAGCAGGTATAGTTTGTTGGCCGCCATTGGGTGGTGTAGTCGCTGCACGGGGGGCCAAATATGGTGCTGTTTTGGATGGTGTAGTTGCTGCACGCGGTGTGAAGTTGCTCCTCGTGCGTTGTTGCTGTTGTTGTCGGCCCTGCAATTCTTTTTCTGCCAACATAGCAAGCTGAAACAATCTGTTAACAGTATCATATTCTTTGTAATCAACAATGTCCTGATTTTCACGCCTCAACCCCCCATAAAAACGAGCTATTTTATCATCCATGTCCTCTACTACCCCACAACGCAGCATACCCTTTTGTAACTCTTGATAATACTCCTCTACGGACATGTTACCTTGGTCTAAACGCTGCAATTTTTTGCGAAGGTCCCGCTGAAAAGTTGGAGGAACAAATCGAACACGCATAGCTTCCTTTAATCTATCCCATGTTGGAGGATCAGTTCTAGTTTTCACAAGTTCATTCCACCATATGATAGCAAAGTTCTTAAACTCACTAGTGGCTTGACGAACTCTATGTTATTCAGGAACAAGATGGGAACTAAATTTTTGCTCTACTGTCATCTCCCAATCAAGATAAGCCTCAGCATCATAAGCACCAGAAAAATAGGGTATAGTAAATTTCACTTTAGCAAAAGGATCATCAGGAGGGCGGTTATAATTGTTATGATTATTACCTCCCATACCTCGACGATTAAGTGGCAGTCTTGGCTGATTACTGTGATCTTCTAATTCATCATAAGCATTGTCTTCTTGTCTTCCAGCGAGAGGCAACCGAGCCTCAAAAGTATTCATCCGAAGAGCAAGGTCATCCAGTTTGCGAGTCAAGTTCACCAATGACTCCTCCGTTGCTGCGTTGTATTTGGCGAACATATCACGTAACTCAACATGTTGAACACATTCGTCATTATTTTCTTCTCCTGCCATTGTTAGTAGGAAACAAAAGACAACAAAAAAAATGTTATCCCTATCAACTACAGTGACAATGTGGAAGGTGGAAGAAAACAATCTCTCTCGCTCAAGCGTCTTACCACGCTCTTACAAGTGTTCTTACCGACACAGCAGGTGGTGTGGATGGTGAGATGAACCAATGAAGCGTGGGGTGATTGCAAAGGTACCTGTTATGCTCAAGAGAAAGGTGGAGCTTGGATGGCACAATATGGTGGCTAATAAGCAGAAAATCGTTAACAGCTAAACAAAGTTGAATAAGTATTCAATGTAGGAAACTGTTGCTGGTCAACTGAGTGCCCTAGAGCCTAGCACAACACAAGGAAGTATCAAGGCAAAAGAAAGACAGAATGATATAACCAAACAAACAGCACCAAGTGGTATAGGCCAATTGCTTTAATATGCGTGCTCTTCACTATTTTTTTTTTCTTTTTTTGTAATATTTTTTGATATTTTTTCTTTACTCAGTAGCACAAATATAGGAAGCACACAAATTTGAAGCTCAATTGGATGTAATATGCGGCCTATAGAAAATCAAGAAGATTCTTTAAAATTCGTGCTGAAACTTCGGAGGCCGGATAGCCTATCTTCCGTGGGGAATTTGGGCAATCTAATTTCGCCGAACGCGGTTACGCGGCAGGAAATCAGATGCGAAATTTCGCGTAGATGAATTTGAAAAAAAAAATTCGCCCGATTTCGAGTTTGTATGCGAAAGTTATGGCCGTTTTAAGGTAGGCTATCCGAGTTACGATTTTTTTGATGTTGATTCCAACTCGGTTTGAGAACAGAACTCGCAATAGGATACGAAAACGATCGGGAATTTGCACAGCAACTAATGGGGTGGTGTGTGATGATTCAAGGATGAATGGCACAAAGATTTGTCACCTAATCTAGGGCTGGCGATGCGGGAGTTCACGCAAGGCGGCTAGCTAGGGCAAACCGATGAACGTGGCGGATCGATTTGTTATTTAGGGATTGTGGAATAGGTGTCGAATAGCAAGAAAACAAGGACGAAACACGATAACTAGGACCCAAAAACACAAAGCTAAACCAGCAACAAGACTCAACCACACGAATGCAAATTCAACAATGCAAACTGAAAAACGAAACTGCAGCCACTATAGTCTGGGAAGCGGTAAAAACGATCTAATTTTTTTGTGGCTTTTCTATGGACTCTAGGTACAAAAAAATCAATCTAATGGAAGGAAGGAAAACAAAGATACCTCACGGGCAACCTGGAAATCTGATACCAATTGATGAGTAGGTTTAGGCCCGATCTTCTGAAAGGTATGTCGATTGGGGTGGAGAACTCGACGTTGATGATCCGCGGCACTCGAGCGGTTCGAGTACCCCTGCAATCACTACACCACGGCTCCGTTGGTTATCAACCATGCTGCACACGCTTGACCTCGCCAAGAAAGCTAATCCCTGCAAGTGCAATCGAGAACACGAGCAAGAACGTAGAAGACACGATCGGAAATCGTGAAATTGGGGTCTCACAAATCGTAGAACGGCGATTTTATTGATCTAAGCAAAACCCACCGAATATGACCGGCGGCTGCAGTATTTATAGGCTAGGGTTCGACCAAAACACGATTAGACGCGTCCCTAATGGACTCTTACGGGATACAAGGCCCAAAGGCCCGATTCGGTGGCGCAGCACCGGACAGAAATCTGGACTCGACTTGTTTCGACGATTCCCAATGACTCCGGAGGAATTTTGAGGTGGGACCAGAACCATTGGAGTTTATCTTCTCCTCTTTCCGTGCATATGTAGAACGTCGAAAACGGAGTCCGTATGCCTCCTGGGCGTCTGTTTTAAGGTGGACTGCTCCTGGACTCCGAGTTGAACTCGAGTCCGAGTTGTAAACTATTTCCATCTACTTGTGGACGTCCCAGGTGGTTCTCCACGCTCCCAAGGCCTCCTTCCTTCACTTGTTGATCTTCTCCATTATTCCTAATAACAATTAAATCATCACATAGCAATCTATTCTCAAACTCACATGCAAAAGAAGTTAAGAACGAATTCACCTGCTGATTTAATAACCGTGCCCGTGCTCTTGTGATTGGTCCTTGCAGTTCAATGCGCGTCTCCGCTGTTGTGATGTCCTCATCACTTTTGTGCCGTGTTGGTCCGACTTATTCCAGACAAGTTTTACTCGTCGAGTTTCTGGACAGCACTACCTTTCATCGGTGGTTTTATCATAACTCGAGTTTTACAGATCCAATTGATGTGAATCTTTTTGGGTTGTCTTCAAAACTTGATTGTCTATCATATGTCAAAATTTCACAGTCATTGGGTTTGTGGTTTATTATCTACACGAGTTTCTTTGCAGCGTTCCAGAACAGTTCTTTCTCGGGTAGGGCAGATTAACCATTGTTTGATCTTTCGATCATAACTTGAGTTTTTCTCGACGGATTTGAGTGATACTTTTTGTGTTGTCTTCGTGACTTGATTCTCTCTGATATCTATCACTTTTGTCATGGTGAACACGTTTATATTAGTCTCACACATGATTTCTTTAAAAGATCGTTTTTCTGCCGAAAGGGTTTGGGGTTTAATTGTTTCCGCTGCGTAAGATTTTTAAATCTACCATTCAACCCCCCCCCCCTCTGGTAGCTTTTCATGTGCTCTTCGATCCTACAATTGGTATCAGAGCCACGGTGCTCTAATCTTTGTGATTTGCACGTGTTTTTGACTAATCAACATGGAGAAGTACTCCGCCAAACCTTGTGTGTTTGCTGGTATTGATTTTCAGGTTTGGAAGGCACGCATGGAGGCTTTCATCCAGGCACAAGGCTTTGCAATATGGGAGAATGTATACGAGCCTTACGAAGTGTCATCAAACGATCAAGTTATAGTTACAAATCTAAGAGATGTCGACAACAACAACAAGGCTCGGAACTTGATCATACAAGGATTAACTCAAAGCGACTTCGACCGTGTTGCACACCTCCGATCTGCATACGATGTGTGGAAAGCACTTTGTGACTACCACGAAGGATCCAACATGATCAAAGAGGTAAGGCAAGACATGTTCAAAAAGGAATACATGCGCTTCAAGATGCAACCCGGTGAGTCTATTGATGACCTTTTTGCTCGCTTTAATAAGATTCTCAGCAACTTGCGTAGTGTCAATGTTAATTTTTCAGAAGCTGAAAATGCTAGGCAATTGCTAAGTGCATTAGATATGTCAATTTGGGAGATGATAGTCACATCTATTCGTGAATCTACTGTCATGAGTTCACTTACTTTAGATGTGCTATATTCAAGGTTAAAAACTCTTGAAATTGACATAATCTCACGTAAGAACCCCAATAAGTCTATTGCATTTGTTTCACAACGTGATATGTCTAGCTCTGGCCAATCATCATCTTGCAATACTCTTGCTTTGTTGTCCTCACTAACCCTGGAGCAGATCGAAGAATTTCCAGAAGAGGAGTTGGCACTCATCTCTACTATATTCTCAAAAGCATTGCAAAATGTGAGAACTAGAAGGAGAGGAAGCTCCGGACCTCAACGCTGTTTTGAATGTGGTAAAACGGGACACTTTCGTACAGAATGTCCTAACCTTTCAGGTCCGACCACCCGAGAAGAAAAACAAAGCAAGGTCCGGACCTCCTCTGGAAATTCCAACAAGAAGAAGAAAGGTACCATAGGACGCAAGATGATCAACAGTTTCATCACCGCGCTTCAAGAGTTCAGTTCAAGTGATAGACATTGGAAGTGATGAAGATGAAGATGATTTGGCAAACTTGTGCTTAATGGCGAGCAAGTCAAGATCAAGTATGGAGGAGGCAAAACACAACAGCGACAATGAAGAGGTATGTCCTACTTGCGAAGAAATGTGTGATGCTATTTCTCGTGCCACTATTATTGTTAAGAAAAAGGACAAAAAGCTTAGGGATAGTGCTGCTAAAATTGAATCACTAGAATCTGAAATCAACCGTTTAAAAACTTATATTGCTAGTGATGATGCATGTTCCTCATGTGATTTAATATATGAACAATTGTCCTCATTAAGAAGTGCACACACCTCCACACTTGATAAACTTGAGTTAGAAATTGAAAAGAACAAAGAGCTTGCTGCACTTAATGATAAAAACTTGAAAGATGCTAGCTGTTCTATAATTGATTTGCATTGTTCTAATTGTGATGATCTTGATAAGAAACTATAGGATGCTATGAATGCAATTTATATATTGAACAATGCATTAAGTTCTCATGAAGTTAAATTTTGTTCCAATTGCAAACTAAAAGGAAAAACTTCATGTGAAAATTGCCTTGATCTGTCCAATAAACTTGATGACATGCATAGGACATTAGATCGGTTTTGTAACGGGAACAAGAACCTAAACTTACTGCTAAATTCTTCCAAGTCTTGCAATGATAAAACTGGTTTAGGTTTTGATTCTCATGCTCATGCTAAGGCACATCCACCTAAAATTGTAAAGTCATTAGGAAGTGGTTTGATTCAAACAGTTCCTAAACAAAAAGGAGTGGTTTTCAAATCTGCAGGAGTGTTGTCTCATTCGTTTTCAAATAAAAATATTGATTGCTCATCTAGACATGAACACAAAGTTAAATTTCATTGTACCTTCTGTGGTAGAGATGGTCATGTCATAGATTTTTGTTATAGACTAGAAAAACAACAGAAAAGGGAAAGAATGGTTGCTAGATCTCATAACTTTCATGCAAAATTTGCTGCACACATTGAACCGAATGTACAACCTGTTGTTTTGAGTCAAAAACATTCAAAGTTTACCTTCGGACCTTCTGTTTTTGCCTCCAGAGCTACTGATTTTTGTACTACACAAGTAACACCTTATAGGTCAGTAGTCAAGAATAAAAAATCTCAAACTTTGACTCATAAACCTGCTCTTTTGTCTCAGCTTTCGCGTGTTTTTCCTGCTGCACGTTGCGTGACTCAGTACTGGATTCCTAAATGCCGTATGACTAACCCCAATATTGAGTCATCGACGTATTGTGCTTTTATATAGGTTACATGTTTGAGGAAGGAGAACATTTGGATTGTGGATTCAGGTTGCTCAGGCCACATGACCGGTAACAAAGATTGGTTCTCCTCCCTCTCTTTTGTGTCACGTGTAGAAAATGTTACTTTTGCCGATAATTCTTCAACTCCTATAATTGCTAAGGGTTCGGTTAGAGTAAATGATCACTACACTTTGAAGGATGTGGCACTTGTCAAAAATTTGAAATACAACTTGCTTTCTGTTTCACAATTGCTAGATGAAAATCTGGAAATTATTTTCAATAAAAACTACTGCAAAGTTGTAAGTTCAAATAGTGAGCTTATTTTTAACATGTCTTGGTTTGGAAGAGTTTTTAAAGCTGATTTTGATATGTCTTCCTCTAAGCATAGGTGTCTAGTTGCTAATGATTCAAAGGACTTATATTTTTGGCGTCGTAGACTTGGTCACGTAGGCTTTGATCACCTAACGCGTGTTAGTGCTCTTGATCGCATACGCGGGTTGCCTAAGCTTAAAGGGGACAAATAAATTGTGTGCTCTTCTTGTAGACATGCTAAGATGGTTGCAGGTTCACATACTCCTCTCACAATGATCATGACAACTGAACCATGTCAACTTTTGCATCTTGACACTGTAGGACCTTCACGTGTTCAATCTTTCGGAGGTAAATGGTATGTTCTTGTTATTGTTGATGATTATTCTAGATACTCTTGGGTTTACTTTATGGCGTCTAAGAATGAAGCTTTTAGTCACTTTAGGACTTTATTTCTTCGATTATCAAATGATCACCCAGGATCTTTAAAGGCAATTAGAAGTGATAATGAAACTGAATTTAAAAATCAATCTGTTGATCAATTTTGTGCTGAAAATGGAATAGATCATCAACTTTCTTCACCATATGTACCTCAACAAAACGGTGTTGTAGAAAGAAAGAACAGAACCTTAGTTGAGATGGCTAGGACTATGCTTGATGAATATCAAACTCCTAGGAAATTTTGGGTTGATGCATTAGCAACCGCTTGTTATGTCTCAAATCGTGTTTTCTTGCGTGCTAAGCTTGGTAAAACACCATATGAGCTCCGGTTTGGACATAGGCCTAGTGTTACACACTTTCGGGTCTTTGGCTGCAAATTCTTTGTTAAGAAACATGGTAATCTTGATAAATTTGAACCTAGATCCATTGATGGCATGTTTCTTGGTATCCATCTCATACTAGAGGCTACTGTGTGCTTTTACTTGACACTAACAAAATTGTGGATACTTGTGAAGTGTCTTTTGATGAAGCTAGCCCAGGTACTAGCTCTGGTGTTGCAGGACCAGATCCGTATCCTCAGGGGGAGGGTATTTTCGAAGATGAAGAAGAGCCGGTGATATTGCCTGGTAGTTCCGAAGTTGACACGTGTCCAGCTCCGGACATTGAACAAGCTCCGGCGATCACCTATGCTGGTCCTGATTGTCCACAAGTCACAAGCTCATCAATCTACGATGAACCTAATGAAGAAGAAGCTTGTGAGACATCTGTTCCCCTACGTTTTTACAAAGATCATCCCCCACAACAGATGATTGGAGGCTTGCACGAACGAGTCACACGGTCCAGGTTTTGCGATCCAAACTCTCATGCTCATTCTGTTTTTGTTGCTTCTTTTGAACCCAAAGATATATCACACGCACTCACTAATGAATCTTGGATTATTACCATGCAAGAAGAGTTAGAAAATTTTGAAAGAAATAATGTTTGGAAACTTGTACCTCCACCTCAAGGTCACACTTTAATTGGAACTAAATGGGTATTTAAAAATAAACAAAGTGAGGATGGGGTTGTGGTTAGGAATAAGGGTAGGTTGGTTGCTCAAGGTTTCACTCAAGTTGAAGGTCTAGATTTTGATGAAACTTTTGCTCCTATCGCTAGATTAGAAGCCATAAGAATTTTGTTAGCTTTTGCAGCATCTAAAGGTTTTAAGCTATATCAAATGGATGTTAAAAGTGCTTTTCTTAATGGCTACATAGATGCGGAGGTTTATGTCAAACAACCACCGGGTTTTGAAAATCCAGATTTCCTAATCATGTTTACAAACTGTCCAAAGCCTTATACGGTCTCAAACAAGCCCCTAGAGCATGGTATGATAGGTTAAAAACATTCTTACTTGAAAAGGGGTTTACCATGGGCAAGGTTGATAAAACTCTTTTTGTGCTTAAGCATGGCAATGACTCATTATTCGTTCAAGTGTATGTGGATGATATTATCTTTGGTTGTGCTTCTCATGATCTTGTGTCCAAGTTTTCAGCAATGATGAGTTCCGAATTTGAAATGAGTATGATGGGTGAACTCACTTACTTTTTGGGGCTGCAAATCGAGCAAACCAAGGAGGGTACCTTTGTGCATCAAACGAAGTATACCAAAGACCTCCTAAGGCGCTTCAACATGGACAAAAGCAAGCCTCTTCGGACACCAATGGGAACAGCAACAACACTTGAACTTGATGAAGATGGTGAACCCGTGAATCAAAAAGAATATAGAAGCATGATTGGATCACTTTTGTACCTCACGGCATCAAGACCGGACATACAATTCAGCGTATGTCTTTGTGCACGGTTTCAAGCTTCCCCACATGTTTCACATCGTCAAGCCGTCAAAAGGATTCTCAGGTATTTACATGGAACTCAAGAATTTGGCATTTTTCTTCCTTCTTCCTCAACCGTTACTTTGAAAGCTTTTTTAGATGCTGATTTTGGGGGTTGTAGGATTGATAGGAAAAGTACTTCCGGTGCTTGTCATTTTCTTGGTAATTCTCTTGTTGCTTGGTCCTCTAGAAAACAAAATTCAGTTGCACAATCCACAGCCGAATCTGAATATGTAGCTGCTGCTAGTGCTTGCTCACAAACTCTTTGGATTGTTCAAACACTTAAGGACTATGGGGTTAATCTAGATAGTGTTCCACTATTCTGTGATAACACTAGTGCCATTTGCATTGCTAAAAACCCCGTGCAACATTCTAGAACTAAGCACATTGACATTAGGTATCACTTTCTCCGAGATAATGTTGAAAAAGGAAACATTGTGCTTCACCATGTAGATACCGAACAACAATTGGCTGACATTTTTACAAAACCTTTGGATTTCACTCATTTTTGTTTCATTCGTAGTGAAATAGGGGTTATGCATCCTCATGGCTTAAATTGAGGGGGAGTTTTTGAAACTTGGGAAGTCTATGTGTGAATCGGAAATTAAAATAATATAAGCATAGTATTTCATACATATATGACTTTGTGATTCCTTTTACATGCTGAAAGTTCTTACTACATTACTCGTGTTATACATTTTGTAGTTTTTGCCATGTCTAGTAATTAGAATAATTACTTACACTAAATCTGGTCATGGTCGAACTTTCTTGCTGTTTTGAACTTGTTGCATGCTCACAAATGCTTTTAATCATAAAGAATTAATCAAGTAATCAACTCACATGTTGAGTTTTTATGAACATATATAAATTCAGAAAAGATCAAGAGAATATGCATGCATCGCACTTCTTTTTTTTAGATGGCTTATCATTGCACTTAGATATGAACTTGGAAGAAGTTGTGTATGAGTAAAACCATGTCCTTAAGCTTCTGATTGTCAAATGACATAGGCTTGGCTTGGTTGGTTAGAATAAGGAAGATGCGCATATAATCTCTTGCAAATATCATATGATCTAAATTTATGCTTTGAAAAATAATAAAATGCAGCAACTAGTGTCATGCTTACAGGTTTTGAAATAGTTAAGTTTGTGAGACCATGACTTGCTTAAATTGAAAATTACATTTGATCTCTAGCATGGCTTACACCACTTTATGTATTTCATTGATGTGATAATATAAGGTACTTGATAGTATGACTTGGATGAGCTTTGTTTATATGTATATGTTATAATATGCTCATAACAACTAAAGGAGGAAAGATAATTTGTTTATATGCTCATGACTTGCTGAATACATTGTCAAAGGGGGAGAGATAGGCATGAAGAGAAAGAAAATATGTGCATAAGGAGTGATAATAAAGGGGGAGAGATAATATGGGATAATTTTTGGATTTTCTTCTCATTTCTCATTTTACTTTTGATTTACAAACGGAGAGATTTGCCTTCAAAACTTTTATGTGAATAAGCCAATGTTCGGATTTTAGATGGTGTTGCCAATGAATTCATCAAGGGGAGATTGTAAGACCTATGTGTGCTGAATACATTGGCTTGTAGTGAATATACTTGCTTTGATGATAAAACTTTTGAATATCACCAAAACACCTTTTTATCAAGGTCCGACTCTAGCTCTGAGCTACAGCAAGGTCCGACGGTAGGTCCGTCTTGGTTTGGGTAGCTCCGGTTACGTTTGATGCTAGGTCCGACTAGCTTTGGTCAGTTTTGGTGAAGTTTTGTCTTTAGCTCCGGCATGTTTTTGATAGCTCCGCCGTGTTTTTGCTATGCTCCGAAGTTGATTTTTCTAGCTCCGGCTTTTGGGATTACTAGTTCCGACTAGTTCTGGTTAGCTCTAGCGCTAGGTCCTGCTAGTTTTGTAAGCTCCGGCGGGAGCTTGGTTGTACTAGTTTTGGTAAGCTCGAGTGCTAGGTTCTACTAGCTTTTGTTAGCTCCGGCTCAAGGTTCGGGTTGCTCTGGCAAGGTCTAGAACTTGACCGAAGTGCTTCTGCATTTCATTTGCAATGTTTTGTACTTGCTTTACATTGTTGGAAAGTTTGCTTAGTATTCTTTTACTAAGTTTTTGGTGCGTTTTAGATGATATGGCTGATATCGTTTTGTTATGCTTTGCAACATGCTTATGTGAGGTTCTCACGTAAGGTGTTGTGTTCGGAACTAACTTGAGTCAAGTAGAGGACTTGGGCTCGTATGGATTGGTTGTTTATTCATGTGCAGGTGTTGCTTGACGGGATCCATTTGACTAGTCTCAGGGAGGAGATGAGGTTCCAACAACCAAGTTCAGGAGGAATTGTGGTTGAGCTGATCAGAAGGTTGCGCAGCATGATTGAATCAAGAACAATGCATATGAAGGTATCGTGGACGTCATTGGAAGATGTTTGCATATGTGCAAGGAGTGCATGGACGTGGCTACATGGTTCCGAGATGTGATGAAGAGATGTGGACGTAAAGAGTTGGTCAGAAAGGTCCAACCGACTAGGTTATGGACTCAGGCTGCGACTGAGTCGTGTTTGACTCAAATATGGAAAGATTGGAGTTGGTTATGATAGGATTTCGTGTGGGTCACGAATTTGAGTTGTTTAGGAATGTGGGATACGTTCCTAAGGTGTTTGGAAGTCATAAGATTGCTTCTATCTGCGTATAGAAGAATCTTGAGCCGTTATGGAAAGTTACGATTCGTGATCTGAGTAGGATTGGAGTCCTAGTTGATATTGGGTTGACCTAAGGGCTGGTTATATAAGCAAGGGAGCCCAGAGCTCGTGGTGCACGAATTTGGGGCCGTTCGTCTTGTTTTCTATTGAATAAAATTCGTAGTTTGAAGGAACTTTTGTGCCTTGTTCGTCCGACTTGTTCCAGACAAGTTTTACTCGTCGAGTTTCTGAATAGCACTACCTTTTGCTGGTGGTTTTATCATAACTCGAGTTTTACAGATCCAATTGACGTGATTCTTTTTGGGTTGTCTTCACAACTTGATTTCCTATCATATGTAAAAATTGCACGGTCATTGGATTTGTGGTTTATGATCTACACGAGTTTCTTTGCAGCGTTCCAGAACAGTTCTTTCTCGGGTAGGGCAGATTGACCATTGTTTGATCTTTTGATCATAACTTGAGACGGATTTGAGTGATTCTTTTTGTGTTGTCTTCGTGACTTTATTCTCTCTGATATCTATCACTTTTATCACGGTGAAACACATTTAGATTAGTCTCACAGACGACTTCTTTAACAGATCATTTTTCTGCCAAAAGGGTTTGGGGTTTAATTGTTTCCGCTGCGTAAGATTTTTAAATCTACCATTAACCCCCCCTCTGGTAGCTTTCCATGTGCTCTTCGATCCTACACTTCGAGAATCAAGTGAATTCCTTCGTAATTTTCACTCAAACCCTAGAAATTCCAAATTTCTTCATTGTTGATCGAATAGCCTAGCATATTTCACTATATACATGCCTCCTTGATGTATTACGTTTATGCTAAGCCAGTTGTGCATTAGGAATCAACATTTGTCCAGTTGCTTAGGTTTTTGAGGATGAATACCAGACTAGTCCGGTCCATGCACGGACAAGTCCGATCACCCCAGACTAGTCCATGCCTGTACACCAGACAAGTCTGATTTTTTCAAACTCAAAACCTAACCTATCAATTCTTTAATGAAATTCCTTGTTATTCTTTCTCAACCATTCCTTGTATCATACATACTCATTCATGCCTTACACAATTCATCCTCAGTATATGTCGAGCACAAATGATGAAATTTCCGGTTTCGAGGCCGAGATGGACCACGAGGTGGCACCTCGGCCCTCGACGAGCCTTGGAAAGAAATGCCAAGAGCGTCCTTCCGAGCCAGCCCCGTCTCCTCCACAGGCTTGGAGGAAAGTGCTAGCTAAGAAGCCGGCCTCCAAGGTGTCAGCTTCTAGGGATACCACCGCTGGTGGCCCTAGCTCGGCAAGTGCTCGCCTAGCCAAGGGCAAGGGCAAAGGAATAGCAACGGGTCCAGTTGGTCCGTTGAAGCTGCATGCTCCGAGGGAAGGGGTCCGGGACCCCACTGAAGAGAAATTCAGTGGGAAGGGCAATGACTCTGCGGCAAAGTTCAGGAGCATTGATTGGTATGGCCTTTCGAAGCAAGCTGCCGATGGCAGATTTTGGAGCAATTTCCGTGCAGATTTCTACAAATATGTGTATCTCCCAATGAAGAAACCAGTAGTTTGCAGTCAATGGATTGATTGGGCACATTTTGAGAAAAGGGGCTGCTCCCCGTTCATTGAAGTGGTGGAAGCAATTGAGAGACATGGACTGAAGGACCTCTTTGCCTTCAGAAACAATTGGAATGACAAGGTCATTGCACAATTCTTTGCGACATGCCACTTCTCGAGTGAAGATGAAGAGAGTGTTACTTTGATGACTCACGGATCCAAGTATAGTATAACTCAAGAAGATTTTGCAAACCTGCTTCACCTTGACACCTTAAGACCTAACTGCTTGATCATCCACAACATAGGTGTTATTTAGAAGGATAGGATGAAGTTTCTATATGAGCCAAACTCCAAGTTCAACCCTCCCTCCACAAAGAACATGAAGCCTTTCTTTGTGGTTCTAAATAGAGTCTTGAGGAAGACTATTGCTCCCAAAGATGGAGATGTTGGGAGTGTGTAGGGTTATCTCCGGACCCTGATGAGGGTCATAAGCAAGGACCCTCAGTTTGATGTGGCGGATTATATTTGGAATGACATGGTCAACATATCTTGCATGCCCAATAGGTCATGTGGCTATGCTCCCTATATTATGTTTATGATTGAGAAAGTCACTGGCATAGAGTTTGTGAAAGATGTGGAGCACCTACCTTTGAGGCCTCAGATGCCTCAGAAGCCAAGCATCCAGGCTGCTCCCTCTCTGGCCTCCAGTCCTGAGGCTCCGGCGAGAAGAAATGAAGATGCAAGGGATTCCCCCGCTACTAGGGCAGCTCCTCAAAGGGGATCTGCTAGTGGGATCTTCAAGTACTTGGCTGCTATATTTGCTTCCTGCAAAAAGGCCGAAGTGAGGGCCTGTCGGTACCCTAGAAACCGTACACCCCTTGAGGTTACAAAGATATCAAGGAAAAGTCACCCACTTGATTTGAAGACCTTCGAAGGCCCACATGTCAGATGAAACCGGACCCGTTTCTCCAACATGGTTAATCCCAGGGTCGCCGTGTACTATCAAACCAGAGCTACCGCCCACAAGGGGGAAGCTCCGGGCCATGTACCAAAATGGCACATCCGGACTTAACCCCAGACCGAGAGAAGCTCCGGACCTACACGTGTCAGGTAGCTCCGGAGCTTCCTGTTTCCCACAGTATGCTCCGGAGCTGCCACGTGTCCACCCGTCGGAGCTTCAGCCTCTAACCTCCGGAAGACTTCATAACGGCTCCAGATCTTCAAAGAGGAATCAAGGACTTCAAGACCTGATTAAGTGTCATTAATACCATATTAATGACACACGGTCGGATGACCTTAATTACCAGTAACAGTGCTGTCAAAGCCCATTACCCGGTCATTAAGGGCAATTAAACCTGTTGAATGAATATCAATACTAGTAACCGTCGGGGCCACATGTCGGGCCAAGCTAACTTGTAACGGCCTGCCCTTGTACTATAAAAGGACAGGTCGACAACATACTCTAGGAGGTTGAGTGACGCAACATACGCGCCATAGACGCTCAACACAAGCTCATACAGCTAATACAACACCAACACAACCATGGAGTAGGGTATTACGCTCAGGCGGCCCGAACCACGTAAACTCCTGTGTCTCCTGCATCATTTACTATTCACCTTCTCGAATCTCTGCGCGCCCACACCGAACATCAAATTCCTCTAATACTTCAGTAGTGTCGGGAGATCTGCCGGTTCCAAACCACCGACAGTTGTCGCGCCAGGAAGGGAGCGCCTGAGGTTTTGAGAATGGTGAACTCAGCTGCTGGATCATCCAACGGCCAACCTGCTGCTCAGGCTATTGGGGACAATCCCTCCAATATGCAGCCACCAGCAGGAGCCTCAGCACCAGCAGGAGTCACACTCCCACCACCACCGCCTTCACCAGCAAATCAAGCTGGGCAACGCGATGGTGCGCCGGCATCAATCACTGCGTTGGCAAATCATGACAACCCGGAACACGCGCTCCATGCAGCGCGTGCTCTTCTCCAATGCCCACCTCCTCCGGATGCATCCTGGGATGCACTGGAACAGTGGAGGGCCGATGTGGAGCATTTGGTTGCAGCAGCAGCCGAACGCCTCAGCAACCAGGGTCCTCCTCCTTCAGGACGAGCCCCGTTGCAGCGGCGGACTTTGTCTGGTAGACTTGGTCTGCATGTTTCCAATAGCAGGAGACGTGCTGCATCACAACAAGTGACGTCATTGCCCTTCGGGGCACGACGCACTCACTCGGTATCCAGGCTTTCGACTCATGACCTCCGGGCGGAGCTTGATCGCCGATACCGCCAGCAAGACGACCGAGTCCATATTGAGCGTGCCGGTGAAAGGCGGGAA
The DNA here is from genome assembly GCA_036927565.1 of Tuctoria greenei. NCBI lineage: Eukaryota > Viridiplantae > Streptophyta > Magnoliopsida > Poales > Poaceae > Tuctoria > Tuctoria greenei. The sequence goes on along the minus strand of JAYESD010000006.1, from coordinate 42,460,363 downwards.
GCTCAAGACCTTTCTGCTGCTGAAGGAGTGGGAGGAGGCTGTTCAGCCCTGGCCATGCATCTGCGTCTGGTCAGGTGGCCACAAAAGTTCTGACCTCACCTGCCGGAAAAATTCGACGGGACTGTCAATCCAGCCAAATTTCTTTAGATCTACTCCACTGCAATCTTGGCAGCTGGAGGAAACGAGGCTGTGATGGCCAATTATTTTCCAGTGGCCTTAACAGGGACCGCCAGGTCCTGGTTTATGAGCCTTCCACCCAACTCTATCAACAGTTGGGAGGAGTTGTGCCGGCAGTTCACCGCCAACTTTTGGAGTTCATACACCTGACCAGGTACTGAACTGGACCTTTTTGCAGTCGTGCAAAAAGGGGGAGAATCCCTGCGATCATTCATCCAGAGGTTCTCTCAGGTACGAAATACTATCCCTTCTATCTCTAGCGCCTCTGTCATTGTGGCATTCAGACAGGGTGTACGGGACAAGAAGATGTTGGAGAAACTGGCGATCAAGGAGATCACCATTTTCACGGAACTCTTAAGCTTGGCTGACAAATGTTCCAGGGCTGCGGAGGGCCGTGAGATGAACTCCAAACCAACCTCGGAGGACCACAAGAAATCCTCCAAAGAAGAAGCCGCTACCTCCGGGGTGGCAAGAAGAAAAAGAAGACCAACATCAAGAAGAAGCCATCGGCCGGCACATCCAACGTTGCATCTGCTGCAACTCCGGGTGGCCGGGGGCCACGCCCCGAGAAGCGACCCCGACCGTCTTCTGAAGATGGTGACAAACCCAAAGTGTGGTGTCCCATTCACAAAACGGGCAGCCACAGTTTGGAAGACTGACGGGAAGTCCAAAACCTTGCCGAGCGCTACAACAAGCGCCGGGAATAACCTCCTTTCCGACAGAAGGGAAGGAAAGCAAAAAGTCGACGAAGCTCCAGCTGAAGAGGAGTTAGGATTTCAGGATCCCAAAAAAGGTCCTGAACCTCCGTCGACGATGATTCTGACGTCTCTGACAACGAGCGTCGGAAGACCATGAACACCATTTTTGGTGCATCATGGGACATCACCTCCCGCCGCGTCATCAAGACTATGTGTCGGGATATGGCCGCTGTAGCTCCTACAGTCAGGCCGGAACCTCATCGGAAGTGGATGGACACAGCCATCACTTTTGATGCTTTGGACTGCCCTCGGAGCATGGTTGGAGCAGGACAGTTACCTTTGATGGTATCTCCTACCATCAACAACATCCAGCTCCACCACGTCATGGTAGACGGAGGTTCGGGGCTTAACCTCATAGAATTTGAAGCTTTTACTAAGCTTCAACTCCGACCTTCGGATCTCCACCCTTCCCGACCTTTCTCCGGAGTAGGTCCGGGGGCCATTACCCCACTCGGAGCTATTACTCTCCCCGTTACCTTCAGGACACGGGAGAAGTACCGCACCGAGAAGTTGGTCTTCGACGTCACTCAGATCAACTTACCCTTCAATGCCATCTTGGGTAGGCCAGCCCTGTACAAATTCATGGCAGCTGCCCATTATGGCTATGTGGTGTTGAAGATGCCAACGCCAGTAGGCGTTCTCCGGATCCGCGGAGATCGTACTGCCGGAGTAACTGCTCTGGAAGAACTCCATGCACTCACCACGACGCAAGAGGAGGATTCCAGGCAGGAGCAAGCTCCAAAACCCCCGAGCATTCGTCAACGAGCCTCGACTTCTGCAGCTCATGTGCAGCCAAGCGGCGACACCGACATTCCCGTCAAAGTCATCCAAATTGGTCCCGATGCCACTCAGACCACCCGTATATCGGGGGGATTGAACGACAAATAGGAACTCGCGCTCATCGCTTTCCTCTGGGCTAACGTCGACGTGTTTGCTTGGCAACCGTCACAAGTGCCTGGGATCCCCATGGAAGTGATTGAGCACAATCTGAAGATCTACCCTGATTCCCGGCCTGTGCATCAGAAGCATCGGAAGCAATCCGTAGAGCGACAGAACTTCATCCGACAAGAAGTGAAGAAGTTACTCGAAGCTGGATTCATCCGAGAAGTCTTCCATCCAAAATGGCTGGCAAATCCAGTTGTTGTGCCCAAGGCCGGCGGGAAGCTTCGGATGTGCATCGACTACACCACACTAAATAAGGCATGTCCAAAAGATCCATTCCCACTACCTAGAATAGATCAGATAGTGGATTCCACCTCCGGGTGTGAATTACTGTGTTTTCTAGTCGCATATTCTGGGTACCATCAAATCCGGATGTCTAGGGAAGATGAAGAGCATACCTCATTCATCACAGTAGATGGATTGTACTGTTATACATCCATGCCCTTTGGTCTCAAGAATGCAGCTTCAACTTTTGTACGAGCTATGTACAAAACTTTTGAAGAACTCATTAGAGACATAGTGGAAGTGTACGTCGATGACATCGTGGTCAAAGTCAGGGACAAGGAGTCACTCCTTGACACCTTGCAGGCTGTCTTCGACAAGCTGCGGGCCACCCGTACAAAGCTAAACCCAGACAAGTGTGTCTTCGGGGTTAGCTCCGGAAAACTTATTGGTTTCCTGGTAAGTCACCGGGGCATAGAAGCTAATCCGGCGAAGATTGAGGCCATTGAAGACATGCGGCCACCAACCCGCATCAAAGACGTCCAAAAGTTGACTGGATGTCTAGCAGCCCTCAGCCGGTTCATTTCAAGACTGGCGGAACGGGCACTCCCCTTCTTCAAGCTATTGAGGAAGTCCGGACCATTTCAATGGACCAAAGAAGCAGAGAAGGCATTCCAGGAACTGAAATAGTTCCTCACCACCCTACCGATTTTGGTAGCTCCGAACCCTGGTGAGCCTTTGTTGCTTTACATTTCAGCAACTGACGAAGTCGTCAGTATGGTTCTGGTTGCGGAGAGACCAGAGCTACCTCATACTCAGGAATCCAGACCCCTTCAGGAGGGTCCGGAGGTACCTGAAAGCGAGTCTGAGTCCCAGCTCCCAGACTCGAATCCACAAGAAGTTACTTCAGGAGATCCAGACCCCTCCGGGAGGGTCCAGGTCGCTTCTGAAGAAGCCCCGGGTTCCTCCAGCCAGGATCCGGAGGTTCTCGAAGAAAATCCGGATTCCTCCGAGAGGATCCGGGTCAGTGAAGAGGAAGTTCCGGACCCCTCCGGGAGGGTCCGGACCATTCAGCGCCCAGTGTACTTCATTAGTGAAGTACTACATGATGCCAAGACTCGATACCTAGAGGTGCATAAGCTGCTCTATGCAGTTCTTATTGCCTCCAGGAAGCTTCGCCATTACTTGCAAGCTCACAAAGTCTCAGTGGTGACCTCTTACCCACTTCGAGCAATTTTGCATAATTCCAATTCAACTGGGAATATTGCAAAATGGGCAGCGGAATTGGCCGAATTTGATCTTGAATTTATTTCAAGGCAAGCAGTCAAGAGTCAAGCATTGGCAGATTTTGTGGCAAAATGGATTTCCTCTCCATCAAACCCTGGGGGCCCCAGTGAGCAGAAGACGGAGCATCAAGCTCCAGCCTTCAACGAGCCTCATTGGACCCTCTACTTCGACGGTTCCATGCAGAAGCAGGGGGCCGGAGCTGGAATCCTTCTCCTTGCACCAACCGGGGAGAAAGTGAAATACATGGTACACCTTGACTTCAAGGCGACCAACAACATGGCAGAGTATGAAGCACTCATCTACGGACTAAAGGTGGCACTATCATATGGTTTCAAGCAACTGTTTGTCAAGGGAGATTCGCAGCTCATCATTAAGCAGGTGAAAGGTGAATGTTCCTGTAATAATCTCCAGCTAGTTGCTTACCTCCTTGAAGTCCAGTGGCTTCAGAAGGACTTTGAAGTCCTAGATCTCCACCATGTTCAGCGTACCCACAACGCTGAAGCCAAAGAACTCTCGACGAAAGCATCAACCGGAGCTCCGGCTCCTGACGGAACTTTTGTCCGGAGGTTGTCAAAACCCACAGCTCAGCCTGCCGAACTGAGCGAAGGAGGCGAGATCAGCATCCCGAAGCTGACGGTCCCGATGGCCCCGTTACCATGGCAGCCATCAAGGGTCGTAGATGCTGCCGGAAGCTCCGAGCAACCCAGCACGCAAGACTCAAATGCTCAAGTTAGTTCCGATGCATGGATCTCGGAGATCTGGAACTACTTGAAAGACAACATCCTTCCCGACGATGATGTATCCGCTGACCGGGTAGTCAGATTGGCTAAAAGATACACGTTGGTAGAAGGGGATCTCTACCGACGCGGTGCCAACGGCATCCGAATGCGGTGCATCACAAGGGAAGAAGGCTGCGAGCTCCTCGCAGAAATCCATGGAGGCGAGTGTGGGAACCACGCGTCTTCCCGCACGCTAGTCGGTAAAGCCTTTCGGCATGGCTTCTACTGGCCTAAAGCACTCCAGGATGCAACTGAGCTGGTGAAAAAATGCAAAGCATGTCAATTTCATGCGAAGCAAATTCACACACCAGCTCAGCCCTTACAAATGATACCTCCTACATGGCCTTTCGCTGTGTGGGGGATGGACATCTTGGGACCTTTCCCAAGAGCCGTCGGAGGTTACAAGTTCCTGTATGTTGCCATTGATAAGTTCACTAAGTGGCCGGAAGCAACTCCAGTTGTGACAATCAACAAGCAATCTGCTATCAACTTTTTGCAGTCCATTGTATGCAGATTTGGAGTTCCAAACAAAGTCATCACTGATAATGGGACCCAATTCACAAGCTCTGCATTCCAAGGATATTGCGAAGACCTCGGCATACAAGTTTGCTATGCTTCCATAGCTCACCCAGCAAGCAATGGTCAAGCCGAGAGAGCAAATGCTGAAATCCTTAAAGGACTCAAAACGCGCACCTATGAGCGCTTGAAAAAACATGGAGCCAACTGGATCGAAGAGCTTCTGCCCACTCTATGGGCAAACAGGACATCTCCAAACTGGTCAACCGGAGAGACACCCTTCTTTCTGGTGTACGGAGCTGAAGCAATCCTTCCTCCGGAAATCACCTTGGGTTCACTGCGGGTCCGGACCTTCGACGAAGCCGCGCAGGACCAGCTCTGGCGTGAAGACCTAGACCTCCTTGAGGAGGGAAGGTGCCAAGCAGCTGTTCGGAACGCCCGATATCGCCAAGCCCTTCGGTGCTATCATCAGCGGCATGTACACAACCGACAGCTCGAGGAAGGCGTCCTGGTGCTACGGAGAATACAATCTAGAGAAGGGTTAAACAAACTCTCCCCCGGCTGGGAGGGACCCTTCCGAGTGATTAAAGTATCCCGTCCCGGAAGCGTTGGCTTGGCTACCGAGGATGGGACACCTCTCCCAAATCCTTGGAACATCGAGCACCTCCGTAAGTTCTACACTTAATACCACAGAGGTGAGTCTTGAGTAACTTGAGATGTATGTTATAGAGTCATTGTACAGAGTCGGGTAGTTCCTCCGGGAGAGCAGCCGGACCTTTCCCGAAAGGTCCGCAAAGTTCATGCAACACTTGTCACAGTCTCCGAACTAAATGTGTGGCTAACTACCCTGGGTCAAACGAGAAATGAAACACGCTTAGCCTGGTTCCGTACCCTAAGAGTGTACTTGTTTCGCCTGTACCCCGGACCTATAATGAAAGACATCTTCATGTGAAACAGACTCCACGTGCATTTACATTGTACAGGCTCAACATTCTTTATTTTTCTCTTTCTTGTCTATAACGAAGACGTGCTGTTCTTAAGAAATTTTAGTTCGACCGGTTTATATACGATACAAGTTGTATTGTCAATTCTTTTGGATTCAAATATTGTTCCTAGCCAACTCTCCTGAAAGCCGCCAAGCCAATCTAGGGCCGGAGTGTGCTATCGACTTAGCCTGGTCAAGCACCCTAAGTACGCCACTCTACCTACACCCCGGCAGGCCGAAGTAAGGCGAGCCCAAATACAATTGAATCCGGAAGAAAAGGCAATGTATTCGATTGTATCTAGAATCGCGTTTGACCTAAAACTTTCTTTAGAATCGTAAGCCGCGATGAAGTTATAGACGAGAAACAAATTTTACTATTTTTCTTGACTTCAGTGTGCAGGAAAAATAAAATACACGTTGATGGAGAAAAGCCGGAGCTAACAAAGCTCCGACTCCCCTAGGTGGCTTGTAATTGATGTTACACATTGAAAACGAGCATCACCGGAGTAATCAAGTTCCGGTAAGGCTAGGGGGTCAGCCGTCGACGCTGAATAAAAGATGGTGAGAGGACCCCGCAAACGGAGTCTGCTGCCAACAAACTAAGTGTTGGCAAAGGTCACTGCCGGAGCTACTAGGCTCCGACACCCCGGAGGACTAACTATCGATGCCCTACGCGTTGATAGAGACTATTGCCAGAGCGACAAAGCTCCAGCGATAGATAATGCTGGAGCTTCTAAGCTCTGACAACCTCAGGGGGCCTTCACTAGCGAAAACTTCGAACCTAAATTCTACAAGTTCGGAGCAAATGAGTCTTCAACAAAATGCAATATCCTCTTGGTACATGTACACAATTAAATTGTGTACATCTACCAGGGGGGCCAAGTGAAGACAAAGGCATTGAAGACGACAAAAAGTGAAATTCACCAAAAGATGGGGATTTCAATCATCTGGAGACAAGGGATTACAAAATTGAGGAAGAAGAAGAGAAAATACAAGTGAGAACTATAGAGATGGTCCTAGACCCTATAGAAGAATTGAGCGACCTTCTGGGCAACCTCTGATACGCTGGCTCGGGTAGCTTCGCCTTCTCCTTCGACGGGACCTTCAAGCACCGGGTCCAGAGGAAATTGGGAGTTCCGGCTGGTGTAGCACGTCAGCACATATTCTGCGACGTTCTTTGCCAGGGATTGCCACTCAACCTCCAATTGGTCCGTGATGACATCGCCCACCTTGGAGAGCTTGCTACCTGCTGAGCTCAACGCCTGCAGCGCTAGGTCTGGCTCCGGCTCCGGATCATCCGGGCGCACGGGGCTGAAACCCATCGGTGTCAGCGCGTCGTTGGCCTTGCCCAGGAACTCCCAAATCTGTAGGGAGTCCGCAGTCCTCAAGCTCTTCATTTCTTCCAGGGATCTCCTGGCCGCCATCAGTTCGGAATTCTCACGGGCGAGGCGCTCAACTTCTTTGGCGTTTTGCTGAATCTTTTCAGCAACCCACTTTTTGAGTTTTCCGAGCTCCTCCTCTCGGAGGTGGATCTTGTTTCGGCGGTCGACCAGGTCCTTCTCTCTACCCCTCACTTTCTTCTCCCTGACAGTAAGGGCACACTCTTGTTCGTAGAGTTCCTGGCCTCGCACCCATACCTTCTCCTCTTCCTCTTGGCAGCGCTCTTCCAATTTCTTGGCGCGCTCCTCGAGACCCTTGTCAGCCAGAGCCACCTTCTCGGCGAGCTCCTCCTCCCTCCTCAGGACATCATCCCGCAGCTCTAGGAGTCTCTGCTCTTCATCCTCGAGCCATTTCTCCCTCTCCTCAAGTGCCTCCCGGCGCTTGATGAGTGTAGTGTTAATGGCCTCAAGCCTTTCGTGGCGTTCATCAGCCGCACTATTGGCTGCTTTGGCTTGATCAAAGATCTCTTGGGATTGAGCATCGAGGGCGCGAGTCAAACTCTCCCTGTCATCTAGCAACTTGCCCCAGTACTCCAGGCGGATCTTCTCCCGCTTGATCCACTCTTTGTCATCCGCTAGCCTCGACTGCGCCAGCTTGGTCTCGAAGTAGAGCCGGTTACGCCACCGCCTAAGGGTTTGGCGCTCCTCTTCAAGAGCCTTGCTGTTGTTGAAGAAGGCCAGTTGGACTTGACGTAGACTGGAACATGCGTTGTCAATAGACAATGACAACGGGATAGGTTCCGGACCTGCTGGGATCTCCTCCGCTGGTTCCAGCGGGTTTTCAGATACAAACATTGGTTCCCACTCCACAAGAGTGGTCCCCTGAGTCTCCATGGCACTAGGGCCGTCCTCCGGGATGGCCTCAGTCGCCATCGAGGAAGGCCCCACCACCAATTCTTCGTTCACCTCCTCGGGCAGGGGGCCAGCGACTTCGCTTAGGCACTCTGGCTCGACCGTGAGTACCTCCGACATCATCACTTCCGGAGCAGGGGCCGCTTCTGGCTCCAGCCTTGGCACATCCTCCGATGGGGGCTCGAGCTCCGTCACCTCCTCAACAACCGGCTCGGGAGCCGGAAGATCTTCAACCTCGACCGGCCCTGCGGCCGGAGCTTCAACAATGATCGACTCTGCTGCCGGTGCTTCGGAAGTAGCCGGCCCAACTGCTGGAACTTTCTCAGCTTCCGGTGCGCGCGCCGAGACTTCAATCACCTCCAGCTCGACTGCCGGAGCTTCGACACTTTCAGGCTCCAAGGCCGGAATCACAGCTTCTTCCGGCTCGGCGGCTGGAACTTCTATCATTCCAGCACCAGGACCCGGAGCTTCAACCTCCAGGGCAGGTGCCGCTGGCGCATCTTCTCTCCCATGGTCCGGCGCTACCACGGGAGCCTCTGGGGATGAGTCGAGGTCCGTGACTACGACAGCCGGCGCCGGAGTTGTCGCAGCTTCAGCCACCACTTGGGGCGGCACTGGGACTGGAGCAGAAGCTTCCGCCCTCACAGCTTCAGTTGCTGTGGCTGAGGGTGGAGCCTCACTCCTCTTCTTGGGACCGCTGCAAATGATGGACGAGGAAACTTAAAAAAGCAATCACTACAGCAAAACAATTGTCCAAGGTAAAGATTAAAAATTACCTTGGGAGGCTTTCGCACCAGCTTCCGCGGAATCTTTTTTCCGGGCGTTCCGGGCTGGTCATAGCCGACGTGGAAGCTCCGGAAGGCCCCCCGGAACTCGTCGCGGCCACGGGTGTTTCCCAGGTCGAGGCCCCCCTCAATCGGGAAGAACCCCCGGACCTAGAGGCCTCCACTGGCCCGAGTGTTGGAGTCGCGTGCTCGGAGCTAACACCCCGGGAGGACCCCACTCCGGGAACAGTCTCTCCCCGGGAGGACCCCACTATGGGAACAGTCGCCGTGGTAGCGGAAGATCTTCCCCTCCGGGGAGAAGGAGCCGACGCAGAAGTAGCGGACCTGACGGATCTTCCGTCGGCGTACTGCAGCTTCTGCTTCTGGCTCACTGGTTCATCCGCCAGCTCCTTGCCCTTGCCGACGACTTCTTCCCTCGGTTTTGGAGCTGGGTCGGAGCCACCTTCGGACACTCCAGGGATCGCCACCCTGGTAGTTGATCTTCTCTCGACGACACCAAGGTCGTCAAGCATGGGCATCTTCCGCCGGAGCTCCCTATTGAACTCAACTTCCACGTTCAGAGGAAGAAAAGCCGATGGCAGAGTCAAGTCATCACCCTCGACGTTGATGTCGTGCTGGAACTTCTTGAGGTGGAACTCCAAGGTTTTCCCTACCATTTTGGACCTCAACCCGGTCTCGACCCGGTCATCGTCCATCACGCTGTTGAGGGCCCAAGCGAGTTTCTCCCTCTTCTTTAGCGGTGCCCACCTGTTGACCAGGAAGTTACAAAACACCGCTTGAGGGGTTAATCCCCCCTCCACGCACTGGCGAATCCTGGTCAGAACAGGGTTGAAGGCGTCCGCCAGCACCGGAGCTTCACTCCAGATCGTCGTGTCAATGTTGGGGAGGCCTTCGGGCAGCTCCAGCCTCTCGTGCTCCTCCACCCGGATGACTATCCAGTCCTTCTTCCAGTCATCCCACTTCCCAGAGAGGAATGACTGGAGGTACTTGAATGGGCACTTCTTGCGCTTCACGAAATAGTAGAAGCCAAGGTACTCATTGCTCCTACCGGTGGTGTGGACGGTGAAGAAGGTCCGGAAGAGTTCGATGCACGGGGGGATGCCCACCCACATCTCACAGAAGTGGACGAAGATAGACACGAGGAGAATGGAGTGAGGGCCAAGGTGGTATAGCTGCAGACCATAAAAGTCCAGCAGCATCAAGAAAAAGGAAGAAAAAGGTGGGATCAACCCCACCATGGCGTACGAGGAGAAGTACACCATTTCGCCGGAGTGCTCCTTCTCGAACGGGAGCTCTCCACCGGCGCGGACCGAGCGGTTGAAGAAGTCCGAGGACCACCCCATGAGGGCCCGGACCTTCTTCAGGTCGCCGTCGGTCTTCAAGTGACTCTCGCAGAGACCCAACTCCATCGCGGCATGGCTAGGCAAGAGAAGAAAAGCGAAGCACAAGTTGGAAGTTTGAGCGCAAGATCAGATGGGAGGCGTGAAGAACTCCCGACAGTGCATGCTTTCCTTCTTAAGTAAGCCCTCGCAACGCTTGGATGGAAACCGCAAGGAAGTCGAAGATACCATTCAAAAATTCCACCCAACCAATGACAAGGGGGCCCGGGACCACTCTGACGATCAAGTCGAGGTTCTTAACCAAGCGAACGGTTGTCATCAAGAGGCGGGAAACCCGAAGGCGGCGGCCTGACAAGGCGCGCGGAACCGATACGGTTTTCGTATCGGGAACCGGCGACCTTCAATTGCGTGAGATCTGCACGCCAAAGATCTCATCCGCCGCACGCGGGACACGCCACGTGGCGAGGATTTAACTCCAAACCCTTGCCAACGGCACCTCTGAAGACCTTTGAAGACTTAGTTCAAAAGTCGCGAGGATGGACCCACCTCCGGCGGAATGACTTAACCCCAGTGGTCTTCTCCGGAGGTAGGTCCAGGGGGCCACTGTCGGTACCCTAGAAACCGTACACCCCTTAAGGTTACAAAGATATCAAGGAAAAGTCACCCACTTGATTTGAAGACCTTCGGAGGCCCACAAGTCAGATGAAACCGGACCCGCTTCTCCAACATGGTTAATCCCAGGGTCGCCACGTGTACTATCAAACCGGAGCTACCGCCCACAAGGGGGAAGCTCCGGGCCATGTACCAAAATGGCACCTCCGGACTTAACCCCAGACCGAGAGAGGCTCCGGACCTGACACGTGTCAGGTAGCTCCAGAGCTTCCTATTTCCCACAGTATGCTCCGGAGCTGCCACGTGTCCACCCGTCGGAGCTTAAGCCTCTAACCTCCGGAAGACTTCATAACGGCTCCGGATCTTCAAAGAGGAATCAAGGACTTCAAGACCCGATTAAGTGTCATTAATACCATATTAATGACACACGGTCGGATGACCTTAATTACCAGTAACAGTGCTGTCAAAGCCCATTACCCGGTCATTAAGGGCAATTAAACCCGTTGAATGAATATCAATACTAGTAACCGCCGGGGCCACATGTCGGGCCAGGCTAACTTGTAACGGCCTGCCCTTGTACTATAAAAGGATAGGCCGACAACGGACTCTAGGAGGTTGAGTGACGCAACATACACGCCATAGACGCTCAACACAAGCTCATACAGCTAATACAACACCAACACACCCGTGGAGTAGGGTATTACGCTCAGGCGGCCCGAACCACGTAAACTCCTGTGTCTCCTGCATCATTTACTATTCACCTTCTCGAATCTCCGCGCGCCCACACCGAACATCAAACTCCTCTAATACTTCAGTACTGTCGGGAGATCTGCCGGTTCCAAACCACCGACAAGGGCCCACAAGCTAAACAAGAAGAGAAACGAAGACATGAACTATGTCAAGGCAAATGTGAAACAGATTTGCCAAAAGCTGAAGATCGACCCTATTGGATCTCCAGTGGTTTATGAGGACTCCGACCCTGACATCACCGAGCTCAGGCCCTTGACCACCTCCGAGCTTGCCTACATTGGCATTGGGGGCTCGAGTGGCTCCGCACCTCCTCCTCCTCCTCCTCATCAGCTCGAAGATGACGATGAAGACGATGAGAGGACCGACAGCGAGGAGTGAAGACTTTATGACCGTCCTCTCCTTCTTTTTGGTGTCTTGATGCCAAAGGGGGAGAGATTTAGGGGGAGTATTAGTCTTAGCTGTAGGATGCGAGGAGAGAGATCTATTTTATGCTTTTTGACTTTTTGCGGGTTGTAAAGCTTTAACTATGTTCTTAAATTAATTATGGTTCTGTGATGCAATGTTATGATCTTTGAGAAGCAATTATTGAGTTATGTGATTTTGCTTCTAGAATGACATATATGCTTGGTTTTGGTTGATTAATGTCGATTATGTCATTCTCATTGTTTCAATATACTTATTTATGCATCCCACCATAAAGAATGCACATATGGATTAAGTTTTCATTGCTTGAAGTATTTTAGACTCATATGTGCATGCTTTATGAAAATCTCGATTTTTATCACATTTTGTGAAATCTCAATTGGTTGTCATCAATCACCAAAAAGGGGGAGATTGAATGTACATCTAGGAATCCCTTGTGGGTTTTGGATGATTTATGACAAGCAAATGAGATCCTAACCTCTTTGTTGAGATGAGCACAAGTTTTAATAGCAAAATAAGCAAAGTGCCAAAAAGAAGGGAGAATGAGGAGCAATGTGGAAATGAGCTCAAGGAAGAAGAATAGTAGATCATTGTGTATGGAGTGTGTTAAGGAAACACATCCCAAGAGCTCAATCACAATTAAACACACACATTGCACAAATTTATACAGGACCGGACTAGTCTGAATGTCACTAGACTAGTCTGATATCCTTTCTGCATAAGATTGGACAAGTCCGATATCCATCGGAGTAGTCTAATATCTCTCTGACTAGAATCGAACTAGTCCTCCCCAGTGCGGACTAGTCTTCAAAACACTTCACAAGTCACAAAAAATCGAACAAGTCCGATCACCACCAGACTAGTCCGATATTCATTCTGATCTAAATCGGGCAAGTCCGATATTAGCACGGACTAGTCCGAAAACCTCTCTGACCTAAATCAGACAAGTCCTCCAAGTGCGGACTTGTCCCCAAAACCACTTAGGGTTTCACTGTCCAGACAAGTCTGATGTCCATCGGACTAGTCCGAAGATTTCCAGAAGCAAAATCGGACAAGTCCGCTCCTAGCTGCACTAGTCCAATATTTCAGGACACTTAGGGTTTGCTACACACAGCACACCGGACTAGTTTGGTGTCCACCACAGACTAGTCCGATCTTTCTAAACCCTAACGGTCACTTTTAGAAACCCCATATAAATAGAGGTGCACGACCCAACTTCAACCTCTCTCGAACCCTAGCGCCGTCACACCTCCCAAGAGCCTCAAAAACACATCTCTCCATGAAATTAAGTGCAACAAAGATCAATCCTTTGAGGATACACTCTAGATCATTGGAGAGACACGTTCAACACTCAGTGAGCCCTTGGTTTGATTCTCTAACACACTCCTGTGATTTCATTGTAATCTTTTGAGTGTGTTCTTGGTGGTATTTCGTGTTGTAATCTAGGGGAGCCCTCAACGTGTGAGAAGGCCCCTTTGAATTCGGTTATTCACCCCTTTGTGATAAGTGAAAGAGGATTGGCCTTCGTGGCGATCCAACGAGGGTAGGGTTGGAGAAGACTCGGTCCTTTTGTGGACTCCTCAACGTGGATGTAGGTTGCCTCTATGGGAGCCGAACCACAGGATAAATCACTTGTGTCTTGCTTTGTATTCATTGTTCTTATTCATTAAAACAATCTATGATTTGAATCAATATTGCTTACTTTACATTGAATCACTGAGTATAAGATTGAATTGTGATATATCTTAGTACATCATCTTGCAACACTTAAATCAACTGTATATTTCCGTTGCATACATTGTAGAATCAAAGTAATCGATCAAACTTAATCAACCTAGTCAGTACACACCAGACTAGTCTACACTTTACCGGACTAGTCCGATATCTCAAGTTTTGATTTGGTGATTAAGTGTTGCAGGTTCCGACAAATTTCAAAAAGGCCTATTTAGCCCCCCTCTAGGCCACATTCAGTTATCACCCGTGTCACACGAATGACATCGCGACAAAGGCTTATCCCTGCAAGTGCAATCAAGAACACAAGCAAGAACAGAGAATTTGCAATCAAAATTGAATTGATCATGAAGTGGGGTCTCACAATCGATGAATGGTGACACTGTTAAATGACAAATTGTATCTCAGGAAAACCCCACCCTAATGTGGTGATGGCTGCTGTATAAATAGGAGTTAGGGGCGTGCAAGACCCCTGGACGCAACCCTAATGGGCTTCCACACGATACACGGGCCAGCAGCCCAAAGGACGGTGGTGCCACAACAGACATGTTCTGGACGTCCACTTGTTTTGCCTATTCCCGTCAACTCATAAAGAATTTTGAGGTGGGGCCGGTTCCATTGAAGCTTTATGAAATCACCGTTCCAACCATATATAGAACATCCAAATCCGACTCCATATGTGTCTGGGACGTCAATTTTGGTGAAGGCAACTCCTGGACCCCGAGGTGGAGTAAAAGTCGAGTTGGGCTTGGACTCCTCCTTGGGGTGGACGTCCTATCTCCTCCTCCTTAACCCCTTGGACTCCTCCAAGCCCTTGCTGGTCCTCTCCATTGTTCCTAATCAATAAAACATGCATGGAAACAAGCGTAAGTTCTGAAAAACAATTGACAAGGTTAGAACGTACCTGGAGATCCAATTGTCGTGCATGTGCTCTAGTGATCGGTCCTTGCATTGTATGCAAAAGAGAGATGTCCTCATCAACCTCCCCCTATTGAATTCGACTCGTCCTCGACTCAAGCTCATCTTCCTCACCCAAGTATGGCTTCAAATCTGAAATGTTAAATGTGGGACTAACCCAAAACTCGGGAGGCAACTCAAGTTTATATGCATTGTCATTTATCTTCTCAAGAACCTTAAAAGGTCCAGCAGCACGTGGCATGAGTTTGGACTTTCTCAAATCCGGGGACCTATCTTTTCTCAAATGAACCCACACCAAATCACCAGGTTCCAATTTTACCTCCTTCCTACCTTTGCTAGCAGCAATGCAATACTTTTCATTCATTTTTTCAATTTGTAACTTAGTAGTTTCATGCAACTTAAGAATAAATTCAGAACGTTGTGTAGTATCCAAGTTCACAATTTCAGTATGTGGTAAAGGTAGAAAATCAATTGGAGCACGAGGATTGAAACCATATACTACCATAAACGGACTTAACTTTGTTGTGGAGTGAATAGACCTGTTATAAGCAAACTCAATATGTGGCAAACACTCCTCCCACAACCTCAAATTGTCTTTCAAAACAGCCCGCAACATAGTAGATAAGGTACGATTAACTACCTTCGTTTGCCCATCAGTTTGTGGATGACAAGTAGTAGAAAACAACAACTTTGTTCCCAATTTATACCATAAACTTCTCTAGAAGTGACTCAAAAACTTAGCATCCCTATCAGAAACAATATTATTGGGAACACCATGCAAACGGCCAACCTCATTAAAGAACAAATCAGCAACATGTGAAGCATTATCGGTCTTGTGGCAGGGTATAAAATGAGCCATTTTAGAGAAACGATCAACAACCACAAAGACACTATACCTCCCACTCTTTGTTCTAGGCAATCCTAAAACAAAGTACATAGAAATATCCTCCCAAGGCGCACTAGGAACTGGAAGAGGCATATAAAGACCAAGTGGGTTAAGTCGAGACTTAGCTTTGTTGCATGTCGTGCAACGTGAAACGTAGCGCTCCACATCACGCCTCATCCGTGGCCAAAAGAAGTGAGCGGCTAGCACATCCTCTGTCTTTTTAACACCAAAATGTCCCATCAAACCACCTCCATGCGCTTCCTGCAACAACAAAAGACGAACGGAGCTAGGTGGAACACACAGCTTGTTAGCACGGTAGAGAAGGCCTTCACGCAGCAGGAATTTTTGCCACGTTCTTCCCTCTCTAAACTTTTCAAAGGCGTCTTTGAAGTACAAATCAGTAGAATATAACCACTTTATGGTTTCCGTCGGTATCCTGCGTACCGTATACCCCTTGGGATTGCAAGAAGACCAAAGGAATTTCACCTATCTGAGTTGAAGACCTGCAAAGGCCCCACGTGTCATACGGCACCGGACATGCCTCCAATCTATGGTTAGTCCCGGTGCTGCCACGTGTATACTGCAACCGGAGCTACGTCCCACACATGGGAAAGCTCTAGGATAAATACCAGTGCGGCACCTCCGGACCTAATCCCCGACAGAGGGAAGCTCTAGTCCTGACACGTGTACAACTGCACCGGACCTTCCCGTCCCAAACAGCAAGCTCCGGAGCTGCCACGTGTTCAGCCTCCGGACCTTCAACTTCAACGAGCAAGACAGGAGGACCCCCAATGGCTTAGACCTTCAAGGGGCAATCAAAGACTTCAAGACCCGATTAAGTGTCATTAATACCATATTAATGACACACGATCGGAGGGCCCTTAATCCCAGTAACGACACTATCAAGGCCCGTTACCACACTATTAAGGGTAATTAACCCCCATAATTGTGTATTAAGCATCAGTAACTGCCAGGGCCACATGTCGGGCCAGGCTAGCGATGTAACGACCAGTCCTTGTACTACAAAAGGACTGGTCGAGCGATACACAGGGAGCTCTTCTTGTAGACTATCCCGAGACTCTCAAACTCTGCTCTAACACATGCTCACAAGCGCTCAGGAGCTCAATACAACAAACACACACCCCGTGGAGTAGGATATTACTCTTAGGCAGCCCGAACCATGTAAATCCTCGTGTCTACATGCCATCGTGTTCTGAATCTCTGTGCGCCCAATACCGAACTACAACCTCCGCGGGCTACCAATAGTAGTACCGGAAGAATTGCCGGAACCATACTTCGATAGTTGGCGCGCCAGGTAGGGGGCGCCCGAGATTCAAGGATGGTGAACTCTGTTGCTGGATCGTCCAACGGCAAACCTGTTGCGCAACCTGCTGGAGGCAACCCCTCCAACATGCAGCAGCCAGTAGGTGTTGTGGCTCCAGCAGGAGTCATGCCACCGCCGCCACTGTCTACACCGGCGAATCAAGCTGGACAACGAGATGGGGCATCTGCGTTGGTTACGGCATCGGCGAACAACAACCCTGAACACGCGCTCCATGCCGCACGTGCTCTTCTCCAACGTCCACTGCCTCCAGGACCATCCTAGGGTGCAATGGAGCAGTGGAGGGCTGATGTGGAACACTTGGTTGCAGCAGCAGCCGATCGCATCAGCAACCAAAGTCCTCCCCTCTCGGGGCGAGCCCCATCGCAACATCGGACCGTGTCAGGTAGACTTGATCCACACGCTTCACAACATAGGAGGCGCGCTGCATCTCAGCAGGCGACATCGCTGCCTTCCGGGACGCGAAGCACCCATACAGTAACCAGGCTTTCAACCTATGACCTCTGGGTGGAGCTTGATCATCGTTACCATCAATAGGATGACCGCGTCCATATCGAGCGCGCTCGTGAAAGGTGAGAGGCTCGGGACAGTCCTGCTCCCGATGAAGTAGGAGGAGGCTGTTCTTCCTTGGCCATGCACCTACGCATTGTCAGATGGCCACAAAAGTTCCGGACTCACTTGCCGGCGAAATTTGACGGGACTGTCAATCCCGCTGAGTTTCTCAAAATCTACTCCACCGCAATCCCTGCGGCTGGAGGCAATGAGGCCGTAATGGCCAATTACTTCCCCTTGGCTTTGACTGGGACGGCTAGGTCCTGGTTCATGAGCCTTCCACCTGACTCCATCAACTGTTGGGCGGAACTGTGACAACAGTTCACTGCCAACTTCGGGAGTTCATATACCCGACCAGACACGGAACTGGACCTTTTTACTGTTAAGCAGAAGGGGGGAGAGTCCCTGCGATCCTTCATCCAGACCAAACACTATTCCTTCTATCTCAAGCGCCTCTGTTATTGTGACATTTAGACAGGGTGTACGAGATAAGAAGATGCTATAGAAGCTGGCGACCAAGGAAGTCACCAGCGTCACAAAACTCTTTAGCATGGCAGACAAGTGCGCCAAAGCTGCGGAGGGCTGTGAAATGCACTCCCAACCACCCCTGGAGAACAAGAAAAAGTCCTCCAAGGGAGAAGCCACTACCTCCGGGAGTGGCAAAAAGAAGAAAAATTCCAACGGCAAGAAGAAGCCGTCGGCCGACACACCTACAGCCGCTGCTGCCGCAGCTCCGGGTGGCCGAGGGCCATGCCCCAAAAAATGACCATGACCATCGTCTGAAGACGATGGCAGCTCCAAGATGTGGTGTCCCATACACAAATCGAACAGTCACAACCTGGAAGGCTGCCGGGAGGTCCAGAACCTTGTCGAGCGCTACAACAAGCGTCGAGAAGAAGTTCCTTTCCGTCAAAGGGAAGGAAAACAGAAAGTTGATGAAGCTCCGCCTGAAGAGGAGTTAGGCTTTCAGGACCCTAAAAAGGTCCTAAAGGTTGTTTACACCTCTGTCAATGACGACTCCGACGTCTCCGACAACAAGCGTCGGAAGACCATGAACACCATCTTTGGTGGTTCGTGGGACATCACCTCCCGCCGTGTCCCCAAGACCATGCGGCGGGACATGGCCTCAGTAGCTCCCACCGCCAGGGCGGAGCCTCACCGGAAGTGGATGGACATTGCCATCACTTTATGCTTCAGACTGCCCTCGAAACATGATCGGAGCTGGCCAACTTCCATTGATGGTATCCCCGACCATCAACAACATCCAACTCCACCATGTGATGGTGTACAGAGGTTCAGGGCTGAACCTCATAAGCTTCGAAGCTTTCGTCAAGCTTCAGCTCCGACCTTCAGATCTTCGCTCCTCCCGACCTTTCTCCGGAGTAGGTCCGGGGGCCATAACCCCAATTGGTGCAATTACTCTTCCGGTGACCTTCGGGACCTGGGAGAATTACCGCACTGAGAAGTTGGTCTTCGACATGGCATAGATCAACTTACCCTTCAACGCCATCTTGGGTAGGCCAGCCTTGTACATGTTCATGGCTGCTGCTCATTATGGCTACTTGGTGTTGACGATGCCAACACCAGTCAGTGTTCTCTGAATCCATGGAGATCGCACCGCCAGAGTGACTGCTCTGAAAGAACTTCACGCGCTTGATACAACGCAGGAGGAAGAATCCGAAAAGGAGCAAGCTCCAAAACCCCCGAGCATTCTTCATCGAGGCTCAACCTCCGCACCTCGCGTGCAACCAAGCGGCGACATCGACATTCTCGTCAAAGTCATCCAAATCGGTTCCAACGCCGCTCAGACCACCCATATATTGAGAGGTCTGAATGACAAATAGGAACTCGCGCTAGTCACTTTCCTCCGGGATAATGTCGACGTGTTTGCCTGGCAAATGTCACACATGCCTGGGATCCCTAGGGAAGTGATCGAGCACAATCTAAAGATCTATCCTAACGATCGGCCTGTACATCAGAAGCCTCGGAAGCAATCAGTAGAGCGAGAAAACTTCATACGTCAAGAAGTGAAGAAGTTTCTCGAAGCTGGATTCATCTGAGAAGTCTTCCACCCAAAATGGCTGGCAAACCCAGTCCTTGTACCCAAGGCCAGCGGGAAGCTTCGGATGTGTATCGACTACACTACACTGAATAAGGCATGTCCAAAAGATCCATTCCCACTACCTAGAATAGATCAGATAGTGGATTCCACCTCCGGGTGTGAATTACTGTGTTTCCTAGACACATATTCTGGGTATCATCAAATCAGAATGTCTAGGGAAGATGAAGAGCATACTTCCTTCATCACAGTAGATGGATTATATTGTTATACTGCCATGCCATTCGGTCTCAAAAACGCTGCTTCAACATTTGTACGAGCTATGTACATGACTTTTGGAGAGCTCATCAGAGACGTAGTGGAAGTGTATGTCGATGACATCGTCGTGAAGATCAAGAACAAGGAGTCATTCCTTGACACCTTGCAAGCTGTCTTCGACATGTTGCGAGTCACTCGCACGAAGCTGAATCCGGACAAGTGTTTCTTTGGGGTTAGCTCCGGAAAACTTGGTTTCTTGGTGAACCACCGAGGAATAGAAGCAAATCCGGCAAAGATAAAAGCTATTGAAGACATGCGGCCACCAGCCCGCATCAAGGACGTCCAGAAGATGACTGGATGTCTAGATGCCCTCAGCCGGTTCATATCAAGACTGGCGGAACGGCCACTACCCTTTTTCAAGCTATTAAGGAAGTCCGGTCCATTCCAATGGTCCGAAGAAGCAGAAAAAACATTCCAGGAGATGAAGCATCTCATCACCACTCTACCAACCTGGGTAGCTCCGAATCCTGGTGAGCCACTTCTGCTTTATATTTCGGCAACTAACAAAGTTTTCAGCATGGTCCTGGTTGCAGAGAGACCAGAACCACCTCCAGTTCAGGAATCTAGACCCCTTCGGATGGGTCCGAAGCTGCCTGAAGTCGAGTATGGGTCCTAGATCCCAGACCCTGATCCTCAAGGCGAGACGCCGGAGGATCCATCTCCTTCAAATGAAGGAGTCACGGCTGCTGAACAAGAAGGTTCGGACCCCTCCGGGAAGGTTCAAATCACTTCAGAAGAAGCTCTGGGTTCCTCCATATGGAACTCGGAGGTCCCCAAACAAGGTCCGGACCCCTCCGGGAGGGTCCAGGTTGATGAGGAGGAAGCTCTGGGCCCCTTCGGGAGGGTCCGGATAGTCCAACGCCCAGTGTACTTCATTAGTGAAGTACTCCAGGACGCCAAGACTCGGTATCTGGAGGTGCATAAGCTGCTCTATGCAGTTCTTATTGCCTCTAGGAAGCTCTGACACTACTTCCATGCTCACAAGATTTTAGTGGTAACTTCTTATCCACTACGTGCAATCTTGCATAATCCCAACTCTACTGGGAACATTGCAAAGTGGGCAGCGGAATTAGACGAGTTCGACCTTGAATTCGTCTCAAGACAAGCAATCAAGAGTGAAGCACTGGCGGACTTCGTGGTGGAATGGTCCCCTTCTCCATCAAATCCTGGGGGCCCCAGTGAGCAGAAGTCGGAACCCAAGGTTCCAGTCTTCACGGAGCCTCACTGGACTCTCTACATCGACGGCTCTATGCAGAAGCAGGGGGACGAAGCTGGAGTCCTTCTCCTCGCTCCGACCGGGGATAAGGTCAAATACATGGTTCACCTTGACTTCAAGGCGACCAACAACATGGCAGAGTATGACGCACTAATCTATGGGCTCAAGGTGGCACTATCGGATGGTGTCAAGCAGCTATTGGTAAAGGGTGATTCACAGCTTGTTGTAAAGCAAGTCAAAGGTGAATGCTGTTGCAACAACCCTCAACTAGCTGCATACCTACTTGAAGTCCAGAAGCTTCAGAAGGACATCAACGTCCTGGATCTCTGCCATGTCCAGCTTCTCAACAACGCTGAAGCCGACGAACTCTCGACGAAAGCTTCAACCGGAGCTCTGGCTCCCAACGGAACCTTCATCCGGAGATTGTCAAGACCTACAGCCCAGCCTGCCAATTTGAGCGAAGGGGGCGAGACCAGCACCTCGAAGCTAGCGGTCCCAATGGCCCTGTTACCATGGCGTCCATCAAGGGTCATAGGTGCTGCCGGAAGCTTTGAGCAACCCAGCACGCAAGACTCAAATCCTCAAGCTAGCTCTGATGCATGGATCTTGGAGATCCGAAGCTACTTGAAAGACAATTTCCTTCCTAAAGATAATGTATCCGCTGACCAGATAGTCAGATTGGCTAAAAGATGCACACTGGTAGAAGGGGATCTCTATCGGCGTGGTGCCAACGGCGTCCTAATGCGGTGCATTACAAGGGAAGAAGGCTGCTAGCTCCTCGCAGAAAACCATGGAGGCGAGTGTGGAAACCACACGTCTTCCCGCACGCTGGTCAGTAAAGCCTTCCGGCATGGCTTCTACTGGCCTACAGCGCTCCAGGATGCAACTGAGCTAGTGAAGAAATGTGAAGCAT
Organism: Tuctoria greenei; assembly: GCA_036927565.1. Taxonomy (NCBI): domain Eukaryota; kingdom Viridiplantae; phylum Streptophyta; class Magnoliopsida; order Poales; family Poaceae; genus Tuctoria; species Tuctoria greenei. The sequence goes on along the minus strand of JAYESD010000006.1, from coordinate 42,438,561 downwards.
GCCAGTTTCATGCAAAGCAAATTCACACACCAGCTCAACCTCTAAAAATGATACCTCCTACATGGCCATTCAATGTGTGGGGGATGGATATCTTGGGACTTTTCCCAAGAGCCGTCGGAGGATACAAGTTCCTGTACGTTGCCATTGACATGTTCACCAAATGGCCGAAATCAACTCCAGTTGTGACAATAAACAAGCAATAAGCTATCAACTTCTTGCAGTTCATCGTATGCATATTTGGAGTCCCAAACAAGATCATAACTGATAACGGGACCCAATTCACAAGCTCTGCATTCCAAGGATATTGCAAAGACCTCGGCATTCAGGTTAGCTACGCTTCTGTAGCTCACTCGGCAAGCAATGGCCAAGCTGAGAGAGCAAATGCAGAAATCCTAAAAGGACTCAAGACGCGCACATATGAGCGCCTGAAAAAACATGGAGCCAAATGGATCGAAGAGCTTCCGCCCACACTTTGAGCCAACAGGACAACTCCAAACCGGTCAATTGGAGAGACACCCTTCTTCCTGGTGTACGGAGCTGAAGCAGTCCTTCCTCCGGAAATCACCTTGGGGTCGCTCCGGGTACGGACCTTCGACGATGCCGCGCAGGACCAGCTCCAGCGTGAAGACCTTAACCTCCTTGAAGAGGGAAGGTGCCAAGCAGCTGTTCAGAACGCCCGATACCGCCAGGCTCTTCGGCGCTATCACGAAAGGCATGTTCACAGCCGACAGCTTGAGGAAGGTGATCTGGTGCTACAGAGAATACAATCCAAAGAAGGGTTAAACAAACTCTCCCCCAGCTGGGAAGGACCCTACCGAGTGATCAAAGTATCCCGTCCCGGATGCGTTCGCTTGGCAACTGAGGATGGGACACCGCTGCCTAATCCTTGGAACATTAAGCACCTCCGTAAGTTCTATGCTTAATATCACGGAGGTGAGTCTGTAGTTACATGTGATGTATGTTATAGAGTCATTGTACAGAGTCGGGTAGCTTCTCCTGGAGAACAACCGGACCTTACCCGGAAGGTCCGCAAAGTTCAGGCAACACTTGTCACAGTCTCAGAACTAAAAGTGTAGCTAGCTACCTTGGGTCAAACGAGAAACGCAACACACTTAGCCTAGTTACGTACCCTAAGAGTGTACTTGTTTCCCCTGTACCCCGGACCTATAATGAAAGACATCATTGTGTGAAAATAGACTCCACGTGCATTTATTTTGTACGGGGTCAATATTTTTTATTTTTCTCTTTCTTGTTTATAACAATGTTTTGCAATTCCTATGAAACTTTAGCTCGACCAGTTCCTATAATTCAAGTTGCATTGACAATTCTTCCTGGTCTAAACATTGTTAATGGTCTACTCGTCTGAATGCTGCCAAGCCAATCTAGGTCCGGAGTGTGCTATGGAATTAGCCTGGTCCTGCACCCTAAGTACGCCACTCTACCTACACCCGGCAGGCCGAAGTAAGGCGAGTCCAGAAACGATCGGACCTGGAGAAAACAAGCCAGTGTACTTGATTGAATTTAGAGTTGTGTTGGACCTAAAAATTTCTCTCGGGAATAGTAAGTCGCAATTGAGTTATAGATAGGAAATGGATTTTACTGTTTTTCTTTACTTCAGTGTGCAGGAAAAATAAAGATCTCATGGTGATGGTGAATGAAGTCCGAGCTACCAAAGCTCCGACATCCCCTAAGGTGGCTTGTTGTCGATGGTTTAAACATTGATAGCGAGCGTCCCTGGAGCTACTAAGTTCCGATAAAGCCAGGGGGCTAACCGTCAACGTGAAGAAAAGATGGTGGGAAGACTCCATAGTGGGGTCTGCTGTCGATACACCGCATGTTGACAGAGGTCACTGCCGGAGCTACCAAGCTCTGACACCCCTGAAGACTAACCAACGATGCTCTACGTGTTGACGAAGGTCACTGCCGGATCTACTAAGCTCCGACAACCTTAGGGGCCCCTACTATCGGCGACTTTGGACATACAAACTACAAGTTTGAAGCGTGTAAGTCTTCAACAAAATGCTACATCCTCTTGGTACATGTCCACAAACAAATTGTTTACATCTACCAGGGGGCCAAGTGGAGCAAATGTGTTGAAGACAAAAAATGAAATTCACAGAAAACTTGGATTTCATTCATCTGGAGACAAGATATTACAAAATTAAGGAAAAAGAAGAGAGAATACAAGCGGGAGCTACAAAGAGAGAGTCCTAGACCCTATGGAAGAATGAGGCGACCCTCTGGGCAACCTTCGACACGCTGGCTTTGGCGGCTTCTCCCTCTCCGTCGATTGGGCCTTCAAGCACCGGGTCGAGTGAGAAGTTAGGGTCCCGGCTTGTGCAGCACATCAGCATGAAATCTGCGACGTTCTTCGCCAGGGATTGTCCTTCAGTTTCATGCTGGTCCGCAATGACATCGCCCATCTTGATGAGCTTGTTGATCGCCGAGCTCAACGCTTGCAACGCCAAGTCAAGCTCCAGCTCCGGATCATCCGGACGCACGGGACTAAAACCCATCGGCGTCAGCGTGTCGTTGGCTTTGCCCAAGAAGTCCCAAAATTTTTGGGACACTGCAGTCCTCGAGCCTTGCATCTCTTCCAGGGATCTCCTGGTTGCCGCAAGCTCCGAATTCTCCCGGGCAAGGTGCTCAACCTTTTTGGTGTTCTGCTGAATCTTTTCAGCAACCTGCCTTTCGAGTTTACTGAGCTCCTCCTCCAGGAGGTGGATCTTGTTCCGGCGGTCGACCAGGTCCTTCTCTTGGCCCCGCAATTTCTTATCTCTGGCAACAATTTCATCCTTCCTCTTGTGGAGGTCCTGCCCCCGCTGCCAGGCCTTCTTCTCCTCCATCTCGCAACGCTCCTCCAGCTTCTTGGTGCGCTTCGTGAGACTCTTGTCACCCAGAGTCAGCCTTTGAGTGAGCTCCTCCACCCTCTTCACGAGGTCATCCCGCAGCTCCAGGAGTTTTTGCTCTTCATCTTCGAGCTTTTTCTCCCGCTCCTCAAGAGCCTCCCGGCGCTTGACGAAGCTGTCGTGGATGGTGCTGAGCCTCTCTTCGCGATCATTCGCTGCATTATTAGCAGCTACAGCCTATTCATGCATGGCTCGAGACTGGTTGTCGAGGGATCGCACCATACTTTCCCTCTCGTCCAGCAGCTAGCCCCAGTACTCCATCCGGGCCTTCTCCTTCTTCAACCACTCCCTTTCGCCAGCCAGCCTAGTTTGCGCCAGCTTGGTCTTGAATTGGAGCCGGTTGCGCCACCTCCTAAGGGTTTGGCGCTCCTCCTCGAGGGCCTTGCTGTCGTGGAAGAAGGCCAGCTGCACTTGACGAAGGCTGGAGCAGGCATTGTTAATAGACAACAATAGAGGCATCGGCTCCGGACCTACCGGGGTCCTCTCCGCTGGCTCCAGCGGGTTCTCCATAACAAAAATCGAGTCCCACTCTACAAGAGAGGTCTCGTGGGCTTCGATAGCACTAGGTCTGCCCTCCGAGATAGTCTCAGCCGCCGCCGAGGAAGGTCCTGCAACAGAAGTTTCGACATCCGGAGTTGGCTCTGAAGGTCCCGCCGCCAGGTCATCAACAACTGGTCTCTCGGGCGGGGGGGCGACAGCTTCATCTTGGCACCCTGGCTCAGGCGCAGGCACCTCCAGGACCACCACCTCCGGGGCAGGCATTGAAGGTTCCGTCGGAGCTGAAGCCACTTCCGGCTTCGACGCTGGTGCCTCCTCCACCGCCGGCTCAGGCCCTAGTGCTTCAACTGTCATTGGCTTAGGCGCCGGCACTTCTGCAGCAACCGGCTCAGGCTCCGGAACTTCTTCGATGACCGGCACAAGCGCCGGAACTTCATCAACCACCGGCTCTACTGCCAAGGCTTCATCAACACCCGGCTCTATCGCCAGGGCCTCATCAATTATCAGCTCCACTGTCGGGGCTTCAACAACATCCGGTTCTAGGGTCAGAGCTATAGTTACCTCCGGTTCTGAGGCCAGAGCGTCTGTCATCTCAGCATCCAAACCCAGAGCTTCAACCTCTGGGGCTGGTGCCACTAGTACATCTTCATTCCCGTGGTTCGGCGCTACCACGGGAGCTTCTGGGGATGAATCGAGGTCAAGGACCACGACAGCTAGCGCAGGAGCTGCCGCGACCTCATCCACCTCTTGGGGCGGTGCTGGGATTGGAGCCGGAGCCTCTTCCTGCACAGCTTCAGCTGCTGCTACAGGAACCAGAGCTTCAGCCCCTTTCTTGGGCACCCTGTGGATGAAGGACGAAGAAACTCAAAACACAGTTACAACAAAAAACCATCAACTGAGGTAAACAAATCAAGCTTACCTTGGAAGGCTTCCGCTCCAGCTAGCGCAGAACCTCTTCACCAGATGCTTAGGACCGGACTCTATTGCCGCTGGTGTAGTAGCTCCGGAAGACTCCCCGGAGCTTGCTACTGCTGTCAGCATCGTCTTGGTTCAGGCCCTCCTCGACCGAGAAGGACCTTCGGACCTAGAGCCCTCAGCTGGCCCTGGTGCTGGAACCACATGGCCGTAGCTAGCGCCCCGGGGAGATGCTGATGCTGGAGTGGTTGCCACCATTGAAGACCTTCCCCTCCGGGGAGAAGGAGCCGCTGCGGAAGGAGCAGGTCCAACAGACCTCCCGTCAGAGTGCTTGGGCTTCCTCTTACGGTTCGAGGGCTCGACCAGTTCTTTGCCCTTGCCCACTACTTCAACTCTCTGTCTCGGGGTGGAAGGGGGACCACCCTCGGAAGCTCCGGGGATCGCCAACCCTGTGGTCGAACGCCTCTCAACTTCACCAAGGTCGTCAAGGACCGGCATCTTCCGCCGGAGCTCCATACTGAACTTCACCTCCATGTTCAGAGGGTGAAAAGCCGCTGGCGGAGTCAAGTCGTCACCCTCGACGTCGATGTTGTGCTGGAACATCATGAGGTGAAATTCCAAAGCTACGCCTTCTAGGTTGGACTTCAAACCGGTCTCGATCCGATCGTCGTCCATCACACTGTTCTTCTTCAGCGGAGCCCACCTGTTGACTAGGAAGTTACAGAATACCGCCTGGGGAGTCACCCCTCCCTCCACACATTGGCGGATCCTGGTCAGAGCAGGGTTGAAAGCGTCCAATAATACCGGAACTTTGCTCCAAGCTTCAGTGTCGACGTTTGGGAGGCCTTCGGGCACCTCCATCTTCTCATGCTCCTCCACCCTGATGACAATCCAATCCTTCTTCCAGTTGTCCCACTTTCCAGAAGGGAATGATTGCAAGTACTTGTACGGGCACTTCTTGTGCTTCACAAAATAATAGAAGCCAAGGTACTCATCACTTTTGCCGGTGGTGTGGATGGTGAAGAAGGTGCGGAAGTGCTCGACGCAAGGAGGAATACCCACCCACATCTCACAGAAGTGGAAAAAGATTGACACCAGAAGAATGGAGTGGGGGCCAAGGTGGTACAGCTGCAGACCATAGAAGTCTAGCAACATCAAGAGAAAAGTGGAGAAGGGTCGGATCAGTCCCACCATGGCGTACGTGGAGAAGTACACCATGTCGCCGGTGTGCTCCTTCTCAAACGGAAGCTTGCCGGCGCGGACCTGGTGGTTGAAGAAGTCACTGGACCACCCCATGAGGGCCCAAACCTTCTTCAAATCACCATTGGTCTTGAGTCGGCTCTTGCGGAGACCCAACTCCATCGCAGCACAGTGGGGCGAGAGATGAAAAGCAGGCTAAAGTTTGGAGGATTCGAGCGAAAGTTCAAATGAAGGCGTAAAGAATCCCCAAACGGTGCGCGCTTTCCTTCTTAAGTAAGCCCCCGCAACACTTGGATGGAAACCGCAGAGGAGCCTTCGACACAGTTCAAAAACTTCACCCTACCAATGATAAGGGGGCCCGGGGCCACCCCGATGATCAAGTCGAGGTCCTCACCCCAGGAAAACGGTTGTCATCATGAAAGGCGGGAAGCCCGAGGGCAACAACCTGATAGGGCGCGCGAAACCGATATGGTTTTCGTATTGGGAACCAGCAACCTTCAATTGTGTGAGATCCGCATGCTTAGATCTCACCTGCCGCATCCTGGATATGCCACGCTGTGTTGGTTTAACTATGAACTACCGCCAATGGCACATCCGAAGACCCTTGAAGACACAGCTCAAAAACCGAAGGATGGACCCACCTCCGGCAGAACGACTTCATCCAAAAGGTCTCTCCTAGAGGTGGGCCCAGGGGGGCACTATCGTTACCCTGCGTACCGTATACCCCTTGTGATTGCAAGAAGACTAGGAACTTCACCTGTCTGAATTGAAGACCTGCAAAGGCCCCACGTGTCATACGGGACCGGACCTGCCTCCCATCTATGGTTAGTCCCGGTGCTGCCACGTGTATACTGCAACCGGAGCTACGTCCCACACATGGGAAAGCTCCGGGCTAAATACTAGTGCGGCACCTCCGGACCTAACCCCTGACAGAGAGAAGCTCCGGTCCTGACACGTGTACAACTGCAACAAACCTTCCCGTCCCAGACAGCAAGCTCCAGAGCTGCCACGTGTTCAGCCTCCGAGCCTTCAACTTCAAAGAGCAAGACAGGAGGACCCCCAACGGCTCGGACCTTCAAGGGGCAATCAAAGACTTCAAGACCCGATTAAGTTTCATTAATACCATATTAATGACACACGATCGGAGGGCCCTTAATACCAGCAACGGCACTATCAAGGCCCGTCACTACAGGAATATCGATCAATTACGTCGGCCGAGACCGACGTAATTAAGGCCTAAACTGACATAAGTTACTTAATTACATTAATTTTTCCTTAATTACGTCGACGGCTGGCCGACGTAGCGGTTTGGATGTAATTAAGGTAACTTACGTCGGTCACCGACGTAAGTTATCTTAATTACGTCGGTCTGCAGCAGCCGACGTAAGTCACATACCTGGATGGGCCGCAAGCTGGGCCAGAGTACTTACATCGGCCACTACAGGACGACGTAAGTTACTGGGTGTAACTTACGTCGGTTGAGGCAAACCGACATAAGTTAAGTGATTTAACTTACGTCGATCAGGACAGACTGACGTAAGTTAAACTGGGCCAACTTACGTTGGCCCGACCATAGCCGACGTAAGTTAAGTTTTAATTTTTTTTTTTAAACAGAAACTGACTACCTCGCTCTATGGCGAGAACACAAATCATCACATACAGATTACTATTCAGAATAGATACGCAACAATAGTTATAAAATAATATCTACAACATCGACAACAACACAATTTGCAAATTAAGTTCCACCGGGCTACACGCTAGCCCCTCCACTGCCTCCGGGATCTTCTCGGCGCGTTCCCGAACCCTGTAGAAGAATCATAGTCAATAGTGCGAGTAACACATTTGCTAAATTAAATGTGATGCAAGTAACTTATTTGCCAAATAATAACAGCACATAAGATACTTCAATTCATTACAACTGCAAACTGTTACCAAAATGCCTATATTGCCTATCGGATTCTCTTAACTGATTTTGCTTCAAGAAATGCTCGAAAAATCTTTTTATGAAAAGTAATAGATATTGTTCATCTCCTGCTTAAAGTATTCATATTAACAATATATATTGCATAGTTTATAAGTATGTATTAGTATTACAAATTAAATAATATTTATCTTTAAGGGCCTATCACCCTGAGTTGGCCTAGGGCCCTCAAAATCCTAGAGCCGGCCCTGAGTTGGTGGTGGATCAAAAGGGAATCATGCATTCAACATAATGAAAATCTATGTTATGGGAGCGGTGGAAGTTGCATTTCGGGACGACATGGATGTCCTCCTCTAACAAGTTTCTATTCGACACTAAGGCTAAAGCTCACAATAACAGGGTGTACAGAAAACAAAAAGAGGGATAGACATATATTACCTGCTCCTGTGTTTGCTATGGCGGAAGGGTAGCAATCTCGATATCCTGACTGTTGTGTCGAGCAAGAGCCTGCCATTGCAAAATATTAGAATATATATGTTATTGAAGTGTTGTGAAATTTAACTACGACACTTTAAATTACTTACCGCCACCACTGCTTGCATCTGGGCCATCATTAAAGCCGTCCTCTGCTGCTCCTCCCATGCCTCTGCTCTCGTCCTCTCTAGCTCAGCCTGGGTTTGTGTCAGCGTCTCCCTGATGGCCTGGAGCTCCAGCTAGGTCTGCGAGAGACGACCACTGGTCCCAACGAACGAAGCCTGCAACGATGAAGCGCCTCTCAAAGGTCGCGTCGACCTCGAGTTGACAACTCCATCAAAAATGGCAAACCTGCAAAAGAATGAAAACACTAAGTAGAAGAAGATTAATTGAAAAAAATGAAACACATGAAGAACTCACCGCCCGTGGGCCTTCCAGCCTCCGCTTGCGTACGCGGCTTGGGGGTCGATCGACGCGCTTTCCCAATCGTAATCCACACCGTTTATCTTCGCGACCTCCTGAGCGTACTTTGCCTACAAAACAAATAAATCTTGTAAGCATGTCAATAATAGTATTAGTTATAATGAAATTGATGGATTTCGAAATCTTACCAGTCGGTCGGCTGCGACCTGACTACACTGCCCTAGCTGAGAAGGGTCACTTCCCTTGTGACCTATCTTCCAAACCTGGGTCGGGGTCGGCTCATGACGCATCTCTCGCTCCTGTACAGCCGTGTTAGTGAGATAAATAATATATTAGGAACACATAAATAAATTGAAAAGGTATTTACCATGCGTTTTGCCAAACGCAAGTAGCCGTCGCCGCCATAGTTGTGCTTGCCCTCGGACCCCATGCGGCACTGTCTAGCCTTTGTGGACTTATTGATGAAAGTGTCGCTAGCCCAGTACCAACAGAGAACTATGTACACCTCGATGTTACTCTGTAACCAAGAAATACTAACCTGCACATATTTCATTTTTCATCAACGCAGTTAACATACGTAGATATTGTAAATATTTAACAATATTAAAAACTTACCTCCGCGTACTGCTCCCTTGTCGGAGTCCTTCCTAAATACACCCCTTTGCTGCTCCTGCTCCTGCTCCCGGGGGTGCCACTTGTAGTAAGTGTTGACGGCCTGAATCCGGGCATACGGCAACGCCGCCGCCCTGAGCTTTCGAGCGTTGTAATGGAACACGCATCTCGCGTGGTCCTCCATGCCCGATTCCTCTACTTGGTACCTCAGCTTTAAGCAAACAAATATTTAAGTGATATGCATTAACAATTCAAATGAGTTGAAAAAATGAAACAGTTAAACTTACCATAAAATCATGCCACACGGCTCCCTGAAACGTGTCGTGGACCGTGTGAGAGACACGAGCGTAGCCATCCCACGACAGGGCAAGAAAACCATCAATGAAACAGGGGTAGTGCAACTTCACGATAGCACCCAGGACATTGTTAACCTGCCTGTGGTGCTTCTCGGCCCCCGTGAATGAAAAGTCGTACCAACATCTACAAAATATATTAAATCATTAAGTAAAGGAAAACAACATCTAATATTTATATACTATATACAGTATTTACCTGTCTCCAACTGGACGGATCGTGGTCCGCTGATTAGTAACCGAAGGAGGAGCCGCATAGTGGGTCCTCCTCGTCGTCGCCTCTGCTGCGACGCTGCTGCGTCCTGTGACCCTGAAGGCTCTGCGGAACCACCGGAGTCTCCAGTAAGGCTAGTGGTAGCCGGCTGCACAGGTAGGCTAGCGCTAGCCGGCTTCGAAGGGAGGCTAGCGCTAGAGGGCTCCTGTAGTGGCCCCCTAGCCTCTGAGTCAGGCTCCTGTAGTGGCCCCCTAGCCTCTGACTCTGACTCTGACTCTAACTCAGAGGTCTCTGAGTCAGACTGCACAAAAGGAAAAGGTTGACAATAAATAATTAATAACAACTGCAATTTCTAAAATAACTTTATTGTAAACTAAAATTTACCTCCGTCCGCTGAAAGCACACGACAGCTGAGGGTGGAGCATGCGGTAGAAAGAGGGAATGTCGGCTCGAAGGTAACGAGGTCCCTGAGCAAGGGTCTCATGGAGGCTGAAACCCTCTCACTGGCTTCCCCTTCCCCTTCCCCTTCCTCTTTGACGACATCCTGTTGCAAGAAATAAATGATTAAAATGCAAAGATAATATACAAAAGTAATGTTAAATTAGTGAATAAAACGTTACTTCAAAATTCATCAACATCACGATCATGCACCCTACTCCTTAAACAAGCCCATCGATCTTCTTCTTCCGCATATCGTTTTCGTTTGCGCAAATCAGCAGGTTTGACTATGTCATCGATATCTTCAGTTTCTGATTCTGATTATGTTTCTGCTTCCGTGCCAGCCTCGATATCTTGAGCGTCTCCAACTAAGTCATCGAGTCCTACACCGGGCTCGACTGAGAAGGAGTCTGGCAACTCTTCCTCTTGGTAGACACAAACAAACTCAGCTTCGTCGTGGTAATCATCATCTCCTGGAGCGTATAACCGCTCACGAGGATTCACCTTATGTACCACCCACCAAGCTTTGAATTTATTGCATGGATAAGGTAGATAGTACACTTGCTCTACTTGGTGTGCAAGAACTAATGAATAGTGGGGACCAGGGTCCACACATTCGAGGATCTCATTGGGTGGTGCCGTGCGATGCGGCACCTAACAGCACACATAAAAAGGATACCAAAACATATAAAGTTTTCATTTCATAATAAGAAGAGTTTACAAAAGAGTGTACGATAGGTGTACACACGCAGCGGAAAATACATACTCATAATCTCACCTTACTAAGCAGGAGAGAAGACGTCCATGCCCTAGGATGCTTCTCATTAGCAACAAGAAGAACATTCAGCAGCGGCGTGGTTTACATGAGATTCTTCTCGACACCTCGAGGTTTCATGTACAACCTGAACAACAGAAATAAACTAATACCTGCAAAAATACGTTAAAGCGCAAATGTGAGCATAAGATGCAGCAAGACTAACCCATCTCACTAGACATATGCAAAGGAAAGTCTAAACATAGGTAGGGAATAGCATAAGTAGACTCGCCTATAAGTGGATCCTTAGAGTCAATGTTTTATGTAACAACCAACGTTCCTTGGGCACGGCACATCATAGACTCCACAATCAAACAAGAAATGCTTCGTCGATGATATGACATGCCCAAAGCACAAATGCTATTCAGGTTAAGTGTTTGGAAACTGTAAATTGTAATTATGCTATCTCTAAGCCATACAAGGTTGCAAAGCAATTATAATTCAATACAAAGTATTCTTTCAGCTTCTTTAGTATTTACTACGTCACGACAGCGATGGACAAGTGGTACTCAAATAACCGCGAGGGATGGTGATTGCAATCAGGACATACCCGGACTGCACGACATGCACACCCGCGTCGGAGACAAATACGTGCTCTCCTCCCCACGTCATACGTGGCCACCTTTCACCCAAGACCCCAATATCGACAAAACTCTTCATCCCGAGCAAAAGGTCCCCTATACGGACACGTCGAAGTTGCCCGCTAGAAGATTTACACCTTTATGCCTTCGCATCTCCATTCAAGGACAACCGAGGAGTCCCCACGCTACAGTCTGGGGTTACATCAGTTTAATGGGCCCATATACCATTATGCAACTGGTACAGTTCAAGCTTTCCCAATGGTGCCGCATACGGCACGGTCCTCAAGCAACACAGGCAGGGCTATGCGCCCGAGATTCTATCTCGTCAACTCCTATTCCCCCTGCCCGGTCTCGTATTCATTTTATAAGACATTTTGTCATCTTTCACCCTCATATGAACTGTTATCCCTATCTCGCGAGTATATTCCAACTACTCGACTTCTACCGGTATATCTACAACATTAGCATTGGCAGTTCTACACGTCAAGTTGTAAACCTTTCCAACCCTCCCATAGGATTTGTGGATATGCAAGTGGAGTATCAAACACCTTATACGTAATGCACAATATCAACTAAATACGTAAGTGAATAAAACTGGAAAAATTCTGAAAGGCTCTTAAATGCAAACTGGGGCTTGCCTTGTTTGCGACTCTATAACAATGTCAGTTGTTAGGGCTTGGTCTTCCTTCGGAGAACATGCCATGGAACTTTAGTGGAAACACCTTGTCCTTCTCCTCCAAGCGAAGTTTCTTGTCGATCACCTATCAGCATGTTCCTATCGACATGATATGCATATAAGTAATTAAGTAATTTAATAATAGACTCCGCGAGGTTGTGTAAACTTTAAGAATGAGGAGTTTGACTAGGAAGGACAGATATGCCTCTGTTGTGTGTTTAACGAGAGGATGAGTCAAGGTGGATATAGTAGTGTCGGTATGAACTGAAAGGTACAACATAAATCCACATTGCAACTTAGCATACCACACTTCAAGCTATGCCACGCGAGATTGACAATTTTGAATGGTGAAGAAGTGTTGGGCGGAGAAGTGTACAAGATGAAGGTCGTGATTTAGCAGTCGACCAATGAACTTGACTTAAATCATAAAGGAGTAAACCTAGTTAAATGAGCAGTGCTGTCGTAGGGTCCCAACTTAGGATGAACCATGATGGAACCTAACGACACTTGGGACCGAATTGAGATCAACATGGCTTGGACTTAAGAAGTCATTACAAGCACTGTTAACCTAGCATGAGTACCAAGACAACGTTCAAACTGCTTTTAAGTAAACCAGTTGCTACGACTAACGTCGCAAGCATCGTCCAAGTTCTTACATGACACTATTGCAGTGTCCTTTGCAAGATTGTCCAAATGAGCTCGGTGAACTCCTGGAACTCGAACTTAAGGCATTACTAGGTCGCGATGACGTGCCTTGTCACCTTGGGAAGACCATCTCATCGACGTTCACCTCGATCCGGACTTCTCCATGGTGGTGGGCGGAATCCTGAACACCAACTTATGAGTCACAAGGTTAGTGATGTCGACTCGATCGTCGGCAAGCGACTCAACGAACCTGTCTTCGATGAAACGGCACACCTAGTTAAGAAATTCTGCGGAGATTGGGAAACATCGTCGACACGAACAAGAAACTCTTATCCAAGGTTCCCCTTGGTCTAGTTTTCCTTGTCAGTCGCAATGTTCTTGCATTACTCAACCATAGGTCATCGGTGATCACCAACCTCCGTGGTTTGACCTAGAAGGCATCTTATCGAGCACCTTGGCTACACCTAGGACTCGATCACCCTCACATCGACTAAAACCTAATTTGGCTTGACAACCATTGTCCGACGAGTCGTACTGGTGTTCCAGCACCACACTCATCACAGACATCCTTCATCTCGATGCTAGGGCACGATGACGGCTCGGAACGTCACAACGACGTCATCTGGTCAACGACGCCGACGTGGCTTGTGGTGGAGCATCACAAGCACGCACGGACAGACCAAAGTGATACAAACGACACATGAGGTCAACTTGGGGATTTCTATAGGAATGATATCAATGCGGAAAATTGACGTACGGCTTGACGACACATGAGTACCATTAGCGGTCACCAAGAACGGACTTCGGTGACGTCAAGCAAGGAATTTTAGGGCAAGCCTCACCTTGTAGGCATTTCACCGAATATCTTTGATGTGTACTTGATTTCCGTCGCTTCATCACCATTCAAAGGGCATCTTGGCACATAGGCTTGTCGGTTGCAACATCATCCTACCCCTGCAGCACAGACCAGCTCTAAACATCAACAAAGTTGGTTCTTCTCTTGTAAACATTTCATCGAACACCTTAGCTGCAGTCACCAATCCAATCAATCTTGCAAAATCAGAGCTAACCTTGGACCAGTGGTCGATACCATTGTGTCAAAGGCGTGTTCCCGAATTTCATCCATCACACCAAACATTCGCCTTGCTTCCAGGACATAGCCACGGCGCGGAACGTCGCATTGATGGTGATGGGCGGAAGCTGGGGGGCCGTGCTGAATCCAGAGGGAGAAGTCGACTGCTGGATGGCGCGGACAGCGGCAAGGGTGGACGACGCACGGAGCTAGGCCAACGGCGGGGACGCGACGCGGAGGAGAGGCCAGCGCATGGCAAGCGGGAACTGTTGGGGCGCCGATGTGCAACTGCTTGAGCGAAGTGTGGGCAAGGCGCGTGCAGGCAAACTGCACGGCCGTGGGGTGCCGGCGGTGGGCGGCATGCGGCCGGAGTCTAGGAGCTATGGCGCTGGCGCGGAGGCGGAGCACCAGCGATGCAGGAGGCGAAGCGGCGCATTGGGGCGGCGAAGCCGGTGACTGAGCGGGGCAGAGCAGAGCAGGGTGGCCGGCGAGCAGGCGCGGGGCGACGCCGCGGCTAGAAGGAGACCAGGGCGAGCGGCGGCTTCGGCGCTGGGGTAGAGCTGGAGGCGTCGGTGACCAGGGCGAGCGGCGGAGCGGACAGGGAGGGTCTAGTGAGGAGGCGCACGGGGCAGAGCTGTGACGCGGCCAGGCGAGCAGGCACGGGGCGGCGCCGGTGAGGAGGCGGTCGGCACGACACGATGGAGGGGACCAGCATCGGCGTGCGGCCGAGGCAGGCGGATGACGACCAGGCCGGGAGAGGAGGGCCGAGCGGGAGTGGGGCGCGGCTGGGAGGTGGAGCGCCGACGTGGCGAGGGAGAGAACGAGTGTTCCTCTCACTTGATTCATGGTACTTATCTTGCCGATGTCTCATCACAGTGGCACATGCATGCGTCTGCGTGGAGGCAGGGGAGGAAAGAGAGTAGGTGCCGACCTGACCTGTGGGGACCACTTGTAGGACTCACCTCCCTCATTCCTCTTTCCAAATTCAACTAGGGCTAGCAAACATGCTTCAAAAATATTCAACTTTGGCCCAATGACTAAATAAAATGTGAACAATTTTATGGTGCAACCAGATTTCAGAATTGAGCAAGTTGAATTTTTAACTCAAGTTTGAATTTGAATTCAAGTGGTGATACTTGATTCAATGAAATAAATAGTAGATTAGGTTCAAAAATCCTGAAACTTTGAAGTTACCATTTTTGAACCATAAGGGACCTCAGGAAAAATTTGGAATTGATTTGGACAAGGTTAAGTACAAAATTTACATTTGAAGTTCACTCTGATTAAACTCTCAGTACGTGTCCAATAAATGGAAAACGTGCTTCAAAAAATTTTGAAACTTTACCGAGAGTCAATTTGAAATATTAGAAGGTCATTGAAAAATTTACAGCCGTAGATTTGAATTTTTTGAATGTCCCATTTGATGGTTGGAATAATTCCTTTTTCTTTCTCTCTATTTTGTTTTCTTTTCTCCTTTAATTTTTCATTGACAATGTGAATACTTGGAAATTAAGGATTTTACACCTTAAGTTCCAATATGAATTAGCAATCATGTTCTATATGTAAAATTTTAACAAGTCCCTATTTTTAGTGAACATTGGTTAACTCATATGGTTCATGTGAGTTTGGATTTCCAAGTCCACTTTCAAAAAATTTTAAGTTCGTATTTTTGCGTTTTATTCTTCCCAAAAGTGGGCTTTTACAATCCTTCCCCCTTAAAGGAATCTCGTCCTGAGATTCTAACAAGTAGAATAACAGAAACGATGAGGGAACGACCCGTAAAAGATGGGCATTGACTAAGGAAAATGACAATGCCCTTAAAGACCTGGGTTCTACGAAATAATTATTATCTTCAGGCATCTTAAGAAATTTTAAAGTTTGCTTCAAGTGATTCCAGTCTTTAGGTTGATAACCTTGACAGGATGCTCGACATGACAATATCACATCGTAAAACTTTCACGTCTGTTACTGACCCTTTATTGTTGTACTCTTACACTGGCATGACATCTTGTTTTGTTCTAGTCTTGACTTGAAGAATTATCACTTGTTCTTTACTTCTCTAGGTCACCTTGATAGTTTGAAACTATCTTTGCATTGATTCTTGGTTGCTTGCTTGGTTTTTGCATAGGTCCTTATAACATAATGTGGTATTTCCCCTGACATGAGTTAAGATGGTTTACGAGGTTAAACAACAATCATTAACCTCATTTGATGTTTAGCCAACCATAGGATCCCTTAGCTGTAGCATAAGAGTAGCAAAGCACTCAACACTCTTATGTGGGCAAAACAACAGTAATACTGAAGATATGGCGACTACAAGGTTTTTGGGTATATCAACATCTTCAAACAATAGATATAGAAGATGAAGACTCTTTGCGGTGGCACATGAGGATTTAAGGATTCAACATCCTCATATGTTTCAACACAGCAAATAACTCAATCATATGGTAACTATAAGGAAATTAGTGTAGCAAGGTTACCATATAATACCGCAAGATCTTATATGGACTCAAAGAGTTTCACGAGGTTGACAATCGAACGGTATCCTCGCGAGTAAGGAGATTTCATGGATTTTACAAGGTTGATCATCAAACTGATGACCACTCGATGACGAACGGTATAGTTGCAACAATCAAGGTACTTGAACCTAACAAGTCAAGGATGGAAGTACAAATGTTGGTTTAGTTGCAAGTGAGGTTGAGTAATTGGTTTCCCAAGTATTACTCAATAGAAAGGAGATCAACAATGTATGAAGTCAAATGAAGATGGTGAAATGACCATAGTCATTAGACACCTTAGAATAGTTTGGATGGGGTACACAATCTTGCTCTAAATTTTAGTATTACTATGCATTCTATCATTGGTGGTACATTGGTAATGATGCTTCATGATGCATCATAATTTGTATGGTGCAATGAATATGCACATGGTATGGTGCAAATGGTGCATATGTATGGTGCAAATGATGCATATGTATGGTGCATATGTATAGTGCAAATGGTGCATATGTATGATGCAATAGCTTTTATAGTTTGAGCAAGACTAAGTGAACCACGCACGCACAACTCAAGAACTAACTCATGATTTGCAAGGCTTGGATACCGTGGTCGTGAAAGACACTCAAGGAGTAGCGTTACTTTCATGACTCGACCACAGTTAAAGAATTCATAACAGAACGATTGACAAGGAATGGGGGAAATATACCCCGTTACTTCGACCTTTCGAAAGCTTGTTCATGTACTACTCAACATGATTGTATCTTCATCAGGAGAAAAACAACTAACTATATGTCTCTAGTGATGCTTCACTTAACCTTCGCCTCGATCTGGCAAGAGGAACTGATATCCTTTGCGATCACTTTAGTGGAGTTGAAGCCACACTTCTTCTTAGAGTAACTCAATCTGGTGGCAGAGGTTGGATCCTCTTGGAGATGTAATCTTAATTGATCATCTTCTTGTTGACACGACTCGTTGTAACCAAGGTTGATGGTTGAACACCACCATTACTTGAGTGCCCACCTTCCCCCTTAAAGTTCCGAACCAGGATTTCGAAGTGTACTTCAAACAATCCTCATGGGAAGACGAGATGCAACTCGAGTAATTGCGACCTGCGTTCAACATCACAAGATGTGATGTGGCAAGTCACATAAATAAGACACTAGTATGCCTATCCAAGGGAAAAGGGCTTCAAATGAGTTAAACACTCCATTCAACTTGGTAAATAGTTAAGTCCTAACTCTTGGTCGGTTACGACACTCCTCGAGTTGAAATCGAGAACCGAATGCCTATCAAAAACCAAAAGGTTCAAACTGGCCAGGCTATTGTGACAAACGACCAGCCTGGACGCAAACTCGATTTTTATCCAGTTAATGGCAAAATAAGATCTTGAGGTGAACAATAAAGTTAAAGTACACTTCATGACCTTTCCAAAAAATATTGGTTTGCCTCTAGATCGTCTTTGGTTTGCATGTTATGCTATTTTAAAGTCAGCAGAATTTTCTGCACTTTCAGCAGAACCTGCTTAAAAAGTAGCAGTTTTGATCTAATGTTTTCAGGCTGTTCTGATGGAAATATGGAAATATTCTTATTTACAAAGTTGTAGACAATGTAATAATATTTTCATAATGTACTTAATTGTGTTCATATCAGTTTTGGTTTATGATATATGCATTTTATAGTTTGCTGAAATTTCAGCATTCAGACTTTTATATTCAGTTCAGATTGACCACATTGTACTCAAACTCGATTTGGAAAAAGTAGACGACAGTTTCAGTTCTGGAGACAATTAGAAAAATTGTAGCTGACTCACTAACCTGTCCATGGGTTGCTCGCATGATACCATTGGATGCAAAATCTGCTAGTTATGGGTCACATTCAGAAAAGTTCAGAGTGCTGTCCAGTTTCTGTAGTCCCGGACAGTTTCTGCGATTTCCAAAATTTCACCCACATCAGAAAAGATTTTGGTCTTGAGCTGAATAGAGAACTTGTAGAGGACTTCCAAAGATTTCCAAAAAGTCTTCATTTGCTCTCATAGCACTTCTGGTTTAGGGGATATGGATTTTTAAAGTTCAGTTATGTCACCAGATTTTTAAATAAAAATTTTGACAAAACTTCCTTTGTTTGTTGTTCATTTTGTCCACAATTTTCAGATAGTTAAACATTGATATATGCAGAAACAATGTATTACAAAATTGTTACATACATCCTCAGGATTCCAGAAATGCATCACATGAAGTCATTCGACAATTCTACAGCGAGTTATGCGAGAAACAGTAACTGTATACAGGATTGTGCACTCGCTGTCCAGATTTAATCAAGTTTAGAAATTTGAAATTTTGAGTATGTTAGAGATGGATTCTGCTCTGGAGTTCTATAGATACGTTGTAGAGGACTCTCTACACTTACCAAAAACATAAAGTAGGCCTGCAGAGGTGAAGTCTGCAAAAAGTTATGATTCAATTGGTGAAGAGTTCAGATTCTGTCCCCGCTTCCGGGCTGCCAGAACCTCTTAAACGACACTTTAATTTAGACCTTCTTAATGTGAGTTTTATACTCGGAGTCGAATAGAAACTCGTTAGAGGATTCCTTAAGCTTTCCAGGCATGTATAAATATGCCTAGGTTGCATTTCTAGTTTAAGAGTTATGGCTGTTCAAAGTTCAGAATTTTTCTGGCTGTTTCAGATAACACCTATATACATGTACTATCTTCAACTCCAGTTTCTAATTAGTTTTAAACTGAGTTTGAGGTAACACTGAATAACAAAGTTGTAGAATAGCTCTTCCCCTTTCCATAAATATATCATAATGGAATATAAGAGCTTTCTACAAAGAGTTATGGCAAAAATTCAGATTATGTCTTACACCGTTTCAGAATAGCAGCTGAGTTTGTTAGAGAGGATGTTCACCATCTTACAATGGTCTTTTGGCTTGGGGGTCAATAGAAAACTTATAGAATACGTCAAAAGATTTCCAAAAAGTATTCAATTGCATCCATAGCCCTTCAGGTTCAAGAGATATGGAATTTCAAAGTCAGGTCAATTTTGTTCGAAAACAGAACTCACCGGCTTCGAAACACAAGAATTTGGGAACAAACTCAAATTTTGAAACTTAGCTCAAAACTCAAGTCCGATGGCTATAACTTGATTCACAACTAATAATTTGCTTTGGAAATAAATGGAATCTTAAAAGAGACTTGACGACCTTCTTTATCCATAGCATATCACTATGGATCTTCATGCTTAACCAAAGTCTTACTCCGGCGAAGTCGAGCTAAACTCTCGCAAGGAACAAAGAAATTTGGTTCACCTACTCTTGAAAAGAAACATTTTACCTTGTCCATAAGATATCAGCAGCGGATACTTGGACCTAAATATGAATATGAAGCCATTTCTTTCGTGGAGGATGGTCAAAGTATCAAATGTGATACTGACGGTACTACGTGCCTTACCAAAAGAAAAGTCTAACCCGGTATATTCGGATACGTCTATAGGTGGTTCTAATAATGATCACTCGCAAACGTATGCTACACGGGTGGCTACCGTAGTTAGTGTACCTGCAGAAGACAAATAATCCCCTTCCACACCTTCACACCTCAAGGGCGGCATGGGGAAACACGACAGGCAGTCACAATAATATATATGAAAGTAAATGCATACGACTCCGGTGTGAGTCGCCCTTGAGCGAAGTCATGTCTCGAGGTACATGGCTGCACTACGTCTGTACAGCAAAGACTCCCGCACGAACTGGCTTATACACGCTCGAGCATACGTGTTTCGCATGATCCCATAAAACATGAATGGTTCTAGAGATGCATACTATCCGGTTATACACCACCTGACGGGGGCTCCCACTAATTTTGTGTAACACTGGGATACCGCGTGTCATATGTTCTCAGAAACATGGAAAGTTTCAGAGACTCATATTGACTTTCCGTGCTAAGCCACAGAAATATCACATACCACATCTCGTATGCAGAGTTTACCGAGATTGATCTGCTCTCGGTGGCATACCTTACCTCTTACCTTGAAGACGGAGTGTCGTTACAGAATAATATAACAAGTTAGTTCACCACCTTTATAACTTATACTAGTAATAGTTCTTAATGGGCATATAGCTAATCCTCACTCGACTACTTCGGAGTTTTAGAAAATAGGCTCCTTTCGAGCATGCTATTCTCAATGAAGCTCTTATACCATGTCTGTGGGGACCGGGGTCCACACATCCGAGGATCTCATTGGGTGGTGTCGTACGATGCGACACCTAACAACACACACAAAAAGGAAACCAAAACATATAAAGTTTTCATTTCATAATAAGAAGAATTTACAAAAGAGTGTACGACAGGGGTACACACGCAGCGGAAAATACATACTCATAATATCACCTAACTAAGCAGGAGAGAGGACGTCCATGCCCTAAGACGCTTCTCATTAGCAACAAGAAGAACATTCAGCAGCGGCGTGGTTTAAATGAGATTCTTCTCGACACCTCGAGGTTTCATGTACAACCTGAACAACAGAAATAAACTAATACCTGCAAAAATCGTTAAAGCGCAAACGTGAGCATAAGGCTCAGCAAGACTGACCCGTCTCACTATACATATGCAAACGAAAGTCTAAACATAGGTACGGAATAGCATAAGTAGACTCGTCTATAAGTGGATCCTTAGAATAAAGTTTTAAGTAGCAAATGACGTTCCTTGGGCACGGCGCATCATAGACTCCACAATCAAACAAGAAACGCTTCGCCGACATGCCCAAAGCACAAATACTATTCATGTTAAGTGTTTGGAAACTGTAAACTGTAATTATGCTATCTCTAAACCATACAAGGTTGCAAAGCAATTATATTTCAATACGACGTATTCTTCTAGCTTCTTTAGTATTTACTACGTCATGACAGCGACGGACAAGTAGTACTCAAATAACCGCGAGGGACGGCGATTGCAATCAGTACACACCCGGACTGCACGACATGAACACCCGCGTGGGAGACACATACGTGCTCTCCTCCCCACGTCACACGTGGCCACATTTCACCCAAGACCCCAATGTCGACAAACCTCTTCATCCCGAGCAAAAGGTCCCCTACACGGACACGTCAAAATTGCCAGCTAGAAGATTTACACCTTTATGCCTTCGCATCTCCATTCAAGGACAATAGAGGAGTCTCCACACTACAGTCTGGGGTTACATCAGTTTAATGGGCCCATATACCATTATGCAACCGGTACAGTTCAAGCTTGCCCAACGGTGCCGCATACGACACGGTCCTCAAGCGACAAGGCAGGGCTATGCGCCCGAGGTTCCATCTCGTCAACTCCTATTCCCCCTGTCGGTCTCGTATTCATTTAGAAGCCATTTTGTCATCTTCCACCCTCATATGAACTGTTGTCCCTATCTCGCGAGTAGATTCCAACTACTCGACTTCTACCGGTATATCTACAACATTAGCATTGGCAGTTCTACACGTCAAGTTGTAAACCTTTCCAACCCTCCCAGAGGATTTGTGGATATGCAAGTTGAGTATCAAACACCTTATACGTAATGCACAATATCAACTGAAGACGTAAGTGAATAAAACTGGAAAAATTCTGAAAGGCTCTTAAATGCAAATCGGGGCTTGCCTTGTTTGCGACTCTATAACAATGTAGTTGTTAGGGCTTGGTCTTCCTCCGAAGAACCTGCCATGGAACTTCACTGGAAACACCTTGGCCTTCTCCTCCAAGCGAAGTTTCTTGTCGATCACCTATCAGCACGTTCCTATCGACATGATATGCATATAAGTAATTAAGTAATTTAATAATAGACTCCACGGGGTTGTGTAAACTTTAAGAACGAGGAGTTTGACTAGGAAGGACAGATATGCCTCTGTTGTGTGTGTAACCAGAGGATGAGTCAAGGTGGACATAGTAGTGTCGGTATGAACTGAAAGGTACAACATAAAGATACATTGCAACTTAGCATACCACACTTCAATCTATGCCACGCGAGATTGACAATTCTGAATGGTGAAGAAGTGTTGGGCGGAGAAGTGTAAGGACGACCCAAAAATCATGGTGGGACATCAAAAGCTTGAGTATGAGTGGTGTGTACAAGACAAAGGTCGCGATTTAGCAGTCGACCAATGAACTTGACTTAACTCATAAAGGAGTAAGCCTAGTTAAGTGAGCAGTGCTGTCGTAGGGTCCCGACTTAGGATGAACCATGATGGAACCTAACGACACTTGGGACCGAATTGAGATCAACATAGCTTGGACTTAAAAAGTCATTACAAGCACTATTAACTTAGCATGAGTACCAATACAATGTTCAAACCACTTTTAGGTAAACCAGTTCCTACGACTAACGTCGCAAGCATCGCCCAAGTTCGTACATGACACTATTGTAGTGTCCTTTGCAAGATTGTCTAGATGAGCTCGGTGAACTCGTGGAACTCGAACTTAAGGCATTACTAGGTCGTGACGACGTGCCTTGTCACCTTGGGAAGACCATCTCATCGACATTCACCTCGACCCGGACTTGTCCATGGTGGTGGGTGGAATCCTGAACACCACCTTATGAGTCACAAGGTTAGTGATGTTGACTCAATCATCGGCAAGCGACTCGACGAACATGTCTTTGATGAAAGGGCACACCTAGTTAAGAAATTTTGCGGGCGGTTAGGAAACATCATCGACACGAACAAGAAACTCTTATACAAGGTTCCCCTTGGTCTAGTTTTCCATGTCGGTCGCAACGTTCTCGCATTACTCAACCATAGGTCATCGGTGATCACCAACCTCCGTGGTTTGACTTAGAAGGCATCTTATCGAGCACCTTGGCTACACCTAGGACTCGATCACCCTCACATCGACTAAAACCTAATTTGGCTTGACAACCATTGTCCGACGAGTCGTGCTGGTGTTCCAGCACCACACTCATCACGGGCATCCTTCATCTCGATGCTAGGGCACGATGACGGCTCGGAACGTCACGACGACGTCATCTGGTCAACGACGCCGACGTGGCTTATGGTGGAGCATCACAAGCACGCACGGACAGACCAACGTGATACAAACGACACATGAGGTCAACTTGGGGATTTCTATAGGAATGATATCAATGCGGAAAATGGACGTACGGCTTGACGACACATGAGTACCATTAGCAGTCACCACAAACGGACTTCGGTGACGTAAAGCAAGGCATTTTGGGCAAGGCTAACCTTGTAGGAATTTCGCCGAATATCTTGGTTGTGTACTTGATTTTCGTCGCCTCATCACCATTCAAAGGGCATCTTGGCACTTAGGCTTGTCGGTTGCAACATCATCCTACCCCTGCATCACAAACAAGCTCTGAACATCAACAAAGTTGGTTCTTCTCTTGTAATCATTTCATCAAACACCTTAGCTGGAGTCACTGATCCAATCAATCTTGCAAAATCAGAGCTAACCTTGGACCAGTGGTCGATACCACTGTGTCAAAGGCGTGTTCCCGAATTTCATCCATCACACCAAATATTCGCCTTGCTTCCAGGACATAGCCACTACGCGGAACGTTGCATTGAAGGTGACGGGCGGAAGTTGGGGCGCCGTGCTGAATCCAGGGGGAGATGCCGACTGGCTGTGCGGCCATGGCGCGGACAGCGGCATGGGAAGACGACGTAGGGAGCTGGGCCAACGGCGGGGATGCGACGTGGAGGAGAGGCCAGCGCACGGCAAGCGGGAACTGTTGGGGCGCCGACGTGCAACTGCCTGGGCGAAGCGTGGGCAAGGTGCGTGCAGGCAAACTGCACGATCGTGGGGTGCCGGCAGTGGACGGCATGCGGCCGACATCGGGGATCTATGGCGCTGGCACGGAGGCGGAGCATCGGGGGTGCAGGAGGCGAAGTGGCGCGTTGGGGCGGCGAAGCCGGTGACTGAGCAGGGGCAGAGCAGAGCAGGGTGGCCGGCGAGCAGGCGCGGGGTGACGCCGCGGCTGGAAGGCGACCATGGCGAGCGACGGCTGTGGCGCTGGGGCATAGATGGCGGCGCCGGTGACCAGGGTGAGCGATGGAGTGGAGCGACACGGCAGGGAGGGTCTGGTGAGGAGGCACGCGGGGCAGAGTTGGGACGCGGCCAGGCGAGCAGGCACAGGGCGGCGCCAGTGAGGAGGCGGCCGGAGCGACGCGATGGAGGTGGCCAGCGCCGGCGTGCGGCAGATGCAGGCGGACGACGACCAGGTCGGGAGAGGAGGGGCGAGCAGGAGTGGGGCACGACCGGGAGGTGGAGCGCCGGCATGGCGAGGGAGAGAACGAGTGTTCCTCAGACTTGGTTCCTTGTACTTATCTTGCCGATGTTTCATCGCTGTGGCACATGCATGCGTCTGTGTGGAGGCAGGGGAGGAAAGAGAGCAGGTGCCGACCTGACCTGTGGGGACCACTTGTGGGACCCACCTCCCTCATTCCTCTTTCCAAATTCAATTAGGGCTAGCAAACATGCTTCAAAAATATTCAAATTTGGCCCAATGACTAAAGAAAATGTGAATAATTTTATGGTGCAATCAAATTTCAGAACTGAGCAAGTTCAATTTTTAACTCAAGTTTGAATTTGAATTCAAGTGGTGATACTTGATTCAATGAAATAAATAGTAGATTAGGTTCAAAAATCCTGAAACTTTGAAGTTACCCTTTTTGAACCATAAGGGACCTCAGGAAAAATTTGGAGTTGGTTTGGACAAGGTTAAGTACAAAGTTTAAATTTGAAGTCGACTCTGATTAAACTCTCAGTACGTGTCCAATAAATTGAAAGTATGCTTCAAAAAATTTTGAAACTTTACCAAGAGTCAATTTGGAATATTAGAAGGTCATGGAAAAATTTACAGCTGTAGATTTGAATTTTTTGAATGTCCCATTTTAGGGTTGGAATAATTCCTTTTTCTTTCTCTCTATTTTGTTTTCTTTTCTCCTTTAATTTTTCATTGAAAATGTGAGTACTTGTAAATTAAGGATTTTACACCTTAAGTTCCAATATACATTAGCAATCATATTCTATATGTAAAATTTTAACAAGTCCCTATTTTTAGTGAAAATTGGTTAACTCATATGGTTCATGTAAGTTTGAATTTCCAAGTCCACTTTCAAAAAATTTTAAGTTCGTATTTTTGCGTTTTTGTTCTTCCGAAACGTGGGCTTTTACATGAGTCGAATCCTTTCAACCGTTCCTTGTGTTTTACTTCGACCATGCCAAATTCGTTTACTCGAATTCCACAAATGGAATCAAACCATTCGCAGTCAAAGAATACCGCTCGAATTGGCTTGTTTGCGACAAAAGTGAATTCAAGGATTTTTTTAATAATCTTGTAGTATTGCATTTCATGATCTTGCGAATCGATTGCCCTCATCACAACTCCGGTATTACATGTTGCCGCGAGAGGACGAAGAGATTCAAATTGAGTTGTACAGAATCAAAAGTCATTGACGTCATATCGACCATAACTTCTAACATTAACCACTCCACGAGATAGTTGTCGCAAATCTTCATGGACATTAGCATCTTTTTGGCACTGTCCAAGATACGGAGTTATTAGAAAATGTAAGCATTCTTATGTTATAAGAAAACGTTGTTAACACTGATTAGTTATCGAGAAAACGTTACATGATCTCGAAACCAGGAGAGAAAATTAGATCCCCCGTTTATTCCTTCCCGTCGAATCTGTTCTATTTGCTTGCTCGTGGGTTGATGTCTATGTCTCCAATTTTGCTTGTCGAACATACTAAACGAAAAATAGAACCTTTTAGAATACATGTGCCAGAAAAGATGGTGAAAAGCATAAGTGTAGGAGAAACACTTACTTGAAATATTCATTCATTTCTTCCATATTAGCGTACATGTAGAAGAATGCAGCACGCCTTTCTTTTTCGCTGACATCGTAGGAAGTATAACTACCAACAGTAGTGCCTCTTGTTGCAAAAATGGAGAGATTGCTACAAGGAGGTTGCTCATCCATATTGTACCGCATTACCTAAGTATTAACATTTTGTTCCTATGCAAAATAAACACTTGAGAAGTATCCCACTTCCCTAAGAGTAAAAGCTTCGGCGATGCAACCATCAACCCTTGCCCTGTTACTAACCATTGGTTTCAGATATCTAAGTGATCTTTCAATATGATACATCCACCTATATTGCACGGGACCGCCCACTTTCACTTCAAATGGAAGATGAATTAAGAGATGTTGCATTGGATTGAAAAATCCTAGAGGAAAATTTTTTTCCATCTTACAAAAAAGTACCAGAATCTCCTTTTCCAATTTAGTCATCATCTCTGGCGTGATTTCTTTAGCACAGAGTTGCCTATAGAAGTGGCTAAGCTCGGCTAACACCTTCCACACTGCATCGTCAAAATAGCCTCGAAACATAACAAGCAGAAGTCTTTCCATGATTATGTGATAATCATGACTCTTCAATCTAATGAGCTTTCCTGTTTTCACATTCACGGCTCGTCTCAGACTAGCTGCATAACCATCTAGAAATTTCAACCTTTGCAACCATTCGAGAACTTATTTTTTTTCTTTAGGTCGAAGACAGAAAGGAGCGCGTGGTTTACCAACATTTTCGGAGAGCTCAAGAGTTCGATGGTTACAAAGCTTGGCAAGATCCTTTTGAGCCTTTAAATTGTATTTTGTTTTGCCCGTAATGTCCATGCATGTGCTTATGATACATTCGGCCATGTTACGCTCTTGATGCATAACATCAATGTTGTGCCATAGAATCAACGACCTCACATACGGTAACTCCCAAAGTCCACATTTGTGAGTCCAATTGTATTTGTCTCTACAACCTTCGAAATATCCAGGACGACCTTCATCTGGCACCAATTTGTCCAACATATCAGATATTTTTGACCCGTTAAGACGTTCCAGTGGTCCTTTAGTGACAACGGTGTTCTTTCTGAAGACATTCCTCTGTTGTCTAAACAAGTGATTCGGAGGCAGCCAACGTCTATGAAAATCGAAGTAAGATATCTTGCCTCCATGGGTTAGTCGAAAGCAATCGGTATCCGAGGCACATATTGGACATGTCAACCGACCATGAGTGCTCCATCCAAAAAACATGTCGTATGCCATAAAATCATGAACGGACCACAAATAAGCAGCTTGGAGGATCAATTTCTGCTTCTTGTAACAGTCGTACGCTTCGACTCCTGTCCATAAAATTTTCTACTATTCGATCAACAGTTTCAACATCACGTTGAGACGTGACCCAGGATGATCTGGCCCAGGTACAATGAGGCTAAGAAACATAAACTCATTCTTCATGCAAAAAGCCGGTGGAAGATTGTACGGAATGACAAAGATGGGCCAACAGGAGTATGGTGCGGCGTTTTTGTTGAACGGCATGAACCCATCTGTCGCCAACCCGATGCGAACATTTCTCGCTTCACGAGTGAATTCTGGGTCGAACCGGTCGAGCGCCTTCCATGCCTCACCAGCGGACGAGTGCGTCATGACTCCATTGTTCTCACGCTCACCTTCTTTGTGCCATCTTATGTGTCTGGCTGTTTTTTTGAAAGGAACAGCTGCTTCAACCTCGGTGTCACAAGTAAGTAATGAAGCTGCTTACGTGCGACTTCCATCGTCACAGTATTACCATCGTTATTAACAACTTCGACAAACCTTGGTTGACCACATTTCAAACATTTGTTCTCATTGGCATGCTCTCTCCAGAAAAGCATGTAGTTGTCCAGACACACTTAAGCATAATTAAATAAACATAATCTAAAGTAAGTGAATTAACTAATTAAGCATAATTAAATAAATAATTAAGCAATTAAAGCATAATTTAAACAATTCAATTCAATTTAGTTTCAAAATTGAACAATTCAATTCAATTCAAAACATAATTAAACGTAGCAATACTAAATTCAAATTTCAATGTGGAGGGGGTGTGGGGTGGGGCGGGTGGGGGGGTGGGGGGAGTCTGTGGATGTGGTGGGGGTGGGGGGGTTTGTTCTGCTGGGGAGGGGGGTGGGGGGGGTCTGTGTAGGGGAGGGGAGGGGGAGGTAGGGTGGCTGTCGGACAGGAGGGTAGGGGGAGGGGGTCGGAGAGGGGAGGTGGAGGGGGAGGGGGAGGGGGGGTGGGGAGGGGAGGGGGAGGGGGGCGGCGCTCAGCCGTGTAGGGGAGGTGGAGGGGGAGGGAGGGCCGGACGGCGGCGATCGGGGAGGGAGGGCGGGGCGGCGCTAGCTAGGGGAGGGGACAGGGGAGCTGGGCCGGCGGTCGACGGGGAGGGGAGGTGAGGGGAGGGGAGGGGAGGATACCTGGCGGCGGCAGCGTCAGATGACGGCGGCGCGGCGGTGGGGAGTGGCGGCGTCGGGCTCGTGCGGCGGGGAGAAGAGACTGCAGCGGGTAAGGAAGAAAAGAGAAGGCACATGCGGGGTAGGTTAAAATACGTAACTTACGTTGGCTAAATATTCAACTTACATCGGTCGATGTAACTTACGACGGCCATCCTACTAGCCGATGTAAGTTAAGGCTTATTTACGTCGGCCCACTTATTGACATCGGCCTGTTGTCCGTGTCGACGTAAGTGATCATTTACTGTTGTCGGGCTAGTTACTTACATCGGCAGCCGACGTAAGTTAACTTACTTACGTCGGGTTTCTACAGCCGACGTAAGTTAATTAAATTACGTCAGCCAACCGACATAAAATAAACTAGCCGACGTAAGTATTAGCGTTTTCTGTAGTGCATTACCACACTATTAAGGGTAATTAACCCCATTAATTGTTTATTAAGCATCAGTAACCGCTAGGGCCATCGGGCCAGGCTAGCGATGTAACGACCAGTCCTTGTACTATAAAAGGACTGGTCGAGCGATACACATGGAGCTCTTCTTCTAGACTCTCCTGAGACTCTTAGACTCAGCTCTAACACATGCTCACAAGCGCTCAGAAGCTCAATACAACAACCACACACCCCGTGGAGTTGGGTATTACGCTTAGGCGGCCCGAACCACGTAAATCCTCGTGTGTACTTGCCATCGTGTTCTGAATCTCTGCGCGCCCAATACCGAACTACAAACTGCGGGCTACCAACAGTAGTACCAGGATAATTGCTGGAACCAGACTCCGATAGTTTCCAAACCAAAGATTTTATGAGAAAGTTGGGACAACATGGTATAACGTCTAGATAAAGCATCGGCAATCACATCGTCTTTCCCTTTCCAATGTTTAATGATGTAAGGAAATGATTCTATGAACTCAATCCATTTAGCATGACGTTTGATCAGATTAGCTTGTCCTTTGAGATACTTCAAAGACTCATGATATAAATGTACGACAAATTCTTTAGACCATAGGTAATGTTGCCAAGTTTGCAAGACACCTTTCATGTAGCATAATTCATAAAGTTCTTTGTCATATGTAGAATAATTCAACGAAGGTCCATGCAATTTTTCACTAAAGAAGGCAACAAGTTTACCTCCTTGAATTAGCACTCCTCCAATGCCAATGCCGCTCGTGTCACATTCAAGCTCGAAGGTCTTCTCAAAATCAGGAAGTTGCAGCAATGGTGCTTGTGTGAGCTTCGACTTGAGAACATCAAAAGCTTGTTGTTATGCTGGTCCCCATCGAAACAGAACTCCATGCTTTGTCAACTCGTGGAGAGGTGCCGCAATGGTGCTGAAATCCCGCACGAAATGTCGGTAGAAACCCGCGAGACGGAGAAAACTCAGAACTTGTGTGACCGTAGTCAGAAGTGGCCAGCCCGTGATGGCAACAATGTTTTCCTCGTCCACCTCAATGCCCTGCGAAGTAACAACATAACCAAGAAAAGACACACGATCGGTGCAAAAGGTGCACTTCTCAAGGTTACCAAATAAACGTGCATTGCGCAAGACATTAAAAACAGCACGCAAATATTCAAGATGCTCATCATATGACTTGCTGTAAATAAGGATATCATCAAAGTAAACCACCACAAATTTTCCAATCAAAGCACGTAAAACATCGTTCATCAACCTCATGAATGTGGTGGGTGCATTGGTTAAATCAAATGGCATGACTAACCATTCATAAAGTCCAAATTTAGTTTTAAAGGCAGTTTTCCATTCATGACCTAAAGCCATACGAATCTGATGATACCCACTACGCAAATCAATCTTGGAGAAAATAACAGAACCACTCAACTCATCAAGCATGTCATCCAATCTAGGAATAGGATAGAGATAACGAATAGTAATTTTATTGATGGCTCTACAATCAACACACATGCGCCAAGTGCCATCTTTCTTAGGACCAAAACAACAGGAATAGAACAAGGATTAAGGCTCTCAGGAATGTACCCATGGTCCAGAAGATCTTGGACTTGTCGCTGAACTTCCTTAGTCTCGTCGGGGTTGGTCCTGTAGGCGGCACGATTTGGCACGCTCGTCCCTGGAATCAAATCAATCTTTTGCTATGCCTCGCACAGGTGGTAATCCAGGGGGTATCTCTGATGGAAAAACATCCATATATTCTTGCAAAAAGGTTAGCAACAATAGGTGGCAAAGCAATGGATGTATCCTCAATGGAATATAAGGCATGTTTGCACACTAAAGCATAGCAAGTTCCATTAGAGGCATATAAATCTTTAAGATCAGATTTAGTTGCAAGCAAAATGGGATTTTTCAACTTAATAGGTTGCTGAATTTCAGAATTGAAAACACCCTTTTACTTAGCATTATTCTTCTTCTCCTGCTCAAATTGCACAATTTCCGTGGGACTCATAGGAAGCAACACATTTTTCTTGCCCTTATGCATGAGAGTATACTTATTAGATCGACCATGGTGAATAGCATCAGTATCAAACTCCCAAAGACTTCCCAACAAAAGAGAGCAAGCATCCATAGGTACCACATCTATATCAACAAAATCATGGTAAGAACCAATGGAAAAATGTATCCTTGCTGTTTGTGTTACCTTTACCTTACCAATGTTTTTAAACCATTGAATGTGATAAGGGTGGGGATGCTCCCGTGTGGTCAAGCCATGCTTCTTGACCACCTCAACATTTACCAAATTGTTGCAGCTACCACCATCAATGATGGTATGTACACGGCAGTCCTTGATGACAAGAAACATGTTGAAAAGGTTGTGATGTTGGCGATTGTCGTCCTCTCGAACCGTGGCACTCAAAGCTCGCAGCACAATCAAAGTCCTATAGTTGTTGGTCGTACATGTACCAATAACCTCCTCAGCACCATCATCAAAACCTGAAATGTTAGTTGTAGTAATATTTTCATCTTCAATATCAGAAGCACTAACATACCCACCATCAGCAGTGGCAATGATCGCCTGTTTGCTGGGGCAATCTCGTTGCATATGGCCAAGTCCTTGGCAGCGGTGGCACTTGATGTCGGAGGTGCGAATTGTCAAAGTGTTGGGTGCAGCCACCTTTGCTGCAACACCTGGAGGCGTTTGAGACTTGCTGTTATCTTGTCCCCGTGATGTAGAAGGTGAGGTGCTGCTGCGTACAACACCGATGGAGGGTGGTGTAGAAGCACGTACGCTCGAGGAGGGCGCTGCTTTGGATGGCATCGGAAGCTATCGTGGTGTGAAGGTGTTGTTCCGCCGCTTCTTGTTGGCGACCGTGCACTTCTTGTTCTGCTAACATAGCAAGTTTAAATAAACATTGAATAGAATGATATTTCTAGTAGTCAACTATGTCCTGGATCTCACGCCACAAGCCCCCATAAAACCTTACAATTTGGTCCTCCTGATCCTCAACTACTTCACAACGAAGAATACCTTTTTGCAACTCTTGGTAGCACTCTTGGACAGCCATGTCACCCTGATCAAAGCGTTGCAATTTCTTAAGATGATCACATCTATATGAAGGAGGAACAAACCTAGCCCCCATCTCTTATTTTACTACAATCCATGTCTGTGGTGCATTAAGTGTATTGGAAAGTTCATTCCACCAAATTATAGCAAAATCTTTAAACTCACTAGTGGCTTGTCTAACTCTATGTCGCTCAGGAACAAGATGAGAGCTAAATTTTTGTTCTACCGTCATATCCCAATCCAAGTAAGTCTCAGCATCATAAGATCCATAAAATAGTGGAATAGAAAACTTAATCTTAGCATAAGGATCATTATCTTGTTCAGGAGCATAAGTACGAGGTCTACCTCCCATACCTTGATGATTT
The DNA here is from genome assembly GCA_036927565.1 of Tuctoria greenei. Lineage (NCBI taxonomy): Eukaryota > Viridiplantae > Streptophyta > Magnoliopsida > Poales > Poaceae > Tuctoria > Tuctoria greenei. Next base: position 42,406,169 of record JAYESD010000006.1, on the reverse strand, counting down.
CGTCGAGGGCGACGGCGCTGCTGTGCATCAACCTCGTCGTTATTGAAGTCATCCTCTGTGTCGTAGTGAGCATGTTTATCAAGGATGATAGAGTGTGTAGCTTACCGTGGAAGACGAGTCTTTATCTCGTCCAATCGTGTGGTCAGACCAGCAACACTTGTATGGAGCCTCTGAAAGGTGGCTGTTGTAGTGGTCTGGTAATTTTTGAAAGCTTCGGTCATTGCCCACATCATGTCCCTTAGTTCCATATGGGACACACACTCATCATCATCCGGAGGTGTAGAACCAGAGATATTATCCATAGGCTTCTTTTCTATAATTGTTAGTACAAAACAGAAACAAATACAAAAAAATCATGAAGAACCCTATTACTACGCTCTCTGAATAGGAAGGGGAAAATTGATCAGTAAGATGCGTCTGACCCCACTTATAAGTTTCTTACCAGCACTGCAGGTGGTCATTGATGACCGGTGTGAAAGAAAGCAAAGAGTGGGTGTGATTGCAGAGGTTACCTTTTCTGCTCGAGAGAAGGTGTAGCTTGGGAAGGCTCAAATGTAGTATATGTATGTGGCGCACAAGTTAGTAACAGATAGCAATGCTGAATAAATGTCCAAAGAATTTCATCTAGTTGCTAGCCTAAAAATGTATTAGAATAGTTGTGGCAAGAAGCAAGGAACAAGGATGAATGATGACGAACAACAAGAACAATATCAGCAAGTATCCAACATTCACAAAGAAAACAGCACAAGTAGAAAACCCCTTGAGCCTCCTTTTTTTGTCTTTTAGCACTAGCAGAAATCAAAATATTTTTTCTCTTTATTTTTTCATATTTTTTCTCATCCAGGGGTACAAGAATAGTAACAGCACTAAGTATTAGCTCAAACCGATGAAGTATGTGATCGGTACAAATGCAGGAGCGCTTGGAAAAACTGGTGCTGGAACTTCGGAGTTCGAAACAAGGCCTTCTTAAATTTTTTAATTTTTTTGAAAACACCGTGACCGGCATAGCTGATGTATCGTATGCGGATTTTTTAGAGACCTTTCTGGGAAAAAATGCGCCTCAATCGGAGTTTTGAGCGAAAAGTTATGCATGTTTTAACGAGGATACCCCGAATCAGGTTTTGGTGGTGGTGGAAAATGCAACAGAAACGAACCGGTAGATGGAATTTTTTTTTGTAGATTGGTTTTTTGCAGATGGCAGCGGATGGAAGAAACAAAACTGAACCAAAACAAATCTAAACCAGCAACCGTACTCAACCTAGGACACAAACTCAGAACTACGGACTCCGAAACTAAATTGTGCAAAAGGCTAAGCGAGGGTTGTAGGTCAGGGAAAGTAAATTTTTTTGTGGCCTTTTGTGGACGATAGGACTGAAAAAAAAATGAATCTAAACGGCACACAAGTATACCTCACGGTGAACCTGGAAATCTGATACCAATTGATAGGAGGAGGAGTCCTGATCCAAGAGGTATGGTAAACTTGATTGGGTGGAGATCTCGACGTTGATGATCCAAGGCTCCGAACGAATGAAACCCCGCAATGACTACACCACTGCTCCAATTGTTATCACCCGTGTCACACGAATGACCTCGCCACGAAGGCTTATCCCAAGCACAATCAAGAACACAAGCAAGAACAGGGAATTTGCAATCAAAACTGAATTGATCACGAAGTGGGGTCTCACAACCAATAAACGGTGACACTGTTTAATGAAAGATTGTATCTAAGCTAAACCAAACCCTAATGTGGCCATGTATGCTGTATAAATAGGAGTTAGAGGCGTGTAAGACCCCTGGACGCAACCCTAATGGGCTTCCACACGATACACGGGCCAGTGGCCCAAAGAACGGTGGCGCAGCACCAGACAGATTCTGGATGTCCACTTGTTTTGCTGATTTCCGTCAACTCAGAAGGTGTTTCAATGTGGGGCCGGTTCCATTGGAAGCTTTATGAAATCACAGTTCCAACCATGTATAGAACATCCAAATCCGACTCCGTATGTGTCCGGTACATCAATTTTGGTAAAGCAGCTCCTGGACCCCGAGGTGGAGTGAAAGTCGAGTTGGGCTTGGACTCCTCCTTGGGGTGGACGTCCTATCTCCTCCTACACGAATCCTTGGACTCCTCCAAGCCCTTTCTGGTGCTCTCCATTGTTCCTAATCAATAAAACATGCATGAAAACAAGTGTAAGTTCTAAAAAACAATTGACAAGGTTAGAAAGTACCTTGAGATCCAATTGTCGTGCACGTGCTCTAGTGATTGGTCCTTGTATTGTATGCAAAGAAGATAAGTCCTCATCAAATTCACCACATTTTGGGCATCGATCTAGCAGAGAATAGTCCTTCCACAATAACACACAGTCATTGGCACGTGCATAGATCTTTTGGTAGTCCAGCCCGAGGTCACGAACAACCTTCTCAACTTTATCAAGTGTATTAGGAATATAGTGGCCCTCTAGAAGCACATATGAGAATAGTTCAAGGATCAACTCACACGCTTTTTTGCTCAAACTAGTTAAACACTTTATGAGGTAAAGTCTAACAATTAAAGATAATTGGGTCACCTTTTCACAACCTGGATACAACTCCTTTTTGGCATCATTTAATAAGTCATAGAATGCCTTTGCACGTCTAGTTGGCTCCTGCTGGTTTATAGCATTTTCTGGATCATCAACAACTGCTGAAGTACTATAATGATCAGTGCCTCTAAGTAGACTAGACAACATATTTTCCATAGCAGCATCATCAGAAATTATCTCCTCATTATTTGCTAATTGCTTAGCAATATTTTTCTCAACTCATTTTTCTCCACGGTGTACCCCACAAGTATAATCCAATGACATCCCATTACGAAGCATGTGAAGATGAACTTCGTTGCGTGTCCCGTGGCAAATATTATGACATCATGTGCAAGGACAAGGCATAGCTCCTCCTTCATGAATGCCCTGGAATGCAAAATTTAAAAATGAGTTCTTTCCATCCCACCACTCCTTCATACACCTGTCTTTTCCCATCCATGTCTTATCTTGTGACATCGCTTCCTAAAATTCAATCAGCCTATCCGTAAGAGAATAGATCTACAATAACATTATGTGAGAAATTGTACCTAGCGTTGTTGCTCCTCCACGTGCGGCGGTTGGCAGATGCTCCTCCAAGCGCGGTGGCCGGCGGATGCTCTTCCAAGAGTGTGGCAGCCGGCGGATGCTCCTGCAAGAGCGTGGCAACCGGCGAATGCTCCTCCAAGAGCGTGGCGGCCGACGGATGCTCCTCCAAGAGCGTGGCGGTCAGCGGAGGCTCCTCCTAGCTCGTTTTGTATAGTCAGGAGAGGGGCCGTTGTAGATCAAAGGGTATCGTAATAAAAATTTCTTTTCATTTCTTATTTCCCTGCTTTATTCGGCGTGAAAAAAATTGACTGCCGTGGGCTGGCAGTCAGGACAAAGTGTACCTAAAGCTATCAAAGTAGGCCCAGCACTGCGTTGGGCCGCTTGTTATTCATGGGCTGAAACTATGCTGAATCACATTGTATTCGTGGGCCGAAACTGCGCTGGGACGCTTGGTGTTCGTCCCTATGACGCGTGAGCCCATCTACGGGCGCATGTTTTGCTCTAACAATTTGTTATCTAAATAATTTAATGTCGCAATGGGGGCGGTATCCCGATCAAAATAAATCATACGCATAAAATCTCTTGAATCGCAGCAACAAAGTGATAGAAACAAGGATTAAATACTAGATATAAACATTGATGAAACCTAACAGTAGTGTTCAACGTACCATTCTAGGCAACAAATTAATTAATTTGATAGAACTAGCTATTACATAATCCCCAATAAACACAAAATAAACTAATCGACACATCTAGTCCGCAACACTTCCCTTCAAGTAGTGGTAATAACTTCCGGCAGTGTATCGGAGTAGTGGTAATGATGACACCACGTATAGGGGCATAAGGTCAGTGGTACGTAGGAGTACTACCTATCTTTTTCTAACATTTTTCTCGTCCTTTCTTTTCTTTTTTGGAGTTCATCGTCTCCACTTTTCATTCTAGTCTTCGCTACCTGTTGTGTTTTCCAGTTACTACGTACTAGTACTGTATACTACTTTACAGACCGCTTTGCAGGCTCTGCTATGGGCGATCTCCTGGCACCTCCAGCAGCTAAAGTACCGTACATGCCAATTTAGAGGCCACTGGCGGTGTGGAGGGTCATTCATTAACAAAAATACAGATAGAATAGATAGTTCACTAAACAACAGATAGAAAAAAAATAACAGATGGAATAGACAAACAACATTGAGTTCATTAACATGAAATATTGCTACAAAACAATACATTAAATCGTAGCAATGCATTAAATCATTGCAATACCATACTATTTGCCACGGTTGTAAAATTGTTGCAATAACATACTATTGCTAGAATGTGAAATCATTGCAATATCCTGCTATTCGTTGCAATACGTTAAATCATTGCAATATGTTAAATCGTTGCAATACCATACTTTTTGCCACGAATGAGAAATTGTTGCAATAACATAGTATTGCCATGAATGTGAAATTGTTGCAATACCATGCAATTTGTTGCAATATGTTAAATCGTTGCAATACGTTAAATCATTGCAATACCATACTATTTGCCACCGATGTGAAATCATTACAATACCGTACTATTTGTCAGAAATGTGAAATCGTTGTAATATCGTACTATTCGTTGCAATAAGTTAAATCTTTGCAATACGTGAAATCGTTACAATAATACACTATTTGCCATCGATGTGAAATCATTGCAATACCATACGATTTGTCACAGATGTCAATTCATTGCAATAACCTATCGCCATGGGACTTATGCCAATGATTCGTAAAAACTATCATTATGTTCTTTTTTGTTGCAATAGTGACCTATTGCGACAAATTTTTTCGTTGCGATAAACCGGAATCCTTGTAGTGTGTGAGACCTATGTGTGCTGAATACATTGGCTATGACGATAAAAGATTTAAATTTTGCCTAAACAGCCGTCTCATCAAGGTCCGAGTCTAGGTCTATGTTCCTGCAAGGTCCGATGATAGATCCGACTTGTTTTGGGTAGCTCCAACAAGGTCCAACGTAAGGTCTGACTTGCTTTGGCTAGGTCCAACTTCTTTGTGTAGGTCCGACTTATTTTGGTTAGATCTGACTAGCTTGATCAGCTCCGGTGCTAGGTCCGACTAGCTTTGGTAAGCTCTGGCGCTAGGTCCGACTAGCTTTGGTAAGATCCGGCGCTAGGTTATGCTAGCTTTGGTAAGCTTCGTCTCAAGGTCCGGTCAGCTTTGGCAAGGTCCGGTGCTAGATTGCAATGATTCTGCTTTTAACTTGTAATGTTTTGAACTTGCTTTTTGGATTATGGAAAGCTTGATTAGTATTCTTTTACTAAGTTTTTCGTGTGTGTTGGTGGTTATGGCTGATATTATTTTGCTATGGTTTGCAACATGCTTGTGTGAGGTGCTCAAGAAAGGTGTTGTGGTTTTCGGAACTAACGAAAGTCAAGTCAAGGACTTGTGCTCGGAAGTATCGGTTGTTTATTCATGTGCAGGTGTTGCTTGACTTCAAGATATGGCTGGTGACGGGATCCATTGAACTAGTCTTAGGTATAAGATGAGGTTCAACAACCAAGTTCGAGAGGAATTGTGATTGAGTTGATCGGGAGGTTGCGTAACATGTTTGAATCAAGAAAAATGCATATGAAGGTATTGTGGACTTCATTGGAAGATGTTTGCACGTGTGCAAGGAGTGCATGGACATAGAAAAATGGTTCCAAGGCATGATGAAGAGATGTGGACATAAAGAATTGATCGGAAAGGTCCAACCGACTAGGTTATGGACTTAGGTTGCGGCTGAGTCGGGTTTGACTCAAATATGGAAAGATTTGATTTAGTTTTGTTAGGATTTCATGGTGAGCACGAAGTTGAGTTGTTTTAATAATGTGGTATACGTTCGTAAGGTGTTTGGAAGTCTTAAGATTGCTTCTTCTGCGTATGGAAGAGTTCTTGAGCAGTTATGGAAAGTTTCGGTTGAAACTGAGTAGGATACGAGTCCTAGGTTGGTTTGGGTTGACCTCATGGCTGGTTATATAAGCAAGGGAGGCCAGAGATCATGGTGCACAGATTTTGATTGTTCCTCCTGTATTCTATTGAATAAAGATCGTAGTTTAAAGGAACTTTTGTGCCTTGTTTGCTCGGTTATGGACTCAGGCTGCAGCTGAGTCGGGTTTGACTCAAATATGGAAAGATTTGAGTTAGTTATGTTAGGATTTCATGGTGAGCACGATGTTGAGTTGTTTTAATAATGTGGGATATGTTCGTAAGGTGTTTGGAAGTCTTAAGATTGCTTCTATCTGCGTATGGAAGAGTCTTGAGCAGTTATGGAAAGTTTTGGTTGAAACTTGAAAGTGCATCTAAGACTCCCTTGTGGGTTTTGGATGATTTATGACAAGCAATTGGGATCCTAACCTTTTTGTTGAGATGAATGTAGACCAATAATGAAAAATGAGCAAAATACCAAAAAGAAGGGATAATGAGGAGCAAAGTGAACTTGAGCTCAAGGAAAAGAAATAGTAGATTATTGTGTATGGAGTGTGTTAAGGAAACACACCCAAGATCTCAATCATATTTAAGCACACACACATATTGCACAAAGTTACACAGGACCGGACTAGTCCGATATCAACCGGACTAGTCCGATACCCTTTCTACACCAGATCGGACAAGTCCGATATCTGTCGGACTAGTCCAATATCTTTCTGACTTGAGTCGGACTAGTCCGCCCCAGGGCGGACTAGTCCTCAACACACTTCACAAGTCACACAAAATCGGACAAGTCCGTTGTTAACCGGACTAGTCCGATATTCCTTCTGATCCACTTTGGACAAGTCCGATGTTTACACGGACTAGTTCGAAATACCCACTGATCTAAATCGGACAAGTCCTCCAAGTGCAGACTTATCATCCAACACACTTAGGGTTTCACATGGGCGGACAAGTCCGGTGGCTATCGGACTAGTCCAAAGATTTCCAGTAGTGAAATCGGACAAGTCCGTTTTCGACCGGACTAGTCCGATATTTCGGGACACTTAGGGTTTGCTACACACAGCACACTGGACTAGTCCGGTGACCACCACGGACTAGTCCGATCTTTCTGAACCCTAACGGTCACGTTTAGAAACCCCATATAAATAGAGGTTCACGGCCCACTTTTATAATAACTCGAACCTGATGAGATCATGCATATTATTATTGCACCTACAAACATGACACAATGTTTATTTGTTTGGTATCCTGGCTCAAGTGAATGTGCACTCTTATTTGATGGACAAGATCAAGATGGTGCATTATGCCGTCCACCACCTTGGCCCCCTCCTTTCATGCTTACAAGAAGATTTGATGGCGTTGCACGTATGGACCCACACATGATAGAAGATGAACTTGAGTCGAGGACGACTCCAATTCAAGAAGGCGAGGATGATGAGGACATCACTTCTATGGATACAAACAACACTCCATTGAACATACAAGATGCAATCAATAGAGTTCATACACAACAATTAATTTCAGAGGTGAACTCGTTCTTATATATTTCCTTATATGTTTTTGAGCATAGATTGCTACTTAATGATTTATTTGTGATTAGGATCCATGGAGAGGTTCAAGGAGTACTTGGAGGGAGTATTAGGGACGTGGAAGAACATGTAATTCGTTCAAAGAAGATGGAAACCGAACCAAACTCCAAATCGTAACCAACTCGGAGTCCAGGAGCAGTACGCACTAAAACGGACGCCCAGGACGCATACGAACTCCGTATTGGATGTTCTACATATGCCCAGAAAGGGTAGAGGATAACCTTTCCAATGGCGCCGGTCCCATGTCAAAATACCTTCGGAGTCAACGGGAATCGTCGAAACAAAATCAAGTACATAATCTGTCAGGGTGCTGCGCCACCGTATTGGGCCATTGGGCCTTGTATCAAGTCTAAGTCCATTATTTTCGTGTCTTAGGGTTAGGTCACGACCCTAAAACCCCCTTGGACTTCCTCCCACCTATATATACTCAATGGTAGCCGCCATGAACAATTGGGTTTTACTTAGATCAATAATATCGCCGTTCTTCGGTTTGTGAGACCCCAACTTCGCGATTTCAGATCCTGTCTTCTACGTTCTTGCTTGTGTTCTCGGTTGCACTTGCAGGGATTAGCCTTCTTGGCGAGGTAAATCGTGTGCAGCACGGTTGATAACCAATGGAGCGGTGGTGTAGTGATTGCAGGGGCTGTTCGTGTTCTACTCGAGAGCCTCGGATCATCAACGTCGAGATCTCCATCAATCGACTTATCCATTACCTTTCGGAAGATCGGGACTCATCATGTTTTGTTATAACAAAAGATACTCAATGGTAGCCGCCATGAACAATTGGGTTTTGATTAGATCAATAATATTGCCGTTCTTCGGTTTGTGAGACCCCAACTTCGCGATTTCAGATCCTGTCTTCTACGTTCTTGCTTGTGTTCTCGGTTGCACTTGCAGGGATTAGCCTTCTTGGCGAGGTAAATCGTGTGCAGCACGGTTGATAACCAACGGAGCGGTGGTGTAGTGATTGCAGGGCCTGTTCGTGTTCTACTCGAGAGCCTCAGATCATCAACGTCGAGATCTCCATCAATCGACTTATCCATTACCTTTCGGAAGATCGGGACTCATCATGTTTTGTTATAACAAAAGATGATGAGTCCCGATCTTCCGAAAGGTAATGGATAAGTCGATTGATGGAGATCTCGACGTTGATGATCCGAGGCTCTCGAGTAGAACACGAACAGCCCCTGCAATCACTACACCACCGCTCCGTTGGTTATAAACCGTGCTGCACACGATTGACCTCGCCAAGAAGGCTAATCCCTGCAAGTGCAACCGAGAACACAAGCAAGAACGTAGAAGACAGGATCTGAAATTGCGAAGTTGGGGTCTCACAAACCGAAGAACGGCGATATTATTGATCTAAGCAAAACCCAATTGTTCATGGCGGCTACCATGGAGTATATATAGGTGGGAGGACGTCCAAGGGGGTTTTAGGGTCGTGACCTAACCCTAAGACACGAAAATAATGGACTTAGACTTGATACAAGGCCCAATGGCCCAATACGGTGGCGCAGCACCCTGACAGATTCTGTACTTGATTTTGTTTCGACGATTCCCGTCGACTCCGAAGGTATTTTGACATGGGACCGGCGCCATTGGAAAGTTTATCCTCTCCCCTTTCCGTGCATATGTATAACGTCCAATACGGAGTTCGTATGCATCCTGGGCGTCTGTTTTAGTGCGTACTGCTCCTGGACTCCGAGTTGGATACGATTTGGAGTTTGGTTCGGTTTCCATCTTCTTTGAACGAATTCTCTGTTCTTCCCGTCCCTAATACTCCCTCCAAGTACTCCTTGAACCTCTCCATGGATCCTAATCACAAATAAATCATTAAGTAGCAATCTATGCTCAAAAACATATAAGGAAATATATAAGAACGAGTTCACCTCTAAAATTAATTGTTGTGTATGAACTCTATTGATTGCATCTTGTATGTTCAATGGAGTGTTGATTGTATCCATAGAAGTGATGTCCTCATCATCCTCCCCTTCTTGAATTGGGGTCGTCCTCGACTGAAGTTCATCTTCTATCATGTGTGGGTCCATACGTGCAACGCCATCAAATCTTCTTGTAAGCATGAAAGGAGGAGGCCAAGGTGGTGGACGGCATAGTGCACCATCTTGATCTTGTCCATCAAATAAGAGTGCACATTCACTTGAGCCAGGATACCAAACAAATAAACATTGTGTCATGTTTGTAGGTGCAATAATAATATGCATGATCTCATCATTCTCCCCTTCTTTATGACAAGCCGTCCTCGGCTTGCTCGTATGTCCAGCAAAAAGTCTTGCTTTGGGGGTAGAGTTTAGGCCCGAGTGAGCACTGTCCATATTGCACAACCGCAGTGAAAAATGTTTTTGTTGTCCCTGCTGCAAGGAAAAATACTAGAAAAACTTGACAAGATATTATTAGCGTTAGTACATTCATTTACTTGACCATGTTGTTGCAGCACAAAACAGAGCTTCCTCATTTGAACATATGTAAACTTTATGCACCATAAACATACCACTATGTTCATATTTGCCTATAGCATAAAAAATATTTCTACTTAACAAAGGCAATTGAGACTGAGAAAATATTATCTTCTCTACGATATCTAGATCACAAAGAGTGTCAAATTCAATATAGCCCAAAGTATTTAGAGAAGATAACAATTTCAGCTCAATTCTTTCACATGTAGTTGGGATCAAATGCTTAATTTCAACACAAGTGAGTAATAAAGTATAAAATTCATTTGGTTGTTCTAGCATAGGTACAATATAATTATCAGCACACAACTCATTTTTGTTGTAAGAATCAGTAGGAAAATCAACTAATGGTAAATGTGTATTATGAAAAGGTTCATCTTGTTGCTGCTCATCGATAGTATGATTGGTAACAAAATTCAGAACATCCAAAAACTTCTCACCTTTAACAAGTGTGTTGTGATATTCGTTACCTTTATTCTCATTTTCAGCAGTAATTGTGGGTGAAATATGAATTGATAGATCTGAATTTTCACAGGAGTTGTTGAACACCTCATTCGCTTTTGGATTTTCTACAATTATTGGTTCTTGTTCCTGCAAAAGGTTAGGCATAGGAGGAGGTACAACAAGAAAATTCTTCTCAAGCTCATGTATTTCATCTTTGCAATTGGATACACTAGTAAATGTTTCTCGCATAAGAATTTTCATATCTTTCCATGTTCGAGGTTTCTCTAAATCATTTAAATTGTTCCACCAAGTTAATGCACAACCTACTAATGCACTTGCAATATTTCTAATCTTCCTCCTCTCACACATATGACATTTTCCAAAAATTTTATCCAACTCTATTTCCCAAGCAATATATTCATCATAACCAAGACCATCAAAAGAAGGAAAAGATGGGAGAATGTAATTACTTATTGTTGAAAGAGTTGTAAAGGTGGTCTGAACGTCATGTGAATCCTTGGTTGATGTTTGATTTTTAGTGAGCGACTCCATCACCGTCTTCATCATGTCCATCATCTCATCATATAATGCATGATTCTTGCTTTTACCTGACATTGTTAGTAGCAAACAGAAGACAACAAAAAAAATATGTTATCCCTATCAACTACAAAGGATAATGGCAAAGTCGAAGTGGAATCACACACTCTCAAGCGTCTTACCACGCTCTTACAAGTGTTCTTACCGACACTGCAGGTGGCAAACGGTGGTCGGTATGAAGAAACCAATGAAGCGTGGGATGATTGCAAAGGTGTATCGATTCTGCTTAAGAGTAAGGTGTAGCTTGGATGGCACTTTCTATGTAGCAAGGATTAGCAACAATGAAATCAGATAGTAAAGTTGAATAAGTGTCCAAAGTATGTGTCAAAGTTGCTGGCCTAAATGTGTTCCTAGTAGTTCAAGCTAGCAAGACATGAGACAAAACTAGATGACACAAAGAATGCAAGCACTTCTGTTTTTTTGTTGTTTTTTTTCTTTTTTTTGTGCGGATTTTGTTTCTTGTTTTGCACTTGCCTTTTTCTTTTTTCTTCCTTTTTTTCAGAAGGTGCTGCAAGAGAAGAACACAATGAAAATCAATCTAAGATATCTCGTGTGTCTGTCGCAGATTTTCTGCTCAATCTTCTAAGGACAAATAGGCACACTTATAGGCTCTAAATTGGAAAACTTAGAACAGCAAGATTGTAGATATATCTCTCCTCTTTAATTTAAATATATGGAAGACCTATTTTGGAAAAGAACAATAGGAGATATTGCCCTCGAAATACAGACTGTTCAGAATTTTTAGGTCAATAACAGATTCAGATCCAATGCAATTTAGACAACGATAACTACATTTTCTGGGAAAATGATGAATACGAACGTTATAGAGCACTTCTTAAGCTTTCCAGAAAGTACAAGAACACGAAAATCCGAATTGGTATGAGCTAGATATGATGAAAATAGTGAACTGGACAGAGATGAATCTAATCTGGACGTGATGACGTGATTCAAAAGGATGAATCAACACAATGCAAAACTCAAACTAAGACTAAAAACACTTCTAAACCAGCAATATGACTCAACCACGGACACAAACTCAACAAAACCAAACTGAATAACAAAGTTGCTAAGGCTCAATGTGGTTTGGACAAAGTAATGAACAGATCTACAAAACTGCAAGTTTTTTTGTGGTTTTTTAGTGGACTCTAGGTATGAAAAACAAAACCAATGTAATGGATAGATGAATTACCTAACGGGCAACCTGGAAATCTGATACCAATTGATAACAAAAGATGATGAGTCCCGATCTTCCGAAAGGTAATGGATAAGTCGATTGATGGAGATCTTGACGTTGATGATCCGAGGCTCTCGAGTAGAACACGAACAGCCCCTGCAATCACTACACCACCGCTCCGTTGGTTATCGACCGTGCTTCACACGATTGACCTCGCCAAGAAGGCTAATCCCTGCAAGTGCAACCAAGAACACAAGCAAGAACGTAGAAGACAGGATCTGAAATCGCGAATTTGGGGTCTCACAAACCGAAGAACGGCGATATTATTGATCTAAGCAAAACCCAATTGTTCATGGCGGCTACCATGGAGTATATATAGGTGGGAGGACGTCCAAGGGGGTTTTAGGGTCGTGACCTAACCCTAAGACACGAAAATAATGGACTTAGACTTGATACAAGGCCCAATGGCCCAATACGGTGGCGCAGCACCCTGACAGATTATGTACTTGATTTTGTTTCGATGATTCCCGTCGACTCCGAAGGTATTTTGACATGGGACCGGCGCCATTGGAAATGTTATCCTCTCCCCTTTCCGTGCATATGTAGAACGTCCAATACGGAGTTCGTATGCGTCCTGGGCGTCCGTTTTAGTGCGTACTGTTCCTGGACTCCGAGTTGGTTACGATTTGGAGTTTGGTTCGGTTTCCATCTTCTTTGAATGAATTCTCTGTTCTTCCACGTCCCTAATACTCCCTCCAAGTACTCCTTGAACCTCTCCATGGATCCTAATCACAAATAAATCATTAAGTAGCAATCTATGCTCAAAAACATATAAGGAAATACATAAGAACGAGTTCACCTCTGAAATTAATTGTTGCGTATGAACTCTATTGATTGCATCTTGTGTGTTCAATGGAGTGTTGTTTGTATCCATAGAAGTGATGTCCTCATCAGAACCCTAGAGACTCAGAAACCACTTCTCTCCACAAAATTAAGTGCAAGATCGATCAATCCATTAAGGATTACTTCTAGATCATTGGAGAGACACTTGGCACACATCATTGAGCTCTTGGTTTGAATCTCTAACACACTCCTATGTTTCAATTGTAATTTCTGAGTGTGTTTTTGGTGGCATTGTGATTTGTAATCTAAGGGAGCTCTCAACGTGTGAGAACGCTCCTTGAATTTGGTTATTCACCCCTTTGTGATTAGTGGAAGAGGGTTGGCCTTCGTGGCGATCCGACGAGGGTAGGGTTGGAGAAGACCCGGTCCTTTTGTGGACTCCTCAACGTGGACGTAGGTTGCCTTCGTGGTAGCCGAACCACGGGATAAATCGTATGTCTTGTCCTTTTTGTGTTCATCACTCAAATTGATCAACTTACTCTAGGGTTTGATACACATTGTTCAATTTACAATAAATTGTAGAACACAAGCCTTAATTGTGATACAATCCAATATACAACTGTTAAACTGTTGTTTGATTCTATATTTCTGCTGCACACATTGAAGAATCAACCTAATCGATTAATCTTGATCAACTTAGTCCGTGAACAACGGACTAGTCTGCACTGTACCGGACTAGTCCGATTTCTCTAGTATTGAACTTGTTGTTGAGTGTTGCAGGATCTGACAAAAATTCAAAAGGCCTATTCACCCCCCTCCCCTCTAGGCCTACATTCAATTGGTATAAGAGCTTGGTTCCTCAAGAAAGAGTTTAACCACTCGAAGAGATCATGTCGGACATGAAGGACGTCCACAAAATCAACAACCAAGAGGAAGTCAACAACGACAAGACCCAAAAACTGGAGAAGTACCTCGAAGCCATTCAAGACTTCGAGGACGACGATGAGGAGACGCTGGAGCTAAAGGCGCTCCTCAGAAAGAAGGCACTTTCAAAAGGGAAGGGGAAAGTTGAAGAGAAGAAGAAGGGGAGTATTCACACCGACTACTCCCGATATCCTTTTAATTATGATCGTCTAAATTCCAATAACAATCACTACTTATCTATCCCACTTGGAAAAGCCCCACACTTCGATGGGAGTGATTACTCCATGTGGAGGCAGAATATGAAGATGCATTTGATTTCCCTCAACCCAAGTTTATGGCATGTTGTATGTACAAGGATAGATATTCTGGATGACGACGAAGAGCTCACCCCAAGTCAAGAGCAGGCCATCCATAGAAACGCTCAAGCCGCAACCGTAATCACCTCCTCTCTCAGTCGAGACGAGTTCACCAAGGTGGATGGACTCGAAATTGCTAAGGAGATATGGGATACACTACAAACAGCACATGAAGGTGACCGGCATGTCCGTGAGGCAAAAATTGAAATTATCGAAGGCGAATTAGGAAGATTCGCAATTGAGGAATTCGAGTCACCCCAGGATATGTACAATCGATTGAAGACACTTGTCAACAAGGTTCGATCATATGGGAGCAAGAAGTGGAATGACCACGAGGTGGTAAAGCTCATCCTTAGAGCTTTTATGCCTCGCAATGTCACGCTATGCTCAATGATCAGAGAAAGCCCCGGTTACAAAAGGATGACTCCGGATGAATTGCTTGGTAAAATTATCAACTTTGAAATTATGGAGAAACAAGCCAAGCACGTCAAAGAAATTGCCGACCTCACCTCGGCGAAGAAGAAAGGAGTTGCCCTAAAATCTACTCTCAAGCCTCTATCCAAAGAAGCAAGAGAAGCACAACTAGAGGAGGACAGTGATGACGAGAGTAGTGAGCTAGATGAAGAGGATATGATTTTGTTCATTAAAAAGTTCAAGAGAATAATGAAGAAGAGACAAGGAACAAAATCAAGTGAAGGAAAGTACAAGGAAAGGACGAAGCCAAAGATGAGGCGGTGTGCTATAATTTTGGTGAGTATAACCACTTTATAGTCGATTGCCCGTATGAGGACAACAAGAAGAAAACTAAAGAAACCAAGCCACAACCTAAGAAATTCTTCAAGAAGAAGAAACAAGCCGAACAAGCACACATTGGGAAGGAGTGGGACTCAAACGATGAGTACTCATCATCCGATGAAGAAGAGATGGCTAGCATAGCCATAGAAAGCACATCCACACTTGGTGCAAAGAAGGGAAATGGCACTTGTCTCATGGCAAAGGAAGATAAACGCAAGGTAAACATCAAAACCCCTTCCATGCATTCCTACTCTAGTGATGATGAACTAGATAGTGATGATGAGGATATGGTAAATGGACTAGATAGGAAAACTGCTACTAAAATGAAATTTTTACTTGACCAACTTGTTGAGAAGGAGAGGTTAATTGATCGTCAAGAGGACATGATTATCTCCCAAAAGGAGAAGTATGTCAAACTTGACAAACTCCTAGAGCTTGAAAAGGAGAAAAACAGTTCACTAGAGCTTGAGCTAGCTTCAAGCAAGAAAACTTGCTTGGAGTTAACCGACTCAAATGTTGCAATCAAGGACCAACTTGCTGACCTGATCAAGGTTAACCAAATCCTTGAAGTGCAAGTTGAGTCACTCAAGCTAAGTGAACCTTCCTCCTCTTCATGTTCACCTTCTCAACCCACTAAAACTGATCTTGTTCATATGTGCACATGTAGTAAAATCAACACTAGTTTGAAGAAGAAGTCAAACTCCACAAAGGATAAAAATCCTACCCAGTATGGAATATTTGACAAGGAGAAGATCAACTATGCACGTAGTGCATACTTGGTCCAATGACCTCCAAATGTCAAATATGGCATTGGTTACTCTTATGATGAAAAGAAACATGCTGGAAGTCATAAGAATAACAGGGGAAGGATCTCGTTTGTGAAGGGAAGATCCTCTCAAACTGATAAGTTGAAGAATAAGAAACTGAACTCGCACGAATACCGGACTAGTCCGGTCGGTGTCCGGACAAGTCCAGTCATCCGGACAAGTCCGGCCACCCAGACTAGTCCGATTCATGAACAACAGCAGCTCCTATTTAAAACTTTTGATGCCTCTTATGTATTAATGAGAAACAATCTTGGTAAGTTTATGCTTATTATGTTGGGCCACGCCATGGGAACACAAAATCCCATGTGTGGGTGCCCAAATGTATTGTAACTAACCTCCAAGGACCCAAGCAAGCTTGGGTACCTAAAACCAAAGCATAATTTGTTTTTGCAGGCCTATTCCTCCGGTGGATCCAAATGGGTGCTAGACAGTGGATGCACCAACCATATGACCGGAGAAAGGAGGATGTTTGTGGAATATGAAGAAAACGAGGACCCAAACGAAGGCATCTACTTCGGAGATAATACTCAAGGAAAGGTGCTCGGTACCGGTAAAATTGCAATATCCTCTGAACACATGCTTTCTCATGTTTTACATGTTGAATCTTTAGATTATAACCTGCTGTCCATATCTCAACTATGTGACAAAGGTTATAATTGCTTGTTCACTAACGAGGGTGTGACCGTCTCAAGGAGGAGTGATGGTTCCGTTGCATTCAAGGGTATGTTGAAGGGAAAGCTTTACCTTGTTGACTTCAACAAGGATAAAGCCGAACTCGACACATGCTTGATTGCAAAAACCAACATGGGTTGGCCGTGGCATAGACGGCTAGCGCATGTTGGTATGAGGAATCTTCAAAAACTCCTTAAGGGCGATCACATCCGAGGTTTGAAAGATGTTTTTTTTGAGAAAGACAGGCCTTGTAGCGCGTGCCAAGCCGGGAAGCAAGTTGGAGCACATCATCCCGCAAAGAACATCATGACTACAACAAGACCGCTCGAACTACTTCACATGGACTTGTTTGGTCCAGTTGCTTACATAAGCATCGGCGGTAACAAATACTGTTTGGTTATCATTGATGATTTTTCTCGCTTCACTTGGGTTTTCTTTTTGCATGATAAGTCAGAAACACAAGGAACACTCAAGAAATTCTTCAAGCGAGCTCAAAACGAGTTTTCATTGTCAATCAAGAGTATTCGAAGCGACAATGGCACGGAGTTCAAGAACATACAAGTGGAGGAGTACCTTGATGAAGAGGGCATCAAGCACAAATTTTCAGCGCCATACTCACAACAACAAAATGGAGTTGCCAAAAGGAAGAACCGAACACTCATAGAGATGGAAAGAACAATGCTCGATGAATACAAGACTTCGGATCGATTTTGGGAGGAAGCGATTAACACCGCTTGCCACGCCGCAAATCGGCTTTATCTTCATCGACTACTCAAGAAAACTCCCTATGAGCTACTCACCGATAACAAACCAAACATTTCATAATTTCGAGTTTTTGGTTCTCCATGTTATATCCTGAACAAGAAGCCCAGGACTTCAAAATTCGCTTCGAAGTCCGTTGAAGGTTTCCTGCTCGGTTACGATTCGAACACCTACGCCTATCGTGTTTTCAACAAGGCCTCCAGACTTGTTGAAGTAGCACGTGACGTAGTGTTCGATGAGACTAACGGCTCCCAAAAGGAGCAAGTTGATCCATGTGAATTAGGTAAAGAAGAAGCTCCTTGTCTAGCATTGAAAAGAATGGCTCTAGGTGAAGTTCGACCACAAGAGTCACCTTCACACATAAATGAGGAAAATGAACCACAAGAGGAGACCAACAATCAAGGGGGAGCTTCAACACAAGCACGAGAGTATGAAGATGATCAACAAGTCAATGAGGGCAACCACTCAGGGGGAGAAGAAAACGATCATGAAGACACAACTCCCCAAGTGCCCCACCCAAGAGTACACCAATGCATTCAAAGGGATCACCCAATCGACAACATCATCGGTGACATCCAAAAGGGAGTAACCACTAGATCTCGCATAGCTAACTTTTGTGAGCATTACTCGTTTGTCTCCTTTTTGGAACCACGCGGGATTGAGGATGCATTGAAGGATCCGGACTGGGTGGTGGCAATGCAAGAAGAATTGAACAACTTCAAGAGGAACGAGGTGTGGGAACTTGTGGCAAGACCCAATGGAAACATAGTGGGCACCAAGTGGGTCTTCCACAACAAACAAGACGAACACGGAGTGGTAACAAGAAACAAGGCGCGACTTGTGGCCAAAGGGTACTCACAAGTCGAAGGTTTGGATTTCGATGAGACTTTTGCTCCAGTAGCTAGGCTTGAATCTATTAGAATATTACTTGCATATGCTACTCACCATGATTTCAAGCTGTATCAAATGGACGTGAAAAGTGCCTTCCTCAATGGACCGATCAAGGAAGAAGTGTATGTGGAGCAACCACCCGGGTTTGAAGACGAAGAATTCCCCAACAACATATATAAATTGCGTAAGGCTCTCTACAGCCTTAAACAAGCTCCTAGAGCTTGGTATGAGTGTCTTAGAGATTTCTTAATTGAAAATGGTTTTCAAATTGGCAAAGTAGACTATACATTATTCACAAAGAATTTAGATAATGATCTTTTTATCTGTCAAATCTATGTTGATGACATAATATTTGGGTCAACTAACCAATCCTTCTGTGAAGAATTTAGTAGAATCATGACAGACAGGTTTGAAATGTCAATGATGGGAGAATTGAAGTACTTCTTGGGATTCCAAGTGCGGCAAAAAAGGGAAGGTTCATAAGCCAAACCAAGTACACGTAGGACATACTCAAGAAGTTTGGCATGGACAAGGCAAAGCCCATAAAGACCCCCATGGCAACGAATGGCCACTTGGATCTCAATGAAGATGGACCTAGCATCGATCAAAAGGTATATCGCTCCATGATTGGATCTCTACTTTACTTATGTGCATCTAGGCCAGATATTATGTCGAGTGTATGTTTGTGTGCACGATTTCAAGGCAACCATAAGGAATGTCACTTGACGGCCATAAAAAGAATCTTGAAATATTTAGTTCATACACTCAACCTTGGTCTTTGGTACCCAAAAGGCTCAAAATTCAATCTCATTGGTTACTCCGATGCAGATTATGCTGGGTGCAAAGTAGATAGAAAAAGCACCTCCGGCACATGCCAATTCCTAGGGAGATCCTTAGTTTCTTGGTCATCCAAGAAACAAAATTCCATTGCTTTATCCACAGCCGAAGCAGAGTATGTTGCAGCCGAGAGTTGTTGTGCACAACTCCTTTGGATGCAACAAACTCTAAGATATTACGGTTACAATATGAACCGTATTCCTCTCCTTTGTGACAATGAGAGTGCCATTAAAATAGCCCACAATCTAGTTGAGCACTCTAGAACTAAACACATAGACATAAGACATCATTTCTTGAGAGACCATTCCATGAAGGAGACATTACCATCTCACATGTCAACACCCAAAAACAATTGGCCGACATATTCACCAAGCCACTTGATGAAAAGCGTTTTTGCGAACTCCGAAAGGAACTAAATATCCTTGATTCTCAGAGTGTGGCTTGAAAAGTTGCATACCTGTATGACCTCTTCAAAATTTTGACTGAATTGTGAAAATCATCCCTCTTCATTTTTTCTCGAAAAACTATGTCAATTATTAGATCTTGATGAATTATGATCATTGTGTGATTGTTGTATGCTTACTGGTAAAATTCATAAAGATTAATTGATTTGTTTTGTCCCACCTATTCTCTATTAATGAACCTTCAAATATATATGAATGGGCTATGCAATTTCTCCTGGTGACCACGGACTAGTCCGTGGTTACCCGGACTAGTCCGCTCTTGCAGACTAGTCCGCAGAGTGCCGGTTAGACCGGACTAGTCTGATAGACCACGGACTAGTCCGATATAGCTCTCTGGATGACTTCGGACTAGTCCGGTCATGTCCGGACTTGTCCGATATAGCTCTCTGGATGACTTCGGACTAGTCCGGTCATGTCCAGACTTGTCCGATTTTTCGTGTCCATAACCCTAGCCGCCAGCAAACCCTAATCTTCTCATCCCCACATTTTCTCACGCCTTCCTCTCTCTTGCGCTCGAGCTACCAAGGCAATTCTCTGCTCCCTCCGTCGGAAGCTGGAGGTCGATCCCATTGGATCTCCAGTGATTTCTGAGGATTCTGACCCAGACTTCAATGAGCTCGCGCCCTTGAACCCCTCCGAGCTTGCCTACTTTGGCATTGGGGGCTCGAGTGGCTCCGTCCCTCCTCCTTCCCCTCCTCGTCAAGCTGATGATGACGAAGACGAAGACGACGACGAGAGGACTGACAGTGAAGAGTGAAGACCCTAGGGCCCTCCTCTCCTTCTTTTTGGTGTATTGATGCCAAAGGGGGAGAGATTGAGAGGGAGTCTTAGCTTTAGCTGTGGTAGGGTGCGAGGAGAGAGTTCTCTTTATCTTTCTTTGTGATTGTACTGCTTTAACGCTGTTTTCATGTTAACTATGGTTCTGTGTTGAAATGCTTAATTAATTTGCAAGTATGTGTTGAAATCTGCAACTTTGCTCCTGAAATGACATATGTACTTTGTATTGATTCATCAATGTAAATTATGTCATTCTCAATGTTTCAATGCACTTAGTTATGCATCCCACCATAAAGAATGCACATATGGATATTTCTTTTTCTGCTTGATGTATTTTTGAGTCATATGTGCATACTTTATGAAAATCTCATCTCTTTTTGTCATATTTTGTGAAATCTCAATTGGTTGTCATCAATCACCAAAAAGGGGGAGATTGAAAGTGCATCTAGGACTCCCTTGTGGGTTTTGGATGATTTATGACAAGCAATTGGGATCCTAACCTTTTTGTTGAGATGAATGCAGGCCAATAATGAAAAATGAGCAAAATACCAAAAAGAAGGGATAATGAGGAGCAAAGTGAACTTGAGCTCAAGGAAAAGAAATAGTAGATTATTGTGTATGGAGTGTGGTAAGGAACACACCCAAAAGCTCAATCATATTTAAGCACACACACATATTGCACAAAGTTACACAGGACCGGACTAGTCCGATATCAAACGGACTAGTCTGATATCCTTTCTGCACCAGATCGGACAAGTCCGATATCTGTCGGACTAGTCCGATATCTTTCTGACTTGAGTCGGACTAGTCCTCCCCAGGGCGGACTAGTCCTCAACACACTTCACAAGTCACACAAAATTGGACAAGTCCGTTGTTAACCGGACTAGTCCGATATTCCTTCTGATCCACTTCGGACAAGTCCGATGTTTACACGGACTAGTCCGAAATACCCACTGATCTAAATCGGACAAGTCCTCCAAGTGCGGACTTGTCATCCAACACACTTAGGGTTTCACATGGCCGGACAAGTCCGATGGCTATCGGACTAGTCCGAAGATTTCCAGTAGTGAAATCGGACAAGTCCGTTTTCGACCGGACTAGTCCGATATTTCGGGACACTTAGGGTTTGCTACACACAGCACACCGGACTAGTCCGGTGACCACCACGGACTAGTCCGATCTTTCTGAACCCTAACGGTCACGTTTAGAAACCCCATATAAATAGAGGTGCACGGCCCACTTTTATAATAACTCGAACCCTAGCGCTGTCACACCTCCCAAGAGACTCAGAAACCACTTCTCTCCACGAAATTAAGTGCAAGATTGATCAATCCATTAAGGATTACTTCTAGATCATTGGAGAGACACTTGGCACACATCATTGAGCTCTTGGTTTGAATCTCTAACACACTCCTGCATTTCAATTGTAATTTCTGAGTGTGTTTTTGGTGGCATTGTGATTTGTAATTTAAGGGAGCTCTCAACGTGTGAGAACGCCGCTTGAATTTGGTTATTCACCCCTTGTGATTAGTGGAAGAGGGTTGGCCTTCGTGGCGATCCGACGAGGGTAGGGTTGGAGAAGACCCGGTCCTTTTGTGGACTCCTCAACGTGGACGTAGGTTGCCTTCGTGGTAGCCGAACCACGGGATAAATCGTGTGGCTTGTCCTTTTTGTGTTCATCACTCAAATTGATCAACTTACTCTAGGGTTTGATACACATTGTTCAATTTACAATAAATTGTAGAACACAAGCCTTAATTGCGATACAATCCAATATACAACTATTAAACTGTTGTTTGATTCTATATTTCCGCTGCACACATAGAAGAATCAACCTAATCGATTAATCTTGATCAACTTAGTCCGTGAACACCGGACTAGTCCGCACTGTACCGGACTAGTTCGATTTCTCTGGTATTGAACTTGTTGTTGAGTGTTGCAGGATCCAACAAAAATTCAAAAGGCCTATTCACCCCCCCCCCCTCTAGGCCTACATTCAAAACTGAGTAGGATACGAGTCCTAGGTTGGTTTGGGTTGGCCTCATGGCTGGTTATATAAGCAAGGGAGGCCAGAGCTCATGGTGCACGGATTTTGGATTATTCCTCCTGTATTATATTGAATAAAGATCGTAGTTTAAAGGAACTTTTGTGCCTTGTTCGTTCGACTTGTTTTACACAAGTTTTTTCTCGTCGAGTTTTTGCACAGCACTATCTTGCTTTGGTAGTTTTATCATAACTCAAGTTTTAAAGATCCAACTGATGTGATTATTCTTGGGTTATCTTCACAACTTGATTATCTATCATCTATGAAAATTTCACGGTCATTGGATTTGTGATTTCTGATCTACACGAGTTTCTTTGCAGTGTTGCAGATCTGGTTTTTCTCGGGTAGAACAGATTGACCTTTGTTCGATCTTTCGGTCGTAACTTGAGTTTTTCTTGACGGATTTTCGTGGTTCTGTTGTGAAGTCTTAACGACTTGATTCTCCACAATATATACTGGTTTTATCACAATTGATCACATTTATATTAGTCGCACACACAATTTCTTTAACAGATCAATTTTCTACCGAGGGGTTTTCGTTGCTTCCACTAAAGAGTTGTAATCTACCATTCACCCCCCTCTGGTAGTTTTTCATGTGGTTTTCGATCCTACAATTGGTATAAGATCCATGATACTCTAATCTTTGTGATTTGCACGTGTTTTGAATAATCATCATGGAGAAATACTCCACCAAACCTTGTGTGTTTAGTGGTATTGATTTTCAGGTTTGGAAGGCACGCATGGTGGCTTTCATCCAGGTGCAAGGCTTGGCAATATGGGAAAAGGTGTACAATCCTTACGAAGGGCCATCAAACGACCAAGTTACGGCTATAAATATTAGAGATTTCGACAACAACAACAACAAGGCTCGGATCTTGATCATACAAGGATTAACTCAAAGCGACACCGTGTTGCTCACCTCTGATCTGCGTACGATGTTTAGAAAGCTCTATGTGATTACCACAATGGATCCAACATGATCAAGGAGGTAAGGCAAGACATGTTCAAAAATGAGTACATGCGCTTTGAGATGCAACCAGGTGAGTCCATCGACGACCTCTTTGCTCGCTTTAATAAAATTATCAGCAACTTGCGTAGCGTCAATGTTAATTTTTCAAATGCTGAGAATGCTAGACAATTACTAAGTGCATTAGACATGTCAATTTGGGAGATGAAAGTCACATCTCTTCGTAAATCTACTATCATGAGTACACTTACTTTAGATGTTCTATTTCTAAATTGAAAACTCATGAAATTAACATAATCTCACGTAAGAACCCGATCAAGTCTCTTGCAATTGTTTCTCAACGTGACATGCCTAGCTCCAACTAATCTTCATATTGTGAAACACTTGCTTGTTGTCCTTGTGGGGACCGGAATCCACACATCCGAGGATCACATTGGGTGGTGTCGTGTGATGTGGCACCTAACAGCACACACTAAAAGGATACCAAAACATATAAAGTTTTCATTCCATAATAAGAAGAGTTTACAAAAGAGTGTACCACAGGGGTACACACGCAGCGGAAAATACATACTCATAATCTCACCTAACTAAGCAGAAGAGAAGACGTCCATGCCCTAGGATGCTTCTCACTAGCAACATGAAGAACATTCAGCAGCGGCATGGCTCACATGAGATTTATCTCGACACCTCTAGTCTCATGTACAACCTGAACAGCAGAAATAAAACAAATACCTGCAAAAATCGTTAAAGCGCAAACTTGAGCATAAGGCTCAACAAGACTTAACTGTCTCACTAGACATATGCAGGGTGAATACTAACATAGGTAAGGAATAGCATAAATAGACTCGCCTACAAGTGGATCCTTATAATCAGGTTTTATGTAGCAAACAACATTCTTCGTGCACGACACATCATAGACTCCACAATCAAACAAGAAACGCTTTGCCGATGATATGACATGCCCAAAGCACGTAATGCTATTACAACTAAAGTATGGGGAAATTGTAAACTTTAATTTTGCTATCTCTAAATCATACAAGGTTGCAAAGCAATTATAATTCAATACAATATAATTTGCTTGGCTTCTTTAGTATTTACTACGTCACGACAGCGACGAACACGTGGTACTCTATTATCGCGAGGGACGGTGATTGCAATCAGGACACACCCGGACTGCACGACACGCACACCCGCGTGGGAGACACATACGTGCTCTCCTCCCTGCGTCATACGTGGCCACCGTTCACCCAAGACCCCAATGTCGACAAACCTCTTCATCCCGAGCAAAAGGTCCCCTACACGGACACGTCGAAGTTGCCCGCTAGAAGATTTACACCTTTATGCCTTCGCATCTCCATTTAAGGACAACCGAGGAGTCTCCACACTACAGTCTGGAGTTACATCAGTTTAATGGGTCCCATATACCATTATGCAACCGGTACAGTTCAAGCTTGCCCAACGGTGCCGCATACGGCACGGTCCTCAAGCGACACAGGCAGGGCTATGCGCCCGAGATTCCATCTCGTCGACTCCTATTCTCCCTACCCAGTCTCGTATTCATTTCATAAGCCATTTTCAATCTTCCACCCACATGTGAACTGTTAATCCTATCTCGCGAGTAGATTCCAACTACTCGACTTCTACCGGATTTCCTATACATTAGCAAAGCAGTTACTACAGTTCAAACTGTAACCCATTCCAATCAAACCGTGGGATTTGTGGTCATGCAAGTTGAGTATCAAACACCTTATACATAATGCACAATATCAACTGAAGACGTAAGTGAATAAAACTAGAAAACTTTGAAAAGCTCTTAAATGCAAACCGAGGCTTGCCTTAGTTTGCGACTCTACTTCAACGTCAATGGTTATTGGCTTGGTCTTCCTCCGAAGAGTCTGCCATGGAACTTCAAGTTGGAACACCCTGGCCTTCTCCTCCAAGTGAAGCTCCTAGTCGATCACCTACCATCACGTTTCCTATCGACATTATATGCATGTAAGTAAGTAATATAAGGAAACACCGGAGTTAAGAAGATTGTGTACTCTTTAGGAACGATGAGATTGACTAAGAGGAACAGACATGCCTCTGTTGTGTGGATAAACAAAGGATCACTCAAGGTGGCATAGTAGTGTCGAGATAAGCGCTGAAAGGTGCAATGTAATGACACATCGCGATTTAGCACTCGACACTTGGAGCTATGCCGCTCAAAGAGTGATAAGGTAGAATGGTGAAGAAGCATTACTGGACTGTGTGATGTAAGGAAGACCAAGCGATCAAGATGGAGCATTGAAAGCTTAAGGCATGAGTGAACTGTGCAACAAGAGGTTGTGACTTAGAAGTCGACCAATGAAGTTACACAAACTCATTAAGGAGTAAACCTAATTACGTGACAAGTGTGGTCGCAGGGTTCTGATAAGGATGAACCAGGGTGAAACCCTAGCGACACTTGGGAGTGAAGTGAGGTCAACATTCTTTGGACTTAAGATGTCATAACGAGCCTTGTTAACCTGACGTGATTACCGAGACAATGTTCAAATGACCTTTAGGTAAAGTAGTTTCTACGGCAAGCTCCTCGAGCATCGTTCAAGTGCCTCACGACGACACTAATGTAGTGTCTTCTGCAAGCTTATCTAGGTGAGCTCAGTAAGTTCCCAGGACTTCAACATGATGCGAGGCTCTGCCGTGACGATGTGTTTTGCCATATCGGGAAGATCGTCTCCTCGACGTTCACATCGACCCGGACTCGTCAACAGTGGTGAGCAGAATCTCGAACACCACCTCATGAGTCGGAGAGTTAGGGATTCGACTTAGTTATCGACAAAAGAATCAACAAACCTACCGTTGATGAAATGGTACACCAAGTTAAAAAATCCTGTGATTGGCTACGGAACATCCTCGACACAACCAAGAAATTCTTATCCAAGGTTCCCCTTGGTCTAGTTCTCCTTGTTGGTCGCAACGTTCTTGCATCATTCTACCTCAGGTCATCGGTGATCACCGAACCACATGGTTTGACCTAGAAGGCATTTCAACGAGCATCTAGGCTACACCTAGGACTCGACGAGTCTCGCCTTGACCAAACCCTAATTTGGCTAAACGATTGTCGACCGTTGTGTTGTGGTTGTGTTTCAGCATCATGTACGTTACAGGCATCCTTCATCTTGATGCCAGGACACGATGATGGCTCGGAACGTCACGACGACGTCATATGGTCAACGACGTCGACGCGGCTCATGGTGGAGCATCACGAGCACGCACGGACAGGCCAACGTGATACAAACAACAAAAGAGGTCAACTTAGGGATTTCTATTGTAATGATATTAATGCGGAAACTGGACGTACGACTTGACGACATATGAGTAACCTTAGCGATCACCACGAACGGACCTCGATGATGTCAAGCAAGACATTTTAGGGAAAGGATCACCTTGTAGGCATTTTGCCGAACATCTTGGGTGTGTACTTGATTTCGTCACTTCATCACTATTCGAAGAGAACCTTGGCACTTAGGCTTGTCGAGTTTCCACATCACCATACCCCTGCATCAACACCAGCTCTGAACATCAACGAAGTTGGTTCATCCCTCGTGAACATTTCATCGAACACCTTGGCTGCAATCACTGATCTAATAAATCTTGCACAATCAGAGCTAACCTTGGACCAGTTGTCGACACCATTGTGTCAAAGGCGTGTTCCTGCATCTTATCCATCACACACATTACATTCATCACTGGTTGGGCGCTGCCACGACGCGGAACGGGGCGATGATGTCGGGCGTCGACCACCGGTGGAGGTGTTGGACGGAGACGAGGTGTTCTATCAGGGTGAGGCGTGGGCGAGCGTGGTCATCGCCATTGCTGGCCTGAGTGTGGGCGCGGCAAGGCAGGGGCGAGGAAGGCGCAGCACGCGGCGGTGGCAAGGACGCACCAGCGGCGCTAGAGATGTGCAGCCGCAGCGAGCAGAGGCATGGCGTCGACAGCGCGTGGAGGGGCGCGACACAGGCCTGCGGGGCGTGACAGGAAGGCGGCAAGGCACTTGGCGGCTCGGCCAGCAGACGGCTGGTGGGAGGGGGGGGGGACAAGCTGGGACGCGGCCAGTTAGGGGGTGAGCGCGGAGCGCGCCGGGCACCGTAGGCAAAGCGGCGCGTGGGAGGCGAGCCGACGGCTGGCAGGTGGGCGATGTGCTGGGGAGGTGCATCGACTGGCGTGGGTGCCATGCTGCGGAGGACAGCACGCCGTAGGAAAGGGTGAGGTGCGGCGTCGAGCGGTGCGGGCCAGCGGAACGCGATGCGGTTGCAGGCGGGGTGGTGCGGCTCCGGCGCAGGGCGAAGCCGGGCGCTAGCGGCGGTGGGCGCGCCGGGCGGAGCTGGGAGAGGAGGGGCGAGCGGGAGCGGGGCGCCGTGCAGCCTCGGAGGCTAGGAGGCGTGGGCGGAGCTGGAAGGCGGTGTGCGCGCCGGTTCAGGAGGAGGAAGCAGAGTAGAGGAGATGGCGTGGTTGAAGAAGCAAAACAAAGAACCATCTCTGGAGATAAGACTAAGTTGTGGGTCCCACTAAAATTTCACCCTTATCCTTACTTCATTCCAGATGCAAAATATCCCAATCCATTGAGCAGCTTACCAGTGGGGCCCACCTTTTCCTAGTACTGAGGATAAGTATGACATGTGGGTACCACCCTCTTCTCCCTTCTCTTTTCAAAATTCAAATGGAGCTAGCAGACATGCTTCAAAAATATTGAACTTTGGCCCCATGACTAAATAAAATGTGGAGAATTTTATGGTGCAATCAGATTTCAAAACTGAGCAAGTTGAATTTGAACTCAGGTTTGAATTTGAATTCAAGTGGTGATACTTGACTCAAGGAAATAAATAGTAGATTAGGTTCAAAATCCTAAAACTTTGAAGTTAACCTTTTTGAACCATAAGGGACCTTAGGGAAAATTTGGAGTTGATTCGGACAAGGTTGAACACAAAGTTTAAATTTGAAGTCGACGTTGATTTAACTCTCAGTACTTGTCCAATAAATGGGAAACGTGCTTCAAAAATTTTGAAACGTTACCGAGAGTCTATTTGGAATATTATAAGGTCAAGGAAAAATTTATAGTTGTAAATTTGAATTTTTGTGAATGTCTCATCTTAGGGTTGGAATTATTCTTTTTTCTTCTTCTCTATTTTGTTTTCTTTTCTCCTTTAATTCTTCATTGAAAATGTGAATACTGGGAAATTAAGGATTTTACACCTTAAGTTCCAAAATAAAAAAGCAAACATTTGCTATATGTAAAATTTTAACAAGTTCCTATTTCTAGTGAACATGGGTCAACTCATATGATTCATGTGAGTTTGGATTTCCAAGTCCATTTTCAGAATTTTTAAGTTCGCATTTGTGCGGTTTTGTTTTTCCGAAAAGCGGGCTTTTACAATCCTTCCCCCTTAAAGGAATCTCGTCCCGAGATTCTAACAAGTAGAATAACAGAAACGATGAGGGGACGATCCGTAAAAGAGGGTCATTGACTAAGATAAATGACAATGCCCTTAAAGACTTGGGTTCTACGAAATAGTGATTATCTCCAGGCATCCTAAGAAATTCTAAAGTCTGCTTCAAGTGATTCCAGTCTTTAGGTCGATAACCTTGACAGGAAGCTCGACATGACAATATCACATCATAAACTTTCACGTCTGTTACTGAACCTTTATACTTGTACTCTTACACTGGTGTGACATCATGTTCTGTCCTAGTCTTGACTTGCAGAATCAGCACTTGTTCTCTGCTTCTCTAACTTACCATGACAGTTTAAAACTATCTGTTCATTGATTCTTGGTTGCTTGCTTGGTTTTGTATAGGTTCTTATAACTTAATGTGGTATTTCCCTTGACATGAATTAAGATGGTTTACGAGGTTAAACAACAATCATTAACCTCGTTTGATGTTTAGTCAACCATAGGATTTCTTAGCTGTAGCATAAGAGTAGTAAGGAACTCGACACTCTTATGTGGGCAAAACAGCAGGAATACCAAAGATATGGCGACTACAAGATTTTTGGATATATCAACATCTTCAAACAATAGAAATAGAAGATGAAGATCCTTTGCGGTGGCACATGAGGATTTAAGGATTCAGCATCCTCATATGTTGCAACACAGCAAAGAACTCAATCATATGGTAACTACAAGGTAATTAGTGTAGCAAGGTTACCATATAATACCACAAGATCTCAGATGGACCCAAAGAGTTTGACGAGGTTAACAATCGAACGGTATAGTTGCAACAATCAAGGTACTTGAACCTAAACAAGTCAAGGATAGAAGTCCAAGTGTTTGTTTAGTTGCAAGTTAGGTTGAGTAGTCGGTTGCCCAGGTATCACTCAATAGAAAGAAGATCAACAATGTAAGAAGTCAAATGAATATGGTGAAATGATCGTAGTCATTAGACACTTTAGAATAGTTTGAATGGGATACACAATCTTGCTCTAAATTTTAGTATTATCATGCATTCCATCATTGGTGTTACATTGATAATGATGCTTCATGATGCATCATATGTTTATGGTGCAATGAATATGAACATGGGATGGTGCAAATGGTGCATATGTATGGTGCAAATGATGCATATGTATGATGCAAACGGTGCACATGCATGGTGCAGTAGCTTTTATAGTTGGAGCAAGACTAAATGAACCACACCCACAAAACTCAAGTACTGTCTGATGATTTGCAAGGATTGGATACCGTGGTCGTGAAAGACACTCAATGAGTAGCGTTACCTTTCTGACTCGACCACAGTTAAGGAATTCATAACAGAATGATTGACAAGGAATGTGGGAAATATACCACGTTACCTCGACCTTTCGAAAGCTTGTTCATGTTCTACTCAACTTGATTGTATCTTCATCAGGAGAAAAACAACTAACTATATGTCTCTAGTGATGCTTCACTTAACCTTCGCTTAGATCTGGCAAGAGGAACTGATATCCTTAGCGATCACTTTAGTGGAGTTGAAGTCACACTTCTTCTTTGAGTAACTCAATCTGGTGGTGGATGTTGGATCCTCTTGAAGATGTAATCTTACTTGATCGTCTTCTTGTTGACACGACTCGTTGTAACCAAGGTTGATGGTTGAATAACACCATTACTTGAGTGCTCGCCTTCCCCCTTAAAGTTCCAAACCAGTATGTTGAAACGTACTTCAAACAATCCTCATGGGAAGACGAGATGCAACTCGAGTAATTGCGACCTGCGTTCAACATCACAAGATGTGATATGGCAAGTCACATAAATCAGACACTAGTGTGCCTATCAAGGGAAAAGGGCTTCAAATGAGTTAAACACTCTATTAAACTTGGTAAATACTTGAATCCTAACTCTTGGTTTGTTATGACACTCCTCGAATTGAAATCGAGAGCCGAATGCCTAACCAAAAACCAAAAGGTTCAAACTGGCCAGACTATGGTGAGAAACGACCAGTCTGGACGCAAACTCGATTTTGGCCAAGTAAATGGCAAAATCAGATCTTGAGGTGAACAACAAAGTTAAAGTACACTTCAAGAACATTCCAAAAAGTATTGGTTTGCCTCTAGATCATCTCTGGTTTACAATTTATGCAATTTTAAAATTAGCAGATTTCTCTGCACTTTCAGCAGAATCTGCTTAAAAAGTACCAGTTTTGATCTACAGTTTTCAGACTGTTCTGTTGGAAATCTGGAAATATTCTTATTTACAAAGTTGTAGTCAATGTAATAAGCTTTCCAGAATGTACTTACTTGTCTTCATATATGTTCTGGTTCAAAAGATATGAATTTTTTAATTTGGGTAAAATTTCAGTATTCAGAATTGAATTCAGTTCAGATTGACCACTCTGTATTCAAACTCGATTTGGAATAGGTAGATGACCGATTCAGGTCTGGAGCCAATAGCAAAAATTGTAGCTGACTCTCTAAATTTTCTAACGGTTACTCGAGCGACACAATTGGATCAAGGGTCTGTGAGTTATGGATTAAATTTAGAGGTGTACAGATTGCTGTCCAGTTTGGGTATGCCTGGACAGTTTCTGCAATTTCCAAAATTTCACCCACTTAAGAAAAGATTTTTGTCTTGAGCGGAATAGAGAACTTATAGAGGACTTCCAAAACTTTATAAGGAGTTCTTAATTGCCCTCGTAGCACTTCTGGTTGAGAAGATATGGCATTTTGCAAGTTGACAGTTTTTTCTGAAAATTTGGACAGCATCTCCTTTGTTTAAGGCTGATTTTGTCCACAATTTTCAGATATCCAAAAATCAATATTTGCAAAAGTAATACACAGCAAAATTGTTGAATACATTCTCAGGATCCCAGAAATGTAAAATACGAAGCCATTCGATAAGTCTACTAGGAACTATAATCGAAACAGTAACTGAATAGGTAACGGTCCATATTCTGAACTGTTTCGACACCTTAAACGATACTTCAATTTAGACTTGGTAATTTCGAGTTTTAGCCTTTGTGTTGAATAGGAAGTTGATAGAGGACTCTTTATGCTTTCCATACATGTATAAACATGCATAAGTTGCATTTCTAGTTTAAGAGTTATGGCCGTTCAAAGTTCAGAATTTTTCTGACTGTTTCAGATAGCACCTATATACCTGTACTATCTTCAACTCTGTTCTCTAATTAGTTATAAGCTGAATTTGAGGTATCACTGAATAACAAAGTTGTAGAATAGCTCTTCCCCTTTCCATAAATGTATCATAATGGAATATAAGAGCTTTCTACAAGGAAATATGGCAAAAATTCAAATGCTGGTCCATGTAGTTTCAGAACAGCAGCTGCTGTGGTTATGGTGCATTTTCATCACCATATAAAGGTCTTTTGGCTTGGAGGTCAATAGAAAACTTATAGAAGACTTCAAAAGCTTTCGAAAAAGTATTCACTTGCCTCCAAATCCCTCCAGGTTGAAGAGATATGGAATTCCAAAGTCAGGTCAATTCTGTTCGAAAACAGAACTCACCGGCTTCGAAACACAAGAATTTGGGAACAAACTCAAATTTTGAAAATTAGCTCAAAACTCAAGTCCGATGGCTAGAACCTAATTCACAACTAATAATTTTCTGTGGAACTAAATGGAATCTTAAAAGAGACTTGACGACCTTCTTATCCATAGCGTATCACTACGGATCTTCATGCTTAAACAAAGTCTCAACCCAGCGAAGTCGAGTTAAACTCTCGCCAGGAACAAAGGACTCTGGTTCACCTACTCTTGAAAAGAAACATTTTCCCTTGTCCACAAAATATCAGCAACTGATACCATGACTTAATATGAATATGAAGCCATTTCTTTCGTGGGGGATGGTCAAAGTATCAAGTGGGATACTGACGGTACTACGTGCCTTACCAAAATAAAAGTCCAACCAGGTATATCCGGATACGTCTATAGGTGGTTCTAATACCGATCACTCGCAAACGTATGCTATACAGGTCGCTACCGGAGTTAGTGTACCTGCAGAAGACAAACAATCCCCTTTCACACCTTCACACCTCAAGGGAGGCACGGGGAAACACGACAGGCAGTCACAAGAAGATATAATCAAAAGTAAATGCATATGACTCTGGTGTGAGTCGCCCTCGAGCGAGGTCATATCTCGAGGTACATAGCTGTAAATACGTCTGTACAGCAAAGACTCCCGTACGAACCGGCTTATACACGCTCGGGCATACGTGTTTCGCATGATCCCATAGAACATGAATAGTTCTAGAGATACATACTATCGGGTTATACACCACCCGACGAGGGCTCCCACTAATTTTGTGTCACGCTGGGGTACCGCGTGTCATATGTTCTCAGAAACATGGAAAGTTTCAGAGACTCATATTGACTTTTCGTGCCAAGCCACGGAAATATTACATACCACATCTCGTATGCAGAGCTTACTGAGATTGATCCGCTCTTGGTGGCGTACCTTACCTCTTACCTTGAAGACGGAGCGTCGTTACAGAAATAATATAACAGGTTAGTTCACCACCTTTACAACTTATACTAGTAATAGTCCTTAATGGGCATATAGCTAATCCTCACTCGACTACTTCGGAGTTTTCGAAAATAGGCTCTTCTTGAGCGTGTTATTCCCAATGAAGCTCTGATACCATGTCTGTGGGGACCGGAATCCACACATCCAAGGATCTCATTGGGTGGTGCCGTGCGATGCGGCACCTAACAGCACACACAAAAAGGATACCAAAACATATAAAGTTTTCATTCCATAATAAGAAGAGTTTACAAAAGAGTGTACCACAGGGGTACACACGCAGCGGAAAATACATACTCATAATCTCACCTAATTAAGCAGGAGAGAATACGTCCATGCCCTAGGACGCTTCTCACTAGCAACATGAAGAACATTCAGCAGCGGCGTGGCTCACATGAGATTTATCTCGACACCTCGAGTCTCATGTACAACCTGAACGGCAGAAATAAAACTAATACCTGCAAAAATCATTAAAGCGCAAACGTGAGCATAAGGCTCAACAAGACTTAACCGTCTCACTAGACATATGCAGGGTGAATACTAACATAGGTAAGGAATAGCATAAATAGACTCGCCTACAAGTGGATCCTTATAATCAGGTTTTATGTAGCAAACGACATTCTTCGGGCACGGCACATCATAGACTCCACAATCAAACAAGAAACGCTTTGCCGATGATATGACATGCCCAAAGCACGTAATGCTATTACAGCTAAAGTATGGGAAAACTGTAAACTTTAATTTTGCTATCTCTAAATCATACAAGGTTGCAAAGCAATTATAATTCAATACAATATAATTTGCTTGGCTTCTTTAGTATTTACTACGTCATGACAGCGACGGACAAGTGGTACTCTATTACCGCGAGGGACGGTGATTGCAATCAGGACACACCTGGACTGCACAACACGTACACCCACGTGGGAGACACATACGTGCTCTCCTCCCCGCGTCATACGTGGCCACCTTTCACCCAAGACCCTAATGTCGACAAACCTCTTCATCCCGAGCAATAGGTCCCCTACACGGACACGTCGAAGTTGCCCGCTAGAAGATTTACACCTTTATGCCTTCGCATCTCCATTCAAGGACAACCGAGGAGTCTCCACACTATAGTCTGGAGTTACATCAGTTTAATGGGTCCCATATACCATTATGCAACCAGTACAATTCAAGCTTGCCCAACGGTGCCGCATACGGCACGGTCCTCAAGCGACACAGGCAGGGCTATGCGCCCGAGATTCCATCTCGTCGACTCCTATTCTCCCTGCCCGGTCTCGTATTCATTTCATAAGCCATTTTCAATCTTCCACCCACATGTGAACTGTTATTCCTATCTCGCGAGTAGATTCCAACTACTCGACTTCTACCGGATTTCCTATACATTAGCAAAGCAGTTTCTACAGGTCAAACTGTAACCCGTTCAAACCAAACCGTGGGATTTGTGGTCATGCAAGTGGAGTATCAAACACCTTATACGTAATGCACAATATCAACTGAAGACGTAAGTGAATAAAACTGGAAAAATTTGAAAAGCTCTTAAATGCAAACCGGGGCTTGCCTTAGTTTGCGACTCTACTTCAATGTCAGTGGTTATTGGCTTGGTCTTCCTCCGAAGAGTCTGCCATGGAACTTCAAGTTGGAACACCCTAGCCTTCTCCTCCAAGTGAAGCTCCTCGTCGATCACCTACCATCACGTTTCCTATCGACATGATATGCATGTAAGTAAGTAATATAAGGAAACACCAGAGTTAAGAAGATTGTGTACTCTTTAGGAACGACGAGGTTGACTAAGAGGAACACACATGCCTCTGTTGTGTGGATAAACAAAGGATCACTCAAGGTGGAATAGTAGTGTCGAGATAGGCGCTGGAAGGTGCAATGTAATGACACATCGCGATTTAGCACTCGACACTTGGGGCTATGCCGCTCAA
The DNA here is from genome assembly GCA_036927565.1 of Tuctoria greenei. NCBI lineage: Eukaryota > Viridiplantae > Streptophyta > Magnoliopsida > Poales > Poaceae > Tuctoria > Tuctoria greenei. The sequence goes on along the minus strand of JAYESD010000006.1, from coordinate 42,370,748 downwards.
AGAGTGATAAGGTATAATGGTGAAGAAGCATTACTGGACTGTGTGATGTAAGGAAGACCAAGCGATCAAGATGGAGCATTGAAAGCTTAAGGCATGAGTGAACTGTGCAACAAGAGGTTGTGACTTAGAAGTCGACCAATGAAGTTACAAAAACTCATTAAGGAGTAAACCTAATTACGTGACAAGTGTGGTCCTAGGGTTCTGATAAGGATGAACCAGGGTGAAACCCTAGCGACACTTGGGAGTGAAGTGAGGTCAACATTCTTTGGACTTAAGACAACATAACGAGCCTTGTTAACCTGACGTGAGTACCGAGACAACGTTCAAATGACCTTTAGGTAAAGTAGTTTCTACGGCAAGCTCCTCGAGCATCGTTCAAGTGCCTCACGATGACACTAATGTAGTGTCTTCTGCAAGCTTGTCTAGGTGAGCTCAGTAAGTTCCCAGGACTTCAACATGATGCGAGGCTCTGCCGTGACGATGTGTTTTACCATATCGGGAAGATCATCTCCTCGACGTTCACATCGACCCGGACTCGTCAACAGTGGTGAGCAGAATCTCGAACACCACCTCATGAGTCGGAGAGTTAGGGACTCGACTTAGTTGTCGACAAAAGACTCAAAGAACCTACCGTCGATGAAATGGTACACCAAGTTAACAAATCCTGTGATCGGCTACGGAACATCTTCGACACAACCAAGAAATTCTTATCCAAGGTTCCCCTTGGTCTAGTTCTCCTTGTTGGTCGCAACGTTCTTGCATCCTTCTACCCCAGGTCATCGGTGATCACAGAACCACTTGGTTTGACCTATAAGGCATTTCATCGAGCATCTAGGCTACACCTAGGACTCGACGAGTCTGGCCTTGACCAAACCCTAATTTGGCTAAACGACTGTCGACCGTTGTGTCGTGGTTGTGTTTCAGCATCATGTACGTTACAGGCATCCTTCATCTTGATGCCAGGACATGATGATGGCTCGGAACGTCACGACGACGTCATATGGTCAACAATGTCGACGCGACTCATGGTGGAGCATCACGAGCACGCACGGACAGGCCAACGTGATACAAACGACAAAAGAGGTCAACTTAGGGATTTCTATTGGAATGATATTAATGCGGAAACTGGACGTACAACTTGACGACATATGAGTAACCTTAGCGATCACCACGAACGGACCTCGATGACGTCAAGCAAGACATTTTAGGGCAAGGCTCACCTTGTAGGCATTTCGCCGAACATCTTGGGTGTGTACTTGATTTCGTCACTTCATCACTATTCGAAGAGCACCATGGCACTTAGGCTTGTCGAGATGCCACATCACCATACCCCTGCATCAAGACCAGCTCTGAACATCAAGAAAGTTGGTTCATCCCTCGTGAGCATTTCATCGAACACCTTGGCTGCAATCACTGATCTAATAAATCTTGCACAATCAGAGCTAACCTTGGACCAGTTGTCGATACCATTGTGTCAAAGGCGTGTTCCTGCATCTTATCCATCACACACATCACATTCATCACTGGTTGGGCGCTGCCACGACGCGGAACGGGGCGACGATGTCAAGCGTCGACCACCGGTGGAGGTGTTGGACGGAGATGAGGTGTTGTATCAGGGTGAGGCGTGGGCAAGCGTGGTCATCGCCGTTGTTGCCCTGAGTGTGGGCGCGGCAAGGCAGGGGCGAGGAAGGCGCAGCGCGCGGCGGTGGCAAGGACGCACCAGCGGCGCTAGAGATGTGCACCCGCAGCAAGCAGATGCATGGCATCGGTGGCGCGTGGACGGCCGCGACACAGGCCAGCGGGGCGTGACAGGAAGGCGGCGAGGCGCTTGGCGGCTCGGCCAGCAAACGGCCGGCGGGGGGGGGGGGGGGGGACAAGCTGGGACGCGGCTAGTTAGGGGGTGAGCGCGGAGCGCGCCAGGCACCGTAGGCAAAACGGCGCGTGGGAGGCGAGCCGGCGGCCGGTAGGTGGGCGACGTGCTGGGGAGGTGCATCGAATGGCGTGGGTGCCATGCTACGGCGGACGGCACGCCGTAGGACAGGGCGAGGTGCAGCGTCGAGCGGTGCGGGCCAGCGGAACGCGACGCGGTTGCAGGCGGGGTGGTGCGGCTCCGGCGCGGGGCGAAGCCGGGCGCTGGCGGCGGTGGGCGCGCCAGGCGGAGCTGGGAGAGGAGGGGCGAGCGAGAGCGGGGCGCCGTGCAGCCTGGGAGGCTAGGAGGCGCGGGCGGAGCTGGAAGGCGGTGTGCGCGCCGGTTCGGGAGGAGGAAGCGGAGCAGGGGAGATGGCGCGGTTGAAGAAGCAAAACAGAGAACCATCTGTGGAGATAAGACTGAGTTGTGGGTTCCACTAAAATTTCACCCTTATCCTTACTTCATTCCAGATGCAAAATATCCCAATCCATTGAGCAGCTTACCAGTGGGGCCCACCTTTTCCTAGTACTGAGGATAAGTATGACATGTGGGTCCCACTCTCTTCTCCCTTCTCTTTTCAAAATTCAAATGGAGCTAGCAGACATGCTTCAAAAATATTCAACTTTGGCCCCATGACTAAATAAAATGTGGAGAATTTTATGATGCAATCAGATTTCAAAACTGAGCAAGTTGAATTTGAACTCAGGTTTGAATTTGAATTCAAGTGGTGATACTTGACTCAAGGAAATAAATAGTAGATTAAGTTCAAAAATCCTGAAACTTTGAAGTTAACCTTTTTGAACCATAAGGGACCTTAGGAAAAATTTGGAGTTGATTCGGACAAGGTTGAGCGCAAAGTTTAAATTTGAAGTCGACGTTGATTAAACTCTCAGTACGTGTCCAATAAATGGGAAACGTGCTTCAAAAATTTTGAAACTTTACTGAGAGTCTATTTGGAATATTAGAAGGTCAAGGAAAAATTTATAGCTGTAGATTTGAATTTTTGTGAATGTCTCATCTTAGCGTTGGAATTATTCCTTGTTCTTCTTCTCTATTTTGTTTTCTTTTCTCCTTTAATTCTTCATTGAAAATGTGAATACTGGGAAATTAAGGATTTTACACCTTAAGTTCCAAAATACAATAGCAAACATGTGCTATATGTAAAATTTTAACAAGTTCCTATTTCTAGTGAACATGGGTCAACTCATATGATTCATGTGAGTTTGGATTTCCAAGTCCATTTTCAGAATTTTTAAGTTCGCATTTGTGCGTTTTTGTTCTTCCGAAAAGCGGTCTTTTACAGTCCTCTCTAACCCTTGAACATATTGAAGAGTTTTCAAAGGAAGAACTTGCACTCATATCTACTCAGTTCTCAAAAACATTGCAAAATGTGAGAACTAGAAGGAGAGGGAGTGCCGGACCTCAACGATGCTTTGAATGTGGTAAGATAGGAAATTTTCACACAGATTTCCCTAACCTTTCAAGTACTACTTCCCAGGATGAAAAGCCAACAAGAACGAAGCACTCTTCTGCAAACAACAACAAGAAAAAGAAGGATTTTACAAGGTGCCAATTGGTGAATAGTTTTACCTCCGCAATTCAAGAACTTGGCTCGAGGGATGTGGACATCGAAAGTGATGAAGATGAAGATGATTTGGCAAACTTTTGCTTCATGGTGGGCAAGTCAAGATCAAGTATGGAGGAGGCAGAACACAATAGCGACAATGAAGAGGTATGCCCTACTTGTGAAGAAATGTGTGATGCTATTTCTCGTGCCACTATTATACTTAAGAAAAATGACAAAAATCTTAGAGACGGTGCTATTAAAATTAACTCACTAGAATCTGAAATTAACCATTTGTAATCTTTGATTCCTAGTGATGATTCTTGTTCCTCGTGTGATTTAATATATGAACAATTGTCCTCTCTAACAAGTGCACACACCTCCACACTTGATAAACTTGAGTTTGAAATCGAAAAGAACAAAAAGGTTGCTGCACTTAATGATAAATGCTTGAAAGGTGATTGCTGTTCTACAATTGATTTGCATTGTTCTACTTGTGACGATCTTGATAAGAAACTAAAAGATGCTATGAATGAAATTTCTATATTGAACAATGCTTTACATTCTCGTGAAGTTAAATATTGTTCTAATTGCAAACTAAAAGGAAAAAATTCATGTGAAAGCTGCCTAGACTTGTCAAAGAATCTTGATGACATGAATAGGACACTAGAGCGGTTTTGTAATGGGAATAAGAATCTAAACTTGCTGCTGAATTCTTCTAAATCTTGCAATGATAAATCTGGTTTAGGCTTTGATTCCCATGCTCATGCTAAGGCACATCCAACTCCGATTGTGAAGTTATTAGGAAGTGGTTTGATTAAAATAGTTCCTAAATAAAAAGAAGTGGTTTTTAAATTTGCAATATTGTTTTCTCATTCGATTGCTAATAAAGATGTTGCTTGCTCATCTAGACATGAACACAAAGTTAAATTTCATTATACCTACTGTGATAAAGATGATTATGTCATAGATTTTTTTTTATAGACTAGCTAAACAACATAAAAAGAAAATAATACAAGCTAGATCTCATAACTCTCATGCAAAATTTGCCGCACATGCTGAACCGAATGTTAGGAACTTGCAACCTGTTGTAATGAGTCGAAAACATGAAAAGATTGCTCCCAAACCTACTGTTTCTCGTGCCGCACATGTAACATCTCGTAGGTCAGTAGTTGGGTACACAAATTCTCAAAATTTGGCTCATAAACCTGCTATTCCATTTCAGCTTTCGTGTGTTATTCCTGCTGGAAGTGGTGTGACTCAGTACTAGATTCCTAAATACCTTTTGACTAAGCCCAGTATTGAGTCATCGATGTATTGTGCTTCTATGTAGGTTACACGCTTGAGGAAGGAGAACATTTGGATTGTGTATTCAGGTTTCTCACGCCACATGACCAGTAACAAAGAATGGTTCTCCTCCCTCTCTTTTGTGTCACGAGTCGAGAATGTTACTTTTGCCAATAATTCTTCAACTCATATAACAACTAAGAGTTCGGTTATGGTAAATGATCACAACACTTTGAAACATGTGACACTTGTCAAAAATTTGAAATACAACTTTCACAATTGCTAGATTAATATCTGGAAATTATTTTCACTAAAAAATGCTACAAGGTTGTAGATTCAAACAGTGAGCTTATTTTTAACATGTCTCAGTTTGGAAGAGTTTTTAAAGCTGATTTTGATATGTCATCCTCTAAGCATATGTGTATAGTTGCAAATGAATCAATGGACTTACATTTTTGGCATGATCATCTAACGTGTGTTAGTGCTCTTGATCGCATATGTGGGCTGCCTAAGCTTAAAGGGGACAAAGAAATTGTGTGCTCTTCTCGTAGACATGCTAAGATGATTGCAGGTTCACATGCTCCTCTCACAATGACCATGACAACTGAACTGAGTCAACTTTTGCACCTTGACAGCGTAGGACCTTCACATGTTCAATCCTTTAGAGGTAAATGGTATGTTCTTGTGATTGTTGATGATTTTTCTAGATACTCTATGGTTTACTTTATGGCATCTAAGAATGAATATTTTAATCACTTAAGAACTTTATTTTTTAGATTATCAATTGATCACCCAGTATCTTTAAAATCAATTAGAAGTGATAACGGAACCAAATTTAAAAATCAACTGTTTGATCACTTTTGTGATGAAAGTGGAATAGATCATCAATTTTCTTCACCTTATGTACCTCAACAAAACGGTGTTGTAGAGAGAAATAACAGAACCTTAGTTGAGATGGTTAGGACTATGCTTGATGAATATCAAACTCTTAGAAAATTTTGGGCAAATGCAGTTGCAACCGCTTTTTATGTCTCAAATTGTGTTTTCTTGCGTTCTAAGCTAGGAAAAACACCATATGAACTTTGGTTTGTTCATAGACCTAGTGTCACACACTTTTGGGTCTTTAGTTGTAAATGCTTTGTTAAGAAACATGGTAAATCTTGATAAATTTGAAGCTAGATCTGTTGATGCCATGTTTCTTAGTTATCCATCTCATACTAGAGGCTACTGTGTGCTTTTACTTGACTACAAAATTGTGGAGACTTGTGATGTTTCTTTTGATGAAGCTAGCCCAGGTACTAGCTCTAATACTGCAGGTCTAGATCCATATCTGTTGGGGGTTCATCGAACAAGACGAAGAAGTGGTGTTGCTGCCCATAAATTCAGAAGCAAATGACGTTGATCACACTGCTAATTTTGCAGCAACAACTACTGCAGCTGGTACAGATCGTCCTCAAGCCACAAGATATTTGATCCGTGATAAACGTGAAGAACAAAGAGCTTGCGAAGTGTCTACTCCTCTCCGAATCCTCAAAAGTCATGCTCCACAACAAATCATCAGGAGCTTGCACGAACGAGTCACATGGTCAAGGTTTTGCGATCCGAACTCTCACACTCATTCTACTTTTGTTGCTTCTTTCAAACCCAAAGATATATCACACGCACTCAATAATGAATCTTCGATTATTGCCATGCAAGAAGAGTTAGAAATTTTTGAAAGAAATAATGTTTTGAAACTTGTACCTCCGCCTCAAGGTCACACTTTAATTGGAACTAAATGGGTGTTTAAAAATAAACAAAGTAAGGATGGGGTTGTAGTTAGGAATCATGTTAGGTTGGTTGCTCAAAATTTCACACAAATTGAAGGTCTAGATTTTGATGAAACTTTTGCTCTTGTTGCTAGATTAGAAGCCATAAGAATTTTGTTAGCTTTTGCTGCATCTAAAGGTTTCAAGTTATATCAAATGGATGTTAAAAGTGCTTTTTTTAATGGCTATATAAATGAGGAGGTTTATTTCAAGCAACCATCAACAACAACAACAACCAAGCCTTTGTCCCAAACAAGTTGGGGTCGGCTAGAAATGAAACCCAACAATTTTGAAGAAAAGTAATAGAAAATAAGATGAAAGTAAAAAAATAATAATAAAAGTACAAATAAAATAAGATTCTACATTTTATTTATTTTGAAAATGGGTTAATAATAAAGAAGATAATAGTAACAAATTACGACTAAACTAAGATTCTGGCACATGAATTGCTAATTTCCATGCAGTCCTATCATGAGCCAAATCTCTAGGTATGTCCCACTCCTTTAAGTCTCGTTTCACCGCCTCCTGCCATGTCAACTTGGTCGACCTCTACCCCCTCCTAAAATTTTCTCTACTCTTTATAATCCCACTTTTAATCGGTGCTTCTCGAGGTCTCCGCTAGATATGCCCAAACAACCGTAGGCGATGTTGGACTAGCTTCTCCTCAATTGGTGCCACCCCTACCCTATCACGTATCACCTCGTTCCTAATTTTGTCTCTTGTTGTGTGACCGCACATCCACTGTATCATGCGCATCTCTGCAACACTCATTTGTTGGACATGTTGCCTTTTAGTTGGCCAACATTCTGCTCCATACAACATCGCAGGTCTGATCACCGTCCTATAGAATTTTCCTTTCAATTTTTGTGGAACTTTCTTATCACATAAGATTCCAGATACTTGTCGCCACTTCATCCACCCGATCTTGATCATGTGGCAAACATCTTTGTCAATATCACCATTGCTTTGTAACATTGATCCTAAATATCGAAATGTGTCTCTCCTAGGTACTACTTGTCCTTGTAAACTAACATTACCATCCTCGCACCCGACATCACTAAAGTCGCATCTCATATACTCGGTCTTGGTTCTACTAAGTCTAAAGCCCTTAGACTCTAAGCTCTGCCTCCATAGCTCCAATTTTCTATCAACACCATCCCTATTCATCTACCAACACTACATCATCAGCAAAGAGCATACACCAAGGGATATCGCCTTGTATATCCTTCGACACCTCATCCATCACTAAGGAAAAGATGTAAGGACTTAAGGGGTATCCTTGGTGTAACCCTATTGTGATAGGAAAATTGTCGGTCTCACTATCTCTTACGCTCACACTTGTCACCACATTATCGTACATATCCTTGATAAGGTTAATGTACTTTGTTAGGACTTTGTGTTTCTCTAGTGCCTACCACATGACCGGTCTTGGTACCTTATCGTATGCCTTCTCCAAGTCAATGAACACCATATGTAGACCCTTCTTTTGCTCCCTATACCTCTCAATAAGCTGACGGAGTAAGAAAATCGCCTCCATAGTGGACCTCCCAGACATAAAACCAAACTGGTTTTTAGTGACATTGGTCACTTTCCTCAAGCGGTGTTCAATCACTCTCTCCCAGAGCTTCATAGTATGACTCATGAGCTTAATTCTTCGGTAATTAGTACAACTTTCAACATCTCCTTTATTTTTGAAGATGGGTACTAAAATACTTTTCCGCCACTCTTCAGGCATTTTGTTTGACTGAAAAATGCGGTTGAATAGTTTAGTGAGCCACACTATTGCTACATCCCCCAGACATCTCCACACCTCAATAGGGACATCATCGGGGCCGTGGGCCTTTCCTCCTTTCATCCTTTTTAATGCCTCTCTAACCTTAGACTCTTGTATCCTCTGCACAAATCATCTGTTGGTGTCATCAAATGAGTCATCCAACTCGAACCTAATACTCTCATTCCCGTCATTGAATGGTCCATTGAAGTATTCTCGCCATCTGTTCCTAATTTCTTCCTCCTTCAATAGAATTTGGCCTGCTCATCCTTAATGTCAAGCAACCATCGGGTTTTGAAAATCCAGATTTTCCTACTCATGTTTACAAACTGTCCAAAGCCTTATACGGTCTCAAACAAGCCCGTAGAGCATGGTATGATAGGTTAAAAACATTCTTACTTGAAAAGGGGTTTACCATGGGAAAGGTTGATAAAACTCTTTTTGTGCTTAAGCATGGCAATGACTCATTATTCGTTCAAGTGTATGTGGATAATATTATCTTTGGTTGTGCTTCTCATGATCTTGTGTCCAAGTTTTCATCTATGATGAGTTCAAAATCTGAGATGAGTATGATGGGAGAACTCATGTACTTTTTGGGGCTGCAAATCAAGCAAACCAAGGAGGGTACTTTTGTGACTCAAACGAAGTATACAAGAGACCTTCTTAATCGCTTAAACATGGACAAAAGCAAGCCTCTTCGGACACCAATGGGTACAACAACGACATTTGAACTTGATGAAGATGGTGAACCTGTGGATCAAAAAGAATATAGAAGCAGAACATATCACTTTTGTACCTCACGGCATCAAGACCGGACATACAATTCAGCATATGTCTTTGTGCATGGTTTCAAGCTTCCCCACGAGCTTCACATCGTCAAGCCGTCAAAAGTATTCTCAGGTACTTACATTAAACTCAAGAATTTGGCATTTTTCTTCCTTCTTCCTCAACCATTAATTTGAAAGCCTTTTCAGATGCTGATTTTGGGGGTTGTAGGATTGATAGGAAAAGTACTTCGGGTGCTTGTCATTTTCTTGGTAATTCTCTTGTTCCTTGGTCCTCTACAAAACAAAGTTCAGTTGCACAATCCACAGTCGAATCTGAATACGTAGTTGCTTCTAGCACTTGCTCACAAATTCTTTGGATTGTTCAAACACTTAAGGACTATGGGGTTTATCTAGATTGCGTTCTACTATTCTGTGATAACACTAGTGCCATTTGCATTGCTAAAAATCCCGTGCAACATTCGAGAACAGAGCACATTGACATTAGGTATCACTATCTCCGTGACAATGTTGAAAAAGGAAACATTGTGCTTCACTATGTAGATACCGAACAACAATTGACTGATATTTTCACAAAACCGTTGGATTTGACTTGTTTTTGTTTCATTCGTAGTGAAATAGGGGTTATGCATCCTCATGGCTTAAATTGAGGGGGAGTCTTAAAACTTGGGAAGTCTATGTGGGGATTCGAATAAGTAATATGATCATAGTATTTCATAGATATATGACTTTGTGATTCCTTTTACATACTGAAAGTTCTTACTACATTACTCATGTTATACATTTTGTAGTTTTTGCCATGACTAGTAATTGGAAAAAAATACTTATGCTAAAATGTTCATGATCGAACTTTCTTGCTATTTTGAACTTGTTGCATGCTAACAAGTGCTTTTAATAATGAAAAATTAATCAATCAACTATCCACATGTTGAGCTTTTATGATCAAATAAAAATGAGAAAAGATCAAGAGAATATGCATGCATCGCACTTCTTCTTTTGAGATGGCTTATCATTGCACTTAGATATGAACTTAGAAGAAGTTATGTATGACTAAAACCATTTCCTTAAGTTTTTGATTGTCAAATGACATAGGCTTGGCTTAGTTGGTTAGAATAAGGCAGATGCGACATATAATCTCTTGCAAATGTTATATGATCAGAATTTGTGCTTTAAATAATATTGAAAAATGAAAAATGCAACAACAAGTGTCATGCTTTCAGGTTTTGAAATAGTTAACTTTGTGAGATCATGACTTGCTTAAATTGAAAATTACATTTGATCTCTAGCATGGCTTATACTACTTTATGTATTTCATTGATGTGATAGTGTAAGTTACTTGATAGTATGACTTGGATGAGGTTTGTTTTATATGTATATGTTACAATATGCTCATAACAATTGAAATTTCTCTTGGAACCTTGTTGAATACATTTTCAAGGGGGGGGGGGGGGTAATTGATCACACATTGAACACATTCACAAGTGTTTTGGCACGATTCTTCTCAGGGGGAGAATTTTTGTTTTCCTTTTCATTTTATTTCTGATTTACAAAGGGGGAGAAATAAGTATAGGGCGATAAATATTTGTTTTGAGATTTCTTTCTTTCTCATTTGACTGTGTTCAAAACTTTTCATAAGACAATGTTTGGATTTTAAGTGGTGTTCCAATGCATTCATCAAGGGAGAGATTGTGAGACCTATGTGTGCTGAATACATTGGCTATGACGATAAAAGTTTTGAATTTTGCCAAAACACCCTTCTCATCAAGGTCCGCCTCTAGGTCCGAGTTTCTGCAAGGTCCGACAATAGGTCCGTCTTGTTTTGGGTAGCTCTGGCAAGGTCCGACATAAGGTCCGACTTGCTTTGGCTAGGTCTAACATCTTTGTCTAGGTCCGACGTATTTTGGTTAGCTCCGACTTGCTGTATCTAGGTCTGACTAGCTTTGGTTAGCTCTGGTGCTAGGTCCGACTAGCTTTGGTAAGCTCCAGCGCTAGGTCCGACTAGCTCTGGTAAGCTCTAGCGCTAGGTCCTGCTAGCTTTGGTAAGCTTCGTCTCAATGTCCGGTTAGCTTTGGCAACGTCCGGTGCTAGATTGCAATGGTTCTGCTTTTAACTTGCAATGTTTCAAACTTGCTTTTTCGAATATGTAAAGATTTCTTAGTATTCTTTTACTAAGTTTTTGGTGTGTGTTGGTGGTTATGGCTGATATCATTTTGCTATGGTTTGCAACATGCTTATGTTAGGTGCTCACATAAGGTGTTGTGGTTATCAGAACTAACGAGAGTCAAGTCGAGGACTTGTGCTCGAAAGTAACAGTTGTTTAGTCATGTGCAGGTGTTGCTTTATTTCAAGGCATTGCTGGTGACGGGATCCATTGAACTAGTCTTAGGTAGAAGTCAGGTTCAACAACCAAGCTCGTGAGGAATTGTGGTTGAGTTGATCGGGAGATTGTGCAACATGTTTGAATCAACAACCATGCATCTGAAGGTATCGTGTATGTCATTAGAAGATGTTTGCATGTGTGCAAGGAGTGCATGGACGTGGCTACATGGTTCCAAGGCGTGCTGAAGAGATGTGGACGTAAATAATTGGTCAGAAAGGTCCAACTCACTAGGTTATGGACTCAGGCTGCGACTGAGTCAGGTTTGACTCATATATGGAAAGATTTGAGTTTGTTACATTAGGATTTCATGGTGAGCATGAAGTTGAGTTCTTTTAGGACTGGGGGTACATTCCTAAGTATTTGGAAGTCTTAAGATTGCTTCTATCCGCGTATGGAAGAGTCTTGAGCAGTTATGGAAAGTTTATGTGAAAACTGAGTAGGATACGAGTCCTAGGTTGGTTTGGGTTGGCCTCATGGCTGGTTATATAAGCAAGGGAGGCCAGAGCTCGTGGTGCACGGATTTTGGGCTGTTCCTCCTGTGTTCTATTGAATAAAGATCTTAGTTTAAAGGAACTTTTGTGCCTTTTTCGTCCGACTTGTTTCAGATAAGTTTTCTCGTGAGTTTTTACATAGCACTACCTTGCTTCAGTGGTATTATCATAACTCGAGTTTTACAGATCCAATTGATGTGATTCTTTTTGGGTTGTCTTCACAGCTTGATTATCTATCATATTTGAAAATTTCATTCATTGGATTTGTGATTTCTAATCTATACAAATTTCTTTGCTGTGTCGCAGATCCAGTTTTTCTCGGGTAGAACAGATTGACCTTTGTTCGATCTTTCGCTCGTAACTTGAGTTTTTCTCAATGGATTTTCGTGGTTCTTGATGTGACGTCTGTGTAACTTGATTCTCCACAATCTATACTGGTTTTGTCACAATTGATCACATTTAGATTAGTCACACACAGAATTTCTTTAACAGATCAATTTTCTACCGAGGAGTTTTTGTTGCTTCTGCTGAAAAGTTGTAACTACCATTCACCCCCCCTCTGGTAGCTTTTCACGTGCCCTTCAATCCTACAAAGTTATTCTAGTGTGTTATTACTAAAGAATAATAGTACATCTAATGATCAATTGAGATACTCCCAAATCGTAGGCTCACGGATGTATTTAGCTAGCACTATGAGGCCAGATATATCAACTACTATGAGCAAACTTAGCCGGTTTGTTTCAGATCTGGGAGAAGGATCACTGGCAAGCTCTGGAAAAGTGATGTGCTATCTAAACGGGACATCAAGCTATGGATTTCACTATATCGGGTACTCCAGGGTGCTAGAAGGATACATTTATTCAAATTGGATTTATGACGCCGATGAGATAAAAGCCACAAGTGGATATGTGTTCACAATGGATGGTGGCACTGCTTCCTTGAAGTCTTGCTTGTAGACCATCTTAACAAGGTCGACAATGGAAGCAGAACTCACCTCATTAGATGCTGCCACTATTGAAGCTAATTGGTTGTGTGAACTTGTAATGGACTTACCGATAATTGAGGAGTCTGTTCCTTATATTCTTATAAACTGTTATAATCAAACTGTGATTGTCAAGTAAATAACTCAGCACTCGGCCTGGGAAAGAACTCGATGCAAGGGGTTTGTATTCAAGAATTTTGTCAGGATTAAAAAATTCGCTCAGTGCCAGAACTGAACAAGGTGTTGTCAGCCAGCACTAAAAACCCGCGTTGGCGCCTCAACTTAAAAATTCGGATCACTCGGCGCCAAGACTTAAAAATTTGGATCGCGTTGGCGCCAAATAATTCGTGTGCAAGAGAGCGGGGGAAACACATGTAGCCGTCGACCAAGAAACTAAAACCGACAGTTTTAATATATGGTCGTCGATTAAAGACAGGAAACCGATGTTTTTAAACTTTGGGCAGGAGAGAATTTTTTCGGCGGCGCCGGACCCACCATATGACCGTCGGCCTGGGAGAAGATACCGACGTCTTTAGGTAAGGCCGTCACCACTCATGTAGCAACTAACAAAAATTATTATGATCGTTGGCCGCCTCAAAGGGACCAACAGTTATATCTTTTTTGCCATCGAGACTTCGGACCGATTTTGGGATGAAGCGGTCAACACCGCTTGTCACACCATAAACCGACTCTATCTTATTCGCCTACTCAAGAAAACCTCATATGAATTACTCACGGGTAACAAGCCGAATATTTCATATTTTCGAGTCTTTGGTTCAAAATGCTATATTATCAACAAGAAGCCAAGGACTTTGAAGTCTGATGAAGGTTTCTTACATGCATATGATTTGAACTCCTATGCTTATCGTGTCTTCAACAAGACCTCTGAACTTGTTGAAGTTGCACGTGATGTAGTGTTCGATGAAACTAACGACTCTCAAGAAGAGTAAGTTGATCAATGTTTGATAGATCAAGAAGAAGATCCATGTCAAGCCACCTTCAAATGTGAATGAAGAACATGAACCACAAGTGGAGGACAATGATCAAGAGGGAGCTTCCACGCAAGATCAATCTCAAGTTAATCAAGGTGTTCAATACATCAATGAGGGCAACTATCCAGGGGGAGAAGAAGATGATAATAATGAAAATTCAAGACCACAGGTGCCACATCAAAGAGTACACAAAAGCATCCAAAGATATCACCCCATCAACAACATAATCTGTGAAATTCAAAAGGGAGTTGTAACTCGATCTCGCATAGCTAATTTTTTAACACTATTATTTTGTCACCTCTTTGGAACCACACAGGGTTGAAGATGCATTAAAAGACCCTGACTTGGTGATGGCGATGCAAGAAGAATTGAACAACTTCAAATGAAACAATGTGTGGGAGCTTGTTGAAAGACCCAAGTCCAACATCGTCTGCACTAAATTGGTCTTCCGCAACAAGCAAGACGGACATAGAGTTGTAACAAGGCATGACTTGTAGCCAAAGGGTACTCACAAGTCGAAGGTTTGGATTTCGACGAGACTTTTGCTCCCGTAGCTAGGCTTGAATCGATTCGTATATTACTTTCATATGCTACACACCATGTTTTCAAGCTTTATCAAATGGACGTGAAAAGCGCCTTCCTTAATGGACCAGTCAAGGAGGAGGTGTACATGGAGCAACTACCCAGTTTTGAAGATCAAGAGTACCCCGACCATGTTACAAGCTATGTAAGACTCTCTATGGCCTCAAACAAGATCCTAGAGCTTCATATGAGTGCCCTAGAGATTTTTTATTGAAACAAGATCGGTAAAGCTGATTACACCTTGTTTACTAAACATTTTTATGATGATCTCTTCGTGTGTCAAATATATGTTGACAATATTATATTTGGTTCAACTAACAAATCCTTTTGTAATGAATTTAGTAAGATTATGACAAATAGATTCGAGATGTCCATGATGGGTGAGTTGAGATACTTTTTGGGATTCCAAGTGAAGCAACAAAAGGACGGGACATTCATAAGCCAAACAAAGTACACTAAAGATATTCTCAAGAAGTTTGGAATGGACAAAGCGAAGCCCATAAAGACTCCCATGGCGACAAATGGACATTTGGATCTCAGTGAACACATACCAAACGTGGACCAAAAGGTATATCGCTCCATGATTGGCTCTTTACTACATCTATGTGCATCTAGGCCAGAGATTATGTTGAGTGTATGTTTGTGTGCAACGTTTCAAGCCTATCCTAAGGAATGTCATTTGACAGCCGTTAAAAGGGTCTTGAGATATTTAGTTCATACACCCAACCTAGGTCTCTGGTATCCCAAAGGTCCAAAATTCAATCTCATTGGATACTCCGACGCAGATTATGCCGAATGCAAGGTAGATAGAAAAAGCACCTCCGGTACTTGCCAATTTTTAGGTAGATCCCTAGTTTTTTTGTCCTCCAAGAAACAAAATTCTATTGCCTTATCCACAGCGGAAGCGGAGTATGTTGCAGCCGGGAGTTGTGGTGCACAACTCCTTTGGATGCGACAAACTCTAAGGGATTACGGTTACAATATGAGCTGTATTCCACTCCTTTGTGACAATGAGAGTGCCATTAAAATTGCCCATAATCCTGTTGAGAACTCTAGAATCAAGCACATAGACATCCGACATCACTTTTTGAGAGATCACTCAATGAAAGGAGACATGGCCATTTCCCATGTCAACACTGAAAAACAACTAGCCGATATCTTTACCAAGCCACTTGATGAAAAACGCTTTTGTAAGCTTCGAAATGAACTAAATATCCTTGATGCTCGGAACATGGCTTGAAAACTTGCATACCTGTATGCCACCTTCAAAATCATGTTGATTGGATTGAAAAATCATCTCTCTCCATTTTTCTCCAAAAAGCTATGTTAATTACTTGATCTTGGTAAATTATGATCATCGCTTGATTGTTATATGTTTACTGATCATATTTATCAAGAATATTTGTGTGTTTTGCCCCCTATTTTCTTTCTAAGCACCTTTGAATATATACGAAACGTCTATAGTCTTCTGTCGGGTTGACCACGGACTAGTTTGTGGTTACCCCGGACTAGTCCGCACATTGCAGACTAGTCCACAGAGTGTCCGCTAGACCGTACTAGTCCTATTTTTCAACTCCATAACCCTAGGGCCGGCGCAACCCTAATCTCCTTCCTCCTCACAACTCCTCTCATGTTCTCTCTCCTCACTAAAGTGCTCCTAAGGCGATTTGGCCAGTTCTCCATCAAATCCACTCAAGTTTCGGTGGGATTTGATCTCCATTGCAAGGGGATCAAAGACCACAGACTTGTCCGCATCAACAACTCCTTCAACGCTGTGAGTCGAAGGATTTGGTAAAATTTCTCTCCAAACCCTAAAGCCTTTGATTTTCCCTTGTTTTTGCTCAAATAGCTTAGTTCCTCCTGCCAATACATTCTATTCTCCCTTGTTGTATTACAACTACATTGCTCCACTTTTGCATTGAGAAACTCCATTATCATGTTAGTTAGGATTCAAGCAGCTGAATATCAGACTAGCCCGTTATTACTGCTGATAGGTCTGGTACTCCAGACTAGTCCGCACCTGATCAATGGACAAGTCCAATGTTAGCTGAACAAAACCCTAATATTCTTCAACTCAATGCCTTTCCTTGCCACCAATCCTTATCTATGTCATGTATAACCTTCTTGTCAAGACAATGTCGAGCTCAAACGAGGACTTCTCTGACTTTGAGGCTGAAATGGATCAAGAGACCTTGCCTCGCATTTTGACGGGCCAAGACAAGAAGAGACAAGATCATACCGCTGACCCCTTGCCCACCCCACCTAAGGTGCAGCAAAAGGTTCTGGCCAAGAAACCAGCTTCCAAGGAAAAAGATATGGTTGGTCCTAGCTCGGCGGCTCCTCGCCAAACTAAGGGAAAAGGAAAAGGAATTGCCTCCGGCCCGACTGGCCCCCTCGAGATGACTGCTCCAAGATGGCGAAATAGGGACCCCTCGGAGGAAAAGTTCAATGGTAAAGGAAGTGATGTGGCTTGGAAGCTGAGGAAAATTGATGCTTATAGTGGTGGTGAAAAGGCAGTTGGTCCTAGATTTCGGAGCAACTTCCACGCAGACTACTACAGTACTGTGTACCTTCAGCTGAAGACTCCAGTGGTCCGTAGCCAATGGATCGACTGGACACACTTTGAGAGAAAGAGTTGTCAAGCCTTTGATGAAGTCATAGAGGCTGTGGAGAGACATGGCCTCAAGGACTTGCTCTCCTTCAGGTACAACTGGAATGATAAGGTCATCTCTCAATTCTTTGCATATTGCTACTTTGCCAATGATGAAGAAGAAAGAGGGACTTGGATGATGCATGGATCCAAGTACACTGTTTCTTATGATGAGTTTGCTAGGCTGCTACACCTTGAGGACACCGGCAACAATGAGGTCATTATTCACAATATTGGTGTTTTGGAGCAGGACAAGATGGACTTTCTCTATGATACTTGCCTCAAGTACAATCCTCCCTCAACCAAGAACATGAAGCCCTTCTTCATTGTTCTCAACAGAGTGCTCTGAAAGACCATTGCTCCAAAGGATGGTGATGCTGGGAGTGTGCAAGGTTAGTTGAGGACCTTGATGAAAGTGATTAGCAAGAGGAGAAAGTTTGACATCTTTGACTACATCTGGAATGGCATGGTAAACATCTCATGCACCCCTAATAGCTCCTATGTCTATGCACCGTACATAATGTTCATGATAGAGAAGGTCACAAGGATCAAATTTGTGAAATATGTTGATCATACAACTTTGAGGCCTCAGAAGCCGCCTCAAGCTGTTCTTACAACTGCTCCATCTCCCGATTCAAGTGAAGAGGCTCCGAGGAGAGCTCAAGGAGATGCAAGGCCTGCCTCTAACACCAGGGCCCCTCCTCACAAAGGGTCTCCTAGTGGGATTATGAAGTACTTGGCCGCCATCTTTGGTTTTTGCCGCAAAGCTAAAGTGAAGCTCCACAATATGAACAGGTCAAGGAAAGAGGACATGATGTACATGAAGGAAAATGTCAAAGCCATATGCCAAAAGATGGAGACTGAGCCTGTTGGGTCTCCAGTCATCTCAGAGGACTCCGCCTCTGACTTTTAGGATCTTCCTCCTCTTTCACCTTTCGAGCTTGCTTACATTGGCGTTTGGGGCACGATGAGTGATTCCTCTCCTCCTCCTCCTCAGCCTGATGATGAAGACAACGAGAGGACCGACAACGCAAAGTGAGCCAGTGACGAAGAGTAGATCCCTCCTCTCCTTTTTGGTGCCTTGATGCCAAAGGAGGAGAGATTGTGGGTATGTCTTAGGTCCTAGCAGTAGGTTGAGAAATGAGAGCTCTATTTATGTTTCTTTTGGTGCTATAAGACGTTTGGTGCTGTAAGGCTTTTATTATGTTTGCATTATGCTTCTGGACATGTTTGTGGTAATGCTTTGTTATGATCAATGTTTATGCTCTGAAAATGATATACATACTTGACAATCTTGATGTTGTTATGATTATGCCATTTACCTCATTCACATCACGATTATTGCTCACACACACATAGTTTTGCCCCCCACCATAAAGAGTGCACATATGTCCTATGCCTACATTGCCTATTTTGTTCAAAGGTCATATGTGCACACTTTTTGAAAATCTTAATTTTTATCATATTTGTGTAATCTCAATTGGTTGTCATCAATAACAAAAAGGCGAAGACTGTAAGTGCATCTAGTCATCCCTTGTGGGGTTTGGTTGATTTATGACAAAGAAATGAGATCCTAACAAAGTTGTTGAGATGAGCGCACGTTTTAAAGAAATTAGGAGGAAAGCTCAAAAAGAAAGGAGAATGTGTAATCAAAAGGAAAAGAGCTCAAGAGATGAAAAGAATAGTTTATTTTGTATGGAGTGTGTTGGATAAATACACCCCAAGAGCTCAAGAAAAAGAGATCTCAATCACTACACACAAATCTGCATATCTATACTGGTCCGATGTCTAACAGACGAGTCCGATATCTCTCTGATTGAGATCGGACTAGTCCCCCTAGTGTGGACTAGTCCTCGGCACTTCGTAGCTGAACAAAAATGGATAAGTCCGATATCCATTGGACTAGTCTGATAATCTTCTGAGTAAAATCGGACAAGTCCTCCAGGTCTGGACTTGTCCTTAGCCCCACAATTTTTTTACGACACCGAACATGTCCGATATCCATCGGACTACTCCAAAAATTCTCTGACTAAAATTGGACAAGTCCTCCAAGTGTGGACTTGTCCTCAATTCTCCACGAGGTTCACCACACCGGACAAGGCCGATATGTATTGGCCTAGTTCGAACACTTCCAGTGCCAGATCAGACTAGTCCGCACATTTACGGACAAGTCCGATATCTCTGAACACTTAGGGTTTTCCACACGCCGCACACCAGACTAGTCTGGAGTCCACCACGGACTAGTAACTTTTGGAAACCCTAGTATAAATACAGGTGTACGCCCCTACAACCAATCCTCTCAACTCCTTGCACCGTCACACCTCCCAAGAGCCCAAAATACAACTCTCTCCACACATTCTCACCCTAGAAGGATCGAATATTGAGGATTAGCAATTGATCAAAGGAGAGACTTGTTCCACATGATCTTGAGCTCTTGGGTTTGATCTCTCGCACACTCTTGTGGTTCATTGTACATGTTTTGAGTGTGTTTGGTAGTGTTCTTTGTTGTAATTCTCGGGGAGCCCTCAACTTGTGAGAATGCCCCTTGAACACATTATTTGCCCTCTTTGTGATTAGTGGAAGAGAATGGGCCTCCGTGGCGATTCGATGAGGGTAGGGTTGGTGAAGACTCGGTCCTCCGTGGACTCCTCAATGTGGAAGTAGGTTTCCTTTGTGGTAACTGAACCACAGGATAAAATCGTGTCTCGTGCATCTTTGTTTTACTTTTCATTATAATCTAGGTTTTGTCTAGTGTTGTGAAATTCACCTTGAAACATTGTATCATACTTAATCATTGCAATATACTGGTTCATTGGTTCAATACACTTTACTTGTAATCTGATTTTCACTGCATAGTGTGCTAGACGTAGAATTGTCAATTTACTTTGATATTTTAGTCCGCACACAACAAACTAGTCTGCACAATACCATACTAGTCCGGCCTCCCCGTATTTGATCCATTTGTTAAGTGTTTCAGGGTCTGACAAAAGATCAAAAAGCCTATTCACCCCCTCTAGGCAACATTCAAGTATCAACAAGGATTTTTGGCGCCGTTGCCGGGGAAGGCACAAAAGATTTGCATGATCATGTGGTAGATAGGATTCTAGTAGATTTTTAGTAGCATAACCCTCCTTTGCTTTTGCATTATTTGATGTGAAAACAGTGTAGTGTATGACCGGTTTTTGTTTATCGGCAAACTACATAGAAGATCCTGAGTCACAACTGAGAAGAGTTCAACATCGTATCATTCCTCCTCAGGTTATCTTGTCGGCTAGGAAACCCAACATCTCCGCGCCATCACGCTACAAGCCAATGGCCTAGAAGACCCTTCGTGAGTTCTCAACTCCCTCTGCTAACAATGTGCCTACTAGGCCCAATGTCAACATGGGAGACGTGAACTTTGAAATCAAGAATAGCCTAATCACCATGGTGCAGGCTAACCCCTTATGTGGGAAAAACAATGACGATGCAAGTGCTCATCTGCAACAATTCCTTGAGATTTGTATAACTTTCAATATATCAAGGATGTCACACCTGATGCCATCCATCTTCGACTATTTTCGTTCTTCCTACTTCGGAAAGTGAAGCAGTGGTTCTACGCGAACTGAAGTGCTATAAACACTTGGGAAAAGTGTTCTACATCATTCCTCACCAAGTTCTTCCTGTTGTGCAAGACTAATGCCCTACATGGAAGGATTTCAAGCTTCCAGCAAGAGCCTAAGGAGTCCATTTCTGAGGCTTTGGAAAAGCTTCAGGAGTATATCCTGGCCTGTCCCCAAACATAGGATGGATGATTGGCTCATCATCAAAAACTTCTACAAAGGGCGGACTTCGTCAGCCCGTGACCATGTGGATACTTCTACTCGAGGAGCCTTCTTCTTGCTTATGGTGCCTAAAGCTAAAGATTTGATTCAGAAGATGGATTCCAACATGGGTTGGAGCGATGAGTGTCTCCAGTCCCGACAGCGAGACATGCACACCTTGAAAGAGGTGGACATGATCGCTGCCAAATTGGACCTTATGAAGAAGCTGGACTGTCAAGCCAATGGCAAATTATTTGGCACCGTCCAAGCCTTAGAATCTCACATGACATTTCAAGTCTGTGGCAACGGGAGTCATATGTTGAGTGACTACCCCGAGACCTGTGAGGATGCCTTAAACTTAGCCAACAACGGGAATTTCAAAAATGGCTACCGTCCAGTAGGTCAAGGGTGGGGAAACCACACCCTTTCTTTCAAGGGTGCTACAAAAACAACAATGGCAACAAAAGCCAGTCACCCTTGAAGGAACTTGCTATTAGCCAACTCAAAATCAATGATGCACTATCCAAGAAGTTGTTGGCTAATGATAAGACCCTAGAAAGCATCAATGCTAAGGTTTAAGGCCTAGCTTTTGCCTTCAAGAACCGGTTGAGCTTCAACAAGATGTTAGAGACCCAATTAGCTCAACTAGGAGTTGTTGTCCTTCCATTGGAGAATGGGAGGATTCCGGAGCAACCCGAGACTTGTGCATGTGTGATGTAGTGGAAGTGGATGTGGATGTTTGATATTGTGAGACCTATGTGCTGAATACATTGGCAGTTATGTTAAACGTGTATGTTTACATGCAAAGTTTTGAGTATACTTGAGAAACACACTTCACACTGTCTGAACTTTTGCTGCACGTGAGCTGCATGTGTTTTGCATTTCAAAATGTCCAAACTTTTCTTGTATAATGCATAGTGGCTGTTTTGGACTATTTTATCTTTCTATGTGCTGAAATAATCGTGTGGCTGCTATGTTTTTCATTTGCAATGTTTCAAAGTTGCTTTACACCTATGGGAAGATTTTCTTAGTACTTTTCGACTATGTTTTTTATGTGTTTTGGCTGATTATGGTGGACATTATCTTGCTATGTTTGCAACATGCTTATTTGAGGTGCTCACATAACGTGTTGTGGTTATCGGACTAATGTCAGTCATGTTGAGGACTTGTGCTCGGAAGAATTGGTTGTTTGTTCTTGTGCAGGTGTTGCTTGAGGTCAAGACATGGCTGGTGACTGGATCCATTGAACTAGTCTTAGGTAGAAGATGAGGTTCAACAACCAAGTTCGGGAGGAATTGTGGTTGAGTTGACCGGGAGGTCACACAACATGTTTGGGTCAAGAACAATGCATATGAAGGTATTGTGGACGTTGTTGGAAGGTGTTTGCACATGTGCAAGGAGTGCATGGATGTGGCAACATAGTTCCAAGTCTTATGAAGAGAAGTAGACATAAAGAATTGGTCAGAAAGGTCCAACCAGCTAGATTATGCCTCAGGCTGCGGCTGAGGTGGTTATGGTTCATTTATGGAAAGTTTCAAGTTTGTTTTGGTTAGATTTCGTGTGGGTCACAAAGTTGAGTTTTTTTAGGAACATTTAGGATGTTCCTAAGGTGTTTGTAAGTCTTAAGATTGCTTCTATCGGCGTATAGTGTCTTGAGAAGTTATGAAAAGTTTGGTTGAAAATGAGTAGGATTAGAGTCCTAGTTAGGATTGGGTTGGCCTTAGGGCTGGTTATATAAGCAAGGGAGGCTAGACCGTGTGGGGAGACAAGTTGGACTGTTATTCTTGTCTTTTGATCAATAAAATTTCTAGTTTAGAGGAGCTTTTGTGCCTTGTTCGTTCGATTTGTTTCAGACAAGTTTTTCTCGTTGAGTTTATGCACAACAATACATTGCTTCGATGTTTTTAACATAACTCAAGTTTTAGAGATCCAATTTATGTAAATATTTTTGGGTTGTCTTCACAACTCGATTATATATCATCTATGAAAATTTCACAGTCATTGGATTTGTTTTTTTTTCATCTACACGAGTTTCTTTGTAGTGTTGCAGATCTTGTTTTTTACTCGGGTAGAACAAATTGCCCTTTGTTCGATCTTCCGATCATAACATTAGTTTTTTCTCAATTTTTTTTTCGTGATTCTTGTAGTGAATTTTTCGTGACTTCATTCTTCACAATCTATACTTGTTTTTTCATGATTAGCATACAATGTTTCTTTAACATATGGTTTTTCTGCCGATGGGTTTTTGATGCTTCCGCTGAAATTTTTTAATTCTACCATTCACCCCCCCCCCTCTTGTAGCTTTTCATGTGCTCTTCGATCCTACAGAGATGACTGATATTTATGTATACTCTCTTATTTTGCAGGGATGAAACATGGCTACTTTTCTTCTTCTTTTTTTTTTTGCTCATGCTTATGATGTAAGCATGCATTTTATTTTTATTTTTCTTGTAGCCATGTCTTCTACTCCCTTTTTATGAGATAAACTTGGAGATAGTACTAAGCATCAAGGGTATGGAGTTTTTGTTTTTATTGCAGAATGATGGTATGATGGAATTTTGCTTGCTTCTAGTGTAGAACTATAACATGTGCAAGTGAAGTCTTGAATTCAAAAAGAAATGAATGAATTTTCACATAGGTCTATACTACTTTGACTAGGCTCAATCTGAATACATATAGCATATGCATAGGGTTTATCAATGTAAGAAATATCATATGGCTTTGGTAGGTATTTCAAATCAAATGAGAGTAACTTAAATCTTTTTAGAATTTCTCCAGAAATCAAAGTTTCACTTTCAAACTAGGAATAGCATCCCTATCAATATATCATATCTCACAAAAACTTAGAATTGGATGAAGCTTTTGCTACCCACAATATTGAAATCAAAGCAAAAGTAATTTTAGCCAATGAAAGCATTATTTTGGACAGTAGTAAGTTGTAAACTAGGGACTTAGGAAAATTAAAATAGAACAACTATTCATCATTTCATCTATGTGAATTATAAGTCATTCTTACCACACATCTTTTATTTTATTTGAAAGTAAATCTACTTTTTATATGAAAGGTGAATGATGGATGAATGGAAAATAAATATGCAAGGGGTGTGATACAATTTACCTCATGTGTGTGTCCTCCCCTAGCTTGTTCTTCAATCACCTCCGTGATGAGGGTTGAACCCTTGATGACAGAAGTATGCCGTGAGATCAGCTTGTTGTTGTTGTAGCGTGGAGTTGAAGTTGGTGAATTGAGTGTCCATGTGTTGTTGCCAATCTTGGGTACCTTGGACATGCTCTTGGAGAGTGTTGTAGATGTCTTCTGTCCTCACTTCAAGGTCTTCCATACGTCTAGTGAGATTTGTCATTCCTTGGCTTTGGTCAAGATGACTTCCAACCGAAGAGGAACGACATCTTCTCATGGATGTTGGAGGCAAGCTGCAAGAGCTTGGAGTGGATAGGGGTGGCTCCCACGCGATACCTGGCCATCCATGCCAAGACGGACCTTCGGTCTAATATGATGGACGTTGAGTCCATCCGGGTGCATGACCCGTTGGGTCCTATTCCTCTTCGTACTCATGGACCATGGAGGTTGTCGGAGGCATGGCCGCTCTTCATACACAACTTCTAGTGATCCTACCAGAGACATTACTTCTTCAGGCTTTCTTGATGCGAAGAAGATCAATGGTTAGCCTCCAGCATTTGTACAAATGATAATTCGGGTTAGGTAACCGAATTTTATTGACAAAGTTTGGATAATAAAATATTAAAGAGTCAGCTTGATCATCCTAAAGGGTATGTCCTTACACTTGATAATCTTCATTAATTAATTCTCATTCGATTTCAATATATTCAAATGAAGTATATTATAGTGCTCCTACCCTAGTAGCAATGCGAGTAATCAATGAAGTACATTGAATTGGCCCTGTCCTTGAAATGTAATCTAACCATTGTGTAATCATGGCAATAACTGGAGCAACTTTTATCTTTTTAACTGTGGCAAATAAAATTTTCAGCTCATCATCACGCACCACTCTAACATCTCCTCTAGGAAACATAGTCATAGCTACCCATCTATGCATGAAGTGTAAAGTAGGACTGTGCAAGTGGCCGTTACTAGAAGCAGTACATCTGACCTCACTAGTCAATTCATGCCAAAAACATTGTTTGTTAAACTTAGGCAAAATGTCTAAATCTAGCAAACAACGTTTATGGAAGCCTATGATTTTACTTAATTCTTTCCATAGGATGTTGTATCCTTTCTGAAATAATTTAAAATAAATATCGTACAATCCTATTTAAGGGTGCAAAGGAATTGCATGGAGAAAAGGTGTGAACCTTTCTCTTCTATGTGAGAAAAGTTGTCCCATCCTAGTGCACGTCAAATGGAAATAATTCAGAATCCATACCTATTTTAGATATCAAATCCGAATCATAAGCTTTTGTATGAGAAATCTCACGATCTTGGTGGAGCTTGCGTGCTTGATCTTTAACTTCACTTTGTATGTCGAGGTCGTCATCATGGAGAAATTGTCGCGGGTTGCTCCTCTCACCCATGGGAGTGTCCTCATATACACTCCTCCTTCGTGGACTTGGTGTAGCAATGGAGGAGGGATGTGCACTTGAGTCTCCACCATGGCTTGAGCTTCAGCCTCCTTCCTCTTCTCAAGCAACCTCTTCATTCCTTTCATAGCCACAACAAGCAAGAACACAACAAAGCAAAAACTCGAAAGAGGTAATGTTAGTTAAAGCAAACCCCTCAGCGCATTTTCCCTTGAAGAACTTGAGAGCGAATTGCAAATGCAAACACAAGCAAATATTTTTGAGTTGGATTTGAGCAAGAGTGCTTCAATGAAGAGCAAGAAAAATAATGTATGTGTGACTTTGGGGAGGTGTGAAATGGGTTGAAGTGTGAAGAGGAGTGCTCCTCACGGCCACTATTTATAGTGTACACTCCCCAACAGTCATAAGAGGATCAAATGTAGCCGTTGGGGGGTCAGCCGCACTGAAATGTGGGCCCCCTTATTCCACCTTTTGGCAGGTGGCTCCCCAATGGCTATAAAATTAGCAAGCTGGTAAAATGCCACATTTGCAACTCAAAAAAATTGTTTTTTGAATAAAAACCCTTTTTGAAAACCCAAAAATTTTCTTTTTGTGAAAAAAATAAAAAAAATAGTTAAGAATATAAGATTCTCAACTTGCTAGGAAAACTCAAATATGCAGTGGGAAAATCAAACTAAGTGGGGAAAAACAAATGGAGAGAAAAGAAAAATCAAAGAAAAGATAACTACAAATTTAACCAATTGGCTAGGTCTCAGCACCGTCCGATGAGATGGACATTCCTCCTTTTTCATTTCTTGACATCCAGGCCGAGAGGGATGGGCTCCGATGGCTTGTCTTGCTTCTTCTGCCATTCCTTTTTTGGCGGCCTGGTGGACTTGGGCCTTTGGGAGGCCCAAACTTCTCCGTCTTCTTGAGGTGTCAGCGTGGACAATAAGACGGGTTCTCTGCATGGATTAATTCCCTCATGAATGCAATGATCTAATCAACATTTGGAGGTGTGACTTCGACCTCTTGAATGTATTTACATTTGACCCATACTTGATGCGAAATATGAAGCATTGCTCCGACTTTGAGCGAAAGTTAAACTTTTCCTTCTTGCCACTGATATGGAAGTGGATTTCTCCAGCTCCCACATCTATGCGATCCTTCGTGGTACTAAGGAACGGGCGCCCAAGAATGAGTGGTGTATCCTTCTCGACATCCATGTTGAGCACCATGAAATCCAGGGGTATGAAGCAACTCTAGATTTTCACCGGAACGTCTTTAGCAATACCCGCCGGATAACAGAATGGAGAATCTGCCAGTTGGAGCTGCATTGATGTTGGAGTAAGCTCCGTGAAGTTCAGTTGGTCGAAGATCACCTTGGGCATCACACTCACACTTGCACCAAGGTCACAAAGTGCCTTGTCAAAGTAGTGAGCTCCAATTGAGCAAGATATGAAGGGGTATCCAGGGCCCTTCAACCAGTTGCCCTCCCGTAGGGAAAGCATGTTGACATTTTGCAAGGGAGGTTTGGGTTGTCCTGGCATCTTGCCATTCTCCACCGGAAGAACAATAGCTACTAGTTGAGCTAACTAAGTCTCCAGTATATTATTGAAGCTTAGTTGCTTCTTGAAGGTCGAGGATAGTCCTTCAATCTTAGAATTGATATTCTCTAGGGTCTTGTCATTAGCCAACAACTTCTTTGATGGGCATCATTGATCTTTACTTGGCTAATGGCAAGCTTTCTCAAGTTCGGCTGATTTCCATTGTTGCCATTGTTGTTGTACCACCCTCCTTGAAAGAAAGGGTGTGGTTGGACCCACCCTTGACCTCCTGAATGATAGTTATTGTTGTTCCCATTGTTGGCTACGTATAAGGCATCCTCCGGGTTTTTGAGTAGTCATTGCCCAAATGGCCCGTGTTGCCACAGACTTCACATGCAATGTGAGAGTCTAGGGCATAGGTATTGCCACATACATCCCCATTGGATTGTCCATCTATCTTCTTCACGAGGAGCTCTAATTTGGAAGTGATAATGTCCACCTCCTTCAAGGTGTGCATGCCTCGCTGATGGGTATGGAGACGCTCGTCGTTCCAACCCATGTTGGACACCATCTTGTCAATCAAATCTTTGGCTTTGGGCACCGTCAATGAGAAGAAGGCACCTCCAGCAAAAGCATCCACATGGTCACAGGCGGAAGGGATCAGCCCGTTGTAGAAGTTTTGAATAATCAGCCTGTCGTCTATCCCATGGTGGGGACAGGTCAGGATGTACCCTTGCAGCCTTTCCCATGCATCGGGAATAGACTCCTTAGCGGTAAGAATATTTTTACTTTGCATAATTTGAAATGATGAATATTTAATCTTTTTTATTTTCTCTAGTCCCTAGCATACAACTTAGTATTATCTAAGTATTGAGTTTATTTGCTTAGAATATCCTTGCCTTAAACATGGAATTTGTGGGTAGCAAAGGATAAGTCCAACTCTAAGTTGTTGTGGGGTATGATACAGTGATAAGAGCTGCTAATACCCTAGTTAAAAATTAATCTTGATTTCTTAGAGAAAATTTAAAATGGGAATTCCTCATTTGATAGAAATTCCTACCAAAGCCATATGATGATTTGAGATAAACCCTATGCATATGCTATTTGCCTTCACATTGAGCCTAGCCAAACTAGTATAGACCTATGTGAGAATCTTTTCATGCTTTTAAGATCAAGATTGCATGGGCACATGCTAAACCTCTACACTACAAGTTAGCAAAATTTCATCATATCATTCTACCACCAAAATATACTCCATAATTTTCAATCATAATACTCTCTTCAAAATATTTGAAAAGAAAAGAGGAGTAGAAGACATGGATACAAGAAAAATAAAAATAATAAGAAAAAAGCATGCTCATGTACAAGAGCATGAGAAAAAAAGAATAACTAGCTATGTTTTATCCTCTCAAAAATAAAGAGTGCATATAAAGGAGTCATCTTCATGTTTCTCACTCCATAAATATTCCATCACACTTGCACAAATCTCGATCAAAAGTATGATTTGTTTTCTCCTAAGGCTTACTCTTTTGACTTACCAATACATGTGTTGCAAATATGCCTACACTTGATCCCTACCAAGCTCCACATACAAGCCTTATTTAGATGTAGGACAAAAAAGCATTGCCTTGGTGAGGATACAAATATCACTTCCACATAGGAGTGATTGAGTGCTTCAATTGAGGAACTTAAATTAAAACACCATTTGAACTTCTCCAAAAATTTAAGTGGAACTCACACATTAGGTGATGGATGCTCACTTTGCTGTTTTATCCTTCAACCACCCAAGAAAAGGATGAGGCATAAGCCCCATAATGACTAAGAAAAAGGGTGAGGTACCATAGCCAATTTATTCAATGCAAAGTAAAATATTTTGGTGTGCACTTGGTACTTATCGAAAATAGGACATTATAGCAACTCCTATTCAACAACCTAAATATTTACCTTTGATTTGGGATGAGCAAAGGGCAAGCCCGGGGAGTTTGTTAATGGTCGTTATATACAAATTTCCACTATCAATATAACTCAATTATGTGAGGGAATAGATATGTCTTACACACATCATAGTTAGATTTAACATAATTTCACTTGTACTTGGAGAAGTAGTACATGCAGGAGTTTTTATGTAGAAATGTTGAGAGTGAGGGGAGCAATCCTAAAAAGACACCAGCCAATCACGCGATGACATGTGGCATCACATGGATCCATGGACCCCTTCCCAGGTGTATCCGAGTTAATCCAACAGCGATTAACGCAGGGACAGAACATGGGCCCACATATCAGTCACCCAGAGGAAGCACAACTGAGGGGCGGCTAGGACCACGTGGGCTGACCTCCCTAGTCGGCCGACTTGGCCATGGCGCCAAACCCGATCCGCTTCCACGTGTTGGCTCCTCATGGCTCTCTAAAGGCGGTGAAGCCTGATTCACATGCTCATTGTGGCAGGAACCACCTCTACTCCATATATAAATAGGAGGGTGCCTCACTTCTTCCACACACCACTCAAGCATTCTCTCTTGTATTACACTAGTGCTCTCTTAGTCCTTATTGGAGGTTAGGCTGTAGAGAGGAGCCCCTAGTCCCAAGTCCAAATTGGGAAAGGTATGGCTCATGTATCTTTTCTTGTATTTGTGACATTATGCTTTATATTAATATCATTAGTCTTTACTTATATACTTGGATGAAGTGTTCCTTGTTTGATTGTGGAGTCCATGTATGTGCTAGGTGTAGATGTTTCTATGATCTAGTCATAATGATCATAGCTTGTTATCATATACATCATACACCACCACTATAGTCTAATTAGGTATTAATGACTATGTTAATGTGAGTAATCTAGTGCTTGGTCCCAACGTTGGTTTCAACGATGTTTAGGTTAGTCATTGCCTTAGGAAGGTACTTGTACTGCAGCTCTTAAGTTATTTACTTATTATGTAAGCATGGTGCTTAGATAATTAAGTAGCATTGGATGTCTCGTAGACCCATGGTTTGTAGGGGTAGGCAGCAGGTGGTGACAGCACTATCTGTCCTTCGTAATCCCCACGTTCGGCTACACCAAGGCTTGTGGCAGGAATTGTCCTGATGTTGTCAGGGGTAAACCCGTGCCCGACATGTTGGACCACTAAGCCCTAGTACTCATCGTTAGCATACCCATATCTATAGTAGTTGAATATTTATATGAACACGTAAACCACAGTAGGAGTAGCTCCATCCCTAACTTAGCCTCCACTATGACATTCTTACCCTTTAGAGTAATTTTCTTAATTGTGTGTCACACTACAGCTTCACTTCATTTATCCATCCTACTAGATCCCTTACTAGAACACCCTCTTCTATCCTTGACCTTGCCACTCTTCTACCTTGCCTTCTTTTGGTATAAACAAATCTGATACCCTAGGGCATAATCTTGGTTGAAATGCTACAACAATACTTTTGTGCGCTTGTGGAACACATCTTGCTTTGTCTTAGGTTAGCCTAGTGCCTCTGCAAAACTAGCCTTGTTGCTAGGATGACCTGTAGACGTTAAAAAATACAAACAAGCAT
Organism: Tuctoria greenei; assembly: GCA_036927565.1. Taxonomy (NCBI): domain Eukaryota; kingdom Viridiplantae; phylum Streptophyta; class Magnoliopsida; order Poales; family Poaceae; genus Tuctoria; species Tuctoria greenei. The sequence goes on along the minus strand of JAYESD010000006.1, from coordinate 42,340,118 downwards.
TTCTGGTGCCCTTGTCGGGGATGATTTTCTTAGTATATCTTAAAAAGTATCAACATGCTGCAAGAACACTCCGTGTAAGATGACTGGAGGACGCATGCCCTGTCATGCACTGACTAGACGTTCTGTACCGCATGCTACCCACAGGGAGGTGGTGATCCACTCCACCGGTCGGGCTACAGGAGACATGTGACGCCTCCTTCGTTCCCTACTTTGGGCAGTAGGCTATAGACAGCACCGAGTCTACTTGTGCTACACCACCATGACAGTTACCACCTCCACCAGGACCGAGTGGGCTTGCCAGCTGGCGGTCTACTATGATTTCGAGCTTTTGAGGGTTCACTACTCACCTACATCGAGGAGCTCCCAGCAGTCTACCATGGAGGATGAGATGTGGGAGGCGACCACGGTCTGGAGCCACACACATCGTCTCAACTTGGAGTACTTGACTCACGCTTACACGCCTCAATGACCCAGCGGCACATCCGACTTTGTGGGTGTTGATATTTCTTAAGCACCACTAACAATTCATCTACGGCTAGTGCACAATAATTGCTTATTGATGGTTCCTTAGGATCAAAGAATAATTCCGCAAGCAAAGGGAAACTATCGATGTAGCATTTCCCTCAACAGAGTATTCCAAGTGTGTCATTTATTTTATCCCAGGGGAATGCTAGGTGGAAGTGTAGCAATCATAAAATGGAAAGGGTAGAATGGTCTAGGTAGGGTTCTAGTGAGGATGGATAGTGGATAATAGGAGGTAGTGTGACACACACAAGAGCATTCTATTCTAAGGGGGATAAATGATCCTAGAGAGAGATTAGACTAAGGGATAGTGAGTTAATCCTACAATGCTTATATTGTACATATACATAGCCTAAGTCAATTACTAATGAATTATGTTAATGTTGAATTGCTATACTTTGTTGTTCAACACATTGGGCACAGATTCATCCCTAGCAATACTAGGACGATTCCCGCCAAGAGCCTGCGCCATAGCCAAACGTGGAGGATTACAAAGGACACATAGGGATGTCACCACCTACTGTCTACCACTTCAATCTATGGGTCTACGAGATATTCAACGGTACTTAACTATCCTAGCACCATGCTAGCATATTAAGTAAATACCTTAAGATCCTAGGCACAAGCCATCATAAGGCAATGAACTAAATCATCATTGAAACCAATGTTGATATAGAGCATAGTTATTCATATTAACATAATCATATCATAATTAGTTAGACTATAGTGGGCATTTATAATGTTTATGATGATAAGATGATATCAATATGGTACAATCATAAATACTATACCTACCACATACATGGATTCCACAATCAAACAAGAAATGCTTCATCCAAGCATACGTGTAATGGAAGACTAAAGATAACATCTTTATTATGAATAAAGTCACAAATACAAGAAGGAATACATGAGCCATACCTTTCCCAATTTTGAATTGGGAAGATAGACTCTCTCTACTCCTTTCTAAATTTGGACTTGCGACTAGAGACTCTCCTCTCTACAGCTTAACTCCTCTAAAGACTATGAAAAGTAGTTGACACAATAGAATGAACCTCAAGTGGTATGCGTTGAAATGAGGGCTAGGGGGTCCTATTTATAGCTGGAGAAGGGTTGGTTCCCGTATCCAAAAGCATGCGAATCGGTCGTAATCGTTATCAGGGCACCACAAGTGAGTGACACTTGGAGGTTGATGTGGGGACCGGAATCCACACATCCGAGGATCTCATTGGGTGGTGTCGTGCGATGCGGCACCCAACAGTTTACAAGAATAGAACCAGAATAAAGTACAAGACCAAGTCTTTTATTTAATACACAGCGGAAGTTTTCACAATACTAGCGGATGTAAAGAAATATATACATACCATAGCTACGCTCTCAGCACTAGCTATGCAAAAAGCAATGTTTTCCATGCCAGGGATACTTTGCACTAGCAACACTCAAACTATGGCGGCGTGCTGGGTTCCCACTCGGCTGTACACCCTGGAGGGGGTGTTGCCTCATCGTCAAACCCATCCTCAAAAGGGTAACCTGCAAAAACTCGTTAACTGCAAACGTGAGCTTAAGGCTCAGCAAGACTTAACCGTCTCACTAGACAGATGCACGGGGACACTAAACATAGGTATGGAATAGCATAAATAACTCGCCTACAAGTGGATCCTTATAACCAAGTTTTAAGTAGCAAATGACATTCTCTGAGCACGGCACATCATGGGCTCCACAATCAAACAAGAAACGCTTTACCGATGATATGACATGCCCAAAGCACATAATGCTATTACAGCTAAAGTATGGGGAAATTGTAAATCTTTAGTTATACTATCTCTAAACCAAACAAAGTTGCAAAGTAATTATAATTCAATATCATATGACTTTCCTGACTTCTTTAGTATTTACTACGTCACGACACAGTGAACAAGTGGTACTCTATTACTGCGAGGGACAGTGATTGCAATCAGGACACACCCGGACAACACGACACATACGCACTTTCGGAAATGCCAGCGAGCACTTCGCGCAGTACCTACGTAGCACTTCAGTACTAGTCGTATATGGCAACCTTTCACAAGAAACTCAAATGATGAGCCCGTCTCACCTCCGCAAACAGAAGGTCTCCGCACGGAACACCTCATGTGTCCACCGACCGATTTACACCTTACTGTCCTCAACCCACCCCTATCGATGGTGAGTTAATGGGTCTCAACATCCCAGTTATCAAGTTACATCAGTTTATTGGATTCCATATGTCCATTATATTGCCGGTACAATTCAAGCTTGCCCAGCGGGGCCGCATACGGACGGGCCTTAATCAACACAGGCAGGGCTATGCGACCGAGACTCAATTCTCGCCGCTTCCTATCTATTCCCTACCCGGTCTCAGTTTCATTATATTAAGCCATGTTCTATTCAACCAATCCTGTGAGATACATCTCTCGCGAGTAGATTCCAACTACTCGACTTCTACCGGATCTCCTATGCATTAGCAAAGCAGTTACTACAGGTCGAACTGTAACTCGTGCCAAATAAACCCTGGGATTTTTTTTTTGGTCATGCATGTGGAGTATCAATCACCCTATACGTAATGCACATATCAATACTTATGACGTAAGGTGATAAAGACTGTAAAAATTCTGTAAAGCTTTTAAATGCAAACCGGGGCTTGCCTTGTTGCAGGTCAGGTTCTGAGTTAAAAATTGGAAGGTTCTCTTCCAAGGCTTCTGGCTCCTCCTCGACTTCGGTCACTATACGATATGCAGATAACATGGATATATAAATGACTTTGAAATTTATTTAGTTTAAGACCATAAATTAATTCATGGTGATCACTATATGACAGGGACCTTAATTGGCTTTGGAACTTCGATGGTAGATACTAGAGAATATGATCAAAGCTCTTGCAAAGAACAGGAGATGATCATAGCAGATTGTGGTCTCTGAAAGTATGGCAAGCAAATCAACTTCCAAAAATTTCCGAGAGGGAACTGTAGCTTGAACCTAGCTAACAGTTGATAATCAAGATGGAGGGAGTGGTTCTGGTCTTAGCAAAATTTGTTTCATAATTTTCTAAGCTGTGGGGAAAGAGTTGTTGTATTTCTGATTCGGTAGGAATTTCTGGATTTACTTTATGATTGAGTTTCTAGACATTAAACCAATATTTAGTTTGTAACTGATTTAGGACTAGTATAGTAGGTTAATTAAATCCAAGACTTTAACAGGAGCTAGGGTATGACTAAAGGAAGACTCAGTAAAATTTTGGGACCTAATAAAGCAACCTAATAGCTGTGAAAATTCAATAACTGAAAAAGGAAATTGAATTATACAGATAGTTAAACAGGCGCTATGGCTCCCAAATTTTGCCTGATAAACAAGAATAGGACAATAAATTTTATGTGAATTTTGGGGATTTTTCCTGTGGATATCTTGTCTGGAAAAATTTCATTTGCATTAGGAAAGATTATTTTCTACAGAATTTAACTCTGAGTTTCACAGAACCTAATTGGTATTGACAGAAACTAGAGCTCGAGGGCTTTCGAACAAAATTTGTTTGAAGAATTTTGGAGTATCCTACAGAAAGTTATGGATTTTCTAAGTTGGAGCCTATTCTGGACTAATTTCCTAATTTGATTTAACTCGTGGGCCCCACTGTTTTAAAATGAACCAATAGTATTTAAACCACACGGGGGCCACAGATTTCCACCGCGTAGCCACAGCAAATCCCGTGGCCACACCTGATCCGACGGGATTTACCGCCACTGACACGCGGGACCCGCCGCGTCGTCTTCTACCTCCCGACGCGGGCGGCGCGCGGGGCTCCCGCGGCGGTGCTCTCCGGCGAGCCTCGCCGCCGGCCAATCCAACGCACCAGATTCGCGGAAACTTGCCGCCTGGGGGTTTTTGGGGTCGCTGAGCACGATGGTGAGGTCAGTGGGTCTTGAAGCTCGCCGGAAAAGGTCGTGCGACGGCGGTGGCAGCGATGAGCGCTCGGGCAACATAGAACTCTCTATAGAGTAGCTCAAATCACTTGGGAATTGCTCCAAAACCTTTCTGGGATGATGGAGTTCAAGGATATGGGCGCAGAAGGGGAGTGAGTTGCCGGGAATCATGAGTTCGACGGTGAACCGAGGTTTTCTCACCGGCGGCGAGCAAAACTCGAAATTCAGAGCCGTTGCTTGATGATCCTTAAAGGTTTTTGCTCAGACAGGATCGCTAGGGCCTATAGAAACTATCTCTAAGTAATTGCAAAGGATGATTGCTTGCCGAAAAGGAATTTGACATGAAATCATAGCTAGCTATCTACCCTCGGCCGTAGAGGAAACGAACAATAACTCGCTCAGGCTTCAACGATAAGGGAAACGGTTTGTACCATGAGCTAGAGTTTGATCAGGCGCACCTTTTTGCTCTTTGGAGCTAGGCTTGAAACGGCGCGGAACGGTGGCACGCCGCGGAGCAGTGGCGAGCGGCGGCGATGGCGCGCGGCGGAAGAATAGCTGCGAGGCAGAGGAGCTGTGATCGGGGATGAGAAGTGAAGGGAGCTTCGGCCGGCCTTTTATAGGGCCGCGGCGAGCAGGCAGGCAGCTCGCTGGAGCTGCATGCGCGCGCGCGGTGTCGAGCGGGGGCGCGGCGGTGCAGAGGTGTCGGGGTTGAGCTGATCCGTTTAAAAAGGGGAGCTGACATGTGGGGCCCACTGTCCAGTGATTCCCCCCACAGTTCAGTTACTAATTCATTTAAAAATAGAAGATCAACTCCAAAAATCATGAAATTTTGTGGAGATGGCAAATGAATTATTCTGAACACAATGGTGAACTCAATTCTTATGTTTAAAGAAGTTGGAGAAGAATTAAAAATTCAGATTTGAATTTGATTCAAATTTGCCAAGCACCTCAATAAAAATAGTAGATGAGTTTCTAAAATCTTGAAACTTTGTAAGCATGCTATTGAGGAATTTAGGAGCTCATGGAAAAATTTAGAGCCCTTAATTTGAATATTTGGTTTAGAGCTTATTAGGGCTTCATTGTGCATTGCTTACTGATCCTTATCCAAAAATTCTTATTTTTAAAAGGTGAATAGAATATAATTTGGATTCATGGTGAAGTCTAATACCCATGATAAAAGAATCTAACAAAGAGTGCGAGAAAAGTTTTGGATGGCATAGTTCATGTGTACCATTATATTGGAGATCCAAAATAGTTGATCACAAAACCCACATGAACTTAACATGCCATAAAAGTGGGGTTTTACATTCCTCCCCCCTTAAAAGAATCTCATCCCGAGATTACAAAAGAAGGCAAAGGAAAAAGGATCTATCGATCATATGCCGCTAACAAGTCCGGATAGTTCGTTCTAAGATACTCCTCGCTTTCCCACGTGGCCTCTTCGGCACTGTGGTTGCTCCACAAGATCTTGTAGAAACGCAAGGTGCGGCTTCTTGTGGTGCGAGTCTTTTCATCGATGATCTGAGTTGGATGCTCGGAATAGGTGAGATCTGGTTGGAGAGCTTCCAAATCCTCTATGCGGATATCAGCTGGAGTCTTAAGGCATTTCCGCAATTGGGAAATGTGGAACACATTGTGGACTCCGGAAAGTGACGTTGGTAACTCCAATTGATATGCCACAGGTCCGCATCTTTCGATTATTGCGAATGGCCCAATAAAGCGGGGAGCTAGCTTCCCTTTTACCGCGAAGCGATGGATACCCTTCATAGGGGATACCCGGAGATAAACTTGATCTCCAACTTCCAAGTGAAGAGGTCGACGTCGTTTGTCCGCGTAGCTCTTCTGACGAGACTGAGCAGCTTTGAGGTTCGCCTGAATAGTGCGAACTCGATCCTCGGCTTCATTTACTAAGTCGATGCCGTACACTGCTCGTTCACCTGATTCGCACCAGTTCAAGGGTGTGCGACACTTTCGGCCATAGAGAGCTTCATATGGCGCCATCTGGATGCTAGCCTGGTAACTGTTGTTGTATGAAAATTCCGCCAATGGTAGATGCTCATCCCAATTCCTACCATGGTGGATGGCACAGGCACGAAGCATGTCCTCAAGCACTTGATTCACCAGTTCAGTTTGTCCATCAGTCTGAGGATGATAGGCCGAGCTCCGAATTAACTTGGTTCCCAGTGCAGCGTGGAGATGCTCCCAGAATCGCGAAACAAATACAGCCCCACGATCTGAGACGATGGTGCGGGGTATTCCGTGGAGGCATACGATTCGGGCAATATATAACTCTGCGTATCTTGAGGAATGATAGTTGGTATTGACGGGAATGAAATGCGCCGTCTTAGTCAGTCGGTCAACTATCACCCAAATTGAGTCGTGCTTATGGAGAGTGGGAGGCAACCCAACAATGAAATCCATGCTGATATCCTCCCATTTCCAAGCTGGTATGCTTAAAGGTTGAAGCTGTCCTGCTGCTTTCATATGGTTGGCCTTCACTCGCCGGCACGTATCACACTCGGATACATATTTAGCTACTTCCCGCTTCATCCGAGTCCACCAGAACTTCTTTCTTAAATCTTGGTACATTTTGTTACTTCCCGGATGAATGGAATACTTGGATAAATGAGCTTCATCCAGTATCTTCCTCCGAAGTTCCATGTTTCGGGGTACCACTATACGGTCGTTAAACCAGAGGGTACCTTCATGGTCACTTCGGAAGCATTTCATCTCCCCCTTCTTTATTCTTTGGTGAATATGTGACATCCCCTTGTCCGCCTTCTGAGCTGCCATAATATCCTCCCTGATGGTAGGAATGAGAGCGAGATTGTAGAGCGCCCCATATGGAACCAAGTAGAGACTCAGTTCTTCTTTTCCCTCCCTCGAGGTAATGGAAAGATTGTTGATATGGGACTTGCGGCTCAGAGCGTCTGCGACTACGTTCGCCTTGCCTGGATGGTAGTGGATCTCAATCTCATAATCCTTGATCAATTCTAACCATCGCCGTTGTCGCATATTCAAATCCTTCTGGGTGAAGATGTATTTCAAGCTTTTGTGATCAGTGTAGAGGTGTACTAAATTACCTAGTAGATAATGCCTCCACATCTTCAATGCTAGCACCACAGCAGCCAGTTCAAGATCATGAGTCGGGTAGTGCTGCTCGTGGTTCCGAAGCTGTCGCGATCCATACGCGATCACTCTTCGCTCTTGCATTAACACACAACCTAAACCAATCCCAGATGCATCGCAATAGACATCAAATGCTTTGGTAGTGTCTGGTTGGGCTAAAACTGGTGCCGTTGTAAGGTGTTTCACCAATGCTTTGAAACCTGCCTCACATGCCTCAGTCCATACATACTTTTGTCCTTTCTTCAGAAGTTCTGTCATTGGTTTAGCTATTTTGGAGAAACTGGGTATAAACCTCCGGTAATATCCTGCTAAACCCAGGAAACTTCGGACTTCATGTACAGACTTTGGAGACTCCCATTTGAGGACTTGCTTGATCTTGCTTGGATCAACTGCAATACCTTCTGCTGAAATGATGTGCCCTAAAAATGGCACCTGGTTGATCCAGAATTCACACTTGCTGAACTTAGCATACAACTGATGGTCCCGTAATCGCTGAAGCACAATATGCAAGTGTTGAGCATGTTCTTCTTCGGATTTTGAATACACAAGTATGTCGTCAATGAAGACCACGACAAACTTGTCCAATTCCGGCATGAACACTGAGTTCATGAGATACATGAAATGAGCCGGGGCGTTGGTTAATCCGAAGGACATAACCAAATACTCATACAGTCCATATCTTGTGGAGAATGCTGTCTTGGATATATCTTCTGGTCGGATTCTAATTTGATGATAACCAGAACGAAGATCCATCTTCGAAAACACTTTAGCACCCACTAATTGATCAAAAAGAATATCAATGCGCGGTAGTGGATACTTGTTCTTGATGGTGACAGCATTAAGTGGACGATAGTCTACACACAGCCTCAAGGTCTTATCTTTCTTTTCTACAAACAGTGCAGAACAACCCCATGGTGATGAACTTGGACGAATAAAACCTTTGATCTCAAGTTCAGTTAATTGTTCCTTCAGTTCTGCAAGTTCCTTAGGTGCCATCTTGTAGGGTGGCCTTGAAATTGGCACTGTTCCTGGTGCAAGTTCAATCTTGAACTCTATATCTCTCTCTGGGGGCATACCAGGAAGATCTTCAGGAAATACGTCGGGGTATTCACATACTACGGAATATCCTTAAGTTCCATAACCTCGGTGTTGTGAGTGGATGGGTCTAATGGAATGATGTTCTCAAGATTGAGAACCTGGGGCGGATGGAGTGGAGAGTTTAGATAAATCTTTCTAGGAATGATATCAAGAATAGCACCATGGTACTGCAACCATGCCATACCTAAGATGATATCAAGCTTTTGATGCTCTAATATCAGAAACGAAGTAAGATATATGGTCCCATCTAGGTTAAGTGGGATTCCAGGAACCAATTTATTTGTTACCGTTTTCCCGGCTGGAGTGTTAATCACATATGGGGTTTTTGTGGAGATAACAGGCAATTGACTTTTAACGACAAAAGATTTACTAATGACATTGTGTGAAGCTCCGGAGTCAAAGAGTATGACTACGGGTTGATCGAAGATAGAGAACGTACCCGTGAGCACGGGTGCGCCTTCTGGAACGTCCTCGATGGCGAGGTGGTGGATGTTGCCGGGTCTGGTGGCTGGCTTCTTGAACTGATTGCGGGGGGGGGGGGGGGGGGGGGGGGGTTGGCCCCCTGGTAGGATGATTGCCCTCCGCCTTGTCGATTCTGCGGACAATCCTTGGCGAAATGCCCCGTACATCCACACGTGAAACACGTGTACGGGGTTTGGCCAATACGAAGGGGAGGTCGGAATCCTGGTGCACGTGCTGGAGGTGGAAGTGCACGTGGGATCATCCCCTGCTGCTGTTGTGGCCGAAATCCGCCGTTGTTGAACTGACGACCACGGAACATTGGTGGTCGCGATGGCGGCTGCCACCTCTGGCCGGATGGTGATCGATACACCATACGGTACTTCTGAGGAGCACCACCTCCGCTGCTCTGTGGAGCACCCCTCTTCTTTTTATCGGAGGACAGCTCGCGCGTAGCGTCCTCCTGCATGATAGCGGCATTGACTATGTCGTTGAAGCTGCCGCGGTTGAACAGGACAAGCTTGTCCTTCAACTTGGGGTTCAAACCCCGGTAGAAACATTCCCGCTTCCGATCTTCGGTATTCACTTGGTCCTGAGCATATTGGGCCAAGTGGTTGAATGATTTGGAGTATTCGTATGCACTCCTTCCTCCTTGCCTTAGCTCCAAGAACTCTTGAAGCTTCCTCCTCATAATCCCGGGAGGGATGTGGTAGGCGCGAAATGCCTCCCGGAATTCGGTCCAGCTTACAACACGGCCTGCGGGGCGTGCGGCAAGGTAATTGGCCCACCACGCACCGGCAGACCCCTGCAGTTGTTGCGCTGCAAACAATGTCTTCTGCTGTTCGGTTATCGCTAGTAAACCGAACTTTCCTTCAATGGTGCGGAGCCAGTTATCCGCGTCCAACGGTTCATCGGCTTCTCTGAATACCGGTGGGTGTGTCGATGAGAAATCAGAGTAGGAACTCTGAAATTGCTGACGCGGTCCATCCTCCTGTCGTCCCCCTTGACGGGACGAGTGCTGCACCAACGTCCGCAGTAACTCGGTTTGCTCGTCGCGCGAGCCGAGCACTGCAGCGAGAACCTCCGCGAGACTCCTGGGGAGTGTGGTTGTAGGTGGTGGAGGTGGTTGCGTCTGAGGCGTATTCTGCCCCGGGGGTGGTGTGTCATCCCCCTGTCCTCCACTAGATCCTCCTACCTCTGAGGCTGTACGAGTACGCACCATACTGCAATATAATGAATAACACGGTAAGTCCCATTGCCTCAAGTTTATCCTCCCTTAGAAATGCGGTAGACAATAATAGACGATGCATAACATTTACATATATTGATAAAGCACAAACTTTATACAAAATATATCATCTCAAGACCAAGTTTACAGTAGTAAACCCAAAATGATGGACTCCCTTTATGGAAATGCATCTCTACCATACTTGGCCTTCCTGACATGTCATACTCATCTAATTAGCTAGACACCACAACCATTACTCTTAATATGACACAAACATGGTCACAAAAGAGAAACACTAGCAACCATTTAACTGTATGCCGCCCGGTGTTGGCGGAAGTGCTACCACATCTAACTTTAATACGCTCTACTCGACGTATTCAAGTTCCTCTGGGTCTTCTTCTTCTTCTTCACCTTCAGGGCTAGGCACCTCTGATACAGGTGCTGGAGTAGAAGTTGATACATCGTTCAACATCAACGTCTTCTTGGCAGCCATAGCTTGCCAATCTGTCTGTATCATAAACATCCCCCAGGCCTCATTCTCTTGCTGAGCCTGTTCACAGCTGGTCTTCCAGCTCTGAGCCTCTACTCTGGAGTGATCCCTGTCTGCAGTCACCACGTTCAACTGTGTGTCCCGTTGGTGCCCATAAAGTAGGCTTGCCTCCAGATCAATATCTCTCTCTAGAGTCTCCTGGCGAGACGCGGCCAAATCCATAACAGCGTCATGCCATTGATTCTCCCTAAGGTTCAAACGATGATTAAGAGGAGCCATCATATCCCTAAGTCCGTCATTTGCCCACTCAAAGTGATTTGCTCGCTTCATGGCTTGCTTCAGATTGTTTGTCAATTCTTTTATGCATGTCCTTTGATTACCCTTCTCACGATGTGAGGCTGCTGCATACATCGCTAAGGCTGTTGCCGATGTTTCGCCATGCTCTCCCACCTCCGCAAGCAAGCGGGTTGCCCAGGCTTCAGAAGCCCTGCCGTTGACTGGAAAGAACTCATACAGAGTACCCACCAGATGACGGTAATGGAGTTTGCAAAACCTCCCTATGGCAACACTTGCGGCGTAGCTCCATGTTTCTTCTAATATCAATCCTTTGATCTTGATGGAGTATGGAGCCCATCCGAGGTGCGGTGGACCGGCAGGCACATCGACGTAGATGGTGCAACTCCACATACCGCCCTCCTGGAACTTCTTGCCCTAATAGCTAGGTAACACCAAATAGCCAAACTGGCCGAGCAACCGTGCAAACACGTCCGGAAAACCGGCGTGCCCGGTGCATGTTGAGAACACCCATCCATTAGGCAACTGAATTCTTGGTGCTGCCATCTGTGGACAAATATACCCGAATGTCAATACACCGTTTAAGTATTCGACCCAATCACTGATGATGTGGGACAAAAAGAAATATCCATAATCAATTGGTTCAGTCAAAGCTGCAATCGGGAAATGAGCACAGTTCTGGTTCATCTGACCTAGCTGCATTAACCCGTAAGTTTCATACAGAAAAAGTCAGAACTAAACTTTATGTTGAATACAAAAATTGTAGTACACTTCAAAACCTTTCCAGGTTGTACTCATACAGCCACTGTTGAACTAGTATGAACAATCTATACCAGTTTTAAGTTGACTCAAGGGTTCTGAAAATTTCGACAGAACCTCCCCTGTATATGGGCTTATCTCCACATTCTATACAGGTTCATCATGATAAGATATTGAGGTAGTGTCAAAATAAACATTGAGTAAAATCGTGTTAACAATCCAGAACTAAAGAAGTTCCACCACGACAACCTTGTCATGAAGGTATTATGCATCAATTCACAATTATGTGCAAACTGTTCCAAGTTCTGGACTGCAGGAACCAAATTTGCGACAAATGGAATTAGGCATAGCTACACCTAGATTCAGGTCAGGAGTGATAAATAAAGTTGATAGATGACTTCCTAAGCTTTCCAGAAATGTATATGCGTAACCATATCACTGTTCTGGATTAGGGGTTATAATTATCCAAACTCAACAGTAAAGCTGACTGGTTTGCATCAGCAGTCATGCAGTTTACTGTGCTGTCTTCCCAATTTGGTTAAACTCCAATTAAAATCAGGAAGGACCCCCCAAAACAAACTCGTGAATCTCCACCTACCCTTCTCAAACATATATCCCAATAAGGTAGTGGATTTTTCTACAGTGAGTTATGGCAAGAATACAGAAACGGTACAAAGGTGGGTTCATGTGGAGTAATTACAGTAAACCCCAGTTTTCAACAGATTAACAAGCTTTTCTGTCTTTATGGTCAACGGAAAAGTTGGAGAGACCTTCACGAGCTTTCCATTCATGTAGGATATGCTTATGTTATCTAATTGCTAACCAAGATTACAACCTGGCGAAGTTGAGCTACTTCTACCAGAAAGCAAGAATCCTGGTTCTATCCATTTTATCAAGTCGAGCCTGAAGTTATCAGTATCTGATAGTCGGACTTTCTCAAAACACAATGCAACCATTCTGTCGGTGGGGAGGGTCTAGTATCATGTTTGATACTGACGGTACTACGTGCCTCACGAAAGGAAATTCTGTCCGGTACATCCGGTTACGTCTATAGGTGGTTCCTATATCGTTCACTCGCAAACGGCTTCTACACGGGTTGCTACCGGAGTTAGGTTACCTGCAGAAGACAAACAATCCCCTTCCACACCTTCGCACCTCAAGGGCGGCACGGGGAAACACGGCAGGCAGTCACAATAATATATAACTAAAAGTAAATACATACGACTCTGGCGTGAGTCGTCCTCGAGCGAGGCCATGTCTCGAGGTACATGGCTGTAAATACGTCTGTATAGCAAAGACTCCCGTACGATCCGGCTTATACACGCTCGGGCATACGTGTTCGCATGTTCTCATAGATATGAGAACACACTATCGGGTTACATACCACCCGACGGGGTTTCCCTCTAACTTTGTGTCACGCTGGGGTACCGCGTGTCATATGTTCTTAGAAACATGGAAAGTTTCAAAGACTCATATTGACTTTCCGTACCAAGCCACGGAAATTTCACATACCACCTCTCGTATGCTGAGCTTACCGAGATTGATCCGCTCTCGGTGGCGTATCTTACCTCTTACCTGATGTCGGAGCGTCGTTACAGAATATAATAACACATAGTTAGTTTACCACCTTTATATCTTATACTAATAATACTCCTTATAACGGCATATAACTAATTCCTCACTCAAGTTCCTAATTTTTGAAAATATGTTCTTTTCCGGTACACTGTTCCCAACGAAGCTCTGATACCATGTCTGTGGGGACCGGAATCCACACATCCGAGGATCTCATTGGGTGGTGTCGTGCGATGCGGCACCCAACAGTTTACAAGAATAGAACCAGAATAAAGTACAAGACCAAGTCTTTTATTTAATACAGAGCGGAAGTTTTCACAATACTAGCGGATGTAAAGAAATATATACATACCATAGCTACGCTCTCAGCACTAGCTATGCAAAAAGCAAAGTTTTCCATGCCAGGGATACTTTGCACTAGCAACACTCAAACTATGGCGGCGTGCAGGGTTCCCACTCGGCTGTACACCCTGGAGGGGGTGTTGCCTCATCGTCAAACCCATCCTCAAAAGGGTAACCTGCAAAAACTCGTTAACTGCAAACGTGAGCTTAAGGCTCAGCAAGACTTAACCGTCTCACTAGACAGATGCACGGGGACACTAAACATAGGTATGGAATAGCATAAATAACTCGCCTACAAGTGGATCCTTATAACCAAGTTTTAAGTAGCAAATGACATTCTCTGAGCACGGCACATCATGGGCTCCACAATCAAACAAGAAACGCTTTACCGATGATATGACATGCCCAAAGCACATAATGCTATTACAGCTAAAGTATGGGGAAATTGTAAATCTTTAGTTATACTATCTCTAAACCAAACAAAGTTGCAAAGTAATTATAATTCAATATCATATGACTTTCCTGACTTCTTTAGTATTTACTACGTCACGACACAGTGAACAAGTGGTACTCTATTACTGCGAGGGACAGTGATTGCAATCAGGACACACCCGGACAACACGACACATACGCACATTCGGAAATGCCAGCGAGCACTTCGCGCAGTACCTACGTAGCACTTCAGTACTAGTCGTATATGGCAACCTTTCACAAGAAACTCAAATGATGAGCCCGTCTCACCTCCGCAAACAGAAGGTCTCCGCACGGAACACCTCATGTGTCCGCCGACCGATTTACACCTTACTGTCCTCAACCCACCCCTATCGATGGTGAGTTAATGGGTCTCAACATCCCAGTTATCAAGTTACATCAGTTTATTGGATTCCATATGTCCATTATATTGCCGGTACAATTCAAGCTTGCCCAGCGGGGCCGCATACGGACGGGCCTTAATCAACACAGGCAGGGCTATGCGACCGAGACTCAATTCTCGCCGCTTCCTATCTATTCCCTACCCGGTCTCAGTTTCATTATATTAAGCCATGTTCTATTCAACCAATCCTGTGAGATACATCTCTCGCGAGTAGATTCCAACTACTCGACTTCTACCGGATCTCCTATGCATTAGCAAAGCAGTTACTACAGGTCGAACTGTAACTCGTGCCAAATAAACCCTGGGATTTTTTTTTGGTCATGCATGTGGAGTATCAATCACCCTATACGTAATGGACATATCAATACTTATGACGTAAGGTGATAAAGACTGTAAAAATTCTGTAAAGCTTTTAAATGCAAACCGGGGCTTGCCTTGTTGCAGGTCAGGTTCTGAGTTAAAAATTGGAAGGTTCTCTTCCAAGGCTTCTGGCTCCTCCTCGACTTCGGTCACTATACGATATGCAGATAACATGGATATATAAATGACTTTGAAATTTATTTAGTTTAAGACCATAAATTAATTCATGGTGATCACTATATGACAGGGACCTTAATTGGCTTTGGAACTTCGATGGTAGATACTAGAGAATATGATCAAAACTCTTGCAAAGAACAGGAGATGATCATAGCAGATTGTGGTCTCCGAAAGTATGGCAAGCAAATCAACTTCCAAAAATTTCCGAGAGGGAACTGTAGCTTGAACCTAGCTAACAGTTGATAATCAAGATGGAGGGAGTGGTTCTGGTCTTAGCAAAATTTGTTTCATAATTTTCTAAGCTGTGGGGAAAGAGTTGTTGTATTTCTGATTCGGTAGGAATTTCTGGATTTACTTTATGATTGAGTTTCTAGACATTAAACCAATATTTAGTTTGTAACTGATTTAGGACTAGTATAGTAGGTTAATTAAATGCAAGACTTTAACAGGAGCTAGGGTATGACTAAAGGAAGACTCAGTAAAATTTTGGGACCTAATAAAGCAACCTAATAGCTGTGAAAATTCAATAACTGAAAAAGGAAATTGAATTATACAGATAGTTAAACAGGTGCTATGGCTCCCAAATTTTGCCTGATAAACAAGAATAGGACAATAAATTTTATGTGAATTTTGGGGATTTTTCCTGTGGATATCTTGTCTGGAAAAATTTCATTTGCATTAGGAAAGATTATTTTCTACAGAATTTAACTCTGAGTTTCACAGAACCTAATTGGTATTGACAGAAACTAGAGCTCGAGAGCTTTCGAACAAAATTTGTTTGAAGAATTTTGGAGTATCCTAGAGAAAGTTATGGATTTTCTAAGTTGGAGCCTATTCTGGACTAATTTCCTAATTTGATTTAACTCGTGGGCCCCACTGTTTTAAAATGAACCAATAGTATTTAAACCACACGGGGGCCACAGATTTCCACCGCGTAGCCACAGCAAATCCCGTGGCCACACCTGATCCGACGGGATTTACCGCCGCTGACACGCGGGACCCGCCGCGTCGTCTTCTACCTCCCGACGCGGGCGGCGCGCGGGGCTCCCGCGGCGGTGCTCTCCGGCGAGCCTCGCCGCCGGCCAATCCAACGCACCAGATTCGCGGAAACTTGCCGCCTGGGGGTTTTTGGGGTCGCTGAGCACGATGGTGAGGTCAGTGGGTCTTGAAGCTCGCTGGAAAAGGTCGTGCGACGGCGGTGGCGGCGATGAGCGCTCGGGCAACATAGAACTCTCTATAGAGTAGCTCAAATCACTTGGGAATTGCTCCAAAACCTTTCTGGGATGATGGAGTTCAAGGATATGGGCGCAGAAGGGGAGTGAGTTGCCGGGAATCATGAGTTCGACGGTGAACCGAGGTTTTCTCACCGGCGGCGAGCAAAACTCGAAATTCAGAGCCGTTGCTTGATGATCCTTAAAGGTTTTTGCTCAGACAGGATCGCTAGGGCCTATAGAAACTATCTCTAAGTAATTGCAAAGGATGATTGCTTGCCGAAAAGGAATTTGACATGAAATCATAGCTAGCTATCTACCCTCGGCCGTAGAGGAAACGAACAATAACTCGCTCAGGCTTCAACGATAAGGGAAACGGTTTGTACCATGAGCTAGAGTTTGATCAGGCGCACCTTTTTGCTCTTTGGAGCTAGGCTTGAAACGGCGCGGAACGGCGGCACGCCGCGGAGCAGTGGCGAGCGGCGGCGATGGCGCGCGGCGAAAGAATAGCTGCGAGGCAGAGGAGCTGTGATCGGGGATGAGAAGTGAAGGGAGCTTCGGCCGGCCTTTTATAGGGCCGCGGCGAGCAGGCAGGCAGCTCGCTGGAGCTGCATGCGCGCGCGCGGTGTCGAGCGGGGGCGCGGCGGTGCAGAGGTGTCGGGGTTGAGCTGATCCGTTTAAAAAGGGGAACTGACATGTGGGGCCCACTGTCCAGTGATTCCCCCCACAGTTCAGTTACTAATTCATTTAAAAATAGAAGATCAACTCCAAAAATCATGAAATTTTGTGGAGATGGCAAATGAATTATTCTGAACACAATGGTGAACTCAATTCTTATGTTTAAAGAAGTTAGAGAAGAATTAAAAATTCAGATTTGAATTTGATTCAAATTTGCCAAGCACCTCAATAAAAATAGTAGATGAGTTTCTAAAATCTTGAAACTTTGTAAGCATGCTATTGAGGAATTTAGGAGCTCATGGAAAAATTTAGAGCCCTTAATTTGAATATTTGGTTTAGAGCTTATTAGGGCTTCATTGTGCATTGCTTACTAATCCTTATCCAAAAATTCTTATTTTTAAAAGGTGAATAGAATATAATTTGGATTCATGGTGAAGTCTAATACCCATGATAAAAGAATCTAACAAAGAGTGCGAGAAAAGTTTTGGATGGCATAGTTCACGTGTACCATTATATTGGAGATCCAAAATAGTTGATCACAAAACCCACATGAACTTAACATGCCATAAAAGTGGGGTTTTACAGTTGACCACGTTTGGCGCCAGGAGGAGGTCGGCCGAACCACCAGGTCGAACGACCTGGTCTTTGCTCCACTCCGCGTGTGCTTCCTCGAGGTGTCTTCCAGGTGAGTCCTATTGACTGATATGGGTGATACACTGTTGGATCTCCTTGGATACGTCTGTTTGAGGACCATTTGATCCATGTGATGCCACGTTTTGTTGACTAATTAGCTGGAATGATACTTTTTAGGATTGCTCCACCTCTTTCACCTTAATTCCTGTATAAAAAGTTTGCATGCACTATTTTGCAAGGACAAGTGGAAATAGAAAAAGTAGAAAGGTGATGTGTGCAAGAAATGACATATCATTCACATAATTGAGTTATATTGACGGGTGAAATTGGGATATAACATACATCAACAAACTCCCCCAAGTTTATCACTTGCTCATCCCGAGAAAAGTCAATACTTTAGGTTGATGATCAGGAGTTGCTACAATGATCTACCTTTCAAAAGTATCAACTGCACAACAAAATACTCTACCTAGTACTGCATAAAATTGAATATGGTACTCTACCCTTCTTAAGTCACTATGAGGCTTATGCTTTTCATATTCATGGGTACCTAAAAGATCGAATAGTAAATGGAACAAGCATAGCCTAGATATCAAGTTCATCTTAAATTCCATAGAGTTTCAATTTAGATTCTAAGTACCTCAATTTGATTCTCTCAATCACCCCTTTTTGTGTAGTGGAAATATATCCTCACCAAGGCATTTGCCTATAATAATCCTACCACTAAATATGGCTTTTATGTGGCGCCTGGTAGAGAATGTAAGTAGGCATATTTGTAACACATAATATTGCTAAGTCAAAAGAGTAAGCCTTAGGAGAAATCAATTCAAAACTTTTGAATCAAGACTTGTGCATGTGTGATGAAGTGGTTGTGAGAAGTTGAGATGACTCTTTTTGATGTGGACTCTTTTTATTGCAGGGATGAAACATTGCTACTTTTTTTCTTTTTTTTTTTGAATACGCAAGAGAGATGCACATCTTTGTATTAAAAGAAGAAAAAGCGGATGCTGTTAGAGCAAGCCATCACATATAGGATACAGATATGAGAGGCTCAAT
Source organism: Tuctoria greenei (assembly GCA_036927565.1). Classification (NCBI taxonomy): domain Eukaryota; kingdom Viridiplantae; phylum Streptophyta; class Magnoliopsida; order Poales; family Poaceae; genus Tuctoria; species Tuctoria greenei. The sequence continues at coordinate 42,321,304 of JAYESD010000006.1, read as the reverse complement.
ACACCGAACAAAAATATTATAATAGGTTCTCCGACCTAAACCAGGATTAGCTTCCTAACACCTGCTGCAAATTAAGGGCTTGGAGTTTTTTGGCTCCATCAAAGCACCATAACCTGTATTCATCTAAGAATGTTCTCATAACCTCATTAATGGAGGGAGACACATTATCGAAAACACAAGCGTTTTGCTGTTTCCATATGAGCCAAGCACCCAAGATGATTAACGAGTTTATTCCTTTCTTGTGTTCCTTTGGAACTTTACTAATAGTGCGGCTCCACCAGTCTTCGAATGACCTCTCGTTTGTCATAGGTATAGCATGTGACATGTTGATCATGAATAGCAATCTGAACCAAATCTGCCTCGCAAACACACACGTTAAAAGTATATGTTGGATGGTTTCCTCCTCTTGATCACATAGGGGACACTTCTCGGGACGTGGCAGTCCGCGTCTAGAGAGGCGATCAGCTGTCCAACATTTGTTATGGAGCACCAACCAAAAAAAGAACTTACATTTTGCCGGAGCCTAAGATTTCCATAGACGGTGCCAAGGTTCAAAGATGACGGCACCATCGAAATAAGCTCGATAAGCAGATTTGGAAGAATAATGTCCATATGCCTCGAATCTCCATAGGTGTTGATCGTCTTCTGTTGATAATGTCACATTTTGGATACTTGACCACAACTGAAAATATTCTCCTAAATCCTCCGAACTTAAGCGCCCAACTACATCGCGCACCCAAGCATTCTCATGCAAAGCTTCAGCCACAGTTCTGCGTTGTTTAATCCTTGTTGGGCACGTGTTGGAACACAAGCGGCGACACCTCAGCTATAGTTGCTCCATTCAGCCAACGATCTGTCCAGAATAGAGTGTTATTTCCATTCCCGACTTGAGTGGTCATAGCAACACCCAGTAGAGCGAGTGTGTTTGGGTGTTATTGGAGTTCAAGTTCCATCCAAGGTCAATTCATTCTGATTTTTTTGTACCAGTGCCATCGTAATTGCAAGGCCCATGCCATGATTTCCAGGTTAGAAATACCTAATCCTCCAAGATCAATGGGTCTGGTTACCTTGGCCCACTGCACTAGACAACAACCACCATTGGCTTGTTCCCTTCCTTACCATAAGAAGCCTCTTTGGATTTTGTCGATGGCCTTGATGAACCATTTTGGAACTCGTATAGCAATCAGCAGTTGTATCGACATGGCTGAAATGACATAGCGGACTAGAGTAGTACGACCAGCCCTGTTCATTAGAGATGCCTTCCATCACGGTAGTTTATCCGCTACTTTCTCAACCCATGGATTCAAATCGCTCTTTCTTAGTTTTTTATGTGAAAGCGGAAGTCCTAAATAGCTGCACGGGAACTGGGCTGGAACACAATGCAAACATCAGTTACTGTCGATGGAAGTCCTTCACCACATCTTATTGGAATGACGCTACTCTTATGAAAGTTTGTCTGCAACCCAGATACTTCTCCAAAGGTATTGAGTAATGCTTTAGTAACCTGCAGCTCCCCTTCATCTGGATGGATAAACAAAGCATCATCATCAGCATAAAGTGACATCCGCTGCCCCACGTTGCGTTCCAGGGGCTGCAATAGTCCGTTATCAGCAGCTTTATCAAATAGACTGCTTAGCACATCCATGACCATGATGAACAGCATGGGGGATAGAGGGCCCCCTTGGCGCAGTCCTCACTTGTGGTAAATAGTTTCCCCTGGTTCACCATTTACTAGGATACGTGTAGATGCCGTGGAAAGTAAACTGGAGATGATTTTACGCCAGGAAATACCAAAACCGAGGTGGGAGAGCACTTCTAGTAGGAAAGGCCATGATACTGTATCAAAAGCCTTGGATATATCCAATTTTAGGAAATGGCTAGGCACTTTCCGACGATGCAACCGCTTGACCATCTGTTGCACCAATAATAAATTATCATGGATGCATCTTCCACGCATAAAAGCACTTTGATTTTTAGAGATCATAGAGTCAAGCAGGGGCGCCAATCAATTTGCTAAAATCTTGGTAATCAGTTTTGCAAAGCTATGTATTAGGCTGATTGGGCGAAAATCCTTGACAAGTAATATACGCTGAATTCAGGAGCTCCAATCTCCTTGCATCTCCATGTTGTAAGGAAACAATAGCAGTCATGTAATCATATTTTATTATGGACCAGCAGGATTTATAAAAACGCCCAGTGTAACCATCTGGTCCTGGTGCTCTATCTGCTGGCAGCTCCTTAATAGTTTTCCATACTTTTTCTTCAGTAATTGGAACATCTAGATGAGCTAAATCCAAGCCCGCTCTGTGGAAGTAAGACAGATCAAAAGTAACTGACCGTTGGGTTACAGTTCCAATGAAATTCTCATAAAATTGAAACATGATATGTTGCTTCTCTTCTTGCGATGTAGCAATACGGTCATCATCAATCAATTTTGGGATAAAGTTTTTCCTTTTGCGAAACCAGCCTGCCTATGAAAGAAAGAAGTGTTTGCATCGCCGTCCTTCAGATAGCGGATTCTGGACCTGAGTCTCGCCATTGTTCTCTCTAGGGAAGCAAGAGTGAGGCAATGTCGCTTTAATTTCCTCCTAAGCCAGTCCTCCCCTATGCTCAAAGATCGTTGATCCTGTGCCACCTCGAGACGATGTAGCACTTCACTTGCCACGGCAAGCTGAGATTTCACATGTCCTACTTGTTCTGAACTCCAAGATTGAAGTTCCCTTTTTAGTCTATTCAACTTGATGAAAATGCACTTCGTAGGACAAAGACATGACATAGGTTTGTTCCACAAATCTGCTACTATATCTTGGAAGCCTGAAAGCCTGGTCCAAAAACTTTCAAAATGAATGTACTTTGTCCCACCGACCACATATTTGAGTCCCAGAATAAGAGGACAGTGATCTGACATCTCTGTGGCATAGCTTTGTAGGATACAATTAGGATATAATCCCTCCCAGTCTGCTGTACACATAACTCTATCTAACTTCACAAGTGTAGGTTGTTCTCTATCATTCGACCATGTATACCTCCTGCCCATAAGTGAGACCTCTTTCAGTTCAAGATCATTGACAAAAAGACAGAAACTTCCCATCAAAGTTCTATTAATATTATTAGTATTTTTGTCATCTGAGCTATAAATCATGTTAAAATCCCTTGCCACCAACCATGGACCAGTACAGTAGCTTCTGACTTCTCTTGATTCAATAAGAGAGGAAGGCTTCTCGGCATATATGTGAGGACCATACACACCAGTAAACCACCATTGCGGTTCACCTTCAGATTGCAGATTAATTGAGATAGAGTTTCGGTGCACACGATGCAAGAGAGCTGTAAAGAGATTGCACCATGCCACCAATATGCCTCCTCTAGTCTGTTGAGCTGGGAGGTATACAAAGGAGCTGAAATCAGGTCCAGGAATAGGAAGAATGTCCCTTTCTGAAATGTAAGCTTGGTTTCTTGGAAGCAAATTACAGCAGGTCGACTAGCATCCACTATCTTCCGAACCATATCACACCGCGCTCTACTATTCAGACCACGCATGTTCCGAATCAAGATATTGTTCTTATCCATTAGAAAAAACTTTAGTATAAGATGACCAGCAGCCAGTTCCTTTAGTTGACGGTGATAAAATCCGTCGACCTGACCTCATCATCTTTAGGAGCTTCCCACCCAGAAAGAGCAGCGAGCACCATGATGTGTGCACGACTAAGTGGTTGTTCGAACAATTGGGAATATTTTTCCATGACAGAAGGTCCGTGGCTATCACCTTGATCTTGGAGCCCCAATTCGCGACGAATTGTTGTTGCCGCACTAGTATCTATCTCAGGTGGTAATTTAGCCATTCGGTGGCTCCTTCGTAGCTTTATGTTAGAGGGTATCACCTTCTTTCGCCTTTTTAGAACTATAGGATCCTGCAAAATCCCTTCTATAGGCTTAGACATCTTGGATAGGAAAAGTGTCTTGGGTGATGACGGTGTCTGAGTTGCCCTCGTCCTCCTGGTATAAACCCTTGTAACTGAACCGGCTGTAGCTGATGTTTCATCACTGTCTACCTCTTCAGGGGATGCGGGAGGCCGATTTAAGACATGAGGGCCTTGTATCATTGCCGGTACTAATATCCAGGTCAGGGGAGAAAATGCAGTCTAAACGTAGCATTAGTTGGAGCACTGTTGGGGATACCATGAGAACACTGTAGCATAGCTGTCTGAGACCCCATCCGCATAGAAATGGAAGAGTCCACCACGGTATGTGCTACGCACTCTGTTGGTGTAATATCATTCATCACTGTTGGCAGTGCCATCTTTGCTGGGGGCAAAGGACTGAGATGGACTTCTGTGTCATTCTCTACAGCTCGGATGATAGTCACCTTCCGTAGCTTGTCTATTAAGAACATTATTTCTACTATCATGAGAGGTTCCATGGAAAACTCTTTCAACTTTTTCAACCTCGCCTGCGGGTAATACGGGACTATTGCAAGACTATTGGACGGCTCCAGGTCAGCACTCAGCACCTGTGACATATCTGCCTGTGACACCCGGTTCCGAAAATGAACCAAGTAAACGCATATGTGTGCCCAGGATGTTCAACACACATACACGAGTGCATTCACAAAAGAGTATACAGAAAATTACCACAGAACAAGATTAATCAACCAATTTTTATTACACAAACCATATTATTCTCGAATACAAGATCTAATGAATATTAATGACAAGTTCAACTATTGCAGTGGAAACAAACTAATTAAGCAAACTAAACAGCTAGGCAGCATAAGCGGTAGGGTATAGCGTAGCTCCAAAACACCACAGGCAAGCTGACGGTAGACACGGCCTAGAACTCTGCATTATCGCCATTAAACTCCCAATCCTGACCTGCACCAGTTGGGGGGGGGGGGGGATTGCAAGAGTGAGTACATGTCATACTCATCAAGTGTGGAAAGTATGACATGTGGCTGATTCAAATGGCGAATATAATAATGGTTAAGTGCTGAAAAGTACATAAAAACATTTGAAAAGCAATATATTATATGTATGTGAAATAAACCCATCTTAAACCATATAATCATCATAACACTAGTCCATAATTCCATACCATCATCCATATACCACATTTCACCATTTTTGATAACCATATTCAATACCAGAAATTAATCCATTAACCATTACCAAACCATAACCATCCCACAAACTATTCCAATACCAAGTTTCCTCTAATCATGTGAGGGTCCAGGTTTCTCATAACCGGGAGCACGACTATCATGATAGTCTTAGACACACTTTGCAGAGGTTGTACCGCTTTACCCACGTGTTTGTGATTTCATCACCTTTCGATGACTAGAACCTCTATCATGCCGTCTCACACTTCCGTCGGTGTGTGGCCAAGAGATCACAAAGTAGCCTTTACAAAGGGATTACTAGCCTATTTAGACCCCCCTGAGGTTTCACCGGTGGCGATGCCTCCAACTGAGCACATCTTCAACCAAGGGCCCCCTCTTGAGCCATTCGGATCCCAAGGTAGTCCCACCAATCATCAACAAACCCAATCTGACTACCCCTTCCCTCAACATCCTTAATGGTCCAAATAGCACTGGCAAAGCCCTAATTAATTAGCTACGCCGCACCCATACTTGGCCTCGTGGTGGCACTGTAAATCCTGGATGGTCGCTCCACGAATCGGTCCTTAGATCTAAAGCAAGCAAAACCACCATAACATCCAACCCATCCACGTACCAGGCTTTCTTAGATCACCCATTACCATATCATATTAACCAGTTCATGTTAACCATAATCTCATAAATACATAATTAAGTTGAGTGTCATAGTTATTTTCCCATCCCAATTGATTAAGTGAAGCAAAAGGTAAAAAGCCCTTCCTGACTCTCTACCGTAAATTCCAGGTGACAAGGGTGGTTAACAAATCTAGTAAAATTCCTACCATAGGATTTCCCATCAAATTGACACAAGCATGCAATTTTCAAACAAAACATTTATTTTAAACAGGATTAATATGCTTCAAGGACACTTTCCCTGCTCTTGGGATTGATTAGGATCAAAGACTTCAAACTCCTGGTGTTGTAGATCCTCCGCGGCACTCTCTAGCGCAAATCCGTCTAATCCACACAATAAACATACATGACAAGAAACACAATCAAAGAGTGCACAAATATTACTCAATATGACATGGCATGCATGATTAATGCAAATGCAAGGTGAAGTTTGCTAATGGGTTGCTTTTAATGATCACTAGCTAGTTCTAATAGCTTTTAACAAGTTTATACAGGTTTGGAGTTGATTAGATCAAATTTTAGAATTAATTCAACACAATTTACCTAGGAAAATTGGACTACTCTGCAGAAGGCCGGACTAGTCCGCACTTCGCAGAACTAGCGAACTAGGGTTTTATAGATCGACGTAAATTTGGAGATTAGGGGTTGAATTCTTGTAAGGAAAAGAGAATAGAAGGTATACCAGGTGTTTAGAACACCAATGAATCAAGAAACTTGGAGGTAACACTTGGATCTTGATGATCTAGGGTTGGGGATGAACTTGGAGATGAACTGGTGATGAAGAATGAAACTTGATGGAGATCTTGCCTCTTTTGTTTCCTCCTCTTCTTCTTCTTGCTTGGGATCTCCTCCTCCCTCCTTGGTGGTGGCTCTCCACGAACAAGGGTTTAGGTTGGATGGAAAAGTGGCAAATAGATGTCAAGCCAAGGGGTGGGGTTGTTTATATAGAGGTGGAGGCTAGGGTTAGATGGATTTCGAGTTTGAGAGGAGTAGAGGCCGGTTTAGAGTCCCACATGGGCTCTAAAAGAGTTAGGCACGACGTCCCTAACCCACTTAACGTGAAACCCAAGAAACAAGTCATAAAACAAAATATCAACTCATAGTCACGAAATATCGGACAAGTCCGAAAAGGACCGGACTAGTTCGAAGTTGTCCAGAGAGAAAAGAGGACAAGTCTGGCCTAAAATCGGACAAGTCCGACTTTAGTCAGAGAGGAAAATGGACAGGTCCGCTGGAACACTGGACTAGTCCGGAAAAGTCCAGGGACTTAGCAAATTTTCAAGGATTCTTGGAATATCGGACTAGTCCGCACAAAATCGGACAAGTCCAAAAGTTTCCAGAGGCAAAATCAGACTAGTCCGCAGCAAAAACGGACAAGTCCATTTTTAGTCAGAGAGAAATCGGACTAGTCCTCACCAAAATCGGACTAGTCCGCACTTTTCAGTATTTTAAATGCGGTTTTGTTCCAAATCAATTTTAAATGCTCCAAATCAATTTTAAACTCGTTCCTATTTATATGGGTTAATGTTAAACGTGTATATGAATGTATGTAGGGCATGCTGAATGAAAATGAGGGTGTTACAAACCTACCCCCCTTAAAATTAATCTTGCCCTCGAGATTCGACGTGGAAGAGAAGAGATAGGGAAATTCCTTCTTGAGATCATACTCCAATTCCCATGTTCTGTGTGGTGCTTCCATTGAACCTTACACCATCTAATAGCCTTGTTCCCTGTGACTCTCTCCTTAGTTTTCAAGATTTTGATCGGTTGTTTGGCATAAGTCAAATCTTCCTCTAGTTCCAATCCTTCCATGGGCACTTGTTCTTCCTGTACTCTCAAGCATTTCTTGAGCTGGCAAACATGAAAGACATCATGTACGTCTGAAAGATGAGTTGGCATCTCCAACTTGTACGCTACTTCTCCTCTTTTGTCCAAAATCTTGAATGGTCCAATGTAGCGAGGTGCTAGCTTGTCTGTTATGTTAAACCTCTTATGACCTCTCATTGGTGACACCTTGAGGTAAACAAAATCTCCCACTTCAAAGGTTAATTTCCTTCTCCTATTGCCTGCATAGCCTTTTTGTCTTGATTGGGCAGCCCTCAAGTTTTCACGAATTATTTGTACTTGCTTTTTGGCTTCTTGCAATACATCCGGACCAAATACTTAAGTTTCTCCTGTCTCATTCCAGAATAAGGGCGTCCTACACTTCCTTCCATAAAGCGCTTCATATGGTGACATCTTCAAGCTTGCTTGGTAACTATTTTTGTATGAAAATTCTGCATATGGCAAGCTCTTGTCCCAACCTTTCCCATGCTTCAAAGCACAAGCTCTTAACATGTCCTCTAAAATCCGATTGGTCCTCTCGGTTTGTCCATCCATTTGAGGGTGATACGCTGAACTAAAATTGAACCTCGTTCCCAAAGCTTCATGCAATTTCTCCCAAAACCTGGAAGTGAATTGTGAACCTCTATCCGAGACTATCTTCTTTGGAACTCCATGCAAACATACTATTCTTCCCATGTACAGTTCCGCCAATTTCTCTCCATTATAGGTGGTCTTGACGGGAATAAAGTGAGCTGACTTAGTTAACCGATCCACAATTACCCAAATTGGGTCGTAACCGGATTGAGTACATGGTAAACCAACTATGAAGTCCATACCGATCTCTTCCCACTTCCATTCTGGGACCTTCAATGGCTGCAATAATCCAGCTGGCCTTTGATGTTCCGCCTTGACTCGTTGGCACACATCAAACAATGCTACGTATTCAGCTATGTCCTTCTTCATGCTATCCAACCAATAACACATCTTCGAGTCTTTGTACATCTTTGTACAACCAGGATGAATTGAGTATGGTGAGTCATGTGCCTCTTTTATTATTGTCTCTCGAATATGCTTCACATTAGGCACAACACCTCTTACCAAGCCATAGGGTGCCATGTTCATCCTCATCTAATCTAAATTCTCTCCCATCTTGGGTCCTTTCCTTGATTTCCTGAATTTCCTCATCCTTAGTTTGGCCTTCTCGAATTTATTGCTCTAAGGTTGGGTTTAACTCCATCATTCCCGTCTCATTCACAAATCTGAGGTTCAACCGTTCAAACTCCTTACGTAACTCGGATGGTAATTCTTGAACTGTGAGTTGATGACTTACTCCTTTTCAACTCAAAGCATCGGCCACTACATTGACTTTCCCCAGACGATAGTTGATCCCCAAATTATAATCTTTAAAGAGCTCCAACCATCTTCATTGCCTCAAATTCAGATCTATTTGTGTGAAAATATACTTAAGACTCTTGTGATCCGTATAAATTTCACACCTATGTCCAAGAATATAGTGCCTCCAAATCTTCAATGCGTGTACCACGGCTGCGAGTTCCAAATCGTGCGTGGGGTAATTCTGCTCATGTTTCTTCAATTGTCTTGATGCATAGGCGACCACTTGACCTTCTTGCATCAATACACATCCAAGTCCCTGTCTCGATGCGTCGCAGTAAACATCAAAACTCTTGCTTACATCCGGCAGTACCAAAACTAGGGCTGTTGTCAACCTCTTCTTCAATTCCTCAAAACTGTTTTGACAAGCTTGAGTCCATTGTAATGCCTTTCCCTTCATTAGCAATTCCGTCATTGGCTTGGCTATCTTGGAAAAGTCCTTGATGAATCTACGGTAATATCCATCCATTCCAAGAAAACTCCTTATTTCCTTTATGTTTTGCGGGGGTTCCCATTTTAGCACATCCCTCACTTTTCCGGGGTCAACCGATACTCCTCCTCCAGAGATGATATGACCCAAAAACAACACCTCTTTCAACCAAAACTGACACTTGTTGAACTTGGCATACAATTGATACTCCCTCAATTTCTGCAGTGTAAGCCTCAAGTGTTCCTCATGTTCCTTCTCATCCTTCGAGTAGATCATAATGTCATCAGTAAACACCACGACGAACCTATCCATGTACTCCATGAAGACCTTATTCATGAGGTACATAAAGTAGGCAGGCGAATTGGTCAATCCAAAAGACATCACGGTGTACTCATAAGATCCATAACGTGTCCTAAAAGCTGTCTTGGGTATGTACGATGGTCTAATCTTCATTTGAAAGTATCTCGACCTCAAATCAATCTTAGAGAAGACACAAGCACCCTTCATCTGATCAAACAAGTCTTCTATGCCTGGCAAGGTGTACTTGTTCTTGATTGTTACCTCGTTGAGAGCTTGGTAATCTACACACATCCTTTGGGTTCCATCCTTCTTGTCCACAAACAGCACGGGGGCTCCCCAAGGTGAAGAACTAGGGCGAATAAAACCTTTCTCCAGATGCTCTTGAATTTGCTTCTCGAGCTCTGTTAGTTCCATTGGAGGCATCCTATAGGGCCTCTTAGATATAGGTTCGGTTCCAGGTATTAAATCAATAACGAATTCAATGTCTCGATCAGGTGGCATACCTGGCAACTCGTCCGGAAAAACATCCAAAAATTCACACACCACCGGGATTTCCTCAATTGCAGTACCATCCATGTGATTCAGCTCCAATTGCTTCGGTGCATGTTGAGTTGCTTCAAATTCCATGGTGATCCCTTCCTCACTAGTCAACTTCACCGTCTTTGTGGCACACTCAATAACTCCATTGTGCTTCCTCAACCAGTCCATACCAAGTATAATGTCTAATCCTTGAGAATCCAAAACAATGAGGTTGGCGGAGAAGTCTACCTACTTTTGGACATACTATATTTGTCCTCATCTCTCCTCCAGGAGACTTAACCAATAGAGTAAACTTCATATGAGAGATAGGCAAACAATACTTCGAAACATACTTCGATGCAATGAATGAATGCGATGCTCCAGAATCAAATAACATAGTCGCGGGGTTGGAGTTGGCGAGAAACATACCAATGACCACATCATCCGCTTGTTGAGCATCCTCCATAGAGACATGGTTCACATTGCCGTGAGCAAAATTCTGCTGTCCACGGTTCCCTTGTGGTTGTCCTCCATTGGGTCTTGGGTTTTGCCTCAGCACATTGCTTACTTGACCAAGTCCTGACTTAGAACATTGATGTGTGAAGTGTCCAGCTTCTCCACAAGTATAGCACTTCTTAACTCCACCAGAATTATTGGGGCGAGCTTGGTTTTGAGCATTGGCACCGGGAAAATTAGCACGAGGCGCATAAGGCATTGGAGGCCTAGGTGCTTGCATAACAGGGCGCTGCTGCACAAACTGAGCTGGGCACGGTGCAAATCCAGGGCGCTGTATAGGAGTAGAGGAGCTGTAGTATGGTGCATTAGGAGGCGCAAAACGAGGGTGCACATTACTTCCTTGCGGCTGTCCTTGATATGGCGCCTTCCTCTTGTTGTCTTGTTCCAACTCACGGACCTTGTTCTCAACCACGATTGCTTTGTCCACAAGATTCTGAAAATTGGCATAATCATAGTTGAGCAATTGCACTTGAATTTCATTGTTGAGGCCTCTCATGAACAAGTATTGTTTCCGGCTGTCCCGACTCACATCCTCAGGCGTATACCTTGAGAGTTGAGTGAACTTATTGAGATATTCACTCACGCTTGATCTTCCTTGCCTTAAGTTCTCAAATTCTTGCCTCTTCAAAATCATAACACCTTCCCGCACATAATGAGAACGAAAGCTCTCTTTGAATTCAACCCAAGTAATCCTCTCTTGGTTCTCATGAGCATTGCATTATGAATCCCACCAATCCGCAACTGCTCCAACTAGTTGATGAGAAGCAAATAAGACCTTCTCCCGGTCACTACATTGGACAATACCAAGTTTCTTCTCCATGGACTTGAGCCAATCATCCGCATCCATAGGGTCAGCGGCTTGAGCAAAGGTTGGCGGCCTAGTCCTCATAAACTCTCCCAATCGGTTATGAGGAGGCGGCGGTGGCGGTGGAGGCATGTGGGGCTGATTGTTGATGTTGCTAGCCTGCAGCTGTCCAATAGTTGGTATCATGGTCTACATGAGCTAGTTTTGCATAGCCAATAGTTGCTCAATACTCATAGCTCCATGACCAGGTCCTTGTCCATTGTTGTTCTGAGATGCTCCATGGTTCTCCTCTTCATCATTGCCATCCCTCTGGTTGTGAGTCCTCACCATTTGAAGAAAAGCAATAGGTAAGAATTAGAAAATGTCCCCAACTATATGCATCAAGGGATATGAAACTAAACAACTAGCTACTCTAGCCTACGTGGATATGGCAATGCTAAAGCATCCCAAAATCCTCTATTAAGCACACAAGCAAACAATATATAGCAACAACACACCAAGCAAAAGCACATCGATTCCTGAGTGTTTCTATGTGCCCTAAAGTGTCCATTCTATCTAGGCTGCGTCCTACGGTCAACCTGTGGCTCTGATACCAATATGTGACACCCGATTCCGAAAATGAACCAAGTAAATGCATATGTGTGCCCAGGATGTTCAACACACATACATGAGTGCATTCACAAAAGAGTATACAGAAAATTACCACAGAACAAGATTAATTAACCAATTTTTATTACACAAACCATATTATTCTCGAATACAAGATCTAATGAATATTAATGACAAGTTCAACTATTGCAGCGGAAACAAACTAATTAAGCAAACTAAACAGCTAGGCAGCATAAGCGATAGGGTACAGCACAGCTCCAAAGGCAAGCTAACGGTAGACACGGCCTATAACTCTGCATTATCACCATTAAACTCCCAATCCTGACCTACAACTGTTGGGGGGGGATCGCAAGAGTGAGTACATGTCGTACTCAGCAAGTGCGGAAAGTATGACATGTGGCTGATTCAAATGACGAATATAATAATGGTTGAGTGCTGAAAAGTACATAAAAACATTTGAAAAGCAATATATTATATGTATGTGAAATAAACCCATCATAAACCATATAATCATCATAATACTAGTCCATAATTCCTTACCATCATCCATATACCAGATTTCACCATTTCCGATAACCATATTCAATACCAGAAATTAATCCATTAACCATTACCAAACCATAACCATCCCACAAACTATTCCAGTACCAAGTTTACTCTAATCATGTGAGGGTCCAGGTTGCTCATAACCGGGAGCACGGCTATCATGATAGTTTTAGACACACTCTGCACAGGTTGTACCGCTTTACCCACGTGTTTGTGATTTCTTCACCTTTCGATGACTAGAACCTCTATCATGCCGTCTCACACTTGCGTCGGTGTGTGGCCAAGAGATCACAAAGAAGCCTTTACAAAGGGAATACTATCCTATTTAGACCCCACTGAGGTTTCACCGGTGGCGATGCCTCCAACTGAGCACATCTTCAACCAAGGGCCCCCTCTTGAGCCATTCAGATCCCAGGGTAGACCCACCAATCATCAACAAACCCAATACGACTACCCCTTCCTCGAGCATCCTTAATGGTCCAAATAGCACTGGCAAAACCCTAATTAATTAGCTACGCCGCACCCATACTTGGCCTCATGGTGGCACTGTAGATCCTGCATGGTCGCTCAACGAACTGGTCCTTAGATCTAAAGCAAGCAAAACCACCATAACATCCAACCCATCCACGTACCAAGCTTGCTTAGATCACCCGTTACAATATCATATTAACCAGTTCATGTTAACCATAATCTCATAAATACATAATTAAGTTGAGTGGTATAGTTGTTTTCCCATCCCAGTTGATTAAGCGAAGCAAAAGGTAAAAAGCCCTTCCCGACTCTCTACCGTATATTCCAGGTGACAAGGGTGGTTAGCAAATCTAGTAAACTTCTTACCATAGGATTTCCCATCAAATTGACACAAGCATGCAATTTTCAAACAAAATATCTATTTTAAAACAGGATCAATATGCTTCAAGGACACTTGCCTTGCTCTTGGGATTGATTAGGATCAAAGACCTCAAACTCCTGGTGCTGTAGATCCTCTGCGGCAGTCTCTAGCGCAAATCCATCTAATCCACACAATAAACATACAAGACAAGAAACACAATCAAAGATGCACAAATATTACTCAATATGACATGACATGCATGACTAATGCAAATGCAAGGTGGAATTTGCTAATGGGTTGTTTTAATGATCACTAGCTAGTTCTAATAGATTTTAACAAGTTTATACAGGTTTGGAGTTTATTAGATCAAATTTTAGAATTAATTCAACAAGATTTACCTAGGAAAATTGGACTAGTTTGCAGAAGGCCGGACTAGTCCGCACTTTGCAGAACTAGCAAACTAGGGTTTTCTAGATCGACGTAAATTTGGAGATTAGGGGTTGAATTCTCGTAAGGAAAATAGAATAGAAGGTATACCAGGTGTTTAAAACTCCAATGAATCAAGAAACTTGGAGGTAACACTTGGATCTTGATGATCTAGGTTTGGGGATGAACTTGGAGATGAATTGGTGATGAAGAACGAAACTTGATGGAGATCTTGATCCTCTTTCGTTTCCTCCTCTTCTTCTTCTTGCTTGGGATCTCCTCCTCCCTCCTTGGTGGTGGCTCTCCACGAACTAGGGTTTAGGTGGGGTGGAAAAGTGGCAAATAGATGCCAAGCCAAGGGGTGGGGTTGTTTATATAGAGGTGGAGGCTAGGGTTAGATGGATTTCGAGTTTGAGAGGAGTAGAGGCCGGTTTAGAGTCCCGCATGGGCTCTAAAAGAGTTAGGAACAACGTCCCTAAGCCCACTTAACGTGAAACCCAAGAAACAAGTCGTAAAACAAAAGATCAACTCGGAGTCGCGAAATATCGGACAAGTCCGAAAAGGACCGGACTAGTCCGAAGTTGTCCAGAGAGAAAATTGAACAAGTCTGGCCTAAAATCGGACAAGTCCGACCTTAGTCAGAGAGAAAAACGGACAAGTTCGTTGGAACACCGGACTAGTCCGGAAAAGTCCAGGGACATAGCAAATTTTCAAGGATTCTTGGAATATCGGACTAGTCCGCACAAAATCGGACAAGTCTGAAAGTTTCCAGAGGCGAAATCGGACTAGTCCGCAGCAAAAACGGACAAGTCCTTTTTTAGTCAGAGAGAAATCGGACTAGTCCTCACCAAAATCGTACTAGTCCGCACTTTTCAGCATTTTAAGTGTGGTTTTGTTCCAAATCAATTTTAAATGCTCCAGATCAATTTTAAACTCGTTCCTCTTTATGTGGGTTAATGTTAAACATGTATATGAATGTATGTAGGGCATGATGCATGAAAATGAGGGTGTTACACCACAGGAGCAGGACCATGGGGATGTCGCCCGCCGGGATTCAATGTTTCCGAGTGTTGAAATTCTGGACCTGTTGTGGTTGAATTGGTTGTAGCACCCTACTGATCATGCTGAAAGGTTCGCCGAGTGTTGGAAAAATCTTGGCGTCTCTGCCTTCGACGAGGATGGGTGTCACTCTCATCACCCTCTATGGAGAAAAGGTGATTGCTGCTGGCTGCTGGATAAGTGGGTGCCGACACCGTAATGTCAATATGATATACCAAGGTAGGTTTACCCGGTGGTATCTCAATTATCCCGATCGGGGGTTCCACGATGTGAAGATCTCGTGAATTTGGAATATCCTCCGGCTTAAAACACCAAGCCGACATGAGGTAGAATAATCTTCCCTGTTTCTAGTAGCCAAGTGGAGGACATGAGGCCATGCATAAGGATTCAACAAATGTTCTGCCGTGGACATTTCCCGTGCATGAGCTGGAATACACCGCAACTCAATATCAACCAAAACTGGTAGAGCGGCACCCGTGGCTGAAGCATATCTTGTCCATCGACGAAAGTGAAAATGAGGAGCAGCAGACCCCGACGGTGGTACAGAATCAGCCAACCTTATAGCAGTGTGCTCGTCTTGGACAAACATAATATATAAACCAGTACCAGAGCATCGGAGGACTAGAGAGTTCAGAGGCAGGTCAAATCTGTTTGCTATAATCAATTTCACTTCATCAGTAGATAAGTTTGAAGGAGGATCAATCACTGTAACAAAAAGTGCTTTGTAAGAATCAGCTTCTGCCCTTTCCAGCTTATCAGACCAATCAATACATGGTGGACCACGGGCCGGGGAGGCACCATCATCCGGAACCAATGGCTCTGAAGAGGCAGCCCCACCGTTGCCCCTGATGTCCATTGGCGAGGAAGAGCGAGGACCCTGAGCTGGACGACGCCTCCGACGTGGCCGCCGCCGACGACGTCCTATATGTTCCAAGTCCTGCTGCGGCTCAACGGTTGTGGGTGTATCAGCAGCCTTACTGGTTCCACCCTTTTGCTTATCTAATGATGCTGAGATATGTCTCCACACTAAATTTTTTGGTCCAGTCTTGTTTCGCTTCCATGAGGGGATGTTATTCTGGTGAAAAGGGCATTTATAGGCTGGGGAGGTGCCATCATTCAGAACCATCGGTTCCGAAGATACAAACTTACTGTTGCCATCATGATCCGTTCGCCAAGAATAGGAAGGTGTAGTCCACGCTGATATATGTCTCCATACTGATTTGCGTTGCAGTGGTGCTATCACAGGATTGTCCCTAGTAGGAGCGACACGGGCCGGGAAGGCGCCAACATTCAGAACCGAAGTGACAGCCATGCTGTTGCCCATATCAGCAACCTGCTGAGAGACAGTAGAAGGTCCCTTCTGTGGCTTTGGCCAAGCCCTGCTAATGTCTGCATGAGACACACCACCCCTCCTCTGTGGACAGGAGTAGGATCTGTGTCCAATGTCTTGACATTTGAAGCATCGTGGTCGTAGGCGACAACTTCTGGAACAATGATCAACAGAGAAACAATTGAAACAACGACCCCTAAGATCCTCCGGAATTGGGCGTCGGGGGCACTGTGAGGCACAAGCCTGCCGACGACGAACTGACCGGGACACGACCTGCACCCAACCATCTTTGTCAGTACCTGTGTGCACTGAAGGTGGAACTTTCACCACAGATTGATGTAGGTCTGATTGATGCTTCTTATCTGGTGAAGGCTGGCACAGAGGAGCAGCCGCAAGAGATGTACCCAGTACCACATCTTTGAAGGTGTTAAAACGGTAGGTACCAAGAGCAGAATCATGGAACGTCCCAGACGCCGGACTCGTATCACTCCGGAGGAGTTCGTTTGAGCGACCACCAGTCCTAACCTCGAGGGAGGAAGCCATGATTGACATGACACTTATCACATACACTTCAGCGGACGATCAGTAGATGAACCATCCGATACAGGAAAGAGAAGCAAGATGACGGAAAGGGGCGGACGCGGGCGGACGAGGCGCGATGCACACGTAAACAAAGCCGAGCAGAACAAGCGAGCAAACAAGCGCGCGGTGGATGCCACGCCTGAGCGGGCACCGGCGGGAAGCAACCGCGGCGAGTGTCGCCTAGATCGCCAGAGCGGGGGGGGGGGGGGGGGCGGGGGGAGCCGAGCCATCCTTTTTTTTTGTGCACACAAAGCAAACTATTCTTTCGCCTTTTTTCTCATGCTTATGGTGTAAGCATGCATTCTCTTTTTCTTGTAGCCATGTCTTCTACTCCCTTTTATGCAATAAACTTGAAGAGAGTATTATTCATGAAAAGCATGGAGTTTCTGTTTTTATTGTGGGATGATGATATCATGGAGTTTTGCTAG
Organism: Tuctoria greenei; assembly: GCA_036927565.1. NCBI lineage: Eukaryota > Viridiplantae > Streptophyta > Magnoliopsida > Poales > Poaceae > Tuctoria > Tuctoria greenei. The sequence continues at coordinate 42,303,921 of JAYESD010000006.1, read as the reverse complement.
CTTCTGGTGTAGAAGTATAGCATGTGCAAGTGAAGTCTTGAATTCAAAAGAAATGAATTAATTCTCACACAAGACTATACTAGTTTGACTAGGCTCAATGTGAAAGCAAAAAGCATATGCATAGGGTTATCAATGTGAAACACTCATACGGCTTTGGTAGGTATTTCCAATCAAATGAGGAAAACTTTAATATTTTTAAAATTTTCTCCGGAAATCTAAGTTTAACTTTCAAACTTGGAATAGCATCCCTATTACTAATTCAGTTCTCACAACAACTTAGAATTAGATTGAGCTTTTTCTACCCACAATTTATAAATCAAGGCAAGGTTAATTTAAGCCAAAAAAAGCAATATCTGGGGAGTAGCCAGTTGTAAACTAGAAACTTAGGAAAATAAAATAGAGCAACTATTCATCATTTCATATATGTGAATTCTAAATCATTCTTACCGCACATCTTTATTTCATGGAAAGCAAATCTACATTACTTATTTTTGAGTTTTTAATTTTTGTATGCAAGGTGAATGGTGGATGAATAGAGAATAAATATGCAATGGGTGTGGTACAAGTTAACTCAAGTGGGGTCCTCCCCCAAGCTTGTTCTTCAACTACCTCTGTGATAAGGGTTGAACCCTTGGTGACGGAAGTATGCCTCGAGATCGGCTTGTTGTTGTAGCGTGGAGTTGACGTTGGTGAACTGATTATCCATGTGTTGTTGCCAGTCTTGAGTTCCTTGGACATGTTCTTTGAGTGTGTTGTAGGTGTCTCCCGTCCTCAAATCAAGGTCTCCCATACATCTAGTGAGATCTGTCATTCCTTGGCTATAGTCATGATGATTTCTAGCTGAAAAATAATGACATCCTCTCGTTGACGTAGGAGGCAAGATGCTAGAGCTTGAAGTGGATAGGGTTGGCTCCCATCAGGTAGTCGACCATTCATGCCAAGACGACCCTTCGGCCTCATACGGTTGAGGTTGAGTCCATCCGGGTGCATCACCCTTTGGGCTCTTTTCGTCTTGGTACTCAAAGACCGGAGAGGTTGTCAGGGGTATACCCATGGTCGCATTCCTTGCTCGGTTCCTTGTTAACCTGCCAGAGATATTGCTTCTTCTAGCTTCCTCGGTAGGAAGAAGATCAATGGCTAGCCTCTGGTATTTGTACAAATGAAAATTCGGGTTAGATAACTGAATTTCATTGACATAGTCGGGATAGAAAAATACCAAAGAGCCAATATGATCATGCTTAAGGGTATGTCCTTGCACTAGATAATCTTCATTAACCAATTCTCGTTGAGTTTCAATGTACTCGAATGAAGTATATTCTAATGCTCCTACCCTAGTAGCAATATTGATAATCAATGAAGTACATTCAATTGGCCCTGTCTTTGAAATGTAATCTAACCATTGTGTCATCATGGCTTTAACTGGAGCAATTTTTAATTTCTTAATCATGGCAAAAAGAATTCTCAATTAATCATCATGAATTATTCTAACATTTCCTCTAGGGAACATAGTCATAGCCACCCATCTATGCATGAAGCGTAATGTGGATTTTGCATGTGGCTATTTCTAGGAGCCCTACATGTGACCTCACAAGTCAATTCGTGCCAAAAACATTGTTTGTTAAATCTAGGCAAAGTGTCTAAATCTAGCAATCAACGTTTATGGAAGCCTAGGATTTCACTTAATTCTTTCCATAGGATGTTGTATTCTTTTTGAAATAATCTAAAAGTAATACCATCAAATCCTATTTTGAGGGTGCATAGGAATTGTATAGTGAGAAGGTGTGAATCTTTTTCCTCTATGTGAGAAAAATTTTCCCATCCTAATGCATGCCAAATGGAAGAGAATTTGGAATCCATATCTATTTTGGAGATCAAATCCGGATCATAAGATTTAGTGTGATAAACTCATGATCTTGAAGGAGCTTGCGTGCTTGATCTTCAACTTCACTTTGTATGTCGAGGTCGTTGTCATTTAGAAGTTGATGCGGGTTGCTTCTCTCCTCCATGGGGGTGTCCTCATACACACTCCTCCTCTATGGACTTAGTGTAGCAACGGGGGAGAGATGTGCACTTGAGTCTCCACCATGGCTTGACCTTGCAGCCCCCTTCTTCTTCCTGAATAACCTTTTCATTCCTTGTATGGCTACAACAAGAGAGAACACCAAGGCAAAACTTGAATAGAGGTGATGTTAGTCAAAAAAAAACCTCGAATTTTCTCCTTGAATTCATCAGAACAAATTGCAAATGCAAATGAAAGCAAATATTTTTGGATTGGATTTGAGCTAGAGTGCTTCAATGAAGAGCAAGAAAACAAAGTCATCAAGAGAATGACTTGGGGAGGTGAAAAATGAGGTGAAGTGTGAAGAGAGGTCCTCCTCACAACCACCATTTATAGTGTACACCCCCCAATGGTCATAAGACGCACAAAATGTAGCCGGTGGAAGAGAGAGAGCCTCATTGGCCCTTTCCCCACTTCGACCGACCAGGGGGTTTGACCAACCTTGCAGGTGGGCCCCCCGGTCCTTCTTTTGGCAAGTGGCTTCCCAATTGCTATAAAATTAGCCCGTTGGTGAATTACCACATTTGCAGCTCAGAAAAATTGTCTTTCGAATAAAACTCTTTTTCAAATCCAATAATTTTCTTTTTGTAAAAACATAAAGAAATAAAAATGGTGTTTGAGAATGTAAGATTCTCAACTTGCTTGGAAAAATCAAATTTGCAGTGGGAAAATCAAACTAAGTGGGAAAAATCAAATGGGGTGAAAAGAAAAATCAAATAGAAGATAACTACCAATTATCCTATTGGCTAGGTCTCACCAAAGTCCGATGAGATGAACTTTTCCTCTGTCTTCATTTCATGGCATCCGGGCCCGGAGGAATGGGCCCGGTCGGCTTGTCTTGCTTCTTTTGCCACTCCTTCTTCGAAGGTTTGGTGGACTTGGGCCTTTGGGAAGGCCCGGGCTTCTCCCTCTTCTTGGAATGGCAGCGTGGACGAAAAGACGTGTTCTCCACATAGATTATTTTTCTCATGAATGCAATGAAAGCGGCTTCTCCCTCATCTTGCGCTTTTGGAGGTGTGACTTTGACCTCTTGAATGTGTTTAACATTCGGCCCATACTTGATCCAAATCATGGAGCATTGCTCCGTCTTTGGGCTAAAGTTAAACTTCTCCTCCTTGCCATTGATATGGAAGTCGATTTCTACACCTCCCACATCTAGCGAGCTTCTGCGGTGCTAAGGAACGGGCACCTAAGAATGAGCGGCGTATCCTTCTTGACATCCATGTAGAGCAACACAAAGTCCGAAGGTATGAAGCAATTGTGGGTTTTTACTGCAACGTCTTCAGCAATACCCGCTGGATAACAGACTGAAGAGTCAGCGTGTTGGAGTTGCATTGGTGTTGGAGTCAGCTCGGTGAAATTCAGCTAGCCGAAGACCACCTTGGACATAACACTCACACTCGCTCCAAGGTCACAAAGTGCCTTGTCAAAGTAGTAAGCCCCAATTGAGCAAGAAATAGTAGGACATCCAGGGTCCTTCTTATTCTCCGGAAGCCTATTGAGAATGGTTGCATTGCAGTCCTCTGTAAGCTTGACAACCTCAGTGGTGGGCAATGGCCGCTTGTTACTCAATATGTCCTTGAGATAGCGAGCATAAGTGGGTACTTGCATTGCATCTATCAAGGACACATTGATGTGGATCTTCTGAATAACTTCAACAAAGCGGTTGAATTGCACATCCACTATTGGCTTCCTTTGTTTGTGACGGAATGGCATAAAATTGGTGTCTTCAAATTGATTGGCCATTCTCTCACTGAGTGCTTCATTTATGCTAGTTGGGACATCCTCTTTCTCTTTCTCCTTCTTAGTTGTCCTCTTTTCTTGTGTGGGATACATTAGGTCACGAGTGGTCTTGCCACCTCTCGTAGCCACCGCATTTGCATTTTCCACCAGGGCTTCTGGTTGTCCCAGAATTTTGTTATTTCCCAACGGAGGAACAAATGCAGCATGTTGAGCCAACTGAATTTCCAACATCTTGTTGAAGCTCAATTGATTCTTGAAAGCTGAGGATAGTCCTTCAATCTTTGCATTGATGTTTTCTAGGGTCTTGTCATTAGCTGATAGCTTCTTGGATAAGGCATCATTGATCTTCAGCTGGCTGATGGCAAGCTCTCTGAAGTTGGGTTGATTGAATTTGTTTCCATTGTTCTTGTACCCTACTTGAAAGAAAAGGCGTTGTTGGCCCCACCCTTAACCTCCTTGACGATAGCCATTGTTGTTGAAGTTCCCATTGTTGGCTACATATAAGGCATCCTCACGAGTCTACAGGCAGTCATTGCCCATGTGACCCATGTTGCCACATGCTTCACATGCGATGTGAGAGTCTAAGGCCAAGGAAGTGCCCCATATTTTACCACTAGCTTGTCCATCAATCTTCTTCATAATGAGGTCCAATTTGGCAGCGATCATGTCCACCTCTTTCAAGGTGTGCATGCCTCGCTGACAGGTTTGGCGACGCTCGTCCCTCCAAACCATATTGTATACCATCTTCACAATCAATTCTTTTGCTTTGGGCACCGTCAATGAGAAGAAGGCTCCTCCAGCAGCAGCATCCACATGGTCACGGGTGGAAATAATCAGCCCCTTGTAGAAATTCTGGATAATGAGCATGTCGTCCATCCCATGGTGGGGACGGGCTACGACATACTCCTACATCCTTTCCCAAGATTCAAGAATAGACTCCTTAGGATCTGGCTGGAAGTTTGAAATTCTTCCACGTAGGGCATCGGTCTTGCCCAACAGAAAAAACTTGGAGAGTAATGTCGTAGAAAATTTCCCCCAAGTGTCTACAACACTTCGGTTTGCATAGAACCATTGCTTCGCTCTCCCAAAAAGGGAGAACGGAAACAGTCTAAGATGGACGGCGTCAGGAGAGACGTCCTTGATCTTGAAAGTGCTGCAGATCTAAAGGAACTGTTGCAGGTGAAGACTTGCATCCTCGTTAGCCTTCCCATAGAATGGGTTGGCTTGCACCATAGTGATTAGGTCGGTCTTGATTTCAAATTTTTCATCTCTTGTGCTAACAGTGGGCCCAACAGGCACATTGTTAGCAAAGGGAGCCGAACACTCATGAAGGCTCTTCTAGGCCACTGTCGTTTCGATTGTTGGTGCAGAAACGCTGGTTTGCTTTGCCGCATGAATCTTCTGAGGAGTAACGACACGAGTTCGTGTAGTATCTAAGATTACATGAAAAGCTACCAGAGGGGGTGAATGGTAGATTAAAACTTTTTCAGCGGAAGCAACAAAAACCCCTCGTCAGAAAATCAATCTGATAGAGAAACCATGTGTGCGAGTGTTTCCAACATGTTCAAAATGTGAAAAATCAGGGTAGATCATAGAGATCAAGTCATGAAGACACGAGAAAACATCGAGTAAAACTCAAGTTATGACTGAAACCCTGAGCAATGGTCAATATGTTCTAACTGAGAGCAAAAGGTCTGCTGCGCTGCAAAGAAACTCGTGTGACTAAAACAATACAAATCCAATGATTGTGCAATTTCCATAGATGATAGAGTATTGAGTTGTGAAGACAACAAGAAAAGAATCACTTCAATTGAATCTCTAAAACGTGACTTATGATCAAAACACCAAAGAAAGGTCAGGCAGCTCAGAAACTCGACGAGAAAGACTTGACGAAAACAAGTCAGACGAACAAGGCACAAAAGCTCCTCTAAACTATGGATGTTATTAAAAGAAACACAAGAGGAATAGACCAAAGTCGTGTCACCACGAGCTCTAGCCTCCCTTGCTTATATAACCAGCCTTAAGGCCAACCCAATCCTAACTATGATTCTAATCCTACTTGGACTCTAACTCAAACTTATCATAACTGCTTAAGACTCTTCCATACGCAAATAGAAGCAATCTTAAGACTTCCAAAAACCTTAGAAATGTATCCCACATTCCTAAAATAACTCTACTTTGTGTCCAACACGAAATCTAACCAAAACAAACTCTAAACCTTCCATAAACGAACCATAACCACCTTAGCCGTAGCCTGAGGAACAAACCAACCGGTTAGACCTTTCCGGCCACATCTTCACGTCCACTTCTCTTCCTCACACCTTTGAACAATGTTTCCACGTCTATGCACACCTTGCACATGTGCAAATACTTTCTAACGACATCAATGATACCTTCATATGCATTGTTCTTGTCCCCAAACATGTTTTGTGACCTCCCGATCAACTCAACCAAAATTCCTCTCGAACTTGGCTGTTGAACCTCATCTTCTCCCTAAGACTAGTTCAATGGATCCCGTCACCAGCCATGTCTTGACCTCAAGCAACACCTGCACATAAACAAACAAACAATCTTTGTGAGCCCAAATCCTCGACTTGACTCTCGTTAGTTCGAAAAATACAACACCTTACGTGAGCACATCACATAGCCGTGTTGCAAACCATATCAAAATGATATCTGCTGTAACCACTAAACCACACCAAAAACATAGTAAGAGAATACTAAGCAAACTTTTCATAAGAAAGAAAAACAAGTTTGAGACATTGCGAGTTAAAACAGAGCAAAACAGAGCAATCAAACTCAATATGAAAACTTTGCGCAGTAATTGTTACTCCCGATATGAATTGAGAAAGTTTGGACAGTCCTAAACCATCGAGGGTAATGTTACTCCCAAAAACACGTTTATAAAGATTGACCTATGTCGACTCTCGTGCGCTGAAGTGCGCTTTTCAGCAATACTCAAAACTTTGTGTGTGAACCCTCGCTTTTTTTAAAAGAATTGCCAATGCATTCAACACATATAGGTCTCATAATCTCCCCCTTTATGAGTGCATTGGCAACACCACTGGGAATCCGAACATTGGCTCATTCACATGAAAAGTTTTGAAAGCAAATTTCTCCCCCTTTTGAATATCAAAAATGAATTGAGAAAGAAATCTCAAAACAAAAATTTATCCCCCTGAATAGCTGTGAAACAATGTGTGACATATTTCTCCTCCTTTGACAATGTATTCAACAAGGTTCAAAAGAGAAATTTCAATTGTCATGAGCATAATATGATGTATGCATATAGAACAAAGCTCATCCAAGTCATACTATCAAGTAACTTACACTATCACATCAATGAGATACATAAATTAGTGTAAGCCATGCTAGAGATCAAGTGCAAATTTTCAATTTAAGCAAGTCATGATCTCACAAACTTAACTATTTCAAGACCTGAAAGCATGACACATGTCGCTGCATTTTTATTATTTTTCGAAGCACAAATTCAGATCATATGACATTTGCAAGAGATTATAAGCCGCATCAGCCTTGTTCGAACCAACCAAGCTAAGCCTATGTCATTTGACAATCAGAAGCTTAAGAACATGGTTTTAGTCATACACAATTTCTTAGAAGTTCATATCTAAGTACAATTATAAGCAATCTCAGAAGAAGGAGTGTGATGCATGCATATTCTCTTGATCTTTTTAGATTTTTCATTTGATCATAAAAGCTCAACATGTGGGCTATTTGATTGATTTTCATGATTAAAAGCACTTGTGAGCATGCAACAAGTTCAAAACAGCAAGAAAGTTCGATCATGACCGGATTTAGTGTAAGTAATTGTTCCACTTTCTAGTCACGGCAAAAACAACAAAATTTATAATATGAGTAATGTAGTAAGAACTTTCAGCATATAAAAGGAATCACAAAGTCATATATGTATGAAATACTATGGTCATATTATTTTAAATTCAGATTCACACACAAACTTCCCATGTTTCAAAACTCCCCCACAATATAAGCCATGATGATGCATAACCCCTATTTCACTACAAAAACGAGTGAAATCCAAAGATTTTGTAAAAATGTCAGTCAATTGTTGTTCGGTATCTACATGGTGAAGCACAATGATTACTTTTTCAACATTATCACGGAGAAAGTGATACCTAATGTCAATGTGCTTTGTTCTAGAATGTTGCACAGGGTTTTTAGCAATAGAAATGGCACTAGTATTATCACAAAACAGTGGAAAACTATCTAGATCAACCCCATAGTCCTTAAGTGTTTGAACAGTGCAAAGAATTTGTGAGCAAGCTCTAGCAGCAGCTACATATTCAGATTCAGCCGTGGATTGTGCAGCTGAATTTTGTTTTCTAGAGGACAAAACAACAAGTGAATTATCAAGAAAATGACCAGCACCTAGCCTACTTTTGCTATCAATCCTACAACCCCCAAAATCAGCATCCGAAAAAGCTTCCAAAGTAACAGTTGAGGAAGAAGAAAGAAAAATGTCAAATTCTTGAGTTCCATGTAATTATCTCAGAATCCTTTTGACGGCTTGACGATGTGAAGCACGTGGAAAATCTTGAAATTGTACGCAAAGACATACACTGAATTGTATGTCTGGTCTTGATGCTGTGAGGTACAAAAGTGACACAATCGTGCTTCAATATTCTTTTTGATCCATAGGTTCACCATCTTCATCAAGTTCAAGTGCCGTTGCTGTTCCCATTAGTATCCGAGGAGGCTTGCTTTTGTCCATGTTGAAGCGCTTAAGAAGGTCTCTTGTATACTTGTTTGATGCACAAAAGTTCCTTCCTTGGTTTTCTTGATTTGCAGCCAAAAAAACATGTGAGTTCTCCCATCATACCCATCTTAAATTTTGAACTCATCATAGCTGGATCATGTGACTCTTTCATGCAAGCTTCTAGTTATCTTGATTCTCAATGGAAGTTGAAGTCGAAAGTGTTGATCATGGGTTGAGATATTGCTTCAACTTAACTTCTTTCTTGATAGCTTAACGTATTTTTCTTGATCTGATCCTTGTACAGAAAATGAGTGTGTCACACGTCCATCTTCATCATTTCATCAAAGCATACACTCCCCTTGAGTATATGCACTTGAAACTCCAAAAACATTTGAACATTTGAATGTTCAAACATGCTCGAGTGATGCAGCCATCTTTGATTAATCTTTTGAAATGTCTTGAGTTGAAAGGCATCTTCAAAATGTTTTATGTTTTGTACTGGATGCACTTGTAATGAAGGAGAACCACTTTTCTTGTATCGAACACATGTGTATCAAGTTTGGAGCCTTTTAGCTTAAAAGTTCTCCTGTTTCCTGCAAAATAGCCTAAAAAGAGATACAATTATTTGTTGCTTCAGTGTTGGGGTTAGTGATAAATCATTTAGGAATCCCACAGTTTGTCACACGACGAGAAGTAGGCATAATACAAGAAAGCTGAGAAAAAACGGCAGGTTTATGAGTCAAGGATTGAGAATACTTGCACCCAACTACTGACCAACGAGATTTGACTTGTGTAGGAAAAAACAATAGGTTTAGAAGCAAATTTAGTATGTTTTTGACTCATGACAGTAGGTTATGTGCATTTAAAATTTGGAGCAGGAAGTGTAACACGAAAATCATGCAAGTTTTGATGTCCTAGTCCTGCCCTAAGTTTTGGGGCATATGAAGCATGAAAATCAGTAAACCTATGACCATAATTCACATGATTCCTACTTAAATAGCAATGTTTGTGCATGTATGTCTCGGTACCATGTGTGTAGCATATTTTATTTGAATGTTCTGAGATCTAGCTAGCATTCTTTCCTTTTTATGTTCTTTAGCTAGTCTAAAACAAAATTCATAAACATGTCCATCTTTATCACAGTGAGTACAATGATACTTGACACGATGTGCATGTTTATGATTAAAAGCCACACTTCCATTTTCAATAGTAGAAGACAAAGTACTGACATTCTTAACAAACATATTGCTAGTGTTAGAAATAGTTGCAATCTTCCTATTTTCATGTGAATCACAAAAATCAGCAGATTGTGGATGTTCAATTTTCTGATTGGCAAGTGTTTCTAGTTTGTTGTGAGATCTAGCTTCTTTTTGTTTCATATTTTCTTGTTTATCTAGTCTATAACAAAAATCTACGACATGACCATCTCTAACACAAAAGGTACAATAAAATTTAACCTTATCTTCATGTCTAGATGCACAAGCAACAAGTTCGCTAGCAACCGAATGAGACAACACTCCCGCAGATTTGAAAACCACTTCTTTTTATTTAGAAACTATTAGAATCAAAGCACTTCCTAATGACTTTACAATTTCTAGTGATGTGCCTTTGCATGAGGATGGGAATCAAAACATAAACCAGTTTTATCATTGCAAGGCTTGAAAGAATTCAACAACAAGTTTAGGTTCTTATTTTCATTACAAAACCGCTCTAGTGCCCTATGCATGTCATCAAGTTTATTATAAAAGTGTTTTTCCTTTTAATTTGCAATTAGAACAATATTTAACTTCATGAGAGCGTAAAATATTGTTCAAAACAGAAATTTCATTCATAGCATCATACAATTTCTTATTAGATCATCAGAGTTAGAACAATGCAAATCAATTGTTGAACAACTAGCATCTTTCAAGTTTTTATCATTAAGTGCAGCAAGCTTTCTATTCTTTTCAATTTCTAACTCAAGTTTATCAAGTGCGGAGGTGTGTGCACTTCTTAGAGAGGACAATTGTTCATATATTAAATCACATGAGGAACAAGAATCATCACTAGGAATCAAAGATTTCAAATGATTAATTTCAGATTCTAGTGACTTAATTTTAACAGTACGGTCCCTATGCTTTTTGTCCTTTTTCATAAGTATAACAGTGGCACGGAAAATAGCATCAAACATTTCTTCACAATTATGGCATACCTCTTCATTGTCGCTGTTGTGTTCTGCCCCCTCCATACATGATCTTGACATGCCCACCATAAAGCACAAGTTTGCCAAATCATCTTCATCTTCGTCAATTCTGATGTCCACATTGCTCGAGCCAAGTTCTTGAAGTGCAAAGATAAAACTATTCACCAATTGGCGTCCTGTAAAATCCTAATTTTTCTTGTTGTTGTTTGCAGAAGAGTGTTTCGTTTTTGTTTGCTTTTCATTTCGGGAAGTAGTACCTGAAAGGTTATGGCAATCTGTGTGAAAATGACATGTCTTACCACATTCAAAGCATTGTTGAGGTCCGACACTCCCTCTCCTTCTAGTTCTCACATTTTGTAATGTTTTTTTAGAACCGAAGACTCTTCAATCTATTCAAGGGTTAGAGAGAACAACAAGCAAGTTGTTGTGTTCTGCTTCCTTCATACTTGATCTTGAGTTGCCCGCCATGAAACACATAGTTGCCAAATTGTCTTCATCCTCATCACTTGTAGAGTCCACATTGATCAAGTTGTAGAGCGGAAAGGATATGGTCCACCACTTGGCGTTTTGTGAAAGTCTTCTTTTCTTGTTGTTGTTGCCAGAAGAGGACTTGAACTTGTTTTGCTTTTCATAACGGGTAGAAAGACCTGAAGGGTTAGGGCAATCTGTACTAAAATTTTATGTCTTACCACATTCAAAGCATCATTGAGAACTACCACATGCTCTCCTTCTAGTTCTCACATTTTGCAATACTTTTGAGAACCGAGTGGACAGAAGCATCAGCTCCTCTTCTGGAAATTCTTCAATCTGTTCAAGGGTTAGAGAAGACAACAAACCAAGTGTACCACAAGATGAAGATTGGCTAGAACTAGTACGTTGAGAAACAAATGCAAGAGAACTGTTGGGGTTTTTATGTGATATTATGTCAAATTCATAAGTTTTTAACTTAGAATATAGCATGTGGGGACCGGGGTCCCGACGTCCAAGGATCTCATTGGGTGGTGTCGTGCGATGCATCACCTAACAGCACAAACGAAAAGAATTACCAAAACATACAAAGTTTTCATTTCCTAAATATAATTAGAGTTTACAAAATAGTGTACAATAGAGGTACACATGCAGCGGAACTACATACTCATATTCTCACCTATCTAAGCATGAGAGAAGACGTCCATGCCCTAGGACGCTTCTCACTAGAACCATGATGATCATCCGGCAGTGGCGTGGTCCACACGAGATTCTTCTCGAAACCTCGAGGTCTCATGTACAACCTGGGCAGCAGAAATAAACTAATACCTGCAAAATCGTTAAAGCGCAAACATGAGCATAAGGCTCAGCAAGACTGACCCGTCTCACTAGACATATGTGTAAGTGCATCTAGGATATCCCTTGTGGGGTTTGGCTAATTTATGACAAACATATGAGATCCTAATGAAACTATTGAGATGATTGCAGGACAAAGTGAAACAGCTCGGTGCACACAAAAAGGTGAAAAATGGAGTGGTGTCCAAAGAGGGATACTTTGATGGAGCTTGGAAGAACAAATTAGACTTTAAATGTATAGGGAGTGTATGAAATACACACTCCAAGAGCTCACAACTTTGCGCAGGGGTAAGGGTTTTAAAATTAACCAAACTTTCGTAGTGCACCGGACTAGTTCGATCATGGACCAGACTAGTCCGATAGACTTTCTGGAGTCTCTCATATTGGGAGACCGGACTAGTCTGTGTGTCCACCGGACAAGTCCGTTGAACTTTCTGGGGTCCTTCATATCGAGAGGCCGGACTAGTCCGTTGAACTTTCTAGAGTCTCCCATCTGTGGATACCGGACTAGTCCACGGACTAGTCCGTTGAACTTTCTGAAGTCCACCTTCACACAGCACCGGACTAGTGTGAGCTTGGACTGGACTAGTCCACTAGACTTTTTGGACTTCGAGTTACACTGTGACCGAACAAGTCCGGACTTGCACCGGACTAGTCCGGTGTTAGGGTTTTTCAACGGTAGCTTTTTGGAAACCATATAAATAGAGAATCCACGGCCTTCCAAAGAATACACACGTCGAATATTGCTGAAAACACAAACCCTAGTGCCGCCACTTTGTCCCAAGAGCCTAAAACACATCTCCCCACACATCTAAGGTGCAAAAAGGAGTCAAATCATTTGAACACTTGGATTCGGGATTGGGAGATCATTGTTCCTTCGTTGCGAGCTCTTGGGGTTTGATCTTTCTACACTTATACTCTACATTGTAATACTTTAAAGTGTATTTGATCGCCTCATTCGTTGTAATTCTCGTGTGAGCCCTCAACGTGTGAGGTTGCCCCACAAACTCGGTGATTACACGTGATAGTGGAATCAAGTCGGCCTTCGTGGTGACTTGAAGAGGGAAAGGGTTGGAGACCGGCTCTGTGTGAGCTTCCTCAACGAGGACGTAGATCTCGTGGTGGGATCGAACCTCGGTAAAAATTCTCTTGTCTCTTGTGCCTCATTTACTTTAGTTTTTGTTCACTAGATCACTTGATTGCTAAACAACAATTTAAGTTGCTAGCAAGTCTTCACGTGCATTCATACACTAATCTTAAAGCAAAGAATCTGTTGTTCTCATTTCCGCTGCTAGAAGAATCTAGTTTCCCAAACAATACTTAATCAATTCACATATTTCAGCACACCGTACTAGTCCGCCCACATAACCGGACTAGTCCGGTCAATCAAGTTTTTGACAACTCTATTAAGTGTGCAGGAAATTCAGAAGGCCTATTCACCCCCCCTCTAGGCCACGTTCAATTGGTATCAAAGCCAAGTTCTCCGCCAATGAGACTCACATCTCGAAGAGATCAATGACCTCTGAGAAAAACAACGATATCTCGAAGATGAACATCAATGAGGAGGAACAAGAAGAAAAAGCCTTCGATGTGCTGAAAGAAAGCCCACATGATGATGAAGAAGTGTGACAACTAAAGGCACTCCTGAGAAAGAAACTGCTAGGACAAAAAGGAAAAGAAGAAGAGAAGACGACGGGGAGTGGTCATCACGACTACTCCCGACATCCCTACAACTACAACCGTCTCAATTCAAACAATCACTATCTGTCCATTCCTATGGGAAAGCCTCCACAGTTTGATAGAAGTGACTACACCATGTAGAAGTACAACATGAAGATGCATCTAATATCCCTGAATCCTAGTCTGTGGCACATTGTTTGTACTGGCATAGATATCCCGGACACGGATGAGGAACTCACTGCAGAACAAGAACAAGAGCTTCACAAAAACGCACAAGCCGTCGCCGTGATCACATCATCACTAAGTACAGAAGAATTCACCAAGATCGATGGTTTAGAAAGTGCAAAAGAAATCTGGGATACACTTAAGACAGCTCACAAAGTAAATAGGTCAGTTCGTGAAGCTAAAATTGAGATGCTTGAAGGAGAGTTGGGGAGATTTGCTATTGAAGAAGGCGAATCACCTCAAGACATGTACAACCGGATGAAGGCACTCATCAACAAAATTCGTGCCTATGAAAGTAAGAAATGGACGGATCATGAGTTGGTCAAAAGAATGATTAGAGCCTTCATGCCAAGAAATGTCACACTTTGCTCAATGATTAGAGAAAGCCCCAGATTTCACAAAATGACTCCGGATGAGTTATTGGGGAAGATCATAAATCATGAAATGATGGAGAAAGAGGCTCAATACATCAAAGACTTAGCCGGACTCACCTCTTCAAAAAAGAAGAAGGAAACAAGACCTCAAGAAAAGAAAAATTTCAGAAAAAGAAGACAAGCCCATCAAGCTCATATTGGCAAGGAGTGGGACTCAAACGACGAGTCCTCCTCCGATGAAGAAGAAGAGATAGCCACTATCGCAATCAAGAAACCTACTATGAAAGTCACACTCTTCCCAAACATGGGAGGACGAGATATGAACAAACACACTTGCCTTATGGCTAAGGAAGGCAAGAAAAAGTTTTAACTCACTCCTCCTACGCTAAATTCCTCTATTGATGACTTTGATAGCTCTAGTGATAATGAAGAAATGTTTAGAGGATTAAGTAAAATTGCTTTAAAGAAAATGGAAATGTTGTCGAACGAGATCTTTGAAAAGGAGGATCTTCTTAACCGACAAGAAGATATGCTCATCCGTGAAATGATGAGATATCAAGAAGTTGAAAAGCTTCTCGAGCGTGAAAGAGAGAAGAACGAGTCACTTGAAGTTGAGCTAGCCTTGAGTAAGGAAACTTACTCAAAGCTAGAGGACTCACATATTGCAATCAAGGAAGAACTTGCTAACTTGTCGAAAGTTAACAAGATCCTTGAGGTGCAAGTTGAGTCACTCAAGCAAAGTGACTCCTCTTCCTCCAAGAACTCTTCCTCCAAAGAGATGAGTTTGCCAACAATCGAAACTTGCACTTGCTCTAGTAAGAAGAATGTTACTTCTAACACTTCAACTTCTCATAATTTGCATGGTTCTCTGAGCGGCATCTTTGATAAGGAGAAGATCAAATATGCACGTAGTGCATATATGGTCACTAGACCTCCTAATGTCAAAGATGGCCTTGGTTTTGACAGGAACAAACACATGTCTACTCCTAATCATGCTAAGAATAGAACTGTCTTCGTTAAGGAAAAATCCCATGAATCTAATTTACAAATATTGTTTCGTACATTTGATGCTTCCTATGTTCTTATGAAAGCCAAACATGGAAAATTCATTGCTAAATATATAGTTCCACACCACAAGAACTTGAAAACTTGTGTGTGGGTGCCCAAGACTCTTGTGACTAACCTGAGAGGACCCAAGCAAGCTTGGGTACCTAAAACCAAAGAATAATTCTTTTTGCAGTCTTACTCCTCCAGTGGATCTAAATGGGTGCTAGATAGCGGATGCACAAATCACATGACCTGAGGGAGAGGTATGTTTGTGGAGTACGAGTACAACAAGTATCCAAGTGAAGGCATATACTTCGGAGACAACAACCAAGGAAAGGTCCTTGGTGGCGGTAACATTGAAATATCCTCTCAACACACCTTATCTAATGTTTTACATGTTGATTCTCTAGATTATAACCTTTTGTCAATATCTCAACTATGCGACAAAGGTTACAACTGTTTATTCATTAATGAGAGTGTGACCGTTTTTAGAAGAAGCGATGGCTCGATTGCATTCAAGGGAATGTTGAAGGGCAAGCTTTATCTTGTTGACTTCAACAAAGATAAAGATGAATTCAACACTTGCTTGGTTGCTAAGACCAACATGGGATGGTTGTGGCATAGACGGCTAGCCCATGTTGGGATGAGAAATCTGCAAAAACTTCTAAAAGGTTGTCACATCCATAGTCTTAAGGATGTGGTTTTTGAAAAAGACAGGCCGTGCAGCGCTTGTCAAGCAGGAAAACAAGTCGGAGCACCACACCCCGCCAAGAATGTGATGACTACTGGAAGACCGCTGGAACTCATCCACATGGATCTCTTTGGTCCAATTCCGTACATCAGCATCGGCGGTAACAAATACGGTTTAGTAATCGTTGATGATTTTTCAAGATTTACCTGGGTATTTTTCTTGTATGATAAATCAGAAACTCAGGGAATCCTCAAGAAGTTCTCGAAAGGAGCTCAGAATGAATTCTCATCAACCATAAATAACATTAGAAGTGACAACGGGACATAATTCAAGAACCTCCAAATTGAAGAGTTTCTCGATGAAGAAGGGATAAAACATGAGTTCTCGGCACCCTACTCCCCTCAACAAAATGGTGTGGCCGAAAGGAAGAACAGAACATTGATCGAAATGGCAAGAACTATGTTGGATGAATACAAGACATCAGATCGATTTTGGGCAGAAGCAGTGAACACCGCTTGTCATGCCACGAATCGGCTGTACCTCCACCGACTACTGAAGAAAACTCCATATGAGCTCCTTACTGGTAAAAAGCCTAATGTTTCTTATTTCAAAGTATTTGGTTGTAAATGTTTTATTCTGAACAAGAAATCGAGGGCCTCGAAGTTTGCTTTAAAGTCCGATGAAGGGTTCTTGCTCGGTTATGAATCGAATGCCTACGCCTATCTTGTCTTCAACAAGGTTTCCGGCCTTGTTCAATTAGAACATGACGTAGTGTTCGATGAATCTAACGGCTCACAAGTGGAGCAAGTCAAGGTGGGCCTAGAGGGGAGGGGGTTCAATAGGCCTTTTTGAATTTTGTTGGATCCTACAACACTCAACAACAAGTTCAATACCAGAGATATCGGACTAGTCCGGTAATGTGCAGACTAGTCCGGTGTTCACGGACTGAGTTGATTAAGCTTGATCGATTAGATTGATTCTTTTATGTATGCAGCGGAAATATAGAATCAAATAAAGGTTTCAATGTTATATATTAGATTATATCACAATTAAATCTTATGTTTGACAATTCAACGTAAGATGAGCAATGATTATTGAAACCCTAGATTATATTGATGAATAAGAATGATGAACACCAAAAGCAAAACACAAAGATTTATCCCGTGGTTCGGCTACCACAAAGGCAACCTACGTCCACGTTGAGGAGTGCACAAAAGGACTGGGTCTTCTACAACCCTACCCTCGTCGGATCGCCACGAAGTCCAATCCTCTTCCACTAATCACAAAGGGGTGAATAACCGAATTCAAGGGGCTTTCTCACACGTTGAGAGCTCCCTTGGATTACAACAGAAAATACCACCAAGAACACACTCAAAAATTACAAATGAATCGCAGGAGTGTGTTAGAGAATCAAACCAAGAGCTCAATGTGGTGTTGCAGGTGTCTCTCCAATGATCTAGAGTGAATCCTCAAAGGATTGATCATTGTTGCACTTAATCTCGTGGAGAGATGTAGTTTTTGAGGCTCTTGGGAGGTGTGACGGCGCTGGGGTTCGAGAGAGATGTTCATAATTGGTTCATGCACCTCTATTTATATGGGGTTTCTAAAAGTGACCGTTAGAATTCAGAAAGTTTAGACTAGTCTGTGGTGGTCACCGGACTAGTCTATTGTGATGTGTGTAGCAAACCCTAAGTACCCCGAAATATCGGACTAGTCCGCTAGGAATGAACTTGTCCAATTTCTCTACTGGAAATTTTCAGACTAGTCCGATAGTCATCGGACTTGTCCGAACATGTGAGACCCTAAGTGTATAGGATGACAAGTCCGCACTTGGGGGACTTGTCCGATTCAGATCAGAGGGTATTTCGGACTAGTCTGTGCAAACATCGGACTTGTCCGATTTGGATCAGAAAGAATATAGGACTAGTCCGGTTGTGATCGGACTTGTCCGATTTTGTGTGACTTGTGAAGTGTTTTGAGGACTAGTCCGCACTGGGGAGGACTAGTCCGATTCTAGTCAGAAGGATATCAGACTAGTCCGATGGATATCGGACTTGTCCGATTTCCTACAGAAAGGATATCGGACTAGTCCGGTTGCGATCGGACTAGTCCGATCCTATGTAACTTTGTACAATGTGTGTGTTTAATTGTGATTGAGCTCTTGGGGTGTGTTTCCTTAACACACTCCATACACAATAATCTACTACTCTTCTTCCTTGAGCTCATTTCCACTTTGCTTCTCATTCTTCCTTCTTTTTGGCACTTTGCTCATTTTCCTATTAAAATCCTGCACTCATCTCAACAAGGAGGTTAGGATCCCAATTGCTTGTCATAAATCATCCAAGACCCACAAGGGAGTCCTAGATGCACTTTCAATCTCCCCCTTTTTGGTGATTGATGACAACCAATTGAGATTTCACAAATATGATAAAAATTGAGATTTTCATAAAGCATGCACATATGGGTCCAAAATACATCATGCAGTGAGAGTATAATCCATATGTGCATTCTTTATGGTGGGATGCATAACTAAGTACACTGGAACATAAAGAATGACATAATTGACTTTAATCAACCAATAGCAAGAATATATGTCATTTGAGAGCAAAATCACAGTTTTCATAAATACTACTCAAAGGAGCAATTCATTGCATCACAGAACCATAATTAACATAAGATCATTGTTACAACATTACAAGCCACAAAAGAGTTAAGAAAACATAAAGAGAGCTCTCTCCTTGCACCTTACAACTAAAGCTAAGACTCCCCCTCAATCTCTCCCCCTTTGGCATCAAGACACCAAAAAGAAGGAGAGGAGGGTCTTAATGTCTTCACTCTTCACTGTCGGTCCTCTCATCGTCGTCTTCGTCATCTTCATCTTCAGCTTGATGAGGAGGAGAAGGAGGAGGGGCGGAGCCGCTCGAGCCCCCAACGCCAAAGTAGGCAAGCTCGGAGGGGGTCAAGGGCCCGAGCTTAGTGTAGTCCGGGTCAGAGTCCTCAGAAATCACTTGAGATCCAATGGGGTCGATCTCCAGCTTCTAGCAAATTTGCTTCACATTTGCCTTGATGTACTTCATGTACTCCTTTCTTTTCATGTTGAGCTTGTGGGCCTTCACTTTGGCCTTCTTGCAGGAGGTGAAGATGACAGCCAGGTATTTGAGGATTCCACTAGCTGATCCTCTCTGGGGGGGCTGCCCTTGAAGTTGGAGCAGCTCTGACATCTTCTCTTGTTCTTGCTGGTGCCTCGAGACTGGAGGCCGGCGTGGGAGTAGCCTGCACACTCGGCTTTTGAGGCATTTGAGGCCTCAAGGGAAGATGCTCCACATATTTCACAAACTCAATGCCAGTGACTTTTTCAATCACAAACATTAGGTAAGGAGCATATCCGCAAGATCTGTTGGGAGTGCAGGATATGTTCACCATATCATTCCAAATGTATTCCGCCACATCAAATGGGCGGTCCTTGCTTATGACTCTCATCAGAGTCCGGAGGTATCCTTGCACACTCCCAGCATCTCTATCCTTGGGAGCAATTGTCTTCCTTAACACTCTGTTCAGCACCACAAACAATGGCTTCATGTTTTTGGTGGAAGGAGGGTTGAACTTTGAGTTTGGCTCATATAGGAACTTCATCCTATCCTTGTCAATGACATCAATGTTGTGTATGACCAAGAAATCAGATCTTGTGGTATCAAGATGAAGCAGGTTAGCGAAATCTTCTTGAGTAATGCTGTACTTGGATCCATGGGTCATCCAAGTGACAATCTCCTCATCCTCACTAGAGAAGTGACAGGTCGCAAAGAACTACGCAATCACTTCATCATTCCAGTTATTTCTGAAAGCAAACAGATCTCTCAGTCCATGCTTCTCAATGGCTCTCACTACATCAGTGAACGGTGAGCAGCCCTTCTTTTCAAAATGTGCCCGGTCAATCCACTGACTGCGCACAACTGGTTTCTTCATTGGGAGATACACCGATCTGTAGAAATCATCATGGAAGTTGCACCAGAATCTTCCATCAGCCGTTTGCTTCGGTCGGCGATACCAATGGATGCTTTTGAACTTGGCCGCCGAGTCACTGCCCTTCTCGTTGAACTTCTCTTCATTTGGGTCCCAGACCCCTTCCCTTGGAGCATGAAGTTTCAACGGGTCAACCGGACCCGTAGCAATCCCCTTTCCCTTGCCCTTTGCTTGGCGAGGGCCACTCGATGATGCAACTGCCTTGGAGACTGGCTTCTTAGCTAGCACCTTCCTCCGAGCCTGTGGAGGAGACTGGGCTGGCTCAGACGGTCTTTCTTGGCGCTTCTTGCCAAGACCCGCCGAGGTCCGAGGTGCCACCTCATGGTCCATCTCGGCCTCAAAATCGGAGACATCATTGCCGGAGCTCGACATGACCTGAGAATGAGTGGTATGAATGATAATGAATGACACAAGGCATAGGTGTGAAAGAGCACCAAGGAATTGCATTAAGGAATTGAACAATTAGGTTTTGAGTTCAGAAACATCGGACTTGTCCGATGTACAGGCACGAACTAGTCCGGGGGACCAGACTAGTCCGGTATTCAAACTCAAAAACTTAAGAAACTGGAAAAATGTTGATTCCTAATGCACAATTAGCTTAGCATGAACGTAATACAACAAGGAGGCATGTATATAGTGAAAGATGCTAGGCTGTTCGATCAACAATGAAGAAAATTGAGATTTCTAGGGTTTGGGTGAAAATTACCGAAGAATTTGATCAAAACTTGGAGATGAGGGGTGTTGAAGGCGGACAAGTCCGCTAGCTTCAATCCTTAAGTGGACAAGCTTGATTTCCGCCAAAATGCGAAGCTTTTTGGTGGAGGGAGCAAGAAATCGCCTTGGGAGCTCGAGTGGAAGAGAGAGAATGCGTGAGCAAGAGTGGAGGATGAAGGGATTAGGGTTTGGTGGCGACTAGGGTTATGGACACGAAAAAATGGACAAGTCCGGAGGTGACCGGACTAGTCCAAACTCATCCAGAGAGCAATATCAGACTAGTCCGTGGTCTATCGGACTAGTTCGGCCTAACCGGCACTCTGCGGACTAGTCTGCATGTGCGGACTAGTCCGGGTAACCACGAACTAGTCCGTGGTCACCAGGAAAGAATTGCATAGCCCATTCATATATATTTGAAGGTTCATAATTAGAGAATAGAGGGGCAAATCAAATCAAATAATCTTTATGAATATGATCAGTAAGCATACAACAATCAAGCAATGATCATAATTCACCTAGATCTAGTAATTGACATAGTTTTTCGGAGAAAAATGAGAGAAGTGATTTTCACAGTCCAAAACAACATATTTGAAGAATTCATACAGGTATGCAACATTTCAAGCCACACTCCGAGCATCAAGGATATTTAGCTCATTTTGGAGTTTGCAAAAGTGTTTTTCATCAAGTGGCTTGGTGAATATGTCGGCCAATTTCTTTTGAATGTTGACATGTGAAATGGATATGTCTCCTTTCATGGCATGATCTCTCAAAAAGTGGTGTCTTATGTCTATGTGTTTAGTTCTGGAGTGCTCAACTGGGTTGTGGGCAATTATAATGGCACTATCATTTTCACAAAGGAGTGAAATATGGTTCATATTGTAACCATAGTCCCTTAGAGTTTGTCGCATCCCAAAGAGTTGAGCACAACAACTCCCGACTGCAACATACTCCGCCTCGGCTGTGGATAAGGCAATGGAATTTTGTTTCTTGGAGGACCAAGAAACTAAGGATCTCCCTAGGAATCGGCATGTACCGGAAGTGCTTTTTCTATCTACTTTGCACCCAGCATAATCCGCATCGGAGTAACCAATGAGATTGAATTTTGAGTCTTTTGGGTACCAAAGGCCAAGGTTGGGTGTATGAACTAAATATCTCAAGATCCTTTTTACGGCTGTCAAGTGACATTCCTTAGGATTGGCTTGAAATCTTGCACACAAACATACACTCAAAATAATATCTGGCCTAGATGCACATAAATAGAGCAGAGATCCAATCATGGAGCGATATACCTTTTGGTCGACGCTAGGTCCATCTTCATTGAGGTCTAGGTGGCCATTCGTTGCCATGGGGGTTTTTATGGGCTTCGCCTTGTCCATGCCAAACTTCTTGATTATGTCCTGCGTGTACTTGGTTTGGCTTAGGAACGTCCCTTCCTTCTATTGCCGTACTTGGAATCCCTAGAAGTACTTTAACTCTCCCATCATTGACATTTCAAACCTGTCTGTCATGATTTTACTAAATTCTTCACAAAAAGATTGGTTAGTTGACCCAAAGATTATATCGTCAACATAAATTTGACAAATAAAAAGACCATCATCAAAATTCTTTGTAAACAGTGTATAATCTACTTTCTCAATCTTAAAGCCATTTTCAATTAAGAAATCTCTAAGACACTTATACCAAGCTCTAGGAGCTTGTTTGAGGCCGTAGAGAGCCTTACGCAATTTAAACACGTGGTCGGGGAACTCTTCGTCTTCAAACCCGGGTAGTTGCTCCACGTACACCTCTTCCTTGATTGGTCCGTTGAGGAAGGAGCTTTTCACATCCATTTGATACAGCTTGAAATCATGGTGAGTAGCATATGCAAGTAATATTCTAATAGATTCAAGCCTAGCTACTGGAGCAAAAGTCTCATCAAAATCCAAACCTTCGACTTGTGAATAACCTTTGGCCACAAGTCGTGCCTTTTTCCTTGTCACCACCCCGTGTTCATCTTGTTTGTTGCGGAAGACCCATTTGGTGCCGACGATGTTTGCATTGGGCCTTGCCACAAGTTCCCATACTTCATTCCGCTTGAAGTTGTTCAATTCTTCTTGCATTGCCACCACCCAGTCTGGATCTTTCAATGCATCTTCAACCCTGCGTGGTTCCAAAAAGGATACAAATGAATAGTGTTCACAAAAGTTAGCTATGCAAGATCTAGTGGTTACTCCCTTTTGGATGTCACCGATGATGTTGTCGATTGGGTGATCCCTTTGGATGCATTGGTGTACTCTTGGGTGTGGCACTTGAGGAGTTGTATCTTCATGATTATCTGCTTCTCCCCCTAAGTCATTGCCTTCGTTCAATTGTTGATCATCTTGGTATCTTTGTGGTTGATCTTCTGTTGAAGCTCCCCCTTGATCGTTGATCTCCTCTTGTGGTTCATATTCCTCATGTACGTGTGGAGGTGGCTCTTGTGGTCGAACCTCACCTAGAGCCATTCTCTTCAATGCTTGACATGGAGCTTCTTCTTTACCTAGTTCACATGGATCAACTTGCTCCTTTTGGGAGCCATTAGTCTCATCGAACACTACATCACATGCTATTTCAACAAGTTCGGAGGCCTTGTTGAAAACACCATAGGCGTAAGTGTTCGAATCATAACCAAGCAAGAAACCTTCATCAGACTTCGAAGCGAACTCTGAAGTCCTAGGCTTCTTGTTCAGGATAACATGGAGAACCGAAAACTCAAAAATATGAGATATTTGGTTTGTTACCTGTGAGTACCTCATAGGATGTTTTCTTCAGTAGTCGATGAAGATAAAGTCAATTTACGGTGTGGCAAGCGATGTTAATCGCTTCCGCCCAAAATCGATCTGAGGTCTTGTACTCATCGAGCATTGTTCTTGCCATCTCTATGAGTGTTCGGTTCTTTCTTTCGGCAACTCCGTTTTGTTGTGGCGAGTATGGATCTGAAAATTCGTGCTTGATACCCTCTTCATCAAGGTACTCCTCCACTTGTGTGTTCTTGAACTCCGTGCCGTTGTTGCTTCGAATACTCTTGATTGTCAATGAGAATTCGTTTTGAGCTCGCTTGAAGAACTTCTTGAGTGTTCCTTGTGTTTATGACTTATCGTGCAAAAAGAAAACCCAAGTGAAGCGAGAAAAGTCATCAATAATTACTAAACCATATTTGTTACCGTTGATGCTTATGTAAGCAATTGGACCAAATAAGTCCATGTGAAGTAGTTCGAGCGGTCTTGTTGTAGTCATGACGTTCTTTGCGGGACGAGGTGCTCCAACTTGCTTCCCGGCTTGGCACGTGCTACAAGGTCTGTCTTTCTCAAAAACAACATCCTTCAAACCGCGGATGTGATCGCCCTTGAGGAGTTTTTGAAGATTCCTTATACCAACATGCGCTAGCCGTCTATGCCACAGCCAACCCATGTTGGTCTTTGCAATCAAGCATGTGTCAAGTTCGGCTTTATCCTTGTTGAAGTCAGCGAGGTAAAGATTTCCCTTTAACATACCCTTGATTGCAATGGAACCATCACTCCTCCTAGAGACGGTCACACCCTCGTTAGTGAACAAGCAATTATAACCTTTGTCACATAGTTGAGATATGGACAGCGGGTTATAATCTAAGGATTCAACATGTAAAACATGAGAAAGTGTGTGTGTAGAAGATATTGCAATTTTACCGGTACCGAGCACCCTTCCTTGACTATTATCTCCAAAGTAGATGCCTTCGTTTGGGTCCTCATTCTCTTCATATTCCACAAACATTCTTCTTTCTCCGGTCATATGGTTGGTGCAGCCACTGTCTAGCACCCATTTGGATCCACCGGAGGAATAGGCATGCAAAAACAAATTATGCTTTGGTTTTAGGTACCCAAGCTTGCTTGGGTCCTTGGAGGTTAGTTACAATACATTTGGGCACCCACACATGAGATTTGGTGTTCCCATGGCGTGGCCCAACATAATTAGCATAAACCTTGCCAAGATTATTTCTCATTAACACATAGGAGGCATCAAAGGTTCTAAAGAGTAATCGTTGTTGTTTGTATACAGGGCTAGTCTGGGAGGCCGGACTTGTCCGGAGGACCGGACTTGTCTGGACACTGACCGGACTAGTCCGGTATTTGCGTGAGTTCAAGTCTTTACCCTTCGACTTACCAGTTTGAGAGGGTCTTCCCTTCACAAAGGAAATCCTCCCCTTGTTATTCTTATGACTTCCAACATGCTGCTTTTCACCATAAGAGTAACCAATGCCATATTTGACATTCGGAGGTCTTTGGACCAAGTATGCACTACGTGCATAGTTGATCTTCTCCTTGTCAAATATGCCACATTGGGTAGGATGTTTATCCTTTGTGGAGGTTGACTTCTCCTTCAAACTGGTGTCAATTTTACTACATGTGCACATATGAGCAAAATCAGTTTTAGTGGGTTTAGAATGTGAACTTGAAGAGGAGGAAGGTTCACTCAGCTTGAGTGACTCAACTTGCACTTCAAGGATCTTGTTAACCTTGATCAGGTCAGCAAGTTGATCCTTGATTGCAACATTTGAGTCAGTTAACTCCAAGCAAGCTTTCTTGCTTGAAGCTAAATCAAGCTCTAGTGAATTTTTTTCTCCTTTTCAAGTTCTAGAAGTTTGTCAAGTTCGACATACTCCTCCTTTTGGGAGATAATCATGTCCTCTTGACGATGAATTAACCTCTCCTTCTCAACAAGTTGATCAAGTAAAAATTTCATTTTTGTTGCAGCTTTCCTTTCTAGTCCACTAAGCATATCTTCATCATCACTAATTATTTCATCATCACTAGAGTAGGAATGCACGGAAGGGGTTTTCATGATTACCTTGCGTTTACCTTCCTTTTCCATAAGGCACGTGCCATTTCCCTTCCTTGCGCCGAGTGTGGGGAAGAGTGTAGATTTCTTGGACGCACTCTTGATGGCTATGCTAGCCATCTCTCCTTCTTCGGATGATGAAGACTCATCGTTTGAGTCCCACTCCCTCCCAATGTGCGCTTGTTCGGCTTGTTTCTTCTTCTTGAAGAATTTCTTAGGTTGAGGCTTGGCTTCTTTGGTCTTCTTCTTGTTCTCCTCATATGGGCAATCAACTATAAAGTGGTTATACTCACCACAATTATAGCATGCCCACCTCAACTTCGGCTTTGTTATTTCCTTGTACTTCACTTGATTTTGTCCCTTGTCTTTTCTTCATTATTCTCTTGAACTTTTTCATGAATAATATCATGTCCTCTTCATCTAGCTCACTGCTCTCGTCGTCACTGTCTTCCTCTAGTTGTGCTTCTCTTGCTTCTTTGGATAGAGGCTTCAGGGTGGACTTTAAGGCAACCCCTTTCTTCTTAGCCGAGGTGAGGTTGGAAATTTCCTTGATGTGCTTTGCTTGTTTTTCCGTCATCTCAAAGTTGATGATTTTACCAAGCAATTCATCCTGAGTCATCCTTTTGTATCTGGGGCTTTCTCTAATCATGGAGCATAGCGTGACATTGCGAGGCATAAAAGCTCTAAGGATGAGCTTTACCACCTCGTGGTCATTCCACTTCTTCCTCCCATATGATCGAACTTTGTTGACGAGTGTCTTCAATCGATTGTACATATCTTGGGGTGACTCGTCTTCTTCAATTGCGAATCTTCCTAGTTCGCCTTTGATCATCTCAATATTTGCTTCACGCACATGTCGGTCACCTTCATGTGAAGTTTGCAGTGTATCCCATATCTCCTTAGCAATTTCGAGTCCATCCACCTTGGTGAACTAGTCCCGACTGAGTGAGGAGGTGATTACAGCTGCGGCTTGAGCGTTTCTATGAATGGCCTGCTCTTGGCTTGGGGTGAGCTCTTTGTCATCATCCGGAATATCTATCCCTGTGCATACAACATTCCATAGACTTAGATTAAGGGAAATCAAATGCATTTTCATATTCTGCCTCCACATTGAGTAATCACTTCCATCGAAGTGTGGGGCTTTTCCAAGTGAGATAGATAAGTAATGATTGTTATTGGAATTTAGACGACCATAGTTAAAAGGATAGCGGGAGTAGTCGGTGTGACTACTCCCCTTCTTCTTCTCTTCAACTTTCACTTTCCCTTTGGAAAGTGCCTTCTTTCTGAGGAGCGCCTTTAGCTCCAGTGTCTCCTCATCATCGTCCTCGAAGTCTTGAATGGCTTCGAGGTACTTCTCCACTTTTTGAGTCTTGTCATTGTTAACCTCTTCTTGGTTGTTGGTTTTGTGGATGTCCTTCATCTCCGACATGATCTCTTCGAGTGATTAGACTCTTTCTTGAAGAACCTGCTCTGATACCAATTGAATGTGGGCCTAGAGGGGGGTGAATAGGCCTTTTTGAATTTTGTCGGATCCTGCAACACTCAACAACAAGTTCAATACCAGAGATATTGGACTAGTCCGGTAATGTGTAGACTAGTTCGGTGTTCACGGACTGAGTTGATTAAGCTTGATCGATTAGATTGATTCTTTTATGTATGCAGTGGAAATATAGAATCAAATAAAGGTTTCAATGTTATAGATTAGATTATATCACAATTAAATCTTATGTTTGACAATTCAACGTAAGATGAGCAATGATTATTGAAACCCTAGATTATATTGATGAATAAGAATGATGAACACCAAAGGCAAAACACAAGGATTTATCCCGTGGTTCGGCTACCACAAAGGCAACCTACGTCCACGTTGAGGAGTCCACAAAAGGATCGGGTCTTCTCCAACCCTACCCTCGTCGAATAGCCACGAAGGCCAATCCTCTTCCACTAATCACAAAGGGGTGAATAACTGAATTCAAGGGGCTTTCTCACACGTTGAGAGCTCCCTTGGATTACAACAAAAAATACCACTAAGAACACACTCAAAAATTACAAATGAATCGCAGGAATGTGTTAGAGAATTAAACCAAGAGCTCAACGTGGTGTTGCAAGTGTCTCTCCAATGATCTAGAGTGAATCCTCAAAGGATTGGTCGTTGTTGCACTTAATTTCGTGGAGAGATGTAGTTTTTGAGGCTCTTGGGAGGTGTGATGGCGCTGGGGTTCGAGAGAGATGTTCATAATTGGGTCGTGCACCTCTATTTATATGGGGTTTCTAAAAGTGACCGTTGGGGTTCAGAAAGTTCGGACTAGTCCGGTGTGCTGTGTGTAGCAAACCCTAAGTACCCCGAAATATCGGACTAGTCTGGCTAGGAACGGACTTGTCCGATTTCTCTACTGGAAATCTTCGGACTAGTCCGATAGTCATCGGACTTGTCCAGACATGTGAGACCCTAAGTGTATAGGATGACAAGTCCGCACTTGGGGGACTTGTCCGATTCAGATCAGAGGGTATTTCGGACTAGTCCGTGCAAACATCGGACTTGTCCGATTTGGATCAGAAAGAATATCGGACTAGTCCGGTTGTGATCAAACTTGTCCGATTTTGTGTGACTTGTGAAGTGTTTTGAGGACTAGTCTGCACTGGGGAGGACTAGTCCGATTCTAGTCAGAAAGGATATCAGACTAGTCGTTAGACTTGTCCGATTTCGTGCAGAAAGGATATCGGACTAGTCCGGTTGCATCGGACTAGTCTGGTCCTGTGTAACTTTGTGCAATGTGTGTGTTTAATTGTGATTGAGCTCTTGGGGTGTGTTTCCTTAACATACTTCATACACAATAATCTACTACTCTTCTTCCTTGAGCTCATTTCCACTTTGCTTCTCATTCTTCCTTCTTTTTGGCACTTTGCTCATTTTCATATTAAAATCCTGCACTCATCTCAACAAGGAGGTTAGGATCCCAATTGCTTGTCATAAATCATCCAAAACCCACAAGGGAGTCCTAGATGCACTTTTAGCAAGTTGATAAGTGTGTGCTAGATAAAGAGGAAGCTCCATACGAAGCACTGAAGAAAATGGCACTTGGTGATATCTTACCACAAGAGCAAACATTCGACTCAAATGCACAAGATGAACTTCAACACAGAGGCAATGAACAAGGGGGAGCTCTTTCACAAGATCAAGATGAGGAAAATCAAGAATATCAAGATAATCATCGGAGCAATGATCTAGGGGGAGACAATGAACATGAAGATAATGAAGAACAAGCAACTACACAAGTTCCACACCCAAGAGTACATCAGAGCGTGCAAAGAGACCATCCTGTCAATAATATTATTGGAGATATTGCTAAGGGAGTAACTACTAGATCTCGAGTTGCAAATTTCTGTGAATACTATTCTTTTGTGTCTTTTCTAGAACCATACAGGATAGAAGAAGCCTTAAGGGATCCATACTTGGTGATGGCGATGCAAGAGGAGTTGAACAACTTCAAAAGAAATGAAGTGTGGGAGCTGGTGGAGAGACCAAGGGCGAACGTCTTCGGAACCAAATGGGTCTTTCGAAACAAGCAAGATGAGCATGGAGTAGTAACAAGAAATAAAGCGAGATTTGTGGCCAAGGGCTATTCTCAGGTCGAAGGTTTGGACTTCGATGAAACTTTTGCTCCTGTAGCTAGACTTGAGTCCATTTGCTTTTTATTGGCATATGCTACTCACCATAATTTTATGCTTTATCAAATGGACGAGGAAAGCACTTTCTTAAACGGTCCAATCAAGGAGGAAGTTTATGTGGAGCAGCCACCAGAATTCGAAGACCAAGAGTATCCCGATCATGTCTACAAAACTGCGTAAGGCTCTCTATGGCCTCAAACAAGCTCCTCGAGCTTGGTACGAGTGCCTTAGAGATTTTCTGACTCAAAATGGATTCAAAATTGGTAAAGCTGACTATACACTTTTCACTAAAGATTGTGATGATCATCTATTCGTATGTCAAATTTATGTTGATGACATTATCTTTAGATCCACTAACAAATCTTTCTGTGAAGAATTTAGCAAAATTATGACAGATAGGTTCGAGATGTCAATGATGGGCGAATTGAAGTTCTTCTTGGGATTCCAAGTGAAGCAACTAAGAGAAGGTACATTTATAAGACAAACCAAATATACACAGGACATTCTCAAGAAATTCAATATGGACAAAGCCAAGCCCATCAAGACACCCATGGCCATTAATGGACATCTCGACCTCAATGAAGACAGTCCAAATGTGGACTAGAAGGTATATCGGTCCATGATCGGCTCCTTACTTTGTTTATGTGCATCTAGGCCAGATATTATGCTTAGTGTTTGCTTGTGTGCAAGGTTTCAAGCCGCACCTAAAGAGTGTCACTTTATTGCTGTAAAAAGAATCCTAAGGTATCTTGTGCACACACCCAACTTGGGCCTTTGGTATCCCAAAGGATCCAAGTTTAACTTGATAGGGTATTCCGACGACGACTATGCAGGATGTAAAGTCAATAGAAAGAGCACGTCATGGACTTGTCAGTTTCTTGGTAGGTCCCTAGTTTCTTGGTCATCTAAAAAGCAAAACTCCATTGCTCTTTCCACAGTGGAAGCAGAGTATGTTGCAGCCGGTAGTTGTTGCGCACAACTACTTTGGATGTGACAGACTCTTAGGGACTATGGCTACAATCTTAGTCATATCCCACTTCTATGTGATAATGAAAGTTCGATAAAAATTGCACACAACCCTGTACAGCACTCAAGAACTAAGCACATAGATATCCGTCATCATTTTCTTAGAGATCATTCGTTAAAAGGTGACATTGCTATTTCACATGTTAGGACTGAAAAACAACTTGCGGATATTTTCACCAAACCATTAGATGAGAAAAGGTTTTGTGAGCTTAGAAATGAACTTAATATTCTTGACTCTCGAAATGTGGCTTGAAACGTTGCATACCTGGTTGAAACTTCAAACATCGCATTTTATTGTTGAAAACTGCCCCTCACCTCTTTTGTCTTCTAAGAAAACTATTTTAATGGAGAAATCTTGTAGTTTATGACCACTTTTCATTGTTGATTGCTTTCTGGTCATAATTAACAAGATTATTTGCAAAACTTGTCCTTGGATCACTTTTAATTATCTCAAAATACTTAGGTTTTCCAGGGGTGCAGGACTAGTCAGGTTTGCCACCGGACTAGTCCGGACAAACTCTCTCTCCTAGGTTTTCCAAGGGCACCGGACTAGTCCGTCACCCTGACCGGACTAGTCCGGTCGGCCGCGTATATAAGCAGTTGGCCGGCCCAAATCAAAATTTCAAACCTCCCTCCACATGACCGGACTTGCTCTCCCTCACATCTCCTCCTCTCTCCTAAACCCTAGCCCCCTGAAGAGACCTTCGAGTTGAGCCCTCAAAAATCAAGTTCTCTCCATTGGGAACCCTCTCCTCGACGAGTTGATCCTCCCCTCCGGACAGATTCAAGCCCCCTCAACGCGAATCTTCAAATCTCGGTAAAATTCACCCTAAAACCAAAATCTCAACTTTTCTCATTCTAGCTCGTTTCCTTTGATTCCAAGGTTGTACATTGGCTTCATAGATTTATTCCTACCACCTTCATGTCATTTTGTATCCATAGATAGAAGTTTTGGAATTCAAGGAAATCATTATGGTTCTTGTCAGGTCGGACTAGTTCGGCGCTCAGATACAGACAAGTCCGGTATGTCGGACAAGTACGCACTCTGAACCCAGACAAGTCAGGTCTCTGACATCTGAATCCCTAATTGGACCTCGATCCTTGGTTCATTCTTATCTAATCCATGAACTCCTTATTAGGAACGATGTCTTCAAG
This sequence comes from Tuctoria greenei, assembly GCA_036927565.1. Lineage (NCBI taxonomy): Eukaryota > Viridiplantae > Streptophyta > Magnoliopsida > Poales > Poaceae > Tuctoria > Tuctoria greenei. Next base: position 42,272,445 of record JAYESD010000006.1, on the reverse strand, counting down.
CTCAGATGACAACTCTTTCCACATTGATGAAGAAGTTGAATGTGAAAAAGCGAGGAGAGCCAATGAGAGGTACATGAAGAAAACACATGATGTCAATGTCCACTCTCCACCCTCCGACGATAATCTGCCTAAGAAAAGGAAGGTGGTTGTCAAGAAGGCCCAAGGAAAAGCTGCCGAGAGCTCCTCAGGGCCAAAGAGGGCTCTCAATAAAGGGAAGGGAGTTGCTAGTGGTCCCATTGGGACCATGAAGATGAAAAACCCAAGTCACCGCATCAGGCAGCGTTCCAGTGAGGATTTCACCGGAAAAGTGGGTGAGCTTGCCGATAGCTTCAGGAAGATTAATGTGTACAATCAACCTCGACAATGCTCAGACCCAAGATTCTGGAGCAACTTCCATGCCGACTACTATGAGCATGTGTACATGAAGATGAAGAATCCCATTGTGAAGAGTCAATGCGTGAACATTGGATACATGAAGTCGAAGAAGTATCCTGCCTTTCGTGAGGTGGTTGAAGCCCTAGAGAGGCACGGTCTGAAGGAACTGTTTTCCTTTGAGAATGACTGGAACAATGAGATCATCACCCAATTCTACTCTACGCTCTACTTTGCTCGGGGTGATGGAGACAATCTTACTTGGATGACTCATGGTTCCAAGTATAGTGTTACTTATGATGAGTTTGCAAGGATTCTTCACCTTGAACACACTCTGGATCATGATCTTGTCATCCACAATTTGCAACCCTTGGAGAAGGATGACCTCAAGTTCCTCTATGACACAAGGATACCCTATACTCCTACCAACATCAAATATTTGAAGCCCTTCTTTGTGGTCCTCAACAGAATCTTGAGGAAGACAATAGCCCCGAAAGATGGAGATGCGGGGACTATCCAAGGAACCTTGAGGACCCTAATGAAGGTCATTAGTGGAAGGAGACCATTCAATGTCTTTGAGTATATCTACAATGACATTATGAACATCTCAATCACTCCAAATAGGTCTTGCGGGTATGCCCCGTACATCATGTTCATGATTGAGAAAGTGACGAGACTTGTGTTTATCAAGGATGTCCCTCATACGGGGTTGAAGCCACAAAAGCCCACCGAGTACACTCACCTTCCCCTTCCTCCCCTGGAGCTGAGAGGAGGACTAAACAAACTCAGGATGTGAATGCCACAAGATCTACAGCAGCTCCTCCTGGCTCCGCGCTTGTCCATGAATCCTCTAGTGGCGTGCTCAAAATGCTCACCTCCATCTTTGCCTGCTGCTGCAAGATTGAAGTCTGGCAGAAGAAACATCAGCAATATGTCAATGCCAACATCAAAGCTATCTGTGACAAGCTGGAGATTGAGCCGGTTGGATCACGGCGCGCCTTCGAGGACTCCGAGGAAGATCCTGCTCTGGTGATGATAATGGTGATGAAGATGAAGATCGGGCCAAAACTGAAGAAGAGGGCGATGATGAGTGATTCCCCTCAATTTTTCCCTTTTTGGTGCCTTGATGCCAAAGGGGGAGAGATTGAGACTAGTTTGAGACTATCTCTAGTAGTAGTGCTTCTTATGCTTTTGTGATCGAGGACATGTACTTATTTTTAAAACCTTGTAACTCTCTATTTCTTTTCTTATGTGTGATGCTTATTGTTGCTTGAATGATTATCTCTATGCTCATTATTAATTATCTTTATTTCATCACACTTTGTTGATCACACACCTATTAGGCACCCCACCATAAGGTGTGTGCATATGTGAGAAGCTTTTTGTGGATTTATCGTTATTCTCATATGTGCACACCTTATGAAAATCAAAATTTTACTCTCATTTGTGATATATCAAATGGTTGTCATCAATCACAAAAAAAAGGGGGAGATTGTAAGTGCATCTAGGATATCCCTTGTGGGTTTTTGCTAATTGATGACAAACATATGAGATCCTAATGAAACTATTGAGATGATTGCAGGACAAACAAAGTGAAACAGCTCGGTGCACACAAAAAGGTGAAAAATGGAGTGGTGTCCAAAGAGGGATACTTTGATGGAGCTTGAAAGAACAAATTATATTTTAAATGTATAGGGAGTGTATGAAAGACACACTCTAAGAGCTCACAACTTTGCGTAGGGGTAAGGGTTTTAAAATTAACCTAACTTTCACAGTGCACCGGACTAGTCCGATCATGGACCGGACTAGTTCGATAGACTTTCTGGAGTCTCTCATATTGGGAGACCGGACTAGTCCGTGTGTCCACCGGACTAGTCCGTTGAACTTTCTGGAGTCTCCCATCTGTGGAGACCGGACTAGTCCACGGACTAGTCCGTTGAACTTTCTCAAGTCCACCTTCACACAGCACCGAACTAGTCCGAGCTTGGACCGGACTAGTCCGCCAGACTTTCTGGACTTCGAGTTACACTGTGACCGGGCAAGTCCGGACTTGCACTGGACTACTCTGGTGTTAGGGTTTTTCAACGGTAACTTTTTGGAAACCATATAAATAGAGAATCCACGACCTCCCAAAGAATACACATGTCGAATATTGCTGAAAACACAAACCCTAGTGCCGCCAGTTTGTCCCAAGAGCCTAAAACACATCTCCCCACACATCTAAGGTGCAAAAAGGAGTCAAATCATTTGAACACTTGGATTCGGGATTGGGAGATCATCGTTCCTTCATTGTGAGCTATTGGGGTTTGATCTTTCTACACTTATACTCTGCATTGTAATACTTTCAAGTGTATTTGATCGCCTCTTTCATTGTAATTCTCGTGGGAGCCCTCAACGTGTGAGGTTGCCCCACAAACTAGGTGATTACCCGTGATAGTGGAATCAAGTTGTCCTTCGTGGTGACTTGAAGAGGGGAAGGGTTGGAGACCCGGCTCTGTGTGAGCTTCCTCAATAAGGACGTAGATCTCGTGGTGAGATCGAACCTCGGTAAAAATTCGCTTGTCTCTTGTGCCTCATTTACTTTACTTTTTGTTCACTAGATCACTTGATTGCTAAACAACAATTTAAATTGCTCGCAAGTCTTCACGTGCATTCATACACTAATCTTAAATCCAAGAATATGTTGTTCTCATTTCCGCTGCTAGAAGAATCTAGTTTCCCAAACAACACTTAATCAATTCACATATTTCAGCACACCGGACTAGTCCGCCCACATAATCGGACTAGTCCGGTCAATCAAGTTTTTGACAACTCTATTAAGTGTGCAGGAAATTCAAAAGGCCTATTCACCCCCCCTCTAGGCCACATTCAATATGCAAGGTAAAGTCTAACCATAGGTAAGGAATAGCATAAATAGACTCACCTACAAGTGGATCCTTATAGTCATGTTTTAAGTAGCAAATGACATTCCTCAGGCATGGCACATCATAGACTCCACGATCAAACAAGAAACGCTTTGTCGATGATATGTCATGCCCAAAGCACATGATACTATTACAAGTTACGTATTTGGAAACTATAAACTTTCAATTGTGCTATCTCTAAGCCACACAAGGTTGCAAAACAATTATAATTCAATACATCATATTTTTCTGGCTTGTTCAGTATTTACTACGTCACGGCGCAGTGAACAAGCGGTACTCAAATAACCGCGAAGGATGCTGATTGCAATCAGTAGACACCCGGATAACACGTCACATACACCCATTTCGGAAGTGGATCGAATCACACTTCAATACTATGTTGTATGCAACAACCTTTCACAAGAAACTCAAATGTCGAACCGTTCCCACCATCGTGGGCATAAGGTGTCTGTGCCCGCCGGTAGATTTACACCTTACTACCCTCAACCCACCCCTATCGACCGTGGGGTAATCCCTCGACACCCAAGTTATCAAGTTACATTGGTTTCCTGGGTTCCATATACCCAATATGCATCCACTACAATTCAAACTTGTCCAGTAGGGCCGCACACGGATCGGTCCTTAATCGACACAAGTAGGGATACGCACATAAGACCCCGTCTCGCTGCATCCTATCCCACTACTCGGTCCCCAATTCATATTAACAAACCATTATTTGCTCAAATCCATGCCGTGTGATAAAATCCTATCTCGCGAGTACATTCCAACTACTCGGTTTCTACTGGATTCCTAAAAACATAAGCATGGCATTTTCTACTAGTCGGGCTGTAAATCTACCCAATACTCCGTGTTATTTGTGGGTCATGCAAGTGAAGTTTCAATCACCTTAGCCCTAATGCACAAAATTCTTCCTAGACATAAGTGATACAAATAGAAAATTGAAAATAGCACTTCAATGCAAACCGGGGCTTGCCTTGGGTTGCAGAATAAAAGTCAGTGAAGAATAGTTAATAAACTCCGCCATGGACTTCATGTCAGCAGCGCCAATATAGAATTCCACTCCTCCTATGTGTGCTCCTTGTCGATTGCCATCATCACATTCACTATCGAAATGAACATGCATAAGAGAGAAGACAACTTAACAAAATATTGTACCATGTTGTGAAAATTTTAAGAGGTAAGACTGTTTAAGAGTGAGAGTCCTGCTGCTGGGGTGTAAGGCAACAAAGGTGAAACAAAATGAAATGATATGGGATTCAAGAATACCAAGGAGTATGTATCATACATGAGCATATATTCAATCAAGGAGGAAAACTATATATAGGACAGGAGAAAATTAACATGATGTACCATAACTGCAGAATGGTCTATGCTGACTTTCAATTCTGATACGGAAAGAATTTAGTTCATCAAGCTTGATTCAAGAGAAATGCTCGCATGGACTTCTAGGTAACCTTCATGCAAGGGAGGGTACAAATGAGATAATGTTGATGAATACTAAGCCTAATGAACCTAGTATTTTTACAGTAGCTAAGACTGGTCCAGAGGAAAGTGTTGGCAACATTTCAGCGAAAGCACTGGTATAATGTGGTCACAATATTCAATAAGGCTTTACGTTTCTCTAAATTTTCATGAAACATATGGTGCTTGAACATAGGACAAAGTTGGTTTTATGTTTAGAGTAGGTCAATACTGATCCACCAAAATTGGTTTCATAATTTTCTAAGCATTATACAGGGAGATATAGATTTTAGAAGTTTGGACAATTTTCTGAAAAACTTTTCTGTACATTTTTGGAAATTTTCTGGTTCATACAGGTTGGAAACACAATTTGACCATTCAAATCAACTCAAATGGCTCTCAAATTTTTACTGGAGTTCAAAGCAATTATGAGGAAGAATATAGCAAATTTTGGGATTTTTTCAAATGAACAGATCAACAGGAATTAAATTTCAAAGCCTTTTTGCCACATGGAATTATTGAGAACATTTTTGGGCTGTTCATACAAATTAAAGTCCACCACTGGAAAGCAGAGTTTATAAGGAGTTTAACGAAATTTATTTTAGAATTGTTGGCCAAATAGTGTAGAAGATATAGGTTTTTTAAGTTTGCACTGAATCTGAATTTAAATTTGAATTGGAAATGTTTAATTATTCACATGGCCGCACGGGATTTGAATGGCCCAATGAGACAGAGGCAACAGCGGGTTACAAAGATAAGGGCCGCAGCCACACGGGATCAAATAGCCACAGGGGATCCAGTGGAGGCTTCTAAGGCTGACAGCAAGGGCCCACCGCGGCCTTCTTCTTCCCTGCGCACGGCGGCGCTGCCGCGGCGGCCAGGGAGGCGCCCTCGCCGGCTGAAGCTCCCTTGCTCCGAGCTTGAAGGAACTCGCCGCCAGGGGTTGGGGGTAATTGAACACGGGCAACTCGGTGGTGGCATCCGTTTGAGCCGGCGGTGGCCGGAATAGTGACCTCACCGACGGCGGCGGCAAGGGGGAAATCCGGCCAAGTCAAACTTGTGCTATGATGGATTATTGGGCCTGGAATTTGCACCTACAGCACCAGGGAAACCCATAGAACTCGAATCTAATTCAAGCTCGTGGAGAAACCAGCTCAAATACAATGCTCGACAAGGTGAAATGATATGGGATTCAAGAATACCAAGGAGTATATATCATACATGAGCATATACTCAATCAAGGAGGAAAACTATATATAGGACAGGTGAAAATTAACATGCTGTACCATAACTGCAGAATGGTCTATGCTGACTTTCAATTCTGATAGGGAAAGAATTTAGTTCATCATGCTTGATTCAAGAGAAATGCTCGCATGGACTTCTAGGTAACCTTCATGCAAGGGAGGGCACAAATGAGATAATGTTGATGAATACTAAGCCTAATGAACCTAGTATTTTTACAGTAGCTAAGACTGGTCCAGGGGAAACAAAATTCAATAAGGCATTCTCTAAATTTTCATGAAAAATATGGTGCTTGAACATAAGACAAAGTTGGTTTTATGTTTAGAGTAGGTCAAGAGTGATCCAACAGGTTTCATAATTTTCTAAGCATTATACAGGGAGAAATAGATTTTAGAAGTTTGGACAATTTTCTGAAAAATGTTTCTGTACAATTTTGGAAATTTTCTAGTACATACAGGTTGGAAACACATTTTGACAATTCAAATCAACTCAAATGGCTCTCAAATTTTTACTGGAGTTCAAAAGCCGTTATGAGGAAGAATCTAGCCAACTTTGGGATTTTTCAAATGAACAGATCAACAGGAATTTTATTTCAAAGCCTTTTGCCACATGGAATTATTGAGAACATTTTTGGGCTGTTCATAGCAATTAAAGTGCACCACTGGAAATCAGAGTTTAGAAGGATTCTAACAAAATTTATTTTAGAATTGTTGGCCAAATAATGTGGGAGATATAGGTTTTTTAAGTTTGCACTAAATCTGGATTTAAATTTGAATTGGAAATGTTTAATTATTCACATGGTCCCACGGGATTTTAATGGCCCAATGAGAAAGAGGCAACAGCAGGTTCCAATGATAAGGGCCGCAGCCACACGGGATCAAAGAGCCACAGGGGATCCTGTGGAGGCTTCTAAGGCTGACAGCAAGGGCCCACCACGGCCTTCTTCTTCCATGCACACGGCGGCGCTGCCGCGGTGGCCAGGGTGGCGCCCTTGCCGGCTGAAGCTCCCTTGCTCCGAGCTTGAAGGAACTCGCTGGCAGGGGGGTGGGGGTAATTGAACACGGGCAACTCGGTGGTGGCATCCGTTTGAGCCGGCGGTGGCCGGAATAGTTACCTCACCGACAGCGGCGGCAAGGGGAAAATCCGGCGAAGTCAAACTTGTGCTACGATGGATTATTGGGCCTGGAATTTGCACCTACAGTACCAGGCAAACCCATAGAACTTGAATCTAATTCAAGCTTGTGGAGAAATCAGCTCAAATACGATGCTCGACAGTGGACCTAGGGTTTGCAGTGGCGATGGGCAAAACTGGGCTCCCGAGTGCATGGTTCCATTGCAATTCGATATTTTTGCATGGAGGATCTCGCAAGGAAATATAGATGATCAATCGTGCACATCGAATTGATCAAAAACCTAACTTTTGTTTCTATAACCGACCTTTGCAAGATCCATTAAACCAGCTCATTGGCGCTACGGCAAGGCATGAAAGTTGTGCAGCATGAAAAGAGGATTATGGCGGAACTTTGACGGTGCTTAGCTGGTCGCAAGACGAGACAAGGTGGTCAGGCACCATAGAGTCGTCGGGGAAGCCGAAACAGAGACGGTTAGGTTGCAACTCGGCTTGTCACCGCGAGGAGTGGGGAAAACAACATTGGGGCAGCTCGGGTAGGAAGAGGACGTTGGCGCGCACGCTTCTGCAAACTTCAATAGCCCAGAACGCGCCAGCACGTGTCGAGTGGCGCTTGCTTTGAACACAGACGAAGCAACCTGGCACGGTGCAGCTTGTTGAGGACATGGCATCCGTGGCACACGTCCAAGAGGTGGCGCCACCCTTGGCACACTCAGCTGAGCAGCAGAGCAGTGGGCACGCCGGACACCGTCGCTGCAGTGGCGGGCGATGAACTCGTCGAGCATGGGTGCGCCTGTGCAGGGAGGTGAGCGAGGATTGAAGAGAGGAAAATGGCTAAGCCTTGCTGCGAAATATCAAGCAAAGGAGAGTATGGATAGGGGCAAGCTGGGATCGATTCAAGTCGGTAAAACACAAGCAGCTCGGTGGCACTTTGTTTCATCGCCGTGGCATGCGCAGGAGCAAAGTTAGAAACAGAGCACTCTTCTCAGACTTACATGTGGGATCAACTAGTGCACAACAATTCATCTCTGTTAAGTTAATTGCTGAACAAACATGCTTAAGAAATTCTGGAATTTGGCTGCTAGGTTAAGTCTAACATGTAGAGTTCAAATCTGAAATCTAATTTGGCATTTGATAAAGTTAAAAGTGGAATTTGGATTTGAATGCTCTAATGTAAAGTGATTCAATATAAATAGCAGAAATGGTTCAAAATTAATCAAACTTGAGAGGAGTGATATTTGAATCATGAGAGACATATTTAGTGAATTCAAACATGGGGTTTGAAAATTTTCAGTAGGATAATTTGATTTGAATTTGAAACAATCTTTGAGTTCAATTAAAAACCCTATGTGAGGTTTTTTATTTCTATTTTTATTACTCCATTTGATTCTTAAGCTGAGGCTTGAACTAGATTTTTTAGGAGTCGAAACCTAGCTCATGCGAGTTGAAATTCTATTTAAATAAAATTTTAGTTCACATATTTTTTAGATATGGGCTTTTACTTAGCACATCTAAAGTAAGTATACTCATCACAGTGGATTCACGAATAGATGTAATTTTCATCTCCCAAATCGACATGTCTAATGCACTTAACAATTGCCTAGAATTTTCAGCATCTGAAAATTAACATTGACGCTATGCAAGTTGCTAATAATTTTATTAAATCGAGCAAATAGATCGTCGATGGACTCACCCGGTTGCATCTCAAATCGCATGTACTCCTTTCAGAACATGTCTTGCCTTGCCTCCTTGATCGTGTTGGGTCCTTCGTGATAGTCGTAAAGTGCTTTCCACACATCATATGCAGATCGGAGGTGTTGCAACACGATCGAAGTCGCTTTGGATCAATCCTTGTATAAGCAGGTTCCACGCCTTATTGTTGTTGTCTGCGTCTCTCATGTTTGCAGCTGTATTGTCATCGTTTGATGGCATGAAGAAGAGCTTGAAGACCTTTTCCCATATGGAGAAGCCTTGAGCCTATATGTAAGCCTCCATGCGAGCCTTCCAAACCAGAAAGTCAATACCATTTAACACACAAGGTTTTGCGGAGTATTTCTCCATGATGATTAGTCAAAACACGTGCAAATCATAGAGATAGAGCATTGTGGCTCTGATACGATTGTAGGATCAAAGAGCACATGAAAATCTACCTGGGGGTGAATGGTAGATTCAAACTTTTTCAGTAGAAGCAACGAAAACCCCTCGGCAGAAAATCAATCTGATAGAGAAACTATGTGTGCGAGTGTTTACAATGTGTTCAAAACATGAAAAATCAGTGTCGATAATTGAGAATCAAGTCAGGAAGACACGACAACAAGAATCACAAGAAAATTTCGAGTAAAACTCAAGTTATGATCGAAACCCTGAGCAAAGGTCAATCTGCTCTAACAGAGAGCAAACAGATCTATTACGCTGCAAAGAAACTCGTGTAACTAAAAACCCACAAATCCAATGACCGTGAAATTTTCACAGGTGATAGATTGTTTAGTTGTGAAGACAACACAAAAAGAATCACGTCAATTGGATTTGCAAAATGTGAGTTATGACCAAAAACACCAAAGAAAGATCGGGCAGCGCAGAAACTTGACGAGAAAGACTTGACGAAAACAAGTTGGATGAACAAGGCACAAAATCTCTTCTAAACTACAAATTTTATTAAAAAAAACACAAGAGGTACATCCCAAAGTCATCTCACTTCGAGATCTAGCCTCCCTTGCTTATATAACCATCCCTAAGGCCAACACAATCCTAACTAGGACTCTAATGCGTACTTGGACTCTAACTCAAACTTACCATAACTGCTTAAGACTTTTCCATAAACAGATAGAAGCAATGTTCAGACTTCTAAACACCTTAGAATGTATCCCACATTCCTAAAAAACATTACCTCGTGTCCAACACTAAATCTAACCAAAACAAACTCTAAACCTTCCATAAACGAACCATAACCACCTCAGTCGTAGCCTGAGACATAAACCAGCCGGTTGGAACTTTTTCGGCCACATCTTCATGTACACTTCTCTTCATCGCGCCTTGGAACAATGTTTCCATGTCCATGGACCCCTTGCACACGTGCAAACACTTTCTAACGACGTCCATGATACCTTCATATGCATTGTTCTTGATCCAAACATGTTGCATGACCTCTCGATCAGCTCAACCATAATTCCTCCTGAACTTGGTTGTTGAACCTCATCTTCTCCCTAAGACTAGTTCATTGGAACCTGTCACCAGCCATGTCTTGACCTCAAGCAACACCTGCACATGAATAAACAACCAATCTTTGCGAGCCCATGTCCTCGACTTGACTCTTGTTAGTTCAAAAAACACAACCACCTTACGTGAGCACGTCACATAACCATGTTGCAAACCATAAAAAAATGATTTCAGCTATAACCACCAAAACACACCAAAAACATAGTAAGAGGATACTAAGCAAACTTTCCATAAGCCAAAAAGCAAGTTCGAAACATTGTGAATAAAAACAGAGCAATCAAATTCAATATGAAAACTCTACATAATAACTTTTACTCCCAATATGAATTGAGAAAGTTTAGACAGTCCTAGACCTGATAGGAAAATTGATGAGTAGGTTTAGGCCCGATCTTCCGAAAGGTAATGGGTAAGTCGATTGATGGAGATCTCGACGTTGATGATCCGAGGCTCTCGAGTAGAACACGAACAGCCCCTGCAATCACTACACCACCGCTCCGTTGGTTATCAACCGTGCTTCACACGATTGACCTCGCCAAGAAGGCTAATCCCTGCAAGTGCAACCGAGAACACAAGCAAGAACGTAGAAGACACGATCTGAAATCGCGAAGTTGGGGTTTCACAAACTGTAGAACAGCGATATTATTAATCTAAGCAAAACCCAATTGTCTATGGCGGCTACCATGGAGTATATATAGGTGGGAGGACGTCCAAGGGGGTGTTAGGGTCGTGACCTAACCCTAAGACACGAAAATAATGGACTTAGACTTGATACAAGGCCCAATGGCCCAATACGGTGGCGCAGCACCCTGACAGATTCTGTACTTGATTTTGTTTCGACGATTCCCGACGACTCCGAATGAATTTTGACATGGGACCGGCGCCATTGGAAAGTTTATCCTCTCCCCTTTCCGTGCATATGTAGAACGTCCAAAACGTAGTTCGTATGCGTCCTGGGCGTCCGTTTTAGTGTGTACTGCTCCTGGACTCCGAGTTGGATACGATTTGGAGTTTGGTTCGGTTTCCATCTTCTTTGAACGAATTCTCGGGTCTTTCACGTCCCTAATACTCCCTCCAAGTACTCCTTGAACCTCTCCATGGATCCTAATCACAAATAAATCATTAAGTAGCAATCTATGCTCAAAAACATATAAGGAAATATATAAGAACGAGTTCACCTCTGAAATTAATTGTTGTGTATGAACTCTATTGATTGCATCTTGTATATTCAGTAGAGTGTTGTTTGTATCCATATAAGTGATGTCCTCATCATCCTCCCCTCCTTGAATTGGAGTCGTCCTCGACTCAAGTTCGTCTCCTCTCATGTGTTGGTCCAAATGTGCAACGCCATCAAATCTTCTTGTATGCATGAATGGAGGAGGCCAAGGTGGTGGACGACATAGTGCGCCATCTTGATCTTGTCCATCAAATAAGAGTGCACATTCACTTGAGCCAGGATCCCAAACAAATAAATATTGTGTCATGTTTGTAGGTGCAATAATAATGTGCATGATCTCATTATTCTCCCCTTCTTTATGACAAGTCGTCCTCGGCTTGCTCGTATGTCCAACAAAGAGGCTTGCATTGGAGGTAGAGTAAGTGTTGTCCATAATGCACAACCACAGTGAATAATGCTTTTGTTGTCCCTGCTGCAAGGAAAACATACTAGAAAAACTTGACAAGACATTATTAGCGTTAGTATATTCATTTACTTGACCATGTTGTTGTAGCACAAAAGGAGCTTCCTCATTTGAACATATGTAAACTTTATGCACCATAAACATACCACTATGTTCATATTTGCCTATAGCATGAAAAATATTTCTACTTAACAAAGGCAATTCAGATTGAGAAAATATTATCTTCTCTACGATATCTAGATCACAAAGAGTGTCAAATTCAATATAGCTCAAAGTATTTAGAGAAGATAACAATTTCAGCTCATCCCTTTCACATGTAGTTGGGATCAAACGCTTAATTTCAGCACAAGTGAGTGATAAAGTATCAAATTCATTTGGTTGTTCTAGCATAGGTATAATATAATTATCAGCACACAACTCATTTTTGTTATAAGAATCAGTGGGAAAATCAATTAATGGTAAAGTTGTATTATGTAAAGGTTCATCTTGTTGCTGCTCATCGATAGTATGATTGGTAGCAAAATTCAGCACATCTGAAAATGTCATACCATGGTTAACTGTAGAGCATTGTCCATTAACACTACTCTCATTTTCAGCGACAAATTCAAATGCATTATGAGTTGATTCATCAAAAAATTCAGAAGAGTTGTTCAACACCTCACTCTCATTTGCATCTCCATTTATTTGTTCATGTTCCTGCAAAAGGTTAGGCAAAGGAGGAGGTACAACAAGAAAATTCTTCTCAAGTTCATGTATTTCATCTTTACAATTAGATATATTAGCAAAAGTTTCTCGCATAAGAATTTTCATATCTTTCCATGTTCGAGGTCTTTCTAAATCACTTAAGTTGTTCCACCAAGTCAATGCACAACCTACTAATGCACTTGCAACATTTCTAATCTTTCTTTTCTCACACATATGACATTGTCCAAAAATTTTATCCAACTCTATTTCCCAAGCAATATATTCATCGTAACCAAAACCATCATAAGAAGGAAGAGATGGGAGAATGTAATTACTTCTTGTGGAAGGTGTTGTAAAGGTGGTCTGAATGTCATGTGAATCCTTGGTTGATGTTTGATTTTTAGTGAGCAACTCTATCGCCGTCTTCATCATGTCCATCATCTCAGCATATAATGCATGATTCTTGCTTTTACCTGACATTGTTAGTAGCAAACAGAAGACAACCCAAAAAAAATTGTTATCTCTATCAACTACAAAGGATAATGGAAAAGTGGAAGTGGAATCACACACTCTCAAGCGTCTTACCACGCTCTTACAAGTGTTCTTACCGACACTGCAGGTGGCAAACGGTGGCCGGTATGAAGAAACCAATGAAGCGTGGGATGATTGCAAAGGTGTATCGATTCTGCTCAAGAGTAAGGTGTAGCTTGGATGGCACTTTATTTGTAGCAAGGATTAGCAACAATGAAATCAGATAGTAAAGTTGAATAAGTGTCCAAAGTATTTGTCAAAGTTGCTGGCCTAAATGTGTTCCTAGTAGTTCAAGCTAGCAAGACATGAGACAAAACTAGATGACACAAAGAATGCAAGCACTTCTGTTTTTTTTTGTTGTTTTTTTCCTCTTTTTTTGTGCGGCTTTTGTTTCTTGTTTTGCACTTGCCTTTTTCTTTTTTCTTTCTTTTTTTTTAAATGTGCTGCAAGGGAAGAACACAATGAAAATCAATCCAAGATATCTCGTGTGTCTGTCGCAGATTTTCTGCTCAATCTTCCAAGGACAAATAGGCACACTTATAGGCTCTATATTGGAAAACTTAGAACAGCAAGACTGTAGATATATCTCTCCTCTTTAATTTCAATATAAAGAAGACCTATTTTGGAAAAGAACAATAGGAGATACTGACCCCGAAATACAGACTGTTCAAAATTTTTAGGTCAATAACAGATTCGGATCTATTGCAATTTAGTCATCGATAAATATATTTTCCGGGAGAATGATGAATATGAAAGTTATAGAGAACTTCTTAAGCTTTCCAGAAAGTGCAAGAACACCAAAATCCGAGTTCGTATGAGCGAGATATGATGAAAATACCGAACTGGACAGAGGTGAATCTAATCTGGACGTGATGACGTGATTCAAAAGGATGAATCAACACAATGCAAAACTCAAACTAATACCAAAAACACTTTCTAAACCAGCAATATGACTCAACCACGGACACAAACTCAACAAAACCAAACTGAATAACAAAGTTGCAAAGGCTCAATGTGGTTTGGACAAAGTAATGAACAGATCTACTAAATTGCAAGTTTTTTTTATGGCTTTTTTTGTGGACTCTAGGTATGAAAAACAAAACTAATGTAATGGATAGATGAATTACCTAACGGTCAACCTGGTAATCTGATACCAATTGATAGGAAAATTGATGAGTAGGTTTAGGCCCGATCTTCCGAAACGTAATGGGTAAGTCGATTGATGGAGATCTCGACGTTGATGATCCGAGACTCTCGAGTAGAACACGAACAGCCCCTGCAATCACTACACCACCGCTCCGTTGGTTATCAACCGTGCTTCACACGATTGACCTCGCCAAGAAGGCTAATCCCTGCAAGTGCAACCGAGAACACAAGCAAGAACGTAGAAGACACGATCTGAAATCGCGAAGTTGGGGTTTCACAAACTGTAGAACAGCGATATTATTAATCTAAGCAAAACCCAATTGTCTATGGCGGCTACCATGGAGTATATATAGGTGGGAGGACGTCCAAGGGGGTGTTAGGGTCGTGACCTAACCCTAAGACACGAAAATAATGGACTTAGACTTGATACAAGGCCCAATGGCCCAATACGGTGGCGCAGCACCCTGACAGATTCTGTACTTGATTTTGTTTCGACGATTCCCGACGACTCCGAATGAATTTTGACATGGGACCGGCGCCATTGGAAAGTTTATCCTCTCCCCTTTCCGTGCATATGTAGAACGTCCAAAACGTAGTTCGTATGCGTCCTGGGCGTCCGTTTTAGTGTACTGCTCCTGGACTCCGAGTTGGATACGATTTGGAGTTTGGTTCGGTTTCCATCTTCTTTGAACGAATTCTCGGGTCTTTCACGTCCCTAATACTCCCTCCAAGTACTCCTTGAACCTCTCCATGGATCCTAATCACAAATAAATCATTAAGTAGCAATCTATGCTCAAAAACATATAAGGAAATATATAAGAACGAGTTCACCTCTGAAATTAATTGTTGTGTATGAACTCTATTGATTGCATCTTGTATATTCAGTAGAGTGTTGTTTGTATCCATATAAGTGATGTCCTCATCAAGACCATCGAGGGTAATGTTACTCCCGAAAACACATTTGTAAAGATCGACCTTTGTTGACTCTCGTGCATCTCATGTGTGCGAATGTTCGGGCAATTCTAAGTGCCAAACATGTGCAACTCACGTGAGGAAAGATTCGGACAGTGCAAAAACATATTCCTGCAAGTTCGAACAATCGGAAGTGGGCTTTTCAGCAATATTCAAAACTTTGCGTGTGAACCCTCACTTTTTTTAAAAAAATTGCTAATGTATTCAGCACACATAGATCTCACAGGTTGATCTCTCAAAACGGTTTTGGGTCTTCAATAAAGTTTTTCGGCATGCGGAAACCAGACATACACTACCTTGTTTTCACATTAAAGTAAAGGCAAAAACAACGAAGGGTTATCCTACTAAAAACCTACTAAGGGTCCCATCCTATTCACTCAATCATACAATCTTCAACTGCCTTCCCAAGCAAAGGCGCCAGTGTTGATGGTTCCTACACACTACTAACAATTTATCTCTAGCAATGGTGTCAAAAATGCTTGTTAATAGATTTTAGATTATACATGTAAATCCACGAGCACACGGAAACTATCGATGTAGCACTTCCCCTCTAGCAGTATTTCCAAAGGGTGTCATTTATATTCCCCCAAAGGAAGGCTAATAAGCAATCATCAAATGGAGAGGCTAGGTTGATCTAGGTAAGGTTCTAGCAAGGATGTATAAATGATAGTTAGAGTAGTGTGACACACACAAGAGCATTGTATCCTAAGGGGATAATTGAGGTAAAGAGGGACTAGGCTAAGGGTTAGATAGAGACTCCAACTATGATTCTAATGTACATATACATAACCTCAATTAGTTACTAATGGTCATGTTAATTATGAATTCTCATTCTAAGTAGATTAACACATCGCACGGGTTCACCCCTAGAAATACTAGGATGACTCCCGCCAAGAGCTTGTGGCATAGCCGAACGTGGAGGATTACAAATGACAGATAGGGTTGTCACCACCTACTGCCTACCTCTTCAATCTGTGAGTCTATGAGACATTCAACGCTACTTCCTATCCTAGCACCATGCTAGCATATTAAGTAATTACCTTAAGATCCTAGGCACAAGCCATCCTAAGGCAATGAACTAAATCATCGTTGA
This sequence comes from Tuctoria greenei, assembly GCA_036927565.1. Taxonomy (NCBI): domain Eukaryota; kingdom Viridiplantae; phylum Streptophyta; class Magnoliopsida; order Poales; family Poaceae; genus Tuctoria; species Tuctoria greenei. The sequence goes on along the minus strand of JAYESD010000006.1, from coordinate 42,256,038 downwards.
ACCAATATTAATTCAGAGCATAAGTGAGTCATGTTAACATAATCATGTTATAGCTAATTAGACTATAGTGGAGGTTTGTACTGTTTATGATTATATAATGAGAATGATATAGCATAATTATAAATACTACTCCTACCACATACATGGAATCCACAATCAAACAAGAAATGCTTCATCCAAGTATATGAACAATAGAAGACTACATATAACATCTTTATTAAGAGCAAAGTCACAAATACAAATAGGAATATAAGAGCCATACCTTTTCCAATTAGGAATTGGGAAGAGACTCCTTCTACTCCTTTCCTAATTGGACTATGGACTAGAGACTCTCCTCTCTACAGCCTATACTCCTCTAAACCTATAGAGAGTAGTGGATACAATGGATGAATACTCAAGTGGTGTGTGTTGAAGTGAGGGGTGAGGGGTCCTATTTATAGCTTAGAGAAGGGTCGGTTCACGCCACCAGAAGCGCGAGAATCAGTCACCCATGACTTCTTCAAGCCAGGAGGAGCCAACATGTGGCATTTGACCGGGTTTGGCGCCACTCCCTAGTCGGTTGACTAGGGAGGTCGGGCGACCTGGTCTCAGCCCCGTTGGGGTTGTGCTTCCTCCAAGTCTCTCGCAGGTGGGTCCCATTGACTGATATTGGTGCTACGCCGTTGGATGGCCTCGCATACTTCTGTTTGTGGGCCATTTGATCCATGTGGTGCCACATGTCATTGCTTGATTGACTGGAATGATATTTTCCAGGATCCATCCCCTTGTTTCACTTAAATTCTACATAAAATGCCTGCATGCACTACTTTCTCCTTGGACAAGTGGAAATAGGTTAAATAGAAAGGTGATGTGTGCAAGAAATGATATTGCCTTCACATATTTGAGTTATATTATAGGGTGAATTGGTATATAACAACTGTCAACAAACTCCCCCAAGCTTATCATTTGCTCGTCCCGTGCAAAGTCAAGACTTTAGGTTGATGATCTGGAGTTGCTACTATGTTCTATTTTTCAAAAGTACCATATGCACAACAAAATGACCCAGTATTGTAAAAATTGGCATGGTACTTCACCCATCTCAAGTCATTATGGGGCTTATGCCATCTCCTATTCATGGGTGGTTGAAAGATAGAACAGAAAATTGAGCACACATACCCTAGAAATCAAGTTCCACTCAGATTCCAGAGAGTTCAATTTAGATTTTAAGCACATAAATTTGATTCTCCCGGTCTCTCCTTTATGTGTAGTGGAAATATGACCTCACCAAAGCATTGTGCCTAAATTCATCGTACCTCTACATAAGGCTTGTATGTGGAGCTTGGTAGGCAATATTGTAGGCATATTTGCAACACATAATATTGCTAAGTCAAAAGAGCAAGCCTTAGGAGAAATCAATTCAAAACAATTTGATTCAAGACTTTTGCATGTGTGATGGAATGAAGTGGATATGGATATTTGAGATGACTCCTTTTGAGTGGACTCTCATGGTTTGTCGGGATGAAAAATGGCTAGTTTTCTCATTTTTATTTTTCTTGTAGCCATGTCTTCTACTCCCTTTTTATGCAATAATTTTTGGAGAGAGTACTAAGCATGAATGATATGGAGTTTCTTTTTTATTGTGGAATGGTGGTATCATGAGAATTTACCCTTACTTCTAGTGTAGAAGTATAGCATGTGCAAGTGAAGTCTTGAATTCAAAAAGTAATGAATGAAATCTCACATAGGTCTATACTAGTTTGACAAAGCTCAATGTAAAAACAAATAGCATATGCATAAGGTCTATCAATGTGATATATCATATGGCTTTGGTAGGTATTTCCAATCAAATGATAGTAACTTAAATCTTTTTAGAATTTATCCAGAAATTTATGTTTTACTTTCAAACTAGGAATAACAGCTCTATCACTATATCATATCTCACAACAACTTAGAATGGATTAAGCTTTTGCTACCCACAATTTCCAAATCAAGGCAAAAGAAATTTTTAGCCAATGAGAGCAATATGTTGGAGAGTAGTAAGTTGTAAACTAGGGACTTAGGAAAATTAAAACAGAGCAACTATTCATGATTTCATCTATGTGAATTCCAAGTCATTCTTATCGCACATCATTTATTTTATTTGAAAAAAATCTATTCTATTTTTTCATATGCAAGGTGGATGATGGGTGAATGGAAAATAAATATGCAAAGGGTGTGATATAATTTATCTCAAGTGGGGGTCCTCCCCCAAGCTTGTTATTCACTAACCTCCGTGATGAGGGTTGAACCCTCGATGACGGAAGTATGCCGCGAGATTGGCTTGTTGTTGTTGTTGCATTGTCGAAGTGTGGAATACGACACTTCCCCCGGACCCGTTGAGAAACAGACCGCGGAGGTTCTTTTGTTGCTAGGGAGCACAAGATCAATATCAAGATGGTGACCTCAGAGATTTACGTGGTTCGGTCCACCTGAGCGTAACACCCTACTCCACGGGGTTTGTGTAATTGTATTGAGCGAGTGCCTTCGCTAGGGTCAGGTCGCAAGAGCCTCGATCTCTCCTTGATGTTCGTGCGGTGCAGCCCTTTTATAATTCTAAGGATTGACCGTTACAAAGCTAGCCTGGCCTGACATGTGGCCCTGGCGTGCTTAATGTCTTAATACACTGTCTAAAGAGTGTTAAGTACAGTTAATAGTGTCGTATCGTGCCTTCATGGCAGCGTTACCACTATTAATTGTACATTGATCATGTGTCATTAATACGGTATTAATGACACATTATCAGACCTTGTAACTGCCGCCTTAACCATCCTTAAATGTATGTAATAGTCATGTCCAACTTGTATTTCCGCTAGTGATGAAGGTCCGGATGCTCCACATGTGGCAAATCCGGAGCTTTCCCTTGAGGAAGAGTAGGCCTGGGGTTACTGTACACGTGTCAGTACTGGAGCTCCTCTCTAACGGGGGCTAGGTACGAGGCTATTGTACATGTGTAGTCGCTGGAGCTTCCCTTGGTAGGGAGTTTTGTTATGGGCTTATGTTACACGTGTTAACCTGGGAGCTAGCCATGTGAGGGGAGCAGGTCTAGTGCAACGTGACATATGGGACCAGCAAAAGCCTTCGACTCTGACGGGTGTAACTCCCTTGCACTTGTTGCAGTATCGTGGGGTACCTGGTACGTAGGATAATGACAGTGGCCCCCGGGCCCACCTCTGGGAGAATCCCCTTGGGTTAACTTGTTCTGCCGGAGGTGGGGCCATTTTCGATTCCCGCACTTCAATTTTCAACAAGTCCTCTGATGCGCTGGCGGTTCGAGAGTGAACCTTTGATGTGTGGCCTGTTATGAATACGACAGATGCGATCTTTGAGTGCGGATCTCACACAATTGAAGGTCGTCGGTTCCCAATACAATAGTTGTATTGGTTCTGCGTGCCCTGTCAGAGCACCGACTTTGGGTTTCCTGCTGCTCATCATGGCAACGGTTGTCCTTGGGTAAGGACCTTGATTTCTTCGTCGGGGTGGCCCTAGGCCCACATGTCATTGACGGGGTAGATTTTTGAAAGGTACTCTTGATCTCATGGTTGTTTCCATCCAAGCGTTGCAGAGGCTTACTTAAGAAGGAAAGTGCGCAACGGTTGAGGACTCTTTACACCTTTGATCATCTTTGCACTCAGAGCCTCCCAACCTCCGCCTAACTTTCCATCTTTCGCTCCACATTGCCGCGATGGAGTTGGGTCTCCCCAAGAGATGCCTCAAGAGCGATGATGATCTGAAGAAGGTTCAGACCTATATGAGATGGTCCAACGACTCTTTCAACCATCTAGTCCGCGCCGGCAAGATTCCATTCAAGAAGGAGCATGGTGGCGGTGTGGTTTATTTTTCTGCGTACGCCATGGTGGGGCTGATCCCACCTTTCTCAACCTTCCTCTTGATTCTGCTAGACTTCTATGGTCTGCAGTTGTACCACCTTGGCCCCCATTCTCTCCTTCTTGTGTCTACATTCATCCACTTCTGCGAGATGTGGGTGGGTATTCCCCCCCTGCATCGAGCTTTTCCGCACCTTCTTCCCCATCCACACCACCGGGAAGGGGTCCAAATTTCTTAGCTTCTATTATTTTGTCAAGCGCAAGAAATTCCCCTACAAATACTTGAGGTCATTTCCTTCCGGCAAGTGGGATGACTAGAAGAATGATTGGATCATCATTATGGCAGAGGAGCACGAGAAGTTCGATCTGCCCGAAGGTCTCCCCAATGTTGACACTGACTCATGGAGTGTGGTTCCGCTGCTGTCAGAGGCCTTCAACCCTGCTTTGACAAGGATCTGCGAATGCGTGGAAGGAGTAGTGACCCCCAGATGGTCTTCTGCAACTTCCTGGTCAATAGGTGGGCTCCACCAAAGAAGAGGGAGAAGCTTGTGTGGGCCCTCAACAGCGTGATGGATGAAGACCAGATTGAAATCGGTCTGAAATCTAATTTGGAGGGCGCAGCTTTGGAGCTTCATTTCAAGAAGTTCCAGCGTGGAATTGATGTCGAAGGCGACGGCTTAACTCCACGGCGGCTTTTCTCCCTCTGAACATGGAGGCACAGTTCATTAGGGAGCTCCGGAGGAGTATGCCGGCGCTTGACAATCATGGTGAGGTGGAGAGGCTTCCGACCACCAGATTGGTGATCCCCAGAGCTTCCGTGGGTGTTTCTGTCCCTGCCCCAAGCTGAAGGACTGAAGGCGTCGACAAAGGCAAGGGCAAAGAGCCAACTGAGCCTTCTAGCCGGAAGAGGAAGTTGAAGCACGCTGACGGGAGGTCCGTCAGGCCTGCTCCTTCCACGAAGACTACTTCTCCCAGGAGGGGGAGGTCTTCTGCTACTACCCCAGCTTCGGTTCAAGTGTCTTCAAGAGGCGTCATCTCCGGGCAGTCGACTCCCGCTGCAGTGCCGGCTAGAAGTTCCAGGTCCGGTGGTTCTTCCCGCTGAAGGAATGCTCCGACCGAAAGAACTCCGGCGGCTGCGAGCGTTCCTCAACTGAGGTTCGAAGTAGTTGTCTCACCAGATTTGGTGCGCTCTAGCTCCGGGCCTCTAAAGAAGATGTTCAGAGGCGACTGGGGTGGTAGCATCCCAAGGTAAGCATTTATTGCTCACTCTGAAATGTTAATCTTGCTTTTGGATGCGTATTTAATATTCTCTTCCCTTTATTTTTAGGGTATCGAAGAAGAGACCCGGAGCTTCAACGCCTGTTGCAACGGCTGGGGCTGCAACTGTCGAAGCTCCGGCTTCGACTGTTGAGCCTCCTCGTCAAGCGAAGGTGGAAGTCGCAGCAGCTCCAGCGCCAGCTGTCGTGAGCTTGGACTCGGAGTCCTCACCTGAAGCTCCTGTGGTAGCATCGGACTGCAGGAGGGAAGTTGAAGAGGTGCCCTCGGCAGCGAAGGTTGATGCTCCAGTACTGGCGATACCAGAAGTTCTGGCTTTCGAGCCGGAAGCTGCCGAAGCCCTGGCTGTTGAGCCAGAGGTAACTGAAGCCCTGGCTGTTGAGCCGGGGATCGTCGAGGCTCCAGACCTTGTGCTGGAAACGGTTGAAGATCCGGCGGCTGAGCCGGAAGTGGTTGAGGGTCCGACGGCTATGCCGGAGGTGATTGAAAGTCCGGCGGCTGTGCCGGAGGTGGTCACCGCGTCGGAGCCTGAACCAGTGGAGGTTGAGGCCCCAGTTGAAGCTCCTGTCGCTGCTTCGGAAGTTGTGGCCCCAGAGGTACCAGGGCTGGGACCAAAGCAGCTTGCCGGACCAACGACTGGTCCTTCAACGTCTGAGCCGTCGACTGAGGACCCGAAAATGGTGCCTTCACCTGTTCCAGAGGCGGAAGTTCCCGCCGTGGGTTCTTCCACTACCACTGAAGGGCTCTAGGAGAGCGGCCCCAGCGTCGCAAGAGTACAGGGGACCACTATTGTAGAATGGGACCCAATTTTTGTTACGAAAAACCCGCTTGAGCCTGCAGAAATGGTCCTAGCAGGCCTGGAACCTATCCCTCTGGCGTTGTCCATAGACAATGCCTGCTTGAGCCTCAGGCAGGTCCAGCTCACCTTCGACCATGAGAGCAAAGCTTTGGAGGAGGAGGAGCGCAACACCTTGAGGCGTTGGTGCAGCAGACTCCATTTGGAAACCAATCTTGCTCAGACGAGGCTAGCTGACCAGAAGGAATGGATCAAGGGGGAGAAGGCCCGGTTAGAGTACTGGGACAAGTTAATGGAGGAGAAGGAGGCCGCCATCAGGGTGATCAATGCTAACTCCAGGGAAGTTCTGGAGCAAGCTAAAGAGAGACGTGACACTGCTGACTAGCGTTACGAAACACTCGCAGACTTGAATGAAACTCTCATGAAGCGTCGAGCGGACCTAGAGGCGAGGGAGGAAAAACTCCTGGGGCAGCAGGAGGATGTAGTGAGGAGGGAAGCGGAGTTCACCCAAAAGTTGGCTCTGGGTGAGAAAAATTTGGCAGATTGCAGTAAAAAGCTGGATCAATGGAAGGAGGAAGAGAGGAAGAAGAGCTGGAAGGTGGGGCAAGAGCTCTCAAAAAGAGAGTCTGACATTGCCACTAGGGAGGAGAAAGTCAAGGGTAGGGAGAAGGACCTTGCTAAGAGGCGGAACCGCATCCACCTCCGGGAGACGGAGCTAGCCGACCAGGAGAAGCAGGTTGCTAAAGTCAAGCAGCAGCATGGTAAGTTGGCTGAGCGACTTGCCCGTGAAGGTTTGGAGCTTGCGGCCGCCCGGAGGTCACTGGAAGAGCTGCAGAGCCTAAGGGAGATCGAAGCTATTCAAGTGTGGGACTTCCTCAGATGGGCGAATGACGCATTGGCACCGCTGGGTTTTAGTCCAGTACATCCAGATAACCCGGAGATGGACCTGCACCGAGCGCTGGTGGCCCTCAATGGTGCTGGCAGCAAACTTGATGCGATCGGCGACGTCATCGCGGATCAGCTAGAGACGGAGGGGAAAACTCTGGCTACAAATGTTGCAAAATATGTGTTGATGTGTTATGTAAGCCGAGATCCCCAATTCCTACTGGACCCTGTGCTCGAAGGTCCTGTCGCTGACGAGGAAGATGCCGCTAAATCCAGCGTCCGAGAAGTTTCCCAAAAAGTAGCTTCATTCTTCCACAGGTCTTAGGACTTCCAATAGCTTGGACTTTTCTCACTTTGTCCTTTGTAATCTCAATTTTGTAATCCAGTTCTTCTGATTAATTAAATCCTCCTTTTTGCCTTCAATTTCTTATTGTATTCAATATACTGTGCCTTATCTTGTTGGCCACCTGGTACATGTGTACAGATGAGGTGTGTACATGTACCAAAGGTTATGACAGTATGTTGAAGTCTTCACTTTTGAAGCATCGAAGACAGGCCCCCTGGAATGGTCAGAGCTTGGCAGCTCCGACATCAACATATTAGATATTGATGGCAGACCTATTTTGGGAGATGTCGAAGATTGGTAGCTCTGCCGTCATCTATCATTGCTATGATTTTTTGCTTTTCCTGCACATTAAAGGCAAGATAAAAAGTAAAATTCGTCCTCTTGTCTATAAATTGGTTGTGGCTTATTATTGTTATTTGAACTTTAGATCTGAAAAATTCAACATGATAACAAGCGTTTTGATAGAATCTTCCTAGATCCACATGCCTTTTTAGTACTGAACCTATTGAGGCCTGCCGGGGTGTAGGTAGAGTGGCGTACTTAGGGTGCAGGACTAGGCTAAGTCGATAGCGCACTCCGGACCTATGTTGGCTTGGCGTTCATGCAAGTAGACTATGTGGCAGTGTTAAGACCCAAAAAGACTATCAATAAGGCTTGTAATGCATGTGAATTACTTTGGAACAAAACTCAAAAAGATTTGCACAACTTCATTACAGACAAGCGGGGTAAAAATAATTTGATATATTGAGCCTTGTACAAAAAATAAATGCACGTGGAGTCTGTTTTCACACAACAATGCCTTGTCATTGACGGGGTAGATTTTTGAAAGGTACTCTTGATCTCATGGTGGTTTCCATCCAAGCGTCGCAGAGGCTTACTTAAGAAAGAAAGTGCACAACGGTTGAGGACTCTTTACACCTTTGATCATCTTTGCACTCAGAGCCTCCCAAACTCCGCCTAACTTTCCATCTTTCGCTCCACTTTGCCATGATGGAGTTGGGTCTCCCCAAGAGCTGCCTCAAGAGCGATGACGATCTGAAGAAGGTTCGGACCTATATGAGGTGGTCCAGCGACTCTTTCAACCATCTAGTCCACGCCGGCAAGATTCCGTTCAAGAAGGAGCATGGTGGCGATGTGGTTTATTTTTCTGCGTACGCCATGGTGGGGCTGATCCCACCTTTCTCAACCTTCCTCTTGATTCTGCTAGACTTCTATGGTCTGTAGTTGTACCACCTTGGGCCCCATTCTCTCCTTCTTGTGTCTACATTCGTCCACTTCTACGAGATGTGGGTGGGTATTCCCCCCTGCATCGAGCTTTTCCGCACCTTCTTCCCCATCCACACCACCGGGAAGGGGTCCAAATTTCTTAGCTTCTATTATTTTGTCAAGCGCAAGAAATTCCCCTACAAATACTTGAGGTCGTTTCCTTCCGGCAAGTGGGACGACTAGAAGAATGATTGGATCGTCATTATGGCAGAGGAGCACGAGAAGTTCGATCTGCCCGAAGGTCTCCCCAATGTTGACATTGGCTCATGGAGTGTGGTTCCGGTGCTGTCAGAGGCCTTCAACCCTGCTTTGACCAGGATCTGCGAATGCGTGGAAGGAGGAGTGACCCCCAGATGGTCTTCTGCAACTTCCTTGTCAATAGGTGGGCTCCGCTGAAGAAGAGGGAGAAGCTTGTGTGGGCCCTCAACAGCGTGATGGATGAAGACCAGATTGAAATCGGTCTGAAATCTAATTTGGAGGGTGCAGCTTTGGAGCTTCATTTCAAGAAGTTCCAGCATGGAATTGATGTCGAAGGCGACGGCTTAACTCCACGGAGGCTTTTCTCCCTCTGAACATGGAGGCACAGTTCATTAGGGAGCTCCGGAGGAGTATGCCGGTGCTTGACAATCTTGGTGAGGTGGAGAGGCTTCCGACCACCAGATTGGTGATCCCCAGAGATTCCGTGGGTGTTTCTGTCCCCGCCCCAAGCTGAAGGACTGAAGGCGTCGACAAAGGCAACGGCAAAGAGCCAACTGAGCCTTCTAGCCGGAAGAGGAAGTTGAAGCACGCTGACGGGAGGTCCGTCAGGCCTGCTCCTTCCACGACGGCTACTCCTCCCAGGAGGGGGAGGTCTTCTGCTACTACCCCAGCTTCGGTTCAAGTGTCTTCAAGAGGCGTCAGCTCCGGGCAGTCGACTCCCGCTGCAGTGCCGGCTAGAAGTTCCAGGTCCGGGGGTTCTTCCCGCCGAAGGAAAGCTCTGACCGAAAGAACTCCGGCGGCTGCGAGCGTTCCTCAACTGAGGTTCGAAGTAGTTGTCTCACCAGATTTGGTGCGCCCTAGCTCCAGGCCTCTAAAGAAGATGTTCAGAGGCGACTGGGGTGGTAGCATCCCAAGGTAAGCATTTATTGCTCACTCTGAAATGTTAATCTTGCTTTTGGATGCGTATTTAATATTCTCTTCCCTTTATTTTTAGGGTATCGAAGAAGAGACCCGGAGCTTCAACGCCTGTTGCAACGGCTGGGGCTGCAACTGTCGAAGCTCCGGCTTCGACTGTTGAGCCTCCTCGTCAAGCGGAGGTGGAAGTCGCGGCAGCTCCAGCGCCAGCTGTCGTGAGCTTGGACTCGGAGTCCTCACCTGAAGCTCCTGTGGTAGCATCGGACTGCAGGAGGGAAGTTGAAGAGGTGCCCTCGGCAGCGAAGGTTGATGCTCCAGTACTGGCGATACCAGAAGTTCTGGCTTTCGAGCCGGAAGCTGCCGAAGCCCTGGCTGTTGAGCCAGAGGTAACTGAAGCCCTGGCTGTTGAGCCGGGGATCGTCGAGGCTCCGGACCTTGTGCCGGAAACGGTTGAAGATCCGGCGGCTGAGCCGGAAGTTGTAGAGGGTCCGACGGCTATGCCGGAGGTGATTGAAAGTCCGGCGGCTGTGCCGGAGGTGGTCACCGCGTCGGAGCCTGAACCAGTGGAGGTTGAGGCCCCAGTTGAAGCTCCTGTCCCTGCTCCAGAAGTTGTGGCCCCGGTGGTACCAGGGCTGGGACCAAAGCAGCTTGCCGGACCGGCGACTGGTCCTTCAACGTCTGAGCCATCGACTGAGGACCCGAAAATGGTGCCTTCACCTGTTCCAGAGGAAGAAGTTCCCCCCGTGGGTTCTTCTACTACCACTGAAGGGCTCTAGGAGAGCGGCCCCAGCGTCGCAAGAGTACAGGGGACCACTATTGTAGAATGGGACCCAATTTTTGTTACGGAAAACCCGCTTGAGCCTGCAGAAATGGTCCCAGCAGGCCCGGAACCTATCCTCTGGCGTTGTCCATAGACAATGCCTGCTCGAGCCTCAGGCAGGTCCAGCTCGCCTTCGACCATGAGAGCAAAGCTTTGGAGGAGGAGCACAATACCTTGAGGCGTTGGCGCAGCAAACTCCATTTGGAAACCAATCTTGCTCAGACGAGGCTAGCTGACCAGAAGGAATGGATCAAGGGGGAGAAGGCCCGGTTAGAGTACTGGGACAAGTTAATGGAGGAGAAGGAGGCCGCCATCAGGGTGATCAATGCTAACTCCAGGGAAGTTCTGGAGCAAGCTAAAGAGAGACGTGACGCTGCTGACTAGCGTTACGAAAAACTCGCAGACTTGAATGAAACTCTCATGAAGCGTCGAGCGGACCTAGAGGCGAGGGAGGAAAAACTCCTGGGGCAGCAGGAGGATGTAGTGAGGAGGGAAGCGGAGTTCACCCAGAAGTTGGCTCTGGGTGAGAAAAATTTGGCAGATTGCAGTAAAAAGCTGGATCAATGGAAGGAGGAAGAGAGGAAGAAGAGCTGGAAGGTGGGGCAAGAGCTCTCAAAAAGAGAGTCTGACATTGCCACTAGGGAGGAGAAAGTCAAGGGTAGGGAGAAGGACCTTGCTAAGAGGCGGAACCACATCCACCTCCGGGAGACGGAGCTAGCCGACCAGGAGAAGCAGGTTGCTAAAGTCAAGCAGCAGCATGGTAAGTTGGCTGAGCGACTTGCCCGTGAAGGTTTGGAGCTTGCGGCCGCCCGGAGGTCACTTGAAGAGCTGCGGAGCCTAAAGGAGATCGAAGCTATTCAAGTGTGGGACTTCCTCGGACGGGCGAATGACGCATTGGCACCGCTGGGTTTTAGTCCAGTACGTCCAGATAACCAGGAGATGGACCTGGACCGAGCGCTGGTGGCCCTAAATAGTGCTGGCAGCAAACTTGATGCGATGGGCGACGTCATCGCGGATCAGCTAGAGACGGAGGGGAAAACTCTGGCTACAAATGTTGCAAAATATGTGTTGATGTGTTATGTAAGCCGAGATCCCCAATTCCTACTGGACCCTGTGCTCGAAGGTCCTGTCGCTGACGAGGAAGATGCCGCCAAATCCAGCGTCCGAGAAGTTGCCCAAAAAGTAGCTTCATTCTTCCACAGGTCTTAGGACTTCCAATAGCTTGTACTTTTCTCACTTTGTCCTTTGTAATCTCAATTTTGTAATCCAGTTCTTCTGATTAATTAAATCCTCCTTTTTGCCTTCAATTTCACATTGTCTTCAATATACTGTGCCTTATCTTGTTGGCCACCTGGTACATGTGTACAGATGAGGTGTGTACATGTACCAAAGGTTATGACAGTATGTTGAAGTCTTCACTTTTGAAGCATCGAAGACAGGCCCCCTGGAATGGTCAGAGCTTGGCAGCTCCGGCGTCAACATATTAGATATTGACGACATACCTATCTTGGGAGATGTCGAAGATTGGTAGCTCCGGCGTCATCTATCATTGCTATGAATTTTTGCTTTTCCTGCACATTCAAGGCAAGATAAAAAGTAAAATTCGTCCTCTTGTCTATAAATTGGTTGTGGCTTATTATTGTTATTTGAACTTTAGATCTGAAAAATTCAACATGATAACAAGCGTTTTCATAGAATCTTCCTAGATCCACATGCCTTTTTAGTACTGAACCTATTGAGGCCTGCCGGGGTGTAGGTAGAGTGGCGTACTTAGGGTGCAGGACGAGGCTAAGTCGATAGCGCACTCCGGACCTATGTTGGCTTGGCGTTCAGGCAAGTAGACTATGTGGCAGTGTTAAGACCCAAAAAGACTATCAATAAGGCTTGTAATGCATGTGAATTACTTTGGAACAAAACTCAAAAAGATTTGCACAACTTCATTACAGACAAGCGGGGTAAAAATAATTTGATATATTGAGCCTTGTACAAAAAATAAATGCACGTGGAGTATGTTTTCACACAACAATGCCTTTCATTATAGGTCCAGATTACAGGGGAGACAAGGACACACTTAGGGTGTTGGACCCTGCTAAATGTGCTATACATATTGTGCTAGCCCAGAGCAAGTAGTTACACTTTTAGTGTTGCGACTGTGTTAAGTGCTACTTGAACTTCCCGGACCCTCCCAAAGGGGTCCGGATGTTCTCCGAAAGGACTTGCTCGACTCTGTATAACGACTCTACAAAATGCATTGTGTGTAATTACAGACTCACCTCCATGATTCTAAGCATAAAACTTACAGAGGTGCTCGATGTTCCAAGGATTGGGAAGTGGGATCCCATCCTCAGTCGCCAAGCGAACGCATCCTAGTCGAGATACTTTAATGACTCGAAAAGGACCTTCCCGGCTGGGGGAAAGTTTGCTCATCCCTTCACGAGTTAGTATCTTCCAGAGCACCAGGTCGCCTTCTTCAAGCTGTCGGTCACACACATGCCTTTGATGGTAGCACCGGAGCGCTTGGTGATAACGTGCATTCTGAACAGCTGCTTGGCACCTTCCCTCGTCAACGAGGTCAAGGTCTTCACGCCTGAGCTTGTCCTGCGTGGCTTCGTCAAAGGTCCGGACCCGGAGGGACCCCAAGGTGATTTTTGTAGGAAGGACTGCTTCAGCTCCGTACACCAAAAAGAATGGAGTTTCCCCAGTTGACCGGTTAGTTGTTGTCCTATTAGCCCACAATGTGGACGGAAGCTCTTCAATCCAGTTAGCTCCGTGCTTTTTTAAGCGCTCATATGTGCGCGTCTTGAGTCCTTTAAGGATTTCTGCATTTGCTCTCTCGGCTTGGCCATTGCTTGCTGGATGAGCTATTGAAGCATAGCTAAGTTGAATGCCGAGGTCTTCACAATATTCTTGGAATGCAACACATGTGAATTGAGTTCCATTATCAGTTATGACTTTGTTTGGAACTCCAAATCTGCATATTATGGACTTCAGGAACTTGATTGCTGATTGTTTATTGACTGTTGCTACTGGAGTTGCTTCCGACCACTTGGTGAACTTGTCGATGGCGACATATAGGAACCTGTAACCTCTAACGGCTTTTGGGAAAGGTCCCAAGATATCCATGCCCACACAGTGAATGGCCATGTAGGAGGTATCATCTGTAGTGATTGAGCCGGTGTGTGAATTTGTTTTTCATCGAACTGACATGCTTCACATTTCTTCACTAGCTCGACTGCATCCTGGAGTGTTGTAGGCTAATAAAAGCCATATCAGAAGGCTTTACCGACCGGCGTACGAGAAGACGCATGGTTCCCGCACTCGCCTCCATGAATTTCCGCGAGAAGATCGTGGCCTTCTTCCCTTGCAATGCACCGCATTAGGATGCCATTGGCACCGCATCGGTAGAGATCCCCTTCTACCAATGTGTATCTTTTAGCCAATCTGACAATCTGGTCAGCGGATACACTGTCTTCGGGAAGGATATTGTCTTTCAAATACCTCTGGATCTCCGAGATCCATGCATCGGAGCTAACTTGAGCTTTTGAGTCTTGCGTGCTAGGTTGCTCGGAGCTTCCGACAGCACCTATGACCCTTTGTGAGCGCCGTGGTGACAGGGCCACCGGGACCACCAGCTTCGAGGTGCTGGTCTTGCCCCCTTCGCTCAGTTCAGCAGGCTGAGCTGTTGGCTTTGACAACCTCTGGACGAAGATTCCGTCAGGAGCCAGAGCTCCGGTTGAGGCTTTCGTCGAGAGTTCATCAACTTCGGAGTTATGAAGGCACTGAACATGATGGAGGTCCAGGACTTCAAAGTCCTTCTGAAGCCTCTAGACTTTAAGGAGATAAGCAGCTAATTGAGAATTGTTGTAGGAGCATTCACCTTTCACTTTTTGATGATGAGCTGTGAATCTTCCTTCACCAATAGCTGTTTGACACCATAAGATAGTGCCACCTTGAGTCCATAAGTGATGGCTTCATACTCCGCCATATCGTTGGTGGCCTTGAAATGAAGGTGTACCATATACTTGACCTTCTCTTCGGTCGGAGCTAGGAGAAGGATGCCAGCTCTGGCCCCCTGCTTCCGCACGGAGCCATCGAAATAGAGGTCCAGTGAGGCTTAGTGAAAACCGGAGCTTTGAGCTCTGGTTTCTGCTCACTATGGCCCCCAGGGTTTGATGGGGAGGGAGTCCACTCCGCCACAAAGTCAGCCAAGGCTTGACTTTTAATTGCTTGTCTTGACACGAATTCTAGATCGAATTCTACCAGCTCTGCTGCCCACATTGCAATATTCCCAGTAGAATTAGGATGAGAACTGCGTAAAGCAGTTTATGCACCTCAATGTATCTTGTATTGGCGTCATGGAGTACTTCACTGATGAAGTACACTGGGCACTGGACTGTCTGAACCCTACCAGAGGGGCCCGGAGCTTCCTCTTCATCAACCTGGACCCTTCCGGAGGGGTCGGGACCTTCTTCTGGAATTTCCTGGTCCCTTCCAAAGGAACCCGGAGCTTCTTCTGGAGTGACCCAAGCCCTACCAGAGGGGTCTAGATCTTCTTCTTCAGCAACAGCGGTTACTCCTTTGTTTGAAGGAGGTTGATCCTCCAGCATATCGCCCAGAGGATCTGTGCCTGAGTGTTGGTCCCCAGACTCGCCTTCAAGTAGTTCCGGACCTTCCCGGAGGGGTCTAGACTCCTGAATTGGGGATGGATCTGGTCTTTCCGCGACCAGAACCATATTGACAACCTCTGTAGTTGCCGAAATGTAAAACAGTAAAGGCTCACTAGGGTTCGGAGCTACCAGGATTGGTAGTGTGGTGAGGAGCTGCTTCAGCTCTTGAAACGAATTTTCTGCTTCCTCAGACCAATGAAAAGGTCCAGACTTCCTCAAGAGTTTGAAGAAGGGTAGCGCCCGTTCGGCCAGTCTTGATATAAACCGACTGAGCGCAGCTAGACATCCAATCAAATTTTGGACATCTTTCATGCGGGTTGGGGTTCGCATTTCTTCTATAGCTTTGATCTTCACCGGATTTGCTTCGATTCCTCAATGAGTCATTAAGAAACCCAAAAGCTTCTCGGAGCTAACCCCGAAGACACACTTGCTCGGGTTCAGATTGGTGCACGTAGTACGCAACTTGTCGAAGATGGCTTGTAAGTTGTCAAGGAGTGACTCCTTGTTTTTGATCTTCACAACGATGTCATCAACATACACCTCCACCAAGTTTGTGATTAGCTCTCCAAATGTTTTGTACATGGCTCGCACAAATGTTGAAGCAGCATTTTTGAGACCAAATGGCATAGCAGTATAACAATACAATCCATCTACTGTTATGAAGGCAATATGCTCTTCATCTTCCTTAGACATTTGGATTTGATGATATCCAGAATATGCATCTAAGAAACACAGTAGTTCACATTCGGAGGTGGAATCCACTATTTGATCTATTCGAGGTAGTGGAAATGGATCTTTTGGACATGCCTTATTTCAGGTGGTGTAGTCGATACACATCCGATGCTTCCTAGCGGCCTTGGGTACAACAACTGGGTTTGCTAGCCATTTTGGATGGAAGACTTCCCGGATGAATCCAGCTTCAAGCAACTTCTTAATTTCCTGTCGGATGAAGTTTTGCCGCTCAATTGATTGCTTCTGAGGCTTCTGGTGTACAGGCCGGGTGTCTGGGTAAATCTTCAGATTGTGCTCAATCACCTTCGCAAGGATCCCAAGAATTTGTGATGGTTGCTAGACAAACACGTCAATATTAGCCCAGAGGAAAGTGATGAGTGTGAGTTCCTATTTGTTGTTCAGACACCCCCGATATACGGGTAGCCTGAGCAGCTTCGGAACCGATTTGGACGACCTTGACGGGAATGTCGGCGTCGCCGCTTGGTTGCACACGAGGTGCAGAGGTAAAGCCTTTGTGGCGAATGCTTGGAGGATTGGCAGCTTGCTCCTTACCAGATGCTTCCTCTTGCGCTGTGGTAAGCGCGTAGAGTTCTTCCAGTGCAGTAACTCCTGCGGTACAATCGCTGCGGATTCGGAGAACGCCCGCAGGTGTTGGCATCTTCAACACCAAGTAACCATAATGTGCAGCGGCCATAAACTTGTATAAAGTTGGCCTACCAAATATGGTATTGAATGGCAGACTGATCTGCGCAACGTCGAAGATCGGCTTCTTAGTTCTGTAATTCTCACGGGTCCCAAAGGTTACCGGGAGTGTAATTGAACCAAGACGAGTAATGGTTCCCGGACCTACTCCGGAGAAAGGTCGGGATGGGCGAAGGTCAGAAGGCCGGAGCTAAAGTTTAATGAAAGCTTTGAAGCTTATGAGGTTTAGCCCGGAACCTCCGTCCACCATCACATGGTGGATTTGGATATTGTTAATGGTGGGTGACACCATCAACGGGAGTTGACCAGCCCCGATCATGTTTCTGGGGCAGTCCAAAGCATCAAAAATGATGGGTGTGTCCATCCACTTCCGATGTGGTTCTGCCTTAGCAGCAGGAGCTACCATGACCATGTCCCACCGCATTGTCTTGAGGATGCGGTGAGAAGTGATGTCCTAAGAACCACCATAGATGGTGTTCAGGGTTTTACGACGTTCGTTGTCAGAGGTGTCGGAGTTGTTGTCGACAGTGTTGTAGACGGATTTCAAGACCTTTTTAGGGTCCTAGAAACAAAGCTCCTCTTCAGTCGGAGCTTCGTTGACTTTTTGCTTTCCTTCCCTTTGATGGAAAAGAGCATCTTCCCGGCGCTTGTTGTAGCACTCGGCAAGGTTCTGGACCTCCCGACACTCTTCCAAGCTATGTCAATTCGTTTTGTGGATTGGACACCATGCTTTGGAACTGTTGCCGTCCTCTAATGAAGGAAGAGGTCGCTTCTCGGGGCGTGGCCCCCGGCTTCCAGGAGCTGCAGCAGCAGCAGCTGGAGTGTCAGCCGACAGTTTCTTTTTGCTGTTGGGCTTATTCTTCTTCTTGCCACTACTGGAGGTAGCAGATTCAGTTTTAGACGACTTCTAGTTGTCCTCCGGAGCTGGCTTGGAATGCATTTCACGGCCTCCGCAGCTCTAGCGCATTTGTCTGCTAGGCTGAAGAGTTCTGTGATGCTAAAAATTCTTTGATAGCCAACTTCTCTAGCATCTTCTTATCTCAAACACCCTGTCTGAATGCAACGATAACAGAAGAGCTCAAGATAGAAGGAATGGTATTGCGTACCTGAGAGAATTGCTAGAAAAAGGACCGTAGCGATTCCTCCGACGTTTGCTTCACAGCAAACAAGTCCAATTCAGTGTCGGGTCGGGTGTAGGAGCTCCCAAAATTGGCAGTGAATTGCTAGCATAGTTCCGCCCAACTATTGATGAAGTCAGGTGGAAGACTCATGAACCAGGACCTTGCAGTCCCGTTTAAGGCCACAGGGAAGTAATTGGCCATTACAGCCTCGTCACGTCCCGCTGCCAATATGGCAGTAGAGTAGATTTGAAGAAATTCGGCGGGGTTGACTGTCCCGTTGAATTTTTCCAGCAAGTGAGGCCAGAACTTCTGTGGCCACCTGACCATACGTAAGTGGATGGCCAGGGAAGAACAACCTCCTCCTACTCCCTGAGGAGCAGGGTTGTCTCGAGCCTCTCGCCTTTCGCGAGCACGCTCGATGTGGACTCGGCCGTCCTGTTGCTGGTAGCGGCGATCCAGTTCTGACCGCAGATCATGGGTCGGTATCCTAGTGATGGTATGGGTGCGTCGTGCCCCGGGGGGCAACGAGGTCACCTGCTGGGAGGCAGCACGCCTCCTTTGTTGAGAGGCTTGTGGACCAAGCCAACCAGAGATGGTCTATCGTTGTGAAGGTGCTCGTCCCGAAGGAGGGGGACCTGGGTTGCTGATGCCGGCAGCTGCAGCTGCGACCAGATGGTCGACATCAGCCCTCCACTGCTCCATATCACCCTGGGGTGCACTTGGAGGTGGTGGATGTTGCAGAAGAGCTCACGCAGGAATGAGCGCGTTCTCGATATTGTTATTTGCTGATGCGGTGATCGACGCAGATGCCCCATCCCGTTGATTGGCATTGTTTGCCGGGACGGATGGTGTTGTAGTGCCAGCCGGAGCGTTGGCACCTGCTGGTTGCTGGACGTTGGAGGGATTGCCTCCAACAGGATGTTCAGCATGATTATCGTTGGATGATCCAACAGCTGAATTCACCATCTTGTGATCTAGGGATGAAACTCCCCCTTCCTGGCGCGCCAAATGTCGAAGTGTGGAATTCGACACTTCCCCTAGACCCGTTGAGAAACAGCCCGCGGAGGTTCTTTTTTGGTTAGGGAGCACAAGATCAATATCAAGATGGTGACCTCAGAGATTTACGTGGTTCGGGCCGCCTGAGCATAAAACCCTACTCCACGGGGTTTGTGTAATTGTATTGAGCGAGTGCCTTCGCTAGCGTCAGGTCACAAGAGCCTCGATCTCTCCCTGATGTTTGTGTGGTGCAGCACTTTTATATTTCTAAGGACTGACCGTTACAAAGATGGACTGGCCCAACATTTGGCCCTGGCGTGCTTAATGTCTTAATACACTGTCTAAAGAGTGTTAAGTACAGTTAATAGTGTGGTATCATTCCTTCATGGCAGCGTTACCACTATTAACTGTACACTGATCGTGTGTCATTAATACGACATTAATGACACGTTATCAGACCTTGTAACTGCCGCCTTAACCATCCTTGAATGTATGTAATAGTCTTGTCCGGCTTGTATTTCCGCTAGTGATGAAGGTCCGGAGGATCCACACGTGGCAAATCCGGAGCTTTCCCTTGCGGAAGAGTAGGTCCGAGGTTACTGTACACGTGTCAGTATTGGAGCTCCTCTCTGACGGAGGCTAGGTCCTGGGCTGTTGTACATGTGTAGTCGCCGGAGCTTCCCTTGGTTGGGAGTTTTGTTCCGGGCTTATGTTACACGTGTTAACCTGGGAGCTAGCCATGTGAGGGGAGCAGGTCCGGTGCAACGTGACATATGGGACCAGCAAAAGCCTTCAACTCCGACGGTTGTAACTCCCTTGCACTTGTTGCGGTATCGTGGGATACCCGGTAGGTAGGGTACTGACAAGCGTGGAGTTGAAGTTGGTGAATTGAGCGTCCATGTTTGTTGCCAGTCTTGGGTATTTTGGACATGCCCTTGGAGAATGTTGTATATGTCACCCGTTCACACTTCAAGCTCTTCTATTTGTCTAGTGAGATCCGTCATTCTTTGGCTATAGTCACGATGACTTCTAGCTGAAGAGGAACGACATCTTCTCATGGACGTTGGAGGCAAGTTGCTAGAGCTTGAAGTGGATAGGGGTGGCTCCCATGTGGCACCTGGCCATCCATGCCAAGAAGGACCTTCGGTCTCATAGGATGGAGGTTGAGTCCATCCGGGTGCATCACATGTTGGGTTCTCTTCCTCTTTGTACTCCTGTTCTGTGGAGGTTGTCGGGTGAATGTGTCCTAGAGGGGGGGGGGGGGTAAATAGGCTTCAAAAAATTCATGCACATTTAATCAAATGGTCCAAAACATGATTTGTCGGACTTTTCCGGTTGAGTGGGCGGACTAGTCCGGTGTGCCTGGTGTGTGTCGATCTGATTAAGTATCTATACAGGATTTGAATTCTTGTAAGTAGCAGAAATGTAAACGATAGATACGATTACATGAATTTGTATTTGATGTTGTAAAGTTGCATGACAAAAAAAACTAGCAATTCAAATTATGATGTTGATCAACTAAGCCCTAATCAAGATGCAAAAATAAAAGAGCACACGAGACATCGATTTTTACCGAGGTTCGATCTCACCGAAGAGATCTACTCCTCGTTGAGGAAGCCCACACAGAGTCGGGTCTCTTCAAACCCTTTCCCTCTTCTAGTCACCACACAAGGCCGACTTGAATCCACTATCACGGGCAATCACCGAGTTTATGGGGCAACCTCACACGTTGAGGGCTCCCACAAAATTACAACAAAAGGATGATCAAATACCGTCGAAAAGATTACAATAGAGAGTATGAGTGTCAAGAGGTCAAACCCCACGAGCTCACAACGTGTAGACGACGATCTCCCAACCCAAATCTAAGTATTCAATCTATTTTCACCTTTTTGGACTTTAGATGCGTGGGGAGATGTGTTTTGGGCTCTTGAGACAGGTGGCGGCACTAGGGTTTATGATTTTGACAGTAGGAATCTAATGTTGTGTTTGTGGGGCTATGGATCTCCTATTTATATGGTTTCCAGAAAGTTACCGTTGGAAATCCTGAGGGTCGGACTAGTCCGTACTGGGTAGCGGACTTGTCCGGTGTGCTGTGTAAAAGTTGGTGTGGAATGCAACACACTAGAAACCCTAATTATGTGAGCTATACCGGACTAATCTGATGAAAGCTCGGACTTGTCTGGTGTCAGTGTAATTTAACTCTAGGGAGTTGAACGGACTAGTCTGACCCTAGAACGGACTTGTCTGGTGCTATGTGTAATTGGACTCCAAAGAGTTTAACGGACTAGTCCTGTCCCATGGATGGACTTGTTCGGAGTGATTATAGAGACTTGAACGGACTAGTCCAGTCCATGATTGGACTAGTTCGGGTCACTGTGTTATTAGATTCCAGAGAGTTTAACGGACTAGTCCGGTCCGTCGACGAACTAGTCCGGTGCACAATGCATTTGGACGTCAGAGAGTTAAACGCACTAGTCCGGTCCATGAACGGACTAGTCCGGTGCTCAGTGAGTATTTTGGGTGTTCTTAAGCCCTTACCCTTACGCAAAGACTTGATCTCTTGGGATGTGTCTCTTACACACATCTATACATTTAAATCTACTTTGCACTTCAGTTGACAGTTGGGCTTTTCTCTTTTGTACACCACTTCATTTTTCATATTTTTTAGTGCATCAAACTATCTTATTTTGCTTAACCTGCAGTCATCTCAATAAATTCATTAGGATCTCATTTGCTTGTCATCAATCGTCCAAAACCCACAAGAGATTGCCTAGATGCACTTTCAATCTCCCCATTTTTAGTGATTGATGACAACCAATTTGAGATTTCACAATTTAAGAGTAAAAAATTGATTTTCATAAAGTGTGCGTATATGAGAATAATGAATGAATAACAAAAAGCTTCTCACATATAGGCACTCTTTATGGTGGGGTGCCAAACAAGTGTGTGATGAACAGATGTGATGAGCAAAACATAAGCATTTTACAATCATTGCAATTATCATCACATTAACATCAACTAAGCATCACACATGTAGTAAATTTAACACATCCAAAATAAATTACAATAATTTGAAAATGAGTACATGTCCTTTATCATAGGTCCTTAATGGCTTATCCTAGATAACTAGTCTCAATCTCTCCTCTGGCATCAAGGCACCAAAAAGGGAAAAATTGAGTGGAATCACTCATCGTCACTGCCTCTCTCACTCTCAGTCCTATATTCATCTCCGTCTTCATCTTCAAGTGCCTGAGGAGGAGGAGGAGGAGCAGAGGTACCAGCCAGTCCAAATGAGGCCATCTCTTGGTCAGTTAGAGGAGGCATTTCAGTAAAGTCTTCTTCTGAGTCCTCTGAAATTTCAAGTGACCCCAATGGTTCCATCTCTAGCTTGTCACAGATGGCTTTGATATTGGCTTTTACATATCTTTGATGCTTCTTCCTGGCCAGGCTTTCCTTGTGTTGTTTGATTTCCACTTTGCGACAAGAGGCAAAGATGGATGATAACATCTTCAGTATTGCACTAGATGACTCTCCAGGAGGTGGAGGAGTAGGAGCAGCATCCTCAGATCTTGTTCCCTCTTGAGCTCTCTTGGATCTTCTTTCCTCTCCAGGTGAGCCAGGAGCAGAAGGAACAGTGTAGATGGTAGGCTTTTGGGGCCTAAGTCTGGTATGAGGCACATCCTTCACAAATTCCAGTCCTGTCACCTTCTCAATCATATACATGATGTAAGGTGCATAGCCACAGGAGCTGTTAGGAGTAATGGAGATATTGACAATGTCATTGTATATGTATTCAAAGACATTGAAGGTCCTTTTCATGCTTATCACCTTCATTAATGTTCGGAGGGTGCCCTGAATGGTCCCTGCATCTCCCTCTTTGGAAGCAATGGTCTTCCTCAGAACTCTATTGAGAACAGTGAAGAAGGGCTTCAGGTACTTCGTAGTTGGAGGCTTGAATGACATCTTTGTATCATAGAGAAAGTAAAGCTGATCTTTCTCCAGTGGCTTCAGATTCTGGATGATGATGTCGTTCTCTAGAGAATCTTCCAAGTGAAGAATTCTTGCAAACTCCTCATAGGTGACACTATACTGTGCTCCATGGGTCATCCAAATCATCTTGTCACCGTCATCATGAGCATAGTAGGGAGTAGAGTAGAATTGAGTGATGACCTCAATGTTCTAGTCCCACTGGAAAGAGACTAGATCCTTCAGCCCATGCAGCTCCAAGGCTTCCAGAACCTCTTGATAGGCTTGACACCTCTTGGACTGAAGGTGAGTGTTGTCTACCCATTTGCTTTCGATAACTAGGGTCTTCATCTTCAGATACACATGCTCATAATAGTCAGCATGGAAATTGCTCCAGAATCTTGGATCAGCTGATTGTTTGGCTTGACCATGGGCTTCTACCTTCCTGAATTTGTCGGCGAGCTCACTACCTTTGCCAGTGAAATCAGCACTAGAGGGCTTCCTCTTGCGATGAGTGGGTGCTTTCATCTTCAAGGGGCCAATGGGGCCACTAGCAAGTCCATTGCCCTTATTCAGAGTTCTCTTGGCCCCCAAAGAGCTCTCAGCAGCATTCTTGCCTTGAGCCTTTTTCACTACAACTCTCCTTCTCTTAGGAAAAGAGTCGTCGGAAGGAGGAGAGTGGACATTGATGTCATGTCTTTTCTTCATTACCCTTTCCTTTGCTTTTTGCACTCGAGGACGTTGTACCTCTTCATCATAATGAAATGAGTTGTCCTTGGAACTTGAAGACATTGTGCCTGATAAGGAGGTTCAAGGTTTAGATATGAATGAATTGAAGACTTAGTGCAAATAGGAATTTAGAAGCTCAACTTTCAGATGCCAAACTTGTCCGTTTTCAGAGTGCAGAATTGTCTGGTATACCGGACTTGTCTGCACATGAACACCGGACTAGTCCGGTCTGGCATAAGAACCCTAACTTTCCTATTTGAACCAAATCTAGCTCGAACTGATTCATAAGGACTAGGAAACAGTAGGAGTACATCTAGAGAAGTAATGTATATGGTGGGAATCAAGGGAAACAAGCTAGAGTCAAGAAAAGTTGAGAGCTAGGGCTTGAGGGGAATTTTACAATAAAGTCAAAGATTCGCGTTGAAGGAGCGGACTTGTGACCGGATTAGTCAAGAGTGGACAAGCTCCGCGCCGAGGAGCAGATTTCCCTTGGAGAAATCTGTGTTTTTGGTGGCTAGATGTGGAGATCGCCCTTGGAGCTCGAGGGGGGGAGATAATGCGAAGGGCGTTATGCAAGGTGGAAGATGATCTCCTGGCGGCGGATTAGGGTTAACCCCTCTAAATCCGAACTAGTCCAGTGGACCCCAAACAAGTTCGGTGTCAGCAGGACAGAACTGATCCGAAACAACTGGATTTTGGTTGTTTGATCTAATAGTGATCTGAAGGACATTATTTCATAAATAATCTTGATGAACATGACCAGTAAGCACTCAACAATCATACAATGGCCATAATTCACCATGATTTACTCATTTAAATAGTTTTCTAAAGAACATCGAGATAAGGAGAAATTTTGGCAAAAACGAGTAAACTTTGAAATCACAGTCCGGTATGCAATGTTTCAAGCCACATTTCTAGAGTCAAGTATGTTTATCTTGTTTCTTAGCTCACAAAACCTCCTTTCATCTAGTGGCTTGGTGAAAATATCTCCAAGTTGTTTTTCAGTCCTAACATGTGAAACTTCAATATCACCTTTTGATGAATGATCTCTTAGGAAATGGTGACGAATATCTATGTTCTTAGTTCTTGAGTGCTCTACTGGGTTCTGTGCAATTTTTATAGCATTCTCATTATCGCATAGGAGTGAAATATGGTTCAGATTGTAACCATAGTCCCTTAGAGTTTGTTGCATCCAAAGTAGTTGTGCGCAACAACTACCGGCTGCAACATACTTCGCTTCGGCTGTGAAAAGAGAATGGAGTTTTGCTTTTTAGATGACCATGAAACTAGGGATTTGCCAAGAAATTGACATGTCACCGACGTGCTCTTTCTATCGACCTTGCATCCTACATAGTCGGCATTGGAATATCCTATCAAGTTAAACTTGGATCCTTTGGGATACCAAAGGCCCAAGTTGGGTGTGTGCACAAGGTACCTTAAGATTCTTTTTACAGCTATTAAGTGACACTCTTTAGGTGCAGCTTGAAACCTTGCACACATGCATACACTAAGCATAATATCTAGCCTAGATGCACACAAATAGAGTAATGAGCCAATCATAGACCGATATACCTTTTGATCCACATTTTGACCATCTTCGTTAAGGTCGAGATGTCTGTTAGTCGCCATGGGTGTCTTGATGGGCTTGGCCTTATCCATATTGAACTTCTTGAGGATATCATTTGTGTACTTGGTTTGACATATAAATGTGCCCTCTCTTAATTGCTTCACATGGAATCCCAAGAAGAACTTCAATTCGCCCATCATCGACATCTCAAACCTATTTGTCATAATTTTGCTAAACTCTTCACTAAAAGACTTATTAGTAGATCCAAAGATAATATCGTCAACATAGATTTGACATACAAATAGGTGATCATCAAAGTGTTTTGTGAACAGTGTATAATCAGTTTTTTCCTATTTTAAAGCCATTTTGAGTCAAAAAATCTCTAAGGCACTCATCCAAGCTCGAGGAGCTTGTTTGAGGCCATAGAGAGCCTGACGCAGTTTATAGACATGGTTGGGGTACTCTTGATCTTCAAATCTGGTGGCTACTCCATGTACACTTCCTTCTTGATCGGGCCATTGAGAAAGGCACCTTTGACGTCCATTTGATACAACTTTAAATTATGGTGAGTAGAATATGCCAATAAAATACGAATAGACTCATGTCTAGCTACGAGAGCAGAAGTTTCATCGAAGTTCAAACCTTCGACTTGTGAGTAACCTTTAGCCACAAGTCTCGCTTTATTTCTCGTTACCACTCCATGTTCATCTTGTTTGTTTCGAAAGACCCATTTGGCTCCAACAATGTTCGCTTTTGGTCTTTCCACCAGTTCCCACACTTCATTTCTATTGAAGTTGTTCAACTCCTCTTGCATTGCCATCACCCAATCTGGATCTTTTAAGACTTCTTCTACCTTGTATGGTTCCATAAAAGATACAAAGGAGTAATATTCACAAAAAATTGCAATGCGAGATCTAGTAGTTACCCCCTTAGCAATATCTCCAATGATGTTGTTGACGGGATGATCTCTTTGCACACTCTGATGTACTCTTGGGTGAGGGACTTGTGAAGTTGCTAGCTCTTCATTTTTTTCATTGTCATTGTCTCCCCCTAAATCATTGCTTCTGTGGTTGTATGGATCTTCTTGATCTTCCTGACTTTGATCTTGTGCATGAGCTCCCACTAGATCATTGCTTCCTTGTTGAGGTTCATCTTGTGCACTTGAGTCTTGTTGTTGCTCTTGAGGTAGAATACCACCAAGTGCCATTCTTCTCAACACTTCACATGGGGCTTCTTCTTGATCTAGCACACAATTATCAACATGCTCCATTTGGGAGCCGTTAGTCTAATCGAACACTACGTCACGTGCTACTTCAACAAGGCCAGAGACTTTGTTGAAGACACGATAGGCGTAGGCATTCGAATCATAACCGAGCAAGAACCCTTCATCAGATTTCAAAGCAAACTTCAAAGTCCTCGGTTTCTTGTTCAGAATAAAACACTTACAACCAAAAACTTTAAAGTATGAAACTTTAGGATTGTTACCGGTAAGAAGCTCATATGGCATTTTCTTCAAGAGTCAGTGAAGATATAACCAATTTGTGGCGTGACAAGCGGTGTTCACCGCTTCAGCATAGAATCGGTCTGATGTCTTGTATTCATCCAACATTGTCCTCCCCATTTCAATTAGCGTTCTATTTTCCTTTCTGCCACCCTGTTTTGTTGAGGGCAGTAGGGTGCCGAAAACTCATGCATTATCCCTTCTTCATCAAGAAATTCTTCAACTTGTGTATTTTTGAATTCTGTATCGTTGTCACTTCAACTATTCTTCACGGTTGATGAGAATACGTTTTGAGATCTTTTTAGGAACTTCTTGAGGATTCCCTGAGTTTCTGATTTATCATACAAGAAAAATACCAAGGTGAATCTTGAAAAATCATCAACAATAACTAAACAATATTTGTTACTGCTGATGCTTATGTAAGTAATTGGACCGAAAAAGTCCATGTGAAGAAGTTCCAGCGGCCTTATAGTAGTCATCACGTTCTTGGTAGGGTGAGGTGCTCCAACTTGTTTTCCCGCCTGGCAAGCGTTGCACGGCCTATCTTTCTCAAAGAAAACATCCTTTAGACCTCGGATGTGACCATATTTTAGAAGTTCCTGCAGATTTCTCATCCCAACATGGGCTAGCCGTCTATGCCACAGCCATCCCATGTTAGTTTTAGCAACCAAGCAATTGTTTAGTTTGGCTTTATCTTTGTTGAAGTCAACAAGATAAAGCTTTCCCTTCAACATTCCCTTGAATGTAATCGAGCCATCGCTTCTTCTAAAAACGGTCACACCCTCATTAGTGAATAAGAAGTTATAACCTTTGTCGCATAGTTGAAATATTGACAGAAGGTTATAATCTAAAGAATCTACATGCAAAACATTCGAGAGAGTATGTTGAGAGGAGATTTAATTTTACCGCTACCAAGGACCTTTCCTTGGCTGTTGTCTCCAAAGTATATGCCCTCACTTGGATCTGTGTTGTGCTCATACTCCACGAACATATTCCTCTCTCCGGTCATCTGATTGGTGCATCCGCTATCTAGCACCCATTTTAATCCACCGAAGGAGTAGGCCTGCAAAATAGAACCATTTCTTGGTTTTAGGTACCCAAGCTTGATTGGGTCCTTTCAGGTTAGTTACAAGAGCCTTGGGCACCGACACACAAGTTTTTGAATTCTTGTGGTGTGGCCCTACATATTTGGCAAACACATTTCCAACTTTGTTATTCATAAGAACATAGGAAGCATCAAAGGTACAAAACAGTACTTGCAAGTCAGATTCATGCAATTTTTCCTTAACAAAAGTGATTCTATTCTTAGCATGGACATTAGTGGACATGTGTTTGTTCTTGTCAAACCCAAGACCATCTTTGACGTTAGGAGGTCTAGTGACCATATATACACTACATGCATATTTGATCTTCTCCTTGTCAACGATGCCACTTTGGGAAGGATGCGCAGCATGAGAAGTAGAGGAATCAGGTTTAACAATATTTTTCTTAGTATAGCATGTGCATGTTTCAATAGTTGTCGAACTTACACATGTGGAAGGTGAGCTTTTGGAGGAAGAGGGGTCACTTTTCTTGAGCGACTCAACTTGCACCTCAAGGATCTTGTTAACTTTTTACATGTTAGCAAGTCAATCCTTGATTGCAATATGTGACTCTTCTAGTTTTGAGTAAGTTTCCTTACTCAAGGCTACCTCATGCTCAAGTGACTTGTTCTTCTCTCTTTCAAGCTCAAGGAATTTCTCAACCTATTGATATCTCTTCCTTTCACAGATGAGCATATCTTCTTGTCGGTTGACAAGCTCCTCCTTCTCAAAGATTTCATCCGACAACATTTTAATTTTCTTTAGCGTAGTTTTACTTAATCCCCTACACTAGGGCTATCAAAATCATAAATTGAGGAATTTAGCGAAGGGGGAGTAAGTCGAATCTTTTTCTTTCCGTCTTTGGCCATAAGGCAAGTGTGATTGTGTGTGTCCCATCCTCCCATGTTCGGGAAGAGTGTAGATCTCTTGGTGGGATTCTTGATGGCAATGGTGGCCATCTCCTCTTCTTCATCGGAGGAGGACTCGTCATTTGAGTCCCACTCCTTGCCGATGTGCGCTTGGTGAGCTTGTCGCCTTTTTCAGAAGATCTTCTTCTCTTGAGGCTTTGTTTCCTTTTTCCTCTTATTCTCTTCATAGGTGCAGTCAACCATGAAATGTTCGTACTTGCCACAGTTATAGCAAGTGCGTCGAGCCTTAGATTTTCCTTTGTCTTTGCTCTTCCCTTCATTTGAGTTGCTGCCATGTCTTCTTTTCATCATGCGCTTGAATCTCTTGATGAAGAGTACCATCTCTTCATCATCTAGGTCAGTGCTCACATCACTTGTATCTTCCTCATCTTGAGCTTCACGAGTTTCCTTTCCTTTGGGCCTGCATGTTACTTTGAGAGCAACTTCCTTCTTTTTGTATGAGGTGAGCTCAGCTAGATCTTTGACGTATTGGGCCTCCTTATCCAACATCTCATGGTTTTTGATTTTGCCCAATAACTCATCCGGGGTTATTTTGTGGAACCCGGGTCTTTCTCGAATCATTGAGCATAATGTGACATTTCTTGGCATAAAGGCTATAATCATCCTTTTAACCAATTCATGGTCAGTCCACTTCTTGCTTCCATAGGCGCAGATCTTATTGATGAGCGCCTTCATCCGGTTGTACATGTCTTGAGGTGATTCGCCTTCCTCGATAGAAAATCTCCCCAAATCCCCTTCAAGCATTTCAATTTTGGCTTCTCGGACTGACCTATTCCCTTGATGGGCTGTTTTATGTGTGTCCCAGATCTCTTTTGCACTTTCCAATCTATCAATATTGGTGAACTCCTCTCTGCTTAGTGATGATGTGATCACTGCAACAGCTTGTGCGTTACGGTGAATTTCTTGTTCTTGTTCCGGATTGAGTTCTTCGTCCGTGTCTGGGATATCTACACATGTGCACACAATATGCCAAAGGCTAGGATTCAAAGATATTAGATGCATCTTCATATTGTATTTCCACATGGTGTAGTCATTTCTGTCAAATTGCGGAGGATTTCCCATGGGAATAGAAAGATAGTGATTATTTGAATTTAGACGATTATAGTTGTAAGGATATCGGGAGTAGTCATGATGACTACCCCCCGTTGTCTTCTCTTCTTCCTTTCCCTTTTGAGCCAGTAGTTTCTTCCTCAGAAGTGCCTTTAGTTGACGTACTTCTTCATCATCATGTGGATTTTCTCTTAGTCCATCGAAGGCTTTGGTTTCTTGCTATTCCTCTGTGTTGCGCACCTTTGGGATCTCGTTGTTCTTCTCGGAGGCCATTGATCTCTCCGAGCGTTGAGTCTCGTAGATGGAGAACCTAGTCTGATACCAATTGAATGTAGACTAGAGGGGGGTGAATAGGCTTTGAAAATTTCCTGCACACTTAATCAAATGGTCAAAAATTTGATTGACTGGACTTGTCCGATTGAGTGGGAAGATTAGTCTGGTGTGCCTGGTGTGTGCCGATCTGATTAAGTATCTATACAGGATTTGAATTCTTGTAAGCAGCAGAAATGTAAAGGCAGATATGATTACTTAAATTTGTAATTGATGTCGTAAAGTTGCACGTGAAAAACAAATAGCAATTCAAATTATGATGTTGATCAACGAAGCCCTAATCAAGATGCAAAAATAAAATGGCACACAAGACACTGATTTTTACCAAGGTTCAATCTAGCCAAAGAGATCTACTCCTCGTTGAGGAAGCCCACACAGAGCCGGGTCTCTTCAAACTCTTTCCCTCTTCAAGTCACCCACAAGGACGACTTGAATCCACTATCACGGGCAATCACCGAGTTTATGGGGCAACCTCATACGTTGAGGGCTACCACAAAAATTACAACGAAAGGATGATCAAATACACTCAAAAAGATTAAAAAAGAGAGTACGAGTGTCAAGAGATCAAACCCCAAGAGCTCACAACGTGTAGACGACGATCTCCCAATCCCAAATCTAATTTTTTCAATTGATTTTCACCTTTTTGGACTTTAGATGCGTGGGGAGATGTGTTTTTGGGCTCTTGGGACAGGTGGCGGCACTAGGGTTTATGATTTTGACAGTAAGAATCGAAAGTTGTGTTTGTGGGGCCATGGATCTCCTATTTATAGAGTTTCCAAAAAGTTACTATTGGAAATCATGAGGATTGGACTAGTCCGTACTGGTACCAGACTTTTCTGGTGTGCTGTGTAAAAGTGGGCGTGGAATGCAGCACACTTAAAACCCTAATTGTGTGAGGTATACCGGACTAATCCGGTGAATGTCCTGACTTGTCTGGTGCCAGTGTAATTTAACTCCAGAGAGTTGAACGGACTAGTCTAACCCTAGAACGGACTTGTCCAGTGCTATGTGTAATTGGACTCCAGAGAGTTCAACGGACTAGTCCTGTCCCATGGACGGACTTGTGCGGAGTGATTACAGAGACTTGAACGGACTAGTTCGATCCATGATCGGACTAGTCCGGTGCACTGTGTAATTAGATTCTAGAGATTTTAATGGACTAGTCCGATCCGTAGACGAACTAGTCCGGTGCACAATGCATTTGGACATCAGAGGGTTAAACGGACTAGTTTGGTCCATGAACGGACTTGTCCGGTGCTCAGTGAGTATCTTGAGTGTTCTTATGCCCTTACCCTTAGTAAAGACTTGAGCTCTTGGTATGTGTCTCTCACACATATCATACACATTTAAATCTACTTTGCACTTTTATTGATAGTTGGGCTTTTCTCTTTTGTACACCACTTCATTTTTCACCTTTTTGAGTGCACCAAACTATCTCATTTAGCTTAACCTGCAGTCATCTCAATAAATTCATTAGGATCTCATTTTCTTTTCATCAATCGTCCAAAACCCACAAGGGATTGCCTAGATGCACTTTCATCGGGGCATGGCCGCTCTCCTTGTACGGCTTCTGGTTTCCCTGCCAGAGACATTACTCTTTCGTGCTTCCTCAATGGGAAGAAGGTCAATGCTTAGCCTCTGGCATTTGTACAAATGATAATCTGGATTAGGTAATCGAATTTCATTGACAAAGCCGGGATAATACAATAACAAAGATCTTGATCATGCATAAGGGTATGTCCTTGCAATAAATAATGTTCATCAATTAATTCTATTTCATTTTCAATATACTCAAATGAAGAATATTCCAGTGCTCCTACCCTAGTAGCAATACGAGTAATCAATGAAGTGCATTCAATTGGCCCTTTTCTTGGAATGTAATCTAACCATTGTGTCATCATGGCAATAATTGGAGCAACTTTTATCTTTTTAATCATGGCAAATAAAATTTTCAGCTCATCATCATGCACTACCCTTACGTCTCCTCTAGGGAACATAGTCATAGCCACCCATCTATGCATGAAGCGTAAAGTAGGGTTGTGTAAGTGGCTATTCCTAGGTGCACTACATCTGACCTCACAAGTTAAATCTTGTCAAAAAGTAAGTTTGTTAAGATTAGGCAAAGCATCTAAATATAGCAAACATCGTCTATGGAAGCCTAGGATTTCACTTAATTCTTTCCATAGAATGTTGTATTCTTTTTTTTAAATAAGCTAAAAGTAATACTATCAGATCCTATTTTGAGTGTGCAAAGGAATTGTATGGAGAGAAGGCGTGAACCTCTCTCCTCTATGTGAGCAAAGTTTTCCCATCCAAGTGCACGCCAAATGGAAAAGAATTCGGAATCCATACCTATTTTGGATATCAAATCCGGATCATAATCTTTGTATGAGAAAACTCACGATCTTAGAGGAGCTTACGTGCTTGATCTTCAACTTCACTTTGTATGTCGAGGTCGTGATCATGAATAAATTGATGAGGGTTGCTCCTCTCACCCATGGGAGTGTCTTCATCTACACTCCTCCTCCCTGAACTTGGTGTAGCAATTGAAGACGGGCGTGCACTTGAGTCTCCACCATGGCTTGAGCTTGCAGCCTCCTTCCTCTTTCTAAACAACCTTTTCATCCCTTTCATGGCCACAACAAACAAGAACACAACAAGGCAAAACTCGAAAGAGGTGATGTTAGCAAAAGCAAAACCCTCAGCTAATTTTCCCATTAAAGAATTTGAGAGCAAATTGCAAATGCAAGCAAAAGCAAATCTTTTTGAGTTGCGAATTGATCAAGAGCACTTCAATGAAGAGCAAGAAAAACAATGTGAGCAAGAATGACTTTTGGGGAGGTATGAAATGAGGTGAAGTGTGGGTAGAAGTGCCCCTCACGACCACCATTTATAGTGTGCACTCCCCAACGGTCACTAGGGTACCAAATGTAGCCGTTGGAGGAGAGAGAGCCAAAATGGCTCTTTCCCCTAGTCGGTCGAACAGGGGGGTCGGCCGCACTGACAAGTGGGCCCCCCTATTCTCCCTTTCGGCAGGTGGCTCCCCAACGGCTATGAAATTAGCACGTTGGTGAATTACCACTTTTGCAGCTTAGAAAAATTGTTTTCTGAATAAAAACGGTTTTCTTCAAAACCCAACAATTTTCTTTTTGTGAAAATAAAGAAATAAAAATGATAGTTCTGAAAAGAAGATTCTTAACTTGCTAAGAAAAACCAAATATTCAGTGAGGAAAAGTCAAACTAAATGGGGAAAACCAAATAAAGAAAAAAGAAAAACAATAAAAAGGATAACTACCAATTTAACCTATTGGCTAGGTCTCACCACCGTCTGATGAGATGGACATTCCTCCTTCTTCATTTATTGACATCCGGGCTTGGAGGAATGGGCTCGAACGTCTTGTCTTGCTTCTTCTGCCATACCTTCTTTAGCGGCTTGGTGGACTTGGGCCTTTGGGGATGCCCGGAGTTCTCCGTCTTCTTGGGGTGTCGGCGTGGATGATAAGACGAGTTTTTCGCATAGATCAAATTCCTCATGAATGCGATGAGCGGGTCCACCTTTGGAGCTGTGATTTCTACCTCTTGGGTGTGTTTAACATTCAGCCCATGCTTGACACGAATCATGGAGCATTGCTCCAACTTTGGGCAAAAGTTAAACTTCTCCTCCTTGCCATTCATATGGAAGTGGATTTCTCCAGCTCCCACATCTATGCGAGCCTTCACGGTGCTAACGAACGGGAGCCCAAGGATGAGTGGTGTATCCTTCTCGACCTCCATGTCGAGCACCACGAAATCCACGGGTATGAAGCAATTTCGGATTTTCACTAGAACATCTTCCACGATACCCGTTGGATAACGGACTGAAGAATCAACCAGTTGGAGCTGCATTGGTGTTAGAGTAAGCTCCGTGAACTTCAGACGGTCGGAAACCACCTTGGGCATCACACTCACACTTGCTCCAAGGCCACAAAAGGGTCTTGTCAAAGTGGTGAGCCCCAATTGAGCATGATATTGTAGGACGTTCAGGGTCCTTCAGCCAGTTGCCTCCTTGTAGAGAAATCATGTTGGCACTTTCCACAGGAGGTTCAGGCTATCCTAGCATCTTGCCATTCTCCAATGGAGGAACAGCAGCTGCCAGTTGAGCCAACTGCGTTTCCAACATTTTCTTGAAACTCAATTGATTCTTGAAGGCTGAGGATTAGTCATTCAATCTTGGCATTAATGCTCTCTAGGGTCTTGTCATTAGCCAAAAGCTTCTTGGATATAGCCTCATTGATCTACAGCTGGCCAATGGCATGTTCTCTCAAGTTGGGTTGATTTCCATTGTTGCCATTTTTTGTTATACCCTCCTTGAAAGAATGGGCGTGGTTGCTCCCACCCTTGACCTCCTGGACAGTAGCCATTGTTGTTTCCATTGTTGGCTACGTATAGGGCATCCTCACGGGTTTCTGGGTAGTCATTTCCCAAATGTACCATGTTGCCACAGACTTCACAAGTGATGTTAGAGTTTAGGGCATAGACATTGCCACATACCTCACCGTTTCCTTGTCCATCAATCTTCTTCATAAGGAGGTCCCATTTGACAGCGATCATGTCCACCTCCTTCAAGGTGTGCATGCCTCGCTGGCTGGTATGGAGACGCTCGTTGCTCCACCCCATGTTTGACACCATCTTCTCAATCAAATCTTTGGCTTTGGGCACCATCAATGAGAAGAAGGCACCTTCAGCAGTAGCATCAACATGGTCATGGGCAGAAGGGATCAGCCTGTTGTAGAAGTTTTAGATAATTAGCCAATCATCCATCCCATGGTGGGGTCAGGCTAGGATGTACTCCTGAAGCCTTTCCCAAGCCTCTGGAATAGATTCATTGGCATCTTGCTGGAAGCTAGGAATTCTTCCACGTAGGGCATTGGTCTTGCCCAACGGGGAAAAACTTGGCAAGGAATGTCGTAGAACACTTCTCCCAAGTGTCTACAACACTTCAGTTCCTGTAGAACCACAATTTTTCTCTCCCAAGAAGAGAGAATAGAAACATCCTAAGACGGACAACATTAGTAGATACGTCCTTGATCTTAAAAGTGTTGCAGATCTCAAGGAACTGATACAGGTGAGCACTTGCATCCTCGTTAGCCTTCCCACAAAATGGGTTGGCTGGCACCATAGTGATAAGGCCAGTCTTGATTTCAAAGTTCATGTCTCCCGTGTTAATAGTGGGCCCAACAGGCACGTTGTTAGAAGATGGAGCTGAAAAATCACGAAGGGTTTTGGGGCCATTAGTGTTTCGGTTGTTGGTGTAGTTGTGCTGGCTTGCTTTGCCGCTCGAAGGTTCTTAGGAGTAACGACACGAGGTCGATCTCTCAGAAGGGATTCGAGATCTTCAACAAAGGTTTCTAGCAAGCAGAAACCAGACATACACTACCCTGTTTTCACATAAAATGTGAAAACAAAGAAGGGTCATCCTACTAAAACCTAACAGGGTCCTATCCTATTCACTCAATCATGCAAAACTTCGGTTGCCTTCCCCGACAATGGCACTAGAAAATGCTTGTTGGCGGTTCCTACACACTACTAACAATTCATCTCTATCAGTGGTGCCAAAAATGCTTGTTAATAGATTTTAGATTATACATGTAAATTTGCAAGCACACGGAAACTATCGATGTAGCATTTCCCCTGTAAGAGTATTCCTAAAGAGTGTCATTTATATTCTCCCAAAGGAAGGCCAGAAGGAAGTAGAGCAATCATCAAATCGAGAGACTAGGTTGATCAAGTTAAGGTTCTAGCAAGGATGGATAAATGATAGTTGGAGTACTGTGACACACACAAGAGCATATTATCCTAAGGGGATAATTGAGGTAAAGAGGGACTAGGTTAAGGATTAGGTAGAGACTCCTACTATGCTTCTAATGTACATATACATAGCCTAAGCTAGTTACTAATGATCATGTTAGTTATGAATTCTCATGCTAAGTAGATTAACACATCGGGCATGTGTTTACCCCTAGCAATACAAGGACGACTTCCACCAAGAGCTTGTGGCATATCCGAACATGGAGGATTACAAAGGACACATAGGGTTGTCACCACCTACTGCCTACCTCTTCAATCCGTGGGTCTACGGGACATTCAACGCTATTTTCTATCCTAGCACCATGCTAGAATATTAAGTAATTACCTTAAGAGCCTAGGCACAAGCCATCCTAAGGCAATGAACTAAATCATCATTGAACCAATATTAATTCATAGCATAAATGATTCATGTTAACATAATCATGTCATAGCTAATTATACTATAGTGGAGGCTTGTACTGTTTATGATGATATAATGAGAATGGTATATCATAATCATAGATACTACTCCTACCAGATACATGGAATCCACAATCAAACAAGAAACGCTTCATCCAAGTATATGAACAATAGAAGACTAAAGATAACATCTTTATTAAGAGCAAAGTCACAAATACAAATAGGAATATAAGAGCCATACCTTTACCAATTAGGAATTGGGAAGAGACTCCTTCTACTCCTCTCCTACATGGACTATGGACTAGAGACACTCCTCTTTACAGCCTATACTCCTCTAAACCTATGGAGAGTAGTGGATACAATGAATGAATATTCAAGTGGTGCATGTTGAAGTGAGGGGTGAGGGTCCCATTTATAGCTTGGAGAAGGGTCAGTTCCTGCGACCAAAAGTGCGTGAATCAGTCACCCATGACTTCTTCAAGCCCGGAGGAACCAACTAGTGGCATTTTACCGGGTTTGGCGCCACTCCCTAGTCGTCCGACGAGGTCGGCCGACCTAGTCTCAGCCCCGTTGGGGATCTGCTTCCACCAGGTCTCTGCCACATGGGTCCCATTGACTGATATTTGTGCTACACCATTGGATGGCCTGAGATACTTCTGTTTGTGGGCCATTTTATCCATGTGGTGCCACATGTCATCGGTTGATTGACTGGAATGATATTTTATAGTATCCATCTCCTTGTTTCACTTCAATTCTGCATAAAAGTCCTGCATTCACTACT
Source organism: Tuctoria greenei (assembly GCA_036927565.1). Taxonomy (NCBI): domain Eukaryota; kingdom Viridiplantae; phylum Streptophyta; class Magnoliopsida; order Poales; family Poaceae; genus Tuctoria; species Tuctoria greenei. Next base: position 42,219,296 of record JAYESD010000006.1, on the reverse strand, counting down.
TTCTCCAAGGACAAGTGGAAATAGGTTAAATAGAAAGGTGATGTGTGCAAGAAATTATATTTCCTTCACATAATTGAGTTATATTGACGAGTGAAATTGGTATATAACAACCGTCAACATCCAGAAATGCTTGTTGATATTTCTTACGCACCACTAATAATTCATCTCCGGCTAGTGCATGAGAAATGTTTGTTGACGGTTCCCTAGGATCAAAGAATAAATTCCTCAAGTGCATGGAAACTATTGCTGTAGCGTTTCCCCTCAAAAGAGTATTCCAAGGGTGTCATTTATTTTATCCCAAGGGAAGGCTAGGTGGAAGTGTAGAAATCATCAAATGGAAAGGATAGAATTGTCTAGGTCGGGTTCTAGTGAGGATAGATAATGGATATTTGGAGTTAGTGTGACACACAGAAGAGCATTCTATTCTAAGGGGGATAAATGGATCCTAGAGAGAGATTAGACTAAGGGATAGTGATTTACTCCTACAATGCTTCTATTGTACATATACATAGACTAAGTCAATTACTAATGAATTATGTCAATGTTGAATTTCTATGCTATGTTGCTCAACACATCGGGCACGGGTTTACCCCTAGAAATACTAGGATGATTCCCGCCAAGAGCCTGTGGCATATCCGAGCGTGGAGGGTTACAAAGGACAGGTAGGGATGTCACAACCTACATCCTACCTCTTCAATCCGTGCATCTAAGAGACATTGAACGCTAATTAACTATCCTAGCACCATGCTAGCATATTAAGTAAATACCTAAGAGCCTAGGCACAAGCCATCCTAAAGCAATGAACTAAATCATCATTGAAACCAATGTTTATACAAAGCATATATCATATTAACATAATAATATCATAATTAGTTAGACTATAGCGGGGTTTTATAATGTTTATGATGATAAGATGATATTGATATAGTGCAATCATAAAGACAATACCTACCACATACATGGATTCCACAATCAAACAAGAAACGCTTCATCCAAGCATACTTATAATGAAAGACTAAAGGTAGCATCTTTATTATGAATAAATTCAATAATACAAGAAAGAATACATGAGCCATACATTTCCAAATTTGGAATTTGGAAGAGAGACTCCCTCTACTCCTTCCCAAGTTGGACCTCGGACTAGAGACTCTCCTCTCTACAGCCTAACTCCTGTAAGAACTATGAAAAGTAGTGGATACAATAGAATGAAGTTCAAGTGTGTGTGTGTTGAAGTGAGGGGTAGGGGGTCCTATTTATGGCTGGAGAAGGGTTGGTTCCCGCCACCAAAAACGTGTGAATCAGTCGTAATCGTTATCAGGGCACCACAAGTGAGTGGCATGTGGAGGTGTAAGGATCGAATGCCCAAGAGGGGGGGGTGAATTGGGATTTTTTTTAAACTAAAGCAATAAAAACTAGACTACTAAAAGCCCAATTCCCTATGCAAACAACCTATGCATTCAAGTGAATAATAGTTTGCCTGCATAGTATAACAGGAAAGGAAGTGTATGCAAACTCCCGAGAAGACACGAAAACACAGTGATTTATACCGTGGTTCAGCAAGATAATCAAGACCTTCCTACATCCACGTTGTGGAACCCACCATGGGTGTAGCCACTCCCAAGTCACCAAGACCATGGATCTCACTAAGAGTCTCCGTTCACCATCTCCGACAAGGTGGAGCTCAAGCCTTGTACAACTTTGATCTTCTGGGCTTCCACAACCGACTTGGCAAGCTCCGGAAGGATCTCTCTGATCACCGACTGATACACGGTGAATGCAATCACCAAAAGACACTCACTTACAGCTCTCACTAGACTAGAGACTCCAATCACAAAGAATGGAAGCACACAAGCATCATCTCTATAAAGTTCTAGCCTATCTCTTGGTGTACAAGTGGTGTAAATGATGTGGAAGTGGTTGTTCAATGTCTTGAATGCTTGATAATGTGTAGAGTAGCTCAGGGCATCAAAACTTGTCAAAATGACTGGTTGAAGGGGTACAAATAGCCAGCTTCCACGAGATAGTCGTTGGAAAAGTAGGCTGACATCACTGTTCTGCAAACACTAGATGATCCGATGTTCTCCCTTCAGCTGTCATCGGTCGAATACAAATTAGCTGCGGTCACTGTGTCAGATATGACCGTTGATCGATCGATGCTGTATACACCTGTACATTGGATAATCCGGTGACACTTGGTCCAGGATGGTCCAAAAATAATGCTTACTGGAATGATCGACCGACGTGGCATATTTGTACGTCGGATGGTCCGGTGTTACTTGGTCCAGGGAAATTTCTTACTGAAATGATCGACCGATGTAACACATGCTTCAACGTCAGATGATCCGCTGTATACCCAAGACTAAGGTCTTTTTCTGCTGCAGAGCCAACTCGACCGATGTAGTTTTTTCTGGATACATCGGATGATCCGGTGAGTTGATTTTGTCTGCTTCGAGTTGTTCTAAGTGATTCTTTTGGAATTTGTCCGAGTGACCTCTTAGACATTGGTTTGAAATGTTCTTCTGATAACGACTAAGTCTCGTGTGCTGTCAATTTTGATGGAATAACTTTGACATATATATTTTTTCTTTCAGTCTTCATGAAAATCGATTGACCTAGTAAAATAGTTTGTTGAGAGGTCTCCAATTGTATCCAATGAGCAGTAGATGATATAAATATAGATTCCATTAAGTGTGATGAGTTATATGAGAGGCCTTGCATCCACAAACTTGTTAGTAATATCCAACGGTTCTCATTAATCACTGACACCATACCTTATGGGGGCCTAGATGCTTTCAATCTCCCCCTTTTTGGTGATTGATGACAACACAACGAGTAAAGCATAACAGTAATGAAATTTAGAATATGACACTCAAAAAGATATGTAACAAGTACAAGATCCAGCACACGAAGCTCGAAGGCTAAAAACCGATCAATAAAACATAAGAGAATTAAGTAGCACACGGATACTCAAGGATAGCAAAAGAATAGCAAAGCTCCCAAATTACAGAAGCTCCCAAAAAAAAAATACTCCCCCTACAGCTAGGACTCCCCCTAAGACTATGCTATCCCTCCCCTTGACTCTGACTCTTCTCTCCCTTTGTCATCAAGGCACCAAAAAGGGAAGCCGAGTGTATAAGGATCCTGAGCGCTTGGGGCGATGATGAACTGGTCGCCGTCAGGGGTGCTGTCGTCGGTCCCATCTCCTGGAGAGATGGAGCTGCTGCCTGCTGCTGCTAAGGATGGAGTGGAGGAGACTAAGGCTGCGGGAGCCGCTGTTGGTACTGAGGGTGCCTGTGGAGTCGGGACTGCCTGTAGTGGGGCACTGACAACTGAAGCCGGAGTCTGCTGAAAGAGGGTCGTAGCCGGCAGAGGAGAGTGAATTGATGCGCCTAGGGCAAGCAGTGGTGACATGCTGATAGTCGGTATCGGTGTGGTCGGCACTGGAGCTGAGACTGGTGCTAGGACAGGTGGACATGGAGCTAGATCAGGAAGCTGTGAGGGTAGGGCAATCCCGGTCTGAGTGTACAGGTTGGTGATCAACCCTAGGATGCCCATCATGGTTTGCTGCGTCTACTGCTGCTGGTCAAGAGTACGCTGATGCATCTGGTCAATGAGTCCAGTGAGCCTGTCAGTGTCCTCTCGCCTCTCGCGGGCTATCTAACGCTGCATCTCCTGCTGCTGCTACTGGAGCTCCACAAGACGTGCAGCCTGCTCAGCTCTGGCCTGCTCAGCTACAAGCCGATCCTGTCGCTGCTGCTCAACCATCTGCTGTAGTAGAGAAGTAAGCTCAGATGGCTGAGAGACCTGTGCCTCGGACACCGGAGGTGGGGTAGGAGGTGGTGGTGCAGTGGATCCTCTAGCCTCCGAGTCGTGCTGCCTGGGTGAGGGAGGAGGTGGGAAGTACACCTCTACACTGTCACTAGTGTCACTCTCTGACCAGATATGTTGTAGATCCCCTCCCTGAGCCTCAGCCTGTGCTAGGATCCTGTCTTCCTTTTCTAAGTCTAACCAATCTTCTTCTTAAAGTCGAGCTCAGACCTGACGCTCAACTGGGCAGCCAAGGCGGCGGTCTCCAGGAGCTGGAGCACGGTAGTGTCCGAACCGAGTGACGCTCTCGTTGGTGAGACTGTCACGCACGGCGGATCCCTCTGGAGCCAACAGGTAGAGCAGGTGACTGATCCAGTGGCAAAACATGAGCTGTCTCATCATCCCAACTCCGTCTGTGATGACATGCTCCATCTCACGGATGAGGATATCCACGATGTCAAAATGCATCCCATTCATGACATAGAATAGGAGGGTCTGCTGCAAACTGGTGAAGCCCTCAAGGTATCCTGACCTGGGTAGTAGCGTGCGATGCAAGGCAAGGTGAACAGTACGTGCAGCCAGAGTGAGTAGAGCAGGTACCCTAGGCTGGTCAGGTGTGAAGGGTTGAGCAAACAGTGACTGAATCTCCTGAAAAGGTGGTGCCACACCTCCAGTGAGCGGCCTCCTCGGTGGGTCAGCCTGTCCATAGACTAACTCGTGTAGGCAGGTGTCATGGAGATCCACGCCTAGCAGCTGTCCCAAGGTTTGTCTAGTCAGATGGTGATGCTGGCCCATGAACATAAAGTCAATGGATCTGTGGCCCTCTGAAACGTAGAGTGTGTCAAACAAAACTCAGACCCAGTCCTCCATGTAGGCACTCTGCTGGAAAGACAGCAGCTCCACTAGCCCTCTGTACCTCTCAAAGAAAGGGCGAATTTGTGCTGGCTGCAAGTGCTAGCTGATCCCAGTCAATGAAGTTGTGCTGGAAAAGTTTATGGCCCCGATGTCTGTAAGTCTCATAAAGCAACGCCTGTGTCAGGGTCCAGAAGCGGCTGTCCACAAGTGGCTCTCTGGGCTGCGGGAACCACTCCTCAAGCAGAATGCTCCATCGAAGCTTCCTTAGCTGCTTTGCCTTCATTTTCCTGTAGTCGGTCAGGCGTACACCCTCACTAACCTGGACATTGGTGTCCATCTTATAGACGGCTCTCTCGGCCGCTCTATCCTCTCGAAGCTCAGCTGCAGATGGTCTCTGACTCGGGGATGCAGCTGGATGACCTCCACGGGTCCTGACTGTGCACTGGAGAACAAGCGGCTCCTCACACACCTCTGTCTCCTCTGTCTGCTGTGGCTGTAGCTGCCTCTGTCGGGACTCCCGGATCCTTAGGGATCCTCTTCGGCCACACTCACGCTCCTCAGCGGCGCGAGCGTCCTTCTCAGCTTGTCTCGCTTTCTTCATCTCTTTCAACAGCTTTTGCTTCTTAGCTGTCGGCTCCTCAATGGCCTTTCCCTTTCCTTTCTTGTCACGGCCCATCTTGATGAGAAGAGTGAAGATGGCGAATATGAGATCGCAGGCTAGGGTTGACGATGGCAAATTCGGAGAATGTGCAACGGCGAACAGCGAGGAAGTGGTGTAGGTCACGGGGTCTCGCAGGGCGACGATGTCGGGTGCATGAGGTGGCGACGCAAGGTACGACGCGGCCGGGCGCGAGGAGCAACGGCTCGGAGGGTGATGCGGCCGGGCGAACCCTAGCGGCAAAGAGGAGTGGCGGCGGCCGGGCGAAGAGGATTGGTGCGGCGGCATGACGGGGAGCACGACGGCCAGGCGCGAGGAGTGGCGGCGCGACGAGCGGCGGCGCTGAGGGCGGCGGTGGCGCTGAGTGCGGCGGCGGTCGGAGCGCGACGGTGGGCGGCGGCAAGGCGAGGGGCGCGGAGCGGCGGTGGCGGAGAGAAGAGAGAGAAAAAAAAGAAAGAAAAATGGTGAGGTGCGGTAAATAGGTGCGGCCCGAACCCTAGCTCGATTTTTAACATCGGATGATCTGACATCAGTTGAGAGGGTGCATCGGTCGAGTGGTACAGTAAGGTTATTCCAGAGGCACCTTTAGCATCGGATGATCTGACGTGGAAAAGTTTATCATAGGTTGAATCTGGCACAACTCCAGAAATGTGAACATCGGATGCTCTGATGTTTCTCAGAATGAATTCATCGGTTGATTTGACTTTCTATCTGAGCTGACCCTTGTACTTAAGCACAAACTGATCCGATGATGCTTCTGCCCTCAGCATCAGATAATTCAATGACTACAAAAGATCAGCAACAACCCATATATATCCTTTGACTTAAACAAACAAAGAGAAACACAAGTCTTAGGACTTTTTGGGCAACCCCTAAACCCTCAAAAAGACTTTAACGCTAGTTTCCAATAACTTGGCTAGGCCCTAGAGCAAATAGAACACCAGAAAAACCAAGTAAAAATCCAAACAAAATGTAAGGCCCATGCTTTGTGAGCTAGAGGATGAAGACTTATATCTCTTTAAAACATGTTCCTTTAGGCATTAACACACTTAACACTTTGTTCTTTCCACATCATATGAGTTGAGATATTGCATTTAAAACAAGTCTCTTTCTCATGAAGTGGGTTCCCCCTTGTGACAATCTACTGTATGCAATGCCAAACAATTTTTAATGTAGGATATTAAACGTGCGTTCAAGTCTATATGGCAGGCATCATGCAAGACATAAATTAAATCTATTTTACCAAGTTTGAACCTTTCAAAGGCTTCTTCAGGGAGAGCCATTCTGCAAGCCTTGGGGATACCCAAAAAAACCACCATCCCAAGCTAACCCTTGCTCGCACCTATCCTATGAAAGTTCGACAAGACCTATATGCGATGCATTCTTACATGAGCATTGCAACTTACATGACGTTCGATGCATCTAGCACATTTAATTCACTCCTTAGTCTACAAAAGGTTTTCTCGTCAAGTGGTTTAGTGAAGATATCCGCCAATTCTTCTTCGGACCTAACACCTTGCAAGGAGATGTCTCCCTTAGCTTCATGGTCCCGCAAGAAATGATGGCGAATATCAATGTGCTTAGTGTGCGAGTGTTGAACGGGGTTTTTAGCAATATTAACCACACTTTCATTGTCACAAAGGAGAGGCACACAACCAAATTTAACACCAAAATCCAAAAGGGTTTGCTTCATATATATGATTTCGGCACAACATGCACCAGCCGCTATATACTCCACTTCCGCAGTGGACAAGGCAACGCAGTTTTGTTCTTAATAGACCAAGATACTAGGGAACGCCCAAGCAAGTGGCACCCTCCGGAGGTACTCTTGCGATCCACACAGCATCCGGCAAAGTCCGAATCCGAGTAACCCAAGAGATGGAATTTAGCACCTTTGGGGTACCACATGCCTACACTTGGGGTATGCATGAGATATCGAAGTATCCTAAAGACCGCCTTCCGATGCGATTCTTTAGGTGCCGCTTGAAAGCGAGCACACAAGCATACACTAAACATGATATCGGGCCTAGATGCGGAAGATAAAGCAATGAACCAATCATGGAACGGTAATTAGATTGGTCAATAGGTGTACCCTCCTTATCTGCGTCGAGATGACAATTTGTTGCCATTGGAGTACTTCTTGAGCTACAATCTCCCATCTCAAATTTCTTCAAGAGGTTCTTGGTATATTTTTCTTGATAGATGAAGGACCCCTCTCGAAGTTTCTTGATTTGAAATCCAAGGAAGAAGTTAAGCTCTCCAATCATCGACATCTCGAATTCCCTAGACATCATTTTGCCAAACTCATGGCTAAGAACTTCGTTAGTTGAACCAAAAATAATATAATCGACATAAATTTGACAAACAAATAGTTCACCATCGATGTCTTTGGTGAAGAGTGTAGTGTCCACCCTCCCGATCTTGAATCCTTGCATGATCATGAAATCCCGTAGTCGTTCATACCATACTCTAGGTGCTTGCTTGAGCCCGTAGAGCGCCTTGTGCAACCTATACACATGATTAGGATTCCTCAGATCTTCGAACCCGGGAGGTTGTTCAACATAGACCAGCTCGTTAATGTAACCATTAAGAAACGCACTTTTCACATCCATTTGATAAAGCTTTATATTATGATGTGATGCAAAAGCAAGTAGTATACGAATGGCTTCTAGTTGAGCGACCGGAGCAAATGTTTCTCCAAAATCTAGTCCTTCAACTTGTGAGAAACCCTTGGCCACAAGTCTTGCCTTGTTGCGGATCACAACACCGTTCTCGTCTTGTTTGTTGCGGTACACCCACTTTGTCTCGATGATGTTCTTGTCCTTGGGTCGCTCCTCCAACACCCAAACTTCGTTGCAGATGAAGTTGTCGAGTTCTTCTTGCATGGCCATAACCCAATTTGGATCTTGGAGTGCTTCCTCAATGTGATTGGGTTCTACACATGAAACAAATGAGTAGTGCTCACAAAACGTGGCGAAATGGCGAGAACGTGTACTTACTCCCCTTAATGGACTACCGATAATTTGATCAATCGGATGCGCCTTGGAGATGCGTCCATGCCTCATAAGTGGTTGTGAAGCACTTGGCGGTGGAGATGCGTGTTGCTCTTCTTGTGTTTGGACTTGATTATGGACTTGATCTTCTTCTTGATGTTGTGTGTCTTGTGAATTTTATGTCGGCAATGGATTATCTTTTTCTTCTTCGTCAACTTGAGGTGCCATAGATGTGTTGATGTTGAAACTTGAAGCTCCCCCTTGATCATGGCTCTCCTCAACTTTAGGCTTGATGTCTCCAATGGTCATGCTCTTCATAGCTTCTCATAGAGGCTCATCATCTATTTCATCATGACCAAAATTCTCCTCTTGGGAGCCATTCATCAAACTCAACATCACAACTTTCCTCAACTAAACCGGAGGTTTGGTTGAATACTCGATATGCTTTTGAGTTTGATGCATAACCAAAAAAGATACCAACATCACATCTTCTTTCAAACTTACCGAGCCTTTTCTTGCGGTAGATATAGCACTTGCACTCAAAGACTCAGAAATAGGAGATGTTGGGCTTTCTCCCAATGAGGAGTTCGTATGGGGTCTTTTGAAGTAGTCGATGTAGATAGACTCGATTTGTGGCATGGCACGTCGTGTTGATTGCTTCGGCCCAAAACTTCTCGGACGTTCCATAGTCATCAAGCATTGCTTCTGCAAGAGTGATGAGAGTCTTGTTCTTCCATTCAACGACACCATTTTGTTGAGGAGTGTATGTGGCTGAAAATTCATGTTTCACGCCTTCACGATCACACCACTCCCCAATGTTGTAGTTCTTGAATTCGGTGCCGTTGTCACTCTGGACCTTGATGATGGGAAGTTGAAATTCCCTTTGAGCACGTTTAGCGAGGGTCTTGAATACTTTCGGAGTTTCACTCTTGTCACCTAGAAACAACGTCCAAGCATACCAAGAGTAGTCATCAACTATAACAAGACAATAGAGATTACCACCAAGACTTTGATATGTGGACGGTCTGAAGAGGTCCATGTGGAGCAACTCAAGTGGCTTGGAGGTTGACACCATTGTCTTCATTAGGTGGTGTGAAGCAACTTGTTTCCCGGCTTGACAAGCGTTATAGAGCTTGTTCTTCTCAAATGTGACATCCTTCATGCCAGTCACCATCCCGAGCTTGAATGACTTCTTGAGATTCCTCATTCCAATGTGAGCGATGCGTCGATGCCATAGCCAACCAAATTCGTCTTGGTGAAAAGACAAGTGGTCAAGCTAGCATCCTTGCCGGAGAAGTCTACTAAGTAGAGGTGTCCATGCTGAAACCCTTTGAAGATTAGTTCTTTGCTTGTTTCACTAGTCACAACAACATCATTCTTGCCAAAGGTGCACGTTAGTCCAAGATCACATATATGTGCAATAGAAAGCAAATTGAAACTAAGTGACTTAACATACAACACATTGGAAATAGATAAATCATGTGAAATTGCAATCTTACCCAACCCAATTACCTTCCCCTTAGAGTTGTCACCAAAGGTGACTTGTTCATGATTGTCGGGGTTATCTATGGAGGTGAACATACCATCGTTGCGGGTCACGTGTTGAGTGCACCCGCTATTGAGTACCCAATGCTTTCCTCTGACTTTGTAATTCACCTACACACATGAATTCAGTTTTTGATTTTAGGCACCCAAGCTAACTTAGGTCCTTGTATGTGTGATACAAGTATTTTTTGGACCCAAAGTTGCTTGGGAAGCTTCCCCTTCATGCCCTTCATGTCCTTTCCAATGAACCTTGCCTTCACCTTGCCATCTACTTTACTCAAGAGATAATAGTGATCATCAAAGGTGGACTTGTAGTTAGTAGGCAATTTTGGAGAAGGCCAATTAGGAAGAGGACACTCCCTTGTATGGTGACAAGTGACCTTGCAATGTTGGCAATAAGAACCAACTTCCTTGATGAAGCTTGTTTAAAGCTCCGGTGAGGGCACCTTCCCTTTGTTAGGCACCGGGAAGGATCCAAGTCCTCTCTTCTTGAAGGCCTTTGCTTGTTGGAAGAGGATTTCTTTGTGCTTGACTTCTCCCTTAGATATTCTTGCCAAACTAGTGCGGAGACTTTCAATTTCATCCATCAAATCCTTCTCCCTAGCATTCTCTTTTAAAGACAAAGAGTTATGCAAGACATTAGTGGCATGTGAAACAATGGATACCTTATCATTAAGGGTTTCTTTCTTTATGGTTTTCAATTCTTGATCAATGACTTCATAGGCAAGGTTAAGTACTTGATGATCTTGGATTAACTCATTGTGCTTTCCCAAGAGTGCTTTGTGTGCTAAGTCAAGCTCATGATGATCTAGCTTGATTTGAGCCTTATCCTCCTCAAGTTGCTTGACATGAGATTTGAGCGTGTCATGCTCCTTAAGTATGCTTTCATACTTGTCAAGCAAATCAAGGTTAGCACTCTCGAGCTTAGCACGAGCTTATTCAAGAGCCTTGACCTTACCCTTCTCCCCTTTAATGATAGTGTGCTATTCTTTTATCATTGAAGCTAAGTCATCGGGGGAAAGCTTATCATCGCTACAGTCATCACATACCTTGGTGTTACCTTTTGCCATGAGGCACATGGGAGGTGGATGAAGGGATGAATCATCATTTTTGGCAATGGCAAGGCCGGCCAAGCTCTCTTCTTCAGCCTTACTCTCTTCTTCACTAGATTTTTCATTGGTGATCAGTTCATTTGCCTCACACATGAACACCTTTTGTGGACCATTTCTCTTCTTTGGAAAGAGTTTTGCCTTTTTGGCTATGTCATACTTCTTCTTCCCAAAGAATCTTTGCTTGGGCTTGACCTCTTCTTCATCATCCTCACTATCCTCAAGCTTGCGATGCTTGCCCTTGTGGTTCTTTCTTCTTTTGTCCAGTTTTGGACAATCATAGGAGATGTGGCCTTGATCACCACAGTTATAACAGGTATTGTTGTCATCTTTCCTTGGTAGAAATGCTTTCTTTTTGGTATCAAAGTTGTATTCCTTCTTGGCAATCTTGGAGTTCAAGTGAGAGAACTTTCTCATCATCAATGCAAGCTCATCATCGTCATCTTCACTTGATGCTTGCTCTTCTTCACTTGAGCTAGGCTTGATCACTTTCTTTTTCTTGGGATCTGTTCTCTTGCTGGAAGCCTTTAGAGCAATTGTCTTTGAAGATGATTCCTCCATCATCCCAAGCACACTCATATCGTGAGCGCGAATCTCTCCAATAAGTTCAGAAACTTCACTGTGATTAAGAGATTCCTTTTGAAGCATGGAGTTGATGATGTTGTACTTTGGCTTAGGAAGGAGGATAAGAATCTTGCGATTGATGAGTCCCTTGCCAAGAGGAGCAATATCAAGAGCATTAATTTCCTCAATAAGAACATTCAAGCGAGAAAACATTTCATTGACATTCTCATGAGGTAGCATTTTGAACTCTTCATATCTGGCCTTAAGCATGTGATACTTTAGTTCTTTAATGCGAGAAAACCCTCATGAATTTCAATCAAGCAAGCCCAAATTTCACAAGCCTTTTCTTTGCTAGCAATCCTAGCAAACACATCTTGACTAATGCATTCATAAATAACATTTCTAGCCTTGGCATCCCACTTGATTTGATCACCTATGTAGTTATGCTCCCCAAACCCCGCATGGGTCGCTTCTCATACCTCGGGAGCAATAGTCTCTAGATAAGCACGCATACGTGCTTTCCAATAGGCAAAGTTCTTGCCCTCGAAGATGGGAACCGAACCCCCAATCTTGGCCATTTTGGCTCTCCAGCGGTGAAGCTAGAATGATCCAATGAGCAACCTCGCTCTAATACCAATTGTAAGGGTCGAATGCCCAAGAGGGGGGGGTGAATTGGGCTTCTTTTTTAAAAAAAAAACTAAAGCAATAAAAACTCAACTACTAAAAGCCCAATTCCCTATACAAACAACCTATGCATTCAAGTGAATATTAAGTTTGTGGTATATGAAATGCATAAGTATAACGGGAAAGGAATAGTATGCAAACTCCCGAGAAGACACAAAGACACGGTGATTTATCCCGTTGTTCGGCAAGATTATCGAGACCTTCCTACATCCACGTTGTGGTACCCACCCTGGGTGTAGCCACTCCCAAGTCACCAAGACAAGGGATCTCACTAAGAGTCTCCATTCACCATCTCCGGCAAGGTGGAGCTCGAGCCTTGTACAAGTTTGATCTTCAGGGCTTCCACAACCGACTTGGCAAGCTCCGGAAGGATCTCTCTGATCACCGACTGATACACGGTGAAGGCAATTACCAAGAGACACTCACTTACAGCTCTCACTAGACTAGAGACTCCAATCACAAAGAATGGAAGAACACAAGCATCATCTCTATAATGTTCTAGGCTATCTATTGGTGTACAAGTGGTGTAAATGATGTGGAAGTGGTTGTTCAATGTCTTGAATGCTTGATAATGTGTAGAGTAGCTCAGGGCATCAAAACATGTCAAAATGACTGGTTGAAGGGGTACAAATAGCCAGCTTCCACGAGATAGCCGTTGGAAAAGTAGGCTGACATCACTGTTCTGCAAACACCGGATGATCCGATGTTCTCCCTTTAGCTGTCATCGGTCGAATACAAATTAGCTGAGGTCACTGTGTCAGATATGACCATTGATCGATCGATGTTTTATACACCTGTACATCGGATAATCCGGTGACACTTGGTCCAGGATGGTCCGGAAATAATGCTTACTGGAATGATCGACCGACGTGGCATATTTGTACATCGGATGGTCCGGTGTTACTTGGTCAAGGGAAATTGCTTACTGGAATGATCGACCGATGTAAACCATGCTTCAACATTGGATGATCCGATGTATACCCAAGACTGAGGTCTTTTTCTGCTGCAGGGCCAACTCGACCGATGTAGTTTTTTCTGGATACATCGGATGATCTGGTGAGTTGATTTTGTCTGCTTCGAGTTGTTCTAAATGATTCTTTTGGAATTTGTCCGAGTGACCTCTTAGACATTGGTTTGAAATGTTCTTCTGATGACGACTAAGTCTCGTGTGCTATCAATTTTGATGGTATAATTTTGACATATATGTTTTTTCTTTCAGTATTCATGAAAATCGATTAACCTCGTAAAATAGTTTGTTGAGAGGTCTCCAATTGTATCCAATGAGCAGTAGATGATATAAATATAGATTCCATTAAGTGTGATGAGTTATATGAGAGGCCTTGCATCCACAAACTTATTAGTGATATCCAACGGTTGTCATTAATCACTGAAACCATACCTTATGGGGGCCTAGATGATTTCAGGAGGTTGACCGCGTTTGGCGCTAGGAGAAGGTTGGCCGAACCCACAGGTCATCCGACCTGGTCTTTGCTCTGCTTCGTGTCTGCTTCCTCGGGGTGACTTCTAGATGGGTCCTATTGACTGATATTGGTGATACACCATTGGATCTCCTCGAATATGTCTGTTTGTGGGCCATTTGATCCATGTGATGCCACGTGTCATCGTCTGATTGGCTGGGATGGTACTTTTTAGGATTGCTCCCCCTCTTTCATCTCAATCCCTAAATAAAAAGTTTGCATGCACTATTTTTCCAAGAACAAGTGGAAATAGGTTAAAAAGAAAGGTGATGTGTGCAAGAAATGACATATCATTCACATAATTGAGTTATATTGACGAGTGAAATTGGGATATAACAACCGTCAACAGTGAGACGTGTAGTGGAGGGTTCGCTAAGTTTCAGTCAGTCGGAGCGCCTTGCTGACGACATGGTCAAGCTATCCACCAGACTCCAACGCTGTCAGCAAGAGTTACAGGACTTCTAGGACCTCATCAACGGAAGGACTAGATCATCCGGAGATACCAGAGGATCACTCACAGGGACCCCTACCTTCTGTGCTACGCGTCTGAGGAAGAGCCTTGGTGCCCTGACTCACCAGAACGTCGTGACCCCCAGCGTCTACTGAGGGCTACTACACTGATGTCTCCACCACCTGCTCCGGTGTCACCACTAGCTGCTCCACCTGCTCCTGCATCACCACTAGCTGCTCCACCTGCTCCCGCATCACCCGCTCCTACGTCACAACTAACTACTCCATCTGCTCCTGCTTCACCCGCTCCCGCGTCATCACCAGCTACTCCACCTACTCCTGCGTCACCTGCTCCTGCACCACCAGTTGATCCACCACCTTCTTCAGCGCCGTCTGCCGCCGATCCCCTTGGAGAGGAGCACTATGAGTCCGTCGAGAGCAGTCCTAGTGGCAACAATGAGGACCCAGGCGAGGACGCAGACGAGAACCCAGAGGAGCGAGAGTAGTCCTCAGTTTGACTAGACGACTTAGGACAGGACCCCACCAAGGGAGTAGTAATGATGTGTAGACGCATCCAGTGTCCTGGATTGTATTATCTTTATGTTATGTTTGCTTTCCTTCAACCTGTGCTTGTGTGAGTTGTTGAATGCTTTGGCATCTTGTCCAGAACTGCACCCTTTGCTTTGCTTACTAGATTGTGCGGTGGGAGTTGTGGCATGCTTCAGCATCTTGTCCACAACCTCATCATTTGCTTAGTGGATTTGAATTTCCCTTTTGATTATTATTCATCTTGATCCATATAGTTGGGATTGTATAGTTTGTTCTCTTACCTCTCTCCCCTATTATTGTAAGACCCCATTGTTCAAAATATCAGATGGCATGCCGAGGAAGGGATTGTGGACGTTGCATTCCAATTGACAATGAAGAAGCTGGAGGTTTCCCACTTCAAGGATGGAATGGAAGAGGTGCCCGTAGTGCACCAGTAGCCATCCAGCTTCAGCATATGATGGCTATGCAAACCCAGATGCTCCACAACTCGACCCAAATAATAGCCAACATGCAGCAAGCCGCACCACCACCACTTCCACCTGCACACCATCTTCCACCACCACCACCTCCTAGACCTAGGTCCTATCTTAGGGACTTCCTAAACACCCAGCCACCGAGCTTCGCCACTACAGTTGAGTCGATTTTCAGGACCAAGGTCCAGACAAACCAAGAATCGCATTGGAAGGTGTTGTGCGATGCGAAACCCAATAGCACAACACAGAAAATAACAAAGAACTCATAACATAAGTGAGCAAGTTACATTAATTTTTACAGTTTTATAACAAAAGTGCTTACATCAGCGAAAGTCTTCATAACACTCTCTCGGACCTACACTATAGCTGTAGTGGTCGTATCCAGCCAGTGGATACTCCACTCTAGCATCACAGAAGAAAGCAGCAGTGTCCAGGGCTCCCATTGACTATATACCCCGATGAGGACAAAGCCTGGGAACCAGTCATAGCTATATACCTACAAAACCCGTATAAATGCAACAGTGAGCACAAGACTCAGCAAGACTTAACCGTCTCACCTAAGAACATGAAACTCTACATGTTGGGAATGTAAGACTTGAATTTAAACTGCAATAAGTAAATGTTCACTATCAATAGATCCTTGCTACAGTTTTATAATAGCAGGTGAAGTTGCTTAGAATCAAAACTTTAGTTCTCCTGTCAACTACTTTAACCAAGTTGCTTAACCATACAACAGGTTCCACCCAGTTCCAGTTGTTACTACGTCACAGCGTAGTGAACAAGTATGCTCCCTTCTGCGAGCGACGGTGATTCGAATCAAGATACACCCGGCTCGCACGACATACACGCCCGTCTGAAAGAGGTGATCAACCAATTCCGTTGATGTCGTGTATGGCCACCTTTCACAAGGCACCCAAGCATTAAACCGGTCCCACCATCCCGATAGTAAGCCTCATATATGGGTATGCCACAGTGACCTCTACCCTCCTATCGATGTGTGTGGTGTCTAAGACCGTGGGATATGCTTCAACACCCAGGTTAACATGTTACATGAGTTTGTTGAGTCCACTAGAGCCAATATGTGCCCGGTACATATTCAAACTTGTCCAGCGGAGCCGCACAAGATATGGTCCTCAATCCACACAGACAGAAACTATGCCCACAGAACCACGTTCTTGAGCGTCCTAATTTTCCTGTTCGATCTCTAGATTCCTCTCAGTTTATCCCATTTATTATTGTTTACTCCAACCATACCACTTCATTCCTTTCATCAACTTTCTACCATTCATTTCCTCAATCTTTAATATAACCATTATAATCATTTAAAGTTTTATTTTATCTAGACTCCAGGGATTCATGGGTCATGATGTGGAGTATCATACATCCCTAGACTTAATGCATAATTACCATCCTATAAATTATAAAAGCAAAACATATTAACAACTTAAATGCAAACCGGGGCTTGTCTAAGGTTGCAACTAGTGTAAATGTCAATGAATTAGTTCTTGATCTTCTCAGCGAAGCTTCTCGATGTTTTTTTCCTTTTCTTGTCTCTGATGTTGCTTGAGTGATTCTTCCTCTTGTGTGCTGCTTGGGTAAATCTTCCTCATAGCAGAGTCCACACAAGTCCTCCTTCGAGTCATACTCCTCGTCGATCTTTATCACTTCATCTAGTTATATGATTATGCACATATCAAGAACAATATAATTCAATACACGATACTCTAGAATTCCTTTACGCTACAAGAATGGATAATCTCAAGAGTGGAGGTCATGAGAGGCCTATTGGACTTGAACTATCTGTGCAGGAGACTACATAAATACTAATGCATGGATCATCTCATGCGGCCTAGAGTGTGCCTACCTGCTTCATAGTAAATTCAAGTTGTACTCGCATCTGCATCTACAGCAGTTATCTCCTCATCTATCAATGATACCCCCCCCCCCCCCCCAACTATGTCGTTCATCCGGTGCTCTGAATCATTTCATCCTACTCGCAAAATCCATTGCTCAACGTACTGTAATTGACACAACATTGGGAATCCACTCTTCCTTGCATCCCTCATACCTTGCATATGCTTGCGGTTCTCTCATTCCTGAAGAATGCAAACAAGAGCTAGTGGTAAAATGTAACTGACATGGTAATTATTGTTGTCCATCATCTTAATCTGGCATCGCAGCACTATACCCAGTATTTCCTGATCTCATCAATGAGTAATGCGTTGCACAACGGCACCATTGGAGTAACTGCCACCTTGTAAGCATTTCCTCGAACACCTTGGCTACAGCCCTGTTCCGACCAATTTTCCACAGATCAAAGATCACCTTGGCTTAAGTTGCGTGTTGGTGGCGACACCACAACATCCCTGCATCACAGACCAGTACAGAACATCAATACAGTTGGTCCTTTCCTTGTAAACATTTCATCAACATCTTTGCTGCTGCTCTGTCCCGACCAATCTTTGCACGAATCAGAGTTAACCTGGGCCTAATTTTCATTTCCGTTGCGTCATGGACGTGTTCCAGCACCTTGTGCATCACATACATAACCTCCTGCGCTGGTTCGACACAGTCACAGCACGGAACGCCGCGATGACGAAAGAAAGGCGATGACGTCGATGCGCAACAGCTGTGGAATAACTTCGAATGTGTGAACAATCTTGCTTGTGGCGCAGAGGCGGAGGAAGGAGGACTGTTGGCGCGCTGCAGCAGTGCCGCCAGGTGGAGATACACAGCGACGACGGTGTGTCGGCGAGATGCGGAGGCATCGGGCGTGGACAGCGTTGCAGCATGGAGCGCGGTCAGTGGGCGTGGTGAGGGGCGTGCAGCGCCAGGCCTAGGCATGCTATAGTGGAAGGATGCTGGAGGGCACCGAGATGGCGGCGCGGACAAGGTCCAGCGAGCGCGCTTGTCGTCGGCGCCGCAGCTAGCTTGGATGACAAGTGGGCGGCCATCGTCACTGCGGCCTGGGTGAGGGCACGGCGAAGCAGTGGCTTGGCGAGAGAGGTGCACACGGTGGTGGCAAGGGCAGCACGGCGTGCTGCGCACGGCGACCAGGGCACAGAGAGCTGGAACGGCGTTGGCAAGCAGCAGCTAGGGCGCGGCGCTAGGGATGCGTGGCCGCAGGCGAGGCGTGGCGAGAGCGAGCCGCGAGGTGGCGTGCTGAGCAAAGTCAAGACTTTAGGTTGATGATCAGGAGTTGCTACAATATTCTACTTTTCAAAAGTACCATGTGCACAACAAAATACTCTACCTAGTATTGCAAAAATTGGCACGGTACTTCACTCATCTTAAGTTATTATGGGGCTTATGCCATCTCCTATTCATGGATGGTTGAAAGATAGAACAGCAAATGGAGCACACATACCCTAGAAATCAAGTTCCACTCAAATTCCAGAGAGTTCAATTTAGATTTTAAGTATCTCAATTTTATTCTTTCAAGTCTCTCCTTTGTGTGTAGTGGAAACGTATCCTCACCAAGGCATTGTGCCTAAATTCATCCTACCTCTACATAAGGCTTGTATGTGGAGCTTGGCAAGGAATATAGTAGGCATATTTGCAACACATAATATTGCTAAGTCAAAAGAGTAAGCCTTAGGAGAAATCTATTCAAAACAATTTGATTCAAGACCATGTGTGATGGAATGGAGTGGATGTGGATCTTGAGATGACTTCTTTTTGAGTGGACTCTCTTATTTTGCAGGGATGAAACATGACTACTTTTTTTCTCGTGCTTATGATGTAAGCATGCATTTTTCTTTTTTGTTCTTTTTCTTGTAGCCATGTCTTCTACTCCCTTTTTATGCAAGAAATTCTGGCGAGAGTACTAAGCATGAATGATATGGAGTTTCTCTTTTTATTGTGGAATGGTGGTATGGTGGAATTTTGCTTACTTCTAGTGTAGAAGTATAGCATGTGCAAGTGAAGTCTTGAATTGAAAAAGTAATCTCGCATAGGTCTATACTAGTTTGACAAAGCTCAATGTGAAGACAAATAGCATATGCATAAGGTATATCAATGTGATATATCATATGACTTTGAAAGGTATTTCCAATCAAATGAGGGTAACTTAAATCTTCTGAAAATTTCTCTGAAAATCTAAGTTTCACTTTTCAAACTAGGAATAGCAGCCCTATCACTATATCATATCTCACAACAATTTAGAATAGATTAAGATTTTGCTACCCACAATTTCCAAATCAAGGCAAAAGCAATTTTAGCCAATGAGAGCAATATGTTGGAGAGTAGTAAGTTGTAAACTAGGGACTTAGGAAAACTAAAACAGAATAACTATTCATCATTTCATCTATGTGAATTCCAAATCATTCTTACCACACATCATTAATTTTATTTGAAAAACAAATCTATCGTAAATTTATATTTTTTTATATGCAAGGTGAATGATGGGTAAATGGAAAATAAATATGCAAGAGTGTGATACAATTTACCTCAAGTGGGGGTCCTCTCCCAAACTTGTTCTTCACTCACCTCCGTGTCGAGGGTTGAACCCTTGATGACGGAAGTATGCCGCAAAATTGGCTTGTTGTTGTTGTAGTGTGGAGTTGAAGTTGGTAAATTGATCATCCATGTGTTGTTGCCAGTCTTGGGTACCTTGGACATGCCCTTGGAGAGTGTTGTAGATGTCACCCATTCTTACTTAAAGCTCATCCATACATCTAGTGAGATCCATCATTCCTTGGCTATAGTCATGATGACTTCTAGTTGAAGAGGAACGACATCTTATCATGGACGATGGAGGCAAGCTGCTAGAGCTTGAACTGGATAGGGGCGGCTCCCATGTGGCACCTGGCCATCCATGCCAAGATAGACCTTCGGTCTCATACGATGGAGGTTGAGTCCATCCGGGTGCATCACCAGTTGGGTTTTCTTCCTCTTTGTACTCATGGACCGTGGAGGTTGTTGGAGGCATAGCCGCTCTCCTTGTACAGCTTCTAGTTACCCTTCCAGAGACATTACTTATTCTAGCTTCCTCGATGGGAAGGAGGTCAATGGTTAGCTTCTGACATTTGTACAAATGATAATCCGGGTTAAGTAACCAAATTTCATTGACAAAGCCAGAATAATAAAATATCAAAGAGCCATCTTGATCATGCTTAAGGGTACGTCCTTGCAGTAAATAATCTTCATCAATTAATTCTCTTTCATTTTCAATATACTCAAATGAAGAATATTATAGTGCTCCAACAATTGGCCCTACCCTTGGAATGTAATCTAACCATTGTGTCATCATGGCAATAACTGGAGGAACTTTATCTTTTTAATCATGGCAAATAAAATTTTCAGGTCATCATCACGCACTACCCTTACATCTCCTCTAGGGAACATAGTCATAGCCACCCATCTATGCATGAAGCGCAAAGTTGGGTTGTGCAAGTGGCTATTCCTAGGTGCACTACATCTGACCTCTCCAGTTAAATCTTGCTAAAAACTTTGTTTGTTAAATTTGGGAAAAGTGTCCAAACCTAGCAAACAACGTTTATGAAAGCCTAGGATTTCACTTAATTCTTTCTATAGGATGTTGTATTTTTTTTGAAATAATCTAAAAGTAATACAATCAAATCCTATTTTGAGTGTGCAAAGGAATTGTATGGAGAGAACGCATGAACTTTTCTCCTCTATGTGAGCAAAGTTTTCCCATCCTAATGCATGCCAAATGGAAAAGAATTCGGAATCCATACCTAATATGGAGATCAAATCCGGAACATAAGCTTTCGTATGAGATAACTCACGATCTTGGAGGAGCTTGCGTGCTTGATCTTCAACTTCACTTTGTATGTCGAGGTCGTTGTTGTGAAGAAGTTGGTGTGGGTTGCTCCTCTCACCCATGGGAGTGTCCTCTCCTACACTCCTCCGTGAACTTGGTGTAGCAACAGAAGAGGGGTGTGCACTTGAGTCTCCAACATGTCTTGATCTTGCATCGTCCTTCCTTTTTCTAAACAACCTCTTCATTTCTTTCATGGCCACAAGAAGCACGAACACAACAAGGCAAAAACTCGAAAGAGGTCATGTTAGTGAAAGCAAAATCCGAACGAATTTTCCCTTGAAGAACTTGAGAGCAAATTGCAAATGCAAACAAAAAGAAATCTTTTTGAGTTGGGAATTGATCAAGAGTACTTCAATGAAGAGCAAAAAAACAATGTGAGCAAGAGTGACTTTGGGGAGGTATGAAATGATGTGAAGTGTGAGGAGAAGAGCTGCTCACGGCCACCATTAACAGTGTACAATCCCCAACGGTCACTAGGGAACCAAATGTAGCTGTTGGAGGAGAGAGAGAGAGATCCAAAATGGCTCTTTCCCCTAGTTGGCCGAACAGGTGGGTCAGTCGACCTGACAGGTGGGCCCCCTTGTTCCCCCTTTTGGCAAGTGGCTTCCTAACGACTATGAAATTAGCACGTTGGTGAAATACCACTTTTGCAGCTAATGAAAAGTATTTCCCGAATAAAAACACTTTTTTTTTCAAAACCCAACGATTTTATTTTTGTGAAAATAAATAAAGAAATAAAAATGATAGTTGAGAATATAAAATTCTCAACTTACTAAGATAATCAAAATATGTAGCGGGGAAAATAAAAATAAATGGGGAAAACCAAATAAAGAGAAAAAAAAACAAAGAAAAAGATAACTACCAATTTAACCTATTGGCTATGTCTCACCACCGTCCGATGAGATGGACATTTTTCCCTCTTCATTTCTTGACTTCCAAGCCCAGAGGGATGGGCTCGGACGGCTTGTCTTGCTTCTTCCGGCATACCTTCTTTGGCGTCTTGGTGGACTTGGGCCTTTGGGGAGGCCCGAGCTTCTCCGTCTTCTTGGGATGTCGGCTTGGATGATAAGACGGGTTCTACGCATAGATCGAATTCCTCATGAATGCAATGAGCAGGTCCACCTTTGGAGGTGTGATTTGACCTTTTGAATGTGTTTAACATTCGGCCCATACATGATACGGATAATGGCGCATTGCTCCAACTTTGGGCGGAAGTTAAACTTCTCCTCCTTGCCATTGTTATGGAAGTAGATTTCACCAGCTTTCACATATATGCGAGCCTTCGCGGTCCTTAGGAATGGGTGGGCAGGAATGAGCGGCGTATCCTTCTCGACCTCCATGTCGAGCACCATGAAATCCAAGGGTATGAAGTAGTTCCAGATTTTCACCAGAACATCTTCAGCGGTACCAGCCAGATAACGGACTGAGGAATCAGCCAGTTTGATTTGCATTGGTGTTGGAGTAAGTTCCGTCAAGTTCAGCTGGTCGAAAACCACCTTGGGCATCACACTCACACTTGATCCAATGTCACAAAGGGCCCTGTTAAAGTGGTGTGCCCCAATCGAGCATAAAATTGTAGGACATCCAAGGTCCTCCAGCTAGTTGCCTCCTTGTAGAGAAATCATGTTGACATTTTCCACAGGGGGGTTCAAGCTGTCCTGCCATTTTGCCATTCTCCACAAAAGGAACAGTAGCTACCAGTTGAGCCAACTGAGTTTCCAACATCTTATTAAAACTCAATTGATTCTTGAAGGCTTAGGATAGTCCTTAAATCTTAGCATTAATGCTCTCTAGGGTCTTGTCATTGGCCGACAGATTCTTGGATATAGCCTCATTGATCTTCAGCTAGCCAATGGGAAGTTCTCTCAAGTTGGGTTGATTTCCATTATTTCCATTGTTGTTGTACCCTCCTTGAAAGAATAGGTGTGGTTGGCCCCACCCTTGACCTCCTGGACGATACCCATTGTTGTTTCCATTGTTGGCTACGTATAAGGCATCCTCACGGGTTTTTGGGCAGTCATTGCCTAAATGGCCCGTGTTGCCACAGACTTCACAAGTGATGTGAGAGTCTAAGGCATAGGCATTGCCACATACCTCACCATTGCCTTGTCCATCAATCTTCTTCATAAGGAGGTCCAATTTTGCAGCGATCATGTCCACCTCCTTCAAGGTGTGCTTGCCTCGCTGGCGGGTATGGAGACGCTCGTCACTCCAACCCATGTTTGACACCATCTTCTCAATCAAATCTTTGGCTTTGGGCACTGTCAATGATAAGATGGTACCTCTAGCAACAGCATCAACATGGTCACGGGCGGAAGGATTAGAAGTTTTGGATAATGAGCAAGTCATCCATCCCATGGTGGGGACAAGCTAGGATGTACTCCTGAAGCCTTTCCCAAGCCTCGGGAATAGATTCCTTGGCATCTTGCTGGAAGCTAGAAATTCCTCCACGTAGGGCATTGGTCTTGCCCAACGGGAAAAACATGGCGAGGAATGCCGTAGAACACTTCTCCCAAGTATCTACAACACTTTAGTTCGCGTAGAACCACTATTTTGCTCTCCCAAGAAGAGAGAACGAAAACAGCCTAAGACGTACAGCATCAGGAGATATGTCCTTTATCTTAAAAGTGTTGCAGATCTCAAGGAATTGTTGCAGGTGAGCACTTGCATCCTCATTAGCCTTCCCACAAAATGGGTTGGCCTGCACCATAGTGATAAGGCCAGTCTTGACTTCGAAGTTTACGTCTCCCATGTTAATAGTGGGCCCAACAGGCACATTGTTAGCAGAGGGAACTGGAAACTCACGAATGGTCTTCTGGGCCATTGTTGTTTTGGTTGTTGGTGCCGTTGTGCTGGCTTGCTTTGCTGCCCGAACCTTCTGAGGAGTAACGACATGAGGTTGATCTCTCAGAAGAGATTCAGGTTTTTCAACAAAGTTTTTTGGCAAGCGAAAACCAGACATACACTACCCCATTTTCACATAAAATGCGAAAACAAAGAATGGTCGCCCTACTAAAACCTACCAGGGTCCTATCCTATTCACTCAATCATGTAATACTTCGGCTGCCTTCCCCGGCAACGGTGCAAGAAATGCTTTTGACGGTTCCTACGCACTACTAACAATTCATCTCTAATAGTAGTGCCAAAAATGTTTGTTAATAGTTTTTAGATTATATATGTAAATCTGCAAGCGCACGAAAACTACTGATATAGCATTTCCCCTCTAAGAGTATTCCCAAAGGGTGTCATTTATATTCTGCCAAAGGAAGGCTAGATGAAAGTAAAACAATCATCAAGTGGAGAGGCTAGGTTTGCCTAGGTAGGGTTCTAGCAAGGATGGAGAAAGGGTAATTGAGGTAGTGTGACACACACAAGAGCATTCTATCCTAAGGGGATAATATGGGGTAAAGAGGGACCAGGATAAGAACCAAGTAGAGAGTCCTATGATGCTTCTAATGTACATATACATAGCCTAGGTTAGTTACTAATGATCATGTCAATTACGAATTCTCATGCTAAGTGGATTAACACATCGGGCATGGGTTTACCCATAGAAATACTAGGATGACTCCCGCCAAGAGCCTGTGGCATAACCGAACGTGGAGGATTACAAAGGACAGATAGGGCTGTCACCACCTACTGCCTACCTCTTCAATCTGTTGGCATACAAGACATTCAACTCTACTCTCTATCCTAGAACCATTCTAGCATATTAAGTAATTATCTTAGGATCCTAGGCACAAGCCATCCTAAGGCAATGAACTAAATCATCGTTGAACCAATGTTAATTCATAGCATAAATGATTCATGTTAACATAATCATGTCATAGCTAATTAGACTATAGTGGAGGTTTGTATTGTTTATGATGATATATTGAGAATGGTATAGCATGATCATAAATACTACTCCTACCACATACATGGAATCCACAATCAAACAAAAAATGTTTCATACAAGTATATGAGCAATTGAAGACTAAAGATAACATCTTTATTAAGAACAAAGTCACAAATACAAATAGGAATATAAGAGCCATACCTTTCCCAATTCGAAATTGGGAAGAGACTTCTTCTACTCCTCTCCTACCTGGACCATAGACTAGAGGCTCTGCTCTCTACAGCCTATACTCCTCTAAACCTATGGAGAGTAGTGGATACAATGGATGAATACTCAAGTGGTGTGTGTTGAAGTGAGGGTTGAGGGGTCCTATTTATAACTTGGAGAAGGGTCGGTTCCCGCCACCAAAAGCGCACCAATCAGTATTCATCGTGACCAGGGCACCACAGGGAGTCGACACGTGGAAGTTGATCGAGTTTGGCGCTAGGAATGGTTCGGCCGAACTCCTAGTCGGCTGAACAGAAATGTTGACCATTTCTGGTGTGCTTCCTCGGGGTGACTTCCAGGTGGGTCCCATTGACTGATATGGGTTTTAAACCGTTGGATGTTCTTGGATACTTCTGTTTGTAGGCCATTTGATATATATTGTGTGTGACACCCGATTCCGAAAATGAACCAAGCGTAATGCATATGTGTGCCCATGATGTTTAACACACATACAAAAGTGTTTCAAAATTGATAAACAGATACAAACCATGTCTCAAATAATAATGCTAATAATAGTACCTTATTACAAACCAAATAGTCTCGAATACAAGCTCTAATAAAACTGCAATGGAAAAATTAAACACTAATGACTTCAACTCGATAGGCAGGTTTGATGGCAAAACACACGCCTAGAACTCCTCAAAGACCTCCTGGAACTCCACCTGGTCGCATGCATCTGGATTTGGTGGGGGGATAGCAAGGGTGAGTACATGTCGTACTCAACAAGTGTGGGAAAGTATGACATGTAGCTTAAACAAATGACGATGATAAACAATGGCTAATTGCTCAAAAGTACATTAAAACAGTTGGAAAATGGAATTATATCATTATTAAGTGAGATCCTTCCCACATAACCCAAATAATCATCAATTCTAACTTAATTATTAAATTTCAGCAATAATAAATCCATAATCAACACATAACTGCTCATTTACCTCATTTTCTTCAACACCGGTTCCCATTTCAAGTTCATCCATTAAACCAAGTTAAAGTCCATAATCTAATCATGTGAGGGTCCAGGTTGCGTCTGACCGGGAGCATGGCTATCATGATAGTTTTAGACACACTCTATCGAGGTTGTACCACTTTAACAACAAGTTTGTGATTTCATCACCTTTCAATAACTAAGGAATCTCAATTATTCCGTCTCACACTTCCTTAGGTGTGTGGCCAAGAGATCACAAAATAGCCTTTATAAAGTGATTACTAGCCTATTTAGACCCCTCTAAGGTTTCACCGGTTGTGATGTCTCCATCTGAGCACATCCAACCAAGGGCCCCCTTTTGAGCCATTGGGATCCTAGGGTAGTACCACCAATATCTACAAACCCAATCCGACTACCCCATCCCCGAGCATTCTTATTGGTCCAAACAAAACTGGCAATTCACTAATTAGTCAGCTATGCCACACCCATACTTGGCCTTGTGGTGGCACTGTAAATCCTGGATGGTCGCTCCATGAACCGGTCCTTAGATCTAAAGCAAGCAAAACCACCAAAATAGTCCAACCCATTCCACATCACCAACTTGCTTAGATCCCTAGGCACCATATTGCTAAAGGGTATGTATTTGTTAAATATGTAGGGCCACGCCACAAGAACTAAAAAACTTGTGTGTGGGTGCCCAAGACTCTTGTCACTAACCTGCGAGGACCCAAGCAAGCCTGGGTACCTAAAACCAAGAGATAACTCTGTTTTACAAGCCTACTCCTCTAACAAATTGAAATGGGTGCTAGACAGTGGATGCACTAATCACATGACCGTAGAGAGGAGTATGTTCGTGGAGTATGAGCGCAACGCAGATCCAAGTGAAGGAATATACTTTGGAGATAATAGCCAAGGAAAGGTCCTTAGTAGCGGTAAAATTGAAATATCTTCTCAGCATACTCTCTCAAATGTTTTACATGTAGATTCTTTAGATTATAACCTTTCGTCCATATCTCAGATGTGTGTAAAATCCCAATTTTTCCTTCATATAAAGTTCAAATACCAGTAATTTATCAACTATAGTGGAGATCAATTATGGTTGTGCACATGAACTTAATCTCATCCAAAATCTTTCTTTAACTCATACTTAAATTTTATTAACATAGGGGATGCACTTCACAAATGACACTAGGATAATTCAAGTGGCCTTTCTGCAAATTTTGGAATTTATTGAATGGAAAATTGCTAGGGCAAAACACTATGCAGTACTAAATATATTCAAATTATTTCAAAACATGAATATAGCTACTGTACATCTAGGCCCCATCAAAAATATTCAAATCTGAGGCTAATCATTTTTCCATGGCCTCATAATATTCCAAATAGGACCCCTGCAAATTTTCAGAATTTTTAAGCTCATTTGCTAATTCAGTGACTCCATTGAATTTCATTCAAATTCAAATTTGAATGTGAATTCCAGTTGAAACTTGTCCAAATTGGAAATCCAATTTCAGAATATTAATATCCATATTTAACTTGGACTTTCCACAAAAATATAGGATTTTTGGATCAAGTTTGGTAAGGAAATTGAAGTTCCAGGGAGATAGACTTGGAGACGTATGTGGGACCCACTGGTCAGTGAGCCATTACCGTGAGTGCCCTGTCTTCTGACTCCCCACTGATCGACGCATGCTGAGGGCAACACCTCACCGTTGGCAAGCAGCTTCGTGGCGTTTCTGGCGTCTATATCACTCCTCCTCACCCTTATCTTCCTTCCTAACCCGAGTCGTAAACCTCAACGCCCCATTTCGCTCTGTTTCGCGCCGCTGTCGCACAGCACCGCCGCCTCCGTTCCTCCCCGTTGAGCGCCTCCTCATTGACTTATTTCTTTTCGATGCATGCAGCAAAGATGACGCCAAGGTTATGCTCTACCATCCACACCCTTTGGCTCATCGTTTTGCTCTTTGTGTTGGCCGTAGTTTGATGTTCCGCAGACGCCACTGGAGTTGGGGACGAACATCGCCTCTGCTCCACCGTTGCCAGCCCTCTACAAGTGGCATCACAACTCGACCTCAACAGCAAGAAGGATCGCCGTCCCGAGCTCTTTCTCACGGTAAAAGCTGTGCATCATTTCATCCAGCATCGAGCAATATATTCCAGTTTTGCTTTCGGCCGTTGCCATTAAACTAGCTCACTTCTCGGTTTAATTCCATTTCTACTTGTAATAATTTTTCAATCCAATTAAGGATTATAGTCTGTACCTACTAGCGCACCCACCTGCCAAGAATCAGTGGAAACCATCAAGTATCTACCGAGATATACAAGTTTTTCCCCGCTGCCAATGAAATCCGTCGGTTCACCGTCGAAGTCGACATTGACGGCGATTTCATCCCGTTTGCACCCCCTAGTTATCTTCCCCAGGCTCCCAGGAACATTCCCGACCTTTCCCTGAGCTTCTTGCGCCATTCTCGAGTGATTCCGACGATCGCCGAAACCCTAGCTCTGCCGCCACCGTCGCACTGCCATCTCCAGCCGCCGCCGGCTCGAGTGGACCCCACCATCGGCTTCCGCGGACGATTTTATGGTTAGGAGGTCAAGGCTAGGCCCAAAGGTGGTTGACGCAACCGTTCCGACGAGCTCGCCGGTGCAGCGCCACCGCTGCCGAGCGGCTTGTCGGGAGGTAGACCAAGGCCCCCTGGGCCCCGCCTATCAGCGACGCGTGCGAGCGCGCAGATCGGCTGCGGCAATGGATCCGGTGTGGCTGCGCGGGTTAACCCCGTGGCCTCCAGTGTGGCTGCGCGGGTTAACCCCGTGGCCTCCGGTGTGGCCCAGATGTGATTGGCCCATTCAAATGAAGTGGGACCGGCCGCTTAATTTAAATTTTCCAATTGAAAAATAATTATAGGATTCAATCAAACTTCTAAAATTCATTACTCCTAGTAGAATTGCTCAAACAATTCCAAATAAATTCTGGTATACTCATATAAATCTCTACTTTGCAGTGGCGAAATCTGTTGGACATGAAACTCCCAGAATATTTATAATTAATTCCTATGAACTAACTGCTTGGGAAATTAATTACTATTGTTCTGTTAATTGGAAAATTCCCAATTTTGGTCATAACACTCTTAATAATACACTTGGTGTCCAGTAAAAATTTCAAGCTCATTGGAATTCTATTACTGGGTTGATCAGTGTTCCAAACCTCTATGTAATCAAAAAATTGGGAAAAATGCAGAAAACATTTCAGAAGTTCTCCCAAACTTGTAAAGTCAATTCTCTCCGTAGGAAGCTTAGAAAATTGTGAAACAAATTTTTGTATAACCAGTGAGACCCCCTCTGCATGGTAAAACCACTGGTAGCCATGATAGAGCTCTAGAATTTCAACCAAAATTCAGATAAAGTTATTACTTGCCATAATTTTAGAGACAACAAACATCCTTGATGATCTCCTGTTCTTTGCAAGAGTCTCCATTATAGTACCTAGTATCTACCATAAAAGTCCCAAAGCCAATTAAGATCATTATCTTATTTTGATCACATGATATTAGCTTGTGACCTTAAATATATTAATTATTTTCAAAGTCATTCATATGTAGTATATGCATATCGTGTAGTAACTGAAGTCGAGGAGACGATGGAAGCCATGGAAGTACATCTCCTGGAGACAAACTTAGACCCGGACTCATTTTCAGGAAAGCCCCAGTTTGCATTTAAGTCCCTTACAGTGTCTTTGCAGTTTTCATTCACCTTACGTCTTCAGATGTTTGTGCATTATATTTAAGGTGTTTGACATCCACTTGCGTGACCCACAAATCCCATGGAGTATTGGGTAGGCCTACAGCCCGACAAGTAGAAAATGCCATGCTTACGTGCATAGGAATCCGGTAGAAGTCGAGTAGCTGGAATCTACTCCCGAGATAGGATTTTATCACACGGGATGAATTGGATCAAGAAATAGTACATGAATATGAAATTGAGAAAGAGCAGTGGGTAGGATGCAGCGAGACGTGGTCTCACGTGCATAGCCCTGCTTGTGTCGATTGAGGACCGATCCGTGTGCAGCCCTGCTGGACAAGTTTGAACAGTACCGGGTGCATACTGGGCATATGGAACCCATGAAACTAATGTAACTTGGTAACTAGGATGTCGACGCATAGCTCATTGTCGATAGGGGTGGGCTGAGGGTAGTAAGGTGTAAATTCGCCGGTACGAATAGACACGCTCCATGCGGGAACCTTATGCCCCCGATGGTGGGATCGGTTCAGCATTTGAGTTCTCTTGTGAAAGGTAGCTGCATATGATGTGGTGAGGAGAACGACACGCTCCTTAGGCACGGGTGTACGTGATGTGTTATTCGGGTGTGTCCTCATTGCAATCACCGTCCCTCGCGGTAATAGAGTACCACTTGGTCACCGTGTTGTGACGTAGTAAAATATTGAAGAAGTTAGGAGAATATGATGTATTGAGTTATAATTGTTATGAAACTTGATTGCTGTCCAATATAATCACTAAAGTTACTTTCATTAAACTAGTAAGCTGCTGATAATAATTTGAAAGCTAAGGATCCACCTGTAGGCGAGTCCTTTACTTTTTTACCTTACCTATGCTTAGTGTTCACCCTGCATATGTCTAGTGAGACGGGTTAGTCTTGTTGAGCATTAAGCTCACATCTGCAGTTAACAAGTTTTTGTAGATTATACGACTGATGTTGGGTTCGATGACGAGGCTGCACCCCCTCTAGGGTTTACAGCCGAGTGGGAACCCTGCACGTCGCCATAAGTTTGGTGTTGCTAGTGCGAAGCATCCAGGGCATGGATGACTTTGCTTTTGCATAGCTAGTGCCAAGAGCGTAGCTATGATGTGTAGGTCACTTTCCTTTCCGCTGAGTATTGTAAAACTTCTGATGTGTTTATAAATAAGGACTTGGTATCGTATTTAATATTGTTCTTTTCTTGTATACTGTTGGGTGTCGCATCGCACGACACCACCCAATGAGATCCTTGGATGTCGTGATTCAGGTCCCCACGGACATGGTATTAGAGCATCATAGGTAATAGTGTGCCTAAAAAGAGCATACTTTCAAAAACTTAGGATTATATGAGTGAGGAATTAGCTATATGCCCCTATAAGGAGTATTATTAGTATAAGATACAAAGGTGGTAAACTAACTTATGTGATATTATTTCTGTAACGAAACTCCGACGTCAGGTATGAGGTAAGGTACGCCACCGAGAGCGGATCAATCTCGTTAAGCTCAGCATACGAGGAGTGGTAAGTGATATTTCCGTGGCTTTGCACGGAAAGTTAATATGAGTCTTTGAAACTATTCCTGTTTGTGAGAACATATGACACGCGCTACCCTAGCATGACACAAAATTAGTGGGAGCCCCGTCGGGTGGTGGATAACCCGATAGTATGCGTCTCTAGAACTATTCATGTTTTATGGGAGCATGTGAAACATGTATGCCCGAGCGTGTATAAGCCGGTTCGTGCCGGAGTCTTCGCTGTGCAGACGTAGTACAGCCATGTGCCTCAAGACATGCCATCGCTCGAGGGCGATTGACACAAGAGTCGTATGCATTTACTTTCATATATATTATTGTGACTGCTTATCATGTTTCCCCGAACTGCCCTTGTGGTGTGCAGGTGTGAAAGGGGATTGTTTCTATTTTGCAGCTACACTGACTATGGTAGTGACCCGCGTAGAACACGCTTTCGAGTGAACGATACTAGAGGCACCTTTAAACGTGTCCGGATATACCGGTTAGAATTTTCTTTGGTGAGACACGTAGTACCGTCAGTATCAAATTTGATACTTGACCATCCCCAAAGACAGAATGGATGCATTGTGTTTGAAGTCCAACTATCAGTTGCTGGTATGTTTGGACTTGTGTCATTGGTTTCGGCTCGACAAAGGGTAGAACCAAGATTCTTAATTTCTGACAGAAGTTTTCTCAACTTGGCTGGATTATGATCTTGGTTAGTTGTTAACTAAAATAGGAGTATGCTATATGGATGGAAAGATCTTGAAGACCTCTACAACTTTCTTGTTGACCATCAAGGCAGAAAAGCTTGATAATCTGTTGAAATTTGGAGTATATTAAAACTGCTCCAGATGACCATACCATTGTACAAGTCCTTGTATTTTTGCCATAACTCACTTTAGAAAAATCTTCTTCCTTATTGTGATACATATCTGGAAAGGGTAGAAGGATATATACAGATTTGCTATTCAAAGTTTTTCCTGATTCAAATTTGAGTCAAATCAAATTTTGAGTTCAGAACGGCGAACTGCAGGACTGCTGGTGAAAGCCAGTCAGTTCATCTGTTAAGTTTGAATAGTGATAGCTCTCAATCCAGAATAGTGACATGGTCACATATATACATTTATGGAAAGCTTAGGAAGTCCTCTACCAACTTTATATTGCACTCATGGCCTGAATCTTGGTGTAACTGTGTTTAATTCCTATTGCCGCAAACTTGGTTCTAGCAGACCAGAACTTGAAACAGTTTGCACATGGTTTTGAATTTGCGCGCTATACCTGTATAACAAATTTTCCGAGGCTGAAATCTTTTACTTATGGATTTTTAACTTGATTTTATACAATTTTTATTTTGTCATTACCTAAATATATTTTTATGATATACCTGTATAAATTGTGGAAATAACCACATATACAGGGGAGGTTCTGTCAAAATTTCCAGAAAACTTGGGTAAACTTTAAACATGTATAGGTTCTACTTCCTAGCTCAGCTCGAGCTGTATGAGTACAATATGGAAAGGTTGTAAAGTTTACTACAACTTTTGTATTCAACCTAACGGCTGGTTCTGAATTTTCCTGTATGAAAATTTTGAATTTATACAGGAAGGTCAGCTGGAACAGACTGTGATTACTACTCCAGCTTTAAAATTTTCTTGAACTATTGGAAGTTGGAAAACTTTTCATTGATTATCCTTTCCACAGATGCCGGATTTGATGGTACACTTACCGAACGTATGGGTGTTCGTGACTTGTGCTCTTCGAAAAGGTTTTCCGGAGTTGTTGATAGCGCTGCTTAAACGGTTCGGGTATCGCGACATACCGAGCTATTGGGGCAGGGAATTCGATGACGGAGGTGTGACAAGATGCACCACATATGTTGATGTGCCCGCTGGTCCATCATATATTGGATGGGCTCCTTCCTCCATCCAGGTGAAGGGGAATCAGTTGGAAGACACGTGGTGTTTTGCCGCGAGTGTTGCTATTATGAGATTTTGCAAGCTTCATTATCGTCAGACGGTGGGCACCCCGTTCGCGCTCTTTCCAGTTGACGGAAGAGCTGGTGATGAGTGGGCAAGTCGAATGAGTGCAGATTATGGCATTCACGGAGAGGTACCCAAGATAATCTTGGCGTTATATGCAGTATCATCGTGTCAAGTGAGCTGTACACAGCATGCTAACATTGAAGGCTTGATGGGTGATCTGAAACAAGCTATGATTCGATGAGATCATTTTGAGTGGGCCAATGACTCACTTAGAGCCATGATTGCTCCTCTCAATCGATGTCTAAAGGTTAGGGAGAATCAGTGGCACCGAGCTGTTCAAGATCTAACGGAAGCTCGCCAAGAAACGCACTGCGCAGAAAGCTTATTGGAGGCGAGTAACCTTGAGGTGCAGCTGCTGGATGATCAGTTGAGTACGGTGACTCAAGAACGGGATCAATCCAGGGAGGAGACTCAGGATTGGAAAGCCAGTTGCGAGCATGCACAAAAGGAACTGGAAGACTATAAGATGTTTCTTCTACAGGCTGATGTGCAATCATTAGTTGCCACGACATCATCGATGGCGGGTGAGACAGCAACTCCTGCTCCAGCACCTGCACCCGTGGCACCAAATCCTGAGGATGAGGACGAAGAAGATCCTGAGATACTCGAGTACGCCGAAGACGTATCGCAGTAGGATGGGGCAGCACTCCTGCCATCACGGGGCAACGTATAATTAGAAGTTGCTCGTGTTTATTTTGTGGCCATGTTTCTGTCATATTAAAAATAGTAGTGGGTGTGTATAAGATGACAAGGTGTGTATGACATCTCATGGGGACTGAGTATAGTGGAGATACACTTCCGTAGTGGGAGTCCATCATTTTGGAGTTCACTACTGTAAACTTGGTCATGAGATAATATATCTTGTATAAAGTTTGTACTTTATCAATATATGTGATTGTTATGCACTTATTTTCTTGTCAAGATTCGCACTACTGTGATATGAAATGGATGAAGGAAAAACAAACATATTGCTGATTTTTAAATAATGTGCATGCAGCATGGTGCGTACGCGTTCGACGCCAGAGATGGGAGGCTCGAGCCGTGGTCGTGAGAACGAAACTTCGACCCGGGAGCAAGCTGCGACACCGCAGCAACAAGTTCCACCACCACCACCTCGTGAACTTCCGAGGAGTCTCGCGGAGGTTCTCGACGCAGTGCTCGGCTCGCGCGACGAGCAAACCCAGTTGTTGCGGACCATGGTCCAATATTCGTCCCGTCAAGGGGGGCGACCAGATGCGGGTCCACGACAGCCCTATCCGAGTTCATACTCGGACTTCATGTCAACGCACCCGCCGGTCTTCATGGAGGCCGATGAACCATTGGAGGCGGACAATTAGCTCCGCTCCATAGGAGGAAAGTTCAGTTTACCACGATTAACTGAATAGCAGAAGACTCTGTTCGCGGCACAACAGTTTTAGGGTTCATCTAGCGCGTGGTGGGCAAATTATCTCGCCGCACGACCAACAGACTATGTCGTGAGCTGGGAAGAGTTTCAGGAGGCGTTCCGCGCCTATCATATACCTCCCGGGATCATGAGGACGAAGCTTCAAGAGTTCTTGGAGCTGAAGCAAGGAGGAAGGAGTGCTTACGAGTACTCCAAGGCCTTCAACCACTTGGCCCAGTATGCTCAGGACCAAGTGAGTACTAAAGATAGGAAGCGTGAGTGCTTCTACCGGGGTTTGAACCCCAAGATGAAGGACAAGCCTGCCTTGTTCAATCGCGACAGCTTCAACGACATTGTCAATGCCGCGATCGTACATGGGGACGCTACTAGGGAGCTGTCCTCTAACAAGAAGAAGAGGAGTGCTCCAGAGGGCAGCGGAGGTGGTGCTCCTCAGAAGTACCGAATGGTGTATCGATCACTATCCAGCCAGAGGTGGCAGCCGCTATCGCGACCACCGATGTTTCGTGGTTGCCAATTCAACAACACCGGTTTTCATCTGCAGCAGCAGGGGATGTTTCCGTGTGCACCTCCACCTCTACCGCGTGCACTAGGATTCTGTCCTCCCTTCCGTGCCAGTCAAAACCCGTACACGTGTTTCATGTGTGTTTGTACGGGGCACTTTGCCAAGGACTGCCCGCAAGACAGACGGGGCGGGGGACAATCGTCGTACCAGGGGGCAAACCAGCCCTGCAACCAGCCCAAGAAACCAGCTCCTAAACCCAGCAATGTCCACCACCTCGCCATCGAGGATGTTCCGGAAGGCGCACCCGTACTCACGGGTACATTCTCTCTACTTGCTCATCCCGTAGTCATAATATTTGACTCCGGTGCCACCCATAATTTCATTAGCCAGTCATATGTTATCAAGCATCAATTACCTATCACTCCCACAGCAAGTACATATTTGATTTGCTCTCTGGGTGGGAAAATATCAGCGGACATGAAAGTCCATAAAGCACAAGTTAAGCTTGGTGGGAATATCTATACGACCTCTCTAATTATATTAGAAGGTCAAAAGCTTGATGTCATCTTAGGGATGTCGTGGCTGCACCGTCATGGTGCTGTTCTTCACATCATTCCACGTGTGGTCCATCTAAACTCTCCACTATATGAACCACATGCTCTCATTTTAGACCGCCATATCCATGAAATTCCAGCCACCTATAACACGGAAGCCACAAAGCTTGAGAACATTCCTGTGGTCCGTGAATATTCGAACGTATTTCCCGAGGATCTTCTTGGTATGCCACCAGAAAGAGATGTCAAGTTTAAGATTGAACTTGTACCGGGAACAGTGCCGATCTCGAGGAAGCCATATAAGATGGCACCTAAGGAACTTGCAGAACTAAAGGAGCAGCTGAAGGAACTTTTGGACAAGCGTTTCATTTGTCCATGTTCATCACCTTAGGGCTGTTCTGCATTGTTCGTGGAGAAGAAGGATGAGACATTGAGACTATGTGTGGACTATCGTCCACTCAATGCTGTCACGATCAAAAATAAGTGTCCACTACCACGCATCGATATTCTGTTCGATCAATTGGTGGGTGTTAAGGTATTCTCGAAGATGGATCTTCATTTCGGGTACCATCAGATCAGGATTCGACCGGAGGATATACCTAAGATGGCATTCTCGAAGAGGTATGGATTGTATGAGTACCTTGTCATGTCTTTTGGATTGACCAATGCACTGGCTCATTTCATGTATCTCATGAATTCGGTGTTCATGCCAGAATTGGACAAGTTTGTCGTGGTCCTCATTGACGACATCCTTGTGTATTCGAAATCTGAAGAGGAACATGCTCAACACTTGCACGTCGTGCTTCAACGATTGCGAGACCACAAGCTGTATGCTAAGTTCAGCAAATGTGAGTTCTGGATCAAGCAAGTGCCATTTTTAGGGCACATCATCTCTGCTGAGGGGATTGCAGTTGATCCAAGAAAGATTAAGCAAGTACTCAAATGGAAGTCTCCAAAGTCTGTACATGAAGTTCAATGCTTCCTGGGTTTAGCAGGATATTACCGGAGGTTCATTCCAAGTTTCTCCAAGATAGCTAAACCAATGACAGAACTTCTGAAGAAAGGGAAGAAGTATGTATGGACGAAGGAATGTGAGGAAGATTTTCAAGCATTAGTGAAACACCTCACAACATCACCGGTATTAGTGCAAACAGACACAACCAAGTCATTTGATGTTTATTGTGATGCATCTGGGATTGGTTTGGGTTGTGTATTGATGCAAGACAGAAGGTTGATCGCTTATGGATCACTGCAGCTTCAGAACCATGAGCAGCATTATCCGACTCATGATCTTGAGCTTGCTGCCGTGGTACTTGCATTAAAGATGTGGAGACACTATCTGTTGGGCAACCTAGTGCATCTCTACACCGATCACAAAAGCTTCAAGTACATCTTCACCCAGAAGGACTTGAATATGCGACAACGAAGATGGTTGGAATTGATCAAAGACTATGAGATTGAGATCCACTACCATCTTGGCAAAGCGAATGTAGTTGTAGATGCGCTGAGTTGCAAGTCCCATGTCAATAATCTTTCCACCACCTCGATTGAAGAAGAAGAGCCGAGTCTCTACTTGGTTCCATATGGAGTGCTCTACAATCTAGCTCTCATTCCTACCATAAGGGAAGATATTGTAGAGGCTCAGAGGGAAGACAAGGGCATGTTGCACATTCTCCGAAGAATGAAGAAGGTGGAGATGAAGTGTTTCCGAGGTGATGATGATGGTACCATATGGTTCAAAGACCGCATCATGGTACCCCACAATGTAGAACTTCATAAGAAGATTTTGGACGAAGCTTATTTGTCCAAATATTATATTCATCCCAGAAGTAACAAAATGTACCAAGACTTAAAGAAGAAATTTTGGTGGACTCAGATGAAGAGGGTGATAGCGAAGTACGTATCCGAATGTGATACGTGTCGGCGGGTAAAAGCCGACCATCTGAAGGCAGTTGGTCAGCTTCAACCTTTGAGCATACTGGTATGGAAATGGGAGGACATCATCATGGATTTCATCGTTGGATTGCCTCTCACATTCCGTAAGCATGATTTCATTTGGGTGATAGTTGATCGACTGACCAAGTCAGCTCATTTTATACCCGTCAATATCAACTACCATGCACCAAAGTACGCAGAGTTGTATATTGCTAGAATCATGTGCTTACATGGAGTACCCCGCACCATCATCTCATATCGTGGAGCCGTATCGTTGCTCTATTTTGGGAGCAGCTCCACGCATTGTTGGGTACCAAGTTGATTCGAAGCTCAACTTACCATCCTCAGACTGATGGTCAAACGGAGCGGGTAAACCAAGTGCTGGAAGATATGCTCCGCACCTGTGCCATCCACCATGGTAAGAATTGGGATGATCATCTACCATTGGCGGAGTTTTCATACAACAATGGTTATCATACTAGCATCTATATGGCACCATATGATGCTCTTCATGGCCAGAAGTGCCGCACACCTTTGAACTGGTGTGAGCCCGGTGAATGAGTGATATATGGTATTGACTTGGTGAATGAAGCCGAAGAACGAGTATGAGTTATTCAAGCCAATCTCAAGGCTGCTCAGTCTCGTCAAAAAAGCTATGCGGACAAACGACTTCGACCTCTTCACTTTGATGTCGGGGATCACGTTTATCTTCGTGTATCCCCAATGAAAGGGATTCATTGCTTCGGAGTAAAAGGGAAGCTAGCTCCACGCTTCATTGGGCCGTTCACAGTAATTGAATGATGCGGGCTTGTGGCCCATCGACTAGAGCTACCAGCGTCACTTTTAGGGGTCCATAATGTGTTTCACATTTCGCGGTTGCGAAAATGTCTCAAGGCCCCAGCTGACGTCCGTATGGAGGATTTGGAAGCTCTCCAACCAGATCTTACTTACTCTACGCATCCAACCTAGATAATCGATGAGAGGACTCGCACCACAAGAAGCCGCACCTTGCATTTCTACAAGGTCTTGTGGGGCAACCACACCGCTGAAGAAGCAACGTGGGAAAGCGAGGAATACCTTAGAGCAAACTATCCGGACTTGTTAGCGGCATATGTTCATTAGATATTTTTCTTTTATCCTTCTTATTATAGTCTCGGGACAAGATTCTTTTTAAGGGGGAAGAATGTAAAATCCCAGTTTTTCCTTAATATAAAGTTCAAGTACCAGTTGGTTATCAACCATAGTGGAGATCAATTATGGTTGTGCACATGAACTTAATCTCATCCAAAAATCTTTCTTTTGCTCATACTTAAATTTTACTAACATAGGGGATGGACTTCACAAATGACACTAGGATAATTAAAGTGACCTTTCTGGAAATTTTGGAATTTATTGAATGGAAATTTGCTAGGGCAAAACACTATGCAGTACTTAATATATTCAAATTCTTTCAAAACTTGAATATAGCTACTGTACATTTAGGCCCTGTCAAAAATATTCAAATCTGAGGCTAATTATTTTTCCATGGCCTCATAATATTCCAAATAGGACCCCTGCAAATTTTCAGAATTTTTGAAGCTCATTTGCTATTTAATTCAGTGACTCCATTGAATTTCATTCAAATCTGAATTTGAATTCCAGTTGAAACTTGTCCAAATTGAAAATCCAATTTAAGAATCTTAGTCTCTCCACGAAAATCTAGGATTTTTGGATCAAGTTTGGTAAGGAAACTAAAGTTCCAGAGAGATAGACTTGGAGAGGGATGTGGGACCCACTGGTCAGTGAGCCATTACCGTGAGTGCCCTGTCTTCTGACTCCCCGCCGATTGACGCGCGCTGAGGGAAACACCTCACCGTCGGCAAGTAGCTGCGTGATGTTTTTGGCATCTATATCACTCCTCCTCACCCTTATCTTCCTTCCTAACCCGAGTGGTAAACCTCAGTGCCCCTTTTCGCTCTGTTTCGTGCCGCCGTTGCACAGCACCACCGCCTCCGTTCCTCCCCGTTGAGCGCCTCCTCCTTGCCTTATTTCTTTTTGATGCAAACAACAAAGATGATGCCAAGGCTATGCTCTACCATACGCACCCTTTGGCTCATCGTTTTTCTCTTTGTGTTGGTCGTAGTTTGAAGTTCCGCGGACGCCACTGGAGTCGGGGACGAACATCGCCTCAGCTCCACTGTCGCCAACCCTCAACAAGCGGCGTCACAACTCAACCTCAACAGCAAAAAGGATTGCCATCCCAAGCTCTTTCTCACAGTAAAAGCCATGCCTCTTTTCATCCAGCATCAAGCAATATATTCCAGTTTTGCTATCGGCCGTTGCCATTAAACTAGCTCACTTCTCGGTTTAATTCCGTTTCTACGTGTAATAATTTTTCAATCCAATTGAGGATTATAGTCTGTACCTCCTAGCGCACCCATCTGCCAAGAACCAGTGGAAAACATCGAGTATCTACCGAGATATTCAAGTTTTTCCCCGCTGCCAATGAAATCCGTCAGTTCACCATCGAAGTTGACGTTGCCGGCGATTTCATCCCGTTTGCAGCCCCTAGTTATCTTCCCCAGGCTCCTAGGAACATTCTTGACCTTTCCCCAAGCTTCTTGCACCATTCCCGAGCGATTCCGACAATCGGCGAAACCCTAGCTCCGCCGCCGCCATCGCCGGCCATCGCCGCCTCAATTGGACCCCACCATTGGCTTGCACACCTGGGCCCCGCCTGTCAGTGACGCGCGTGGGCGCGTGGATCGGCTGCGGCACTGGATCCGGTGCGTCTGCGTGGGTTAACCTCGTGGCCCCGGTGTGGCCCAGATGCGATTGGCCCATTCAAATGAAGTGGGGCCGGCCGCTTTATTTATATTTTCAAATTAAAAAATAATTCCAGGATTCAATCAAACTTCTAAAATTCTTTACTCCTAGCAGAATTGATCAAAAATTTCCAAATAAATTCTAGTAGACTCATATCAATGTCAACTTTGCAGTGGTGCAATTTGTTGGACATGAAACTCCCAGAATTTTTATAATTAAGTCCTTTGAGCCTTGCTTGTATCGACTGAGGACCAATATGTGTGCGGCCCTGCTGGACAAGTTTGAACAATACCGGGTGCATACTGGGCATATGGAACCCAGGAAACCGATGTAACTTGGTAACTCGGATGTCGATGCAGAGCCCATTGTCAATAGGGGTGGGATGAGGGTAGTAAGGTGTAAATTTGACAGCGGGCACAAACACGCTCCGTGCGGGAACCTTATGCCCGCGATGGTGGGACCGGTTCGGCGTTTGAGTTCTCTTGTGAAAGGTGGCTG
This sequence comes from Tuctoria greenei, assembly GCA_036927565.1. Lineage (NCBI taxonomy): Eukaryota > Viridiplantae > Streptophyta > Magnoliopsida > Poales > Poaceae > Tuctoria > Tuctoria greenei. The sequence goes on along the minus strand of JAYESD010000006.1, from coordinate 42,178,308 downwards.
CGTATGACGTGGTCAGGAGAACGACACGCTCCTTAGGCACGGGTGTACGTGACGTATTATTCAGGTGTGTCCTGATTGCAATCACCATCCCTCGCGGTAATAGAGTACCACTTGTTCACCGTGTCATGACCTAGTAAAATATTCAAGAAGTCAGGAGAATATGATGTATCGAGTTATAATTGTTATGGAACTTGATTGCTGTCCAATATGATCACTAAAGTTACTTTCATTAAAATGGTAAGCTACTGATAATAATTTGAAAGATAAGGATCCACTTGTAGGTGAGTCCTTTACTGCTTTACCTTACCTATGCTTAGTGTTCACCCTGAATATGTCTAGTGAGACGGGTTAGTCTTGCTGAACCTTAAGCTCACATTTTCAGTTAACCAGATTTTGCAGATTATACGACTATGTCGGGTTCGATGACGAGGCTGCACCCTGATGAGGGCATCACTTCTATGGATGCAAACAACACTCCATTGAACATACATGATGCAATCAATAGAGTTCACACACAACAATTAATTTCGGAGGTGAGCTCATTCTTATATGTTTCCTTATATGTTTTTGAGAATAGATTGCTACCTACTAACTTAATTGTGATTAGGATCTATGGAGAGGTTCAGAGAGTACTTGGAGGAAGTCTTAGTGACGTGGAGGACTAGAGAATTCGTTCAAAGAAGATGGAAACCGAGTCAAACTCAAAATTGTGTCCAACTCGGAGTCCAGGAGAAGTACGCACTAAAACGGACGCCTAGCACGCACACGAGCTTCGTTTTGGACGTTCTACATATGCACGAAAAGGTGAGAGGATAAACTTTCCAATGGCGCTGGTCCCATTGAAAATTCCTAAGGAGTCTATGGGAATCGTCGAAACAAAATCAAGTACAGAATCTGTCAAGGTGCTGCGCCACCGTATTGGGCCATTGGGCCATGTATCAAGTCTAAGTCCATTATTTTTGTATCTTAGAGTTAGGTCACGACCCCAACACCCCCTTGGACGTCCTCCCAACTATATATAGTCCATAGTAGCTGCCATGAACAATTGGGTTTTGCTTAGATTAATCTGTTATACACAGTTTCACCATTCATCGGTTTGTGAGACCCCAACTTAGCAATTCAGATTGCTTCTACCTTGTTCTTGCTTGTGTTCTCAGTTGCACTTGCAGGGATTAGCCTTCTTGGCGAGGTCAAGCGTGTGCAGAACGGTTGATAACTAACAGAGCGATGGTGTAGTGATTGTAGGGGTTTATTGTGTTCTACTCGAGAGCCTCGGATCATCAACGTCGAGATCTCCATCAACCGACTTATCCATTACCTTTCGGAAGATTGGGACTCATTTTTTTCTATCACACCCCCTCTAGGGTTTACATCCTAGTGGGAACCCCGCAGGCCGCCGTAAGTTTGGTGTTGCTAGTGCGAAGCATCTAGGACATGGATGACTTTTCTTTTGCATAGCTAGTGCCGAGAGCGTAGCTATGATGTATAGGTCACTTTCCTTTCCGCTGAGTATTGTAAAACTTCCGATATGTTTATAAATAAAGACTTGGTATCATATTTAATATCGTTATTTTCTTGTAAACTGTTGGGTGTCGCATTGCACGACACCACCCAATGAGATCCTTGAATGTTGGGATTCCGGTCCCCACAGACAGTTGTGCGACAAAGCTTATAATTGTTTATTCACTAATGATGGTGTGACTATTTTTAGAAGAAGCGATGGCTCGATTGCATTCAAGGGAATGTTGAAGGTAAAGCTCTATCTTGTTGGCTTCAACAAAGATAAAGTTGAACTCAACACTTGCTTGGTTGCCAAAACTAACATGGGATGGTTGTGGCATAGACAGCTAGCCCATGTTGGGATGAGAAATCTGCATAAACTTCTAAAAGGTTGTCACATCCAAGGTTTAAAGGATGTTGTTTTTGAGAAAGACAAGCCGTGCAGCGCTTGCCAGGCTGGAAAACAAGTTGGAGCACCACAACTTTCACATGAATTTTTGGAGTACCTAAATGAAGAAGGAATAAATCATGAATTTTCGGCACCCTACACCCCTGAACAAAATGGGGTGGCCGAAAGGAAGAACAGGACGCTCATCGAGATGGCTAGGACAATGCTAGATGAATACAAGACTTCGGACCGGTTTTGGGCTGAGGCGGTGAACATCGCTTGTCATGCCACAAACCAGCTATATCTTCACCGAATTTTGAAGAAGATGCCATATGAGCTCCTCACCGGTAACAGATCGAACATTTCATATTTCAAAGTATTCAGATGTAAATATTTTATCTTGAACAAGAAACTGAGGACTTTGAAGTTCGCTTCGAAATCCGATGAAGGGTTCTTGCTTGGCTATGATTCAACACCTACGCTTATTGTGTCTTCAACAAAGTCTCTGGCCTTGTTGAGGTGGCATGTGATGTAGTGTTTGATGAAAGAAATGGCTCCCATGTGGAGCAAGCTGATAAGTGTGTGCTAGATCAAGAAGAAGCCCCATGCCAAGCATTGAGGAGAATGGCACTGGGTGATATTCGATCTCAAGAGCAACCACAAGACTCAAGTGCTCAAGATGAACCTCAACAAGAAAGCAATGATCTAGGGGGAGCTCATGCACAAGATCAATATCGGGAAGATCAATACAACCAAGGAAGCAATGATCCACGGGGAGACGTTAACAATGAAGAAAATGAAGTGCAAGCAACTTCATATGTTTCTCACCCAAGAGTACATCAGAGTATACAAAGAGATCATCCTGTCATCAACATCATTGGAGACATTGCTAAGGGAGTAACCACTAGATCTCGCATAGCTAATTTATGTGAATATTACTCTTTTGTCTCTTTTCTGGAACCATACAGGGTAGAAGAAGCATTAAAAGATCAGGTTGGGTGATTGCAATGCAAGAAGAACTGAACAACTTCAAAAGAAATGAAGTATGGGTGCTTGTAGAAAGACCAAAGGAAAACATTGTAGGAACCAAATGGGACTTTCACAACAAGCAAGACGAACACAAAGTGGTAACAAGAAATAAGGTGCAACTTGTGGCGAAGGGTTACTCACAGGTCAAAGGTTTGGATTTCGATGAAACTTTCGCACCCGTAGCTAGACTTGAGTCCATTCGTATTTTATTGGCATATGCTACTCACCATAATTTTAAGCTGTATCAAATGGACGTCAAAAGTGCCTTCCTCAACGGCCCCATTAAGGAGGAAGTGTACATGGAGCAGCCACCGGGATTTGAAGATCCAGAGTACCCTAATCATGTGTACAAACTTCGTAAGGCTCTCTATAGCCTCAAACAAGCTCCTCGAGCTTGGTATGAGTGCCTCAAAGATTTTCTAACTCAAATGGCTTTAAAATTGGAAAAGTTGATTATACTTTGTTAACAAAACCTTTTGATGATCATCTATTTGTATTTCAAATCGATGTTGATGATATTATTTTTGGTTCTACTAAAAAGTCTTTTTGTGAAGATTTTAGCAAAATTATGACAGACGGATTTGAGATGTTGATGATGGGTGAATTAAAGTTCTTCTTGGGATTCCAAGTGAAGCAATTAAGAGAAGGAACCTTCATAAGCCAAACCAAGTACACGCGAGATATCCTCAAAAAGTTCAATATGGAAAAAGCCAAGCCCATCAAGAAACCCATGGCAACTAACGGACATCTTGATCTCAACGAAGATGGTCAAAATGTTGATCAAAAGGTATATCGGTCTATGATTGCTTCATTACTGTATTTATGTGCATCTAGGCCAGATATCATGCTTAGTGTTTGTATGTGTGCAAGGTTTCAAGATGCACCTAAAGAGTGCCATCTAATAGCTGTAAAAAGAATTTTAAGATACCTTGTGCACACACCCAACTTGGGCCTTTGGTATCCCAAAGGATCCAAGTTTAACTTGATAAGATATTCTGATGCCGACTATGCTGGATGCAAAGTCGATATAAAGAGTACGTTGGGGACTTGCCAATTTCTTGGCAAATCCTTAGTTTCATGGTCATCTAAAAATCAAAACTCCATTTCTCTTTCCACAGCCGAAGCGGAGTATGTTGCAGCCGGTAGTTGTTGCGCACAACTACTTTGGATGCGACAAACTCTAAGGGATTATGGTTACAATCTGAACCATATTCCACTGCTATGTGATAATGGGAGTGCTATAAAATTGCACACAAGCCAGTAGAGCACTCAAAAACTAAGCACATAGATATTTGTCACCATTTCTTGAGAGATAATTTATCAAAAGGTGACATTGTAATCTCACATGTTAGGATTGAAAAAAAACTTGCTGACATTTTCACCAAGCCATTAGATGAAAAGAGGTTTTGTGAGCTAAGAAATGAGATAAATATACTTGACCCTCGAAATGTGGCTTGAAACACTGCATATCTGATTGTGATTTAAAAATTTACTCATTTTTGCGAAGATTTGTCCCTTATCTTTATTTTCTCTTAAAAACTATTTATATTAGTGAATCTTGGTGAATTATGGCCATTGTATGATTGTTGATTGCTTACTGGTCATGTTCATCGGGATTATTTGTGAAATGATGTCCTTTAGATCACTATTGATCAATCAAATAAAATAAACATGTTCAAATTCTATTCTGTCCTACTAACACCGAACTAGTCCAGTGTCAGCACCGGACTAGTCTGTTGCCTCAGACTAGTCCGATCCTGGTCTGGCATACCGGACTTGTCTGGTAGTGATCGGAATAGTCCGTATCTATCAAGGTTAACCCTAGCCCGCCGCCAGGAGCACACCCCCCTCATCTCACAATCGCTTTTGCTCTCTCTCTCTCTTCTACTGTGAGCTCCCAAGGCAATTTTTTGCATCTAGCCACCAAAATCGAAGATTTCTCCAAGGGAAATCCTCTTCTAGGTGTGGAGCTTGCTCACACTGGACTTATCCGGACCCTACTCCGCTCCTTCAACATCGAGCTTAAAATTTTTCGGTAAAATCTCACTTAACCCTAGTTCTCACCTTTTCTCAAATCTTTCTTATTTTTCTTGATTCCTAGGGCATACATTACTCTTCTATATGTATTCTTACGGTTTACCTGTCATTGTGAATCGATTCGAGCTAGATTTGTTGGAAATAAAAAGTTAGGGTTCTTATGTAAGTCCGGACTAGTTCGGTATTCAAGTGCGGACAAGTCCGGTACTCTGGACAAGTCCGCACTCTGAAAACGGACAAGTCCGGTACCCTGACAATCTGAACCTCTAAATTGTTATTTGCACAAAGTCTACAATCAATTCTTATCAACCCTTGAATTCCTCTATCAGGCACGATGTCTTCAGGTTCCGAGGACAACTCTTTTGACTATGATAAAGAGTGTGACCATGCAAGAGTGAAAAGAGCAAAAGAAGGGGGTTATGAAGAAAAGGCACGACCACAATGTTCACTCCTATCCTCCCGACAAAGTACTTCCTAAGAAGAGGAGAGTAGTAGTGAAGAATCCCCTGAGCAAGGAAGGTGCTGGCAGTTCTTCGGCACCCAAGAGAAGTCTCAACAAGGGCAAATTACTGGCTAGTGGTCCTATTGGCCCTTTGAAGATGAAGGCTCCTACTCACCACAACAGGCAGTCATCAAGTGATGAGTTTACTGGAAAAGGGAGTGAATTTTCTGACATATTCAGAAAGATAGAAGTCTATGAGCAGCCCAAACAGTCAGCTGACCCCAGATTCTAGAGTAATTTCCATTCCGACTATTATTAGCATGTATATATGAAGATGAGTAACCCGGTGATTGAAAGTCAGTGGGTGAATATCACTTACCTCCAGTCCAAGAGATGCCAAGATTACCAAGAGGTTCTGGAGGCATTGGAGCAACATGGACTAAAGGATCTTATCTCTTTCCAGTGGCACTGGAACAATGAGGTCATCACTCAATTCTATTCCACTCTATACTTTTCTCGTGATGATGGTGAAAAAATGATATGGATAACACATGGAGCAAAGTACAGTGTCACTTATGAGGAGTTTGCTAGAATTCTTCATCTTGAAGATTCTTTGGAGACTGACATCATCATTCACAACTTGAAGCCCCTAGAGAAAGATGACATTGATTTTCTCTATGATACAAGAATGCCTTACAAGCAACTACCAAGTACCTGAAGCCATTCTTTGCAGTTCTAAACAGAATCCTCAGGAAGGCCATAGCTCCCAAGGAGGGAGATGCAGGAACTATTCAGGGGACACTAAGAACATTGATCAAGGTGATAAGCAAGAGAAGGACCTTCAATGTCTTTGAGTACATCTACAATGACATTGTAAACATCTCCATCACCCCTAACAGGTCCTGTGGCTATGCACCCTATATCATGTATATGACTGAGAAGGTGACAGGACTTGAGTTTGTAAAGGATGTTCCTAAGGTGACAAGACTTGAGTTTGTAAAGGATGTTCCTCACACTGGTCTCAAGGCCTAGAAGCCTACAATCTACACTGTCCCCTCTGCTCTACCTCACCTGCAGAGGAACAAAGATCTAAGAGGGCTCATGAAGGCACAAGAACTAAAACTTCTACTCCTACTCCTCCACCCTCTAGAGAGTTTTCTAGTGGTGTGCTGAAAATGCTCTCATCCATCTTTGCATCCTGCTTCAAAGTGGAAATTAAGCAGCACAAGGAGAGTTTGGCCAGGAAGAAACATCAAAGATATGTGAAGGCTAACATCAAAGCTATTTGTGAGAAGCTAGAGATTGAGCCGGTGGGGTCACCTTAGATCTCAGAAGATTCTGAGGAAAATATCATAGAGATGGCACCACTTTCAGAGCAAGAGTTGGCTTCATTTGGACTAGCTGGAGTCTTCGCTCCTCCTCCTCCTCCTCAGCAAGCACCTGAAGATGAAGAAGAAGATGAAGATAGAACCGAGAGTGAGGGAGGCAGTGGCGATGAGTGATTCCACTCAATTTTTTCCTTTTTGGTGCCTTGATGCGAAAGGGGTAGAGATTGAGACTAGCAGCTTATTTTGTAGCCTTAAGGACTTGTGATCGAGGACATGTATCTTAATTTCTAATTATTGTAATATCTTGTGGATGTGCCTACTTTATTTAATCTGTGATGCATAGTTCAATGTTAATGTGATGATTGCTACTATAATTTTCAAGTTTTTATCTTCTGCTCATCACATCATTTGATCAGACACTCTATAGGCACCCCACCATAAAGAGTGCATATATGTGAGAAGTTATTGTTACTCATTTATCATTCTCATGTATGCACACTTTATGAAAATCAATTTTTTACTCTTAATTGTTAAATCTCAATTGGTTGTCATCAATCACCAAAAAGGGGGAGATTGAAAGTGCATCTAGGCAATCCCTTGTGGGTTTTGGACGATTGATGACAAACGAATGAGATCCTAATGGACTTGTTGAGATGAATGCAGGTCAACTCATATTTGATAGTTTAGTGCACTCAAAAAGTGAAAAATGAAGTGATGAAGAAAAAGAAAGGCCCCATTGATGAATGAAGCGCAAAGTAGACTTAATTGTATAGGATGTGTGTGAGAGACACATCCCAAGAGCTCAAGTCTTTGCGTAGGCGTAAGGGTATTAAAATCAATCTTAAAATTCAGTGAGCATCGGACTAGTCCATTCATGGACCAGACTAGTCCATTCAACTCTTTGGTGTCTCACTTCACGGTGCACCGAACTAGTCCGTTCATGGACCAGACTATTCCGATCAACTTTCTGTAACCTCACTACACAGTGCACTAGACTAGTCTGTTTATATATCGGCGTAGTCCGTTCAACTTTCTGTAAACTCAATGAACTCTATGATGTTCCATAGCACATCATGCCAGACAAGTCTGTCTGAGGACCGGACTAGTCCGAGAAAGTTTCTGATGTTCCAATACACAGGGCACCAGACAAGTCCGGACACATACCGGACTATTCCGATATACCTCACACAATTTAGGTTTTCTAGTGTGTTGCACGTCTCACGCCGACTTTACACAGCACACCAGACAAGTCCGGCCCCCAGTACGGACTAGTCCGACTGTCGAGATCTCTAACGGTAACAATTTTGGAAACACTATAAATAGGAGATCCACGACCCCACGAACATATTTTTCATATTCTACTGTTCACAAATGAAAACCTAGCATGCCACATGTCCCAAGAGCACAAAAAAACATCTCCCCGCACATCTAAAGTCCTCAAAAGTGAAAATCATTTGAGTATTCAGATTTGGGATTGGGAGATCGTTGTCTACACATCATTGAGCTTTTTTGGTTTGATATCTTTACACTCGTGCAATTACTTGTAATATTTTCGAGTGTATTTGATCATCTTTTTGCTGTAATTCTTGTGGGGGCCCTCAACGTGTAAGATTGCTCCCATAAACTCGGTGATTACCCGTGGTAGTGGAATCAAGTCGGCCCTGTGTGGTGACTTGACCAGGGAAAGGGTTTGAAAAGACCGGCTCTATGTGGGCTTCCTCCATGAGGAGTAGATCTCTTTGGTGAGATCGAACCTCGATAAAAATACGTGTCTCCGTGTGCTTTACTCTTTAATTATTGCATTATTATTACTTACGGCATTAAGTTGATCAATCTTGTAAACTGAATTACAATATCTTTCCATGTATAACTTTGCAATATTGATTGTTGAAAGTGCATCTAGGAATCCCTTGTGGGTTTTGGATGATTTATGACAAGCAATTGGGATCCTAACCTCTTTGTTGAGATGAGCACAGGCTTTCAATAGCAAAATAAGCAAAGTGCCAAAAAGAAGGAAGAATGAGGAGCAAAGTGGAAATGAGCTCAAGGAAGAAGAATAGTAGATCATTGTGTATGGAGTGTGTTAAGGAAACAAATCCCAAGAGCTCAATCACAATTAAGCACACACATTGCGCAAAGTTACACAGGACCGGACTAGTCCGACTGACACCGGACTAGTCCGATATCCTCTCTGCACAAAATCGGACAAGTCCGATATCCATCGGAATAGTCCGATATCTCTCTGACTAGAATTGGACTAGTCCTCCCCAGTGCGGACTAGTCCTCAAAACACTTCACAAGTCACAAAATGTCGGACAAGTCCGATCACAACCGGACTAGTCCGATATTCTCTCTGGTCCAAATCAGACAAGTACGATATTGCACGGACTAGTCCGAAAAACCTTCTGAACTAAATCGGACAAGTCCTCCAAGAGCGGACTTGTCACCCAATACACTTAGGGTTTCACATGTCCGGACAAGTACGATGACTACTGGACTAGTCCGAAGATTTCCAGAAGCGAAATTGGACAAGTCCGCTCCTAGCCGGACTAGTCCGATATTTCGGGACACTTAGGGTTTGCTGCACATAGCACACCGGACTAGTCCGGTGACCACCATGGACTAGTCTGATCTTTCTAAACCCTAACGGTCACTTTTAGAAACCCATATAAATAGAGGTGCACGGCCATATTTCATACATTCTCGAACCCTAGCGCCATCACACCTCCCAAGAGCCTTTGAGGATTCACTCTCTCCACGAAATTAAGTGCAACAAAGATCAATCCTTTGAGGATTCACTCTAGTTCATTGGAGAGACACGTTCAACACCACATTGAGCTCTTGGTTTGATTCTCTAACACACTCATGTGATTTCATTATAATCTTTTGAGTGTGTTTTTGGTGGTATTTAGTGTTGTAATCCAAGGGAGCTCTCAACGTGTGGGAAGGCACCTTTGAATTTGGTTATTCACCCCTTTGTGATAAGTGGAAGAGGATTGGCCTTCGTGGCGATCCGACGAGGGTAGGGTTGGAGAAGACCCGATCCTTTTGTGGACTCCTCAACGTGGATATTGGTTGCCTCTGTGGGAGCCGAACCACGGGATAAAATCTTGTGTCTTGCTTTGTGTTCATCGCTCTTATTCATTACAACAATTTAGGGTTTCAATTATCATTGCATACTTTACGTTGAACAATTAAATATAAGATTGAATTGTGATATACCCTAGTTCATAATTGTGCAACACATTAATTACAAGTATATTTCCGTGGCTACAACCTAGAATCAAACTCAATAGATCAAACTTGATAAACCTAGTCCATACACACCAGACTAGTCTGCACTTTACCGGACTAGTCCGATATCTCTGCTTTTGATCTATTGGTTAAGTGTTGCAGGTTCTGACAAATTTCAAAAAGGCCTATTCACCCCCCTCTAGGCCACATTCAATTGGTATCAGAGCAGGTTCTTCAAGAAAGAGACTAATCGCTCGAAGAAGATCATGTCGGACATGAAGGACACCCACAAGAGCAACAACCAAGAAAAGGTTGATGATGAAAAGAACCTCAAGGTGGAGAAGCTCCTCGAGGCCATTCAAGACTTCGAGGACGACAATGAGGAGACGCTAGAACTAAAGGCGCTTCTAAGAAAGAAGACACTTTCCAAAGGAAAAGTGAAGATCGAAGAAAAGAAGAAGGGGAGTGGTCACACTGACTACTCCCAATACCCTTTTAACTATGATCGTCTCAATTCCAATAACAATCATTATTTGTCTATCCCACGTGGAAAAACCCCACACTTCGATGGAAGTGATTACTCAATGTGGAGGCAAAATATGAAAATGCATCTAATTTCCCTCAATCCAAGTTTATGGCATATTGTGTGCACAGGGATAGATATCCCGGACGACGACGAAGAGCTCACACCAAGCCAAAAGCAGGCTATTCACCGACATGCTCAAGTCGTGGCCGTAATTACCTCCTCACTCAGTCGAGACGAGTTCACCAAGGTGTATGGACTCGAAATTGCTAAGGAGATATGGGACACACTACAAACTGCACATGAAGGTGACCGACATGTGCATGAAGCAAAAATCGAAATGATTGAAGGCGAGTTTGGAAGATTTGCAATTGAAGAAGACGAGTCACCTCAAGACATGTACAATCGATTAAAGACACTCATCAACAAGGTAAGATCATACAGAAGTAAGAAGTGGAATGACCACGAGGAGGTAAAGCTCATCCTTAGAGCTTTCATGCCTCGCAACATCACCCTATGCTCCATGATCAGAGAAAGCCCGAGATACAAAAGGATGACCCCGGATGAACTGCTTGGAAAGATCATCAACTTCGAGATGATGGAAAAACAAGCAAAGCATGTCAAGGAGATTTCCGACCTCCCCTCAGCAAAGAAGAAAGGGGTTGCTTTAAAGTCCACCCTCAAGCCCCTATCCAAAGAAGCTAGAGAAGCACAACTAGAGGAAGATAGTGACGATGACAGCAGTGAATTGTATGAAGAAGACATGATATTGTTCATGAAGAAATTCAAAACGATAATGAAAAAAATACAAGGTACAAATTCAAGCGAAGGAAAGTACAAGGAAAGAACAAAGCCAAAGTTGAGGCGGGCATGCTATAATTGTGGTGAGTATAACCACTTTATAGTTGATTGCCCATATGAGGAGAACAAGAAGAAGACCAAAGAAGCCAAGCCTCAACCCAAGAAATTCTTCAAGAAGAAGAAACAAGCCGAACAAGAGCACATTGGGAAAGAGTGGGACTCAAATGATGAGTCCTCAACATCCGAAGAAGAAGAGATGGCTAGCATAGCCATCGAGAAGACATCCAAGAAGTCTACCTTCTTCCCTACACTTGGCACATGGAAGGAAGATGGCATTTGCCTTGTGGCAAAGGAAGGTAAACGCAAGGTAACCATTAAACCCCCTTCCGTGCATTCCTATTCTAACGATGATGAAATCAATAGTGGTAATGAGGACATGCTTATTGGACTAGATAGGAAAACAACCACAAAAAAGAAATTTTTGCTTGATCAACTTGTTGAGAAGGAGAGGTTAATACATCGTCAAGAGGACATGATCATCTCCCAAAAGGAGGAATATGTCGAACTTGACAAGCTTCTAGAACTTGATAAGAACGAAGCAAATCACTAGAGCTTGAGTTAGCTTCGAGCAAGGAAACTTGCTTGGAGTTAACCGACTCAAACGCTACAATCAAGGACCAACTTGCTGACCTTATTAAGGTTAACAAGATCCTTGAAGTGCAAGTTGAGTCACTCAAGCTAAGTGAACCTTCTTCCTCTTCAAGCTCACCTTCTCAACCCACTAAAACTGAGTTTGCTCATGCTTGTAAATGTAAGAAAGTTGACACCAGTTTGAAGGACAAGTCAACCTCTACAAAGGATAAACATCCTGCCCAAAGTGGCATATTTGACAAGGAGAAGATCAAATATGCACGTAGTGCATACTTGGTCAAAAGACCTCCAAATGTAAGATATGGCATTGGATACTCTTATGGTGAAAAGAAACATGCTAGAAGCCATAGGAACAAAAAGGAGAGGATTACCTTTGTAAAGGGAAGACTCTCTCAAACTGGAAAGTCAAAGATTAAGACAGTAATTACTCATGATCACCGGACTAGTCCGGTCGATGTCCGGACAAGTCCGGTCCTCTGGACAAGTCCGGCCTCCCAGACTAGTCCTGCACATAAACAATAACATTTACTGTTTAAAACTTTCGATGCCTCGTATGTCTTAATGAGAAGTAATTTTGGCAAGGTTTATGCTCATTATGTTGGGCCACGCCATGGGAATACCAAGTTTATGTGTGGGTGCCCAAATGTATTGTAACAACCTCCAAGGACCCAAGCAAGCTTTGGTACCTAAAACCAAAGCATAACTTGTTTTTGCAGGCCTATTCCTCCGGTGGATCTAAATGGGTGCTAGACAGTGGCTGCACCAACCATATGACCAGAGAAAGAAGAATGTTCATGGAATATGAAGAGAATGAGGACCCAAACGAGGGCATCTAATTTGGAGATAATAGTCAAGGAAAGGTGCTCGGTACCGGTAAAATTGTGATATCTTCTAAACACACACTTTCTCATGTTTTAAATGTTGAATCCTTAGATTATAACCTACTGTCCATATCTCAGTAATGTGACAAAGGTTATAATTGCTTGTTCACTAACGAGGGTGTGATCGTCTCAAGGAGGAGTGATGGTTCCATTGCATTCAAGGATATGTTAAAGGGAAAGCTTTATCTTGTTGACTTCAACAAGGATAAAGCTGAACTTGACACATGCTTGATTGCAAAGACCAACATGGGTTGTCTGTGGCATAGACGGCTAGCGCATATTGGTATGAGGAACCTTCAAAAACTCCTCAAAGGTGATCACATCCGAGGTTTAAAGGATGTTGTGTTTGAGAAAGATAGGCCTTGTAGCGCGTGCCAAGCCGGGAAGCAAGTTGGAGCACCTCACCCCACCAAAAACGTCATGACAACAACAAGACCACTCGAGCTACTACATATGGAATTGTTTGGTCCAATTGCCTACATAAGCATCGGCGGTAACAAATATGGTTTAGTTGTCGTTGATGATTTTTCTCACTTCACTTGGGTTTTATTTTTGCATGATAAGTCAGAAACACAAGGAATACTCAAGAAGTTCTTCAAGCAAGCTCAAAACGAATTTTCATTGACAATCAAGAATATTTGAAGCGACAACGGCACGGAGTTCAAGAACACACAAGTGGAGGAATACCTTGATGACGAAGGCATAAAGCATGAATTTTCAGTGCATACTCCCCACTACAAAATGGAGTTGCCGAAAGAAAGAACCGAACACTCATATAGATGGCAAGAACAATGCTCGATGAGTACAAGACCTCGTATCGATTTTGGGCGGGAGCGATTAACTCCTCTTGCCACGCCGTAAATCGACTTTATCTTCATCGACTACTCAAGAAGACATCCTATGAGCTACTCACCAGTAACAAACTAAATATTTCATATTTTCGAGTTTTTGGTTCTCCATGTTATATATTGAACAAGAAGCCTAGGACTTCAAAGTTCGCTTCGAAGTCCGATGAAGGTTTCTTGCTTGGTTATGATTCGAACACTTACGCCTATCGTGTTTTCAACAAGACCTCTGGACTTGTTGAAGTAGCACGTGACGTAGTGTTCGATGAGACTAATGGCTCCCAAAAGGAGCAAGTTGATCCACGTGAACTAGGCAATGAAGAAGCTCCTTGTCAAGCATTGAAAAGAATGGCTCTAGGTGAAGTTCGACCACAAGAGCCGCCTTCACACGTACATGAGGAAGATGAACCACAAGAGGAGGTCAACGATCAAGGGGGAGCTTCAGCACAACACCAACCACAAGAATATGAAGATAATCAGCAAGTCAACGAAGGCAATCACTTAGGGGGAGAAGCAGATGATCATGAAGATACAACGCCTCAAGTCCCACACCCAAGAGTACACCAATGCATCCAAAGGGATCACCCAATCGGCAATATCATCAGTGACATCCAAAAGGGAGTAATCACTAGATCTTGCATATCTAACTTTTGCGAGCACTATTCGTTTGTATCCTTTTTGGAACCACGCAGGGTTGAGGATGCATTGAAGGATCCGGACTGGGTGGTGGCGATGCAAGAAGAATTGAACAACTTCAAGCGGAACGAGGTGTGGGAACTTGTGGCAAGACCCAATGCAAACATCGTCGGCACCAAGTGGGTCTTTCACAACAAACAAGACGAACATGGGGTGGTGACAAGGAACAAGGCATGACTTGTGGCCAAAGGCTATTCACAAGTCGAAGGTTTGGATTTTGATGAGACCTTTGCTCCAGTAGCTAAACTTGAATCTATTAGAATATTACTTGCATATGCTACTCACCATGATTTCAAGTTGTATCAAATGGATGTGAAAAGCGCCTTCCTCAACGGACCAGTCAAGGAGGAGGTGTATGTGGAGCAACCCCCCGGGTTTGAAGACGAAAAGTTCCCTGACCACGTATTCAAATTGCGTAAGGCTCTCTACGGCCTCAAACAAGCTCCTAGAGCTTTGTATGAGTGTCTTAGAGATTTCTTAATTGAAAACGGCTTTAAGATTGGCAAAGTTGATTATACACTATTTACAAAGAATTTAGACAATGATATGTTTATTTGTCAAATTTATGTTGATGATATAATTTTTGGGTCAACTAATCAATCTTTTTGTGAGGAATTTAGTAAGATCATGATAGATAGGTTCAAAATGTCAATGATGGGAGAACTAAAGTACTTCTTGGGATTCCAAGTGCAACAACAAAAGGAAGGGACGTTTATAAGCTAAATCAAGTACACGCAAAACATACTCAAGAAGTTTGGTATGGACAAGGTGAAGCCGATAAAGACCCCCATGGCAACAAATGGCCACTTGGATCTCAATGAAGATGGACCTAGCATCGACCAAAAGGTATATCGCTACATGATTGGATCTCTACTCTATTTATGTGCAAAGTAGACAGAAAAAGCACCTCCGGTACATGCCAATTCCTATGGAGATCCTTAGTTTCTTGGAGGAAATTCCATTGCCTTATCCACAGCCGAAACGGAGTATGTTGCAGCCGGGAGTTGTTGTGCACAACTTCTTTGGATGCGACAAACTCTAAGGGATTATGGTTACAATATGAACCATATTCCACTCCTCTGTGACAATGAGAGTGTCATCAAAATTGCCCACAACCCAGTTGAGCACTCTAGAACTAAACACATAGATATAAGACATCACTTCTTGAGAGATCATGCTATGAAAGGAGACATAGCCATTTCACATGTTAATACCCAAAAGCAATTGGCCGACATATTCACCAAGCCACTTGATGAAAAACGTTTTTGTGAACTCCGAAATGAACTAAATAACCTTGATGCTCGGAGTGTGGCGTGAAATGTTGCATACCTATATGAATTCTTCAAAATATGTTGATTGGATTGTGAAAATCATCTCTCTTAATTTTCTCTGAAAAACTATGTCAATTACTAGATCTTGGTGGATTATGATCATTGCTTGATTGTTGGATGCTTACTGATCATATTCATCAAGATTATTTGATTTGATTTGCCTCCCTATTTTCTAAATATGAACCTTCAAATATACATGAATGGGCTAAAAACTTCTTGCCTGGTGACCACGGACTAGTCCGTGGTTACCCGGACTAGTCCGCCCATGCAGACTTGTCCGTAGAGTGCCGGTTAGGCCGGACTAGTCCGATATATTCCTCTAGAAAAGTTCAAACTAGTCCGGTCATCTCCGGACTTGTCTGTTTTTTCGTGTCCGTAACCCCAGCCTCCGCCAAACCCTAATTCATTCACCTCCACTCTTGCCTCACGCGTTCTCTCTCTCCCACTCGAGCTCCGAAGGCGATTTTGCATCCCCTCCACCAAAAAGCTCCACATTTGGGTGGAGATCAACCATCCTTGCTCGAAGATTGAAGTTCACGGACAAGTCCGGACTTCAACACCCTCCACTTCGAGCATCAATCGAATTCTTCGGTAATTTTCTCCCAAACCCTAGAAATCCCTAATTTCATCATTGTTGATTGAATAGCCTAGCATCCTTCGCTATATACATGCCCTCTTGATGTATTATGTTTATGCTAGGGTTTTTGTGCATTAGGAATCACCATTTGTCTATTTTCTTAGGTTTTTGAGTTTGAATACCGGACTAGTCCGGCCCATGCACGGACAAGTCCGATATCCCCGGACTAGTCCATGCTTGTACACCGGACAAGTCTGATTTTTCTGAACTCAAAACCTAACTTCTCAATTCCTTAATACAATTCCTTGCTATCCTTTCACCAATGCCTTGTATCATCGATTATCATTCATATCTTGCTCAATTCACTCTCAGGACATGTCAATCTCCAACGATGAGATGTCTGACTTCGAGGCCGAGATGGACCACGAGGTGGCACCTCGGCCCTCGACGAGCCTTGGCATGAAGCGCCAAGAGAGACCTTCCGAGCCAGCCCCATCTCCTCCCCAGGCTCAGAGGAAAGTGTTAGCAAAGAAGCCAGCCTCCATGGCAGCTGTATCATCAAGTGGCCCTCGCCAAGCCAAGGGCAAGGGCAAGGGGATTGCTACGGGCCCAGTTGGCCCCCTGAAACTGCATGCCCCAAGAGAAGGGGTCAGGGAACCAAATGAGGACAAGTTCAATGGAAAGGGCAGTGACTCAGCTGCAAAGCTCAGGAGCATTGATTGGTACAGTCATACAAAGCAAACTGCAGATGGAAGATTCTAGGGCAACTTCCATGCAGAATGTTACATGGTTGTGTATCTACAGATGAAGACTCTCGTGGTGTGCAGTCAGTGGATTGACTGGGCACATCTTGAGAAGAAAAGATGCTCTGCATTTGATGAAGTGATTGAACCAGCTGAAAGACATGGCTTGAAGGACCTCTTTGCCTTCAAGTACAATTGGAATGATGAAGTGGTGGCCTAGTTCTATGCCACTTGTCACTTTGCAAGCGATGAAGAAGAAAGAGTGACTTGGATGACTCATGGATCCAAGTACACTATCACATATGAGGATTTTGCAATGATGTTGCATCTTGACACCTCGAGCAATGACAATGTGATCATCCACAATGTTGGTGTTATCGAGAAGGAAAGGATGAAATTCCTTTATGAGCCAAACTCAAAGTTCATCCCTCCCTCCACAAAGAACATGAAGCCCTTCTTTGTGGTCCTGAATAGAGTCTTGAGGAAGACGATTGCTCCTAAGGATGGAGATGTTGGGAGTGTGCAGGGTTATCTTCGGACCCTGATGAGAGTGATAAGCAGAGATCGTCAGTTTGATGTGGCTGACTATATTTGGAACGATATGATCAACATATCCAGTACTCCCAACTGGTCCTGTGGCTATGCCCCTTATCTCATGTTCATGATTGAGAAAGTCACAGGGATCGAGTTTGTCAAGGATGTGGAGCACACACTATTGAGGCCTTAGAAGCCTCAACAAGCAAATGTCCAGGCTGCTCCCTCGCCGGCCTCCAGTCCTGAGGCACCGGCGAGAAGATCTGAAGATGCTGGAGCTGCCCCTACCGGCAAGGAAGCCCCTCAAAGAGGATCAGCCAGTGGAATCTTCAAATATCTGGCTGCCATCTTCGCTTTGTGCAAGAAGGCCAAAGTGAGGGCCCAAAAGCTGAACAAGAATAGAAAGGAAGACATGAAATATGTGCAGGCAAATGTGAATCAAATTTGCCAGAAGCTGGAGATCGATCCCATTGGATCTCCAGTGACTTATGAGGACTCCGACCCAGACATCACTGAGCTCGGGCCCTTGACCCCCTCCGAGCTTGCCTACTTTGGCATTGGGGGCTAGAGTGGCTCCGCACCTCCTCCTCCCCCTACTCCTCCTCCTCCTCATCATCATCAAGCTGAAGATGGAGATGATGAAGATGACGATGAGAGGACCAACAGTGAAGAGTGAAGACCTTAGGACCCTCCTCTCCTTCTTTTTGGTGTCTTGATGCCAAAGGGGGAGAGATTGAGGGGGAGTCTTAGCCTTAGCTATAGGATGCGAGGAGAGAGCTCTCTTTTATGGTTTTTGACTATTTTGTGGGTTGTAAAGCTTTAACTCTGTTCTTAAGTTAAATATGGTTTTGTGATGCAATGTTATGGTCTTTTGAGAAGTATTTGTTGAAATCTATGATTTTGCTCCTAGAATGACATATATGCTTGCTTATGGTTGATTAATGTCAATTATGTCATTCATAGTGTTTCAATGTACTTAGTTATGCATCCCACCATAAATAATGCACATATGGATTATGTTTTCATTGCTTGATGTATTTTAAACTCATATGTGCATACTTTATGAAAATCTCAACTTTTATCATGTTTTGTGAAATCTCAATTGGTTGTCATCAATCACCAAAAAGGGGGAGATTGAAAGTGCATCTAGGAACCGCTTATGGGTTTTGGATGATTTATGACAAACAATTGGGATCCTAACCTCTTTGTTGAGATGAGCACAGGCTTTCAATAGCAAAATAAGCGAAGTGCCAAAAAGAAGGAAGAATGAGGAGCAAAGTGGAAATGAGCTCAAGGAAGAAGAATAGTAGATCATTGTGTATGGAGTGTGATAAGGAAAAACATCCCAAGAGCTCAATCACAATTAAACACACACATTGCGCAAAGTTACACAGGACCGGACTAGTCCGGCTGACACCGGACTAGTCTGATATCCTCTCAGCAAAAAATCGGACAAGTCCGATATCCATCGGGCTAGTCCGATATCTCTCTGACTAGAATCGGACTAGTCCTCCCAAGTGCGGACTAGTCCTCAAAACACTTCACAAGTCACACAATGTCGGACAAGTCCGATCACAACTGGACTAGTCCGATATTCTCTTTGGTCCAAATCGGAAAAGTCCGATATTGCACGGACTAGTCCGAAAAACCCTCTGAACTCAATCGGACAAGTCCTCAAAGTGCGGACTTGTCACCCAATACACATAGGGTTTTACATGTCCGGACAAGTCCGATGACTACTGGACTAGTCCGAAGATTTCCAGAAGCGAAATCGGACAAGTCCGCTCCTAGCCGGACTAGTCCGATATTTCGGGACACTTAAGGTTTGTTGCACATAGCACACCGGAATAGTCCGGTGACCACCACGGACTAGTCCGATCTTTCTGAACCCTAACGGTCACTTTTAGAAACCCATATAAATAGAGGTGCATGGCCATATTTCATACATTCTCGAACCCTCGCGTCGTCACACCTCCCAAGAGCCTCAAAAACCACATCCCTCCACGAAATTAAGTGCAACAAAGGTAAATCCTTTGAGGATTCACTCTAGTTCATTGGAGAGACACGTTCAACACCACATTGAGCTCTTGGTTTGATTCTCTAACACACTCTTGTGATTTCATTGTAATCTTTTGAGTGTGTTTTTGGTGGTATTTAGTGTTGTAATCCAAGGGATCTCTCAACGTGTGAGAAGGCCCCTTTGAATTTGGTTATTCACCCCTTTGTGATAAGTGGAAGAGGATTGGCCTTCGTGGCAATCCGACGAGGGTAGGGTTGGAGAAGACCCTGTCCATTTGTGGACTCCTCAATGTGGATGTAGGTTGCCTCTGTGGGAGTCGAACCACGGGATAAAATCTTGTGTCTTGCTTTGTGTTCATCGCTCTTAATCATTACAACAATCTAGGGTTTCAATTATCATTGCATACTTTACGTTGAACAATTAAATATAAGATTGAATTGCGATATACCCTAGTTCATAATTGTGCAACACATTAATTACAAGTATATTTCTGCTGCTACAACCTAGAATCAAACTCAATAGATCAAACTTGATAAACCTAGTCCATACACACCGGACTAGTCCGCACTTTACCGGACTAGTCCGATATCTCTGGTTTTGATCTATTGGTTAAGTGTTGCAGGTTCCGACAAATTTCAAAAAGGCCTATTCACCCCCCTCTAGGCCACATTCAATTGTCAATTTAAGTGATCTCAATAGTTGTTCAATTTCCGATGCTATAGCATCTGAATTACTGAATCAACACTTAATTAACTCACAACATTTAGCACACCGGACTAGTCCGCTCCACCAACCGGACAAGTCTAGTCCCTCAAGTATTTGACAGTTTGATTAAGCGTGCGGGAAATTTTTACAGCATGTTCACCCCCTCTCTAGGCCAATTCATCCTACTATGCTCTAATTACTCATTTACTGCCTAATAATGTACACATGAATATGCTAATGGTAAATACTAGGGCTTAGTGGTCCAACATATCGGGCACGGGCTTACCCTGGTCTACCAGGTGACTCCCGCCAAGAGCCTACGTCGTAGCTTAACGTG
This sequence comes from Tuctoria greenei, assembly GCA_036927565.1. Classification (NCBI taxonomy): domain Eukaryota; kingdom Viridiplantae; phylum Streptophyta; class Magnoliopsida; order Poales; family Poaceae; genus Tuctoria; species Tuctoria greenei. The sequence continues at coordinate 42,157,706 of JAYESD010000006.1, read as the reverse complement.
GAGGATTACAATGGACAGATAGGGATATCACCACCTACTGCCTACCTCTACAACCCGTGGACTATGATGCATCCAACGCTACTTAACTATCCAAGCACCACGCTTGCATGCTAAGTAAATACCTTAAGATTGGCAACGTAATATTCACCCTAAGCCAATGACTAACCTAAACATTGTTGAACCAATGTTGGATCCAATCACTAACATATTCATATTAACATAATCATATTATTACCTAATTAGACTATAGTGTAGATGTATGATGTTTATGGTAACATGATAATGGCATTATGTCTAGATCATAACAACATCTACACCTAACACATACATGGACTCCACAATCAAACAAGAAATGCTTTTCCTAAGTATATGAATAAAGAGAGACTAATAATACTATTATTATAATGCATAAAGTCACAAATACAAGAAAAGATACATGAGCCATTTCCCAATTTGGACATGGGACTAGAGGCTCCTCTTTACAGCCTAAACTCCACTAAGGACTTGGAGAACTAATGTATACAAGAGAGTAGTGAATGCTCAAGTGGTGTGTGGAGTGAGGGAGCCCCCTAGCTACCCCCTATTTATATCCTCCAAAGGTCGGTTTGGTGCCAGAAAAAGCGAGGGAATCAGTCTCCATCGTGATCTCCAAGCCATAAGGAGCCAACACGTGGCGGTTGACCGCATTTGGCGTGAATACCAGGTCAGGCGACCTGGTGGTTTGGCTGAACTGTAAACGGCTCCAATCGCGCTGAAACTTCTTTGAGACACTGTTATATGGGCCTCCATCATGGGTATGAGTGATTTCCTTGATTTTTAGTTGGTTTTCTACTCTGAGTGAGCCTATGAATCCTCGTGCTTGCACCTGATTGGTGGGAAGTGTGTTTCCTTACCTTGTGGCCATGCATTCACCTCAAATATGCATATAATACCTGCATGCACCAATTTCTCCAAGTACAAATGGAACTAGGTTATTGCTAACTATCATGTGTCTAAGAAGTATTCATTACTTCACATAATCGAGTTATATTGACAGTCGAAATTGGTATATAACGACTATCAACAAACTCCACCAAGCTTACCCTTTGCTCGTCCCGAAGCAAAGATAAAGACTTAGTTTGTTGATCTGGAGTTGCTACTATGTCCTATTTTGCAAAAGTATAAAGTGCACAATGAAGTATTCTACCTTGCATTGAATAAATTGGCTACAATACCTCACCCTGCTTCTTAGTCATTATGGGGTTTATGCCTCATCCTTTTCTTGGGCGGTTGAAGGACAGAACAAAAAAATGAGCATGCATCACCTAATGTATGAGTTCCACTCAAATTTCCGGAGAATTTCAATTGGTGTTTGGATTTAAGTTCATCGAATGATGCACTCAATCACTCCTATGTAGGAAGTGGTATTTGTATCCTCACCAAGGCAATGCCTTCCTTGTCCTACATCTAAATAAGGCTTGTATGTGGAGCTTGTTAGAGATCAAGAGTAGACATATTTGCAACACATATATTGCTAAGTCAAAAAAGTAAGCCTTAGGAGAAAACAAACCATACTTTTGATCAAGATTTGTGCAAGTGTGATGGAATATTTGTGGAGTAGATTTGAATTTTGTGATTACTCCTATTTGTTTAGACTCTCTTAATTGCGGGGATGAAAGATGGCTACTTTTTTTCTCTTTTTTTTCTCATGCTTATGATGTAAGCATGCCTTTTTTTCTCAGGTTATGATGTAAGCATGCATTTTTTTTCTCTTTTTTTCTTGTAGCCGTGTCTTCTACTCCCTTTTTATGCAATGAACGTGAAGAGGGTACTAAGAATGAAAGGCATGGAGTTTCTATTCTTATTGTGGAATCATGATGTGAAGGAATTTTGCTATCTTCTAGTGTAGAAGTTTAGCATGTGCCCGTATAATCTTGATCTTAAAAGTATGAAAAGATTCTCACATAGGTCTATACTAGTTTGACCAAGCTCACTGTGGAGGAAAATAGCATATGCATAAGGTTTATCTAATTCAAAACATCATACGATTTTGGTAGGAATTTCTATCAAATGAGGAACTTCTATTTTAAATTTTCTCCATGAAATCAAGTTTCACTTTGAACTAGGATATTAGCAGCTCTTATCACTATATCATATCCCACAACAACCTAGAATTGGACTTAGCATTTGCTACCCACAATTTCCAAGTTTCTGACAAGAATATTCTAGGCCAATAAACCAAATACTTGGAGAATACTAAGTTGTATGCCGGGGACTAGGGAAAATAAAATAGAGCCACTATTCATCATTTCAACTCATGCAACGTAAAAATATTCTCACCGCACATCCTTTATTTTATAAACCTAACCTATACTACATTATTAGTAATCTTTTTTTAGATGCAAATGTGGTGGAAAGAAATAAATAAAATAATGGAATGCAAATGGGATGTGATACAAGGTACCTCAAGTGGGGTCCTCCCCCAAGCTTGTTCTTGGTCAAGATCCGCGATAGGGGTTGAAACCCTAACAATGGATGTAGGCCATGAGGTTGGCCTAACCTTGCTGCATCATGAGTTTGACATTGGAGGGTTGAGTGTTGATGTTGGGTTGCCTTCCATGGGTTCCACGAGTGTGGTCGAGGAGAATGTTGTCAATGTCGCTCATCAACACCTCAAGGATCCCATATGTTGGATGTACCTTGTTATTACTTGGATAGGGTAATGATAACCCTTAGCTACAAAGGAATGACGTGTACTCAACATGTGTTGAGTGTGTTCCATTAATCTTTGGCTAAGGTGTATCATACATTGTTGCCATACAGGAATAACTTGTACCTCTCATGCATTGGATGTGATTCATCATTCCTTGGCTAAGGTAATGATAACCTTTAGCCACAAAGGAGTGGCATGTACCCAACATATGTTGAGTACGAACCGTTGTTCCTTGGCTATGATACAACATACCTATAACCAAAAAGGGATGGCATGCACTCAACATGGGTTGAGTGTGATCCATTGTTCCTTGGCTAAGGTATAAAATACCTTCTAGCCACATAGGAACAAAATGCACATACTATACATTGGATGTGATCTTGTCATTCCTTAGGTAAGGTGCATCATACCTTTTAGCCACAAAGGAATAACTCACACTCAATGATGGTGGTAATTCCCTTGAGCTTGAATGAGTGCCTCAGAATAGTTGAGAGTATAATGCTCTCACATATTCGTAGCAACCCATTGGTTGCTCATGGAGGGTTACCATTTCAAATCTCCGATCTCGTATAGTTATGGTTGACCTTTGGGTTTAATTTTTGATAGGTGGCAACTATCCTAATATACTCCTTGGCCAACAGATGTTGAAATGGAATCCTCTAGGGATTCTAACAATCGGAGCTTTGAATGCCTGCATAGTTATTTTACTCCTGCAAACTTCCCCTCTATGATAGAAGGGATGGTTAGCTTCTGATACTTGTACAAATGAATTTTTGGGTTAGGTAACCAAATTTTCATTTGTACAAATGGGGAAGATAAAAATCAAAGATGCATTGAGTCCAAGAATTCAAGTGTATCCATGAACAATGTATGATTCATTGATAAGAGTGGAGATTTATGGATAAATTAATTTGTACGTTTTCTGAAGCTCCTACTCATAACAATGCTAGTGATATAAATACACTATATGGATCCCTTCACCTTGTAAGTTTCTAACCATCATAGTTTTTTTTACACAAGAGCAAATGCTATCATTTGGAGTACGGCAAACAAGATTCTCAATTTTATCCTCCTGAAAATTTTTAATTTCTTGCCTAGGAATTTGAATTTAGTGATCCATGCATGAATGAGTTTCATATCACAATTATGGACATCACTATTCCTAGATTGCTACATACCAATTCAACCATTAAGTAATTCCATAAGCATTACCTAGGCAGAAAATGTCTGAGTAAATTTTAGCAATGCTTATAAAATTCTAGGTACTTGTTTAAATTTATTCCTAAGTAAGGTGACATTCCTTTTTTGAAGAATCAAAATGAGCAATGACAATAATTTCTCTTGTGAGGATGCATAAGAATTGAATGATGAGAAGGTGTAAACCTTCTTTACCAATGTAAGCAAAAATCATTCAATCCTAATGTAATTCCAACAACAGAAAATTTTAAACTTGTACCTCAATTGAAGAGCAATTCGGGTTGAAGGTTGTTGTGTGAGAAACTCACAACCATGAATTTTATGTAGCCTTCATGTTCAATGCCTCCTACCATGTTGAAGTTGGGGTAGGATGAGCTTCATCTTGCTCCTCCATTGGGCCATCATTTTGAGCATTTCTCCACCATGAACTCAAAATGAGATTGATGGAGGGATACGCGCTTGATGGGGCCCTCCAACCTCTTTATAAATTTTGTCCTGGCTGCACTAAAATCAAGAACAAACAAAACAACTCGAAGATGGGTTACGTTAGCTCAAAAGCATGTTATACCCTTTGTCAAATTGTTTTGCCCTAACTTGAAGCAACTTGCAAATGCAATGATTATTTAAGGGAAATATTTTTTGTTTGAATTAGGAAGATGACTTCATGTGGTTGCGCCCAAGGTTCATATCCAAATAAATTTATTTCCTAATTCAAAATTTTAGTTTTATGATGGTTGGAAATTTTACTTTCAAACATGCAAGTGTGAAAATTCAAACATGCTATATGCAAATGTAAAGATTGGTGGGAAATTAAAATATTCAATTGAGAAAGCTAATATGAGATAATTACCAATTAACCTATTGGCATGGACTCACCAAATTTTTAAAGTCCAGTGAGTGGGACTTACCTCCATCCTGTTTAGTGCGATGATTTGTTGTCCAATCCCGGAGTTGAAGATCTGGACAACTTCTGTTGATTGACATGCCAAATCTCCTTTGGCATGTCAGTTGGACATGTGGACCACATGATGGCCCTAGCCTCTCCGTCGTCTTGATGAAGACTTGTTGATGTAGTGATGGCTTTTCCCTATTGAAGATATTCTCTCATGAGCATGGTGAGGCTTGTCCTTATTTAGGGGTGCCACTTTGACCATCTTGATATCCCTTAAGGTTAACCCATACTTTGATCATGGATCAAAAGCTTCCTTGGGCATGATGACACGTGGACTCCACAATCAATTAAGAAACGCTTCATCCACAATGTCACTTGCCCTATGTTGCATGGGCTTGGTCGAAGGGTAGAAATCCCAACAAGTGATTGTGGGATATCATGGATCTTGAATGCTCTTTAATTTTCTTTTCCTTGGCCAGGGTCTTCATGTGGATGTTGTCTTGATTTCTTGCTTGGCCATGGACAATATACTTCAAGGTAGGCTAGTTGAACTTAAATCCCTTAAAATCCGCATAGCCTCCTTGATTGCAAGGGTGATGTTCATTCCACCCTTGACCTCCTTGTTGGTGACAGCCATTGGATTTGTGTTTGGAAGGAAAAATCACCATGGGTTTTAGGTAAATGAATCCCTAAGTGGCCCATGTTGACATGGATTTTCACAAATCATGTGAATAGCCGTGGCTTGGATCATCCAAACACTTCTCCATTGGCTTGATCTTTATGATACTTCAATGGGAGGTGTAGTTCCTTAGCTAGCATGTCCACCCTGTTAAGTGGTGTAAATGCCAAGCTAAAGGAGCAGGAGCACTCTTCAATCAACCTCTTGAGTATAGACCATATTCTCATCCATGGTGAATGATAATAGGACTCCTTCAGCTACAGCACAAAGGTGGTCATGGATTGGTGGACCAACCCATGACATGAATGTTTGATGAGGAGCCAAATATCCACCCTATTCAATCAAACCAAGAAGAACTCTTGGAGCCTCCTCCAAGCTTGAGGATGGATGACTTTGGCTACTACTGAAAGCTGAAATTCTTCCGCGAAAGGCAATGGTGTTGCCCAATGGACATTTGTAGAGGTACGCCTTGAATCATCTTACAGTTGGGAACTGGCGTCCATGTTGGCCATCCCGTGAAATGGGTTAGCCAACACTACCATGTTTTCACACAAAAGGAGAAAACAAACAAGGGTAATCCTGTCTAATAACTATTAGTACCTATAGCTTAATCACAAGTGATAGCTATCCTTCACTTCCTTTGCCTTCCCCAGCAACCCGCCAGAAATGCTTGTTAACGTTTCTTACATCATAGATCATCTCTCGAAAGAGGTGAGGTCTGCAAGCGCACGGAAACTGTCATGTAGAATTTCACCCAAGAGTATTCCCAAGGGTATCATATTTATTCCAAAGTAAACACTATTCTTATGATCAAGGTATAGGGTACTAAATGTTTATCATAATAGGGGTAAGTTGATATAAGGGTAGTGTGACACACACCTAAGCAATCTACTCTAAGGGTAAGGTTATCCTAGTGAGGGTTACTACAAGATGGAGCTACTCCTACTATGCTCAAATTACTCATATACATAGCCTAATAAAGTACACATGAATATTCTAATGTGAATACTAGTGCTTAGTGGTCCAACATATCGGGCACAGGCTTACCCTGGTCTTCCAGGAAACTCCCGTCAAGAGCCTACATAGTAGCCGAACATGGAGGATTACAATGGACGAATAGGGTTGTCACCACCTACCGCCTACCTCTACAACCCGTGGACTATGAAACATCCAACGCTACTTAACTACTCAAGAACCACGCTTGCATGCTAAGTAAATACCTTAAGAGTTGCAACATAATATTCATCCTAAGGCAATGACTAACCTATAACACCCTCATTTTCATGTATCATGCCCTGCATCCATCATTAAATATGGTTAATGTCGGAGTCTGTTTCCGGCAATTCCCCTAGCACTACTGTTAGTAGCCCGCGAAGTTTATTAGTTCGGTTAGGGCGCGCGGAGATTCAAAACGAGATAGTGACTTGACACAAGGATTTACGTGGTTCGGGCCGCCTGAGCGTAGTACCCTACTCCACGGGTGTGTTGTTGTTGTTGTATTGAGTGTATGGGCGTGTGAGAGCCTGAGCCAGAGAGGGATCAAGAGCCAGAGTCAGTGTCTAGAGCCTCTAGCCAGTCTGGAGTCCCCCCCTGTGTACCGCTCGGCCAGCCCTTTTATAGTACAAGGGCTGGCCATTACATCGTTAGCCTGGCCCGACATGTGGCCATGGCGGTTACTGATGCCTAATACATAGTTTAATGTACTTAATTCCCCTTAATAGCATGGTAACGCACCTTAATGGTGGCGTTATGAGTATTAAGGGTCCTCTAATTGTGTGTCATTAAGATAGTATTAATGACACATAATCAGGTCTTGAAGCCTTAAATGCCCCTTGAAGGTCCGAGCCGTTGGAGGTCCACCAATCTGCCTGTTGAGGTTGAAGGTCCGACAGTTGGACGCGTGGCAGCTTCAGAGCTTACAGTCTTGGACGAGTAGATCCGGTGTTGTGGTACACATGTCGGTACTGGAGCTTCCCTCTGTCGGGGGTTAGGTCTGAGGGTGCCACACAGGTATCCAGTCCGGAGCATTCCCATGTAGGGATTGTAGCTCCGATTTTATGATACACGTGGCGGCACTGGGAATAACCATATGAGGGAGGCAGGTCCGATTACGAGCAGCACGCGGGGCCTTGAGATCCTCACTCAGATAGGTGGAGTTCCTTTGTACTCTTTGCAGTGCCAAAGAGTATCCGGTACGCAGGGTACCGACAGTGGCCCCCGGGCACACCTCTGGGAGAGACCCTATGGATTAAGTCATTCTGCCAAAGGTGGGTCCATCTTTCGATTTCTGTGCCGTGCCTTCAAGGGTTTTTGGATGTGCCGTTGAGGTGATAGTTCGCAGTTAAACCATCGCCGTGTGGCATCTTCTGGACGTGGCAAGTGAGATTTGCGCATGCGGATCTCACGCAATTGAAGGTCACCGGTTCCCAATACGAAAACCATATCGGCTCTGCGCGCCCTGTCAGGCTGCAGCCTTTGGGTTTCCCGCCACTCATCATGACAATTGTTCGCCTGGGGTAAAGGCCTCGACTTGATTGTCTGGGTTGCCCCGGGCCCCTTTGTCATTGGCAGGGTGAAATTTTTGAAATATATCCTTGGCCTTTTTGCGATTTCCATCCAAGCGTTGCGGGGGCTTACTTAAGAGGGAAAGCACATTTCGTTTGGGGACTCCTTACGCCTTCATTTGGACTTGTGCTCGAATCCTCCAATCCTTCACTTGCTTTTTCTCTCTCACCCCGCCGTGCTGCAATGGAGTTGGGACCTCCCAAGAGTCGCATCAGGAGCAAGGAGGACTTGTCGAGGGTCCGGACCTACATGGGGTGGTCTAGTGACTACTTCAACCGCGACATTCACTTCGGCAAGATCCCCTTCGAGAAGAAGCGCGCCGGAGATATGGTGTACTTCCTTGGGACCCCCGTGGCAGGTTTGATCCCGCCTTTCTCTACTTTCTTCTTGACGCTGCTTGATTTCTATGGTCTGCAGCTCCACCATCTTGGCCCCCACTCGATCTTGCTAGTGGCGACTTTCGTCCACTTTTGCGTCATGTGGGTGGGTGTGCCTCCTTGCGTAGAGTTGTTTTGGGCTTTCTTCACGGTTCACTCCACCGGAAAGAGTAAGGAGTTCGTCGGCTTCTACTACTTTGTAAAGCGGAAAAACGGCCCCATCAAGTACATGAGTTCTTTTCCTTCCAGCAAGTTTGATGATTGGAAGAAAGACTGGGTGGTCATCACCGTGGAGGGACACGAGAGGCTGGAACTGCCCAAAGGCCTCCCCCGTGTCGACATCAACACTTGGAGTGAAGTTCCGGAACTGTCGAGGGCGTACAGGCCCATTCTGGACAGAATCCAAGAGTGTGTCGAAGGTGGGGTGACTCCCCAGATGGTCTTCGACAACTTCTTAGCTAATAGGTGGGACCTGCTCAGGGTCAGAGAGCGACCTGCATGGGCCTTCAATAGTGAGATGGATCACAATCGCATCGAGGTTGTTTTGAACACCAACTTAGGTGAGGAAGCTTTGAAGATCCATCTCAAGAAATTGCAGCATGGGAACATCAGCCCTAACGAAGTGTCTCCACTAGCAGCCTTTCTGCCTCTAAATATGATACCAGAGGAGAGCAGAGAGCTCCGAAGGAGGATGCCACTGTTGGATGACTTGGGCCTGGTGGAAAGGCGACCAACCTCCATGGTAGCAATCTCCAAAGCTTGTGAAACGGCGGCCCCTCCTGCTCCGAGCCGACGGGTTGAAGACACCAGCAAGGGCAAGGACCTTGCTGAACCTTTCGACCGAAAGAGGAAGCTGAGACATGCTGAAGCGAGGACAGGTCCGTCTGCCTTAGTCCCTTCTCCTCGGTGCGCGAGGTCTTCAATGGCGACACCAACTCCAGCATCGGCGTCTCCCCAAAACGCCAGCTCCAGCCAGATGACTCAAGCACCAGGGCTAGCTAAGGGCTCTAGGTCCGAGGGTCCTTCTAGGGAGGCCCCAACCGAGACGTTGTTGACGGTGGCAGCAAGCTCCGAAGAGCCTTCCGGAGTTATTACGCTAGTTTCTATTGGGTCGGGCTCTGAGCGTCCGGCGAAGAGGTTCCGCGCTAGCTGGAGCGGAAGCCTTCCAAGGTAAATTAGCTTTTTTTTATCTCAGTTTGTTATTTTTTTGTAGCCATATTTTGATCTTCTTTATCCTTCATCCACAGGGTATCCAAAAAAGCGGTTGAAGCTCCGGTTTCTATGACAGCAGCTGATGCTGTACAGGCGGAGGCTCTGGCTCCAATTCCAGCATCGCCCGAGGTGGTGGCTGAGGTCACGGCAGCGCCAGCTGTCGTGGTTCTGGACCTCGACTCATCTCCAGAAGCTCCTGTGGTAGCGCCGGACAACGGGAATGAAGATGTACCAGCGGTACCAGATCTGGAGGCTGAAGCTCCAGTTTTGGATGTTGTGATGACGGACGCTCTAACCTCAGAGTCGGATGTAGCTGTAGTTCTGGCCTTTGAGCCAGATTTTACTGAAGCCCCGACGGCGGAGCTGGCGGTTCATGAAGTTCTAGTGCCTGAGTCGGTTGATGTGGAGGTGCCGGCACCTGAACCGGTATAAATCGAAGCGCCAGTGCCTGCACTAGCAGGCATCATGGAGGTTGAAGCGCCGGTGCTTGAACCGGCAGTGGAGGAAGCACCAGCGTCGGAGCCGAAGATGGCCTCAGCTTCGGCTGGGTCTTCAATGCCTGCCCTAGAGGTGATAGTTCTGGAGGTACCTGTTCCTGAGCTAGGGTGCCATGACAAAGTGGCTAGTCCCTTGTCTGAGGGACCAGTTGATGATGACCTGGCGGCGGGACCTTCGGAGCTGACCCCGGAGGTAGAAACTCTCGTGGCAGGACCTACCTTAGCGACGACCGAGGCACTGCCAGAGGGCGGCCCTAGTGCCGCGGAAGCCCAGGGGACCGCTCTTGTAGAGTGAGACCCAATTTTTGTTCTGGAGAACCTGCTGGAGTCAGCGGAGAGGATCCTGGTCCGGAGCTAATCCCCCTATAGCTATCCAACGACAATGCCTGCTCCAGCCTTCGTCAGGTCCAGCTTGCATTTCATCACAACAGCAAGGCCCTTGAGGAGGAGCGCCATGCTCTTAGGAGGTGGCGGAACCGACTCCAATTCGAGACCAAGCTGGCACAAACAAGGCTGGCCAACGACAATGAGTGGGTCAAAAGGGAGAAGGCCCGGATGGAGTACTGGGGCCAGTTGTTGGATGAGAGGGGAAGCATGGTGCGATACCTCAACAATCAGTCCCAGGCTATATATGAACAAGCCCTGGCTACCAATGAGGCGGCGAATGGTCGCCAGGATAACCTCAATACCATCCACGAATGTCTCTTCAAGCGTCGGGAGGGTCTCGACGAGCAAGAGAAAAAGCTCCAAGAAGAAGAGCAAAAACTCCTGGAGCTGAGGGATGACCTCGTGAAGAGGGAGGAGGAGCTCGCCCAAAGGTTGGCTCTGACTGACAAGAGCCTTGCGGAGCGCACCAAGAAGCTAGAGGAGCGCTGCAAGAGCGAAGAGGAGAAGGCATGGTAGCGGGGACAGGACCTTACCAAAAGGGAGGTCGAAGTCGCTGCCAGGGAGAAGAAGGTGCGAGGCCGGGAGAAAGACCTGGTTGACCGCCGGAACAAGATCCACATCCGGGAGAAGGAGCTTGCCAACCTTGAAAAGCATGTTGCCGATGGTATTAAGCAGCACACCAAGAAGGTCGAGCGTCTTGCCCGGGAGGGTTCGGAGCTTGCGACGGCCAAGATGTCCTTGGAGGAGATTCGGGGCTCAAGGTCTGCGGGGTCCCAACAAGTATGGGACTTTGTGGGCAAAGCCAATGTCGCGCTAGCACCATGGGCTTTAGTCCCGTGCATCCAGACAATCCGGAGGTGGAGCTGGACCATGCGTTGGGGGCGCTGAGCTCGGTTGGCAACAAACTCGGCGCGATGGGCAATTTTATCGCGGATCAGTTGGAAACTGAAGGAAAATCCCTTGCGCAGAACATCACAGAATAGATGCTGACGTTCTACACAAGTCGGGATCCTCATTTCCCACTAAACCCGGTGCTTGATGGTCCCATCGACGGAGAGGGAGACGCCGCGAAGACCAGCGTGTCGGAGGTTGACCAGAAGGTTGCCTCGTTCTTCCGTAGAATTTAGGACTTTCTCCTTTTAGCTCCCACTTGTATCTTCTCTTTTTTTCTCCAATTTTGTAATCTCTTGTCTTCAGAAGAATGAAATCCAAAGAAATTTATGAATTTCATTTTTTTGGCTTCAACCTTTGTCTTACTTGGCCCCATGGTAGATGTACACAATTTGATTGTGAACATGTACCAAAAGGATGTAGCATTTTGTTGAAGACTTGAGTGCTTAGAACTTGTAGAGTATAGGCCTGAAGTTTTGTTGCATCGATAGCAGCCCCCCTGGGGTTGTCGGAGCTTAGTAGCTCCGGTAGTGACACTGTCAAGACATAGAGCGTCGACGGCTGGCCCTCTGTGGTTGTCGGAGCTTAGTAGCTCCAGCAGCGACCACCGTCAACACGAATAGCACCAACAACAGACCCCATTGGGGTGTCCTTCTACCATCTTTTCTTCAACTCCTTTTATTTCTTTACGTTGACGACTGGCCCCATGGATTTGTCGGAACTTGATAACTCCGGCGACGCCCGCTATCAATGTTTAAAACATCGACAGTGGGCCCCTTTGGGGGATATTGAAGCTTTGATAGCTCCAACATTGTCCACCATCATCGTGGGATTTTCATTTTTCTTGCACATTGAAGTCAAGAAAAACAGTAAAATCCATTTCTTATCTATAACTCATTTGTGACTTACTATTCCTATATGAAATTTTAGATCGACAGTAATTCTATATACAATCAAGCGCTTTTGTTTATTTTCTCCAGTGCCGATCGTTTTCTGGACTCACCTTACTTAGGCCTGCTGGGGAGTAGGTAGAGTGGCATATTTAGGGTGCAGGACCAGGCTAAGTCGATAGAACACTCTGGACCTAGATTGGCTTGGCGTTCAGGCGAGTAAGGAATTCAACAATGTTAAGACCCGAAAGAAATAACAATGCAACTTGAATTATATTTGAATTGTTCGAGCTAAAGCTTCTTAAGAACTGCACAAATTTTTTATAGACAAGAAAGAGAAAAATAAAAAAGAATGAGCTTGTACAAAATAAATGCACGCGGAGCCTATTTTCACATATCGATGACTTTCATTATAGGTCCGGGGTACAGGGGAGACAAGTACACTCTTAGGGTACGGAACCAAGCTAAGTGTGTTACATTTCTTGTTCGAACCAGGGTAGCTAGCTACACTTTTAGTGCTAAAACTGTGTCAAGTGTTGCTTGAACTTTGTGGACCTTCCTAAAAAGGTTCGGATGTCCTCCCAGAGGAGCTACCCGTCTTTGTACAATAAAGCTATAACATACATCATATGTAATTACAGACTCACCTCCATGATATTACGCGTAAAACATACGAAGGTGCTCAATGTTCCAAGGATTAGGGAGCGGTGTCCCATCCTCAGTTGCCAAGCAAACGCATCCAGAATGGGATACTTTGATCACTCGAAAGGGTCATTCCCAGCTGGGGGAAAGTTTGTTTAACCCTTCTCGAGTCTGTATTCTTCGTAGCACCAGATCGCCTTCCACGAGCTGTCGGCTATGCACATGCCTTTGGTGATAACGCTGGAGCGCTTGGTGGTATCTTGCATTTTGAACAGCAGCTCGACACCTTCCCTCTTCAACGAGGTAAAGTTCTTCAGGCCGGATCTGGTCCTACGTGGCTGCGTCTAAGGTCCGGACCCGAAGTGACACCAAGGTGATTTCTGGAGGAAATACTGCTTCAGCTCCATACACCAGGAAGAAGGGTGTCTCTTCAGTTGACCGGTTTGGAGTTGTCCTGTTTGCCCACAAGGTGGGCGGAAGTTCCTCGATCCAGTTGGCTCCATGTTTTTTCAAGCTTTCATATTTTCGCGTCTCGAGTCCCTTTAGGATTTCTGCATTTGCTCTCTCAGCTTGGCTATTGCTTGCCGGGTGAGCCACGAAAGCGTAGCTGACTTGAATGCCAAGGTCTTCGCAATATCCTTGGAATGCAGAACTTGTGAATTGGGTCCCGTTGTCAGTTATGATCTTGTTTGGGACTCCAAATCTGCATACTATGGACTGCAAGAACTTGATAGCTAATTGCTTGTTTATTTTCACAACTGGAGTTGCTTCCGGCCACTTGGTAAACTTGTCGATGACGACATACAGGTACTTCTAACCTTCGACGGCTTTTGGGAAAGGTCCCAAAATATCTATACCCCACACAGCGAATGACCATGTCAGAGGTATCATTTGTAGAGGTTGAGCTGGTGTGTGAATTTGCTTCACATGAAACTGGCATGCTTCACATTTTTTCACTAGCTCGGTTGCATCCTGGAGTGCTATAGGCCAGTAAAAACCATGCCAGAAGGCTTTACTGGCCCACGTGCGGGAAGACGCGTGGTTCCCACACTCGCCACCATGGATTTCTGCGAGGAGCTCGCAGCCTTCTTCCCTTATAATGCACTGCATTAGGATGTTGTTGGCACCACGCCGGTAGAGATCCCCTTCTACCATTGTGTATCTTTTAGCCAATCTGACTATCCGGTCAGCAGATACATTGTCTTCAGGAAGTATGTTGTCTTTCAAGTAGCTCCAGATCTCCAAGATCCATGCATCGGAGCTAACTTGAGCTTCTGAGTCTTGCGTGTTGGGTTGCTCGGAGCTTACTGCAGCACCTACGACCGTTGATGGATGCCATGGTAACAGGGCCATTGGGACCACCAGCTTCGAGGTGCTGGTCTCGCCCCCTTCGCTCAGTTCAGCAGACTGAGCTGTTGGTCTTGACAATCTCCGGACAAAGGTTCCGTCGGGAGCTGGAGCTCCGGTTGAAGCTTTCGTTGAAAGTTCATCAGCTTCAACGTTGTTGAGACGCTGGACATGGCAAAGATCTAGGACTTCGAAATCCTTCTGAAGATTCTGGACTTCAATAAGATATGCAGCTAGTTGGGGGTTGTTGCAGTAGCATTCCCCTTTGACTTGTTTTATAATGAGCTGTGAATCACCCTTTACCAACAGCTACTTGACACCATATGATAGTGCCACCTTGAGCCCATAGATTAGTGCTTCATACTCCGCCATGTTGTTGGTCGCCTTGAAGTCAAGGTGAACCATGTATTTGACCTTCTCCCTGGTCGGAGCAAGGAGAAGGATTCCAGCTCCGGCCCCCTGCTTCTACATGGAGCCGTTGAAGTAGAGAGTCCGGTGAGGCTTAGTGAAGACCGGAACCTTAGGTTCCGGCTTCTGCTCATTGGGGCCCCCAGGATTTGATGGAGAGGGGGTCCATTCCTCCACAAAGTCTGCCAATGCTTGACTCTTGATCACTTGCCTTGGGACAAATTCAAGATCGAACTCTGCCAATTCCGCTACCCACTTTGCGATGTTCCTAGTAGAATCGGGGTTATGCAAGATTGCACACAGTGCATAAGAGGTTACCACTGAAATCTTGTGAGCTTGGAAGTAGTGATGAAGCTTCCTAGAGGCAATAAGAACTGCGTAGAGAAGTTTAAGCACCTCTAGGTGCCGAGTCTGTGCACCATGAAGTACTTCACTTATGAAGTACACTGGACGCTGAACTGTCCGGAACCTCCCGGAGGGGCCCGGAGCTTCCGCCTCATGAACCCGGGGCCTCCCGGGTGGGAGGGGGGTTCGGACCTTTTTTGGGGACCTCCTGGTTCTTGTTAGAGGGACTCGGAGCTTCCTCTGAAGTGATTCGGGCACTCCCAGAAAGATCTCGATCTTCTTGTTCAGCAACAGTAACTCCTTCATTTGAAGGAGGTTGATCCTCTGACTTCTCGCCTTGAGGATCCAGCTCTAGGGGCCAGGACCCAAACTCGCCTTCAAGTAGCTCCGGACCTTCCTGGAGGGGTCTGGATTCCTGAATTGGAGATGGTTCTGGTCTTTCCGCAACCAGGACCATGCTGACAACTTCGTCTATTGCTGAAATGTAAAGCAGAAGTGGCTCACCAGGATTCGAAGCTACCAAAGTTGGTAGAGTGGTGAGGAGCTGCTTCAGCTCTTGGAATGCCTTTTCTGCTTCTTCAAACCATTTGAATGGTCCGGACTTCCTCAATAATTTGAAGAAGGGTAGCGCCCATTACGCCAGTCTTGAGATGAACCGGTTCAGGGCAGCTAGACACCCAGTTAGCTTCTGGACATCCTTGATGCGAGCTGGTGGTCGCATGTCTTCAATAGCTTTAATCTTCGCCGAATTCACCTCTATTCCTCGGTGGTTCACCAAGAATCCAAGAAGCTTTCCGGAGCTAACTCCAAAGACACACTTGTCTGGGTTCAGTTTTGTGCGTGTAATTTGCAACTTGTCAAAGACGGCTTGCAAGGTGTCAAGAAATGACTCCTTGTTCTTGATCTTGACAATGATGTCATCGACGTACACTTTCACTACATCTCTAATGAGCTCTCCAAAAGTTATGTACATAGCTCGCACAAACGTTTTAGCAACATTTTTGAGACTGAATGGCATGGCAGTGTAACAGTACAATCCATCTACTGTGATGAAGGCGATATGCTCTTCATCTTCCCTAGACATTCTGATTTGATGATACCCAAAATATGCGTCTAGGAAACACAGTAATTCACACCTGGAGGTGGAATCCACTATCTGATCTATTCTAGGTAGTGGAAATGGATCCTTTGGGCATGTCTTATTCAGTGTTGTGTAGTCGATACACATCCGAAGCTTCCCACCAGTCTTGGGTACAACGATTGGGTTTGCCAGCCATTTTGGGTGGAAGACTTCCTGTATGAATCCAGCTTCAAGCAACTTCTTCACTTCTTGATTTATGAAGTTTTGTTGCTCTACTAATTGCTTCCGAGGCTTCTGATGTACAGGCCGAGCATCAGGATAAATCTTCATATCATGCTCAATCACTTCCCTAGGGATCCCAGGCATTTGTGACGGTTGCAAGGAAAACACGTCAACATTAGCCCGGAGGAAAGTGATGAGCGCGAGTTCCTATTTGTCATTCAGACCTCCCGATATACGGGTGGTCTAAGCAGCGTTGGAACCAATTTGGACGACTTTGACGGGAATGTCGGTGTCGCCGCTTGGTTGCACACGGGGTGCGGAGGTTGAGCCTCGATGACGAATGATCAGGGGCTTCAGAGCTTGCTCCTTTCGGGATTCTTCCTCTTGCACTGTAGCAAGCGCATGGAGTTCTTCCAGAGCAGTAACTCCGGCGGTGCGATCTCCGCGGATCCGAAGAACGCCTGAGGGTGTTGGCATCTTCAATACCAAGTAGCCATAATAAGCAGCAACCATGAATTTGTAAAAAGCTGGCCTGCCTAAGATAGCGTTGAATGGCAAGTTGATCTGTGCCACGTCGAAGACCAACTTCTCAGTCCTGTAATTCTCCCGAGTGCCGAAGGTCATCGTGAGAGTAATGGCACTGAGTGGGGTTATGGCTCTCGGACCTACTCCTGAGAAAGGTCGGGAGGGGCGAAGATCTGAAGGTCAGAGCTGAAGCTTGACGAAGGCTTCGAAGCTTATGAAGTACAACATCGAACCTCTGTCCACCATTACGTGGTGGAGCTGGATGTTATTGATGGTTGGAGATACCATCAATGGAAGTTGGCCAGCTCCAATCATGTTCCAAGGGCAGTCCGAAGCATCAAAGGTGATGGAAGTATTCATCCACTTCCGATGAGGTTCCGCCCTGGCGGTGAGAGCTACGGAGGCCATGTCCTGCCGCATCGTCTTGAGGACTCGGGGGGAGGTGATGTCCCACGAACCACCAAAGATGATGTTCATGGTATTTCGACGCTCCTTGTCGGAGACATCGGAGTCGTCATCAACGGAGGTGTAATCAGCCTTCAAGACCTTTTTGGGGTTCTGAAATCCTAACTCCTCTTCAGCCAAAACTTTGTCGACTTTTTGTTTTTCTTCCCTTTGACGGAAAGGAGCTTCTTCCCGGAGCTTGTTGTAGCGCTTGGCAAGGTTCCGGACCTCTCGGCAGTCTTGCAAGATGGGACACCACATCTTGGAGCTACCACCGTCTTCAGACGATGACCGAGGTCGTTTCTCGGGGCGTGGCCCCCGGCCACCCGGAGCTGCGGCAGCAGCGGCAGTAGGTGTGCCGGCCGGCGACTTCTTCTTGCCGTTGGACTTTTTTTTCTTCTTGCCACTCCCGGAGGTAGTGGCTTCACTCTTGGAGGATTTTTTGTTGGCCTCTGGAGGTGGTTGGGAGTTGCATTTCACGACCCTCTGCAGCCTTGGCACACTTGTGTGCCAAGCTGAAGAGTTCCGTGACGCTGGTGACATCCTTGGTCGCCAGCTTCTCCAGCATTTTCTTATCTTGAACGCCCTGCCTGAATGCTACAATAATAGAAGTGTAACACCCTCAATTTTTGCATCATGCATTGCATACATGTTCATGCATTAAACATTAGTAGAATAAAAGAAAAATAATAAAACGTAAAATATACATATACAAATATGTGTAGCAAAAGAAGAAAAAAAATAATTAGCATAAAACATGTATTAGGGAATAAATATAAAAATAATAATAATATATAAAAAGAAATATATATAAATAAATAATATATAATCATAATAATATATAAATAATTATAAATAATAAAATATATAATAATTATAAATAAAAGAAAAGAAAGTATAAAAAAGAAAAAAAGAGGAAAAACAATCAGCACCACCGGCCAAGCCGACGGCCCAGCCAGCGCACGCCAACCTCGTGTCCCGCTCCTGCGCGATGCCCCGCTCGCACCGCACCAGCTACCCCAGCACGCGTCGGCCCTAGCTCCTGCCCCCGATCGACCGCGCCTGGCCCTGCCAAGCGCACCCGCACCGCTCGCTCCCGCCGCACACCGGGGCCACGTGCCCCGTGTCCCGCACAGGTCCCACGCTCCCGCGTGCCAGTGCCCCGCGTTGACCCCGCCCGCTCGCGATCCCGCACGCCCAACGCGCCTGGCCCCGCGTGCCCTAGCTGCTGCGGCTATAAAAGGACCGATGCCTTCGTATTTTCTCCAACACCAGAAACCAGCGCTGCCAGAAACAACGCCGCTACCAGAAGGAAAAGCTCTAGCGACTAGGAAAAAGCCCCAGAGGCTGCATCGCCAAGGAAGAGAGGAAAAAAAGGGAGGAAGAGGAAGAAAAAGAGGAGGGTGCCGTCGTCCGCCAGAGATCGTCGTCATCGTCGCATCACCGTCGTCGTGCCGCTGGAGGACCGTTGCGCCATCCACTCTGTCTACGCATCGCCATTGTCCCGCGATCTTCGAAGCCGTCGCATCTACGGTAGGATTCACTTTTCCCATGCGAAATTTAGCAATGTATTAAGTCTAATAGACATAATTTAATCGTAGTTGCACCATAAATTTATTTTCAGCAGCATTAATTCTCGCTAAAACCCCCGTAAACTCGTATGAACACGTATGAACTAGTTGCATCTAATTAATAAACAACCATAGTTAATTAATAATTGATCTTTGCATGTATGCATGTCATCGCATGATGATTAATGTGTGTGCATCATGTTGATTTGTATGTATTTTCTTGTATGTGTGATCACGAGTAGAGGGAAGTGCTCAAGAGGTCGTGTACAAGGATTTACAGAACCAAGACTTTGAAGCGCTTGAACAACCCTATCCGTCGGAGCAAGGCAAGTGTCCTTGAAGCATATTGATCTTGTTTTAAAATAAATGCTTTGTTTGCAAAATTGCATGTTTGTGTCGATTTGATGGGGATCCTTTGATAGGAAGTTGACTAGCTTTGTTTAACCATGCTTGTCACCTGGAATACCTGGTAGAGAGTCGGGAAGGGTTTTTACCTTTTGCTTCGCTTAATTCATTGGGATGGGAAAACAACACTACACATTTAATTATGCATTAATGTTATTTTGGTTAATGTGAACTGGTCAATGTGATATGGTTATGGGTGATCTAAGCAAGCCTGGTATATGGATGGGTTGGATGTCATGGTGGTTTGCTTGCTTTAGATCTAAGGACCGGCTCATGCGAGAATAGGCCAGGACTACAGTGCCACCACGAGGCCAAGTATGGGTGCGGCGTAACTGATTAATTAGGGTATTGCTGATATTGCGTGGATCATTTGGAACACCGGGGAAGGGGAGTCGGATTGGGTTTGGATTTGTGGCAGGGGCTCCGTGGGATCCGAACGGCACAAGAGGGGGCCCTTGCTTGAAGACGTGCTCTGTAGGAGACGTCAGCACTGGTGAAACCTCAGTGGGTCCGTACATGCTAGTAGTCCCTTTGTAAAGGCTATTTTGTGATCTATTGGCCATACACCAAAGGAAGTGTAATTGGCATAAGGGAGGTTCTTTAGTCGCCGACGGGTGATGAAATCACAAACACGTGGGTAAAGTGGTACAAACTCTGCAGAGTATTAAAACTATCATGATACCCGTGCTCTCGGTTATGAGCACCTGGATGACCTACATGAATAGAGGGAAATCGGGATTTGGGGTGGTTATAGTTTGGTATTGGTTATGGCTGGTTATTGACTAATTATGGTATTGGATGTGGTTAATGGTAATGGTGAAACATGGTTTAATGATGATGGATATGGATTATGGACTTATGTATTCATTGTGGGATATGATGGGTTTACTTCACATACAAATGATATATTGCTTTTCAAATGTTTGCCTGTACTTTTCAGCACATAGCCATTATTACCTTCGTCATTTGAATTATCCACGTGTCATACTTTCCACACTTGCTGAGAACATGTACTCACTCTTGCAATCCCCCCCCCCCCACCAACAGTTTCAGGTGATGGTTGGGAGTGTCTTGAGGATAATGCGGAGTTCTAGGCTGTGCGCTGTCGTCGATTTGCCTGTGGTGTTATTGGAGCTGCGCTATACCCTTTTGCTTAGTTGCTTATTAGTTTATTTCCACTGCATTAGTTCAAACTTGTAATTAATAACCATTAGAGCTTGTATTCGAGGATATAATGAATTATGTAATAAGAGTACTTATTTAATAATTTGAGTTGTGGTAATTATTTGCTTATCATTTGTGAATCGCTTGTATATATGTGTTAAACATCCTGGTCATACATATACTGCATTTGGTTCATTTTTGGAACCGGGTGTCACAAGAAGCGCTTGAGATAGAAGGAATGGTATTTCGTACTCCCTCTGTCCCATAAGGTTAGACGTTTTGGCACTTGAAAATGTCCCACAAGGCTGTCATTCTGGCCATGCATTCAATGATTTGCTTCTTCCATTGTTCCTATTCCAACGAGAGAAAGAAACCAGCCTAGCCTCTGGTTGGCTGAGTATAAGACCAGAACATTAAATCTACCCACTTTTTAAGGGTATATAGGTCAATTGGCTGCATCTCTATTTTGTCCAGAAAAAGCCAGAGCACCAGTCTCTCTGGGACAGAGGGAGTACCTTGGAGAACCTCTGGATGAAAGGTCGCAAGGACTCTCCCCCCTTTTTGCTTGACAGCAAAAAGATCCAACTCTGTGCCTGGTCGGGTGTATGAGCTCCCGAAATTGGCAGTGAACTGTTGGCACAACTCCGCCCAACTATTGATGGAGTCAGGCGGTAGGCTCATGAACCAAGATCTGGCGGTTCCAGTCAAAGCCACAGGAAAATAATTGGCCATCACGGCCTCATTGCCTCCAGCCGCAAGGATAGCGGTGGAGTAGATTTGAAGAAATTCGGCGGGGTTAACAGTCCTGTCAAATTTCTCCGTCAAGTGAGGCGATAACTTCTGCGGCCATCTGACCATGCGTAGGTGCATGGCCAAGGCAGAACATCCTCCTCCTACTCCCTCAGGACCAGGGTTGTCCCGATCCTCTCGCCTCTCGCAAGCACGCTCAATGTGGACGCGTCCGTCTTGTTGCTGGTAACGATGATCGAGCTCCGCCCGGAGGTCGTGAGTCGAAATCCTTGTTATTGTGTGAGTACGTCGCGCTACGGAAGGCAGCGACATCGCCTGTTGAGATAAAGCACGCCTCCTGTGTTGCGAAGCTTGCGGACCGAGTCTACCCGACAAGGTCCAACGTTGCGATGGGGCCGGCCCCGAGGGGGGAGGACCTTGATTGCTGATGCCATTGGCTGCTGCTGCAACCAGATGATCCACATCAGCTCTCCACTGCTCCATCACACCCTAGGGTGCTCTTGGAGGCGGTGGACTCTGGAGAAGAGCACGCGCAACAATAAGCGCATGTTCGGGGTTGTTGTTCGCCGATGCAGTGATCGATACAGATGCCCCATCTCGATGTTCGGGTTGATTCACCGGAGCGGATGGTGGCGGCGGTAGCATGACTCCTGCTGGGTCTACAACACCTGCTGGCTGCTGTATGTTGGAGAGATTACCTCCAGCAGGTTGCTCAGTGTGGTTACCGTTGGATGATCCAGCAGCAGAATTCACCATCTTGGAATCTCAGACGCTCCCTCTTCCTGGCGTGCCAAATGTCGGAGTCTGGTTCCGGCAATTCCCCCCAGCACTACTGTTAGTAGCCCGCAAAGTTTCTTAGTTTGGTTAGGGTGCACGGAGATTCAAAACAAGATAGTGACTTGACACAAAGATATACGTGGTTCGGGCTGCCTGAGCGTAATACCCTACTCCACGAGTGTGTTGTTGTTCTATTGAGTGTATGGGTGTGTGAGAGCCTGAGCCAGAGAGGGATCGAGAGCCAGAGTCAGCGTCTAGAGCCTCTAGCCAGTCTGGAGTCCCTCCCTGTGTATCGCTCGGCCAGTCCTTTTATAGTATTAGGGCTGGCCATTACATCATTAGCCTAGCCCGACATGTGGCCCTGGCAGTTAGTAATGCCTAATACACAGCTTAATGTACTTAGTTCCCCTTAATAGCATGGTAACGTGTCTTAATGGTGGCGTTACTAGTATTAAGGGTCCTCTAATTGTGTGTCATTAAGATAGATTAATGACACATAATTAGGTCTTGAAGCCTTAAATGTCCCTTGAAGGTCCGAGCCATTGGAGGTCCACCAATCTGCCTGTTGAGGTTGAAGGTCCGGCGGTTGGACGCATGGCAGCTTCGAAGCTTATAGTCTTTGATGAGTAGATCTGGTGTTGTGGTACACGTGTCGGTATTGGAGCTTCCATCTGTTGAGGGTAGGTCCGGGGGTGCCACACAGGTATCCAGTCTGGAGCATTCCCATGTAGGGATTGTAGCTCCGGTTTTATGATACACGTGGCGACACTTGGACTAACCATATGAGGGAGGCAGGTTCGGTTACGAGCAGCACGTGGGGCCTTCGGAGGTCTTCAACTCAGATAGGTGGAGTTCCATTGTACTCTTTGCAGTTCCAAAGAGTATTCGGTACGCAGGGTAGCGACAGTTAACATTAAGTCATATAAAAATGAGCAAGTTTAAAATGAATTAAGAGCAAAACCGCACTTAGAAGTTCTAAGAAGTGCGGACTTGTTCGTTTTTGTTGCGGACTAGTCCGATTTC
This sequence comes from Tuctoria greenei, assembly GCA_036927565.1. Classification (NCBI taxonomy): domain Eukaryota; kingdom Viridiplantae; phylum Streptophyta; class Magnoliopsida; order Poales; family Poaceae; genus Tuctoria; species Tuctoria greenei. Next base: position 42,134,723 of record JAYESD010000006.1, on the reverse strand, counting down.
TCTCTGACCTCTCTTCGAACATGTTCGTTTTCGTGCGCACTAGTCTGGTTTTGTCTCTGTACAATTTTCGGACTTGTCCGGTCCATTGCGAACTAGTCCGGTATTTCGATTCCTTGAAATTTCGCCAAGTCCCTAGACTTGTCCAGACTTGTCCGATATCTAGCGGACTTTTTTGTGTTCCTCTCTGACTAAAATTGGACTTTCCCGATTTTGGCCAGACTAATCATTTTTTCCTATGACTAAATTCAAACTTGTCCGATATAGTCCAGACTTATCCAATTTTTCTCTGACTAGCGATCGGACTATTCCGGCCTGGTGCGGACTTGTCCGGTGATCGCGATTCTGAGTTGATCTTTTGTTACACGATGTGTTTTTGGGTTATACCTTAAGTAGGTCCTAAGTACGTTGTGTCTAACCCTTTTGAAGGCCATGTGGGACCCCACACCGACCTCCACCCTCTCTAAAACCGACCTCCATCAAACCCTAATCCTCCATCTCTATATAAGCAACCCCACACCTCAACTTTACATCTCTTTTCCACTTCCGAAACACACTCGAACCCTAGGTCATGGGAGCCGCCACCAAGGAGGGGAAGGAGATCCAGAGTAAGAAGAAGAGTAGGAAACGAAAGAGGATAAAGTGATCAAGATCTCCATCAAGTTTTCGTTCTTCATCAACAAGTCACCTTCAAGTTACTTCATCAACCCTAGATCGTTAAGAACCCAAGTGTTGCCTCCAAAACTCTTGATTCTTTGGAGTTGTAAACACCTGGTATACCTTCTACTTTCTCTTTCTCATGTGAACTCAACCCCGTTTCTCCAAATTCACGTTGATCTAGAAAACCCTAGCTCACCGATTCTATGTAGGGTGGACTAGTCCGGCCCTACAACGGACATGTACAGCCTCTAGATCTAAATACTGTTAAATTAATTCTGAATTTAATTGAATCAACTTGAACCTGTTAAAACTTGTTAAGAACCATTGTAATTGATTAGTAAACATTAAAAGCAACTCATTAACAAGTTTCACTTCGCATTTGCATTAATCATGCATGCATGCAATGTCATATTGAGTAACATATGAGCATCTATTGATTGTGATTATTGTCTTGTATGTTCGTTGCACGGATTAGATGGATTTGCGCTAGAGGGTGCTGCAGAAGACCTCCAACACCAGCACTTTGAAGTATTTGATCCCAACCAAGCCCAAGAGCAAGGCAAGTGTCCTTGAACATATTGATCCTGTTTTTAAATGTTTTGTTTGCAAAACTGAATTGCTTGTGTCAAATTGATGGGAAACCCAAGATAGGAGTTTACTAGACTTGTTTGACCATCCTTGTCGCTTGGGATACATTGTAGAGAGTCAGGAAGGGTTTTTTTAATTTTTGCTTCGCTCAACTTAATTGGGATGGGAAAACAACCAAGTTACTTAATTATACATTATTGAGATGATGGGTAATGTACACTGATGAACATGGTTAAGGGTAACATGGTAATGGGTGATCTAAGCAAGCATGGTATGTTGATGGGTTGGATGTTATGGTGATTTCGCTTGCTTTATATCTAAGGACTGGTTCGTTGAGCGACCATCTAGGATTTATAGTGCCACCATGAGGCCAAGTATGGGTGCGGCATAGCTGATTAATTAGGGTATTGCTGGTATTGCACGGATCATTAAGCGCACTGGGAAGGGGAGTCAGATTGGGTTTGGATTTGCAGCGGGACTCCCTGGGATCTGAAGGGCACAAGAGGGGGGCCTTGGTTGAAGATGTGTTTAGTTGGAGACATCACCACCGGTGAAACCTCAGTGGGTCTATACATACCAGTAATCCCTTTGTAAAGGCTATTTTGTGATCTCTTGGCCACACACCTAAGGAAGTGTTAGACGGCATAATTGAGATTCCTTAGTCATCAAAAGGTGATGAAATCACGAACACATGGGTAAAGTGGTACAACCTCTGTAGAGTCTTAAAAACTATCATGATAGCCATGCTGCCGGTCGTGAGCAACCTGGACCCTCACATGATTAGAGGCATACTTGGGATTTGGGATGGTTTGGTTATGTTTTGGTATTGCGATGGTTTGGCACTAGTTATGGTTGATAATATGGTTATGGCTTGTTATGGATTGAATTATGGTATTGGATATGGTTAATGGTAATGGTAAAATCTGGTATAATGGTGATGGATATGGAATATGGACTTATACTATGACAATCATTGTGGTATACAATAGGTTTACTTCACATACATATAATATACTGCTCTTCAAATGTTTTAATGTACTTTTCAGCACTTATCCTTTATTATTGTCATCATTTATATCAGCTGCATGTCATACTTTCCACACTTGCTGAGTATGATATGTACTCACCCTTGCAATTCCCCCCACCAAGAGTTGCAGGTCAGGATTGGGAGTATCACGATGTTAATGAGGAGTTCTAGGATGTGTGCTGCCATCAGCTTTGCCTGTGGTGTTGCTTAGAGTTGTGCTACCCCTTTGCTTAGCTTGCTTATTTTGTTTAGCTCATATTTAGTTATTTCCACTGCAGTATTAGTAGTTTCATCGTTAATAATCATTAGAGCTAATATTTGACGATATTATGAGTTTTGTAATAAAAATGATTAATTAATCTTGTTCTGTGGTAATTATCTGTATATCCTTTTGTCAATGCACTCGTGTATGTGTGTTGAACAACCTGGGCACACGTATGCGTCACGTTTGGTTCATTTTTTTGGAACTGCGTGTCATAAATTGGTATCAGTGCCACAGGTTGACTGTAAGATGCAACCTAGATAGAATGGACACTTTAGAGCACATAGGAACTCTCAGGAAATGTTGTGGTTTGTTTGGTGTGCTGATTGCTATATTGTTGCTTGTGTGCTTAGTAGAGGATTTTGGGGTGCTTTAGCATTGCCATATCCACATAGTCTGGTATAGTTAGTTGTTTATTTTCATATCCCTTGATGCGTATAGTTGGGGACGTTTTCTAAATTCATATATCTTGTTTTTCTTCAAATGGTGAGGAATCGCGACTAGAGGGATGCCAATGATGAGAAGGAGAACAATGGAGCGCCTCAGAACAACAGCGGACAAGGACCTGCCCAGGGAGCTATCAATCTTGAGCAGCTATTGGCCATGCAGAACCAGCTCACTCAAGGCCCACTACGGGCTGCGAGCTATTAACAAGTACAGACAAGGATGAGGGGAAATGACGCATATACGACCGTCCTGGGTCACTCATGATGTTGCAGACCATGATACAAACTTTTGGACAGCTGTAGGCTGGTAACAACAACAATCAGCCCCACATGCCTCCACTGCCACCACCCCCACCGCCTCATAACCGGTTGGGAGAATTCATGAGGACCAGGCCACCCACCTTTGCTCAAGCCACCGACCCTATGGATGCCGATGATTGGCTCAAGCTTGTGGAAAAGAAGCTAGCTATTGTCCAATGCAGTGACCGGGAAAAGGTTCTATTTGCTTCCCATCAACTAGTTGGAGCAGCTGCGGATTGGTGGGATTCTTTATGCAACGTCCATGAGAACCATGAGAGGATTACTTGGGCTGAATTCAAGGAGAGCTTCCATTCTAATTATGTGCCGAAATGTGTTATGATCCTAAAGAGACAAGAATTTGAGAACTTGAGGCAAGGAAGGTCAAATGTGAATGAATATCTCAATAAGTTCACTCAACTTTCAAGGTACGCCCCTGAAGATGTCATCTGGGACAGCGGGAAGCAATAGTTTTTCATGAGAGGCTTGAACAATGAGATCCAGGTACAATTGCTCAACTGTGATTATGCAAACTTTCAGAAGCTTGTGGACAAAGCAATTGTGGTTGAGAACAAGGTTCGTAAGATGGAGAAAGATAACAAGAGAAAGGCATCATATCAAGGACAACAACAAGGAAGCAATGTGTGACCTCGCTTTGCACCACCCAATGCGCCATATTACAGCACCCCCATGCCTGCTCAATGCCCTGGTTATCAACCTCGTCCAGCTCAGCCTCAGTTTGTGCAGCAGCACCGCATCATGCATGCACCTAAGCCTCCAATGCCTTATGCACCTCGTGCAAATTTTCCTGGTGCAAATGTGCAGAATCAAGTCTGTCCAAATTCTGGTGCAGCTAGGAAGTTTTATACATGTGGAGAAGTATGACATTTTGCATCTCAATGTCCTAAGTCAGGCCTTGGTCAAGGAAGCAATGCGCCAAGACAGAACCCAAGACTCAATGGAGGACAGCCACAAGGGAACCGTGGATAGCAAAACCTGGTATGTGGCAATGTGAACCATATCTCTACGGAGGAAGCGCAACAAGCGGATGACGTGGTGATTGGTATGTTTCTCGCAGACTCCTTTCCAACGACTATGTTATTTGATTCTGGAGCATCGCATTCATTCATTGCATCAAAGTATGTGGCCAAGTATAGTTTGCCTATCTATCATATGAAGTATACTCTATTGGTTAAGTCTCCTGGAGGAGAGATGAGGACAAATATAATATGTCCAAAAGTAAGCCTTAGAATAAGGGGGTAGACTTCTTTGCCAACCTTATTGTTTTGGATTCTCAAGGATTGGACATTATACTTGGTGTGGACTAGTTGAGGAAGCACAATGGAGTCATTGAATGTGCCACAAAGACGGTGAAGTTGACCAATGAGGAGGGGTCAACATGGAGGTTGAAGCATATCAAAATGCACCGAAGCAATTGGAGCTGAAGCATATGGACGGTGCCGCAATTGAGGAGATTCCAGTGGTGCGTGAATTCATGGATGTGTTTCCAGATGAGTTGCCAGGTATGCCACCTGATCGTGACATAGAATTTGTTATTGATTTAATATCTGAAACTGCACCTATAGTTAAGAGGCCATATATGATGCCTTCTAAGGAGTTAGCAGAGCTCAAGAAGCAGATTCAAGAGCAGCTAGAGAAGAGTTTTATTCGCCCAAGCTCTTCACCTTGGGGAGCGCCCGTACTTTTCATGGACAAGAAGGATGGGTCCCTAAGGATGCGTGTGGATTACTGAGCTCTCAACGAGGTGAAAATCAAGAACAAGTATACTTTTCCCCACATAGAAGATTTGTTCGATCAGATGAAGGGTGCCTTTGTTTTCTCCAAGATTGATTTGAGGTCAGGCTACTTCCAAATGAAGATTAGACCGTTGGATATACCCAAATTAGCTTTTCAGACATGGTATGGATCTTATGAGTGCACCGTGATTTTTTTTGGATTGACAAATGCACCTGCTTACTTATGCGCCTCATTAATAAGGTCTTTATGGAGTATTTGGATAAATTCGTTGTGGTGTTCATTGATGACATCATGATCTACTCGAAAAGCGAGGAGGAACATGAGGAGCATTTGAGGCTCACATTGCAGAAATTGAGAGAGAATCAATTGTATGCCAAGTTCAACAAGTGTCAGTTTTGGTTAAGCGAAGTGTCATTTCTGGGTCATATCTGTAACACCCCAGCCACTACAGGCCTGGCGGTCGTTACTCTTGGCAGCTCTATAGGATCACAGACTATCTTCACAGACCAACACTAGTATTTTCTACGCACTTTGTCCTCACTCATGCGCACCCAGGAAAACTTACCGATCGGTCACCCATCCACAAATTGTTCCGGGCCAAGCACGCTTAACCTCGGAGTTCTTTGCAGGTGAGCTTCCGGAAAAGAAGGTATACCTTGGTGGTATGAGTATTCTATCAATCCTATTAAGCCTTGAGCCAGAATGTCACAATCCACCCCCTTTAGAAGACCGACGTCCTCGTCGGTCAACTGCCAAGCCAGAAACGTCCCCTCTTGGCCACGTCCATACATTCAGTACTAGCATACGTACCATACCGTGTCCCTCCTAGAGGACCCAGGCATCACGCGTACGTACCCACCTCCCTGACCCTGTATGCACCCGTGAAACCGCGAGCGTCGGCTCTGATACCATTCTATAACACCGCAGCCACTACGGGCCTGGCGGTCGTTACTCCTGGCAGCTCTATAGGATCACAGACTAGCCCCACAGACCAACACTAGTCTTTTCTACGCACTTTGTCCTCACTCATGCGCACCCGGGAAAACTTCCTGGTCGGTCACCCATCCACAAATTGTTCCGGGCCAAGCACGCTTAACCTCAGAGTTCTTTGCAGGTGAGCTTCCGAAAAAGAAGGTATATCTTGGTGGTATGAGTATTCTATCAATCCTATTAAGCCTTGAGTCAGAATGTCACAATATCATCTCGGGAGGAGGAGTATCGGTTGACCTAGGAAAAGTGAGGGACGTTCTAAAATGGGAACCCCTGCAAAATGTAAAGGAGATCTGAAGTTTTCTTGGGATGGTTAGATATTACCGTAGGTTCATCAAGGACTTTTCCAAAATAGCCAAGCCAATGATAGAATTGCTAATGAAGGGGAAATCTTTCTGATGGACTCAAGCTTGCCAAGACGGTTTTGAGGAGCTAAAGAAGAGGCTAACAACAACACCTGTGTTGGTATCGCCAGATGTGAGTAAAAGTTTTGATATTTATTGTGATGCCTCAAGACAAGGACTTGTATGTGTGCTCATGCAAGAAGGTCAAGTGGTAGCCTATGCATCGAGACAATTGAAGAAACATGAGCAAAATTATCCAATGCATGATCTCGAACTTGCAGCTGTGGTACATGCCTTGAGGATTTGGAGACATTACATTCTTGGTCACAGGTGTGAGATTTATACAGACCACAAGAGTCCCAAGTACATATTCTTGCAAACGGACCTGAATTTGAGGCAATTAAGATGGTTGGAGCTCACCAAGGATTATAATGTGGGAATCAATTATCACCTAGGGAAGGCTAATTTCGTGGCCGATGCATTGAGTACAAAAGGAGTAAGCCACCAGCTCACGGTTCGAGAACTTCCATCCAAGCTATGCAAAGAGTTTGAACGGTTGAATCTTGGATATGTGAATGAGATGGGAACAATGGAGTTAAATCTGACCTTAGAGCGAGAAATTCGAGAAGCACAAACAAAGGATGAGGAAATCCAGGAAATCAAGGAAAGGACCCAAGAAGGGAGAGAATTCAGCTTTGATGAGGATGAACATGGTACCCTAAGGCTCGGAAAAAGAATTGTCGTGCCTCATGTGAGACATATCCGAGAAACGATATTGAAGGAGGCACATGACTCATTTACTCAATTCATCCCGGCTGTACAAAGATGTACAAAAATTTAAAGATATGTTATTGGTGGGCCAACATGAAAAAGGACATGGTTGAATATGTATCTTTGTGTGATGTGTGCCAACGAGTCAAAGCTGAACATCAAAGGCCAGCTGGATTATTGCAGCCATTAAAGGTTCCGGAGTGGAAGTGGGAAGAGATAGGAATGGACTTCATAGTTGGTTTACCATGTACCCAGTCCGGTTATGACTCCATATGGGTAATTGTGGATCGGTTAACCAAGTCAGCTGACTTTATTCCCGTCAAGACCACCTTTTATGTGGAGAAGTTGGCTGAACTGTATATGGGAAGAATAGTATGTTTGCACGAAGTTCCAAAGAAGATAGTGTCGGATAGAGGTTCTCAATTTACCTCCAGGTTTTGGCAGAAATTGCATGAAGCATTGGGAACAAGGTTGAATTTTAGCTCAGCATATCACCCTCAAACGGATGGAAAAACTGAGAGGACCAATCAGATTTTAGAGGATATGTTAAGAGCTTGTGCCTTGAAGCATAGAAGAAGTTGGGACAAAAGCTTGCCATATGCAGAATTTTCATATAACAATAGTTACCAAGCAAGCTTGAAGATGTCACCCTATGAAGCACTATATGGGAGGAAGTGTAGGACACCTTTGTTCTAGAATGAGACAGGAGAAAATCAAGTGTTTGGACCTGACATGCTGCATGAAGCTGAGAAACAAGTTCAGATTATTTGTGAAAATTTGAGAGCTGCTCAATCAAGGCAAAAACAATATTCGGACTATAGGAGAAGAAAACTAGCCTTTGAAGAGGGAGGCTTCATCTACCTTAAAGTTTCACACATGCGAGGTCATAAGAGGTTTAATATCAGAGGCAAGCTAGCACCTCGCTATATTGGGCCATTCAATATTTTGGACAAACGGGGAGAGGTAGCATATAAATTGGAGATGCCGGCACATATTTCATATGTACATGATGTGTTTCATGTTTCCCAACTCAAGAAGTGTTTAAGGGTACCGAAAGAACATGTGCCAATTGAGGAGTTGGAACTAAAGGCAAATTTGACTTATGCCGAGCAACCGGTCAAAATCTTGAAAACCAAGGAGAGGGTCACAAGAAACAAGATTATTAGATGGTGTAAAGTTCAATGGAAGCATCACATAGAATCAGAGGCAACATGGGAGCTGGTTTAAATGTTTTGTTTGCAAAACTGCATTGCTTGTGTCAAATTGATGGGAAACCCAAGATAGGAGTTTACTAGACTTGTTTGACCATCCTTGTCGCTTGGGATACATTGTAGAGAGTCAGGAAGGGTTTTTTACTTTTTGCTTCGCTCAACTTAATTGGGATGGGAAAACAACCAAGTTACTTAATTATACATTATTGAGATGATGGATAATGTACACTGATGAACATGGTTAAGGATAACATGGTAATGGGTGATCTAAGCAAGCATGGAATGTTGATGGGTTGGATGTTATGGTGATTTCGCTTGCTTTAGATCTAAGGACCGGTTCATGGAGCGACCATCTAGGATTTATAGTGCCACCATGAGGCCAAGTATGGGTGCAGCATAGCTGATTAATTAGGGTATTGCTGGTATTGCGCGGATCATTAGTCGCACTGGGAAGGGGAGTCAGATTGGGTTTGGATTTGCGGCGGGACTCTCTGGGATCTGAAGGGCACAAGAGGGGGGCCTTGGTTGAAGATGTGCAAAGTTGGAGGCATCACCACCGGTGAAACCTCAGTAGGTTTGTACATACTAGTAATCCCTTTGTAAAGGCTATTTGGTGATCTCTTGTCCACACACCTAAGGAAGTGTTAGACGGCATAATTGAGATTCCTTAGTCATCAAAAGGTGACGAAATCACGAACACGTGGGTAAAGTGGTACAACCTCTGCAGAATCTTAAAAACTGTCATGATAGCCGTGCTCCCAGTTGTGAGCAACCTGGACCCTCACATGATTAGAGGGAAATTTAGGATTTGGGATGGATTGGTTATGTTTTGGTGTTGGGATGGTTTGGTACTGGTTATGGTTGATAATATGGTTATGGCTGGTTATGGATTGAATTATGGTATTGGATATGGTTAACGGTAATGGTAAAATCTGGTATAATTGTGATGAATATGGAATATAGACTTATACTATGATAATCACTGTGGTATACAATGGGTTTACTTCACATACATATAATATACCGCTCTTCAAATGTTTTAATGTACTTTTCGGCACTTAGCCTTTATTATTGTCGTCATTTGTATCAGCTACATGTCATACTTTCCACACTTGGTGAGTACGACATGTACTCACCCTTGCGATTCCCCCACCAATAATTGCAGGTCAGGATTGGGAGTATCACAACATTAATGAGGAGTTCTAGGTTGTGTGCTGCCATCAGCTTTGCATGTGGTGTTGCTTGGAGCTGCGCTACCCCTTTGCTTAGCTTGCTTATTTTGTTTAGCTCATATTTAGTTATTTCTGCTGTAGTATTAGTAGTTTCATCGTTAATAATCATTAGAGCTATAATTTGAGGATATTCTGAGTTCTGTAATAAATGTGCTTAATTAATCTTGTTATGTGGTAATTTTCTGTATATCTTTTTGTGAATGCACTTGTGTATGTGTGTTGAACATCCTGGGCACACGTATGCCTCAGGCTTGGTTCCTTTTTTCGGAACCGGCTGTCACATAACCTAAACATTTTTGAACCAATGTTGGATCGAAGCACTAACATATTCATATTAACATAATCATATTATTACCTAATTAGACAATAGTGAAGGTGTATGATGTTTATGGTAACATGATAATGGCATTGGAGTCCTCACCCGAAGCTCCTGTGGTAGCGCCGTACTGCAGGAGAGAAGCTGAAGATGTACCCCTGGCAGCGGAGGCTGATGCTTCAGCACTGGCGATGCCAGAAGTTCTGGGTTCCGAGCCAGAAGTTGTTGAAGCCCTGGCTGCTGAGCCAGAAGTAGTTGAAGCCCCGGCTATTGAGTCAGAAATCACCCAAGCTCTGACTCTTGTGCCGGAAATGGTTGAAGATATGGCGGTTGAGCCGGAGGTGGTAGAGGGTCCAGGTGCGGAGCCGGAGGTGGTTGGAGGTCCGGTGGCTGTGCCGGAGGTGGTCGCCGCGTCGGAGCCCGAGCCAGCGCCGGTTGAGGCCCTAGTTGAAGCTCCAGTTGCGGCTCGAGAGGTGGTGGTCCCGGAGGTACCTGGGCCGGAGCGAGAGCAGCTTGTAGGATTGGCTACAGGTCCTCCAACTTCCGAGCCGTCAACTGAAGACCCTGAAGTGGTGCCTTCAACTGCTCCGGAGGTGGAAGTCACCCCAATGGGTTCTTCTACTGCCGCTAAAGGGCTCCAAGAGAGCGGCCCTAGTGCTGCAGGAGTCCAGGGGACCACTATTTTAGAGTGGGACCCAAATTTTTTGATGGAGAACCCTTTTGAGCCTGCGGAAATGGTCCCAGCGGTCCTAGTACCTATCCCTCTGGCCATCTGCTCAAGTCTCCTGCAGGTCCAGCATGCCTTCGAACATGAGAGTAAAGCCTTTGAGGAGGATCGCAACACCTTGAGGCGTTGGCGCAATAGACTCCATTTTGAGACCAGGCTTGCTCAGACGAGGCTGGCTGACCAGAAGGAATTGATCAAGGGGGGAAAAGCCCGGTTAGAGTACGGGGATAAGTTGATGGAAGAGAAGGAGGCCACAATCCGGGCGCTCGATGCTAACTCCAGGGAAATCCTGGAGCAAGCCAAGGAGAGACGTGACGCTGCTGACGAGCGTTTTGAAAAGCTCGCTGAATTGAATGAAACTCTCTTGAAGCACCGAGCGGACCTAGAGGCAAGGGAGGAAAAACTCCTGGGGAAGCAGGAGGATGTGGTGAGGAGAGAGGCGGAGTTCACCCAGAAGTTGACTCTGGGTGAGAAAAATTTGGCAGATCGCAGCAAAAAGATGGATCTATGGAAGGAGGAAGAGAGGAAGAAGAACTGGAAGGTGGGGCAGGAGCTCTCGAAAAGAGAGTCTGATGTTGCCGCTAGGGAGGAGAGAGTTAAAGGCAGGGAGAAAGACCTTGCTGAAAGGCGGAACCGCATCCACCTCCGGGAGACGGAGCTAACCGACCGGAAAAAGCAAGTTGTTGAGAGCATGCAGCAGCATACTAAGTTGGCTGAGCGCCTTGCCTATGAAGGTTCAGAGCTTGCGGCTGCCCGGAAGTCGCTTGAGGATCTACGGAGCCTGAAGGAGACTGAAGCTATTCAAGTGTGGGACTTCCTTGGGCAAGCGAATGACGCGCTGACACCGCTGGGTTTTAGTCCAGTACGTTCGGACAACCCGGAGCTAGATCTGTATCGAGCGCTGGTGGCCCTCAACAGTACTGGCGGCAAACTTGATGCGATGGGCGACGTCATCGCGGATCAGCTGGAGACGGAGTGGAAAACTCTGGCTACAAACGTCGCAGAATATGTGCTGATGTGTTATGTAAGCTAAGATCCCAAATTCCCACTGGACCCGGTGCTCAAAGGTCCCGTTGCTAAAGAGGAAGACGCCGCCAAAGCCAGCGTTCGAGAAGTTGCCCAAAAAGTAGCTTCACTCTTCCGCAGGTCTTAGGTCCTCCTGTAGGTAGGGCTTTCTTCCTATTGCCTTCTGTTGTACTCTCCCCATTTGTAATCCAGTATCTCAAATTAATGAAATCCTCCTTTATGCCTTCAATTTCACTTTTGTCTTCAATATACCGTGTCGTATCTTGCTGGCCCCCTGATACATGTGTACATTTGAAGTGTGTACATGTACCAAAGGTTATGATAGTATGTTGATGACTTGGTTGCTTCGCACTTGTAGATTTTAAGTCCGAAGTCTTCAATTTTGAAGTATCGAAGACAGGCCCCCTAGAATGGTCGGAGCTTGGTAGCTTCAGCGTCAACATATTATAAGTTGACGGCAGACCTATCTTGGGAGATGTAAGAGCTTAGTAGCTCCGGCATCGTCCACCATCGCTATGAATTTTTCCTGCACATTAATGGCAAGAGAAAAAGTAAAATTCGTCCTCTTGTCTATAAATTGGTTATGACTTATTATTCTTTTTTGAACTTTAGATCCGAAGAAACTCAACATGATAACAAGCATTTTGATATAATCTTCCTAGATATGCATGCCTTTTTAGTACTCACCCTACTAAGGCCTATCGAGGTGTAGGTAGAGTGGCGTACTTAGGGTGCAGGACCAGGCTAAGTTGATAGCACACTTCGGACCTATGTTGGCTTGGCGTTCAGGCAAGTAGACTATGTAGCAGTGTTAAGATCCATAAAGACTATCAATAAGGCTTGTAATGCATGTGAATTACTTGGAACAAAACTCAAAAAGATTTGCACAACTTCATTATAGACAAGTGAGGTAAAAATAATTTGATGTATTGAGCCTTGTACAAAAAGTAAATGCATGTGGAGTTTGTTTTCACACAACAATGCCTTTCATTATAGGTCCAAATTACAGGGGAGACAAGAACACACTTAGGGTGTTGGACCAAGCTAAATGTGCTATACATCTTGTGCTAGCCCAGAGCAAGTAGTTACACTTTTAGTGTTGTGACTGTGTCAAGTGTTACTTGAACTTTTCGGACCCTCCTGGAGGGGTCCAGATGTTCTCCTGAAGGATTTGCCCGTCTTTGTATAATGACTCTACAACATGAATTGTGTGTAATTATAGACTCACCTCCGTGATTCTAAGAATAAAACTTACGGAGGTGCTCGATGTTCCAAGGATTGGGAAGTGGGATCCCATCCTTAGTTGCCAAGCGAACGCACCCTGGTCGGGATACTTTAATGACTCGGAAGGGACCCTCCTAGCTGGGGAAATTTGTTCATCCCTTCACGAGTTAGTATCTTCTGGAGCACCAGGTCGCCTTCTTCAAGCTGTCGGTCACACACATGCATTTAGTGGTAGCGCCGGAGCGCTTGGCGATAACGTGCATTCTGAACAGCTGCTTGGCACCTTCCCTCATCGACAAGGTCATGGTCTTCACGTTAGAGCTTGTCCTGCATAGCTTTGTCGAAGGTCCGAACCCGGAGGGACCCCAAAGTGATCTCCAAAATAAGGACCGTTTCAGCTCCGTACACCAGGAAGAATGGAGTCTCCCCAGTTGACCGGTTAGGTGTCGTCCTGTTTGCCCATAATGCGGACGAAAGCTATTCAATCAAGTTAGCTCCATGCTTTTTCAAGCGCTCATATGTGCGGGTCTTGAGTCCTTTTAGGATTTTTGCATTTGCTCTCTCGGCTTGGCCATTACTTGCTGGATGAGCTACTGAAGCGTAGCTAAGTTGAATACCGAGGTCTTCGCAATATTCTTGGAATGCAGCACTTGTAAATTGAGTTCCGTTGTCAGTTATGACTTTGTTCGGAACTCCAAATCTGCATATAATGGACTTCAAGAACTTGTTTGCTGATTGTTTGTTGATTGTTACCACTGGAGTTGCTTCCGGCTACTTGGTGAATTTGTCGATGGCGACATACAGGAACCTGTAACCTTCAACGGCTTTTGGAAAAGGTCCCAAGATATCCATGCCCCACACAGCGAATGGCCATGTAGGAGGTATCATTTGTAGTGATTGAGCCGGTGTATGAATCTGTTTTGCATGGAACTGACATGCTTCACATTTCTTCACTAGCTCAAACGCATCATGGAGCGCTGTAGGCTAGTAAAAGCCATGCCAGAAGGCTTTACCAACCAACATGCGGGAAGCTGCGTGGTTCCAACACTCGCCTCCATGGATTTCCGCGAGGAGCTCAGGACCTTCTTCTATTGCAATGCATCACATTAGGATGCCGTTGGCACTGCGTCGGTAGAGATCCCCTTCTACCAACGTGTATCTTTTAGCCAATCTGACAATTCGGTTAGCGGATACATTGTCTTCAGGAAGGATGTTGTCTTTCAAGTAGCTCCGGATCTCCGAGATCCATGCATTAGAGCTAACTTGAGCTTCTGAGTCTTGCGTGCTGGGTTGCTCGGAGCTTCCGACAGCACCTACGATCCTTGGTGGACGCCATGGTAGCAGGGCCACTGGGACCGCTAGCTTCGAGGTGCTGGTCTCGCCCCCTTCGCTCGGTTCGATAGGCTGAGCTCTTGGTTTTGACAACCTCCAGACAAAGATTCCATCAGGAGCTAGAGCTCCGGTTGAGGCTTTCGTTGAGAGTTCATCGGCTTCAGTGTTATGAAGACGCTGAACATGATGGAGATCCAAGACTTCGATGTCCTTCTGAAGCCTCTGGACTTCAAGGAGATAAGCAGCTAATTGAGAATTGTTGCAGGAACATTCACCTTTGACTTGCTTAATGATGAGTTGTGAATCTCCCTTCACCAACAGTTGTTTGACACCATAAGATAGTGCCACCTTGAGTCCATAGATGAGGGCTTCATACTCCGCCATATTATTGGTTACCTTGTAATCAAGGTGTACCATATACTTGACCTTCTCCCCGGTCGGAGCCAGGAGAAGGATTCCAGCTCCGGCCCCCTGCTTCTGCACGGAGCCATCGAAGTAGAGGGTCCAATGAGGCTCAGTGAATACCAGAACTTTGAGCTCTGGTTTTTGCTCACTGTGGCCCCCAGGGTTTGATGGAGAGGGAGTCCACTCCGCCACAAAGTCAGCCAATGCTTGACTTTTAATTGCTTGTCTCGACATGAATTCTAGATCGAATTCTGCCAGTTCCACTACCCACTTTGCAATATTTCTAGTAGAATTAGGGTTATGCAAAATTGCACGCGGTGGAAAAGAGGTTACTACTAAGATTTTCTGGCATTGGAAGTAATGACGAAGCTTCCTTGAGGCAATAAGGACTGTGTAAAGCAGTTTATGCACTTTAATGTATCTTGTCTTTGCGTCGTGAAGTACTTTGCTGATGAAGTACACAGGGTGTTGGATGGTCCGGACCCTTTCAGAAGGACCCAGAGCTTCTTCTCCATTGACCCAAACCCTGCTGGAGGTTCCCGGACCCTAAGGTTGTGCTTCTTGAACCCTCCCAGAGGGGTCCAGAATTCCTTCTTGTTGAACCCAGATCTCACTGGAAACCTCCACAAATGAATGACGTTGATCTCCTAGTACTTCATTTTGAAGTTCCGTGTCTGAAAGATGAGACCCAGTCATGTCTTCAGGTGGTTCCGGACCGTCTAGATTCCTGGACTGAAGGAGGTTCCGGTCTTTCCACGACCAGGACCATACTGACAACTTTCGTGGTTGCTGAAATGTAAAGTAGTAAAGGCTCACCAGGGTTCGGAGCTACCAATATTGGTAGTGTGATGAGGAGCTGTTTCAGCTCTCGGAACGCCTTTCTGCTTCTTCAGAAAAATCAAATGGTCCGGACTTCCTCAAGAGTTTGAAGAAGCGTAGTGCCCATTCGGCCAGTCTTGATATAAACCGGCTGAGCGCAGCTAGACATCCAGTCAACTTTTGGACATCTTTAATGCGGGCTGGGGGGCCGTATTTCTTCTATAGCCTTGATCTTCGCCGGATTTGCTTTGGTTCCTCGATGAGTCACCAAGAACCCCAGAAGCTTTGCGGAGCTAACCCCGAAAACACACTTGTCCGGGTTCAGCTTAGTGCGCGTAGTGTGCAGCTTGTCGAAGACGGCTTGTAAGTTGTCAAGGAGTGACTCCTTGTTTTTGATCTTCACGATGATGTCATCAACATACACATCCACAAAGTCTCTAATTGGCTCTCCAAATGTTTTGTACATGGCTCGCACAAATTTTGAAGTAGCATTTTAAGACTGAATGACATGGCAGTATAACAATACAACCCATCTACTGTTATGAAGGCAGTATGCTCTTCATCTTCCTTAGACATTTGGATTTGATGATATCCAGAATATGCATCTAAGAAACACAATAGCTCACACCCGGAGGTGGAGTCCACTATTTGATCTATCCTAGGTAGTGGAAATTGATCTTTTGGACATGCCTTATTTAAGGTGGTGTAGTCGATGCACATCCGAAGCTTCCCACCGGCCTTGGGTACAACAACTGGGTTTGCCAGTCATTTTGGATGGAAGACTTCCAGGATGAATCCATCTTCAAACAACTTCTTGATTTCCTGTTGGGTGAAGTTTTGTCGCTCGATTGATTGCTTCCTGAGATTCTGGTGTACAGGCCGAGCGTTTGGATAAATCATCAGATTGTGCTCAATCACCTCTCTAGAGATCCCAGGCATTTGTGACGGTTGCCAAGCAAACACGTCAACATTAGCCCAGAGGAAAGTGATGAGCGTGAGTTCCTATTTGTTGTTCAAACCCCACGATATACGGGTAGTCTGAGCAGCATCGGAACCAATTTGGATGACTCTGACGGGTATGTCAGCGTCGCCGCTTGGTTGCACACGTGGTGCCGAGGTAGAGACTTTGTGGCAAATGCTAGGAGGATTCGCAGCTGGCTCCTTACCGGATGCTTCCTCTTGCGCTGTGGTAATCGCATAGAGTTCCTCCATTGCAGTGACTCCTGCGGTACGATCTCCGCGGATCTGGAGAACGCCCGTGGGTGATGGCATTTTCAACACTAAGTAACCATAATGGGCAGCAGCCATAAACTTGTATAAAGTTGGCCTGCCCAAAATGGCATTGAAGGGCAGACTGATCTGCGCAACGTCAAAAACCGGTTTCTCGATTCTGTAGTTCTCCCGGGTCCCGAAGGTCACTGGGAGTTTAATGGAACCAAGAGGGGTAACGGTTCCCGGACCTACTCTGGAGAAAGGTCGGGATGGGCGAAGGTTTGAAGGCAGGAGCTGAACCTTAACGAAAGCTTTGAAGCTTATGAGGTTTAGCCCGGAACCTCCGTCCACCATGACATGGTGGATTTGGATATTGTTAATGGTGGGTGACACCATCAACGGGAGTTGACCAGCCCCGATCATGTTTCGGGGGCAGTCTGAAGCATCGAAAATGATGGGTGTATCCATCCACTTCCGATGTGGTTCTGCCTTAGCAGCAGGAGCTACCATGGCCATGTCCCGCTGCATTGCCTTGAGGATGTGACGAGAGGTGATGTCCCAAGAACCACCATAGATGGTATTCAGGATCTTCTGACGCTCGTTGTCAGAGGCGTCAGAGTCGTTGTCGACAGTTTGTAAACGGCTTTCAAGACCTTTTTAGGGTCTTGGAAACCTAGCTCCTCTTCAACCGGAGCTTCGTCGACCTTTTGTTTTCCTTCCCTTTGATGGAAAGGAGTTTCTTTCTGGTGCTTCTTGTAGCGCTCGGCAAGGTTCTGGACCTCCCGGCACTGTTCCAGGCTGTGTCCATTCGTGTTGTGAATCGGACACCATGCTTTGGAACTGTTGCTGTCCTCTGATGAAGGACGAGGTCGCTTCTTGGGGCGTGGCCCCCGGCTTCCAGGAGCTGCAGCAGCAGAAGCTGGAGTGCCGGCCGATGGCTTCTTTTTGCCATTGGGCTTCTTCTTCTTCTTCTTACCACTATCGGAGGTAGAGGCTTCAGTTTTGGATGACTTCTGGTTGGCCTCCGGAGCTGGCTTGGAGTGCATTTCACGTCCCTCCGCAGCTCTAGCGCATTTGTTAGCTAGGCTGAAAAGTTCTGTGGCGCTGGTAACTTCTTTAATAGCCAGCTTCTCTAGCATCTTCTTATCTCGAACACCCTGTCTGAATGCAACGATAATGGAAGAGATCAAGATAGAAGGGATGGTATTACGTACCTGAGAGAATCGTTGGATGAAGGACCATAGCGATTCCCCCGACGTTTTCTTTACAGCAAACAAATCCAATTCAGTGTCAGGTCGGGTATAGGAACTCCCGAAGTTGGCAGTGAATTGTTGGCATAATTCCGCCCAACTATTAATGGAGTTGGGTGGAAGACTCATAAACCAGGACCTTGCACTCCCAGTTCAAGCCACTGGGAAGTAATTGGCCATTAGAGCCTCATCACCCCCTACTGCTAGTGTGGCAGTAGAGTAGATTTGAAGAAATTCGGCGGGCTTGATAGTCCCGTCGAATTTCTTCGGTAAGTGGGGTTGGAACTTCTGTGGCCACCTGACCATACGTAAGTGCATGGCCAGGGTAGAACAGCCTCCTCCTACTCCCTGTGGAGCAGGGTTGTCCCGAGCTTCGCGTCTCTCACGTGTGCGCTCGATGTGGACACGACCGTCCTATTGACGGTAACAGCGATCCAGTTCCGACCGTAGGTCATGAGTCAGAATCCTGGTAATTGTGTGGGTGTGTTGTGCCCCGGGAGGCAATGAAGTCACCTGCTGGGAGGCAACACGCCTCCTTTGTTGAGAGGCTTGTAGACCAAGTTAGCCAGACAAGGTCCGTCATTGTGATGGTGCTCGCCCCGAAGGGGGAGGACCTTGGTTGCTGATGCCTGCAGTCGCAGCTGCGACCAGATGGTCAACATCAGCCCTCCATTGCTCCATAGCACCCTGGGGTGCACCTGGATGAGGAAATCCAGGAAATCAAGGAAAGGACCCAAGAAGGGAGAGAATTCAGCTTTGATGAGGATGAACATGGTACCCTAAGGCTCGGAAAAAGAATTGTCGTGCCTCATGTGAAACATATCCGACAAACGATATTGAAGGAGGCACATGACTCATTTACTCAATTCATCCCGGCTGTACAAAGATGTACAAAAATTTAAAGATATGTTATTGGTGGGCCAACATGAAAAAGGACATGGTTGAATATGTATCTTTGTGTGATGTGTGCCAACGAGTCAAAGCTGAACATCAAAGGCCAGCTGGATTATTGCAGCCATTAAAGGTTCCGGAGTGGAAGTGGGAAGAGATAGGAATGGACTTCATAGTTGGTTTACCATGTACCCAGTCCGGTTATGACTCCATATGGGTAATTGTGGATCGGTTAACCAAGTCAGCTGACTTTATTCCCGTCAAGACCACCTTTAATGTGGAGAAGTTGGCTGAACTGTATATGGGAAGAATAGTATGTTTGCATGAAGTTCCAAAGAAGATAGTGTCGGATAGAGGTTCTCAATTTACCTCCAGGTTTTGGCAGAAATTGCATGAAGTATTGGGAACAAGGTTGAATTTTAGCTCAGCATATCACCCTCAAACGGATGGAAAAACTGAGAGGACCAATCAGATTTTAGAGGATATGTTAAGAGCTTGTGCCTTGAAGCATAGAAGAAGTTGGGACAAAAGCTTGCCATATGCAGAATTTTCATATAACAATAGTTACCAAGCAAGCTTGAAGATGTCACCCTATGAAGCACTATATGGGAGGAAGTGTAGGACACCTTTGTTCTAGAATGAGACAGGAGAAAATCAAGTGTTTGGACCTGACATGCTGCATGAAGCTGAGAAACAAGTTCAGATTATTTGTGAAAATTTGAGAGCTGCTCAATCAAGGCAAAAACAATATCCGGACTATAGGAGAAGAAAACTAGCCTTTGAAGAGGGAGGCTTCATCTACCTTAAAGTTTCACACATGCGAGGTCATAAGAGGTTTAATATCAGAGGCAAGCTAGCACCTCGCTATATTGGGCCATTCAATATTTTGGACAAACGGGGAGAGGTAGCATATAAATTGGAGATGCCGGCACATATTTCATATGTACATGATGTGTTTCATGTTTCCCAACTCAAGAAGTGTTTAAGGGTACCGAAAGAACATGTGCCAATTGAGGAGTTGGAACTAAAGGCAAATTTGACTTATGCCGAGCAACCGGTCAAAATCTTGAAAACCAAGGAGAGGGTCACAAGAAACAAGATTATTAGATGGTGTAAAGTTCAATGGAAGCATCACATAGAATCAGAGGCAACATGGGAGCTGGTTTAAATGTTTTGTTTGCAAAACTGCATTGCTTGTGTCAAATTGATGGGAAACCCAAGATAGGAGTTTACTAGACTTGTTTGACCATCCTTGTCACTTGGGATACATTGTAGAGAGTCAGGAAGGGTTTTTTACTTTTTGCTTCGCTCAACTTAATTGGGATGGGAAAACAACCAAGTTACTTAATTATACATTATTGAGATGATGGATAATGTACACTGATGAACATGGTTAAGGATAACATGGTAATGGGTGATCTAAGCAAGCATGGAATGTTGATGGGTTGGATGTTATGGTGATTTCGCTTGCTTTAGATCTAAGGACCGGTTCATGGAGCGACCATCTAGGATTTATAGTGCCACCATGAGGCCAAGTATGGGTGCAGCATAGCTGATTAATTAGGGTATTGCTGGTATTGCGCGGATCATTAGGCGCACTTGGAAGGGGAGTCAGATTGGGTTTGGATTTGCGGCGGGACTCTCTGGGATCTGAAGGGCACAAGAGGGGGGCCTTGGTTAAAGATGTGCAAAGTTGGAGGCATCACCACCGGTGAAACCTCATTAGGTTTGTACATACTAGTAATCCCTTTGTAAAGGCTATTTGGTGATCTCTTGTCCACACACCTAAGGAAGTGTTAGACGGCATAATTGAGATTCCTTAGTCATCGAAAGGTGACGAAATCACGAACACGTGGGTAAAGTGGTACAACCTCTGCAGAATCTTAAAAACTGTCATGATAGCCGTGCTCCCAGTCGTGAGCAACCTGGACCCTCACATGATTAGAGGGAAATTTAGGATTTGGGATGGATTGGTTATGTTTTGGTGTTGGGATGGTTTGGTACTGGTTATGGTTGATAATATGGTTATGGCTGGTTATGGATTGAATTATGGTATTGGATATGGTTAACGGTAAAGGTAAAATCTGGTATAATTGTGATGAATATGGAATATAGACTTATACTATGATAATCACTATGGTATACAATGGGTTTACTTCACATACATATAATATACCGCTCTTCAAATGTTTTAATGTACTTTTCGGCACTTAGCCTTTATTATTGTCGTCATTTGTATCAGCTACATGTCATACTTTCCACACTTGGTGAGTACGACATGTACTCACCCTTGCGATTCCCCCACCAATAATTGCAGGTCAGGATTGGGAGTATCACAACATTAATGAGGAGTTCTAGGTTGTGTGCTGCCATCAGCTTTGCATGTGGTGTTGCTTGGAGCTGCGCTACCCCTTTGCTTAGCTTGCTTATTTTGTTTAGCTCATATTTAGTTATTTCCGCTGTAGTATTAGTAGTTTCATCGTTAATAATCATTAGAGCTATAATTTGAGGATATTCTGAGTTCTGTAATAAATGTGCTTAATTAATCTTGTTCTGTGGTAATTTTCTGTATATCTTTTTGTGAATGCACTTGTGTATGTGTGTTGAACATCCTGGGCACACGTATGCCTCAGGCTTGGTTCCTTTTTTCGGAACCGGCTGTCACATAACCTAAACATTTTTGAACCAATGTTGGATCGAAGCACTAACATATTCATATTAACATAATCATATTATTACCTAATTAGACAATAGTGAAGGTGTATGATGTTTATGGTAACATGATAATGGCATTGGAGTCCTCACCCGAAGCTCCTGTGGTAGCGCCGTACTGCAGGAGAGAAGCTGAAGATGTACCCCTGGCAGCGGAGGCTGATGCTTCAGCACTGGCGATGCCAGAAGTTCTGGGTTCCGAGCCAGAAGTTGTTGAAGCCCTAGCTGCTGAGCTAGAAGTAGTTGAAGCCCCGGCTATTGAGTCAGAAATCACCCAAGCTCTGACTCTTGTGCCGGAAATGGTTGAAGATATGGCGGTTGAGCCGGAGGTGGTAGAGGGTCCAGGTGCGGAGCCGGAGGTGGTTGGAGGTCCGGTGGCTGTGCCGGAGGTGGTCGCCGCGTCGGAGCCCGAGCCAGCGCCGGTTGAGGCCCTAGTTGAAGCTCCAGTTGCGGCTCGAGAGGTGGTGGTCCCGGAGGTACCTGGGCCGGAGCGAGAGCAGCTTGCAGGATTGGCTACAGGTCCTCCAACTTCCGAGCCGTCAACTGAAGACCCTGAAGTGGTGCCTTCAACTGCTCCAGAGGTGGAAGTCACCCCAATGGGTTCTTCTGCTGCCGCTAAAGGGCTCCAAGAGAGCGGCCCTAGTGCTGCAGGAGTCCAGGGGACCACTATTTTAGAGTGGGACCCAAATTTTTTGATGGAGAACCCTTTTGAGCCTGCGGAAATGGTCCCAGCGGTCCTAGAACCTATCCCTCTGGCCGTCTGCTCAAGTCTCCTGCAGGTCCAGCATGCCTTCGAACATGAGAGTAAAGCCTTTGAGGAGGATCGCAACACCTTGAGGCGTTGGCGCAATAGACTCCATTTTGAGACCAGGCTTGCTCAGACGAGGCTGGCTGACCAGAAGGAATTGATCAAGGGGGGAAAAGCCCGGTTAGAGTACGGGGATAAGTTGATGGAAGAGAAGGAGGCCACCATCCGGGCGCTCGATGCTAACTCCAGGGAAATCCTGGAGCAAGCCAAGGAGAGACGTGACGCTGCTGACGAGCGTTTTGAAAAGCTCGCTGAATTGAATGAAACTCTCTTGAAGCATCGAGCGGACCTGGAGGCAAGGGAGGAAAAACTCCTGGGGAAGCAGGAGGATGTGGTGAGGAGAGAGGCGGAGTTCACCCAGAAGTTGACTCTGGGTGAGAAAAATTTGGCAGATCGCAGCAAAAAGATGGATCTATGGAAGGAGGAAGAGAGGAAGAAGAACTGGAAGGTGGGGCAGGAGCTCTCGAAAAGAGAGTCTGATGTTGCCGCTAGGGAGGAGAGAGTTAAAGGCAGGGAGAAAGACCTTGCTGAAAGGCGGAACCGCATCCACCTCCGGGAGACGGAGCTAACCGACCGGAAAAAGCAAGTTGTTGAGAGCATGCAGCAGCATACTAAGTTGGCTGAGCGCCTTGCCTATGAAGGTTCAGAGCTTGCGGCTGCCCGGAAGTCGCTTGAGGATCTACGGAGCCTGAAGGAGACTGAAGCTATTCAAGTGTGGGACTTCCTTGGGCAAGCGAATGACGCGCTAACACCGCTGGGTTTTAGTCCAGTACGTTCGGACAACCCGGAGCTAGATCTGTATCGAGCGCTGGTGGCCCTCAACAGTACTGGCGGCAAACTTGATGCGATGGGCGACGTCATCGCGGATCAGCTGGAGACGGAGTGGAAAACTCTGGCTACAAACGTCGCAGAATATGTGCTGATGTGTTATGTAAGCTGAGATCCCAAATTCCCACTGGACCCGGTGCTCAAAGGTCCCGTTGCTAAAGAGGAAGACGCCGCCAAAGCCAGCGTTCGAGAAGTTGCCCAAAAAGTAGCTTCACTCTTCCGCAGGTCTTAGGTCCTCCTGTAGGTAGGGCTTTCTTCCTATTGCCTTCTGTTGTACTCTCCCCATTTGTAATCCAGTATCTCAAATTAATGAAATCCTCCTTTATGCCTTCAATTTCACTTTTGTCTTCAATATACCGTGTCGTATCTTGTTGGTCCCCTGATACATGTGTACATTTGAAGTGTGTACATGTACCAAAGGTTATGATAGTATGTTGATGACTTGGTTGCTTCGCACTTGTAGATTTTAAGTCCGAAGTCTTCAATTTTGAAGTATCAAAGACAGGCCCCCTAGAATGGTCGGAGCTTGGTAGCTTCAGCGTCAACATATTATAAGTTGACGGCAGACCTATCTTGGGAGATTTAAGAGCTTAGTAGCTCCGGCATCGTCCACCATCGCTATGAATTTTTCCTGCACATTAATGGCAAGAGAAAAAGTAAAATTCGTCCTCTTGTCTATAAATTGGTTATGACTTATTATTCTTTTTTGAACTTTAGATCCGAAGAAACTCAACATGATAACAAGCATTTTGATATAATCTTCCTAGATATGCATGCCTTTTTAGTACTCACCCTACTAAGGCCTATCGAGGTGTAGGTAGAGTGGCGTACTTAGGGTGCAGGACCAGGCTAAGTTGATAGCACACTTCGGACCTATGTTGGCTTGGCGTTCAGGCAGGTAGACTATGTAGTAGTGTTAAGATCCATAAAGACTATCAATAAGGCTTGTAATGCATGTGAATTACTTGGAACAAAACTCAAAAAGATTTGCACAACTTCATTATAGACAAGTGAGGTAAAAATAATTTGATGTATTGAGCCTTGTACAAAAAGTAAATGCATGTGGAGTTTGTTTTCACACAACAATGCCTTTCATTATAGGTCCAAATTACAGGGGAGACAAGAACACACTTAGGGTGTTGGACCAAGCTAAATGTGCTATACATCTTGTGCTAGCCCAGAGCAAGTAGTTACACTTTTAGTGTTGTGACTGTGTCAAGTGTTACTTGAACTTTTCGGACCCTCCTGGAGGGGTCCAGATGTTCTCCCGAAGGATTTGCCCGTCTTTGTATAATGACTCTACAACATGAATTGTGTGTAATTATAGACTCACCTCCGTGATTCTAAGAATAAAACTTACGGAGGTGCTCGATGTTCCAAGGATTGGGAAGTGGGATCCCATCCTTAGTTGCCAAGCGAACGCACCCTGGTCGGGATACTTTAATGACTCGGAAGGGACCCTCCTAGCTGGGGAAATTTTGTTCATCCCTTCACGAGTTAGTATCTTCTGGAGCACCAGGTCGCCTTCTTCAAGCTGTCGGTCACGCACATGCATTTAGTGGTAGCGCCGGAGCGCTTGGCGATAACGTGCATTCTGAACAGCTGCTTGGCACCTTCCCTCATCGACAAGGTCATGGTCTTCACGTTAGAGCTTGTCCTGCATAGCTTTGTCGAAGGTCCGAACCCGGAGGGACCCCAAAGTGATCTCCAAAATAAGGACCGTTTCAGCTCCGTACACCAGGAAGAATGGAGTCTCCCCAGTTGACCGGTTAGGTGTCGTCCTGTTTGCCCATAATGCGGACGAAAGCTATTCAATCAAGTTAGCTCCATGCTTTTTCAAGCGCTCATATGTGCGGGTCTTGAGTCCTTTTAGGATTTTTGCGTTTGCTCTCTCGGCTTGGCCATTACTTGCTGGATGAGCTACTGAAGCGTAGCTAAGTTGAATACCGAGGTCTTCGCAATATTCTTGGAATGCAGCACTTGTAAATTGAGTTCCGTTGTCAGTTATGACTTTGTTCGGAACTCCAAATCTGCATATAATGGACTTCAAGAACTTGTTTGCTGATTGTTTGTTGATTGTTACCACTGGAGTTGCTTCCGGCTACTTGGTGAATTTGTCGATGGCGACATACAGGAACCTGTAACCTTCAACAGCTTTTGGAAAAGGTCCCAAGATATCCATGCCCCACACAGCGAATGGCCATGTAGGAGGTATCATTTGTAGTGATTGAGCCGGTGTATGAATCTGTTTTGCATGGAACTGACATGCTTCACATTTCTTCACTAGCTCAAACGCATCATGGAGCGCTGTAGGCTAGTAAAAGCCATGCCGGAAGGCTTTACCAACCAACATGCGGGAAGCTGCGTGGTTCCAACACTCGCCTCCATGGATTTCCGCGAGGAGCTCAGGACCTTCTTCTATTGCAATGCATCACATTAGGATGCCGTTGGCACTGCGTCGGTAGAGATCCCATTCTACCAACGTGTATCTTTTAGCCAATCTGACAATTCGGTTAGCGGATACATTGTCTTCAGGAAGGATGTTGTCTTTCAAGTAGCTCCGGATCTCCGAGATCCATGCATTAGAGCTAACTTGAGCTTCTGAGTCTTGCGTGCTGGGTTGCTCGGAGCTTCCGACAGCACCTACGATCCTTGGTGGACGCCATGGTAGCAGGGCCACTGGGACCGCTAGCTTCGAGGTGCTGGTCTCGCCCCCTTCGCTCGGTTCGATAGGCTGAGCTCTTGGTTTTGACAACCTCCAGACAAAGATTCCATCAGGAGCTAGAGCTCCGGTTGAGGCTTTCGTTGAGAGTTCATCGGCTTCAGTGTTATGAAGACGCTGAACATGATGGAGATCCAAGACTTCGATGTCCTTCTGAAGCCTCTGGACTTCAAGGAGATAAGCAGCTAATTGAGAATTGTTGCAGGAACATTCACCTTTGACTTGCTTAATGATGAGTTGTGAATCTCCCTTCACCAACAGCTGTTTGACACCATAAGATAGTGCCACCTTGAGTCCATAGATGAGGGCTTCATACTCCGCCATATTATTGGTTACCTTGTAATCAAGGTGTACCATATACTTGACCTTCTCCCCGGTCGGAGCCAGGAGAAGGATTCCAGCTCCGGCCCCCTGCTTCTGCACGGAGCCATCGAAGTAGAGGGTCCAATGAGGCTCAGTGAATACCAGAACTTTGAGCTCTGGTTTTTGCTCACTGTGGCCCCCAGGGTTTGATGGAGAGGGAGTCCACTCCGCCACAAAGTCAGCCAATGCTTGACTTTTAATTGCTTGTCTCGACATGAATTCTAGATCGAATTCTGCCAGTTCCACTACCCACTTTGCAATATTTCTAGTAGAATTAGGGTTATGCAAAATTGCACGCGGTGGAAAAGAGGTTACTACTAAGATTTTGTGGCATTGGAAGTAATGACGAAGCTTCCTTGAGGCAATAAGGACTGTGTAAAGCAGTTTATGCACTTTAATGTATCTTGTCTTTGCGTCGTGAAGTACTTTGCTGATGAAGTACACAGGGTGTTGGATGGTCCGGACCCTTTCAGAAGGACCCGGAGCTTCTTCTCCATTGACCCAAACCCTGCTGGAGGTTCCCGGACCCTAAGGTTGTGCTTCTTGAACCCTCCCAGAGGGGTCCAGAATTCCTTCTTGTTGAACCCAGATCTCACTAGAAACCTCCACAAATGAATGACGTTGATCTCCTAGTACTTCATTTTGAAGTTCCGTGTCTGAAAGATGAGACCCAGTCATGTCTTCAGGTGGTTCCGGACCGTCTAGATTCCTGGACTGAAGGAGGTTCCGGTCTTTCCGCGACCAGGACCATACTGACAACTTTCGTGGTTGCTGAAATGTAAAGTAGTAAAGGCTCACCAGGGTTCGGAGCTACCAATATTGGTAGTGTGATGAGGAGCTGTTTCAGCTCTCGGAACGCCTTTCTGCTTCTTCAGAAAAATCAAATGGTCCGGACTTCCTCAAGAGTTTGAAGAAGCGTAGTGCCCATTCGGCCAGTCTTGATATAAACCGGCTGAGCGCAGCTAGACATCCAGTCAACTTTTGGACATCTTTAATGCGGGCTGGGGGGCCGTATTTCTTCTATAGCCTTGATCTTCGCCGGATTTGCTTTGGTTCCTCGATGAGTCACCAAGAACCCCAGAAGCTTTGCGGAGCTAACCCCGAAAACACACTTGTCCGGGTTCAGCTTAGTGCGCGTAGTGTGCAGCTTGTCGAAGACGGCTTGTAAGTTGTCAAGGAGTGACTCCTTGTTTTTGATCTTCACGATGATGTCATCAACATACACATCCACAAAGTCTCTAATTGGCTCTCCAAATGTTTTGTACATGGCTCGCACGAATTTTGAAGTAGCATTTTAAGACTGAATGACATGGCAGTATAACAATACAACCCATCTACTGTTATGAAGGCAGTATGCTCTTCATCTTCCTTAGACATTTGGATTTGATGATATCCAGAATATGCATCTAAGAAACACAATAGCTCACACCCGGAGGTGGAGTCCACTATTTGATCTATCCTAGGTAGTGGAAATTAATCTTTTGGACATGCCTTATTTAAGGTGGTGTAGTCGATGCACATCCGAAGCTTCCCACCGGCCTTGGGTACAACAACTGGGTTTGCCAGTCATTTTGGATGGAAGACTTCCCGGATGAATCCATCTTCAAACAACTTCTTGATTTCCTGTTGGGTGAAGTTTTGTCGCTCGATTGATTGCTTCCTGAGATTCTGGTGTACAGGCCGAGCGTTTGGATAAATCATCAGATTGTGCTCAATCACCTCTCTAGGGATCCCAGGCATTTGTGACGGTTGCCAAGCAAACACGTCAACATTATCCCAGAGGAAAGTGATGAGCGTGAGTTCCTATTTGTTGTTCAAACCCCACGATATACGGGTAGTCTGAGCAGCATCGGAACCAATTTGGATGACTCTGACGGGTATGTCAGCGTCGCCGCTTGGTTGCACACGTGGTGCCGAGGTAGAGACTTTGTGGCAAATGCTAGGAGGATTCGCAGCTGGCTCCTTACCGGATGCTTCCTCTTGCGCTGTGGTAATCGCATAGAGTTCCTCCATTGCAGTGACTCCTGCGGTACGATCTCCGCGGATCTGGAGAACGCCCGTGGGTGATGGCATTTTCAACACTAAGTAACCATAATGGGCAGCAGCCATAAACTTGTATAAAGTTGGCCTGCCCAAAATGGCATTGAAGGGCAGACTGATCTGCGCAACGTCAAAAACCGGTTTCTCGATTCTGTAGTTCTCCCGGGTCCCGAAGGTCACTGGGAGTTTAATGGAACCAAGAGGGGTAACGGTTCCCGGACCTACTCTGGAGAAAGGTCGGGATGGGCGAAGGTTTGAAGGCAGGAGCTGAACCTTAACGAAAGCTTTGAAGCTTATGAGGTTTAGCCCGGAACCTCCGTCCACCATGACATGGTGGATTTGGATATTGTTAATGGTGGGTGACACCATCAACGGGAGTTGACCAGCCCCGATCATGTTTCGGGGGCAGTCTGAAGCATCGAAAATGATGGGTGTATCCATCCACTTCCGATGTGGTTCTGCCTTAGCAGCAGGAGCTACCATGGCCATGTCCCGCTGCATTGCCTTGAGGATGTGACGAGAGGTGATGTCCCAAGAACCACCATAGATGGTATTCAGGATCTTCTGACGCTCGTTGTCAGAGGCGTCAGAGTCGTTGTCGACAGTTTGTAAACGGCTTTCAAGACCTTTTTAGGGTCTTGGAAACCTAGCTCCTCTTCAACCGGAGCTTCGTCGACCTTTTGTTTTCCTTCCCTTTGATGGAAAGGAGTTTCTTCCTGGTGCTTCTTGTAGCGCTCGGCAAGGTTCTGGACCTCCCGGCACTGTTTCAAGCTGTGTCCATTCGTGTTGTGAATCGGACACCATGCTTTGGAACTGTTGCTGTCCTCTGATGAAGGACAAGGTCGCTTCTTGGAGCGTGGCCCCCGGCTTCCAGGAGCTGCAGCAGCAGAAGCTGGAGTGCCGGCCGATGGCTTCTTTTTGCCATTGGGCTTCTTCTTCTTCTTCTTACCACTATCGGAGGTAGAGGCTTCAGTTTTGGATGACTTCTGGTTGGCCTCCGGAGCTGGCTTGGAGTGCATTTCACGTCCCTCCGCAGCTCTAGCGCATTTGTCGGCTAGGCTGAAGAGTTCTGTGGCGCTGGTAACTTCTTTAATAGCCAGCTTCTCTAGCATCTTCTTATCTCGAACACCCTGTCTGAATGCAACGATAATGGAAGAGATCAAGATAGAAGGGATGGTATTATGTACCTGAGAGAATCGTTGGATGAAGGACCATAGCGATTCCCCTGACGTTTTCTTTACAGCAAACAAATCCAATTCAGTGTCAGGTCGGGTATAGGAACTCCCGAAGTTGGCAGTGAATTGTTGGCATAATTCCGCCCAATTATTAATGGAGTTGGGTGGAAGACTCATATACCAGGACCTTGCACTCCCAGTTCAAGCCACTGGGAAGTAATTGGCCATTAGAGCCTCATCACCCCCTACTGCTAGTGTGGCAGTAGAGTAGATTTGAAGAAATTCGGCGGGCTTGATAGTCCCGTCGAATTTCTTCGGTAAGTGGGGTTGGAACTTCTGTGGCCACCTGACCATACGTAAGTGCATGGCCAGGGTAGAACAGCCTCCTCCTACTCCCTGTGGAGCAGGGTTGTCCCGAGCTTCGCGTCTCTCACGTGTGCGCTCGATGTGGACACGACCGTCCTATTGACGGTAACAGCGATCCAGTTCCGACCGTAGGTCATGAGTCAGAATCCTGGTAATTGTGTGGGTGCGTTGTGCCCCGGGAGGCAATGAAGTCACCTGCTGGGAGGCAACACGCCTCCTTTGTTGAGAGGCTTGTAGACCAAGTTAGCCAGACAAGGTCCGTCATTGTGATGGTGCTCGCCCCGAAGGCGGGGGACCTTGGTTGCTGATGCCTGCAGTCGCAGCTGCGACCAGATGGTCAACATCAGCCCTCCATTGCTCCATAGCACCCTGGGGTGCACCTAGAGGTGGTGGACGTTGTAGAAGAGCTCGCGTAGCAGTAAGCGCGTGCTCTGGGTTGTTGTTTGTCGATGCAGTGATCGACGCAGAAGCTCCATCTCGTTCATCATTGTTTGCTGGAATAGATGGTGGCTATGGTGCCAGAGTGCCTGATGGAGCAATGCCACCTGCTGGTTGTTGGACGTTAGAGGGATCGCCTCCAGCAGGTTGCCCAGCATGGTTGCCATTGGAAGATCCAGCAACTGAATTCACCATCTTTTGATCTTGGGATTTGCGCCCCCTACCTGGCGCCCCAAATGTCGAAGTGTTTTATACGACACTTCCCCCGAACCCGCTGAGAAGCAGCCCGCAAAGGTTCTTTTGTGGTTGGGGCACACAAAGATCAATACCAAGATGATGACCTCAGAGATTTATGTGGTTCGG
Source organism: Tuctoria greenei (assembly GCA_036927565.1). Taxonomy (NCBI): domain Eukaryota; kingdom Viridiplantae; phylum Streptophyta; class Magnoliopsida; order Poales; family Poaceae; genus Tuctoria; species Tuctoria greenei. The sequence continues at coordinate 42,104,123 of JAYESD010000006.1, read as the reverse complement.
GCCGCCTGAGCGTAATAACCTACTCTACGGGGTTTGTATAATTGTATTGAGCGAGGACGTCCGCTAAGATCAGGTTGAATCAGATCTCTCCCCTCACTCCGGTCTCTCCAGTCCCCCCGAGTTCGTGCGGTACAACCATTTTATAGTTCTAAGGATTGTCCGTTACAAAGCTGGCCTGGCCCGACATGTGGCCCTGGCGTGCTTAATGATCTAATACACTGTCTAAAGAGTATTAAGTATATTTAATAGTGTGGTAACGTGCCTTCAATGTAGCGTTACCCCTAATAACGGTGCATTGATTGTGTGTCATTAATATGGCATTAATGACACATTATCAGACATTGTAACTGTTGCTTTAACCGTCCTTGAATGTTTGTAACGGACGTGATCTGCTCGTGTTTCTGTTGGTGATAAAGGTCTGGAGGCTCTACACGTGGCAGATCCGGAGCTTCCCCTTGCGGGCGGGTAGGTCTGGGGTCACTGTATAAGTGTCAGCACCGGAGCTCCTCTCTGACGGGAGCTAGATCTGGGGCTGTTGTACACGTGTAGTCGCCGGAGCTTCCCTTAGTAGGGAGTTTTGTTCCTGTCTTGTTTTACACGTGTTAACCCGGGAGCCATCTATATGAGGGGAGCGGGTCCGGTGTAATGTGACATGTGGGACCTGCAAGGGCCTTCGACTCTGACGGGTGGAACTTTCTTGCACTTCTTGCGGTATCGTGGGGTAATAGGTACGTAGGGTACCGAAAGTAATGATACCCTTTAGCCACAAATGAGTGACATGTACCCAACATTTGTTGAGTATGATCAGTTATTCCTTGACTAAGGTACAACATACCTATAACCACAAAGGGATGATGTGCACTCAACATGGGTTGAGTGAGATCCATTGTTCCTCAACTAAGGTATAAAATACCTTCTAGCCACATAGGAAAAATTTACACCCAATATAAATTGGATGTGATCATGTCATTCCTTGGTTAACGTACATCATACCTTTTAGGCACAAATGAATAAGTTACACCCAATGATGGTGGCAATTCCCTTGATCTTGAATGAGTGCTTAGAATAGTTGAGAGCATAATGTTCTCACATATGCGTAGCATCCCATTCGTTGCTCATGGAGGATTTCCATGTCAAATCTCCGGCCTCGTATAGTTATGGTTGACCTTCGGGCTTAATTTCCGATGGGTAGCAACCATCCTAATTTACTCCTTGGCCAAGAGATATTGAAATGGAACCCTTATAGGTTTTCCAACTCTATTTGATTAGGCACCTGAATTGGCACCAGAATCGGACCGAACCAATAACAATTAGATCTTTGAATGCCTGGACAATTATTTTACTCTTGCACACTCCCTCTCTATCATAGAGAGGGATCGTTAGCTCTCGATACTTGTACAAATGAATTTACGGGTTAGGTAACCGAACCATCATTTGTACGTACGAGGGGAGCAAAATCAAAGATGCATTGGGTCCAATTTCAAGTGTATCTATGAACAATGTATTATTCATTGAATAAAGTGGGTCTTTATGTATAAATCAAGTTGAACATTTTCTAAAGCTCCTACTCATAGCAATGTAAGTGATATAAATACACTATATTGATCCCTTCATCTTGTAAAATTTCTAACCATCATAGTTTTTTACAAGAGCAAATATTTATCATTTGGATCATGGCAATTCTCAATTTTGTCCCCCTAAACATTTTTTATTTGTTGCCTAGGAATTTGAAATTTAGTGATCCATGCATGAATTACTTTCAAATCAAAATTATGGATATCACTATTCCTAGGTTGCTACATACCAATTGAACCATTAAGTCATTCCATAAGCATTACCTAGGCATAAAATATCTAAGTCAATTTTAGCAATGCTTATGAAATTCTATGTACCTGTTTAAATTTATTCCGAAGTAAGATGACATTCCTTTTTAAAGAATCAAAAAGAGTAATGCCAACACTTACTCTTGTGAAGATGCATAAGAATTGAATGATGCGAAGGTGTAACCTTCCTTACCAATGTAAGAGAAAATCATTCAATCCTAATGCAATTCGATCGATGGAAAATTTGAACTTGTACCCACTGTGAAGAGTAGTCTTGGTTGAATGTCGTTTTGTGAGAAACGACCATGGATTTTGGTAAAGCCTTTATGTTCAATGTCTTCTGCCAAGTTGAGGTTGAAGTTGAATGAGCTTCATCTTACTCCTCCATTGGGCCACCATTTTGAGAAGTCCTCCACCATGAACCCAAAATGAGATCGATGTAGGGATATGCGCTTGATGGGGCCTTCCAACCTCTTTACAAATTTTGGCCTGGCTGCACTAAAATCAAGAACAAACAAAAATACTCGAAAACGGGTTACGTTAGCTCAAAAGCATGTTGCACCCTTTGTCAAATTTTTTTGCCCAACTTGAAACAACTTGCAAATGCAATGAATATTTAAGGGAAATATTTTTGGTTTGAATTAGGAAGATGAATTCAAGTGGTTACACCCAAGGTTCATATCCAAATAAATTTATTTCCTAATTCGAAATTTTAGTTTTATGATGGTTTTACTTTCCAACATGCAAGTGTGGAAATTTAAACATGCTAGATGAAAATGCAAAGATTGATGGGAATTTCAAAAATGCAATTGGGAAAGCAAATATGAGATAACTACCAATTAACCTATTGGCAAGGACTCCCCAAATTTTTGAAGTCCGATGAGTGGGACTTACCTCTGTCCATTTTAGTGCGATGATTTGTTGTCCAATCCCGGAGTTGAAGATGTGGACAACTTCTCTTGATTGACATGCCAAATCTCCTTTGGCATGTTAGTTGGACTTGTGGGACACATGGTGGCCCTAGCCTCTCCGTCATCTTGATGAAGACTTGTTGATGTAGTGATGGCTTCTCCGTCTTGAAGATATTCTCTTATGAGCATGGTGAGGCTTTTTCTTCTTTTTTCGGTGCCACTTCGACCTTCTCAATATTCCTTAAGGTTAACCCATACTTTTATCATAGATCAAAAGCTTCATTGGGCCTGATGACATGTGGACTCCACAATCAAACAAGAAATGCTTCATCCACAATGTCACTTGCCCTAGGTTGTATGGGCTTGTTAAAGGGTAGGAATCCCAACAAGTAATTGTGGGATATTTTGGATCTTGAATGCTTTTTATGTTTCTTGTCCTTGGCCAAGAGCTTCCTCTGGATGTTGTCTTGATTTCTTGCTTGGCCATGGACAAGATACTTCAAGGTAGGCTAGTTGAACTTAAATCTCTTGAAATCCTCATAGCCTCCTTGATTACAAGAGTGATGTTGATTCCACCCTTGACCTCCTTGTAGGTGATAGCCATTGGAGTTGTATTTGGAAAAAAGAATCCCCATGGGTCTTAGGGGAATAATTCCCCAAGTGTCCCATGTTGACATGGATTTTCAAAAATCATGTGAATATCCATGACTTGGATCATCCAAACACTTCTCCGTTGGATTCATATTCATGATACTTTAATGGGAGGTGTAGTTCCTTAGCTAGCATGTCCACCCTATTAGATGGCGTGCATGCCAAGCTAAAGGAACTTGAGCACTGTTCAATGTCCCCTTGAATAGAGACCATATTCTAATCCATGATGAATGACAATAGGACTCCTTCAGCTCCAGCACAAAGGTGGTTATGGATTGATAGACCAACCCATGACATGAATGTTGGATGAGGAGGCAACTATCCACCCTATGGTGGAGGCAAACCAAGAAGAACTCTTGGAGCCTCCCCCAAGCTTGGGGATGGATGACTTTGGCTTCTACTGGAAGCTAAAATTTTCAGGCGAAATGCAATGGTGTTCCCTAGCGGCGTTTGTTGAGGTACGCCTTGAATCACCTTGCAGTTGAGTACTGGCATCCTCATCGGCCATCCCATGAAATGGGTTAGTCAACACTACCATATTTTCACAACAAAAGAAGAAAACAAACAAGGGTAATCCTGTCTAATAACTATTAGCACCTATAGCTTAATCACAAGTGATAGCTATCCTTCAATTCCTTTGCCTTCCCCGGCAACGTTGCCAGAAATGCTTGTTGATGGCTACTAACGTCACAGATCATCTCTAGTAGAGATGAGGTCCGCAAGCGCACAGAAACTGTCGTGTAGCATTTTACCCAAGAGTATTCCCAAGGGTATCGTATTTATCCCAAAGGAAGGCAATGGAGTAAAGTAAAACACTACTCTTATGATCAAGCTATGGGGTACTAATCAATTATTAGGACAGGGGTAAGTTGATAACATGGGTAGTGTGACACACACCTAAGCAATCTATTCTAAAGGGGTAAATGGGTCCTAATGGAGATTAGGCTAAGAGTTAGGGAGTTTGAAAGCATCTAGGCCCCCACGAGGTACGGTTTCGGTGATTAATGACAACCGTTATTTACTACTAATGAGTTTGTGGATGCGAGGTTTCATGTACAATGAATCAAACGTCGATCAATCAATCATAAATGTCATCTACTGCTCATTGGATGCAAAAGGAGACCCCTCAACGAACTAACCTAAGGGGTTAATCGGAAACAAATGAAGAACTCGTACAACGACGCAACCTTATCAAAATTGGCAACACAAGAAGCTTCATATCCATCAGAAGAGCCATACAAACAAGTGTTCAAGAGGTCACAAGTCCAAAATCCAAAAGATCAGTCCAACTCAACTCGAAGGAAACAAATTGTACACACCGGATCATCCGGTGATCTGAAGAATGACTGCATCGGTCGATTTGGACTCAACAGAAGAAGAAGACCTCAGAATGAAGTACACACCGGATCATCCGATGTGTATCAAGTGAACATCGGATGAATACAACAGTAAGCAAATTTTCTGAAGTGTTCTGAAGGACTGAACACCGGATCATCCGATGTTGAAGGCATATGCACATCGGTCGATTACAACAGAAGCAAATTATCAACTCAACCAGACTGAAGATCTATTCATCGGATCCTCCGATGATGAAGGAAGTGAAGCATCGGGCTAATAACGGTCATTTCTGACAGAATGACGTCAGCTAATCTAATTAGACCGATGATCATAAAAGGGGGTCATCGGATCATCCGATGTACACAGAAAAAGTAATCAGCCCACTTTTCTAACGGCTAATTCGGTTGGGCTGAGTATTTAACCCCCTCCCACCAGTCATTTCGAAGTGGCTGGACAACAAGAGCACCACTACACATTCCCCAAGTGTCCAAGACTTAGAATACTCATTTTCACACTCTTGTAACCCTTTCACACCTCAAGATATAGGCTAGTTCCTCTTAGAGTTAAGCTTGTGTGCGTCCTCTCTGGGTGAGTGGAGACTCTAGAGTAGGGAGAGCCGTGAGAAAGTGCATTCTTGGTGATTGCACTCACCTTGTATCAAGAGGAGAGTGAAGAGATCGCTCCGGAGCTTGCCGAGACCATTGTGGAAGCCCGGGGGATCGAAGTTGTACAAGGCTTGAGCTCCACCTTGCCAAGAATGGCGAACGGAGGAAGTTAGTGGATTCCCTCGTCTCGGTGACTTGGGAGTGGCGATACCCTTAGGTGGGTGCCACAACGTGGACGTAGGTGGATCCTAGTGATCTCACCGAACCACGGGAAAAATCGACGTGTCCCCGTGTCTTCGAGCGTTTGCATTCCTCCTCCCTACTCTTTTACGATTACGCAATTCTCAATTTCCGCACTTAATTCTCTTAATTGCATTGTTGGCTTGCTTAGAGAATTAGATTTCACTTAAGCTTTAAATTGACTTAAAATTTGAAGTAGCCCAATTCACCCCCCCCCTCTTGGGCATTCGATCCCTACAATTGGTATCAGAGCAAGGTTGCTCATTGGATCATTCTAGCTTCACCGCTAGAGAGCAAAAATGGCCAAGAATGGGGGTTCGGTTCCTACCTTCGAGGGCAAGAATTTTGCTTATTGGAAAGCACGCATGCGCGCTTACCTTGAGGCAATTTCTCCCGAAGTGTGGGAAGCGACCCATGCGGGGTTTGGCAACCATGAATATATTGGTGATCAACTAAAATGGGATGCTAAGGCTAGGAATGCTATTTATGAGTGCATTAGTCAAGATGTATTTGCTAGAATTGCAAGTAAGGAGAAAGCTTGTGAAATTTGGGCTTGCTTGATTGAGATCCATGAGGGTTCCTCTCGTGTCAAAGAGCTCAAATATCACTTGCTTAAATCCAAGTATGATGATTTTAAAATGCTTCCTCATGAGAATGTTAATCAAATGTTTTCTCGTTTAAATGTACTCATTGAGGAAATTAATGCTCTTGACATTGCTTCTCTTGGCAAGGGACTCATCAACCGCAAGATCCTCATGCTACTTCCCAAGCCCAAGTACAACATCATCAACTCAATGCTCCAAAAGGAGTCACTTGACAACATTGAGGTTTCGGAGCTCATTGGAGAGATACATGCTCATGATATGAGTGTGCTTGGAATGATGGAGGAGTCATCATCATCAAAGACCATTGCTCTCAAGGCCTCAACCAAGAAGACACATACCAAGAAGAAGAAAGTGGTTGAGCCTAGCTCAAGTGAGGAAGAACAAGCTACAAGTGAAGATGATGATGATGATGAGCTTGCATTGATGATGAGGAAGTTTTCACGTCTCAACTCAAAGATTGCCAAGAAGGGATACTCGTTTGATCCCAAGAAGAAAGCCTTCTTGCCAAGGAGAGATGAAAACAAGACGTGCTACAATTGTGGCGATCAAGGCCACATATCATATGATTGTCCAAGACCGGACAAGAGGAAGGACAAGGGCAAGCATCGCAAGCTAGAAGAGAGTGATGATGATGAAGATGCAAAGCCCAAGCGCACCTTTGGAAAGAAGAAACTTGACAAAGGCAAGAAGACCAAGCTCTTTCCAAAGAAGAGAAGAGGACCTCAAAAGGTCTTCATGTGCGAAGCAAATGAGTGGGTCACCGATGAAGAAACAAGTGATGATAGTGAAGATGAGGAAGAAAACTTGGCAAGCCTCGCTATCGTCAACAAGGATGACTCACCCCTTCCTCCACCGCCTATGTGCCTCATGGCGAAAGGTAACACAAAGGTATGTGATGACTCAAGTGATGATGAACTTTCTCCCGATGAACTAGCATCTATGATTAATGAATATCATGCCATTATCAAAAGGGAAAAGGCTAAGGTTAAGGCACTTGAGCTAACTCGCGCTAAGCTAGAGGGTGCCAACCTCGATTTGCAAGACAAGTATGTCACCATACTTAATGAGCATGAAACGCTCAAGTCACATGTCAAGCAAATCGAGGAGGAGAAGGCTCAAATCAAGCTTGAATTCCATGAGCTTGACTTAGCTAACTCGGCACTATTGGCTAAGCATAACGAGTTAGTTCAAGAGCATGAGACACTTAGTCTTTCCTATGAAGAAATGGAACTAAAATTGAAAAACTTGAAGAAAGAAACTCTTGATGGCAAAACACCCGCTAGTTCACATGCCACTAACAATTTGCATGAGTCTTTGCCATTGAAAGCTAATAGGGAGAAGGAGCTAATGGACGAGATCGAAAGTCTCCGCACTAGTGTGGCTAGACTTTCCAAGGGAGAGGACAAGCACAAGGAAATCCTCTTCCAACAAGCTAAAGGCTTCAACAAGAGGGGACTTGGGACCTTCCCTACGCCCAACAAATGGAAGGTGCCCTCACCGGAGCTTAGGACAAGCTTCATCAAGGAAGTGGGATCCTATTGCCAACATTGTGAGGTCACCGGACATCACACTAGGGAGTGCCCTCTTCCCACTCGTCCTTCTCCAAAATTACCTCCTAACTATTCATCTACTTTCAATGATTGTCACTATCTATTGAGCAAAGTAGGTGGAAAGGTGAAGGCGAAGTTCATTGGCAAAAACATCAAGGGCATGAAGGGGAAGCTCCCCAAGCAACTTTGGGTCCCAAAATCACTTGTATCACACATACAAGGACCTAAGTTGGCTTGGGTTCCTAAACTCAAAAACTAACTTCATGTGTGTAGGTGAACTACAAAGCCGGAGGAAAACATTGGGTACTCGATAGTGGGTGCACTCAACACATGACCGGCAATGATGGTATGTTCACCTCCATAGAAGACCCCGGCAATCATGAACAAGTCACCTTTGGTGATAACTCAAAGGGGAAGGTAATTGGTTTAGGTAAAATTGCAATTTCTAATGACTTGTCCATTTCGAATGTGCTTTACGTTAAGTCTCTTAGCTTTAATTTGCTCTCTATTGCTCAACTTTGTGATCTTGGACTAACGTGCACTTTTGACAAAGATGGTGTTGTGGTGTCTAGTGTAGCTAGCAAAGAGCTAATATTCAAGGGCTTTAGGCATGGTCATCTATATTTGGTGGACTTCTCCAACAAGAGCGCAAGCCTAACCACTTGTCTTTTCACCAAGACAAGTTTGGGGTGGCTATGGCATCGGAGGATTGCTCACATAGGAATGAGCAAGCTCAAGAAGTCCTTCAAGCTAGGGATGGTGACCGGCGTAAAGGACGTGACGTTTGAAAAGAACAAGCTATGTAGCGCATGTCAAGCCGGGAAGCAAGTGGCTTCGCACCATCCGATGAAGACAATGGTGTCTACCTCCAAGCCGCTCGAACTACTTCACATGGACCTCTTCGGACCGTCCACCTACCAAAGCCTTGGCGGTAATCTCTATTGTCTCTTTATTGTTGATGATTACTCTCGCTATGCTTGGACTTTGTTTTTAGGTGACAAGGGTGAAACCCCGGAAGTCTTCAAGACCTTTGCAAAATGAGCTCAACGGGAATTCCAACTTCCCATCATCAAGGTCCGGAGTGACAACGGCACCGAGTTCAAGAACTACAATATTGGGGAGTGGTGTGACCGTGAAGGAGTCAAGCACGAATTTTCGGCTACATACACCCCTCAACAAAACGGTGTTGTTGAGAGAAAGAACAAGACACTAATCACCCTCGCGAGAGCCATGCTTGATGATTATGGGACGTCGGAGAAGTTTTGGGCGGAAGCGATCAACACGGCATGCCATGCCGCAAATAGAGTCTACCTTCATCGACTTCTCCAAAAGACTCCCTACGAGCTCCTCATTGGGAGAAAGCCCAACATCTCCTACTTCCGGGTCTTCGGATGCAAGTGCTACATCTACCGCAAGAAAAGACTTGGTAAGTTTGAAAGAAGGTGCGATGTTGGTATTTTCCTTGGTTATGCGTCAAACTCAAAGGCATATCGAGTATTCAACCAAACCTCCGGGTTAGTTGAAGAAAGTTGTGACGTTGAGTTTGATGAGACTAATGGCTCCCAAGAGGAGAGTTTTGGTCATGATGATATAGATGATGAGCCTCTACGAGAAGCTATGAAGAACATGACCATAGGAGACATCAAGCCCGAAGTTGAGGAGAGCCATGATCAAGGGGGAGCTTCAAGTCCGAACATCAACACCTCCATGGCGCCTCAAGTGGATGAAGAAGAAGACAAAGATGATCCATTGCCTATGCAAGACCAACAAGCCACACAACACCAAGAAGAAGATGAAGTCCAAGATGAAGTCCAACCACAAGACGAGCAAGATGCTTCACCACCACCAAGTGACTCACAACCGTTGATGAGACATGGGCGCATCTCCAAGGCACATCCAATGGATCAAATCATTGGAAGTCCTTCACGGGGAGTAAGTACTCGTTCACGTCATGTTGCATCTTTTTGTGAGCACTACTCTTTTGTGTCGTGTGTAGAACCCAAAAGCATTGAGGAAGCTCTCCAAGACTCCAATTGGGTGATGGCTATGCAAGAGGAACTCAACAACTTCACCCGCAATGAAGTTTGGGTGTTGGAGGAGCGACCCAAGGACAAGAATGTGATTGGAACGAAGTGGGTCTACCGCAACAAGCAAGATGAGAATGGCGTGGTGGTCCGCAACAAAGCTAGGCTTGTGGCGAAGGGATTCGCTCAAGTTGAAGGTTTGGATTTTGGGGAGACATTCGCCCCGGTAGCACGGTTAGAAGCTATCCGCATACTCCTTGCTTTTGCTTCTCATCATAATATCATGCTTTATCAAATGGATGTTAAGAGTGCATTTCTCAATGGCTATATTAATGAACTTGTGTTTGTTGAGCAACCTCCCGGGTTTGAGGACCCAAGAAACCCTAACCATGTCTATAGGCTAAACAAAGCACTCTATGGACTCAAGCAAGCTCCAAGGGCATGGTACGAGCGCTTAAGGGACTTCCTCGTAATGCAAGGTTTCAAGATTGGGAGGGTGGACACTACACTCTTCACCAAGGACATCGACGGAGACTTATTTCTTTGTCAAATTTATGTCGATGATATTATTTTTGGCTCAACTAACAAAGCTCTTAGCCATGAGTTTGGCAAAATGATGTCTAGGGAATTCGAGATGTCAATGATTGGAGAGCTCAACTTCTTCCTAGGATTTCAAATCAAGCAACTTCAAGAGGGGACCTTCATCCATCAAGAGAAGTACACTAAGGACCTCTTGAAGAAATTTGAGATGGGAGATTGTAGCTCAAGAAGCACTCCAATGGCGACAAATTGTCATCTCGACGCGGACATGGACGGTAAATCTATTGATCAATCTCATTACCGTTCCATGATTGGTTCATTGCTATATCTTACCGCATCTAGGCCCGATATTATGTTTAGTGTGTGCTTGTGTGCTCGCTTTCAAGCGGCACCTAAAGAATCGCACAAGAAGGCGGTCTTTAGGATACTTCGGTATCTCAAGCATACCCCAAGTGTAGGTTTGTGGTACCCCAAGAACGCTAGTTTTCATCTCTTAGGTTACTCGGATTCGGACTTTGCCGGATGCCGTGTAGACCGCAAGAGTACCTCCGGGGGTTGCCACTTACTTGGGCGTTCCCTAGTTTCTTGGTCGAGCAAGAAGCAAAATTCCGTGGCTTTGTCCACCGCGGAGGCGGAGTATATAGCGGCCGGTGCATGTTGTGCCCAAATCCTATATATGAAGCAAACCCTCTTGGACTTTGGAATTAAGTTTGGTTGTGTGCCTCTCCTTTGTGACAATGAAAGTGCGGTTAAGATAGCTAGAAACCCCGTTCAACACTCCCGCACTAAACACATTGATATTCACCATCACTTCTTGCGGGACCATGAGGCTAAGGGAGAAATCTCTTTGCAAGGTGTTAGATCCGAAGAACAATTGGCGGATATCTTCATCAAACCACTTGATGAGAAAACTTTTTCTAGGCTTAGAAGTGAGTTAAATGTGCTAGATGCATCTAACGTCATGTAAATTGCCATGTTCATGTAAGGTTGCATGTCATATAGGTCTTGCCCAACTCCCAAAGGATAGGGGCGAGCTAGAAATAGTTTTCCCTGAGTAAGCCTTTGGCAGGTTTAAACTTGGCAAGATAGATTTATTTTATGCCTTGCATGATTCCTGTCATATAGACTTGCATTCATCTAATATTTTGCATTATCTTGTTTGACATTGCATACGGTAGATTGTCACAAAGGGGAACCCACATCATGAGAAGGAGACTTGTTTGAAATGCAATATCTCAACTCATATGATGTGGAAAGAGCAAAATTCTAAAGGAACATGCTTTAATGAGATAGAAGTTTCCATACTCTACCTCACAAAGCATGGGCCTTACATTTTATTTGGATATTTTTCCTCCATTTTTCTTGGTGTTCCGTTTGTGTTAAGGTCTAGCCAAGCTATTGGCATATTAGCTTCTTGAGGGGTAAGGGGTTGCCCAAAAAGTCCTAAGACATGTGTTTCTCCTCGTTTGTTTGCTTGGTCAAAGGACATATATGGGATGTTTTCGTTCTGTTGTCATCGGATTATCCGATGCCCCGTGAAATCCCTCATCGGTCAAATAGGTGTTCAATCCTCAAAGCCCAACTCTGTCAGAACCTCAAATGATCCGACGCGTTCATCCTGGAAAACATCGGTCCATCCGATGTTCACTCTTCTGGAGCTGTGATCCATTCAACCGATGTCTACCTCCCTCTAACGTCGGATCATCCGGTGTCAATATCACTCGGTTGAACACCCTTACTGTGCTATTCGACCGATGTCCAAAACCCTAATCATCGGTGCATCCGATGTCGACAGCAATTCTTGAATATCCTTACTGTCGCAATTGACCGATGTTCACTGCATATATCATCGGTCCATCCGGTGTTTGAAAAACTGCTAGGGTTTGGGCCCCACTATTTAAACCCGCGCGCCGGCCCGACCCCTTCTCTCCCCGACACCCCGTGCTCCCGCCGTCGCCGATCACCGCCTCTCCACGCGCCGCCGCCGTCCCCTGCTCGCGCCACCGCCGCCGGCCACCTCTCCCGCGCGCTGCCGCCCTTCTCTCGCGCCGCCGCCGCCGTGCTCCATCCGCAGCACCGCCGCCGTGCTCCATCCGCAGCACCGCCGCCGCTGCCTCCCCACGCGCCGCCGCCGCCGCCCCTCCAGGGCGCCGCCGCCGCTTCTCCTCTAGTCGCCGCCACCACCTCATTCACCAGCCTCCACCGCCGGCAGTTCTCCCTGCTAGGGTTTCTCGCCCGAGCCATCGATCGTCGCCGTTCGTCGCCTTTCATCGATCTCGTGTCTTTTCGTCGACGAGGTTTGTTCCGTGCAGCGCGACGTCCTTCATTGTTCCCGTCATCTTTTCGCTAACCCTTGCTCTCGAATTTCTTGAAGATGGCCCGTGATCGCAAAGGCAAAGGCAAGGCTATCGCGGAGCCCGCCGCGAAAAAGCGGAAACTTTCGAAGGATGAGAAGAAGGCTTTGATGGCCGCTCGCGCCGCCGAGGAGCGTGAGCGTGGCCGAGGAGGGTCCTTGAGGATCCGTGAGGCCCGTCCGAGGCCGCCTCCAGTGGTCGACGACTCCGACGCCGAAGAGGAGCCAGTCGAGCCTCTCGTCCGCCGGCGCTCAGCCCGGACTCGAGGAGGTCACATCGAGGCTGCTCCTCGTCCGAGACCGACGGCCGCCGACCGTCGTGAGGACAGGGAGGCTGAGAGGGACATCCATGAGATGGACACGGCCGTCCTGGTCCGTGAAGGAGTCCGTCTTGTGGACTACCGGAAGATGAAGGCGAAGCAACTCCGTAAGCTCAGATGGAGTGTTCTTCTTGAGGAGTGGTTCCCACAGCCCCGAGAGCTGCTTGTTGACAGTCGCTTCTGGACTGTCACCCAGGCGTCTCTCTATGAGACCTACAAGCGCCGAGGGCACAAGCTCTTTCAGCACAACCACCTGGACTGGAGGCAGCTTGCAGTGGCCGCAGAAACTGATGTCCGCCCCTTCTTTGAGCGATACAGAGGCTTGGTGGAGCTATTGGACTATGAGAGAAGTGCGTATGTGGAAGAATGGGTCCGTGTCTTCTACGCGACCCTGTACATCTCAGAGGGCAGAAGGTCAATTGCCTTCATGTTCAATGGTCAGCACTACCATCTCACGAGGCAGACTTTGGGGCACATCCTTGGCTTGGACCTGCACGACACTAGCATACACGAGAAGGTCTATGGGCAGGCAGATCCACCGAGGAGGCCACTTACTGGAGGGGTAGCACCTCAGCTGGACGAGATCCGCTCCTTGTTTGGCCCCACATTCTCTCCAGATCAGCCGAGAGCCCCAGCACTCCTGACCCCAGCTGCGCGCATTGTGCACCTCGCCTTGCGCCGCACGCTCCTGCCGAGGTCAGGTTACTTAGAGGGGTTCACGAGTCTCCAGCAGACCCTCCTGTTCTACATCATGAACGGGATGGACTTTGATATAGTGGATATCATTATCTGCGAGATGGAGGACGTTATTACAGATGGAGTGGGCATGATGAGGCAGATGGTCTATGGGCACTGGATCAGCTTTATTTGCTCAATGGTGGTGCCAGAGGGACATTCAGCATAGGCCCGGCTTGCTGACGAGAGCGTGACCCGCTTCGGCCACTACCGTGCGTCCGCTCCTGGAGACCGCCGTCTTGGCCGTCCAGTTGAGCGCCAGGTCAGGGCGCGCTTGACTGAGGAGGATTGGTCTGACCTCGAGAAGGAAGATGAGCGTCTGGCTGAGGCAGAAGCTCAAGGTGGAGACTTACAGCACGTCTGGTCCGAGAGCGACACAGACGACAGTGTCGAGGAGTACTTCCCTCCTCCTCCACCTTCACCGAGGCAGCACGACGCCGAGGCCGGAGGATCAGCTGCTCCGCCACCGACACCACCTCCTGTGTCCGAGGCGCAGGTGACGCAGCCGTCTGAGCTGACGTCGCTTCTTCAGCAGATGATCGAGCAGCAGCGCCAGGACAGGCTCGCTGCTGAGCAGGCCAGGGCAGAGCAGGCTGCGCGGCTCGCAGAGCTTCAGCGGCAGCAGACAGAGATGCAGCTAGAGATGGCCCGCCAGAGGCGCGAGGACACGGACCGGTTCACGAGTCTGGTGGACCAGATGCACCGGAGGACACTGGACCAGCAGCAGCAGACCCAGCAGGCGATGATGGGTATCCTGGGGTTGATCACCAACCTCTACCAGCAGACCGGGATAGCCCTTCCGCCACAGCACACCGGTCTTAGTCAGCCTCCAGCAGCACCTCCTCTGGCTCCAGCTTCAGTTCCAGCACCGGCGTCGCCGATCCCGAGCTACAGCATGTCTCCACTGCTGGCTTCGACGGTGCCATTCCAGTTCTCGCCTCTCCCGGCCGTGCTTTCTCCACCAGCAGTTCCAGCTCCAGCTGACCCTCCAGCAGCTCCAGCTCCAGCCTCGTCAGCACCTCCGGCTCCTCCCGCTCCAGCACCAGCTCCGGCGACGTCTACCTCGAGCAGCTCCGACACCGCTGACGTCGTCCGCTTCACCGTCGCCCCGAGAGCTCCGGAGTCCTAGGTACTCCTCTTCCCTTTTTGGTGTCTTGATGCCAAAGGGGGAGAAGAGTTAGAGTTAGGGGGAGTGTCTTGGGCTTAGGGGGAGTGCTAGTTATCTATTTGCTTTCAGTCTTGTTATTGCTTCTATTTGAAACTTGATTGTTATCATTTGCTACTATTTGTAATTCAGTATGCTACTTCACTCTTATGATTTATATTTGATCACTGTTTGAGCCTTCGAGCTCCTTGTGTTGCATGTTGTTCCGATTACATTTCTTTATGAGCATTGCGTTTGCGTTTCAAATTCCATTACTTTTATGCTCTACTCGTTGTGTTGTCATCAATCACCAAAAAGGGGGAGATTGAAAGCATCTAGGCCCCCACGAGGTACGGTTTCGGTGATTAATGACAACCGTTATTTACTACTAATGAGTTTGTGGATGCGAGGTTTCATGTACAATGAATCAAACGTCGATCAATCAATCATAAATGTCATCTACTGCTCATTGGATGCAAAAGGAGACCCCTCAACGAACTAACCTAAGGGGTTAATCGGAAACAAATGAAGAACTCGTACAACGACGCAACCTTATCAAAATTGGCAACACAAGAAGCTTCATATCCATCAGAAGAGCCATACAAACAAGTGTTCAAGAGGTCACAAGTCCAAAATCCAAAAGATCAGTCCAACTCAACTCGAAGGAAACAAATTGTACACACCGGATCATCCGGTGATCTGAAGAATGACTGCATCGGTCGATTTGGACTCAACAGAAGAAGAAGACCTCAGAATGAAGTACACACCGGATCATCCGATGTGTATCAAGTGAACATCGGATGAATACAACAGTAAGCAAATTTTCTGAAGTGTTCTGAAGGACTGAACACCGGATCATCCGATGTTGAAGGCATATGCACATCGGTCGATTACAACAGAAGCAAATTATCAACTCAACCAGACTGAAGATCTATTCATCGGATCCTCCGATGATGAAGGAAGTGAAGCATCGGGCTAATAACGGTCATTTCTGACAGAATGACGTCAGCTAATCTAATTAGACCGATGATCATAAAAGGGGGTCATCGGATCATCCGATGTACACAGAAAAAGTAATCAGCCCACTTTTCTAACGGCTAATTCGGTTGGGCTGAGTATTTAACCCCCTCCCACCAGTCATTTCGAAGTGGCTGGACAACAAGAGCACCACTACACATTCCCCAAGTGTCCAAGACTTAGAATACTCATTTTCACACTCTTGTAACCCTTTCACACCTCAAGATATAGGCTAGTTCCTCTTAGAGTTAAGCTTGTGTGCGTCCTCTCTGGGTGAGTGGAGACTCTAGAGTAGGGAGAGCCGTGAGAAAGTGCATTCTTGGTGATTGCACTCACCTTGTATCAAGAGGAGAGTGAAGAGATCGCTCCGGAGCTTGCCGAGACCATTGTGGAAGCCCGGAGGATCGAAGTTGTACAAGGCTTGAGCTCCACCTTGCCAAGAATGGCGAACAGAGGAAGTTAGTGGATTCCCTCGTCTCGGTGACTTGGGAGTGGCGATACCCTTAGGTGGGTGCCACAACGTGGACGTAGGTGGATCCTAGTGATCTCACCGAACCACGGGAAAAATCGACGTGTCCCCGTGTCTTCGAGCGTTTGCATTCCTCCTCCCTACTCTTTTACGATTACGCAATTCTCAATTTCCGCACTTAATTCTCTTAATTGCATTGTTGGCTTGCTTAGAGAATTAGATTTCACTTAAGCTTTAAATTGACTTAAAATTTGAAGTAGCCCAATTCACCCCCCCCCCCTCTTGGGCATTCGATCCCTACAGAGTTGCTCCTACAATGCTTCTAATACACATATACATAGCCTAGGTTAGATACTAATGAGCATGTCAATGGTGAATACTTATGCTAAGTTGTTCAACACATCGAGCATAGGTTTACCCCTAGCAATACTAGGATGACTCCCGCGAAGAGCCTGTGGCATAGCCGAACGTGGAGAATTACAAAGGGCAGATAGGGCTGTCACCACCTACTGCCTACCTCTTCAATCCGTGGGTCTACGAGACATCCAACGCTACTTAACTACCCTAGAAACATGCTACATATTAAGTAAATACATTAGGAGCCATGGCACAAGCCATCCTAAGGCAATGAACTAAATCATCATTGAACCAATGTTGATACGTAGCACAAGTGATTCATATTACCATAATCATGTCATAGCTAATTAGACTATAGTGGGGGTTTGTAGTGTTTATGATGATATAATGAGAATTTTATACCATAATCATAAATACTACTCCTACCACATATATGGAATCCACAATCAAATAAGAAACGCTTCATCAGAGTATATGAACAATAGAAGACTAAAGATAACATCTTTACTAAGAGCAATGTCACAAATACAAAAAGGAATATGAGAGCCATACCTTTCCCTTTTAGGAATTGGGAAGAGACTCCTTCTACTGCTCTCCTACTTTGACTAAATACTAGAGGCTCTCCTCTCCACAACCTACACTCCTCCAAACCTATGGAGAATAGTGTATACAATGGATGAATACTCAAGTGGTATGTGTGTGTGTGAAGGTAGGGGTCATATTTATAGGTGGAGAAGTGTTGGTTCCTGTCACCAAAAGCGCGCAAAACAATCACCACTCACTTCTTCAAAGCCGGAAGGAGCCAACACGTGGCGATTGACCGAGTTTGGCACCAGGACCAAGTCGGCCGACTAGGGGGGGGGGGGGGGGGGGGGGGGTCGGTCGACCTGGTATCTGCACCATTTCTCGTGTGCTTTACCAGGTCAATGCAAGGTGGGTCCCATCCCTTGATATGGGTGCTACACTGTTGGATGGCTTCGAATACTTCTGTTTGTGGGCCAATTAATCCATGTGGTGCCACATGTCATTGCTTGATTGGCTGGGATTGTATTTTATTGGATTGCTCCCCCTCTTTTACCTCATTTCCTGTAATAATTCTCTGCATGCACTATTTCTCCAAGGACAAGTGGAAATAGGTTAAATATAAAGAAGATGTGTGCAAGAAATGATTATTCCTTCACATAATTGAGTTATATTGACAAGTAAAATTGGTATATAATAGCCATTAACACAGTGCAGTCCCCACGGATCTTGAAGACGCCGCGGGTGTCAGAATCTTCGGGAGTAGGTAGTCGTAGTGGGCTATGACCATGAATGGGTACATGGCGGGCCAGCCGATGATGGCGTTGAAAGGTGCGCTGACCTCCATGACGTCGAACAGGATGTTCTCCATCTTGAAGTACTTGGGTGTTACGAAGGTCACCTGGAGGTGGATGTTGCCGTATGGGGTGATGTTCCTCAGTTCCACCGCCAAGAATTGGCTCGAGTGGGTGAGCTTGGACAGGGGGATCTGCAGCTTCTCGAAAGCTGCATGGCTAATGAGGTTGAGGTTGGCCCTGCCATCAGTCAATACGTGGTAGAGCTTGGCATTGGTGATGGTGGGGGCGATGAGGAAGGGGAGGAGCCCGGCTCCTGCCATGTTCTTGGAGCAATCGAACGCGCCTAAGTTGATGGACGTCCCCATCCACTTGTGGTATGGTGTCGGGCTGCGGATCGGAGCTACCGAGGTCACTGCCTGGTGCAGGGTCTTGACCGTGTTTCGGGATACGGGGTCCCAGGAGCCTTCGTAGATGATGTAGAGAATCTTACGATGCTCGTTGTCGCTGCTTGAGTTGCAGTCCCCATTGTGGTAAACAACCTTGATGGTTCGCTAGAACTCCTGGTACTCCATATCTTTCTCTTCGATGACTTGCAGATTAACCTTTTGCTTGCCCTCCCTCTGATGGAAGGGTGCACCGTCGGGGCGCTGCTGTACCTGCTCGCGATACTGGTACATGAGCTTCTTGATTTCCTGGCACTCACTAGCGCTATGGCCGCTAGTGCTGTGTATCGTGTAGCGCTCGCCGTTGTTGCCACGGGCGCTTGTCAGGGCGTGGTGCCCTGGGACCACTGTTCGGTGTTGCTGCAGCGATGGGAGCCCAGAGTAGTGGGTAGTGGCCTATCTTTGCCACCACCCTTGTTATTATTCTTCTTGCCGCTGCCCTGGGGTGCGGCGCCTGTTCGAGGCTAGTCGGCCTTACCCACCTCAGGGGTAGGATGGGAATGCCAGTCACTGCCTTTTGCAGCCCTGGTGCACCTGTCGACAATGGAAAAGAGCTCAAAGACATCTTGCATGTTGTGCGTGGCTAACTTCTTGAGCATCTTCTTATCCCGCACACCCTAACGGAATGCAACTACGACAGAAGCATTTGGGATGTGGGGGATGGAGTTGCGTACTTAAGAGAAACATTAAATGAACGACCTCAACATCTCTACTTGGCGTTGTCGCACGACATGGAGGTATAGCTTGGTGCTACGATGCGTGTAGGAGCTGCCAAAGTTCGCCGTGAACCGTCGACAGAGCTCTTCCCAGGAGGTTATGCACCCCTCGGGTAGGTTCATAAGCCATGATCGGGTTGAGCTGGTCAGGGTGATGGGGAAGTAGTTCGCCAAGACGGACTCGTCCGCTCCTGCAGCTAGGAGTGTGGTGGTGTAGATCTACAGGAACTTGGCAGGGTTGACACTCCCATCAAACTTTTCCAATATGAGTGGCTGAACTTGCGCAGCCAGGCCGCCATGTAGAGGTGTGGAGCTAGGGCTCTGCACCATCTGATGGATTTTGTCAGAGATTCATACAGTGCAGCGTAAACTAGGGGCGCTTGCAGCCAGTCATGGAGGGTGGATTGTCAAGGAAAGTTTTGGCTGCAGCCAGAGCGCTCTCCATACATTTAGCCCGTGGCTCCATGGGTGCAGACGGAGCCAGCATGTGTCGAGAAGCGCCGGCCTACCTGGCTGCAACTATGTGGGGGTATGATGGACCAAACTGCGCTCTGGAGCTTCGCCACCGCCCTTCGTGTGGCGACAGCCTCGGGAATTGCCATCCAAAGGCCTGATGTTCACCATTGCAATGAAGACACAACTTCTTGGGAGAAAAAGGCCCCTACCTGGCGCGCCAAATGTCGAAGTGTTAGAATGACACTTCCCTCGGACCTGCTTAGTCGCAGCCCGTGGAGGTTCTTTTTTAGGAGGGGCTAGTCTGCGATGAGGTCGCGTGTATGAGAGGCAATGAGCACAGTGGTTTTACATGGTTCGGGCCGCCGGAGCGTAACTCCGGAAGTCCACGGTGAGAATTGTATTGTCCGAGTCTTGTGAGCTATGGAAGCTCGTGAGGGTTTGAGTGTGTCTGAATGGTGTATCAAGAGTCGGTGGTTGCCCGGACCTTTTATAGTAGGTTCGGGCACCTAAGAAGTGGGACCTAGACCCGATAGGTGGCTCCAGGGCGATCTTATGCCTGTACAAGATCTAAGGGTTTACTATTCCCTATAGCCCCTGACCGCGGCTTGAAGACCCGTCGTCTTGCCGCGTCAGTCGTCGGTGGCTAGTGGTAGTCATTGATGATGGCAGAGAATGTCTTGTTCGTCTTGTCGCCGCAAGCTTCCCAATCAGTGGTGTGTGGTAGCTCTGTGACGCCTTCCTGCGATGTGATTGGGCACAACTGCAACTAACAAAGGCGCATCCTGCACCGTTGTAAGGACAGGGGTCCCGACAAACCAGGAATCACATTGGTTGGTGTTGTGAGATGCGACACCCAATATCACAACACAGAAAAAGAACAAAGAACTCATAACATAAGTGAGCATCTTATATTATTCTCAGAGTTTTATACAAAAGATCTTACATCAGTGGAAGTCTTCATAACACTCTGTGGGACCTACAATACAGCAGTAGCGGTCATATCCAGCCCGTGAATACTCCACTCTAGCATCACAGAAGAAAGCAGCGGCGTCCAGAGCTTATTTTGGCTATATGCCCTGACGATGGCAAAGACTAGGAACACGTCATAGCTATATACCTGCAAAACTCGTATAGATACAACTGTGAGTACAAGGATCACCAAGACTTAACCATCTCACCTAAGAACATGAATCTCTACATGCTGGAAACGTAAGACTTGAATTTAAACTGCAATAAGTAAATGTTCACTATTAGTAGATCCTTGATTCAGATTTATAATAGCAGGTGAAGTTGCTTAGAATCAAAACTTTTGTTCTCCTATCAGCTACTTCAAACAAGTTGTTTAACAATTCAACAGGTTCCACCCAGCTCTAGTTGTTACTACGTCACAGCGCAGTGACAAGTATGCTCCCTTCCGCAAGCGATGGTGATTTGAATCAAGATACACCCGGATTGAACAATACACACGCCCATCTGAAAGAGGTGATCAACCAACTCCGTTCATGTCGTGTATGGCCACCTTTCAAAAGACACCCAAGCATTGAACCGGTCCCACTATCCCGGTAGTAAGCCTCACATATGGGTACACCGCAGTGACATCTACCCTCGTGTCAAAGTGTATGGTGTCTAAGACGATGAGGTATGCCTCAACACCTAGGTTAACAAGTTACGTCAGCTTGTTGGGTCCACTAGAGCCAGCATGCATCCGGTACATATTCAAACTTGCCCAGGAGGGCCACACACGGTACGGTCTTCAATCGACACAAGCCAGAACTATGCCCACAGAACCACATTCTTGAGCATCCTATACTTCCTGCCTGGTCTCAGGTTAACCATTCCGTCCCATTCCTTTCCTTATCTTTCTTCCATCTATTTCCTCAACTTTAATATAGAAATTATAATCATATATAAATTCTGTTCTAACCAGACTCTATGGATTCAGCGGTCATGCATGTGGAGTATCATACATCCATAGACTTAATGCACAATTACTATCATATAGATTATAAAAGCAAACATATTAACAACTTAAATGTAAATTGGGGCTTTCCTCAGGTTGTGGCTAGTGTAAATGTCAATAAGTCAGTGCTTGATCATCTCAGCGAAGCTCGTCGTCATTCTTCCCTCTTCCTCGTCTTTACTGTTGCTTGGCAAATCTTGTGCTCATGTGCTACTTGAGCAAATCTTGTCCTTGTGTGCTGTTTGGCCAAATTTTGTTCTTGTTGCGGGGTTCATGCTAGTCCTCCTCCGAGTTGGGCTCCTCATCCATCTTCCTCATCACGGCATCTATCAATATGAAATGCATCACACTATTAAACTTATCAATTTAGCAATAGAAGTATTTCTTATGAACTAAAAGAGAATTCAACTACTAGTTAGAAAGCCCAAGTTGCACTAATAGGAATTAAAGGAAGTTGTTGCTGCTGCTTCTAAAAGAGGATCAATAAGCTTCATTTCATTCAACTAGATGGTGAAGGAGAATCATCCTTACAATGATAAAAGCATAAGGATGAAGATTTAGATTGTCAATGCTTCATTAGCCAAAGGTAAAGAGGAGGGATAGAATTCTGAAAGCTAAGGAAACTATACAGGACATGATGTTCTTGAGGTACTACCTGGATTTAGCAAGTGTTGCAGTTTTTCATAATAATAGAGGAAAATAGTTCATAGGATGTGCAAATCCCTCTTGATTAATTCACTTTCCCAAACATTTGGTTGAGCTATGATCGTGAGTAATTTACTGGAGCTGTAATACATGACAGGAACTTTTCTACCAATTTTCAGGATTAGTAGAGCTGTTTTTAATTATATGCAATTTAATTAATAGAGAGCACTTAATCAATTATTGTTCAAGTCGTACATGTCTAATTTACCTGAAACTTTTACTGGGGGTCCTAGAGATGATAAGGGAATTATCAGAAAAATTTCATAATTTTTGAAGACATGGAGCTTGCAGAGGAATTATATTATTGTTGAATCTTCTCAGATTTTTAGAGAATTTTATAAGGTTTTTCATGCTAATTAATCTAGTCCACTGCAAAGTTTAGATCAATTGGAGAAGGAAAAAATTGGTTTGAAAATTTTTTAATACCTCTATGATTTACTATGATTTTTTTAAAGTTCTGATCATTTTCTGCAATTTCTTTTCTAAATGAAATGCCTTAAAGGCTGACCTGCGGGCCCTCTGTAACAGAACGTCCACACGCGCACGAGGCCACACAGTGGACCATATGCATAGACAAGCGGCACACCGGATCAGAAAAGATGCACAAAGGATCCCACCAGTAGAATGCAAGACACATGGAGGCCACAGACTTAGGGCATGTGGCCCCACAGGATCCAACAGCCACAGAAGATCTTGCTTCTTCTACCTTGAAACCTTCTCCCTGGACGGCGGCAACTAGCGGCGCAGCCCGCCGGCGATGCACCGGAGGAGGCAAGTGTCGGGGAGAAGTGAAAAAGGACCATGGAGACACGGGAAACTTAATGGTGGCTTCGGTTGGGGTGGCGCCGGCTTGAATATCGCCGGCGGCGAGGCCAAGGCGGCGGCAAGCATGGACAAACTCGATCGCTCCAACTACTACACCAAAAACTTCGGGACAAAGCTCTAAAGATTCGTGGGAAGATGAGGAACCTCAAAATTGAACTCAATCGAGGTGGCAGCGGCCGGACATAGGGGAGCAATGGGTGCAGTAAGATGAAACCCGAAGGCGGCCACAAGATTTGGAATTCACAAGTTAACTCTTTTTGTTTCGTCCGAGGTGATTGCTAGACTGTATACTTTCTGTGGTTTAAAAGGAATGAAGATTAATCAATGGTGGAGCTAGAGTTTTACATGAAGCTTGGCCATGGTCTACATGAGCGCCGATGGGGAAAAGTGAAAATTCGACGAACAAAGGCCGACCCATGAGGAACTTGGATCATGGATGTTAGAAAATAGGAGGCAATTTACTGAACAATTCTGGAATAACACGAGAAAACCAGCAACGATCGGCAAACAGACAGGACGAGAAATTACGCGTACCAATTTGAAGCCGAACGCACCGTTGTAGATCCGATGGCGAACAGCCGCTGTAGGCGTTGTTGACGACGATGAGCCACAGCGCGCGATCTCCTCGGTAGACGAGCCGTGGTGAAGAACGCAAGCAGCCGCGTAGAGCGCTTCCCAAAAACCTTATTTGCCCTCTCCCGGTGCAGGATCGCAAGGGCGAGCGGTTCCGGAGACCTGCTCTCCCGATCGTCGGTGCACGCCGGCGCTCGGGATGGAGTAGACTAGAAGGCGGCCCAAAGAACGCGAATGTGGGAACGATCTTATCGTGGGATGCCCTGCCGTACCGCGGACGCCCGTATTTATAGAGTCCCACAGAGGCAGTTCGTATGCGATCCAGAGGATCCGGATCCGAACTGACACCGCAGTCGTAGACGCGTCCGTCTCCAACGACTTGGACTCTCACTCGGTAGCCCCAAAAATTCGGAGGCCCAAAAGCCCAAAGCCCAATTATACTTTCTGCAAAAATATAAAATATGGGCTCAGCTCGAGGCTCGAATTCACACGAACACGAGGAAGGAGGAGGAGGAGGAGGAGCGGGCGTGGGCCACCCCTCTCTTCCTTTTTTCTCTCTCATCAAGGAGTGGAAGAGCAACCTCCCTTATACGTAGGGGTTGCTCCACTTCCACTTCCCATGTGAGACTAAACACTTAGCACCACTCCCTCTTGTCCTAATGGGCCTTTGAGATTTATTGGGAATTAATTCTGAATATTATATGGGCCAAGCCCATTTATTCCAACAATCCCCCACCCGATCTCAAAGCCATTAGGAGAGAGGTCGTTCTCGTTCCTTGTTTGATATACTAGATTTTTCGGCAGAGACTGTGAAGTTGAACTTCTGCCTAGATCCTCAAGTTTCATCAGGTCACAACTTGAACAATGGACTATGCCTTGAATTGCATGTTTTGTGTGAACTGACTTCACCCAAAGACCATTACCAGTACTTGGCTGCCAGTAGTCTTCCCCGCGGGTGGAGCATATACGTCGTACTCCCTGGTCTCTTTCATGAGCTTTCTAGAGATCACCCAAATCTCACAGACTGCAACGTTAGACGGTCGGAGCTCATATAGGTGTGTTTCCTTCAAGACTGCCCTGTAGGACGGCATCTTCGCTACACATAGCCAACAGAAACACATTAAGGCAATTTGCCAACCTGCCTTACAGTTTGAGAGTACAAGTGTGCATCTTCACATAGAGAGGGTATAAAGGAAGTACTCTCCTCGGTGAACCACTAGCTTGTTTTCCCATGTCCTAATTCACGGGATCTCCAATCACATAGGGTGGGTTACTACTATGGTGTCGCATCAATGGGTCTCAAACCCATCTCTATCGATGCACTTTCTATCACATTACGTGATAGACCCTTCGTAAAGGGATCTGCCAGGTTTTTGTCTGTTTGTTAGTACGAAACTGTAATAACTTCGGAGTTTCTCGTTTTAAACATCTCTTGACGTGTCTTGATGATTTTGCATTATCCTTAGAACTGGTCACTTTGGCAATCACCGTCTGATTGTCACAGTTCATAAGGATTGCCAGCAATGGTTTCTCAACTATAGGCAAATCCATCAAGAGCTCTCGTAGCCATTCTGCCTCTGCAGTGGCTGTCTCTAAAGCAGTGAGTTCTGCTTCCATGGTTGACCTCGTCAAAATGGTCTGTTTGCAAGACCTCCATGATATAGCGCCACCAGCTAGAGTGAAGACATATCCACTCGTGGCATAGAGTTCATCATCAGAGATCCAGTTTGAATCACTATAACCCTCAGGCACGGCCGGATGCCCAGTATAGTGAATTCCATAACTCATTGTACCTCTCAAGTAGCGCATAACCCTTTCAAGTGCATGCCAATGATCTTTACCCGGGTTTGATATGAACCTGCTCAGTTTGCTCACAGCAAACGAGATATCAGGACGGGTTGCGCTAGCTAGGTACATGAGTGAACCGATCATCTGAGAATATCTGAGTTGATCTCTTGACTCTTTCTTGTTCTTTCTAAGTATCACGCTGGGATCATAAGGCGTTGGAGAAATCTTGCTATCCATAAAGCCGAACCGGCTCAAGATTTTCTCAACATAGTGGGATTGACTTAAAGTAATTCCACTCTCATCCTTATTCAGCTTAATGTTCAAAATAACATTAGCTTCTCCCAGATCTTTCGTATCAAAACACTTTGATAGAAAAGACTTGACCTCAGAAATTATATTAATGCTCGTACCAAAAATGAGTATATCATCCACATACAAGCATAATATAATGCTATCGCCCCCACCATGGCGATAGTACACGCACCGATTAGCCTCATTAATGACAAAGCCTACAGACATCAAATTACTATCGAACTTCTCATGCCATTGCTTAGGTGCTTGTTTCAGGCCATACAAGGATTTCAACAATTTGCACACTTTTGTCTCTTCACCTTTTACTACAAACCCATCAGGTTGTTACATATAAATTTCCTCTTCCAACTCTCCATTACGGAAAGTTGTCTTCACATCCATTTGATGGATGATTAGACCATAAGAGGCAGCCAGAGAAAGTAGTACATGAATTGTCGTCATTCTAGCGACGGGTGAATAGGTGTCAAAATAGTCTTCACCTTCCTTTTGAGTATAGCCCTTAGCAACTAGTCTCGCCTTGTACTTTTCAATAGTACCGTCAGACCTGAGCTTCTTCTTGAACACCCACTTACAGCCTACTGGTTTGCACCCGTATGGCCGTTCAGTTAACTTCCGGGTTCCATTAGAAAGAATTGAGTCCATCTCACTATGAACTGCTTCTTTCCAGTCACGTGCATCAGGTGATGCATATGCCTCTGCTATGGATCTAGGAGTATCGTCCACAAGGTACACAATGAAATCATCACCGAAAGATTTTGCAATCTGTGATCTTTAACTCGAATGAGTTATTTTATTGTGTTCCTCCTATGGAATATTCTCAAACGGTGTATCAAGAAACTCGCTAGTTGTGGTGGATTTAGGACAAATTTCAGAAGAGATCCTAGCAGTGCTATGCATATCTATCATAGGAAAAATATTCTCAAAAAATGTTGCATCACGAGATTCCATAATAGTATTAACATGCATCTCAGGTACCTCAGATTTGACTACTAAAAATTTATATGCGATGCTCCGATGAGCATAGCCTAGAAAGATACAATCCACTGTCTTTGGTCCCAGCTTGTGATTCTTGGTAATTGGAACATTGACCTTTGCCAAATATCCCCAAGTACGCAAGTATGAAAGTGATGGTTTTCTCCTAACCCACTCCTCATATGGGGTTTTCTCTTTATTCTTGTTTGGAACACGGTTTAGGACATGACATGAAGTCAATAGAGCCTCCCCCCACCATGCCTTAGATAAACCGGACGTGTCTAACATGGCATTCACCAAGTCACATAGTGTGCGGTTTTTCCTCTTGGCTACCCTGTTTGATTGGGGTGAATAGGGAGGCGTCCGCTCATGTATAATACCGTGTTCCGCACAAAAATCATAAAATATTTTGGGAAAATACTCACCACCACGATCTGACCTAAGACGTTTGATCTTTTTCTCTAATTGAGTTTATACTTCAGATTTATAGATTTTAAAATAGTCTAAAGCTTCATCTTTAGTTTGCAACAAGTAAACATAGCAGAATTTAGTAGAATCGTCTATTAATGTCATAAAATATTTCTTTCCACCTTTTGTCAACACACCATTCATCTTGCATAGATCAGAATGTATGAGTTCTAATACTGCCAAGTTTCTCTCCCCGGCTGCCTTGTGAGGCTTTCGAGGTTGCTTTGACTGCACACAACTATGGCACTTAGAACCTTTGACAATAGTGAATTCTGGAATTAATTTGAGACTAGATAGCCGATTCATTAAACCAAAATTAATGTGACATAAACGAGAATGCCAAACACTTGCATCATCATTAATACTGCCACAAATATGGTTTACTGACTTATTATTAAACTATAAAAGAGGAAAGTGGAACAGGCCTTCGCATTCATAGCCTTTACCAATAAATTGTCCATGCTTAGACACAACTATTTTATTGGACTCTAAAACTACTTTAAACCTATCTCTGCATAGAAGGGTACGACTAACAAGATTCTTGTTCGTAGTATAAACATGTTGCATGTTCTTCAGTTGGACAATCTTTCCTGAAGTGAACTTCATATCGACCGTGCCAACACCACGAACAGAAGCATGTGACCCATTCCCCATTAGGACGGCGGAATCCCGAACGAACTGGTAAGAAGTAAACATGGACATGTCAGACATACATGAACATTAGCACCCGTATCAAACCACAAAGATGGTGTTTGAGAAACAAAAAGAACATTAAAGGAATTACCGTACCCATCTGCATTGTTGGATGTCACGATGTTAACATTCTTTTTCCCTTTGCGATCTGCCCTGTCAGGACAGTTCTTGGAAATATGTCCCTGCTCCCCACAGGTGTAGCAGCAGCCATCATTGGCTTTGTTTGACTTCTTCTTCTTGAAAGCAGTAGTTTTGTTTGGCTTAAATAGAGACTTGTTCCCTTTGTTCTTGACATAGGGTTTCTGCACCATATTAGCATTGGCACTAGATTGACCCTCGCCTCCTTTCTTAGTAGCATCCTTAGCATGAGCCTTCTCCTCAACATCATGAGATGCTATCAAGTTTTTAGAAAAAATTTCCTGTCTCTTGTGTTTGAGGGCTGTGGCGAAGTTCCTCCACGATTGAGGTAACTTTGCAATAATGCACCCAGCCACAAACTTGTCGGGTAAAGGACACTTAAGGAGATTGAGCTCTCTCGCGAGGTACTGTATTTCATGAGCTTGTTCAACTACAGGACGGTTGTTAACCATCTTGTAGTCATGAAAATTCTCCATGATATACAGTTCACCGCCTGCATCGGCTACACCATACTTAGCGTTAAGTGCAGCCCAGAGCTCTTTCCCATCTGTGACTGTCAGATAGACATCACAGAGTTTATTATCAAGAACACTTAAGATGCATCATCTTAGGGCAGAATTGGCTTCCTTGAACTTTGTATGTTCTTCAACAGACAAAGGACCTTGAGGCCTGCCCTCGGTTACCCAGAAGATCTTAAGCGATTGGAGCCAGCACGTGGCCTTAACTTGCCACCTCTTGAAGTGCACGCCAGAGAATTTTTTCGGCCTCAGTGCATCGGCTAGAGTCATCATGTTCAACTCAGGAAATTGCCTAATAAGGTTTTTGGATTGTTAGAAAATAGGAGGCAATTTATTGAACAATAAGGGAAGAACACGAGAAAACCAGCAACGATCGGCAGACAGACGGGACAAGAAATAACGCATACCGATTTGAAGCCGAACGCACCGCTATAGATCCGACGGCGAACAACCGCTGTAGGTGTTATTGACGACGATGAGCAGCAGCGCCTGATCTCCTCGGTAGATGAGCCGTGGTGAAGAACGCGAGCAGTCGCGCGGAGCGCTTCCCAAAAACCTTATTCGCCCTCTCCCGGTGCAGGATCGCAAGGGCGAGCGGTTCCGGAGACCTGCTCTCCCGATCGTCGGTGCACGCCAGCGCTCGGGATGGAGTAGACTAGAAGGCGGCGCAAGGAACGCGAACATGAGAACGATCTGATCATGGGATGCCCTGCTGTACCGTGGACGCCTATATTTATAGAGTCCCACAGAGGCTGTTCATATGCGATCTGGAGGGTCTGGATCCGAACTGACTCTGCAGTCGTAGACGCGTCCGTCTTCAACGACTTGGACTCTGACTCGGTAGTCCCGAAAATTCGAAGGCGAGGCGTGGCGTGGCGAGGCGGGTGAGCGAGGAGGAGGAGGAGGAGCGCGCGTGGGACACCCCTCTCTTCCTCTCTTCTCTCTCACTTAAGGAGTGGAAGAGCAACCTCCCTTATATGTAAGGCTTGCTCCACTTCCACTTCCCATGTGGGATTAAACACTTAGCACCACTCCCTCTTCCCCTAATGTGCCTTTGAGATTTATTAGGAATTAATTCTGAATATTATATGGGCCAAGCCCATTTATTCCAACAATGGATACGATTATAAGTTTGATGCTAACCTTTTGAAGCCATTTATCGAGTTAGAGAAGGGCCAATATGGCCGGGCAACGTGGAAGCGCCGCGGTGCGGCAGTTTTGAATGGAGGTGCCGAAGTCGCCTTGGTGCAGCTGGAGGAAGAAGAGGGTGCGGCAGGGTCGAGTTGGAGACGTGAAGTAAGAACATGGCACAGCTCCTGGTGGCTCTGTTGAGGCAGGGAAGCAGCAGGACGGTCAGCCGACGAAGCGGCGCTGTGGCGTGGCTGTTTGAACCGGGAGGGCAGAGGCGCCTCGGGGGCCGCTCGAGGAAGAACATGGACGAAGCAAAGTCACATTGGGAAGGTGAGGAAACATCGGCGACGCCTCAAGGCAGTTCAGGTGAGCTTGGAATCGACGAGAAACGATGGGCGTCTTTGCTGCAAGAGGGCGGCAGTGCGCACGCGTTTGAGCAGAGAGAGTGAAGCTTTGCCTTTGGTGGAGGAAGGAGCACCTAATAGGGAAATGATCAGGTCAACTTAACATAAGCTGGAGGCCGAGCAGCAAGCAGGCAGCTGCGTGGAAAACTACATGTCGTGCGGTGTGTCTCTCCCGTGAAACAGAGAAGCAGTAATTTTCTTGAGTCCCTGCTAGGTGGGTCCCACATTTCACACTCACACCAAATGAACCCTCCAAAATAAATAGCAAAAGAGCTCCTAAAATAATAAAAACAAGTAGTACTGTTAATTTAAATATAAGGAATCCATTGGTGATTTCAAACTCTGTGTTGGGGTATTTAAAATTTGAACTTTTGAATTTAATTTCAAATTCCCCTTATGTTTGTATTACATTCAGAATTAAATAAGTTCCTAAAATGCTGAACATTTGAAGGTTTCATAATTGAAAAATGAGCAAATTATGAATTCAAATAAGGTATTTGACTAAATTAAAGGTGTAATTTAAATTTCAGATTTGAATTCACCTTTTCAACTTTATTAAGTTATTCCAATGTTTATTTTATACTATATTTTATCTGCACCTTTGATTTGATTTTACAGTAATCCCCTCCATGTACAATAATTAAATTACTACTATATGAAGCTAAATTCTTCACTTTTCTTTCCTCCCTTAATTTTTTTTCTAGTTTGAGCTAATCATCATGGATTTTATGTGATGTTGCAATTGCTTTAATTTGCATCTTAAAACTTGCATTTGTATTTTACTTTGTATTTTGAATTACACTTTGAATTCCCTCTTTTATAATTACTTGCTTATGTGCAATCATACCCTCACAACTCCCTCTAAGGTGAAGTTTTTAACAAGCTCATACTTTTACAACCTTATTTGTTATTTACATAGTTCATGTGAGTTTGAATTGTTATTTCGACTTAAAAAATTTAAGTTTGCATTTTTGCTTCTTGTTCTTCTAAAATGTGGCCTTCTACACTTGTGCGCATGGGAAAGGCGTGTGCCTTTAATGCGCGACTTGAACAGGGAATACCACCCTTTACTCCCGCAACCTACATCCTGGGCAAGTTGCAGGACCCATGGCAGCACTGAGGCCCGCCTCTACAGAGGAGGTCGATCCCTGTGCTGCGGGTCACGTGGTAGCTCTGGAGCCCAACTCTGAGGAGAGTCGAGGGTCCAGCACTGTTGAGCACGTGGTGCCTCCGGAGCCAGCCTCAGCGGGGGAGACCAGCCCAGAGCCACAGGCCACATGGCGGCACCAGGGCCCCACTCCTATGGAGAAGCGGAGTCCCATCCCGCAGAACATGTGGTGACCCGGGAGCCTACCATGTGGGGGAGCCGGGTCTTGAGCAGGGGTCCATGTGGCAGTCCCGGAGCTCGCCCGTGAGGAGGGAAGGAGTCCGAGACTGCTGGACATGTGGTGACCCTGGAGCCCATCTGTGCATTAGAGGTGGGTCCCGAGCAGGGGTCCACGTGGCAGTACTGGAGCCCGCCCTTGAGGAAGCAACACTAACAAGTCTTATTGAACTCTTGTTTTTTAGGTTCCTGACCAAATGCAAACTCAGCCTATTGGAGTTTGGTTCGGTTTCCATCTTCTTTGAACGAATTCTCTGGTCTTCCACGTCCCTAATACTCCCTCCAAGTACTCCTTGAACCTCTCCATGGATCCTAATCACAAATAAATCATTAAGTAGCAATCTATGCTCAAAAACATATAAAAAAATATATAAGAACGAGTTCACCTCTGAAATTAATTGTTGTGTATGAACTCTATTGATTGCATCTTGTATATTCAGTAGAGTGTTGTTTGTATCCATATAAGTGATGTCCTCATCATCCTCCCCTCCTTAAATTGGAGTCGTCCTCGACTCAAGTTCGTCTCCTCTCATGTGTTGGTCCAAATATGCAACGCCATCAAATCTTCTTGTATGCATGAATGAAGGAGGCCAAGGTGGTGGACGACATAGTGCGCCATCTTGATCTTGTCTATCAAATAAGAGTGCACATTCACTTGAGCCAGGATCCCAAACAAATAAATATTGTGTCATGTTTGTAGGTGCAATAATAATGTGCATGATCTCATCATTCTCCCCTTCTTTATGACAAGCCGTCCTCGGCTTGCTCGTATGTCCAGCAAAGAGGCTTGCATTGGAGGTAGAGTAAGTGCTGTCCATAATGCACAACCACAGTGAATAATGCTTTTGTTGTCCCTGCTGCAAGGAAAACATACTAGAAAAACTTGACAAGACATTATTAGAGTTAGTACATTCATTTATTTGACCATGTTGTTGCAGCACAAAAGGAGCTTCCTCATTTGAACATATGTAAACTTTATTCACCATAAACATACCACTATGTTCATATTTGCCTATAGCATGAAAAATATTTCTACTTAACAAAGGCAATTCAGATTGAGAAAATATTATCTTCTCTATGATATCTAGATCACAAAGAGTGTCAAATATAGCCCAAAGTATTTAGAGAAGATAACAATTTCAGCTCATCCCTTTCACATGTAGTTGGGATCAAATGCTTAATTTCAGCACAAGTGAGTGATAAAGTATCAAATTCATTTGGTTGTTCTAGCATAGGTATAATATAATTATCAGCACACAACTCATTTTTGTTATAAGAATCAGTGGGAAAATCAACTAATGGTAAAGTTGTATTATGAAAAGGTTCATCTTGTTGCTGCTCATCGATAGTATGATTGGTAGCAAAATTCAGCACATCTGAAAATGTCATACCGTGGTTAACTGTAGAGCATTGTCCATTAACACTACTCTCATTTTCAGCAAGAAATTCAAATGCATTATGAGTTGATTCATCAAAAAATTCAGAAGAGTTGTTCAACACCTCACTCTCATTTGCATATCCATTTATTTGTTCATGTTCCTGCAAAAGGTTAGGCAAAGGAGGAGGTACAACAAGAAAATTCTTCTCAAATTCATGTATTTCATCTTTACAATTAGATACATTAGCAAAAGTTTCTCGCATAAGAATTTTCATATCTTTCCATGTTCGAGGTCTTTCTAAATCACTTAAGTTGTTCCACCAAGTCAATGCACAACCTACTAATGCACTTGCAACATTTCTAATCTTTCTTTTCTCACACATATGACATTGTCCAAAAATTTTATCCAACTCTATTTCCTAAGCAATATATTCATCGTAACCAAAACCATCATAAGAAGGAAGAGATCGGATAATGTAATTACTTCTTGTGGAAGGTGTTGTAAAGGTGGTCTGAATGTCATGTGAATCCTTGGTTGATGTTTGATTTTTAGTGAGCAACTTCATCGCCGTCTTCATCATGTCCATCATCTCAGCATATAATGCATGATTCTTGCTTTTACCTGACATTGTTAGTAGCAAATAGAAGACAACAAAAAAAATATGTTATCCCTATCAATTACAAAGGATAATGGCAAAGTGGAAGTGGAATCACACACTCTCAAGCATCTTACCATGCTGTTACAAGTGTTCTTACCGACACTGCAGGTGGCAAACGGTGGCCGGTATGAAGAAACCAATGAAGTGTGGGATGATTGCAAAGGTGTATCGATTCTGCTCAAGAGTAAGGTGTAGCTTGGATGGCACTTTCTATGTAGCAAGGATTAGCAACAATGAAATCAGATAGTAAAGTTGAATAAGTGTCCAAAGTATTTGTTAAAGTTGCTGGCCTAAATGTGTTCCTAGTAGTTCAAGCTAGCAAGACATGAGACAAAACTAGATGACACAAAGAATGCAAGCACTTCTGTTTTTTTGTTGTTTTTTTTCCTCTTTTTTTTTGTGCCGCTTTTCTTTCTTGTTTTGCACTTGCCTTTTTCTTTTTTCTTTCTTTTTTTTCAGAATGTGCTGCAAGGGAAGAACACAATGAAAATCAATCCAAGATATCTCGTGTGTCTGTCGCAGATTTTCTGCTCAATGTTCAAAGGACAAATAGGTACACTTATAGGATCTAAATTGGAAAACTTAGAACAGAAAGATTTTAGATATATCTCTCCTCTTTAATTTCAATATATGGAAGACCTATTTTGGAAAAGAACAATAGGAGATATTGCCCCCGAAATACAGACTGTTCAGAATTTTTAGGTCAATAACTGATTCGGATCTAATGCAATTTCTACATCGATAACTATATTTTCTGGGAATATGATGAACAATAAAGTTGTAGAGAACTTCTTAAGCTTTCCATAAAGTATAAGAACACGAAAATCCGAGTTTGTATGTGCGAGATATGATGAAAATACCGAACTGGACAGAGATGAATCTAATCTGGACGTGATGACGTGATTCAAAAGGATGAATCAACACAATGCAAAACTCAAACTAAGACTAAAAACACTTCTAAACCAGCAATATGACTCAACCACGGACACAAACTCAACAAAACAAAACTGAATAACAAAGTTGCAAAGGCTCAATGTGGTTTGGACAAAGTAATGAACAGATCTACTAAACTGCAAGTTTTTTTGTGGCTTTTTTGTGGACTCTAGGTATGAAAAACAAAACTAATGTAATGGATAGATGAATTACCTAACGGGCAACCTGGAAATCTGATACCAATTGATAGGAAAATTGGTCCCGATCTTCCGAAAGGTAATGGGTAAGTCGATTGATGGAGATCTCGACGTTGATGATCCGAGGCTCTCGAGTAGAACACGAACAGCCCCTGCAATCACTACACCATCGCTCCGTTGGTTATCAACCGTGCTTCACACGATTGACCTCGCCAAGAAGGCTAATCCCTACAAGTGCAACCGAGAACACAAGCAAGAACGTAGAAGAAGCAATCTGAAATTGCTGAATTGTGGTTTCACAAACCGATAAACGGTGATATTATTGATCTAAGCAAAACCCAATTGTCTATGGCGGCTACCATGGAGTATATATAGGTGGGAGGACGTCCAAGGGGGTGTTGGCGTCGTGACCTAACCCTAATATACAAAAGTAATGGACTTAGACTTGATACATGGCCCAATGGCCCAATACGGTGGCGCAGCATCCTGACAGATTCTGTACTTGATTTGTTTCGACGATTTCTGTCGACTCCGCGGGAATTTGGACATGGGACCGGTGCCATTGGAAAGTTTATCCTCTCCCCTTTCCGTGCATATGTAGAACGTCCAAAACGGAGTTCGTATGCGTCCTGGGCGTCCGTTTTAGTGCGTACTGCTCCTGGACTCCGAGTTGGATACGATTTGGAGTTTGGTTCGGTTTCCATCTTCTTTGAACGAATTGTCTGGTCTTCCACGTCCCTAATACTCCCTCCAAGTACTCCTTGAACCTCTCCATGGATCCTAATCACAAATAAATCATTAAGTAGCAATCTATGCTCAAAAACATATAAGGAAATATATAAGAACGAGTTCACCTCTGAAATTAATTGTTGTGTATGAACTCTATTGATTGCATCTTGTATATTCAGTAGAGTGTTGTTTGTATCCATATAAGTGATGTCCTCATCAACAAGCGTTACGAAAATCTTGCAGAGTTGAACGAAACTCTGATGAAGCGTCAAGCGGACCTAGAGGCGAGGGAGGAAAAACTCCTATGGCAGCAGGAGGATGTGGTGGGGCGGGAAGCGGAGGTCACCCAGAAGTTGGCTCTGGGTGAGAAAAATTTGGTGGATCACAGCAAAAAGCTGGATCAATGGAAGGAAGAAGAGAGGAAGAAGAGCTGGAAGGTGGGGCAAGAGCTCTCGAAAAGAGACACTGATATTGCCACTAGGGAGGAGAAAGTCAATGGTAGGGAGAAATACCTTGTTGAGAGGCGGAACCGCATCCACCTCCGGGAGACGAAGCTGGCCGACCAGGAGAAGCAAGTTGCTGAGGTCAAGCAGCAACATGCCAAGCTGGCTGAGTGACTTTCCCGTGAAAGCTCGGAGCTTACGATCGCCCGAAGGTCACTGGAGGAGCTGCGGAGCTTGAAGGGGACCGAAGCTATTCAAGTATGGAACTTCCTCGTACGAGCGAATGACGCGCTGACACCACTGGGTTTCAATCCAGTACGTCCGGATAACCCGGAGCTGGATCTGGACCGAGCGCTGGTGGCCCTCAACGGTGCTGGCGGCAAACTTGATGCGATGGGTGACATCATCGCGGATCAACTGGAGACAGAGGGGAAAACTTTGGCTTCAAACATCGTAGAATATGTGTTGACGTGTTATGTAAGCCGAGATCCCCAATTCACACTGGACCCGGTGCTCGAAGCTCCCGTCGCTGAGGAGGAAGATGCCGCCAAAGCCAGCGTCCAAGAGGTTGCCCAAAATGTAGATTCGTTCTTCCGTAGGTCTTAGGTCTTCTAGTAGCTTGGACTTTTCTACTTTTGTCCCTTGTAATATCAATTTTGTAATCCAGTTCTTCTGATTAATGAAATCCTAACTTTTGCTTTGAATTTTACTTTGTCTTCAATATACTATGTCGTGTCTTGTTGGCCCCTTGGAATGGTCGGAGCTTGCTGGCTCCGGTGTCAAAATATTGGATGTCGACGGCAGACCTATCTTGAGAGATGTCGGAGCTTAGTAGCTCTGGTGTTGTCCATCATCACTATGAACTTTTTATTTTCCTGCACATTAAAGGCTAGAGAAAAAGTAAAATTCGTCCTCTTGTCTATAAATTGGTTGTGACTTATTGTTCTTATTTGAACTTTTAGATCCGAAGAAACTCGATATGATAACAAGTGTTTTGATAGAATCTTCATAGATCCACGTGCCTTTCTAGTACTCACCCTACTGAGGCCTGCCAGAGTGTAGGTAGAGTGGCGTACTTAGGGTGTAGGACCAGGCTAAGTCGATAGCACACTCCGGACCTAGGTTGGCTTGGTGTTCAGGCAATTAGATTATGTAGCGGTGTTAAGATCCAAAAAGACTATCAATAAGGCTTGTAATGCATATGTGTTTCTTGGAACAAAATTCAAAAAGGTTTGCACACTTTATTATAGACAAGCAGGGTAAAAATAATTTACAATATTGAGCCTTGTACAAAAAGTAAATGCATGTGGACTCTGCCTTCACACAACAATGCTTTTTATTATAGGTCCGGATTACAGGGGAGACAAGGACACACTTAGGGTGCTGGACCAAGCTAAATGTGCTATACATCTTGTGCTAACCTAGAGCAAGTAGTTACACTTTTAGTACTGTGACTGTGTCAAGTGTTACTTGGACTTCCTGGACCCTCCCGGAGGGGTCCAGATGTTCTCCTGGAGGACTTGCTCAACTCTATATAATGACTCTATAACATGCATTGTGTGTAATTATAGACTCACCTCTGTGATTCTAAGCATAAAACTTACGGAGGTGCTCGATGTTCCAAGGATTAGGGAGTGGGATCCCATCCTTAGTTGCCAAGCAAATGCAACCTGGTTGGGATACTTTAGTGACTCGGAAAGGACCCTCCCATCTGGGAGAAAGTTTGTTCATCCCTTCGCGAGTTAGTATCTTCTGGAGCACCAGGTCGCCTTCTTCAAGCTGTCGGTCACGCACATGCCTTTGATGGCAGCGTCAGAGCACTTGGCGATAACGTGCATTTTGAGCAGCTGCTCGGCCCCTTCCCTCCTCGACGAGGTCAAGGTCTTCACGCCGGAGCTGGTCCTACATGGCTTCATCGAAGGTCCGGACCCGGAGGGACCCCAAGGTGATCTTCGGAGGAAGGACTACTTCGGCTCCGTACACCAGGAAAAATGGAGTCTCCCGAGTTGACTGATTAGGTGTTGTCCTATTCACCCAAAGTGTGGATGGAAGCTCTTCAATCCAGTTAGCTCCGTGCTTTTTCAAGCGCTCATATGTGCGCATCTTGAGTCCTTTTAAGATTTCTGCATTTGCTCTCTCGGCTTGTCCATTGCTTGCTGGATGGGCTAATGAAGCATAGCTCACAAAGTTCCCCTACCTGGCGTGCCAAATGTCGAAGTGTGGAATACGACACTTCCCAGGGACCTGCTGAAAAGTAGCCCGCGGAGGTTCTTTTGTGGTTAGGGGACACAAGACCAAAATCAAGATTGTGACCTCAGGGATTTACGTGGTTCGGGCTGCCTGATCGTAACACCCTACTCCACGGGGTTTGTATGATTGTATTGAGCGAGTTAATTCACTAAGGTCAAGTTGTAGTAGCCAGGATCCGATCGTCCTGATATTCGCGCGGTGCAGCCCTTTTATAGTTCTAAGGACTGACCGTTACAAAGCTGGTGTGGCCCTACATGTGGCCTTGACGTGCTTAATGTCTTAATACACCGTCTAAATAGTATTAAGTACAGTTAATAGTGTGGTAACGTGCCTTCATGGCAGTGTTACCACTGATCGTGTGTCATTAATATGGCATTAATGGCACATTATCAAACCTTGTAACTGCTGCTTTAACCATCCTTGAATGTCTGTAATGGTCTTGTCCGGCCTGAATTTCCATTGGTGATGTAGGTTCGGAGGCTTCACACACGTCGGACCCGGAGCTTTCCCTTGCGGGAGAGCAGGTTCGGGGTTGCTGTACACGCGTCAGTACTAGAGCTCCTCTATTGACGTGGGCTAGGTCTGGGGCTGTTTTACACGTGTAGTAGCCACAACTTCCCTTGGTTGGGAGTTCTGCTCCGGGCTTATTTTACACGTGTTAATCCGGGAGCTAGTCATATGAGAGGAGCGGGTCCGGTGCAACTTGACATGTGGGACCATCAAGGGCCTTCGACTGTGACGGGTGGAACTTTCTTACTCTTGTTGCGGTATCGTGGGGTACCCGATGCGTAGGGTACCGACAATTGGTCTGTCACGAACCTCTATAAAAAGGGCCTCAAGGCCACCTTAGAGAAGAGCAAATTTACGTTGTACT
Organism: Tuctoria greenei; assembly: GCA_036927565.1. Taxonomy (NCBI): domain Eukaryota; kingdom Viridiplantae; phylum Streptophyta; class Magnoliopsida; order Poales; family Poaceae; genus Tuctoria; species Tuctoria greenei. The sequence continues at coordinate 42,065,173 of JAYESD010000006.1, read as the reverse complement.
AGATTTACATATGAATTTCCTTACACATTTACATACTCGTTTACTTACACACATACGTGTTTTACATACGCATTACATTTTCTGGATCCCTCGAGCAAGGCTCATTTGTAATATGTTCTCTACGCATTTTAAGCTAACAACAATCACTATTGACTCGTGCTGGATGTAGGACGTTCTCGCTCGAATTAGGATAAATCACTTGTCTTTTGTAGCTAACCATATGGAGACGAAGGGGTTCAATACGATTTACTAGTCGGTACTCAAAACGCCAATAGGTGGTGAGACCATTTTTTAGTTGATTTGCCGATTTTTAGACATTCAAAATTAGTATTCTCTTTCAATGGATTTACATGAGATTATTATAATTTATAATATTTTTAAAGTTAATATATATAATAGTTTTCTATATTAATAAACAAATATCTAAAAAATGGCAAACAACACGTTAATTTTAAAAAAATATATATTTGATAACTCAAGTGTATAGGTTAAAGTGAGATATTAATTTAGCATTTTTGTTTTTAGTGATCAACAATTATTAGATATGTAATGGCGAACTGTTATGGTGAGTTTGTTTACCTAATCTCTTTTCATACAGAGGTTTTTAATAGGAACAATTATGTTCTGACCACTATATTAGACCTCAATTATGATTTAGACTTAGATTTCTATATTTTGTGTTTTAACCATAATTTTTTAACTCCCAGTCCGCCGTTAGCCGTTGTTTTCTTACTTCGTCAGTCAGCCTAGAAAAAGGTAATTTAAAAAACTGGACCGAAATCGTAAAAGGACAAAATTGCCCCTCCCTCTTCGGTCCTCTCCCGTACCTGTCTCGATCCAACCGTGGCCTTCTCTGGCGGCGTGGAAACCTAGCCGACTTCTCCTGACGGCGGCCGACGAGCGCTACACAGGCGAGCGCGGCCGAGTTTGGAAGGCGCGGGCGAGCAGCAGCCTAGCGCGGCCGAGCAACGGTCGGGCGAGCAGTGGCCGGGCAAGACGCGTGGGAGCGCTGCCAGGCGCGGCCGCCGGCTGCAGGAGAGTGCGACGCTTGTTCGTCAGCAGCAGCAGGAGGAGGAGGAAACAGCAGGAGGAGGAGGAGGAAAACCGAGGGAGAACCAACCAAATAAGTATTCTCTCTCTCAATCACGTGTAATTAATCGCTCGGGGACAGATGTACGACGTGTTGAGCTCCCGACCATGCAACACCTAGTCCTCATCGATTCATCGATCCGTCGATGTGATGGCAGAAACAAAATGAATCGAAGCGCACACGTGAATGCAGCAGCATCTTCTTCTCTATTGTTCTTCTTTCATGGGATTGGATACTGACTGCGCATCTCTCTGTTACTCTCATCTCATGATTAATTGTTGTTTTTGTTAAATCTGTTTACATCCATGCATTATCCTAATTTCCTATACCAAAATTATGTTCATTTTTTATTTTAAATCATGCCCAAAATTCAAATTTGGCAAAAAAATAATTGAATTCTTTTACATTATGTTCTTGCTGATTTTTTAATCTTTTAAGTTAAAATTACGGTAGAAACACAATAGCGATATGAAAACAATGGTAAAATCACAAAGGATATATTTGTCCATCCACCATAAAATTAACACCGGGGCACTTAACAGACTTATGGTAATTCTGAGCTTCAGCTAAACCACTTGTGGCTGAATCATAAAATTTAAAAAACAAGATCTGAATCACAATTAGATTTTGAATCTATGGCTGAAACACAATTGGCCCTTAAATTATTGTCATGTGAGTAGGATGTGTCTTACACTCCCATGTACTGCATAGGATTTACTCCCTGTACAGTTAGACGTTTGTTGTGCACAAGCTCATACGACCACTTCCAAAGTAATATCGCATCACAAACACCAGAAACAACAACATGACAGGGATGTGATACGCCAATATTCCAACGGTCTCGTAACCCCGGCGCCAACCGCTGGCAGCCGCCTCCGCGGCACCCGATCCCTCCGCTAGTGCCGGCGACGTGTCGCCCCCCACGCACGGCCTCGCGCCGAGGTCGACGGTCCCCTGCAGCCCCTTTCCGACGCACAGCTGCAGGTTCCTCTGCACGTCGAGCCGCCTGTCGAGCCGCACATGTGACGCCGGCACCGGTGATGAGCAGCGAGAGCGGAGCTGCAGTCAACGGTGGAGTGGTGGATGCTGGCTACGAGGGCGGAGCTATCGGAGTCGGCGTAGTCGCCTAGGGTTGGAGTTGATGATTTGGGTTTCGAGTGAAGTGTGGAGTGAGTTGTGGGTGTCGTGAGTCGGCTGTAAGGGCATCGCCTGACGGATGGGACCAGCCTAACATGTGGGTCCGGGGTATGCCCCGAGTTTATGTAACCGAACTCAGTTACGGAAGAGGGTATCGAGAAACAAAACAACATAATCGGTTGCGCGATCTGCTTCCGCTCTTCCGCCCCGGCGAGCTCGACGCCGGCGACTTGGCGGCTCACGACTCGGCGGTGGCGCGCTGCAATCCTCGGGCTACCACAGTTGGTATAAGAGCCTATCTTCCTTCTTGCGCGCATTTTTTTTTGGGGGCGGGACTGGTCGTCGGGAGTGCCGGGGTGAAAGGAGTTGAGATGTGAATCTCGTCGGGTGTCTTGTAGGCGGCGGTGCTCCGGCGAGGTCACGACGGCTCCCGCGTCAAAATCATCGGTGCAGACCCGCTTTGTATTGGAAGAGATGGCGCAGCAGGCGAAGGTGGAAGAGGAGCGCTGGGAGAAGATTTTCAAGTTGATGGAGGGTATGGCGCAGAGGATGGATGATTCTGATACGGTGCAGAATCAGCTTCCAGGGAGGCAAGTTTTGGCAGAGCCACTAGCAGATAAGGCGGTGATGGAGCGTGATGAGTTGTTTCTGCATCTAGAGAGGGTAGTGAAATGAGTAGAGAAGATGTCCCTGGAAAGGATGGCAGCGGAGATGGAGAACATACAAGATAGTCATTCAGTGTCATCAGGAGGAGGTACAAGGAATAGGGAAGAAATTAGAAGAGAGGAGAATAGAGGGAGTAGGGTATAAGAAGGTAGGCCACCACCTGGGAGAGAGTTCCCGAGGAGGGGTATACATGCGCAGCAAGAGCAGGATAGGAGGGAGACCAGGGTTGGTGACAGATCCTTGCTCAAACTGTCATTTCCCAAGTTCAATGGAGAAAACCTAGGGATATGGTTGGACAAGTGTCTGGACTATTTTCTATCTTCAATGTGACTGAATCATTTTGGGTTCGTGCTGCTTCTATGCACATGGAGGGTAATGCAGCCAAATGGTTGTAGGTGTACAAGGCGACTGCAGGGTTGCAGGATTGGTCTCATTTTGCTGCTGCAGTGAAGGAGAAGTTTGGGGCCTATGAATATCCCAAGGCGATGTATGAATATCCCAAGAATTTGAAAATCTTAGATATGTTACAGCCATGCATAATCATGAGTTGGATGAGACATTTTTTGTCACCCAGTTTGTTAAAGGATTGAAGGGGGACTTACAAGGTCCAGTTCTATCTCAGGTACCCACCTCAGTGACAAGAGCAACATTGCTGGTCAAACTGCAAGTTGATATTCAGGAGAAAGGAAGATTTAGGGCAACAAGACAACATGGATGGGGAAAACAGCCTGCCTTGTTTAACAGGAGGGCATACAAACTGATCTATCCAAGGAGAGACAGTTAAGAGACTACAGAAGATTACATGGGCTCTGTTTTTCGTGTGGGGAGAAATTTGAGCCTGGTCATTCCCAGAGATGTCCTAAGAGAGTGCCTCTTCAATTGAATGTCTTATCTGAGGAAGATATGTCTATGGCCCTGACTAAAGAGGTGTTGGAAGCATTAGCTCAGGAAGCTGGGGAAAGGGAAGAATGCTACAATATCTCTACTCATGCAGTAGCAGGGACTGAAGGTAAAGAGTGTATGAAGATCAGGGGTTTGATAAAGAATCAGGTGTTGTTGGTGTTGATTGATTCTGGGAGTTCTGCTTCATTTCAGAACACATCTATGGTGGACAGGTTGGAGCTTCAGCCACAAAAATGCACATCAGTCAAGGTGAAAGTGGCTAATGGAGAGGAGATATGTAGTGATGCTGTCATTTCTGGATTGCAGTGGTGGAGTGGAGGCCATACATTTACCTCTACTATGAGGATCCTACCTTTAGGAGCCTATGATGCAATATTGGGCTATGACTGGCTGTCCAAACACAGTCCTATGAAATGCAACTGGCAGACAAAGACACTGGAGTTTACTGATCAAGGGAAGCAAGTTCTGTTATCAAGAGTGCCTACTGTGGAGCCTAAGAAGCTGACTGAAGTGTCTGTTGTGTAGTTAAACAAATGGATTATTGGAAATGATATTTGGTCCTTGGCTGTAGTTCATCCATCCACAGACACAACTTCTCTTGAATCACAGCAGCAATTGCACCCCTATGTCTCACACTTGTTGGATCAATTTCAGGATGTGTTTGAAGCACCAAGCACCTTGCCTCCCAAGCGCCCATTTGATCATGTCATCTCCCTGGTGCCTGGTGTTGTACCTGTCAATACAAGACCTTATCAATATTCTCCTCTACACAAGGATAAAATTGAGAGACAGGTGGAAGAATTGTTGAAGGCAGGACTAATTGAGTTAAGTGTCAGTCCCTTTGCTTCTCCTGTACTGTTGGTGCAAAAGAAGGATGGAACATGGCGCTTTTGTGTGGATTACAGGAAATTAAATGATTTGACTATCAAAAACAGATTTCCTATGCCTCTAGTTGATGAGACTATTGATGAATTGGCTGGCACTAAATTCCTCACAAGCTTGGATATGAAGGTTGGATATCATCAAATTCGAATGAAAGAAACAAAACTGCATTTAAAACTCATAGTGGTCATTATCAATTTAAGGTAATGCCTTTTGGACTCACTAATGCCCCTGCTACATTTCAGTGTGACATGAATCTGATTTTGGCTCCCTATTTGAGAAATTTTGCCTTAGTCTTCATTGATGACATTCTCATTTATAGTCCTACTTTAGAGTCTCATGTTGATCATATTAAATTGGTACCGACCATGCTAAGGGAGCATCAGTTTTATCTTAAACTCTCTAAGTGTCACTTTGCAAAAAGTGAATTGGCCTATTTGGGACACATCATTTCTAGTGATGCGGTTGCTACTGACCCATCCAAGACTGCAGCAATGGAAAAGTGGCCACTTCCTACTACCCTAACAGAATTGAGAGCTTTTCTGGGATTGAAAGGGTATTACAGAAAATTTGTTAAGGGTTATGGGTGTTTGGCAAAACCTTTAAATAACTTGTTGAGAAGGAAACAATTGTAGTGGTCTGAGGACGCTGATAAAGCTTTTGTAGCTCTGAATGCTGCTATGTTAACCATCCCAGTGTTGGCCCTTCCAAATTTCAATGAGGTGTTTGTGGTGGAATCTGATGCCAGTGATGTGGGTCTTGGGGCTGTGTTAATGCAACAGGACAGACCTAGCTTTTCTAAGTAAAGCACTTACTTAGAAGCATAGATAGCTGAGTATATATGAGAAGAAATTCTTAGCACTTATTATGGCTGTGGAAAGGTGGAGACCTTATCTGCAAAGGAATGAATTTATCATTAAGACTGACCACAAAAGTCTTTCTTATTTGGAAGAACAACAGCTACAATCTAACTTGCAAAAGAAGGCAATGTCTAAGTTGATGGGGCTCAACTTCAATATTGTGTATAAGAAAGGAAGAGAGAATGTTGCAGCTAATGCTTTATCTCGGGTGGGCCATCTATGTGTTGTCCAAGGGGTCATTGAGGTGAGACCAAGTTGGATGCAAGAGGTGTTAAATTCATATGCCACTGATCTGGGCTCAGTAGTTGATTGCTAAATTGGCTTTGGCAAGTCCAGATGAGCAGGGCTTTGCACTGGTACAAGGAATCATAAAAAAAGGAGATTTGATCTATATTGGTGATAATTCGGCCCTAAAGATCAGATTGATTGATGCTTTTCATAATAGTGCTATGGGGGGCCATTCTAGAGTGCAGGCTTCTTATCAACGCATTAAGAAGGTGTTTTATTGGAGAAGTCTCAAACAAGATGTATAAGTATTTGTCCAGCAGTGTGACATCTGTCAAAGAGCAAAAGCTGGGAGAACCCATCCTGCAGGTTTATTGCAGCCTTTACCCATACCTGCTAGTGCTTGGCAAGACATCTCTATAGATTTCATAGAAGGGCTTCCTAATTTTGAAGGCAGCAATTGCATTCTGGTGGTAGTTGATCGTTTTTCCAAGTATGCACATTTTATACCACTGACTCACCCTTTTACAGCTATTCAGGTGGCCAAGGCCTTATTGGATGGAGTGGTCAAGCTCCATAGCATGCCTAAATCTATGGTGTCTGATAGGGACAGGATATTCACTAGTCAGATATGGAAACAGTTGTTCTCCTTATTCGATACTAAACTGCTCCTTAGCACAGCATACCATCCTCAAACTGATGGTCAATCAGAAAGGGTAAATCAATGTTTAGAGTAGTACCTGAGATGCTCTGTTTATGCTGCACCACACAGGTGGAACTCTCTCTCGCAGAATATTGGTACAACACTTCCTATCACACTGCTCTGGGGTGTTCTCCATTCAAGGTTATCTATGGCTATGATCCAGTGGTGGCAGCCGCGCCCATGATTCCAACAATGGTAGAAAAAGATGTATCAGAACTGTTACAAGACAAAGCTATTCATATTCAGATGTTGAAATAGAATCTAGCTACAGCTCGAAACAGGATGAAACAACAAGATGATAAAGGAAGAAGTGACAGAGAATTTTAGATTGGGGAGTTTGTTCTCCTAAAGTTGCAACCTTATGCACAGACCACAATGGTGAACAAACCATGTCCTAAATTGACGTTTAAGTACTACGAACCTTATAAGGTGTCGTGCAGAATCGAGAATGTTGCATATGAGCTGAAGTTACCTGAGGAAGCTCGGATCCATCCCGTTTTCCATGTGTCCCAACTGAAGCCATTCTTGCCAAACTATTATCCGGTCTTCTCTTCTCCTCCAGTGATGGTGGATTTGGGGGCAGCACAGCTTTAGCCGGAGCGCATCTTGGAACGTCGTTTGGTCAAGAAGGGGAACAAAGCCATTTCCCAGGTGCGTATCAAATGGGCAAAGTTAGGGAAGGAGCATGCTACCTGGAAAGATTGGGAGACTGTACACAAGTTGTTTCCCGTGGAGGTCGAAGCTTGGGGACAAGCCATTTCCACGCCAGGGGGAGGTGTGACGACGGCACCGGTGACGAGCGGCGAGAGCGGAGCTGCGGTCGACAGCAGAGTGGTGGATGCTGGCTACGAGGGCGGATCTATCGGAGTCGCCTAGGATTGGAGCTGAGGATTTGGGTGTCGAGTGAAGTGTGGAGTGAGTTGTGGGTGCCGTGAGTCAGCTGTAAGGGCGTCGCCTGGCGGATGGGACCAGCCTGACATGTGGGTCCGGGGTATGCCCCGAGTTTATGTAACCGAACTCAGTTACGAAAGAGGGTATCCAGAAACAGAACAACAGAATGGGTTGCGTGATCTGCTTCCGCTCTTCCGCCTCGGCGAGATTGACGCCGGCGACTTGGTGGCTCACCAATCGGCGGTGGCGCGCTGCAGTTACCGGGCTACCACAGCGCGACAAATTTCCCCGGCAGCGCGATCTCCCCCGCGAGCCGGTTCTGGCTCAGGTTCAGCTGCCCCAGGTGCGGCAGCGCTGCCAGGCTTGCCGGGATCGGCCCGTCTAGCTGGTTCCGGTCTAGAGACAGCGCCGTCAAGCTTCCCAGCTCCGCGAACGTGCCCCGCGGGATCGGTCCCGTCAGGTCGCAACCGGAAAGGTCGAGCACCTGCAGCCACCGCAGTGATCTGACCACTGTCGGCACCGCCGTGCCTAGAGGGTTGTCCTACAGCAGCAGGTACTGCAGCTTGTCCAGCCCGGCCAGCGAGGATGGCAGTGGGCCCGCGAATGCATTGCGGCTCAGGTCCAGGAACACCAGCTCCCGCAGCGACCCCACCTCTGGTGGTACGCGGCCGGCGAGCCGGTTGTAGCTCGGGTCCAACTTCTGAAGCATATGTAGCTTCCCGCATGTTGCTGGGACAAAGCCGGTGATGCTGTTCCAGCTCAGGTCCAGGATGGTCAGGCTCGCCATCCCTCTAATCTCCTTTGGTATCTGCATGCCCCGCCGGTGCATAGAAAAACAAAAGATGTTTATTAACACGACATATAACGAGTTTTTGTTACAGGTATAATGCATGCCCGTTTCGCACTCTACGTATACATGCCTCTTCGGTGATGTTGTTGTAGCTGAGGTCGAGCTGCTGCAATGCTGCGAGGCCATCGAGGTCCCTCGGGATAACGCCATGGAAGGCGTTCTGGGAGAGACTGAGCACGCGCAGGCTCCGCAGGCTGCCCAGCGTTGCAGGAATCGCGCCTGTCAAGCCGGGGTTGGACTTGAGCACGACCTGCTTGAGCGACAACGCGTTCGCGAACAGCGCCGAGAGTAGCTCGACGGTCTGGCCGCCGGTGCCCGCTCCGGCGAAGCAGCCGAAAAGGGAGAGCGTCTTGAGGTGGGGCAGGCCGCGCAGCGAGTCGGAGTCAAGCCTGGCGCCGGGCCTGCAGGTCGGGGTGGTGACGTCGGGCCCGAAGTGAAGCCGTGTGGCACGGAGGCGGCGCGCTTCGTCAGGCGCCAGCTCGCACTGGAGCCCCAGACACGGCGTGTCAATGCAGGGCCGCGGGTGGAGTTGCGGCCAGATCAGGTCACCGAGGAGGTCTGCCATCACCCGAAAGACGGCGGCTAGCTCCGATCTCGGCAGCTCCGGCGCCGGCGCGTCCCCGGCGGCTTGTTGCGCCTGCACGGCGTACACGGCTACGGCAGCATAGAAGAGTGAGAGGACAAGTGACGAGAGACACTACTATAATAAGCCTTATCACAGGCGGTTCCAAACCTATTATCACACGCGGTTATTAAAACCGCCTGAAACGAAGAGCATTTGATAATCTGCAATTTCACAGGCGGAGAAGTGATACCGCCTGTGAAGAAATATTATCACATGCGGTTTTACTTATGCTAGCCGCCTGTGAAGATAAGTGATCACAGGCGGGTAGTGCAGCATACATACCTGCCTGTGATAATTGTCTTATCACAGGCGGGTCTTGCACCATATCTAACCGCCTGTGATAATTGTGTTATCACAGGCGGATGTTGACCTACATCAAGCCACCTGTGAAGATTTTTTACCGCAGCCAGTTTCTACCATAATAGTAACCGCCTGTGATAATTAGGTTATCACAGATGGTTCTTTACCTATATCTAGCCGCTTGTGATAATTGTTTTTCACGGGCATTCCTAGCCGTTGGTAAATAACCGCCTGTGATAAGGTATAACCTATGCAGTACTACTGCTGTTATTTCTAATTTCCAGGTCAATTCAATATAATCACATAACAGTAGTCAACAATATCATCACAGAACAGAATTCAACAATATTATCATCACAGAAGTCATCTCACAGAAGTCAATTTCACTAAAACAATATATATATGTACAAGTTACACATACAATTCATCTCATAGTTTACAAGTTTTTACTAAAAACTGTTTCTATTGGCATAGTCGCAAAGTCCTGGCACATCAGCTATTGCACCATTCTCATTAAAGAACTTCCCTCTTTTGTGCACAATTTCGCGATGAATGAATTACAGAGTTCAGAAGCAATCTTGTCGGCTCCTCCATCAGGAATACTTCTACAAACCAGCCATTCTTTGTTCAGATTCTTTGTGTGCTGCAATATAACACATAACAAGGTTTAGAATGTGTTGGTTTGAACAATCTCAAAGTATAGATCAAAGTGAGAGTATACTGGAATTTAGTTGGTATTTTTGGAGCAGTTGTACTATGAGCAGTTGAATTTTGAAGTTGGAATCAAAATATGAAAATAATGTTTCTGGTAATATTGAATAGCAGAGAATATAAGTATTAAACTATGCTAGTTACAATGAAAATGAAACTCAAAGGTAAGAAAATAAGGTATCGACATTAAGGATAACTTACATCCTCACGATTCACTCTATATACGCCGGCGGTACGAAGATGCTCGCATACATAATACTCGCATAAGACACTCCCAGCAGGCTGCTTAAGACAAGCATAATACGTTTTAATGTCCAATTCATTCGTATTGGAAGGTCTCTCACCGCCAAGCTGTTCCGCGTAAAACTGTCAAGCGCTGTAATACAAGAAATGTCATATAAAACTTGTCAACACATTCTAAATGTGTGTAAATTAAAATTATTGAATTAACATACAGTTTCAAAATAGAAAGGAAATCTTTGTAACAATCTGGTGGGAAATCGGCCGAGTCCAAGACTGTTGCCATTCCCTGCGTTGGCTTGATGAAGATCATTATGTAGTGATCACTGCAAACACACAAACACACGTGTTAACAATTACCAATAACTGCTATTTCAATGTCATTTGTCGAACTTACTCAAAGTTGTATGGAGCCTTTACGAGGTCCTTGTCGTATCTGACAAAGTTAAACATTGCATGTCCTATGTAAGCTGCAACTTCTGTCCTTTTATCCTTCTTAAGTTTGCGATTGCTTTTTCAAAATCTTTTTTTTCATGTGCTTGAACTTTGCTGAGTCTCGACGTCGAATAGCGCCTTTGCAATCCTAGTAGGGTCAAGGATACCTGTCTTGCGCGCCAACTTTTCATTATCCATGTATTGCATCCTATGGAAGAAGTTCAGAATTGTTATAATATCATGAAATGCATATGCGTGTAGTAAGAAACGCAAATACAAAATATTATAGCACTTACAAGCACCAGACGAGCAGCAGGTTGATTTCGAGCATGTCCCGATGCAAAAGGGGATGCAACTCTTCAAATAAAATGAATCGTCTATCTTCTCCAGTGCTCCAGAATGCTTCTTTTTGAATAATAAATGTGATGCAATTAAGACCATATCTTGTGCTGGCAAGGATGTACCACTCATGCATTCTTTTGAGCAGGACGGGTTATTTGCTAAGTTGTACGGATGTCATGAACGGCTTCCCATTCTCAAATTCAAGAGGAACATCCTCAAGCTTGTATATTGGAACTTCTGGTTTAACTAAAGCCGTCCGCCAATTATACATGACACCGTCTTCTTCCCACTCCTCGATATTTCCTAATTCTGGCTCATGAGAAGAACGAGATGCACTCGATTTTATAATATTTTCCTTCATAGTTTCCAAATACTTTGACACTTTTGATGAAGGTTTTTTATATTCGTATGAGCTAACTTTGATAGGCACTAATGATCGAGGAGTAGTCGTCAGAAGTTGGACACTGGCTTGTTGAACCTGTTGTTCAACTGATTGCTCTTTACTCCCAGCAGTTGGCTCTAGTACTACTTCAAGCTATTGCTCAACTGGTTGCTCTTTACTAGCAACAGCTTGCTCTGGTACTGCTTGAAGCTATTGTCCAACTTGTTGCTCTTGGATATCTTTACTAGAAAGGTTACTATCATCCTTGCTCAGACATAGGGGGGAGTGGATCTTCCTGGACTGGGAGTGGATCTTCATGCATTTTCGCCTTAGAAGATGGGGTTGCAGTATTTCGAGATGCGACGGGGCTAGAAATTGGCTCATCATCCAACACGATATCGCGTCAGTGCCAAAGGATCAATTGGTTGACAGCCTGCCCTAGAGTCGCGATCCCCTCAGGTGTAAGGTGGTCTATTTCATAATCTTCATAATCATTATCAATGATCTGAAGAACTTGCACCACAGCATAATACAACGGAAGTGGATTCCCGTTGAAGTCACGATCAGGCTTTGCCATAGCAGTGGCAACCTGTTTGGTTTTGTTCCCTGCTCTGCCAATCGAGACAAGAAGACGACAAGATTTGTCGTTAGCAATATCATCGACGGGGAACTTATGGGTTGACCCTGAGCCTGGCACAGAACCAACGCTGCTAGGGTAGGCAGTTGGAGATACTAATTGCTCCTTTTGCACAAGAACCATCATTGTACTCGGTGCCACTAATTGTTCCGATTGTCTAAGTTGTTCCATTATTTCTTGCATATTTTCTTTAACCTTTTGAGCAATCGTTTCATCAAGTGTTTTCTTAAACTACTCACGTCTTGTATATGTGTCTTCACCTTTAGTGAAACCATCTAGCCAAGACATTTGAGAAGAGACCGCTCTAACCCGTCCGCTGTGTTCAGGGTTTCCTAAGATAGCGGTAAGTTGGTCATTCTCCCTCTTCAACTTGAAGAGACCCTTCTATTGTTTTTCAATTACTTCTTTCATTTTTTCCTCTACTTCATTTATAGAGTCGGGCTTTTCAAGTTTGCCCTCGCTGGTCAAACCTGACCGGGCAAAGACCCACCGTTGAGTTCGCTCATCACAGCCTACTAATGGGTGAGGATTGCCCTTACTGGTAATTTTGTCTAATATATTATTCCATTTCTGGACTTTGGGGGCATATCCGGCAGACCCCAAGCGATGATGGTATTTGTTCTTTTTTGCAAGCTCTGACCTAGTTGCACTTAGAGCTTTAGCATCAGGTGTGGTCTTTTGACAAACAAACTCTTGCCACTGAGCTTGTGTGATTTTTCCCATCTTCCTCAGGCTAGGGACCTTATCAGCCTTAACATAAGCATTCATTTCGCTCTTCCAGCCACGAAACTTCTTGCCACAAGAGACCAATGTTGCTTTCTTTACAGCTACTTCCGTGCCTTTTGGGAACTTGAATTTCCTCCAATTCTCGGTCGTGATCGGCACGAGCTCCCTAACAAGAAAACTGCATGCATTACGATACTTGTAACTAAATCCAGTGGTTCTTGGGGAAGCCCACTTGGACCGACCCTTGTTATGTACATGATGCGGTCCAATGGACCCTTATTGGGACCTCGTTGCCCTCGTTTCCGCTTGAGTGAAGCTGAGGATTCATCCATTGGAGAACCTTCCACGATTTTAGGAGCCGAAGTCACCTCGTTGTCTTCGCGATTAATCTAGGTAGAAAAGAATTATAAGACTTCGTATACTTGACAACCAACATTAACTTGAACTGCTGAAGTTAAGATTCGTGATCCATACCTCGTCGGCATGATCATATTCCGGGTCGAGATCCTCTGAAGACCTTTTAGTTTTTATATTAGGAAAAGGATCCGATGGACTGTGAAAGGATCCTGAACTGCTGGAGTCAGTAAACTCCATCTTGTCTTCTTTATTGTTACTACCAGAACCAGTCTTCTTAGGGCTTTCCATGCTAGAACTAATAAGACAAAAAATCTAATAAATGGCATATTAACTCTACATGAAGTGTTGCATGAAGAAAAAGAGGGAAGCATTCTAGGATTTGATAAGGCATTCTAGGTTTTAAGGCGACTGGCCGAAAGGTTCCTATACATTGCGAGGGTGACAAGCATGTTAAAGTTGCTCACCAGGATAGCGACACTGATCTCGAAGGAGCACAACCCTGTGAGATGAAGTGCGGGACGGCTACACTCTATTTTCAGTACAGATGCTACTATTCACTCATGATCCTACTATAAATTATGATCCAAACAACAACTGAATACATAACTGTCCAGATTAAGGATTGTTACGACACCTTAAACAGTACTTCAATTTAGACCTAGTTATTGCGTGTTTTAGCCTTAGTGTTGCATAGGAAATTGATAGAGGACTCTTTAAGCTTTCCAGACATGTATAGATATACATAGGTTGCTTTTCTAATTTAAGAATTAGGGTTGTTCAAAGTTCAGAAATTTTGTGGCTGTTTCAGATAACACTGTACACAGGTACTAACTTCAACTCTAGTTTCTAATTAGTTCTAAACCGAATTTGAGGTAAGGTTTTAGAATAGTTCTTCCACTTTCAAAAAATGTAGCACAATAGACAAGAAGAGCTTTCTACAAATAATTATGGCAAAAATTTAGGTGCTTGTTTATACAGTTTCAATACCCTAAGTACAATTTCAAGCTTGCTGATCTACTAAATGCCATACTTAGTAAGCATATTTAACAAAAGTCTCTTTTTGTGCTCACATTATTGTGATAAAACATATTTGTAATGCATTTAATCCTTCTCAAAATCCATTGATTTTCTCAGGAGGGGTTTCTTTGTTTATTTTATCACATATTGGAATATTTCCATGTGCAATATCGGATAAAATCATTGAATGATCATATTTCCATGTGCAATATTTCCATGTACTAACTCGCAAAACTTTGAATGGTCAAGTAAGTGTAGTATAGTGTTATCTAATGGCACCTCAAATGCTTTTATTAAAACATCTTACTTGCTTAAGAAAAAGACATGATCCGATAGCAATGTCCTCGCTTCTATGGTTTACCAACAACCCAAGGATGCCTACCCACCGAACCCTAACCAATGATGCCATCGAACTTGATAGTTTTTCGAATTCCACCAAACCCTAACCAAGGATGCCTACCATTTTCCAATTCTCGAACCCTAACCAAGGATATGCAAGGCGCCGGCGAGGGCGCGGAGGGAGGCGGCACGACGATGGAGGATGGAAGGTCGAAGGGTTTAGGGTTTTCCTTGAAGCTCGGCGGAGACGGCAATGGCTTCGTTCGGCGTACCTGGAAGCGGCGACGGCGAAGCTCGACGCCGATGGCGAAGCTCGGCGGCGAACACATGGCGGCAAACAAAATTTTGGCAGCCTAACGGCGTCTATGTGTTTCACCCGGGTTAGGTTTTTCCAACGTTGTCGAGGGGTATATATAGACTCCCATTTTCTCATGCGGATTTTAAGTACCGACCGCCTGAGAAGATGGTTACCTCGGGCGGGTTTTACTTACCAACCGCCTGAGAAGATACAATTGTCTCAGGCGGTTGGTAAGTAATACCCGCCTGAGATAATAATGTTCTCAGACATTTATTAAGTACCAACCGCCTGTGAAGATCATTACTTCTTCTTAATTAATATTCTTGATTAAATGTGGGTCCTTTAAAAAGGCAAAATTCTACTTTCTTGTAATATTATTGATAAGTAAAGGTTACCATTAAATTTCACATCATAAATCCTTTGAAATTGGTCAGAACATAAAAAACATAAAACAATTGCTATTTTTCATTTTTCTATCTTGATGAATATAATGCTTTTTTCATTTATTTTTTATGTGGACATTTTTACTCATCATACCAACCTCTATGAAATTTTTCAGATTTTTTATTTTTTTTTAATCTATGTGTGTTCATAATTTGATGAATGCCTCATATGTATATGAGCATTTAGTTAGAATGATGGATAATTTGAAGTTTGACATGTTGGAATGCTTTTAAAAAAAATTAACAGGAATCATACATGTATAAATAATACAAATATGTTCATACAAACAAATTTAAGTGAAGGATCTTTTTTTTTATGACAGACAAATGTAAATAAGATGTGAGTAGAAATTAATATGATATTTACCAAAACATTACAATGTCAGCTATACAAGTTATAAAATATTTAGTTCGGGTGGTAGATGTTAATTTTATACAAATATAGAAGAAAGAATCATCATATCTGGACTCAATTTGCAGAATCTAAACTGGTTTAAGTATTTATATTGGAATCCAAAAAAAAGCAAGGGATAAGGAAACTGAAGAGCATCGGGCATTATCTCAGGCGGTTGGTAAGTAATACTCGCCTGAGATAATAATCTTCTCAAGCGGTTATTAAGTACCAACCGCCTGTGAAGATCTTTACTTTCTTCTTAATTAATATTCTTGATTAAATGTGGGTCCTTTAAAAAGGCAAAATTCCACTTTCTTGTAATATTATTTATAAGTAAAAGTTACCATTAAATTTCATTTCATAAATCCTTTGAAATTGGTCAGAACATAAAAAACATACAACAATTGCTATTTTTCATTTTCCTGTATTGATGCATATAATGCTTTTTTCATTTATTTTTTCAGTGGACATTTTTACTCATCATACCAACCTCTATGAATTTTTTTTCAGATTTTTTAAATTTTTTTGAATCAATGTGTGTTCATAATTTGATGAATGCCTCATATATATATATGAGCATTTAGTTAGAATGATGAATAATTTGTAGTTTGACATATTGGAATGCTTTTAAAAAAATTAACAAAATTCATACATATATAAATAATACAAATATGTTCATACAAACAAAATTAAGTGAATGATTTTTTTTATGAGATACACAAATGTGAATAATATGTGAGTAGAAATTAATATGATATTTACCAAAATATTACAATGTCAGCTATACAAGTTATAAAATATTTGTTTCAGGTGGTAGATGTTAATTTTATACAAATATAGAAGAAAGAATCATCGAATTTGGACTCAATTTGCATAATCTAAACTGGTTTGAGTATTTATATTGGTATCCAAAAAAAAGAAACAAGGGATAAGGAAACTGAAGAGCCTCGAGCATTATCTCAGGCGGTTGGTAAGTAATACCCGCCTGATATAATAATCCTCTCAAGCTGTTATTAAGTACCAACCGTCTTTGAAGATCTTTACTTCTTCTTAATTAATATTCTTGATTAAATGTGGGTCCTTTAAAAAGGCAAAATTTCACTTTCTTGTAATATTATTGATAAGTAAAGGTTACCATTAAATTTCACTTCATAAATCCTTTGAAATTGGTCAGAACATAAAAAACATACAACAATTGCTATTTTTCAATTTTCTATCTTGATGGATATAATAATTTTTTTCATTTATTTTTTCAGTGGACATTTTTACTGATCATACCAACCTCTATGAATTTTTCATATTTTTTTTTTAAATTTTCTTGAATCAATGTGTGTTCATAATTTGATGAATGCCTCATATGTATATGAGCATTTAGTTAGAATGATGGATAATTTGAAGTTTGACATGTTGGAATGCTTTTAATAAAATTAACAGAAACCATACATGTATAAATAATACAAATATGTTCATACAAACAAATTTAAGTGAAGGATCCTTTTTTTTGTGAGATACACAAATGTAAATAAGATGTGAGTAGAAATTAATATGATATTTACCAAAACATTACAATGTCAGCTATACGAGTTATAAAATATTTGGTTCAGATGGTAGATGTTAATTTTATACAAATATAGAAGAAAGAATAATCGAATTTGGACTCAATTTGTAGAATCTAAACTGGTTTGAGTATTTATATTGGAATCCAAAAAAAAGCAACGGATAAGGAAACTGAAGAGCCTCGGGCATTATCTCAGGCGGTTGGTAAGTAATACTCACTTGAGATAATAATCTTCTCAGGCGGTTATTAAGTACCAATCGCCTGTGAAGATCTTTACTTTCTTCTTAATTAATATTCTTGATTAAATGTGGGTCCTTTAAAAAGGCCAAATTCCACTTTCTTCTAATATTATTGATAAGTAAAGGTTACCATTAAATTTCACTTCATAAATCCTTTGAAATTGGTCAGAAAACATAAAAACATACAACAATTGCAATCTTTCATTTTTCTATCTTGATGAATATAATGATTTTTTCATTTATTTTTTCAGTGGACATTTTTACTCATCATAACAACCTCTATGAAATTTTTTCAGATTTTTTAAATTTTTTTGAATCAATGTGTGTTCATAATTTGATGAATGCCTCATATGTATATGAGCATTTAGTTAGAATGATGGATAATTTGAAGTTTGACATGTTGGAATGCTTTTAAAAAAATTAACAAAATTCATACATGTATAAATAATACAAATATGTTCATAGAAACAAATTTAAGTGAAGGATCTTTTTTTTATGAGATACACAAATGTGAATAATATGTGAGTAGAAATTAATATGATATTTACCAAAACATTACAATGTCAGCTATACAAGTTATAAAATATTTGGTTCAGGTGGTAGATGTTAATTTTATACAAATATAGAAGAAAGAATCATCGAATTTGGATTCAATTTGCATAATCTAAACTGGTTTGAGTATTTATATTGGTATCTAAAAAAAAGAAGCAAGGGATAAGGAAACTGAAGAGCCTCGAGCATTATCTCAGGCGGTTGGTAAGTAATACCCGCATGAGATAATAATCCTCTCAAGCTGTTATTAAGTACCAACCGTCTTTGAAGATCTTTACTTCTTCTTAATTAATATTCTTGATTAAATGTGGGTCCTTTAAAAAGGCAAAATTTCACTTTCTTGTAATATTATTGATAAGTAAAGGTTACCATTAAATTTCACTTCATAAATCCTTTGAAATTGGTCAGAACATAAAAAACATACAACAATTGCTATTTTTCAATTTTCTATCTTGATGGATATAATGATTTTTTTCATTTATTTTTTCAGTGGACATTTTTACTGATCATACCAACCTCTATGAATTTTTCATATTTTTTTTTAAATTTTCTTGAATCAATGTGTGTTCATAATTTGATGAATGCCTCATATGTATATGAGCATTTAGTTAGAATGATGGATAATTTGAAGTTTGACATGTTGGAATGCTTTTAATAAAATTAACAGAAATCATACATGTATAAATAATACAAATATGTTCATACAAACAAATTTAAGTGAAGGATCCTTTTTTTTGTGAGATACACAAATGTAAATAAGATGTGAGTAGAAATTAATATGATATTTACCAAAACATTACAATGTCAGCTATACGAGTTATAAAATATTTGGTTCAGATGGTAGATGTTAATTTTATACAAATATAGAAGAAAGAATAATCGAATTTGGACTCAATTTGTAGAATCTAAACTGGTTTGAGTATTTATATTGGAATCCAAAAAAAAGCAACGGATAAGGAAACTGAAGAGCCTCGGGCATTATCTCAGGCGGTTGGTAAGTAATACTCACTTGAGATAATAATCTTCTCAGGCGGTTATTAAGTACCAATCGCCTGTGAAGATCTTTACTTTCTTCTTAATTAATATTCTTGATTAAATGTGGGTCCTTTAAAA
This sequence comes from Tuctoria greenei, assembly GCA_036927565.1. Lineage (NCBI taxonomy): Eukaryota > Viridiplantae > Streptophyta > Magnoliopsida > Poales > Poaceae > Tuctoria > Tuctoria greenei. The sequence goes on along the minus strand of JAYESD010000006.1, from coordinate 42,046,258 downwards.
AGGCCAAATTCCACTTTCTTCTAATATTATTGATAAGTAAAGGTTACCATTAAATTTCACTTCATAAATCCTTTGAAATTGGTCAGAAAACATAAAAAACATACAACAATTGCAATCTTTCATTTTTCTATCTTGATGAATATAATGATTTTTTCATTTATTTTTTCAGTGGACATTTTTACTCATCATAACAACCTCTATGAAATTTTTTCAGATTTTTTAAATTTTTTTGAATCAATGTGTGTTCATAATTTGATGAATGCCTCATATGTATATGAGCATTTAGTTAGAATGATGGATAATTTGAAGTTTGACATGTTGGAATGCTTTTAAAAAAATTAACAAAATTCATACATGTATAAATAATACAAATATGTTCATAGAAACAAATTTAAGTGAAGGATCTTTTTTTTATGAGATACACAAATGTGAATAATATGTGAGTAGAAATTAATATGATATTTACCAAAACATTACAATGTCAGCTATACAAGTTATAAAATATTTGGTTCAGGTGGTAGATGTTAATTTTATACAAATATAGAAGAAAGAATCATCGAATTTGGATTCAATTTGCATAATCTAAACTGGTTTGAGTATTTATATTGGTATCTAAAAAAAAGAAGCAAGGGATAAGGAAACTGAAGAGCCTCGAGCATTATCTCAGGCGGTTGGTAAGTAATACCCGCATGAGATAATAATCCTCTCAAGTTGTTATTAAGTACCAACCGTCTGTGAAGATCTTTACTTCTTCTTAATTAATATTCTTGATTAAATGTGGGTCCTTTAAAAAGGCAAAATTTCACTTTTTTGTAATATTATTGATAAGTAAAGGTTACCATTAAATTTCACTTCATAAATCCTTTGAAATTGGACAGAACATAAAAAACATACAACAATTGCTATTTTTCATTTTTCTATCTTGATGAATATAATGATTTTTTCATTTATTTTTTCAGTGGACATTTTTACTCATCATACCAACCTCTATGAATTTTTCAGATTTTTTTTTTTAAATTTTTTGAATCAATGTGTGTTCATAATTTGATGAATGCCTCATATGTATATGAGCATTTAGTTAGAATGATGGATAATTTGATGTTTGACATGTTGGAATGCTTTTAATAAAATTAACAGAAATCATACATGTATAAATAATACAAATATGTTCATACAAACAAATTTAAGTGAAGGATCCTTTTTTTTATGAGATACACAAATTTAAATAAGATGTGAGTAGAAATTAATATGATATTTACCAAAACATTACAATGTCAGCTATACGAGTTATAAAATATTTGGTTCGGGTGGTAGATGTTAATTTTATACAAATATAGAAGAAAGAATCATCAAATTTGGACTCAATTTGTAGAATCTAAACTGGTTTGAGTATTTATATTGGAATCCAAAAAAAAGCAAGGGATAAGGAAACTGAAGAGCCTAGGGCATTATCTCAGGCGGTTGGTAAGTAATACTCGCTTGAGATAATAATCTTCTCAGGCGGTTATTAAGTACCAATCGCTTGTGAAGATCTTTACTTTCTCCTTAATTAATATTCTTGATTAAATGTGGGTCCTTTAAAAAGGCAAAATTCCACTTTCTTATAATATTATAGATAAGTAAAGATTACCATTAAATTTCACTTCATAAATCCTTTGAAATTGGTCAGAACATAAAAAACATACAACAATTGCTATTTTTCATTTTTCTATCTTGATGAATATAATGTTTTTTCATTTATTTTTTCAGTGGACATTTTTACTAATCATACCAACCTCTATGAAATTTTTTTCAGATTTTTTAAATTTTTTGAATCAATGTGTGTTCATAATTTGATGAATGCCTCATATGTATATGAGCATTTAGTTAGAATGATGGATAATTTGAAGTTTGACATGTTGGAATGCTTTTAAAAAAATTAACAAAACTCATACATGTATAAATAATACAAATATGTTCATACAAACAAATTTAAGTGCAGGATCTTTTTTATGAGATACACAAATGTGAATAATATGTGAGTAGAAATTAATATGATATTTACCAAAACATTACAATGTCAGCTATACAAGTTATAAAATATTTGGTTCAGGTGGTAGATGTTAATTTTATACAAATATAGAAGAAAGGATCATCGAATTTGGACTCAATTTGCAGAATCTAAACTGGTTTGGGTATTTATATTGAAATTGGACTCAATTTGCAGAATCTAAACTGGTTTGGGTATTTATATTGAAATCTAAAAAAAAAGAAGCAAGGGATAAGGAAACTGAAGAGCCTCGGGCATTATCTCAGGCGGTTGGTAAGTAATACCCGCCTGAGATAATAATCCTCTCAGGCTGTTATTAAGTACCAACCGTCCGTGAAGATCTTTACTTCTTCTTAATTAATATTCTTCATTAAATGTGGGTCCTTTAAAAAGGCAAAATTTCACTTTCTTGTAATATTATTGATAAGTAAAGGTTACCATTAAATTTCACTTCATAAATCCTTTGAAATTGGTCAGAACATAAAAAACATACAACAATTGCTATTTTTCAATTTTCTATCTTGATGAATATAATGATTTTTTCATTTTTTTTCAGTGGACATTTTTACTCATAATACCAATCTCTATGAATTTTTTCAGATTTTTTTTTAAATTTTTTTGAATCAATGTGTGTTCATAATTTGATGAATGCCTCATATGTATATGAGCATTTAGTTAGAATGATAGATAATTTGAAGTTTGACATGTTGGAATGCTTTTCAAAAATTAACAAAATTCATACATGTATAAATAATACAAATATGTTCATACAAACAAATTTAAGTGAAGGATCCTTTTTTTATGAGATACACAAATGTGAATAATATGTGAGTATAAATTAATATGATATTTAACAAAACATTACAATGTCAGCTATACAAGTTATAAAATATTTAGTTCAGGTGGTAGATGTTAATTTTATACAAATATAGAAGAAAGAATCATCGAATTTGGACTCAATTTGCATAATCTAAATTGGTTTGAGTATTTATATTGGAATCTAAAAAAAGAAGCAAGGGACAAGGAAACTGAAGAGCCTCGAGAATTATCTTAGGCGGTTTGTAAGTAATACCCGCCTGAGATAATAATCTTCTCAGGCGGTTATTAAGTACCAACCGCCTGTGAAGATCTTTACTTCATCTTCATTAATATTTTTTATTAAATGTGGGTCCTTTAAAAAGGCAAAAATCCACTTTCTTGTAATATTATTGATAAGTAAAGGTTACCATTAAATTTCACTTCATAAATCCTTTGAAATTGGTCAGAACATAAAAAACATACAACAATTGCTATTTTTCATTTTTCTATCTTGATGAATATAATGCTTTTTTCATTTATTTTTTCAGTGGACATTTTTACTCATCAAACCAACCTCTATGAATTTTTTCAGATTTTTTTAATTTTTTTGAATCAATGTGTGTTCATAGTTTGATGAATGCCTCATATGTATATGAGCATTTAGTTAGAATGATGGTTAATTTGAAGTTTGACATGTTGGAATGCTTTCAAAAAAAATTAACAAAATTCATACATGTATAAATAATACAAATATGTTCATACAAACAAATAACTGAAGGATCCTTTTTTTATGAGATACACAAATGTGAATAATATGTGAGTAGAAATTAATATGATATTTACCAAAACATTACAATGTCAGCTATACAAGTTATAAAATATATGGTTCAGGTGGTAGATGTTAATTTTATACAAATATAGAAGAAAAAATCATTGAATTTGGAATCAATTTGCAGAATCTAAACTAGTTTGAGTATTTATATTGGAATCTAAAAAAAAAACAAGGGATAAGGAAACTGAAGAGCCTCGGGCATTATCTCACACGGTTGGTAAGTAATAACCGCCTGAGATAATGGTTTTCTCAGGCAGTTATTAATTACCAACCGCCTGTGAAAACTTTAAAAACCGCCTGTGAAAAACAGATGCCTATATAAAGACCCCTCACCACAGTCGAAACGTAACCAGCCTGCGCCGCAGCCCAATCTGCACTACCTCTGCCGCCCCGCGGAGGCACGCCTCTGCCCAGTCCCACATCGCGCCATGAGGTACCTAAGTAAATTCTCATAGTTTCCTTACTATGCATTGCATGCTACCTTTTTCTTTGTATATTTTCATAAGCTGCCAGTTTTGTGTGTTAGTATATGGATTGTGTCCTTTTGCATTTGTGTAGATATGCGTTTGGACTCAATAATTTAAAAGTTTGGTCTTTTAGATATTGATGTCTCGGGTGTGTAGCCGATTGAAGGAGGAGCGCTTGGCGTGGCGCAAGAACCATCCCCATGTATGTACATATGGCACACCGGTCACATGGTTGTATATACATATGTATCTACAACGGATTGATGAACTTAAATGTAGTTTGTTTTTCTGTCTTGTTTGTTTTTGGTATTTTCAATTTCTCTGTGTGGGGTTTCTCTGCGAAGCCTGAATCGGGAGATTTATTGAAGTGGCAGTGCATCGTCTCCGGTAAAGAAGGGGTAAGTCATGAAGAACAAGCACAATATGAGTTTAACCATCGTCCTCCTATTAATAAATTTCTTTTGCAGACTAAATGGGATGATGGTTACTACCCCCTAACAATCTCCTTCTCTTAGGACTATCCCTTGGTGTCTCCAAGATGCGCCTTTCCAAGTGGGTTCTTCCACCCAAATGTCCATCGTTCGGGAGCACTCTGCATTAGGATTTGATCAAGAGACTGTAAGATAGACTTATTTTTCTCATGTAATTAATACTTAATTGTTGTCGAACTTATTTGAACTGGTTTCTTATATTGCTTAAATTATATTTCGTAGGGGTGGTGCAGTGGTTTTACAATCAAAACTATACTACTTGAAGTTTAGCGTTTGCTGCATCAGCCAAATGTGCCCGATGATGAAAATAATTGCTATAATCTACTTATCAAGGTTAGATGACACTTTGACTTAGTGACCAATGTAGGTTATTCATTCCTCCTTTGACATTTGTTAATTTAAATAATGTCAATATTTTCAGGATCTAGCGGAATATAAGAGACGTGTTCGGGAGCAAGCAGGACGGTATAATTTAGATTGATCGATGGGACCTTCAGGAATAAGTTTAAATTCGAATTTAGTTTAGAGGGCACGCAATGTATGATCTATGGAATTCATCGAGTTGTGAATTACCTCTGAATTGCAATGTAATTTGCGTTTGTTTATCCTTGTATTCCAATTAAATCACTTAATTGCAATGTCATTGCTGTTGTTTATCCCTGTAATGAACGCTCATGATCTAGGGCACTCTGCATTTCCGGGGACACAAAATAAGTGGAAACAATTACTTTCCCTAGGCAGTTCTTCAATGAAAACCGCTTGTGATAATTGAACAACTACATACGGTACTTACACAATGACCGCCGGTGAAAATACATGATCTTCTTAGGCCGTTGTTAATTAAGAACCACCTGTGAAGTTCATTACATTATAGGAGGTTCTTAATTAATAACCGTCTGAGAAGATCATGTATTTACCCAGGCGGTTGTTTCTTAAAATCCGCCTGTGATGTTATTTTATTGCAGGCAGTTCTTAAGTAATAACCGCGTGAGAAGATCAAGTATTTACCCAGGCGGTTGTTTTTTAAAATCCGCTTGTGTTGTTCTTTCATCACAGGCGGTTATTATATCATTCGTCATCACAGTCGCATACTTTTAAGGACCGCCTGTGTTTGAAAAATTGAGGCACCTGTAAAAATGCTTTTTGTAGTAGTGAGAGAGGAAGCCATTGGCGCGAGTACTTGCTATTATCGGTGTGTGGCATCCCAAAATCCTCTATTAAGCACACAAGCAAGCAATATATATAGCAAACAACACCCCAAGCAAAAACAAATCGATTCCTGAGTGCCCCTATGTGCTCTAAAGTGTCCATTCTATCGAGGTTGCGTCCTACGGCCAACCTGTGGCTCTGATACCAATCTGTGACGCCCGGTTCCGAAAAATGAACCAAGCTAACGCATATGTGTGCCCAGGATGTTCATCACACATACACGAGTGCAATCACAAATGATATACAGAAAATTACCACAGAACAAGATTAATTAACCAATTTTCATTACACAAACCATATTATCCTCGAATACAAACTCTAATGAATATTAACGACAAGTTCAACTAATGCAGCAGAAATAAACTAATTAAGTAAACTAAGAAACTAAGCAGCATAAGTGATAGGGTATATATGCGCAGCTCCAATCAACACCACAGGCAAAGCTGACGGTAGACACGGCCTAGAACTCCGCATTATCACCATTAAACTCCCAATCCTAACCTGCAACTATTGGGGGGATTGCAAGAGTGAGTACATATCGTACTCAGCAAGTGTGGAAAGTATGACATGTGGCTGATTCAAATGATGACAATAATAATGGCAAAGTGCTTAAAAGTACATTAAAACATTTGAAAAGCAATATATTATATTTATATGAAATAAACCCATCGTAATCATAAGTAATATCATAATACCAATCTGAATTCATTACCATCATCCATAATTCCAGATTTCACCATTTGCCAATAACCATATTCAATACCAGAAATTAATCCATGACCATCCATAACCATTACCAAACCATAGCCATCCCAAATTCCAATTTCCCTCTAATCATGTAGGTCATCCAGGCGCTCATAACCGGGAGCACGGCTATCATGATAGTTTTATTTAGACTCTGCAGAGTTTGTACCTCTTTACCCACGTGTTTGTGATTTCATCACCCGTCGGCGACTAAAGAACCTCCCTCATGCCAATTACACTTCCTTTGGTGTATGGCCAAGAGATCACAAAATAGCCTTTACAAAGGGATTACTAGCCTATTTAGACCCCACTGAGGTTTCACCGGTGGCGATGCCTCCAACTGAGCACATCTTCAACCAAGGGCCCCCTCTTGAGCCATTCGGATCCTAGGGTAGTCCCACCAATCCTCAACAAACCCAATCTGACTACCCCTTCCCCGAGCATCCACAATGGTCCAAATAGAACTGGCAAAGCCCTAATTAATCAGCTACGCCGCACCCATACTTGGCCTCGTGGTGGCACTGTAGTCCTGGCTTATTCTCGCATGAACCAGTCCTTAGATCTAAAGCAAGCAAACAACCATTACATCCAACCCATCCACATACCAGGCTTGCTTAGATCACCCATTAACATATCAGATTTAACCAGTTCATGTTAACCATAATCTCATCCATGCATAATTAAATTGAGTGGTATAGTTGGTTTCCCATCCCAGTTGATTAAGCGAAGCAAAAAAAAAGTAAAAACCCTTCCTGACTCTCTACCATATATTCCAGGTGACAAGGGTGGTCAACAAAACTAGTAAACTTCCTACCATAGGATTTCCCATCAAATTGACACAAGCATGCAATTTTGCAAACAAAACATATATTTCAAAACTGGATCAATATGCTTCAAGGACACTTGCCTTGCTCTTGTTGTTGATCAGGATCAAAGCCTTCAAACTCTTGGTGCTGTAGATCCTCCGTGGCACTCTCTAGCGCAAATCCGTCTAATCCACACAATAAACACACAAGACAAGAAACACAATCAAAGATTGCACAAATATTACTCAATATGACATGACATGCATGATTAATGCAAATGCAAGGTAGAACTTGTTACTAGATTGCTTTTAATGATCTCTAACTAGTTCTAACAGCTTTTAACAAGTTTATACAGGTTTGGATTCGATTAGATCAAATTTTAGAATTAATTCAACATAATTTAACCAGAAAGATCGGACTAGTCCACTAGGGACCGGACAAGTCCGCACTTGACAAGATTAGCAGATTAGGTTTTTCTAGATCGACGTAAATTAGGAGATTAGGGGTTGAATTCTCGTAAGGAAAAGAGAATAGAAGGTATACCAGGTGTTTAGAACTCCAATGAATCAAGAAACTTGGAGGTAACAGTTGGATCTTGATGATCTAGGGTTGGTGATGAACTTGGGGATGAATTGGTGGTGAAGGACGAAAATCGGTGGAGATCTTGATTCTCCTTCGTTTCCTCCTCTTCTTCTTCTTGTTTGGGATCTTCTCCTCCCTCCTTGATGGCGGCTCCCCACGAACAAGGGTCTGGGTGGGTGGAAAACTGGCAAATAGATGTCAACCCAAGGGGTGGGGCTGTTTATATAGAGGTGGAGGCTAGGGTTAGATGGATTTCGAGTTTAGGGATGAGTAGAGGCCGGTTTAGAGTCCCACATGGGCTCTAAAAGAGTTAGGCAGGACGTCCCTAGGCCCACTTAACGTGAAACCCAAGAAACAAGTCGTAAAACAAAAGATCAATTCGGTGTCACGAAATATCGGACAAGTCCGGACAGGACCGGACTAGTCCGAAGTTGTCCAGAGAGAAAATCGGACAAGTCTGGCCAAACATCGGACAAGTCCGAATTTGAACAGGAAGGAAAACGGACAAGTCCGCTGGAACAGCAGACTAGTCCGGAAAAGTCCACGGACTTAGCAAATTTTCAAGGACTCTTGGAGTATCGGACTAGTCCGCACAAAATCGGACAAGTCCGAAAGTTTCCATTGCCAAAAATCGGACTAATCCGCTGAAAAAAGGGACAAGTCCGTTTTTAGTCAGAGAGAAATCGCACTAGCCCGCAGCAAGAACGGACTAGTCGGCACTTTCCTGCGTTTTAAGTGTGGTTTTGTTCCAAATCAATTTTAAACTCGTTTCTCTTGTTGTAGGTTAATGTTAAACATGTATATGAGTGCATGTAGGACATGATGCATGAAAATGAGGGTGTTACAAACCTACCCCCCTTAAAATGAATCTCTCCCTCGAGATTCGACGCGGAAGAGAAGAGACAGGGAAAGTCCTTCTTGAGATCATCCTCCAATTCCCACGTCGCTTCTTTTTCTGTGTGGTGCTTCCATTGAACGTTACACCATCTAATAACCTTGTTCCTTGTGACTCTCTCCTTGCTTTCCAAGATCTTGACCGGTTGTTCGGCATAAGCCAAATCTTCCCCTAGTTCCAATTCTTCCATTGGCACTTGTTCTTCCGGTACTCTCAAGCACTTCTTGAGCTGAGAAACATGAAAGACATCATGTACATCCGAAAGATGAGCTGGCATCTCCAACTTATACGCTACTTGTCCTCTTTTGTCCAAAATCTTGAATGGTCCAATATAACGAGGTGCGAGCTTCCCTCTTATGTTAAACCTCTTATGACTTCTCATTGGTGACACCTTGAGGTAAACAAAATCTCCTATTTCAAAGGCTAATTTCCTTCTCCTATTGTCTGCATCGCCTTTTTGCCTTGATTGGGCAGCCCTCAAGTTTTCACGAATTATTCTGACTTGCTTTTCGGCTTCTTGCAACACATCCGGACCAAATACTTGAGTTTCTCCTGCCTCATTCCATAATAAAGGTGTCATACACTTCCTCCCATAAAGAGCTTCATATGGTGACATTTTCAAGCTTGCTTGGTAACTATTGTTGTATGAAAATTCCGCGTATGGCAAGCTTTTGTCCCAACTTTTCCCATGCTTCAAAGCACAAGCTCTTAACATGTCCTCCAAAATCTGATTGGTCCTCTCGGTTTGTCCATCCGTTTGAGAATGATATGCTGAACTAAAATTCAACCTCGTTCCCAAAGCTTCATGCAATTTTTGCCAAAATCTGGAAGTGAATTGAGAACCTCTATATGAGACTATCTTCTACAGTACTCCATGTCGGCACACAATATGCTCCATATACAATTCTGCTAGCTTCGCGGTGGTATATGTGGTCTTGACAGGAATGAAGTGAGCTGATTTTGTCAATCGATCTACAATGACCCATATGAATCATAGCCAGACTGGGTTCACGGTAATCCAACTATAAAGTCCATACCGATCTCTTCCCACTTCCACTCTGGAATCTTTAATGGCTGCAATAATCCTGCTGGCCTTTGATGTTCCGCCTTGACTCGTTGGCACACATCACACAATGCACCATATTCGGCTATGTCCTTCTTCATGCTATCCCACCAATAGCAAGTCTTCAAGTCTTTGTACATCTTCGTACAACCGGGGTGAATCGAGTAAGGTGAGTCATGTGCCTCCTTTAATATTGCCTCCCGAAGCTTTACACTAGGCACAACGATTCTCTTTCCAAGCCATAAGGTACCATGTTCGTCCTCATCAAATCTGAATTCTCTCCCTTCTTCGGTCCTTTCCTTGATTTCCTTGATTTCCTTATCTGTGGTTTGTGCCTCTCGAATTTCTTGTTCCAAGGTTGGGTTTAACTCCATCATCTCCATCTCATTTACAAACCCGAGGTTCAACCGTTCAAACTCCTTGCATTACTCGGATGGTAACTCTCAAACTGTGAGTTGGTTACTTACTCCCTTTCTACTCAAAGCATCGGCCACTACATTGGCTTTTCCTAGATGATAGTTGATCCCCAAATCATAGTCTTTGATGAGCTCCAACCATCTTCGTTGCCTCAAGTTCAGATCTGTTTGCGTGAAAATATACTTCAAACTCTTATGATCCGTATAAATTTCACACCTATGTCCAAGATTATAGTGTCTCCAAATCTTCAATGCGTATACCACGACCGCGAGTTCCAAATCGTGCGTGGGGTAATTCTGCTCATGTTTCCTCAACTGTCTTGATGCATAGGTGACCACTTGACCTTCCTGCATCAATACACATCCAAGTCCTTGTGTCGATGCGTTGCAATAAATATCAAAACTCTTGCTTACATCTGGCAATACCAAAACTGGGGCTGTTGTCAACCTCTTCTTTAACTCCTCAAAACTATTCTAACAAGCTTCAGTCCATTGGAACGCCTTTCCCTTCATTAGCAACTCCGTCATAGGCTTGGCTATCTTGGAAAAGTCCTTGATAAATCTACGGTAATATCCAGCCATCCCAAGAAAACTTCTTATTTCCTTTACATTTTGCGGCGGTTCCCACTTCAACACGTCTCTCACTTTTCCGGGGTCAACCAATACTCCTCCTCCCAAAATTATATGACCCAAAAATGACACCTCTCTCAACCAAAACTGACACTTGTTGAACTTGGCATACAATCGATGCTCCCTCAATTTCTGCAACGTAAGCCTCAAGTGTTCCTCATGTTCTTTCTCATCCTTCGAGTAGATCATAATATCATCAATAAACACCACGACAAACTTATCCAAGTACTCCATGAAGACCTTATTCATGAGGTACATAAAGTAGGCAGACGCATTTGTCAATCCAAAAGACATGACCGTGTACTCATAAGATCCATACCGTGTTCTAAAAGCTGTTTTGGGTATGTCTGATGGTCTAATCTTCATTTGAAAGTATCCCGACCTCAAATCAATCTTAGAGAAGACACAAGCACCCTTCATCTGATCAAACAAGTCTTCTATACGTGGCAAGGTATACTTGTTCTTGATTGTTACCTCGTTGAGAGCTCGGTAATCTACGCACATCCTTTGGGATCCATCCTTCTTGTCCACAAACAGCACGGGCGCTCCCCAAGGTGAAGAGCTAGGGCGAATGAAACCCTTCTCTAATTGCTCTTGAATTTGCTTCTTGAGCTCCGCTAATTCCATAGGAGGCATCCTATACGGCCTCTTAGCTATAGGTGCAGTTCCAGGTATTAAATCAATAACAAACTCAATTTCTCAATCGGGTGGCATACCTGGCAACTCGTCCGGAAAAACATCCAAAAATTCACACACCACCAGAATCTCCTCAATTGCGGCACCGTCCATATGATTCAACTCCAATTGCTTTGGTGCGGTTTGTGATGCTTCAAATTCTACGGTGACCCCTTCTTCGTTGGTCAACTTCACCGTCTTCGTGGCACACTCAATAACTCCATTGTGCTTCCTCAACCAGTCCATACAAAGTATAATGTCCAATCCTTGAGAATCCAAAACAATGAGGTTGGCGGAGAAGTCTACCCCCCTTATTCTAAGGCTCACTTTTGGACATACTATATTTGTCCTCATCTCTCCTCCAGGAGACTTAACCAATAGGGTAAACTTCATATGAGAGATAGGCAAACTATACTTGGCAACATACTTCGATGCAATGAATGAATGCGATGCTCCAGAATCAAATAACATAGTCGCGGGATTGGAGTTGGTGAGAAACATACCAATGACCACGTCATCCGCTTGTTGAGCATCCCCCGTACAAACATGGTTCACGCTGCCACGAGCAAAATTCTGCTGTCCACGGTTGCCTTGTGGCTGTCCTCCATTGGGTCTTGGGTTTTGCCTCGACGCATTGCTTCCTTGACCAAGGCCTGACTTAGGACATTGATGCACAAAGTGTCCAGCTTCTCCACAAGTATAACACTTCTTAACTCCACCAGAATTGTTGGGACGAGCTTAGGTTTGAGCATTGGCTCCAGGAAAATTAGCACGAGGCGCATACGACATTGGAGGCCTAGGTGCTTGCATAATAGGGCGCTGAGCACGAATAGAGGAGCTGTAATATGGCGCATTGGGCGGCGCAAAAGCGAGGGCGCACATTACATCCTTGTTGCTGTCCTTGATATGGCGCCTTCCTCTTGATTTCTTGCTCCATCTCACGAATCTTGTTCTCCACCACAATTGCTTTGTCCACAAGCTTCTGAAAATTTGCATAATCACAATTGAGTAGTTGCACATGGATTTCATTGTTGAGGCCTCTCATGAACAAATATTGTTTCCGGCTATCCCGACTAACATCCTCGGGTGCATACCTTGAGAGTTGAGTGAACTTATTGAGATATTCACTCACACTTGATCTTCGTTGCCTTAAGTTTTCAAATTCTTGCCTCTTCAAGAGCATAACACCTTCTGACACATAATGAGAACGAAAATTCTCCTTGAATTCGGCCCAAGTAATTCTCTCTTGGTTCTCATGAGCATTACAATAAGCATCCTACCAATCCGCAGCTGCTCCAACTAGTTGATGAGAAGCGAACAGGACCTTCTCCCGGTCACTGCATTGGACAATAGCTAGCTTCTTCTCCACGGACTTGAGCCAATCATCCGCATCCATAGGGTCAGCAGCATGAGCAAAGGTCGGCGGCCTAGTCCTCATAAACTCTCCCAATCGGTTATGAGGAGATGGGGGTGGCGGTGGAGGCATGTGGGGCTGATTGTTGATATTGCCAGCCTGCAGCTGTCCCATTGTTTGTATCATGGTCTGCATGAGCTGGTTTTGCGTAGCCAAAAGCTGCTCAATGTTGATAGCTCCCTGAGTAGATCCTTGTCCAATGTTGTTCTGAGGCACTCCATGGTTCTCCTCCTCATCATTGCCATCCCTCTGGTTGCGAGTCCTCACCATCTGAAGAAAAGCAATAGGTAAGAATTAGAAAACGTCCCCAACTATATGCATCAAGGGATATGAAGCTAACCAACTAGCTACACTAGCCTAGGTGGACATGGCAATGCTAAGGCATCCCAAAATCCTCTATTAAGCACACAAGCAACCAATATATATAGCAAACAACACCCCAAGCAAAAACACATCGATTCCTGAGTGCCCCTATGTGCTCTAAAGTGTCCATTCTATCTAGGCTGCGTCCTACGGCCAACCTGTGGCTCTGATACCAATCTGTGACGCCCGGTTCCAAAAAATGAACCAAGCTAACGCATATGTGTGCCCAGGATGTTCATCACACATACACGAGTGCAATCACAAATGATATACAACAAATTACCATAGAACAATATTAATTAACCAATTTTTATTACACTAACCATATTATCCTCGAATACAAACTCTAATGAATATTAACAACAAGTTCAACTAATGCAGCGGAAATAAACAAATTAAGTAAACTAAGCAACTAAGCAGCATAAGTGATAGGGTATATATGTGCAGCTCCAATCAACACCACAGGCAAAGCTGACGGTAGACACAGTCCAGAACTCCGCATTATCACCATTAAACTCCCAATCCTGACCTGCAACTGTTGGGGGGGATTGCAAGAGTGAGTACATGTCGTACTCGGCAAGTGTGGAAAGTATGACATGTGGCTGATTCAAATGACAACAATAATAATGGCAAAGTGCTGAAAAGTACATTAAAACATTTGAAAAGAAATATATTATATTTATATGAAATAAACCCATCGTAATCATAAGTAATATCATAATACCAATCTGAATTCATTACCATCATCCATAATTCCAGATTTCACCTTTTGCCAATAACCATATTCAATACCAGAAATTAATCCATAACCATCCATAACCATCCCAAATTCCAATTTCCCTCTAATCATGTAGGTCATCCAGGCGCACATAACCGGGAGCACAGCTATCATGATAGTTTTATTTAGACTCTGCAGAGTTTGTACCTCTTTACCCACGTGTTTGTGATTTCATCACCCATCGGCGACTAAAGAACCTCCCTCATGCCAATTACACTTCCTTTGGTGTATGGTCAAGAGATCAAAAAATAGCCTTTACAAAGGGATTACTAGCCTATTTAGACCCCACTGAGGTTTTACCGGTGGCGATGCCTCCAACTGAGCACATCTTCAACCAAGGGCCCCCTCTTGAGCAATTCGGATCCCAGGGTAGTCCCACCAATCCTCAACAAACCCAATCCGACTACCCCTTCCCTGAGCATCCACAATGGTCCAAATAGAACTGGCAAAGCCCTAATTTATCAGCTACACCACACCCATACTTGGCCTCGTGGTGGCTTATTCTCGCATGAACTAGTCCTTAGATCTAAAGCAAGCAAACCACCATTACATCCAACCCATCCACATACCAGGCTTGCTTAGATCACCCATTGCCATATCAGATTTAACCAGTTCATGTTAACCATAATCTCATCCATGCATAATTAAATTGAGTGGTATAGTTGGTTTCCCATCCCAGTTGATTAAGCGAAGCAAAAAAAAAAGTAAAAACCCTTCCCGACTCTCTACCATATATTCCAGATGACAAGGGTGGTCAACAAAACTAGTAAACTTCCTACCATAGGATTTCCCATCAAATTGACACAAGCATGCAATTTTGCAAACAAAACATTTATTTCAAAACTGGATCAATATGCTTCAAGGACACTTGCCTTGCTCTTGCTGTTGATCAGGATCAAAGCCTTCAAACTCTTGGTACTGTAGATCCTCCACGGCACTCTCTAGCGCAAATCCGTCTAATCCACACAATAAACATACAAGACAAGAAACACAATCAAAGATTGCACAAATATTACTCAATATGACATGACATGCATGATTAATGCAAATGCAAGGTAGAACTTGTTACTAGATTGCTTTTAATGATCTCTAACTAGTTCTAATAGCTTTTAACAAGTTTATACAGGTTTGGATTCGATTAGATCAAATTTTAGAATTAATTCAACATAATTTAACCAGAAAGATCGGACTAATCTGCTAGGGACCGGACAAGTCCGCACTTGACGAGATCAGCAGATTAGGGTTTTCTAGATCGATGTAGATTCAAAGATTAGGGGTTGAATTATCGTAAGGAAAAGAGCATAGAAGGTATACCAGGTGTTTAAAACTCCAATGAGTCAAGAAACTTGGAGGTAACACTTGGATCTTGATGATCTAGGGCTGGTGATGAACTTGGGGATGAATTGGTGGTGAAGGACGAAAATCGGTGGAGATCTTGATCCTCCTTCGTTTCCTCCTCCTCTTCTTCTTGTTTGGGATCTTCTCCTCCCTCCTTTATGGCGGCTCCCCACGAACTAGGGTTTGGGTGGGTGGAAAAGTGGCAAATAGATGTCAACCCAAGGGGTGGGGCTGTTTATATAGAGGTGGAGGCTAGGGTTAGATGGATTTCGAGTTTAGGGATGAGTAGAGGCCGGTTTAGAGTCCCACATGGGCTCTAAAAGTGTTAGGCACGACGTCCCTAGGCCCACTTAACGTGAAACCCAAGAAACAAGTCGTAAAACAAAAGATCAATTCAGAGTCACGAAATATTGGACAAGTCCGGACAGGACCGGACTAGTCCGAAGTCGTCCAGAGAGAAAATCAGACAAGTGTGACCAAGCATCGGACAAGTCCGAATTTGAACAGAAAGGAAAACGGACAAGTCCGCTGGAACACCGGACTAGTCCGGAAAAGTCTAGGGACTTAGCAAATTTTCAAGGATTCTTGGAGCATCGGACTAGTCCGCACAAAATCGGACAAGTCCGAAAGTTTCCAGTGCCAAAAATCGGACTAATCCGCAGAAAAAACGGACAAGTACATTTTTAGTCAGAGAGAAATCGGACTAGTCCGCAGCAAGAACGGACTAGTCCGCACTTTCCTGCGTTTTAAGTGCAGTTTTGTTCCAAATCAATTTTAAACTCGTTCCTCTTGTTGTGAGTTAATGTTAAACATGTATATGAGTGCATGTAGGGCATGATGAATGAAAATGAGGGTGTTACAGTACTCCACTATGATCTGACTAGATAGAGGCACACAAACACACGACGACATTGCAAATTTACTTGTTCAGGTTGTCTAAATTTTGGGTGCCTGAAATTTGAGAAAATTTCAGACACCAAGTAATTAGCAAATAAGTACCACCATTAATCACTAATACTACTAATTAATCATTAATCCTTAATTCTATAGGTTAATGTCGCGTCGGCTACCACGACGGACAACACGGTGGATGCCACGGTGGCCATGTGATTTGTGAGTTCTGTAATTGAATGTTAAACACGCTTAACGGTTGGACTAATGGGGTGCGTGTGTGGCCCACGGGCAAAGAACCCTGGGCATAAAGCTGTACGAACAATACCCATTGGAAGAAGAAGAAACAGAACCCCAACTACCTCCTCTTTCCTGTCCTCGATCTTCCTCTTCTCCACGTCTCCTTCTCCCACGGTGATCGTCGACAATCGTAACGTGCTCACGCCCCGGAGTGACGATCCGGTAGCCACGGGCTGTGACAATCTGGTATCAGAGCGAGATCAACGACGACGGGAGCTGTGGCGATGAGTGGCGGCGGTAAAAGTTCTGGAGATCTCGAGCTGTAAAATCCCGGGGGGGGGGGGGGTTGGAGTTGGTGGCGGTGTTCTTGCGGCTTCCCTGGCAGCGAGATAGCCCCTCGGTTAGCTCAGATTCTCGATGATCTCTATGGCACCCTCAAAACCTTCGGCGCAAACTCGGTTCATCTTGGACGCGATGGCGGAGGCGAACAAAGACAAAGCCGAGAGGTGGGAGAAGATCTTCGCAAGGCTCGACAAGATTGAGGCGGTACAGCAGCAGTTGCTGGATCAGCAAGCGATCGCGGGGAAGGTCGCGGAGCAGGCGAAGTGCGAACACGATCTGCTACTCAAGCACGCCACAGAGGCTGACAAGCATCTTGCTACTCTGTTATTGGAGCGTCAGATTGATGAGGGTGATCAGTTTTCTGACACTAACTCGGTTCGTGGAGATTGACGGTACTGAGAGACAATGTTTGATCGTGGGAAGGGAATTCTAGGTGGGCCGCCGCCGGAGTTTCGTACCAGAGGAGTGCGCACGGAGCCGGTTGATAGTCGATACAGGTCCAGGCCTTCAGGAGCAGAGCAACCATACACCACTTATGAAACTATCGTTCCCAAAATTCAATGGGGATCAACCCTCCATCTGGATTGACAAGTGTGTCGATTACTTCAACATTTTCAATGTTGCCGAAGGATTGTGGGTTCGAGCTGCCGCTCTGCACATGGAAGGACCGGCGGCCAAATGGTTGCAGATCTACAAAGTTACAGACGGGCTGAGATCCTGGCAGCAGTTTGTCAAGGCCGTGAAGGACAAATTTGGAGCTCATGAGTATCCCAACGTTATGTCGGATTTGCTTCATCTGAGACAAGGTGGGAGTCTGGACGATTACATCAACGACTTCAATGAGCTACGCTATGCGTCGGCAGTACACAACCCTGACCTAGACGAAACCTTCTTTTGCACGCAGTTTGTCAAAGGGCTTAAACCAGACTTGCACAATTTGGTGTCGGCACATGTTACGGTGACGCTGGACAGGGGGATACTGTTGGCCAAGCAACACCCTGACATTCAGGAGCACTCCAGAGTTAAGCCGTTCAAGAGTACTGCTCTATATAGGGGTGTACCATCTCCCAGGGATGAGATGAAGAATACAGATATGGAAAAGCCAGCATTCACTGGTGTTGAATTATCAAAGGAAAGACAAATCCGAGACTATGGAAGGGTCCAGCGTTCAGTAAGGCGTAATAAGGCGGTCGCCTCCGCGCGCCTGGGCGCGAGGCGCAGCCCTTCCGCCTCGCCTATGGCCCTAGGCGGAGATTCCGCGCCGGGGGGGGGGGGGATCCCGGGTTCCGCCCACGGAAAGCAACGGGGAAGAAGACGGATCTGGGCTGGGGGAGGACGAGCAGAGGATTGACGGTAGAGGCAGACCTGGAGCTTCACCGTCAACCATCCCTGGCGAGCTGGGATCCGTGCAGACGGGGAAGAAGGCGGCGAGCCAGATCCATCCGACCGAGGAAAGGAGGCGGGTGTCAATCCTCTGGCGGCGCGGTCTCCTAGTGTCAGATCAAGTTGGAGGTTAAGGTTGTGGTTGGGCTGGGCCGCTGCCTGCTGGGAATGGGAGGTCCTGTGGTTGGGTTGGGCTGCTGGAAGTGGGCTTAAAGCAAGAGTTAGGAGAAGCAGATTAGACAAATCAGTCCAGGACAACAAGTGCAAGCACATTTTATCGTATTTTTGTATTTTTATAATTTATAATTGCTACAGTGCGCAACGCCTAGGCAGCGCCTTGAAACGCTTAGGCACGCTTAGGCGCTAGGCGTAGCGTCACCGCCCGCCTAGCGCCTAGCGCCTTTTGGAACCTTGGAAGGGTCAACGGACTCTGCTATACTTGTGGTGAGAAGTATGAGCCGGGTCATTTGTAGCATTGCCCCAAGCGTATTCAAGTGCAGTTGCACAGTTTATTGGCAGAGGATATGTCAACTGTTCTGTCAGACGAAGTCTTGCTTCGGCTGGATGCTGAGGATGAAGTAGGAGATTGGTGTTTCGCTTTATCAGTGCATGCGGTAGCTGGAACCGAAGGCAAGCACTGTATGCGTTTGAGAGCATTGGCTTATAACCAAATCTTCTTAATCCTGTTAGACTCGGGTAGCTCCACGTCTTTTGTCATCAAGGCTTTCGTCGAGCGTGCAGGAATACAAACTGCAAACTGTCCACCTGTTTCAGTGAAAGTGGCAAATGGGGAGGTCATGTCAACCACATCAATGGTTCATGACTTACAGTGGTGGTGTGGCGGACTCACCTTCTCCACGAACATGCATGTCTTACCGCTGGGAGCTTATCACGGCATCTTGGGATATGATTGGTTGCAGAAGAACAGCCCGATGCTCTGTGATTGGGACAAACGGATGCTACAGTTTTCTCTCGGTGATAAGAAAGTTCAGTTGCAAGGAGTGGTTCCTGAACAACAGCACGTCTTGCTGGGAGCTTATCACGGCATCTTGGGATATGATTGGTTGCAGAAGAACAGCCCGATGCTCTGTGATTGGGACAAACGGACGCTACAGTTTTCTCTCGGTGATAAGAAAGTTCAGTTGCAAGGAGTGGTTCCTGAACAACAGCACGTCTTACCTGAACTTTCAGCTGCTTAACTCGGTAAATGGATAGCGAGCAATGAGATATAGTCCTTAGCTGTAGTTCATTAGACACCTCCCGGCCCTGAGACAGAGGAACTAGAGATACCATCAACAGACGTTCAGCAGTTGCTGCTCGACTTCAAGGATGTCTTTGCTGACCCTCAAACGTTACCTCCCCACAGGGAATATGACCATGTGATATCTCTGATCCCAGGAGAAATTCCCGTTAATGCCAAGCCATATCGCTATTCTCCGTTGCACAAGGATGAAATTGAACGACAAGTGGCCTCTCTGTTGCAGTCCGGTCTGATTGAACACAGTACTAGCCCATTTGCTTCGCTGGTATTGTTGGCGCAAAAGAAAGACGGATCATGGCGATTTTGTGTCGATCACCGGAAGCTCAATGATCTCACAATCAAAAATCGCTTTCCCATGCCACTAATTGAGGAATTATTGAATGAGCTCTCGGGTGCTCAGTTTTTCAGTTGCTTGGACATGAAATCCGGGTACCATCAAATACGGATGAAACCTGGTGAAGAGTTCAAAACGGCATTCAAAACACACCTGGGCCACTATCAATTCAAAGTTATGTCTTTCAGCTTAACGAATGCATCGGCATCTTTTCAATGTGCCATGAATTGCATACTTTCGCCCTTCCCCCGTAAGTTCGTCTTGGTCTTTCTCGATGATATTTTGATTTACAGTGCTGACCTTGATGAACATGTTCGGCATCTCCGGTTGGTCTTCTCAACCTTTAGGGAGCATAAATTCTTTTTGAAGATGTCTAAATGCAGGTTTGCTAAGAGTTCTTTACACTACCTTGGCCACATTATATCTCGAGAGGGAGTCGCTACCGATACCATGAAGATGAAAGCCATGCTGGATTGGCCGTTGCCCACATCACTTACAGAGCTTCGGGGTTTCTTGGGCTTAACAGGTTATTATAGTAAATTTGTTCGTGTCTATAGCAGTATTGCCCGTCCTCTCACACTACTGCTTAACAGAAGGACTTTCAGTTGGACCCCAGAGGCCACAACAGCATTTATGAAACTCAAGGAAGCCATGCTTACAACCCCGGTGTTGGCATTGCCAGATTTCTCTGTACCCTTTACGGTGGAAACGGATGCATGCGAGGATGGGCTTGGTGCAGTTCTTATGCAACATGATCGACCGCTGGCATTCATGAGTAAGCATTTCACTGAGAAAAACAACCAGCTCTCCATTTATGAGAAGGAGTTTCTAGCTCTCATTATGGATATTGATCGTTGGCGACCATATTTACAATGAGGGGAATTCTTGATCAAGACAGACCATAGAAGTTTTAGCTTCCTTGGTGACCAACAGTTACACACTGAACTTCAGAAGAAAGCAATGGCAAAGCTGATGGGCCTTCAGTTCTGTATCTTGTATCGACCGGGCAAGGAAAATAGAGCGCCCGATGCTCTGTCTTGGGTGGCTCACCTCATGACTACTGCAACGATAACTGAAGTCCAACCATTATGGATACAGGAAATTCTCAACTCGTACGCTCTGGATGCTGATATACAGAAGCTCCTCACTCAGTTGGCAGTGGTCAGTCCGGATGCGGATGGGTATTCTATTCATCAAAGTCTCATCAGGAAAGGTGATCAGATCCTTGTTGGTCCCAATTCTGCTATTCGAACAAAGATTATATCAGTGCTTCATGCTGCCACTCTCGGTGGACACTCGGGTATTCATGCTACCTATCATAGAGTAAAACGACGCTTCTACAGGAAGGGTTTAAAGCAGGATGTTGCAGACTTCGTTCGCCAATCAAGGTCTGTCAACACGTTAAGTCTGATCATCAACACCCGGCGGGATTGTTGCAACCACTTCCAGTTCCAGCGGGGGCATGGCAAGATATAACGATGGATTTTGTCGAAGGCTTACCACGAGGGTTTAACACCATTATGGTTGTCATTGACAGATGGTCTAAATACGCACACTTTTATCCTTTGAAGCATCCGTTTACAGCATCCCAGGTTGCGCAGGTTCTCTTGGACAATGTTATCAAGCTGCACGGCCTTCCAAAGACCTTGCTTTCAGATCGTGATCGTATATTCACCAGTGTGGTCTGGAGACAGCTGTTCACGCTACTGGGCGTCACGCTCCTTCTCACCACGGCCTATCATCCTCAGACGGACGGCCAAAGTGAGCGCCTCGAGTGTCTTGAGATGTATCTATGTTGCTACACACATGATGAACCAAATCACCGGAAGAAATGGTTGTCAATGGCTGAGCTATGGTACAATTCCTCGCATCATTCAGCACTAGGGTGCTCTCCATTGAAGGCCCTGTATGGCTATGAGCCTGATATGTTGTCCATGCCCTCAGCTCCTTCGGACGCAGATCCAGCAGTGATCACGGCACTGATAGACAGGGCAACTCAGTTCACTCTCCTAAAGGACAACCTGCTGAAAGCACAGAACCGCATGAAGCAATACTCTGACAAGCTCCGTACTGATCGTGAGTTCCAGGTGGGTGAGTTGGTTCTTCTCCATCTTCAACCGTATGCACAGACTTCGGTGGTGAACCGCCCCTGTTCCAAAATAGCATACAAGTTCTTTGGCCCATACAAAGTTTTGGCTCGCATTGGCAAGGTGGCCTACCGCCTGCAGCTTCCTTATTCTGCCAAGATCCATGATGTTTTTCATGTCTCCCAATTGAAGCCGTTCACCTCCAACTACAGTCCAGTGTTCAGTGAGCTCCCAGCCAAGATCGAGTTGGACAGTGCGCAACTCCGTCCTGTCGCCATTGTCGATCGTCGCATGGTCAAGAAGGGCAACCACGCCATGCCGCAGGTGCGTATCCGTTGGGCTGTTGGTGCTGTGCAGGACGAGACCTGGGAGGATTGGTATGTGGCGCTTCAGTGTTTTCCAGAGCTGGCGACTTGGGGGCAAGCTTCGTCTCAAGGCGGGGGAGGTGACGCGTCGGCTACCACGACGGACGACATGGTGGATGCCACGGTGGCCATGTGATTTGCGAGTTCTGTAATTGAATGTTAAACACGCTTAACGGTTGGACTAATGGGGTGCGTGCGTGGCGCACGGGCAGAGAACCCTGGGCATAAAGCTGTACGAACACTACCCATTGGAAGAAGAAAAAACAGAACCCCAACTACCTCCTCTTTCCTGTCCCCGATCTTCCTCTTCTCCACGTCTCCTTCTCCCGCGGTGATCATCGACGATCGTAACGCGCTCACACCCCGGAGTGACGATCCAGCGCAGGGGCGGACCTACAGGGTATGCTGGGTGGGCCCCGGCATACCCTGGGTCCACATACATGTAAGTTAAGTATGGTGCCATTGGTGGCTGTCCGCAGCAGGTCCTGTAACCGGCCCCTCTACGGTGCTTTCCCGTATCGGCGGTCTGTAGTGGCATGCAGCCCTGGAGCCTGGAATCAAGCGGACGACAGTATTCCTCTTTCCTTTCCGTTTCTTTTTTGGTCCTGCAACGCGATGTGGGAGCAAGTGCCACTGTGCCAGCAGAAGGTCTCATCTTTACTTTCATTTTTGTTTCCGGGAATGACTAGTATGCAATCTCATCTATGGTGCAATCATGCAATCATCCACTCCCAACCATTGGATGTCCATCCTAGGGTGGTTGCATTTTTTCACTTAACTCCCTCTGTGTGGTGGGGGGGTTAAGTGAAAAAACATACTCACACTAGGATTGACATCCAGTGGTTGATGATGAATGATTGCATGCTTGCACCATAAATCGGATTGCATAGTAGTCATTCCCTTTGTTTGCTTGCTTATCTGATTCTAAAAATCCGTCATGGGTGTTCTATTTTGCTTGATTCCTAGTTTTCCTTTTGTTAAATAGCTAAGACTTGAGAGTCAAAATCACCGTGAAATTAATAGGGTGGAAATAATATAGGAAAAAATTCCTTAAAAAATAGAGGGAGAAAATGAAAAAGAAAGAACAAGAAATTTGGTGGATTTTTAAGTAATGAATGTAATATTACTTAAATAGAATGAAAATAATTTAATTTCAAATTGAAGGTATTTATGTGATATAATTAAAAAATTGGTGTTGGTTGATATAGAGGATGAGTTTAGAAGAAATCATTAAGAAGAAACTGTAAATGTGTGAGAATATTTTGTTAGATAATAAATTTAAAAGATCGTTGCCACAGACAGCCTCACGGTCACGCAGTCTCCATCTTGGTGTCGCGCTGTCGCTTGGGTTTGCGCTGCTGTCTACTGACCTGCTGCGGTGGCGCGCACGAAGAAATTCATAGTTACAAAATTTAATGTTATTTACTAAATTGATAAATAGTTCTATGAAATCACTTGTAAATTATTTTTGGCATACCTTGTAGTAAAATTCTGGGTCCGCCCACTGATCCAGCGGCGTTAATCAATCACAAATTTATTTGTTTTATTATTTTACAATTGACATAACCATACAAATTACGAATTAACAAAATAAAAATACAGTTAATAAACTTTCTCTTCTCTCTGTCCGCTGCGCGCTCACGCGAGAGCACTTACAGCAGTGCCTGAAGAGTGGCGCAAACTACGACACCTGATTGTTAGGATTCCCGTTACTTATTACTACGTACACATCAAGCAGCTGCTATAGAGATTTCATCAACTCTAGAACACCGGCGAGTGGGTCTCAGCATTCCACAGAAAACGAGTGATGCATGGACAAATCAGTGCATGCATGCACGCAACTCTGACCAAAACCACAGTGTTGTAAATAAAAGACATAGGCCGGGAGGGGGCACGAGGGTCCCCGCGAGCGGCAGGGGTAGAGGTGGGACTCGGACCGTGCCCGGGCCTGTCCGGCACGGCCCGTTCGTGCTTCGGGCCAAAATGGCTCGGGCCCGAAAGCACGTCGGGGCGGGCCGGCCGGGTCGGCGGCCAAAAGTCTAGGCCCAGTCATGGCCCGGGGCCCGATGGGCCACCTTCGGGCCGAGCCAGGCTCGAGCACGGCCCAGTTCACTGATTTAAACCCACAAACAATTACAATTTAATAAAAAACAAGTTTTTTATGAAATAATTGGAAAAAAATATGTAAAAATACTGAAGTGATAGGGAATATTTTTTGAATAATTTAGGAAAAAAATCATCAAATTTGATCCAAATTTGAAGAAATTATACAAGTTTGAACTTTCAAATTTGAATAAAAATGAAAAAACTATTTCAGCCCAGCAGCAGCCTAGTACCACTGGGCTGGCCCAACTACATTTAAAATTTATTTGAGGACAATTTTTTTACATAGCAAAAAAAAACCTTCAAAAAATATGAAAAAATTTGTGAAGATTGAGAAAGTTGAATTACATGTTCTTATAAAATTTCACATTCAAAATAATATTATATTTCAGAGAATAAAAAACAAATAAAAATGAATTTTGAGTTTTTTATGCAATACATGGACAAAAAAATCCAAAAAATCTGAAAAAATACTGGAGTCTAAGGATGTTGTATTTTATGTGTCCTCTGAATTTGAGTTTGAGAAACATAATAAATTAATTAGAACAAAAAAACAAATAAAAAAGGGATTTGGGAAGTTTTTTTCATTTTTATATCTTGAATAGTACATCGATTTAGTGAGTGAAATGTTTTGTGAGGCATGCTAATAATGGCACCAACCTCCATGAATTTTTAAAGATTTTTTGAACTTTGTTTTAATGAAAGTGTGTTTGAATTTAAAGATTGCCTCATATGCTTATTAGATTTTGAGTGAGAAGATAGAAAATGTGAATCTTCACATGTTGAAGTAACTCAAAAAAATTATAAAAAATGCATACATGTATAAATATAGAACATACACATACAAAATAAAATTTGATACAACATCTTTATTTTTTGGAGATTTACAAAATAGTGAAGAATATGAACATATGATTTGTTTTGGTTGTTTATCAAAAAGTACAAAAAAGATCTATATAAGTTGAAAATAACTATTCCATGTGGTAGAGAGTATTTTTCAAAGAATATAGAAAAAAAGAATCATCGAATTTGGACTTAATTTACTGAATCTATACAAGTTTGAATATTTAAATAGGAATCAAAATAAAAAAAGACCTCCAAACTCAGAACAGCCGTGTCGGGCCGTCGGGCCAATTCGGGGCGCCGGGCCGATTTGGGCTGTTGGGCCATATCGGGTCGTGCCGGCCCGGGCACGACCCATGTTGTCATGTTGGGCCGTGCTGCCCGTCATGCCCAAAAACCAGGCCTGGCACGGCCCGATGTTTCGTGCCGGGCCGGCCCGACTTGAACGGCCTTCGTGCCGGGCCGGGCCTCGGGCCGCAACGTCGTGCTTCAGGCCGCCCGGATTTGGCCCGACCCAATTCCCACCTCCAGACAGGGGTCGTGACGACGAAGATGCATGCTATGGGCGCAGGAGGCCTCACTGCAACTGACCAATCTGACGGTTGTGTAATGTCCTCGATGACAATACTACAAAAGCCATTTTTACAAGCGTCTCAATTTTTTTACTCAAACAGTCTGTAAAGAAATATGTCTCCGATAATGAATGATTTAATAACCGTCTGTGATGATCAAATATCACCGTCTGTTCACAACTCACAACCGTCTTGATAAAGATAGAACTTTTCTCGGGCGGTGGTTAATTAAGAACCGCCTGTAATTGGTGCATCAGTCATTGCCGGTTTTTAATAAATATTGTCTGTGATGTTCCTGATGTTTTCACAAACGGACTTTTCATAGAGACCACCTGTGAAGGATCCGCATGCAGAAATCAAAGCGGACGATGACAGTCGGCTCTGCTTAATAACCGTTTGTGAAATTCATATATAATGTGCACATGCTTATCAAGTCCAGACTGTCAAATAATGAAGTAGGAGCACGCAGAAAACATAGCAGAGGCTCGCAGAAGACAGGGCAGCGGCACTCAACAAAGTCTTTCAAATTCAATATATTACAACTTCATTACAATATTATAAATATATAAAATATCTCTCAAAATCATTAATAAAAAATATTAAGTCTTTGTGCATGACAACTAAAATTTATTTCATACATTTTTTCCAGCAATAACATCTTCTCGCAAATAGAGTTTCAAATCCTTTTTAATGCTTCTTTCTATGCTCTTGATGTTTTTTTGTATCGATGAAAAGGTACATCTCTTTATATTGATTATATTTCTCTTCATTATCTTCCACATTCTCACCCAAACAATATTTTGCTTCCAGAAACAACTACGTGCATCTTTTCAGTTCTCGGATTTTGTACATAAAAAATTTGTGCAACGCGATCGGCGAGAATCCACAGGTCATCTTTATAACCCACTTTGTTCAAGTTTACCAGTATCAACCCGTAGTTTTCTACTTTCACACCATCAAGATGTTTGACCCATTGGCACTTGAACACGGGTATTTGCATTCTTTTGCCATAACTGAGTTCCCATATTTGTTCTATGAATCAAAAGTATGTAATCTTCTGGCCTTGTGTATAATAAGCCTCTATACAAACGTCACTATTTTGTGCAACACTTTTACTATCTTTTTCTTTGTGTAGAATGTTTGCCATTGATGTCGTATGCTTGCCATGATGTCACAAGAAGAGATGGGACAGAATCTAACTTCTTCATTGTTGCCTCTTCTATAGAGTCTTCGTATGGTATATTTTTGTCTATTAACCATTCAGTAAAATGGCTTTTGTGATCTTTCATGATCATGTCCTCTCTGCGGCCTTGGTTTTCTCCACGAAGCTCAATTTAGTGTTCTCGATGTACGGCTCAACTATAGCGAGCTATTGTAGTACACCAAAATGTGCGTAATGTAATGATTTTTTAATCCTGAACAATAAAAGTTTTCTTACCCACTTTGCCTCGCCCACGGCGAGGATGATGACGCTTGGCGGCGAGGGCGAGGACAACGACGTGGCTAGGCCGCAAGGGCAAAGAAGGCGGCGATGGCCAATTGAAAACATTGGCAGCCTGACAGCATCGATGTGAAATCTTCCTGGTTAAGTTTTTGTGCTACCCGAGTGGCGCCTTATATAGTTGTTAATGTTCACAAGCGGCTTTTAGTGAACCATTGCCTGGGATAATATCTCTTTGCAGGGCCCACAAGTCAGATACAAAAGGGGAAAAAATTCGGTGTGGACGATCCTGATTGCTAGTTTAACTTCCATTTAATTCAAAACAAGACCGTCCACGACGAACTTGGCTCTCTCCTTCTAAGTTTAATTAAATTCCATTTTCTTTCATTCCTCTAATTTGTTTTTTACTTCTCATTTTTTATCTTTACTAGCTCAAGCACAAACTTTGTCCAAAAATACCCCAACTTTGCATGTAGGCAAAATAAAATATGTAGAACCCAATTATAAACTCAAATTTGAGAATTGACAAACTTTGAATCAGATTAAAATTTTAATTTGAATTCAAATGCATTTCAATGATTTCATTTAATTGAATGGCGAATGTGCTCTAAAATTTATGAAATTTGAAACAGGGGAACTGTTTGAATTTATGAGTAACTCAAATTTGAGATTTGACTTGGTTGGAAAAGAGCTAAGTTTGAAATTTTTGCTCTCTGCTTCTAAGTTTAGTTAAATTCCATTTTCCTTGTTTCCTTTAATTTGTTTTTTTCCTTCTCATTTTTTATCTCTACTAGCTGAAGCACAAACTTTGTCCAAAAATATCCCAACTTTGCATGTAGGCAAAATAAAATGTGTAGAACCCAATTATAAACTCAAATTTGAGAATTAACGAACTTTGAATCAGATTCAAATTTGAATTTGAATTCCAATGTATTTCAAAGATTTCATTTAATTGAATAGCAAATGTGCTCTACAATTTATTAAATTTGAAACATGGGCACTGTATGAATTTGCTCAAAATGATGCGCCACCTCACTGTGTTGTTTAATTTGCTAAAAATAATGCACCAATTGGGACTTGAACTCACAACCTCATATAACGGACTCAAACACTCTACAAGTTGAACCAGATAAGTTATATCACTATTTTGTGAGAGCAAACGAGATAAAACTAAACATAGTCATCAATTTTCACAAACCGCTTTTAAGTGAACCACCACCGGAGATAATATCTCTCCTCACGCGGCTGTTGATTTAACCACCGCCTAAGATAATAGGCACCTATATAAAGCTGCTTTGTGTCCTCACAAAAACCTAACCCGAGAGATATTATTTAGACACCGCCAGGCTACCAAATTTTATTTGCCGCCAAAGCCCTCACTGCCAAGTGTCGATGCCAAAGCCCTCGCCGCTAAGCACCGACAGAGGACCTCGCCAACAAGTGCCGACGCCTCCCCTTGCCTCTGAGTCGCCCTCATCGTCATTCCCCGTCGCCGTCTTTGTCTTTGCACACCTCCCTCCTCCCTTCTCTTTGCCCCTCTGGCACCATCTCTGCTACACCCTCACGCCTTCATCCTCCTCGCGCCACCTCCCTCTCGCCCTCCCTCCTCCTTGTGCCACCTCCCTCCCCCTCCCTCCCTCCTCCAAACGCCCCTCCCTTCCTCCCTCCCTTCTCCCCGCACCTCCTCCCTCCCTCCCTTCACCCGGCACCACCTCCCTCTTCCCGCGCCGCCTCCCTCTCTCCCTCCTCCCCGTGAGCTGCCATTCAGTCAATGTAGATAACAGAAGAAGAATGGAATGAATGCTTTCATTGTTAAGATTTCGTCTTTCTATGTTCTTACCCAATCCTCTGCATTTAGTTTTTTTGGATGCGACGTACTGTATTTTATAGTAATTCAGTTTTTTTTAGTTATATGTTTCTGCATTTGAGTGCATTTAGTTTGTTTGGATGTGAAGTATTGTATTTCACAGTAATTCAACTTTTTGAGTTATATCTTTCTGCATTTGATCCTGCATAAGATGATGCACCATTAGAACATATATTCTTGTACCTTACATAAGTGGGATGACACATTTTTTATCTTATCAGTACTAACATGGAAAACCCTAAAAAGACCGTCCCGCAAGACGATGGTGCTAGTAGTAACAATGAAGTCCTGAATATTGAGTTTAGTGACTCCAGTAGTTCAAGCTCGAATCATGGTCCATCGTTGGATTCTTTTGCACGTATTAGACAAACTAAAAAGACTTCAGAGGATCTTGACCCAGAATATGATCCCGTCCACGAGGTATGGATAATGAATCTTAACTCCAGCCGTTTAAGTTATGTTGGTTGTCAAGTATATGAAGTCTTTTAATTATTTTCTATCTAGCTTAATAACAAAGAGAATGAGGTGACTTCGGCTCAGAATATCGCAAAAGGTTCTCCAATGGTTGAATCCTCGGGTTCACTAAAGCAAAAACGAGGGCGACGAGGTCCCAATAAGGGTCCACTCAACCGCATCATATAAGTAACTCGCGTCAGTGCAGGTGGGCTCCCCCAAGAACTACTTGATTCTCTTACAAAGTACCGAAATGCATGTGGTTGTCTTGTTAGAGAGCTCATATCGATCACAATAGAGAATTGGAGAAAATTCCCTGAGGCGAGCAAGAATGAGTTGTGGGAGAAGTTGAAAAAATAGTTCAGGTTCCCAAAAGGCATAGAAGAAGTTGTAAAGAAAGCAACATTGATCTCTTGTGGTAAGAAGTTTCGTGGTTGGAAGAGTGAAATGAATGCTTATGTTAAGGACAATAAGGCCCCTAGCTCAAAGAAGACGGGAAAAATCACGCAAGATTAGTGACAAGAATTTGTTAATCAAAAGACCATACCTAAGGCTAAAGCCCTAAGTCAATCTAGGTCCGAGCTTGCGAAAAAGAACATATGCCATCATCTCTTGGGTTCTACCATAGATGCCCCCAATGTTGAGAAATGGAATAAAATATTAGAGGAAACTGTCAAAGCGGGCAATCCTAACCCGCTACAAGGCTGCGATGAGCGAACAATGTGGTGGGTGTTAGCTCGGCCAGGTTTGACCGATGAGGGCAAACTTGCAAAGCCCGACTCTGTGAACCAAATAGAGCAAAGAATGAAATAAGTAATAGAGAAGCAAGCGAAGGGTCTCTTCAAGCCGACGAGGGAGAATGACCAACATAGCTATCCTAGGCAACCCTGAACTGGTGGACGGGTTCGAGCAATCCCTTCTCAGATGTCCTAGAGAGAGAGTTTTCCGAAGGATAAAGAGATATATAGAAGACATGACAAGTTCAATAAGACACTTGAAGATACAATTGATAAAAAGTTCAAGTCGTCTCTCAATGAAATATTGGATCAACTTAGAGAATCAGTGCAATTACCGTCCAAGAATAAAACATTGGTTCCCGTGGCAAATGAGCAATTGTTATCTCCAACTTCTTATCGTAGCAGCATAGATTATGTGCCAGGATCAAAGTCGAGCATTAAGTTCCCTATCAATGATATCATTAAAGACACGTTTTTGTAGTCTTCTTGTGCTAATTGGCAGGACAGGGAACAAAAGAAAACAGGTTGTCACTACTATGGCAAAACTGAATGGTGTATTCAACGGCAAATAACTTCTGTTGTATTATGATGTGGTACAGGTTCTTCAGATCATTGACAATGATTATGAAGATTACGAACTAGACCACATCACTCCTGAGGGGATCACAACTCTGGGGCAAGGCGTCAACCAGTTAATCCTTTAGCACCGACGCGACATCGTGTTGGACAATGAGCCGATTTCTAGCCCCATCGCAGCTCAAGACCGCAACCCCATCTTCTTCGCTAAGAGTTTTGAAATATCCACTCCCGCTATGTCCTAGCAAGGATTATAGTAAAGGTAACCAAGAGAAAACAGTTGAATAACAACTTGTATCAGTACGAGAGCAAGTTGATAGTAAAGAGCAACAACCAGTTGAACTACAACTTGTAGCAGTGCGAGAGCAAGCTGGAAGTAAAGTGCAAGCAGTTGAACAACAGGTTCAACAACAGACCAATGTCCAACTTCCGACGACTACTCCTCCATTAGTGGACAGTAAAGAGCAACTAGTTGAACAACAGGTTCAACAACAGACCAATGTCCAACTTCCGACGACTACTCCGTTAGTGCCTGTGAAAGTTAGCTCATACGAAACAAAGGAACCTTTTGAAGAAGTGACAAAATTTCTGGAAAGAATGAAGCAAATGAATACAGAATCTCATGCATCTCGTCCTTCATATGTTCCAGCATTAGAAGATATTGAGGAGTGGGAAGAAAACAACGTGAAATATATTCGGAAGAAGACTTTACATAAACCAAGAGTTTCGATATACAGGATTGAGGACGTTCCTCCTAACATTCGGAATGGGAAGCCGTTGATGACATCGGCAGAGCTGGGCAAACAACATTTCATGCTTAGCAGAATGCACGAGTGGTACATCATCGCCAACACTAAATATCATCTTGAATCTTCTCATTTCGTATGTCGAAAGAAGCATTCTATAGCGATGGAGACCTTAAACAAAACTTTCTCTTTGAAGATATGTGGAGCCTTTTCTATCGAGAGAAACTCGAAATCAACCTGTTACTCATCTTGTGCTTGTAAGTGTCTCTAATATTTTATACTTGCTTTTTTTACTACACATATACATGTCATGAGATTATAATGATTTCAGACTTATTCTTTGACAGGATGCAATACATGGATAATTAAAAACTGAAGTCCAAGACGGGTATCCTTGATCCTACAATAACTGCAAAGTCGAGTTTCGACTTTCAAGTGAAACGGGACTCAAAACAGTACATGTAAATGTCACAAAAAGAATTTGAAAAAAAAACAATCGCATACCAAAAGAAGGCTAATAAGACAAAAAGGTGGCAACTTGCATAACAAATGCTATGTTTAACTTTGTGAAAGATGGTAAGGACATCATAAAGACTTCGTACCACTTCAAGTAAGTTTGACACATGGTATTGAAATAACAATTTATTGCTAATTGTTAACTTAACACATGTGTTTGTATGTGTGCAGTGATCACTATCTAATGATCTTTATCAAGCCAACACAGAGTTTGGCAATGGTCTTGGACTCATCTAATTTCTCATCAAGTACTTACAGAGATTTCCTTAGCATTTTGAAAAGGTACGGATATTTGATACTTTTAATATACATGCGTATATAGACTAGCAATTCTCATATGACATTCCTTGTGTGATAGCGCTTGGCGGTTTTACTTGAAAGAACTTGGCGGTGAGCGACCTGCTAATAAGGATGCATTGAAAATATCAACATACCTTCTTTGCCCTAAGCAACGTCCTGGTAGTGTCTTACACGGGTATTATATATGCGAACATCTTTGCACCGCTGATGAATATAGAGTGAATTGTGAAGATGTAAGTTATCCTTAATGTTGATATTGTATTTTCATACTTTTGAGATACATTTTCATTGTCACTAGCCTATTTTAATACTTATATCCCGTTTTCATTGTTAGCAACAAATTCTAAACTTTATTATGTATTTTATTGCAACACAAGAATTGGATCCAATAATGGCTGGTTTCTAGAAATATGTCTGGTAATGGAGTCTATAGGATTGTGAGTCAACTGTGCCTTTTCATGCGTAGCGACCTTCGACAACACAAGTGTACTTGCTGATGTACTAGAATTTTGCCAGTATGAAAATTGAACAATATGTAGTGATGAACACATGTAAACTATGAATTGAGATGTACTTGTATTGTACAATATGAATTGATATGTATATCAGATGACTTATATTTTCTGATGTGTATCAGTGTTGCTTGTTAAAATATATTGTTCGTACTATGTGTGAATGTGTACTTGAATTTGAGCTGGAAATTAGAAATAGCAGGACGTAGTACTGGAAAGGCTATATTTTTTCACAGGCGGATCCTCGTAGCTAACAAACCGCCAGTGTTAAGACATTTTCATAGGCGGATCCTCGTAGCTGAAGAACCGCCTGTGATAATTAATCTTCACAAGCGGATCCTCATATGTAGGGAAAATTGTGTTACGACATGTGGTACTCTGACGACATGAACCGCCTGTGGCCATTAATCTTCACAGTCGGATGCTTGAAGGTAAATAACCACTTGCGAATATTGTTTTATCATATGCGGTCAACTGACGATAAGTACTGCCTGTGATAATTAGTCTTCACAGTCGAATGTTACAATATAATGACCGCCTGTGATAAAGATGTCCACAAGCGGTTTGTTTTTCCGCCTATGAATATGGACTATTTTCAGAGACTCTCCGTTTCAGATGGTTTTAAAAGTTGCTTGTGATAATATGTTTAGAGCCGCTTGCGATGAAGCTTTTTGTAGTAGTATGATGTGATCCTTCAAATCCTTGCATATGGTCACAAGATCGTGTTCAGGGTGACGAGCATGCGCTGCAGTGATAGATCAAGCCACGAGACGGCAGAGTTGCATACATTTTATGGTGGATTCGTGATCAGGCGGGGGTTGTGTTCAGGGAGGAAATCGGCATGTCACATGCGCAAACGGCCGGAGTCTGGCTGCACAATGCAGTTCTCCCTGCATTCTTAAAAGCTTGTAGCTTCACAATTTTAAAATAAATACAAAACAACAAGCTTTTAGAGATGGAGGAGTACTAATCTACATGTATGTATGGTACTTCGGGAGCAGATACGCGGGCGCACAATGGTATAGTAACAGTAGTAGCACACGTAGCAGGGGGCCCTCGCAAGTACTCCTAGATCAAATCCGAATAAACAAGTTAATAAACAAACTAATAGTACCCTTGACAAGTCAAACACAACCTAGCCGAAATTAGCTAACGCCAATTTTAACTATCTGACACGTTGCTGATCGAAGAGTCCATGTGTCTGTAAGAGCAAGATTGCTGCAAATATCAAATTTGAGTTAGTCCTCCTGTCTCCATTCATTTTACGTCGTGAGAACTAATTTTAATTCTACCGTCGTCAAATAAGTTACATAGGTATTTTTTTGTTAAAGAGAAAAAGTTAAAACGATGTGTGCTGGTGGTGGCCGAGCCCCCATGGCGCAGTGTAGCGGCCGGCGACTC
This sequence comes from Tuctoria greenei, assembly GCA_036927565.1. Taxonomy (NCBI): domain Eukaryota; kingdom Viridiplantae; phylum Streptophyta; class Magnoliopsida; order Poales; family Poaceae; genus Tuctoria; species Tuctoria greenei. Next base: position 42,011,758 of record JAYESD010000006.1, on the reverse strand, counting down.
TGCAGGCTCGATCGTGCGAGACGGACCCACATAGTAAACTGGTGCGGTACAATTTATACGAACAGTGGCAATGCCAGTGGCAGCAGCAGGGGCCGTGCCTGGCGGCTGGCGCAGATCCGACCCACTAGACTGTGGCGCTTCCGTACCCACATGGACGAGCATCAGGATGTTAGAAAATAGAAGCCAATTTACTGAATAATTCCAGAAAAATACGATGAAACTGCAGCGATCGGCAAACAGACGAGACGAGAAATAACGCGTACCGATTTGAAGCCGAACGAACCGCTGTAGATCCGACGGCGAACAGCCGCTGCAGACGTTGGTGACGACGTTGAGCCGCAACGCCCAATCTCCTCGGTAGACGAGCCGTGGTGAAAAACGCGAGCAGTTGCGCGGAGCGCTTTACAAAAACCTTATTCGCCCTCTCCCGGTGCAGGATCGCAAGGGCGAGTGGTTCCGGAGACCTGATCTCCCGATCGTCGGTGCATGCCGGCGCTTGGGATGGAGTAGACTAGAAGGCGGCGCAAGGAACACGAATGTGGGAACGATCTGATCGTAGGATGACTGTCGTACCGCGCACGCCCATATTTATAGAGTCCCATGGAGGCGGTTCATATGCGATCCGGAGGATCTGGATCCGAACTGACTCCACAGTCGTAAACGCGTCCGTCTCCAATGACTTGGACTCTGTCTTGGGTAGCCCCAAAAATTCGGAAGCCCAAAAGCCCAAAGCCCAATTTAATTTTTTGAAAAAATATAAAATCTGGACTCGGTTCGAGGATCGAATTCAAACGAACACGCACGCGCGAGCGTGTGCGGGGTGGGGCGAGGCGAGGCGTGGCGTGGCGAGGCGAGCGAGCGAGGAGGAGGAGGAGGAGCGTGCGTGGGGCCACCCCTCTCTTCCTCTCTTCTCTCTCACTCAAAGAGTGGAAGAGCAACCTCCCTTATATGTAGGGATTGCTCCACTTCCAATGCCCATGTGGGACTAAACACTTAGCACTACTCCCTCTTGCCCTAATGAGCCTTTGAGATTTTCTAGGATTTATTTCTGAATTAGTATTGGGTCAAACTCATTAATTTCAACAATCCCCCACTAGATCTCAAAGCCATTAGGAGAGAAGTCATTCTCGTTCCTTGTTTGATATACTAGTGTTTTCGGCAGAGACTGTGAAGTTGAACTTGTGCCTAGATCCTCAAGTTTCATCAGGTCACAACTTGAACAATGGACTATGCCTTGAATTGCAAGTTTTGTGTAAACAGACTTCATCCAAAGACCATTACCAGTACTTGACTACCAGTAGTCTACCCCACAGGTGGAGCATATGCGTCGTACTCTCTGGTCTCTTCATGAGCTTTCCAGAGATCACCCAAATCTCACAAACTGCGACGTTAGACAGTCAGAGCTCATATAGTTCTGTTTCCTTCAAGACTGTCTTGTAGGACGACATCTTTGCTACACATAGCCAACAAAAACACACTAAGGCAAATCACCAACCATCCTTACAGTTTGAGAGTACAAGTGTGCATCTTCACATAGAGAGGGTTTAAAGGAAGTAATCTCCTCGGTGAACCACTAGCTTGTTTTCTCATATCCTAATTCACGGAATCTCCGATCACATAGGTTGGGTTACTACTATGGTGTCCCATCAATGGGTCTCAAACCCATCTCTCTTGATGCACTTTCTGTCACATTACATGATAGACCCTTCGTAAAGGGATCTGCCATGTTTTTGTCTGTTTGTATGTACGAAATAGTAATAACTCTAGAGTTTCTCATTTTCCTGACACATTTTAAACATCTCTTGACGTGTCTTGATGATTTTGCATTATCCTTAGAACTGATCACTTTGGCAATCACCGTCTTATTGTCACAGTTCATAAGGATTGCTGGCAATGGTTTCTCAACTACAGACAAATCCATCAAGAGCTCTCATAGCCATTCTGCCTCTGCAGTTGCTGTCTCTAAAGCAGTGAGTTCTGCTTCCATGGTTGACCTCGTCAAAATGGTCTGTTTGCAAGACCTCCATGATATAGCGCCACCAACTAGAGTGAACACATATCCACTCGTGGCATAGAGTTCATCAACTTCAGAGATCCAGTTCAAATCACTATAAACCTCAGGCACGGCCGGATGCCCAGTATAGTGAATTCCATAACTCATTGTACCTCTCAAGTAGCGCATAACCCTTTCAAGTGCATGCCAATGATCTGTACCCAAGTTTGATATGAACCTGCTCAGTTTGCTCACAGCAAACGAGATATCAGGACGGGTTGCGCAAGCTAAGTACATGAGTGAACCGATCATTTGAGAATATTTGAGTTGATCTCTTGACTCTTTCTTTTTCTTTCTAAGTATCATGCTGGGATCATAAGGCATTGGAGAAATCTTGGTATCCATAAAACCGAACCGGCTCAAGATTTTCTCAACATAGTGGGATTGACTTAAAGTAATTCCACTCTCACCCTTATTCAGCTTAATGTTCATAATAACATTAGCTTCTCCCAGATCTTTCATATCAAAACACTTTGATAGAAAAGACTTGACCTCATAAATTATATTAATGCTCGTACCAAAAATGAGTATATCATCTACATACAAGCATAATATAACGCTATCGCCCCCACCATGACGATAGTACACACACCGATCAGCCTCATTAATGACAAAGCCCACAGACGTTAAAGTACTATTGAACTTCTCATGCCATTGCTTAGGTGCTTGTTTTAGGCCATACAAGGATTTCAACAATTTGCACACCTTTGTCTCTTCACCTTTTACTACGAACCCATCAAGCTGTTCCATATAATCTCCTCTTCCAACTATCCATTCAGGAAAGCTATCTTTACATCCATTTGATTGATGATTAGACCATAAGAGGCCACCAAAGAAAGTAGTACACAAATTGTCGTCATTCTGGCGACACGTGAATAGGTGTCAAAATAGTCTTCACCTTCCTTTTGAGTATAGCCCTTTGCAACTAGTCTTGCCTTGTACTTTTCAATAGTACCATCAGGCCTGAGCTTCTTCTTGAACACCCACTTGTAGCCTACTGGTTTGCACCCGTATGGTCGTTCAGTTAACTCCCAGGTTACATTGGAAAAAATTGAGTCCATCTCACTATGAACTGCTTCTTTCCAGTCACCTGCATTAGGTGATGCATATGCCTCTGCTATGGATCTAGGAGTATAATCCACAAGATACACAATGAAATCATCACCAAAGGATTTTGCAATCCGTAATGTCGGTACCCTAAAAACCATACACCCCCTGAGGGTACAAAGATCTCGAGGGAAGGCCGTCTACTTGGATTGAAGACCCTCGGAGGCCCACTTGTCAGACATGACCGGACCTGCTTCTCCAACATGGTTGATCCCTAGGTCGCCACGTGTACTGCCAAACCGGAGCTACTGCCCACAAGGGGGAAGCTCTGGGCCAGGTACCGAAATGGCACCTCCGGACTTAACCCCTGACCGAGAGAAGCTCCGGACCTGACACGTGTCAGATAGCCCCGGAGCTACCTGCTTCCCACAGCAAGCTCCGGAGCTGCCACGTGTCCAAACGTCAGAGCTGGCAGCCTCTAACCTCCGGAAGACCCTGTAACGGCTCCGGATCTTCAAAGGAAAGCCAATGACTTCAAGACCCAATTAAATGTCATTAATGCCATATTAATGACACTTAAACGGACGATCTTAACACCTGTAACGGCGCTGTCGGATCCCGTACAGGATCATTAACAACAATTAATCGTGTATCAATACTAGTAACCGCCGGGGCCACATGTCGGGCCAGGCTAGCTTGTAACGGCCTGTCCTTGTACTATAAAAGGACAGGCCGACGATACACTCAGGGGATGGACGTTCACACACGTTCAAAGAGGTAGACAAGCGATCATACTTGGCAAGCTAATACAACACCAACACACCCGTGGAGTAGGGTATTACGCTAAGGCGGTCCGAACCACGTAAATCCTAGTGTCTCCTGTGTTAAATCGCAATTCACCTTCTTGAGCCTCCGCGCGCCCACATCGAACCACAAACTCCTTCAACACTTTAGCAGTGTCAGGAGATCTGCCGACTCCAACGGTCGACAGTTGGCGCGCCAGGTAGGGGGGCCTGAGATTTTCGAGAATGGTGAACTCCGCGGCTGGATCATCCAACGGCCAACCTGCTGCTCAGGCTGTTGGGGGCAATCGCTCCAACAGGCAGCCACCAGCAGGAGCCTCAGCACCAGCAGGAGCAACACTCCCACCACCACCATCTTCTCCAGCAAATCGTGCTGGGCAACGTGATGGTGCGTCGGCAAGTCATGACAACCCGGAACACGCGCTCCATGCAGCGTGTGCTCTTCTCCAACATACACCACCTCCAGACGCATCTCGAGATGCAATGGAGCAGTGCAGGGCCGATGTGGAGCATTTGGTCGCAGCAGCGGCCGAACGCCTTAACAACCAGGGTCCTCCTCCTTCGGGACGAGCCCCGTCGCAGCGGCGGACTTTGTCAGGTAGACTTGGTCTGCACGTCTCCAACAACAGGAGACGATTTGCGTCACAATAGGTGACATCGTTGCCCTTTGGGGCACGAGGGACCCATACGGTATCCAGGCTTTCGACTCATGACCTCCGGGCGGAGCTTGATCGCCGATACCGCCAACAGGATGGCTGTGTCCATATCGAGCGCGCTCGTGAAAGACGGGAAGCTCATGACCTTTCTACTCTGGAAGGAGTAGGAGGAGGCTGTTCAGCCCTAGCCATGCACCTGGGCATGGTTAGATGGCCACAGAAGTTCCGGCCACACCTGCCGGAAAAATTCGACGGGACTGTCAACCCCGCCGAATTCCTTCAGATATACTCCACTGCAATCTTGGCAGCTGGAGGAAACGAGGCTGTAATGGACAATTACTTTCCAGTGGTCTTAACTGGGACCGCCAGGTCTTGGTTTATGAGCCTTCCACCCAACTCTATCAATAGTTGGGAGGAGCTGTGCCGTCAGTTCACTGCCAACTTCGGGAGTTCATACACCCGTCCAGGCACTGAACTGGACCTTTTTGTGGTCGTGCAAAAAGGGGGAGAATCTTTGCGGTCCTTCATCCAGAGGTTCTCTCAGGTACGCAACACAATCCATTCTATCTCAAGCGCTTCTGTCATTGTGGCATTCAGACAGGACGTACGGGACAAGAAGATGTTGGAGAAGCTGGCGATCAATGAGATCACCAGCGTCACGGAACTCTTCATCCTGGCAGACAAATGTGCCAGAGCTGCGGAGGGCCGTGAAATGCACTCCAAACCAGCCTCGGAGGATCACAAGAAATCCTCCAAAGAAGAAGCCGCTACCTCCGGGGGTGGCAAGAAGAAAAAGAAGACCAACGGCAAGAAGAAGCCATCGGCCGGCACATCCAACGTTGCAGCTGCTGCAACTCCGGGTGGCTGGGGGCCACGCCCCGAGAAGCGACCTCGATCGTCTTCCGAAGACGGTGGCAAACCCAAAGTGTGGTGTCCCATTCACAAAACGGGCAGCCACAGTTTGGAAGACTGCCGGGAGGTCCAAAACCTTGCCCAGCGCTACAACAAGCGCCGGGAAGGGTCCCCTTTCCGACAGAGGGAAGGAAAACAGAAGGTCGACGAAGCTCCGGCTGAAGAGGAGTTAGGGTTTCAGGACCCCAAAAAGGTCCTGAAGGTCGTTTACACCTCCGTCGATGATGACTCTGACGTCTCTGACAACGAGCGTCGGAAAACCATGAACACCATTTTTGGTGGATCATGGGACATCACCTCCCGTCGTGTCATCAAGACTATGCGGCGGGATATGGCCGCTGTAGCTCCTACAGCTAGACCGGAGCCACATCGAAAGTGGATGGACACATCCATCACTTTTGATGCTTCGGAATGTCCTTGAAGCATGGTCGGAGCTGGACAGTTACCTTTGATGGTATCTCCCACCATCAATAACATCCAACTCCATCATGTTATGGTGGACGGAGGTTCGGTGCTGAACCTCATAAGCTTTGAAGCTTTTACCAAGCTTCAGCTCCGACCTTCGGATCTCCAGCCCTCTCGACCTTTCTCCGGAGTAGGTCCAGGGGCCATTACCCCACTCGGAGCTATAACTCTCCCCGTTACCTTCGGGACACGGGAGAAGTATCGCACCGAGAAGTTGGTCTTCGACTTCGCTCAAATCAACTTACCATTCAACGCCATCTTGGGTAGACCTGCCCTATACAAATTTATGGTAGCTGCTCATTATGGATACCTGGTGTTGAAGATGCCAACACCAGTAGGCGTTCTCCGGATCCGTGGAGATCGTACCGCTGGAGTAACTGCTCTGGAGGAGCTTCATGCACTCACCACGGCGCAAGAGGAGGACTCCAGACAGGAGCAAGCTCCGAAACCCCCGAGCATTCGTCAACGAGGCTCAACCTCTGCACCCCGTGTGCAGCCAAGCGGCGACACCGACATTCCCGTCAAAGTCGTCCAAATTGGTTCCGATGCCGCTCAAACCACTCGTATATCGGGAGGGTTGAACGACAAATAGGAACTCGCGCTCATCACTCTCCTCCGGGCTAATGTTGACGTGTTTGCCTGGCAACCGTCACAAATGCCTGGGATCCCCAGGGAAGTTATTGAGCACAATCTGAAGATTTACCCCGATGCTCGGCCTGTGCATCAGAAGCCTCGGAAGCAATCCGTAGAACGGCAAAACTTCATCCGACAAGAAGTGAAGAAGTTGCTCGAAGCCGGATTCATCTGAGAAGTCTTCCATCCAAAATGGCTGGCGAACCCAGTCGTTGTGCCCAAGGCCGGCGGAAAGCTTCGGATGTGCATCGACTACACCACACTGAATAAGGCATGTCCAAAAGATCCATTCCCACTACCTAGAATAGATCAGATAGTGGATTCCACCTCCGGGTGTGAGTTGCTGTGTTTCCTAGATGCATATTCTGGGTATCATCAAATCAGGATGTCTAGGGAGGATGAAGAGCATACTTCATTCATCACAGTAGATGGATTGTATTGTTACACAGCCATGCCATTTGGTCTCAAGAATGCAGCTTCAACTTTTGTACGAGCTATGTACAAAACTTTTGAAGAACTCATCAGAGACATAGTGGAAATGTACGTCGATGACATCGTGGTCAAGGTCAAGAACAAGGAGTCCCTCTTGGACACCTTGCAGGCTGTCTTCGACAAGCTGCGGGCCACCCGCACGAAGCTAAACCCAGACAAGTGTGTCTTCGGGGTTAGCTCCGGAAAACTTCTTGGTTTCCTGGTAAGTTACCGGGGCATAGAGGCTAATCCGGCGAAGATAAAAGCCATTGAAGACATGCGGCCACCAACCCGCATCAAAGACGTCCAAAAGTTAACTGGGTGTCTAGCGGCCCTCAGCCGGTTCATATCAAGACTGGCGGAACGGGCACTTCCCTTCTTCAAGTTGTTGAGGAAGTCCAGACCATTCCAATGGTCCGAAGGAACAGAGAAGGCATTCCAGGAGCTGAAACAGTTCCTCACCACCCTACCAATTCTGGTAGCTCCGAACCCTGGTGAGCCTTTGTTGCTTTACATTTCAGCTACTGACGAAGTCGTCAGTATGGTTCTGGTTGTGGAGAGACCGAAACTACCCCATACTCAGGAATCCAGACCACTTCGGGAGGGTCCGGAGGTTCCTGAAAGTGAGTCTGGGTCCCAGCTCCCAGACTCAAATCCACAAGAAGTCATTTCAGAAGACCCAGACTCCTCTAAGAGGGTCCAGGTCATTTCTGAAGAAGCTCCGGGTTCTTCCAGCCAGAACCCAGAAGTCCCCGAAGAGAATCTGGACTCCTCCGACAGGGTCCGGATCAATGAAGAGGAAACCCCGGACCCCTCTGGGAGGGTCCGGACCATTCAACGCCCAGTATACTTCATCAGTGAAGTATTACATGATGCCAAGACTCGATACCTAGAGGTGCATAAGCTGCTTTATGCAGTTCTTATTGCCTCCAGGAAGCTCCGACACTACTTCCAAGCTCACAAAGTCTCGGTGGTGACCTCCTATCCACTTCGAGCGATCTTGCATAATCCCAATTCAACTGGGAATATTGCAAAGTGGGCAGCGGAATTGGTTGAATTCGATCTTGAATTCATTCCGAGGCAAGCAATCAAGAGTCAAGCGTTGGCAGATTTCGTGGCGGAATGGACTCCCTCTCCATCAAACCCCGGGGGCCCCAGTGAACAGATGACGGAGCATCAAGCTCCAGCCTTCACCGAGCCTCACTGGACCCTCTACTTCGATGGCTCCATGCAGAAGCAGGGGGCCGGAGCTGGAATCCTTCTCCTTGCACCGACTGGGGAGAAGGTAAAATACATGGTGCACCTTGACATCAAGGCGACCAACAACATGGCAGAGTATGAAGCACTCATCTATGGACTAAAGGTGGCACTATCATACGGTGTCAAGCAACTGCTGGTCAAAGGAGATTCACAGCTCATCATCAAACAGGTGAAGAGTGAATGCTCCTGCAATAATCTCCAGCTAGCTGCTTACCTCCTTGAAGTCCAGAGGCTTCAGAAGGACTTTGAAGTCCTAGACCTCCACCATGTTCAGCGTGCCCACAACGCTGAAGCTGACGAACTCTCGACTAAAGCGTCAACCAGAGCTCCGGCTCCTGACGGAATCTTTGTCCGGAGGTTGTCAAAACCCACAGTTCAGCCTGCCGAACTGAACGAAGGGGGCGAGATCAGCATCCCGAAGCTGACGGTCCCGATGGCCCTGTTACCATGGCAGCCATCAAGGGTCGTAGGTGCTACCGGAAGCTCCGAGCAACCCAGCACGCAAGACTCAAATGCTCAAGTCAGTTCCGATGCATGGATCTCGGAGATCCGGAACTACTTGAAAGACAATATACTTCCTGACGATGATGTATCCGCTGACTGGGTAGTCAGATTGGCTAAAAGATACACGCTCGTAGAAGGGGATCTCTACCGGCGCGGTGCCAACGGCATCCTAATGCGGTGCATCACAAGGGAAGAAGGCTGCGAGCTCCTCGCAGAAATCCATGGAGGCGAGTGTGGGAACCACGCATCTTCCCGCACGCTGGTCGGAAAAGCCTTTCGGCATGGCTTCTACTGGCCTACAGCACTCCAGGATGCCACTGAGCTGGTGAAGAAATGCGAAGCATGCCAATTTCATGCAAAGCAAATTCATACACCTGCTCAGCCCTTACAAATGATACCTCCTACATGGCCCTTCGCTGTGTGGGGGATGGACATCTTGGGACCCTTCCCAAGAGCCGTCGGAGGTTACAAGTTCCTGTACGTCGCCATTGACAAGTTCACCAAGTGGCCGGAAGCAACTCCAGTTGTGACGATCAACAAGCAATCTGCTATCAACTTTCTGCAATCCATAGTAAGCAGATTCGGAGTCCCAAACAAGATCATCACTGATAATGGGACTCAATTCACAAGCTCTGCATTCCAAGGATATTGTGAAGACCTCGGCATACAAGTTTGCTACGCCTCCGTAGCTCATCCAGCCAGCAATGGCCAAGCCGAGAGAGCAAATGCAGAAATCCTTAAAGGACTCAAAACGCGCACCTATGAGCGCTTGAAAAAGCACGGAGCCAACTGGATCGAAGAGCTTCCGCCCACTTTATGGGCCAACAGGACTTCTCCAAACCGGTCAACCGGAGAAACACCCTTCTTTCTGGTGTACGGAGCTGAAGCAATCCTTCCTCCGAAAATTACCTTGGGTTCGCTTCGGGTCCGGACCTTCGACAAAGCCGCGCAGGACCAGCTCCGGCGTGAAGACCTAGACCTCCTCGAGGAGGGAAGGTGCCAAGCAGCTGTTCGGAATGCCCGATATCGCCAAGCTCTACGGCGTTATCACCAGCGGCATGTACACAACCGACAGCTCGAGGAAGGCGATCTGGTGCTACGGAGAATACTATCCAGAGAAGGGTTAAACAAACTCTCCCCCGGCTGGGAGGGGCCCTTTCGTGTGATCAAAGTATCCCGTCCCAGAAGCGTTCGCTTGGCTACTGAGGATGGGACACCTCTCCCAAATCCTTGGAACATCGAGCACCTCCGTAAGTTCTACACTTAATACCACGGAGGTGAGTCTTGAGTAACTTGAGATGTATGTTATAGAGTCATTGTACAGAGTCGGGTAGTTCCTCCGGGAGAGCAGCCGGACCTTTCCCGAAAGGTCTGCAAAGCTCATGCAGCACTTGTCACAGTCTCCGGACTAAAAGTGTGGCTAACTACCCTGGGTCAAACGAGAAACCAAACACACTTAGCCTGGTCCCGTACCCTAAGAGTGTACTTGTTTCCCCTGTACCCCAGACCTATAATGAAAGACATCTTCATGTAAAATAGACTCCACGTGCATTCATTTTGTGCAGGCTCGACATTTTTATTTTTCTCTTTCTTGTCTATAACAGAGACGTGCAATTCTTAAGAAATTTTAGTTTGACCGGTTTATATACGATTCGAGTTGCATTGTCAGATATTTTGGATTTAAATATCGTTTGTGGCCAACTCGCCTGAAAGCCGCCAAGCCAATCTAGGGCCGGAGTGTGCTATCGACTTAGCCTGGTCAAGCACCCTAAGTACGCCACTCTACCTACACCCCGACAGGCTGAAGTAAGGCGGGTCCATGGACAATTGGATCTAAGAGAAAAGACAACGAATCCGGTTGTATTTAAAATCGCGTTCAACTTAAAATTTCCTTGAGAATCGTAAGCCGCGACGAAATTATAGACAAGGATCGAATTTTACTATTTTTCTTGGCTTAAGTGTGCAGGAAAAATAAACTCTACGTTGATGGAGAAAAGCCGGAGCTAACCAAGCTCCGACTCCCCCAAGGGGGTCAACCGTCGACGCTGAGTAAAAGATGGTGAGAAGACCCCGTAAATGGAGTCTGTTGCCAACAAACCAAGTGTTGGCAAAGGTCACTGCCGGAGCTACTAAGCTCCGACACCTCGAAGGACTAACTATTGACGCTCTACGTGTTGATAGAGGCTATTGCCGGAGCTACCAAGCTCCAGCGATGGACAATGCCGGAGCTTCTAAGCTCCGACAACTTCAGGGGACCTTCACTATCGAAGACTTCGGACCTAAATTCTACAAGTTCGGAGCAAATGCGTCTTCAACAAAACTAAATATCCTTTTGGTACATGTTCACAATCAAATTGTGTACATTTACCAGGGGGCCAAGTGAAGATAAAGATGTTGAAGACAAAAAATGAAATTCGCAAAAAATTTGGGGATTTCATTCATCTGGAGACAGAAGGTTACATCTAGAGACAAGGGATTACAAAATTGAGGAAGAAGAAGAGAAAATACAAGTGAAAGCTAAAAGAGATGGTCCTAGACCCTATGGAAGAACTCGACGACCTTCTGGGCGACCTCCGACACGCTGACTCGGGTAGCTTCGCCTTCTCCTTCGACGGGGCCTTCAAGCACCGGGTCCAGAGGAAATTGAGGGTTCCGGCTGGTGTAGCACGTAAGCACATATTCTGTGACGTTCCTCGCCAGGGATTGCCCCTCGACCTCCAGTTGGTCCGCGATGACGTCGCCCACCTTGGAGAGCTTGCTACCTGCTGCGCTCAACGCCTGCAGCGCAAGGTCCGGCTCCGGCTCCGGATCATCCGGGCGCACGGGGCTGAAACCCATTGGCGTCAGCGCATCATTGGCCTTGCCCAGGAACTCCCAAATCTGCAGGGAGTCCGCCGTCCTCAGGCTCTTCACCTCTTCCAGGGATCTCTTGGCCGCCGTCAGTTCGGAATTCTCACGGGCGAGGCGCTCAACTTCTTTGGCGTTTTGCTGAATTTTTGCAGCAACCCGCCTCTCAAGTCCTCCGAGCTCGTGCTCCCGGAGGTGGATCTTGTTCCGACGATCGACCAGGTCCTTCTCCCTAGCCTCCACTTTCTTCTCCTGGGCAACAAGGGCACACTCATATTCGTAGAGTTCCTGCCCCCGCACCCAGGTCTTCTCCTCTTCCTCGAGGCAGCGCTCTTCCAACTTCTTAGTGCGCTCCTCGAGGCCCTTGTCAGCCAGAGCTACTTTCTCAGCGAGCTCCTCTTCCCTCCTCAAGACGTCATCCCGCAGCTCCAGGAGTTTTTGCTCTTCGTCCTCGAGCCGTCTCTCCCTCCCTTCGAGTGCCTCTCGGCGCTTGATGAGTGCGGCGTTGATGGCCTCAAGCTGTTCGTACCGAGCATTGGCCGCGTCGTTGGCAGACTTGGCCTGATCGTGGATCTCCCGGGATTGAGCGTCAAGGGCATGGGTCATGCTCTCCCTCTCATCCAGCAGCTTGTCCCAGTACTCCAGGCGGATCTTCTCCCGCTTGATCCACTCCTTGTCGTCCGTTAGCCTCGACTGCGCCAGCTTAGTCTCGAAGTGGAGCCGATTACGCCACCACCTAAGGGTTTGGCGCTCCTCTTCAAGAGCCTTGCTGTCGTGGAAGAAGGCCAGTTGGACCTGACGTAGACTGGAGCAGGCGTTGTCGATAGACATCGACAGCGGGATGGGCTCCGAACCTGCTGGGGTCTCCTCCACTGGTTCCAGCCGGTCTTCACATACAAAAATTGGGTACCACTCTACGAGAGCGGAACCCTGAGCTTCCAAGGCGCTAGGGCCGTCCTCCGGGATGGCCTCAGTCGCCATCGAAGAAGGCCCCGCCGCCAAGTCATCATTCGCCCCCTCGGGCAGGGGGCCAGCGACTTCGCTTAGGCACTCCGGCTCGGCCGCAGGTACCATCGACGTCGTCGCTTCCGGAGCAGGAGATACTACTGGCTCCGGCCGGGACACCTCTTTCGAGGGAGGCTCGAGCTCCCTCGCCTCTTCAACCGCCGGCTCTGTGACTGGCGCTCCAACAATAACCAGCTCAGCGACCGGTACTTCGGAGGTAACCGGCTCAACTGCCGGAACTACCTCGACTTCCGGCTTGCATGCCGGAGCTTCAGTCACCTCCGGCTCAATCGTCGGGGCTTCAACAAGTTCCGGCTCCGAGGCCGGGACTACTACTTCTTCCGGCTCTACAGCCGGAGCTTCCACTACTGCAGCACCAGGACCCGGAGCTTCAACCTCCGAGACAAGTGCCGCTGGCGTGTCTTCACTCCCGTGGTCCGGCGCTACCACGGGAAATTCTGGGGACGAGTCGAGGTTCATGACCACGACAGCCGGCGCCAGAGCTGTCGCAGCCTCAGTGAAAGTTGCCTAGAGGGGGGGTGAATAGGCTAATCGACCTGCAAATGACTTAATAAAACGAGATTAAATCACAGGGGGCGGACTAGTCCGGTCTGGGGGCGGACTAGTCCGGTCAGCCTGCGTGAAGAACCCTAAAAAGTGTTTCTAGCAAGTTTTAGGGGATTTTCTCGAGGCTACAAGTGAGGATATATTTAAGGCAAGTTTAGAAACTATCAACACAAGAGTGAGTCAAGTTTTAACAAGATTCAGCAATGTGAGGCACAAGACAAGACGAGCAACCCTAGAACAAAGTAAGCGATAAGCAAAATGCGAAGAACACGGAGACACAAGGAGTTTTATCCCGAGGTTCGATTCTACACAAGAATCTACGTCCCCGTTGAGGAGTCCACAAAGGACCGGGTTCACCAACCCTTCCCTCACCAAGTTTACCGCACGGGCCTAACTTGGTTCTCCACTATCTCAAAAGCGATTACAAAGTTCGTTGGGGCTTCTCACAATCTGAGGCTCCCACACCACAAAGATGATCAACAACGCACAACACACTCAACACACAGCCCACAAAGACTCAATGAGTGCAAGAGATCAAACCGGGAGCACAAGCGCGATGTTCTTCCTCTTCTCCACCACACTAAACCCTAATCCACTCAAGAATTAGTTTTAGAGGGAAAGTTGGCAAGAAAGAGGCTCAAGAGTGCTCCAAGTTGGCTGTGGCGGCGCTAGGGTTCAACTCAGTTCAAGTCCCTTTCAAAAGAACCCAGGGGACCTCTATTTATAGAGGTCCCAAGCCCATACTGCTGACTTCAGCAGAAGGGCGGACTAGTCCGGCCTCAGGCCCGGACTAGTCCGGCCTAGGGGACCACTGACCTCTTGTCAGGCCCCGACAGCTGACACGCTATCGTCACACTACCCGCCAAACTTCAAATTCAAACGGTAACTTCCACAACGGACTAGTCCGGTCACCACCGGACTAGTCCGATATCACACAGAGCCTTTTGCTCCGTGTGAAAACGGACTAGTCTGAGGACCACAGACTAGTCCGGCCCCAAGAGCGGACTAGTCCAGTCTTCCTAGACTTAGTCACAGAATCACCTCCAACACGCCAACCCGGACTAGTCCGGCCCCACGGGCGGACTAGTCCGTTCTCACTCAGGACCTCTTGGTCCGGACACAAACGGACAAGTCCGTGGTTTTGAGACTTAGTCCCAAAACCCACTCCCTGCTACCCGGACTAGTCCGGCCACAAACGGACTAGTCCGATCTCAGTCAGACCCTTCTGGTCCGGCCAGAAACGGACTTGGCCGGCCAGGAACGGACTAGTCCGGCCACCTGCACGGACTAGTCCGGCCCTACAGCCAGACTACTTATTCACTCTTTTCTCTCAAGGGGTTTGACCTCTAAACCACTTTGAGCTCCCAAACTTGATCTCAATGCACTTTACACACGCACCCTCCTATTTCTACGGCTAGTCTAACTCAACACGCTAGAAACCCTAGTTTCTACGCTTCGAGTTGACTCCGTTCCCTTCCTTTTCCTTTTGAGGGTTTGCGTCTCCGATTGAGTCCACACCTGTGCTAAGATCACTTGAGCTCATTAGCGACTTAATTGTCGTCATCAATCATCCAAAACCCACGGGGAACCTAGATGCACTTTCAATCTCCCCCTTTTTGGTGATTGATGACAACACATTAAGTCCTTCAACAATTAAGAGTATTAAATTTGGTTTTCATAACTTGTGTGCGTATGAATGACTCCCCCTCAATGTATGCAACATGTAAAAGAGGTGGAGGAGTTCTTTCATACCCACACACGTTATGGTGGGGTGCCTACGTGATGTGCTCAACAATTGTGACAAGACATAAAGAGCATCAATATAATCAAAAGATTGACAATAATAGCATTATATTGATATTAAGCAACATTAACAAGTCTTGCACAAATGTAAACATCCAAGAGCATGAATAAATTACAAAACAAGTCCACAAATCACAAACACGCCCACAAACGATTAACTTCCCCTTAACTCTCCCCCTTTGGCATCAAGGCACCAAAAAGGAAAAGAAGGGAGGAAACTAAGACCTAAGAATTAGTCCTCGTCTTCGCCACTTCCACTCTCCGTGGCCTCGGAATCTTCGACGTCGTCCTCATGATCATCGGCATCGTCGTCGTCATCGGAGTTCCTTGCCGAGGGAGCAGCCCGAGAGGAGCTTCCATCCTCTTGGAGCTGAGCGAGCTCATCGGCGGTGAAGGTGGGGAAGGGAGTGATTTCCCCATCACTCACTTCCGGAGAGGACATTGGGACCTCCAGCTTGTCGCACACCGCCTTAAGATATTTTTCTTGACGCTTGTGTGCCCTTTGAGCGCGAATCTCTTGCTTCCGGCAAGAAGTGAATATCGCCTTGAAGCATTTCAAGAAGGCACTAATTGATTGAGGCGGAGGCGGGGACGGGGGTGCCACGGGACGAGATGGAGGATCTGCATTCTTACGACGAGGAGGAACAGGCAGAGGTGGGGGAATCTGAGGACGCAGTCTCTTATGTGAGACATCCTTCTGGAAGGTAATTCCGGAGACTTTCTCAATTAGGCACATCACATAAGGAGCATAGCCACAAGACCTGTTGGGGGTATGAGATATATTGAAGATGTCATCAAAGATGTACTCAGCTAGGTTGAAGCTTTCTTCCCCATCTATCAGCACAAGCAAATGCCTCAAGTTGCCCTGGATGACTCCGGCATCTCCATCCTTCGGGGCAATGGTCTTCCGAAGGAGGCGGTTGAGCACACTGAAAAATGGCTTGATATTTCTTGCCAGTCCTGCCTCATAAGGAAGATGGTCTGGATACATGAAGTCAAGGGCATCTCGATCTAGGGCCTTGAGGTTAGAGATGATGATCTCATGCTCAAGGTGTTCCTCCAATCCTAGAATCTTGGCAAAGTCTTCAAATGTGACTGTGTACTGCTCTCCATTTGTCATCCATGTCATCCGGCGATTGCCAAAGGAGTGAAAGTAGACGGTTGTGTAGAACTGGACAATCACCTCAATGTTCCAGTCGTACTGGAAACCCATGATATCCTTGATTCCATGTCGTTCCGCTGCATTGATCACAGCATCAAATGCAGCATGCTTCTTCTGAGCCATGTAGTCCCAGTCAACCCACTGGGCATCAGTCACATGAGTATTCATCTTCATGTAGACAAGGCGATAGTAATCGCAGTGGAAGTCACACCAGAACCGAGGGTCGGCGGTGGACCTCTCATACCTATAGACATTCTCGTCTCTGAGCCTCCTGGCCTTCTCGGCTCCTTTTCCTTTGAAAGTGTTAGCTGAGAGGTTGGACTGACGGTTTGGATTACGTGCTGGACTGTGCATCACCAGAGGCTCAACATCCTGAGCTTTCCCTTGTTCACGAATCAACACTCCTCCGGGTGCCTTCTTGGCTGGCACCTTGATGGAGGGCTTCTTCTTCTTCGGCTCGACTGGAGCCGGAGCCTTTCCCTTCTTGGGGTCACGCTCGACCCTGGGCTCAGGTTCCATTTGAGCTGGCTCCTTGCCCTTCGCCTTCTCGCCAACGGTGACGAGCTTCTTTCGCTTGGGGGCACTGGCCTCAGCAGCCCTGGAGTTGTGAGCCTCCCTGTCTTCCCTTTTCTTCTTCCTCAGCTCATTTAGAGACTCTGCGGTTGCTCGAGCTATGGCTTCTTCCTCATTGTAGATGCTCGCTGCAACTTTGGAGGCTTCGAGTGCTTTCAGCCGCCTCTCTTCCTTTGCCTTTTGCGCCTCTATGAGCGCAGCCTTGGTCCTTGCCTCGACAATTTGAGCTTTGGTTCGCCCCTCGGGGTTGGGACGAGGAGGGGAACGCTCCGAGTTCGACATGCTGTGAAAAGCATAAACGGGAAGATATGAGTTCAAGGAGTTGGAAGTATTGCGGAAGAAGTCTCGAGAGAGGACTAGGATTAGGGTTTTCTCTGTGCAAACCGGACTTGTCCGCCAGGGGCCGGACTAGTCCGGGTTGCACAGGATGAACCCTAACCCTAATCGAATCATCGAAAAAACTTCGGATCAGCGCGCAATACTCCTAGGCTATGATCACAAGGGTATATGGAGCAATATCTATGAAGGTGTTCATATCAAAAACCTAAAGAATCAAAAATGGGGCTAGTTTTTGAGGAACAGTGAAATACCTTCAAAAATCCGCTTGAGTCGTCGAAATCGGCGTGGATCTCGAAGGTGGAGCGCGGGGAAGTGATCCCTCACTCCCAAGGACTTCGATGCGCGGATTGGAGTTGAGTTTTGGTGGTTGGAGCGCAAAATCGCCAATTTGGGGGCGGTTGTGCGCGCGTGGAAGCTTGAGAGTCAAGTGAGAGAGAGAGAGAGGGGGTCCGGGCCGCCTGGGGGTTTAAGTCCCCAAGGGCCGGACTAGTCCGGTGCCAGGGCGGACTAGTCCGGTGCGCGGACCAGACGCGGACTAGTCTGCCTCCGGACTAGTCCGGCCTCAGAGCGGACTAGTCCGGTATGCGGACTAGCCGCGGACTAGTCTGGACCCGGACTTGTCCGTCCAAGGGGCGGACTAGTCCGGTCCGACTAGGCTGAAAAATTGTATTTTAGAGCTTTGCCCTCCAATCATTTGTCCTTTTGGACAACAAGCAATGCAAACATGATTATTGAAGATAAACATGACACAAGCATGATCAATTTTCAAGAAAAAGTTTTCTCAAACGGATTTTGAAGAGAAATCATGATTGAGAAGAGTTTTCCAAAATAGCTCAAAAAGTGAGAAATGTGGTTTAAGCCACATTCCTAGAATCCAAAATGTTGAGCTCACTTCTTAGCTCACAGAAACGCTTCTCATCAAGAGGCTTTGTAAAGATATCCGCGAGTTGATGTTCCGTCCTCACATGAGAAATCACAATATCCCCCTTCATTGAGTGATCTCGCAAGAAATGGTGTCGAATATCTATGTGTTTGGTCCTAGAGTGCTCCACCGGATTATGGGCTATCTTGATGGCACTCTCGTTGTCACACAAGAGTGGAATGTTGCGCAAGTTAATCCCATAATCCCTAAGAGTTTGTCGCATCCAAAGAAGTTGTGCACAACAACTTCCGGCTGCAACATATTCCGCTTCGGCGGTGGATAGAGCAATAGAGTTTTGCTTCTTGGAGGACCAAGACACTAGATATCGACCTAAGAATTGGCACGTACCCGATGTGCTCTTCCTATCAACTTTGCACCCCGCATAGTCCGCATCGGAATATCCGATGAGGTTAAACTTGGATCCTTTGGGGTACCAAAGTCCTAGGGTATGTGTGTGTATAAGATATCTCAAGATCCTTTTAACGGCGGTCAAATGACAAGCCTTGGGTGCTGCTTGAAAGCGTGCACACAAACACACACTTAGCATGATATCGGGCCTAGATGCACAAAGATAGAGAAGTGATCCGATCATAGACCTATATAGCTTTTGATCCACACTTGGACCGTCCTCATTTAGGTCTAGGTGTCCATTTGTCCCCATAGGGGTTTTGATGGGTTTTGCTTTGTCCATGTCAAACTTTCTTAGAATATCTTGAGTATACTTAGTTTGACTTATGAACGTCCCTTCTTTGAGTTGTTTCACTTGAAATCCTAGAAAGAACTTCAACTCACCCATCATGGACATTTCAAACCTCTCCGTCATTATCTTGGAGAACTCGTCACAAAACACCTTATTTGTGGAACCAAATATGATGTCATCCACATATATTTGGCACACAAAAAGATCCTCGTTGAAGTGCTTTGTGAAAAGGGTATAATCCGCTTTTCCTATCCTAAAACCATTCTCAACTAGAAAGTCTCTTAGGCACTCATACCAAGCTCTAGGAGCTTGCTTGAGGCCATAAAGGGCCTTTCGCAATTTGTACACATGGTTAGGATAGTCTTCGTCTTCAAATCCCGGAGGTTGCTCTACAAAAACTTCTTCCTTGATTGGACCATTTAGGAATGCGCTCTTAACATCCATTTGGTAGAGCTTGAAATCATGATGAGTAGCAAAGGCTAATAGTATCCGAATTGACTCAAGCCTAGCTACGGGGGCAAATGTCTCATCAAAATCCAATCCTTCAACTTGTGAGTATCCTTTTGCCACAAGTCGTGCCTTGTTCCTAGTTAACACGCCATGCTCATATTGTTTGTTGCGAAACACCCACTTGGTTCCAACAACATTAGCTTGAGGGCGCTTGACAAGCTCCCAAACCTTGTTCCTTTCAAAGTTGTTGAGCTCCTCTTGCATGGCAACTACCCAATCCGGATCCCTTAAGGCATCTTCAACCTTATGTGGTTCCAAGGATGAGACAAAAGAGAAATGCTCACAAAAGTTTGCAACACGTGAGCGTGTTGTTACTCCTTTTGTGATATCTCCTAGAATGTTGTCAACGGGATGGTCCCGTTGAACACTTTGATGAACACGAGGATGCGGGGGTTTACCTCTCGAATTACTTGGTTCATCTTCTTCACTTTGGTCTCCCCCTTGATTCATGCCTCCCCCTTGATCTTCATTCTCATTATCACTTTGGGGAGCATCTAGAGGATCTTCAACTTGTCCAATGGGGTTTTGACCTACTTCATAGAGAGGATGGTCACTTGAACTTTGAGATGGTTCTTGTGGGCGAACATCTCCAAGTGCCATTTTCCTTAGAGCTTCTAGTGGAGGTTCCTCTTGATCAAGGGCATGTTGATCAACCTGCTCCACTTGAGAGCCATTGGTCTCGTCAAACACTACGTCACGTGCTACTTCAACAATTCCGGAGGATTTGTTGAACACACGGTACGCATGAGTGTTTGAGTCATATCCAAGCAAGAAACCCTCATCGGACTTTGAAGCAAACTTCGAAGTCCTAGGCTTCTTGTTGAGGATATAGCACTTGCTACCAAAGACCCGAAAGTAAGAAACATTGGGTTTCTTACCAATGAGAAGCTCATAAGGAGTCTTCTTGAGGAGGCGATGAAGGTACAATCGGTTCACGGCATGGCAAGCGGTGTTAACCGCTTCCGCCCAAAACCGGTCCGATGTTTTGTACTCATCTAGCATCGTCCTTGACATCTCAATAAGCGTCCTATTCTTTCTTTCGGCTATGCCATTTTGTTGTGGAGAATAGGGAGCGGAAAACTCATGCTTGATGCCCTCCTCATCTAGGAACTCTTCTACTTGCATGTTTTTGAATTCAGTGCCATTGTCACTTCTTATAGCCTTTATCCTCAAGGTGAACTCATTTTGAGCTCTCCTTAGAAATTTCTTGAGGACACCGGGAGTTTCACTTTTATCATGCAAGAAGAACA
Organism: Tuctoria greenei; assembly: GCA_036927565.1. Classification (NCBI taxonomy): domain Eukaryota; kingdom Viridiplantae; phylum Streptophyta; class Magnoliopsida; order Poales; family Poaceae; genus Tuctoria; species Tuctoria greenei. The sequence continues at coordinate 41,991,276 of JAYESD010000006.1, read as the reverse complement.
CCCAAGTATACCTTGAAAAATTATCAACGATAACTAGACCATACTTGCTGCCACCAATGCTAATATAGGCAATGGGGCCGAAAAGGTCCATATGGAGTAACTCCAAAGGTCTAGTTGTCGTCATGACATTCTTAGAGGGGTGTTGAGCTCCTACTTGCTTTCCCGCTTGGCAAGCACTACATGGCCTATCCTTTTCAAATACTACATCCTTTAGGCCACGAACATGCTCACCCTTAAGGAGCTTTTGAAGGTTTCTCATTCCAACATGGGCTAGCCTTCTGTGCCAAAGCCATCCCATGTTGGCTTTTGCCATTAAGCATGTGTCAAGTTGAGCTTTATCCGCGGTGAAGTCCACAAGATAGAGCTTTCCCTTGAGCATTCCCTTAAAGGCTATTGAGTCATTACCTTCTCTAATGACACTCACTCCCTCACTAGTAAACACACATTTATATCCTCTATCACATAGTTGTGATATGGATAGGAGATTATAGTCTAGAGAATCAACATGCAAGACATTAGATAAAGTATGCGAAGATGAGATAGAAATTTTACCGGAGCCAAGGATTTTTCCCTTGGCTATTATCCCCAAAGAAGATTCCCTCACTTGGGTCCTCATTCTCCTCATACTCTATGAACATGCTCCTCTCTCCGGTCATGTGGTTGGTACATCCACTATCCAACACCCATTTCGAACCGCCGGAGGAGTAAGCCTACAAAACAAATTTATGCCTTCCATTTAGGTACCCAAGCTGAGTTGGGTCCTTTCACGTTAGTAGTTAGGCATTTGGGCACCCACACGCAAGGCTTGGGGCTCTTGCGGAGTGGCCCAACATATCTAGCAAACACTTTGCCGTGTTTGTTTCTCTTTAGCACATAAGATGCATCAAAATCATGAAATAGACGATGCGATTCAGATTTAGGCAATTTGTCGCTAGAGGGTGAGTTCTTTTCAATTTTAGTTGGTGATGAACTCCCCTTAACAAAGACAATCATGTCTTTGCCATACTTGGAGGTTTTGGCGTTATGCCTTCCACCTCTAGTATAGCCAAGACCATCCTTGACATGGGGAGGTCTTGTGTTGGTGTATGCACTTCGTGCATACGCCACCTTCTCCTTGTCAAAGATGGCACCCTTAGGTGCTTGCTTGCCTTGCACTAAGTTGAGTTCATCCTTAAGCTTAAGGATTAAGTTAGAGCACTTGCAAGACGGAGTTGCATTGGATGAGGCCTTTGAGAAGGTTGGGCTCTTAGAGGAAGAGGCTACATTTTTCTTGAGAGACTCAACTTGAGTCTCAAGGATTTTGTTGACTTTTGACAAGTTCCCAAGTTCCTCCTTGAGCTCAATTGTCTTCTCCTCAAGAATTGAACACGTTTTCTTACTTAGAGCAAGTTCGTGTTCCAATGCCTTGCTCTTCTCTCTTTCGAGCTCAAGGAGCTCATCAAGCTCTCGACATCTCTCCTTCTCAAGGATGAGCATGTCCTCTTGTCTATTGATGAGATCCTCCTTCTCAAAGATCTCATCCATAAGCAATTTCATCCTTCGCAAGGTGCTTTTGCTTATGTCCTTAAACATGTGTTCATTTTCACTAGCACTATCAAATTCATCTTGCGAGGAAGTTGTGGAGGAGGGATGAGATGTTACCTTTCTCCTTCCCTCCTTTGCCATGAGGCAAGTAGGTTTGTAGTCGTCGTTGAGGTTGGGGAAGAGCTTGCTTCCATTTGAGCTCCTCCCGATGGCTATGGTAGCCATCTTCTCCTCTTCTTCTTCGGAGGAGGACTCATCGTTAGAGTCCCACTCCTTCCCCAAGTGTGCTTGTCCGGAGGGCCTCTTCTTCTTGAAAAATTTCTTGTCTTGAGGCTTGCCCTCCTTCTTCTTCTTCGCTTCTTCATGTGGGCAATCAGCGATGAAGTGCCCATACTCGCCACAATTGTAGCAAGACCTTTTTGATTTGGGCCTTGCTCTTTCCTTCCCTTTGCCCTCATGGTTGTATCCACCTTTCTTCCTCCTCATCATTCTCCTGAACTTGTTGATGAAGAAGGCCTCTTCCTCATCGGTGTCGAGGCTCTCCTCATCACTTTCCTCTTGCTCCTTTGAAGAGGGTGTTGCCTTGAGTGCAACGTTCTTCATCTTGGAGGCGGTGAACTTCTGAAGATCGTTGTAGAAGAGCGCCTCCTTCTCCATGATCTCGTGGTTAATGATCCTACCAAGGACCTCCTCCGGGGTCATTTGAGTGAACCCCGGGCTTTCTCGAATCATGGAGCAAAGAGCGTCGTTCCTAGGCATGAATGCCCGGATCATCCTCTTCACAACCTCGTGGTCGGTCCACTTGGTGCAGCCATATGATCGGCTCTTGTTGATAAGCACCTTCAACTGGTTGTACATGTCTTGGGGGGATTCACCATCCAAGATGGCGAATCTCCCAAGCTCTCCTTCGATGAGCTCGATCTTGGCCTCCTTGACCACCCGATTTCCTTCATGCGCCGTCTTGAGGGTGTTCCATATGTCTTTGGCCACCTCAAGGCCATCGACGCGGTTGAACTCATCTCTTGAGAGAGATGAGATAATCACACCCGCAGCTTGAGCGTTGCGGTGGATGAGGATGGCTTGTTCTTGCGTGATGTTGTCCTCATCCTTCGGGATCTCCACCCCGGTCATGACAATTTGCCACAATGCCGGATTGAGTGACACGAGGTGGATCTTCATGTTGTGTTTCCACATACCATAGTCCGTTCCATCGAATTGGGGAGGTTTCCCCAATGGGATGGACAGGTAGTGGTTGTTGGCGGCAAGGCGTTCATAGTTGAACCCTTGCCGGTTGTAGTTGGCTCCGCCACCACCACTTGATTGGTTTGACAGATCAATCTTGGAGATGTTCAACTTCTCCCGGAGCTTCGCCTTGAGTTGGCGAGTCTCCTCATCGTCCGTTGGCTTATCTTGATAAGCCAACGTCTCCTCACGGGTCGCCTCGTAGTTGCTGCTCGATGCATCGTCATTCACCACTCCGGCCATCTCTCCGAGTTGTTAGACTCTTTGTGGAGAGTCCGGCTCTGATACCAATTGAAAGTTGCCTAGAGGGGGGGTGAATAGGCTAATCGACCTGCAAATGACTTAATAAAACGAGATTAAATCACAGGGGGCGGACTAGTCCGGTCTGGGGGTGGACTAGTCCGGTCAGCCTGCGTGAAGAACCCTAAAAAGTGTTTCTAGCAAGTTTTAGGGGATTTTCTCGAGGCTACAAGTGAGGATATATTTAAGGCAAGTTTAGAAACTATCAACACAAGAGTGAGTCAAGTTTTAACAAGATTAAGCAATGTGAGGCACAAGACAAGACGAGCAACCCTAGAACAAAGTAAGCGATAAGCAAAATGCGAAGAACACGGAGACACAAGGAGTTTTATCCCGAGGTTCGATTCTACACAAGAATCTACGTCCCCGTTGAGGAGTCCACAAAGGACCGGGTTCACCAACCCTTCCCTCACCAAGTTTACCGCACGGGCCTAACTTGGTTCTCCACTATCTCAAAAGCGATTACAAAGTTCGTTGGGGCTTCTCACAATCTGAGGCTCCCACACCACAAAGATGATCAACAACGCACAACACACTCAACACACAGCCCACAAAGACTCAATGAGTGCAAGAGATCAAACCGGGAGCACAAGCGCGATGTTCTTCCTCTTCTCCACCACACTAAACCCTAATCCACTCAAGAATTAGTTTTAGAGGGAAAGTTGGCAAGAAAGAGGCTCAAGAGTGCTCCAAGTTGGCTGTGGCGGCGCTAGGGTTCAACTCAGTTCAAGTCCCTTTCAAAAGAACCCAGGGGACCTCTATTTATAGAGGTCCCAAGCCCATACTGCTGACTTCAGCAGAAGGGCGGACTAGTCCGGCCTCAGGCCCGGACTAGTCCGGCCTAGGGGACCACTGACCTCTTGTCAGGCCCCGACAGCTGACACGCTATCGTCACACTACCCGCCAAACTTCAAATTCAAACGGTAACTTCCACAACGGACTAGTCCGGTCACCACCGGACTAGTCCGATCTCACACAGAGCCTTTTGCTCCGTGTGAAAACGGACTAGTCTGAGGACCACGGACTAGTCCGGCCCCAAGAGCGGACTAGTCCGGTCTTCCTAGACTTAGTCACAGAATCACCTCCAACACGCCAACCCGGACTAGTCCGGCCCCACGGGCGGACTAGTCCGTTCTCACTCAGGACCTCTTGGTCCGGACACAAACGGACAAGTCCGTGGTTTTGAGACTTAGTCCCAAAACCCACTCCCTGCTACCCAGACTAGTCCGGCCACAAACGGACTAGTCCTATCTCAGTCAGACCCTTCTGGTCCGGCCAGAAACGGACTTGGCCGGCCAGGAACGGACTAGTCCGGCCACCTGCACGGACTAGTCCGGCCCTACAGCCAGACTACTTATTCACTCTTTTCTCTCAAGGGGTTTGACCTCTAAACCACTTTGAGCTCACAAACTTGATCTCAATTCACTTTACACACGCACCCTCCTATTTCTACGGCTAGTCTAACTCAACACGCTAGAAACCCTAGTTTCTACGCTTCGAGTTGACTCTGTTCCCTTCCTTTTCCTTTTGAGGGTTTGCGTCTCCGATTGAGTCCACACCTGTGCTAAGATCACTTGAGCTCATTAGCAACTTAATTGTCGTCATCAATCATCCAAAACCCACGGGGAACCTAGATGCACTTTCACTCAGCCACCACCTGGGGCGGCACTGGGACAGGAGCAGAAGCTCCCACAGCCTCAGACATCGTGGCCGAGGGTGGAGCTTCACTCCCCTTCTTGGGGACGCTGCAGAGGATGGATAAAGAAAATTAACGAACAATCGCTACAATTAAAAAGTTAACCAAGGTAAAGATAAAAAATTACCTTGGAAGGCTTCCGCACCAGCTTGCGCGGAACCTTTTTCCCGGACGTTCCGGGCTGGCCACGGTCGGCGTAGGAGCTCCGGGAGGCCCCCCAGAACTTGTCGCAGCCACGGGCGTTTCTCGGGTCGAGGCTCTCCTCGATTGGGAGGAACCCCTGGACCTGGAGGCTCCCACTGCCCCAGGTGCCGGAGTCGTGCACCCGGAGCTAGCACCCCAGGAGGGCTCCACCACGGGGACAGACGTGCTCCGGGAGGATCCCACTGCAGGAACAGTATCGTTCCGGGAGGACCCCACTACGGGGACAGTTGCCACGGCGGCAGAAGATCTTCCCCCCTGGGAAGAAGGAACCGAGGCGGAAGTAGCGGGCCTGACGGACCTTCCGTCGGCATGTCGTAGCTTCCTCTTCCGACTCTCCGGCTCCTCCGCCAGCTCCTTGCCCTTGCCGATGACCTCGACCCTCGGCTGTGGAGCAGGGACCGAGCCGTCTTCGGGCACCCCGGGGATTGCCACCCGGGTGGTTGGTCTTCTCTCGACGACACCAAGGTTGTCAAGCGCGGGCATCGTCCGCCGGAGCTCCCTGCTGAACTCCACTTCCATGTTCAGGGGGAGAAAGGCCGACGGAGGAGTCAAGTCATCACTGTCTACGTCGATGCCGTGCTGGAATTTCTTGAGGTGAAACTCCAAGGTCTTCCCCACCATGTTAGACTTCAACCCGGTCTCAACCCGGTCCTCGTCCATCACGCTGTTGAGGGCCCAGGCGAGCTTCTCCCTCCTCTTCAGCGGCGCCCACCTGTTGGTCAGGAAGTTGCAGAACACCGCCTGGGGAGTCAATCCTCCCTCCACGCATCGGCGGATCCTGGTCAGAGCAGGGTCGAAAGCTTCCGCCAGCACCGGAACTTCACTCCATATCGACGTGTCGATGCCGGGCAGACCATCTGGCAGCTCCAATCGCTCATGCTCCTCCACCCTGACGACTATCCAATCTTTCTTCCAGTCATCCCACTTCCCTGAAGGGAACGACCGGAGGTACTTGAATGGGCACTTCTTGCGCTTCACGAAGTAGTAGAAGCCAAGGTACTCATTGCTCCGGCCGGTGGTGTGAACAGTGAAGAAGGTTCGGAAGAGCTCGACGCAAGGGGGGATGCCCACCCACATGTCGTAGAAGTGGACAAAGATGGACACGAGGAGAATGGAGTGAGGGCCAAGGTGGTATAGCTGCAGACCATAGAAGTCTAGCAGCATCAAGAAGAAAGAAGAAAAAGGTGGGATCAGCCCCACCATGGCGTACGAAGAAAAGTACACCATCTCGCCAGCGCGCTCCTTCTCAAAGGGGAGCTCTCCGCCGGCACGGACCAAGCGGTTGAAGAAGTCCGAGGACCACCCCATGAGGGCCCGGACCTTCTTCAAATCGTTGTCAGTCTTCAGGCGACTCTCACGCAGACCTAACTCCATCGCGGCACAGCTAGGCAAGAGAAGAGGAGCGAAGTACGAGTCGGGAGTTTGAGCGCAAGATCAGATGAGAGGCGTAAAGAACTCCCGACGGTGCGCGCTTTCCTTCTTAAGTAAGCCCTCGCAACGCTTGGATGGAAATTGCAGGGAAGTCGAAGATAATACTCAAGAATTCAACCCAGCCGATGACAAGAGGGCCCGGGACCACCCCGACGATCAAGTCGAAGCTCTTACCCAGGCGAACGGTTGTCATCACGAGGTGGGAAACCCAAAGGCGGCGGCCTGACAGGGCGCGCGGAACCGATACGGTTTTCGTATTGGGAACCGGCGACCTTCAATTGCGTGAGATCCGCATCAAAGATCTCATCTGCCGCCTGAGGTGCGCCACGCGGCGGGATCTAACTGTAAAACCCTGCCAACGGCACCTCCAAAGACCCTTGAAGACCCAGTTCAAGAGTCGCAAGGATGGACCCACCTCCGACGGAATGACTTCACCCCAGTGACCTTCCTCGGAGGTAGGTCCAGGGGGCCACTGTCAGTACCCTAAAAACCATACACCCCCTGAGATTACAAAGATCTCGAGGGAAGGCCGTCTACTTGGATTGAAGACCCTCAGAGGCCCACTTGTCAGACATGACCGGACCTGCTTCTCCAACATGGTTGATCCCTAGGTCACCACGTGTACTGCCAAACCGGAGCTACCGCCCACAAGGGGGAAGCTCCGGGCCAGGTACCGAAATGGCACCTCCGGACTTAACCCCTGACCGAGAGAAGCTCCGGACCTGACACGTGTCAGATAGCCCCGGAGCTACCTGCTTCCCACAGCAAGCTCCGAAGCTACCACATGTCCAAACGTCAGAGCTGGCAGCCTCTAACCTAAGGAAGACCCTGTAACGGCTCCGGATCTTCAAAGGAAAGCCAAGCACTTCAAGACCCGATTAAATGTCATTAATGCCATATTAATGACACTTAAACGGACGATCTTAACACCTGTAACGGCGCTGTCGGAGCCCGTTACAGGATCATTAACAACAATTAATCGTGTATCAATACTAGTAACCGTCGGGGCCACATGTCGGGCCAGGCTAGCTTGTAACGGCCTGTCCTTGTACTATAAAAGGACAGGCCGACGATACACTCAGGGGACGGACGTTCACACACGTTCACAGAGGTAGACAAGCGATCATACTTGGCAAGCTAATACAACACCAACACACCCGTGGAGTAGGGTATTACGCTCAGGCGGCCCGAACCACGTAAATCCTAGTGTCTCCTGTGTTAAATCGCAATTCACCTTCTTGAGTCTCCGCGCGCCCACATCGAACCACAAACTCCTTCAACACTTTAGCAGTGTCAGGAGATCTGCCGACTCCAACGGTCGACACGTAATCTCTTACTCGACTGAGTTATTTCATTGTGTTCCGCCTCTGGGACATTCTCAAACAGTGTATCAAGAAACTCGCTAGTTGTGGTGGATTCAAGACAAATTTCAGAAGAGATCCTAGCAGTGCTATGCATATCTTTCATAGGAAAAATATTCTCAAAAAATGTTGCATCACGAGATTCCATAATAGTATCAACATGCATATCAGGTACCTCAGATTTAACTACTAAAAATCTATATGCGATGCTTCGATGATCATAGCCTAGAAAGATACAATCCACTGTCTTTGGTCCCAGCTTGCGTTTCTTGGTAATTGGAACATTGACCTTTGCCAAACATCCCCAAGTACGCAAGTATGAAAGTGATGGTTTTCTCACAACCCACTCCTCATAAGGGGTTTTCTCTTTATTCTTGTTTGGAACGCGGTTTAGGACATGACATGAAGTCAATAGAGCCTCCCACCACTATGCCTTAGATAAACCGGACGTGTCTAACATGGCATTCACCAAGTCACACAATGTGTGGTTTTTCCTCTCGGCTACCCCGTTTGATTGGGGTGAAAAGGGAGGCGTCCTCTCATGTATAATATCGTGTTCCGCACAAAAATCATCAACTATTTTGGAAAAATAGTCACCACTACGATCTGACCTAAGACATTTGATCTTTTTCTCTAATTGAGTTTCTACTTCAGATTTATAGATTTTAAAGTAGTTTAAAGCTTCATCTTTAGTTTGCAACAAGTAAACATAGCAGAATCTAGTAGAATCGTCTATTAATGTCATAAAATATTTCTTTCCACCTTTTGTCAACACACCATTCATCTCGCATAGATCAGAATGTATGAGTTTTAATGGTCCCAAGTTTCTCTCCTCGGCTGCCTTGTGAGGCTTTCGAGGTTGCTTTGATTGCACACAACTATGGCACTTAGAACCTTTAACAATGGTGAATTCCAGAATTAATTTGAGACTAGATAGCCGATTCATAAAACCAAAATTAACATGACATAAATGAGAATGCCAAACACTTGCATCATCATTAATACCGGCACAAATATGTTTTACTGACTTATTATTAAACTCCGAAAGAGAAAAGCGGAACAAGCCTCCGCATTCATAGCCTTTACCAATAAATTGTCCATGCTTGGACGCAACTATTTTATTGGACTCTAAAACTACTTTAAACCCATCTCTACATAGAAGGGTACCGCTAACAAGATTCTTGTGCATAGTAGGGACATGCTGCACGTTCTTCAGCTGGACAATCTTTCCCAAAGTGAATTTAAGATCGACCGTGCCAACACCACGAACAGAAGCATGTGACCCATTCCCCATTAGGACAGCGGAATCCCATATGAACTGGTAAGAAGTAAACATGGACATATCAAAACATACATGAACATTAGCACCTGTATAAAACCACCAAGATGATGTTTGAGAAATAGAAAGAACAGTAAAAGAATTACCGTACCCATCTGCATTGCTAGACATCACAATGCTGACATTCTTTTTCCCTTTGCGGTCTGCCCTCTCAGGACAGTCCTTGGAAAAATGTCTCTGCTCCCCACAGTTGTAGCAGCAGCCATCATTGGCTTTGTTTGACTTCTTCTTCTTCTTGAAAGCAGTAGTTTTGTTTGGCTTGAAGTGAGACTTGTTCCCTTTGTTCTTGACATTGGGTTTCTGCACCATATTAGCACTGGCACTAGACTGACCCTCACCTCCTTTCTCAGTAGCGTCCTTAGCCCGAGCCTTCTCCTCAACATCAAGAGATGCTATCAGGTTTTCAACTGATATTTCCTGTCTCTTGTGTTTGAGAGCTGTGGCGAAGTTCCTCCATGAAGGAGGTAACTTTGCAATAATGCACCCAGCCACAAACTTGTCAGGTAAAGGACACTTAAGGAGATTGAGCTCTCTCGCAAGGCACTGTATTTTATGAGCTTGTTCAACTACGGGATGGTTGTTAACCATCTTGTATTCATGAAAATTCTCCATGATATACAGTTCACCGCTTGCATCGGCTGCACCATACTTAGCGTTTAGTGCATCCCAAAGCTCCTTACCATCTGTGACTGCCAGATAGACATCACAGAGTTTATTATAAAGAACACTCAAGATGCATCCTCTCAGGGTAACATTGGCTTCCTCGAACTTTGTCTGTTCTTCAACAGACAAAGGACCATGAGGCCTGCCCTCAGTTACCCAGAAGATCTTAAGCGATTGGAGCCAGAGCGTGGCCTTAACTTGCCACCTCTTGAAGTGCACGCCAGAGAATTTCTCCGACCTTAGTGCATCGGCTAGAGTCATCATGTTCAACTCAGGAAATTGCCTAATAAGGTTTTTGGATTGTTAGAAAGTAGGAGGCAATTTACTAAATAATTCCAGAAAAACACGAGAAAACTGCAGCGATCAACAAACAGACGGGACGAGAAATAACTCGTACCGATTTGAAGCCAAACGAACCGCTGTAGATCCGACGGCGAACAGCCGCTGCAGACGTTGGTGATGACATTGGGCCACAGTGCCCGATCTCCTCGGTAGACGAGCCGTGGTGAAGAACGCGAGTAGTCGTGCGGAGCGCTTCCCAAAAACCTTATTCGCCCTCTCCCGGTGTAGGATCGCAAGGGCGAGCGGTTCCGGAGACCTGCTCTCCCGATCGTCGGTGCACGCCGGCGTTCGGGATGGAGTAGACTAGAAGGCGGCACAAGGAACGCGAACGTGGGAACGATCTGATCATGGGATGACTGTCGTACTGCGCACGCCTGTATTTATAGAGTCCCACAGAGGCGGTTCGTATGAGATCCGGAGGATCCGGATCCGAACTGACTCCGCAGTCGTAAACGCGTCCGTCTCCAATGACTTGGACTCTGTCTCGGGTAGCCCAAAAATCCGGAAGCCCAAAAGCCCAAAGCCCAATTTAATTTTTTGCAAAAATATAAAATCTGGGCTCGGCTCGAGGCTCGAATTCACATGAACACATGCACGTGCGCGTGTGTGCGGGGCGGGGCGGGGCGAGTCGAGGCGAGGCGAGGCGTGGCGAGGCGAGCGAGCGAGGAGGAGGAGGAGGAGGAGGAGGAGGAGCGCGCGTGGGCCACTCCTCTCTTCCTCTCTTCTCTCTCACTCAAGGAGTGGAAGAGCAACCTCCCTTATATGTAGGGGTTGCTCCACTTCTACTTCCCATGTGGGACTAAACACTTAGCACCACTCCCTATTGCCCTAATGGGCCTTTGAATTTTCTAGGATTTATTTCTAAATTAGTATTGGGCCAAGCCCATTAATTCCAACAATCCCCCACCAGATCTCAAAGCCATTAGGAGAGAGGTCATTCTCATTCCTTGTTTGATATACTAGTGTTTTTGGCAAAGACTGTGAAGTTGAACTTCTGCCTAGATCCTCAAGTTTCATCAGGTCACAACTTGAACAATGAACTATGCCTTGAATTGAAAGTTTTGTGTGAACTTACATCACCCAAAGACCATTACCAGCACTTGACTACCAATAGTCTACACCGCAGGTGGAGCATATGCGTCGTACTCCCTGGTCTCTTCATGAGCTTTCCAGAGATCACCCAAATCTCACAGACTGCGATGTTAGACAGTCGGAGCTCATATAGGTGTGTTTCCTTCAAGACTGCCCTGTAGGACGGCATCTTTGCTTCACATAGACAACAGAAACACATTAAGGCAAATCGCCAACCTGCCTTATAGTTTGAGAGTACAAGGTTGCATCTTCACATAGAGAGGGTTTAAAGGAAGTACTCTCCTCGGTGAACCACTAGCTTGTTTTCCCATATCCTAATTTACGGGATCTCCGATCACATAGGTTGGGTTACTACTATGGTGTCACATCAATGGGTCTCAAACCCATCTCTCTCGATGCACTTTCCATCACATTACGTGATAGACCCTTCGATAAGGGATCTGCCAGGTTTTTGTCTGTTTGTATGTATGAAACAATAATAACTCTGGAGTTTCTCATTTTCCTGACACATTTTAAACGTCTCTTGACGTGTCTTGATGATTTTGCATTATCCTTAGAACTGGTCACTTTGGCAACCACCGTATGATTGTCACAGTTTATAAGGATTGCCGACAATGGTTTCTCAATTACAGGCAAATCCATCAAGAGCTCTCGCTGCCATTCTACCTCCGCAGTTGCTGTCTCTAAAGCAGTGAGTTCTGCTTCCATGGTTGACCTCGTAAAAATGCTCTGTTTGTAAGACCTCCATGATATAGCGCCACCAGCTAGAGTGAACACATATCCACTCGTGGCATAGAGTTCATCAACATCAGAGATCTAGTTTGAATCACTATAACCCTCAGGCACGGCCGGATGCCTAGTATAGTGAATTCCATAACTCATTGTACCTCTCAAGTAGCGCATAACCCTTTCAAGTGCATGCCAATGATCTGTACCCGGGTTTGACATGAACCTGCCCAGTTTGCCCACAGCAAACGAGATATCAGGACGGTTTGCACTAGCAAAGTACATGAGTGAACTGATCATCTGAGAATATCTGAGTTGATCTCTTGACTCTTTCTTGTTCTTTCTATGTATCACGTTGGGATCATAAGGCCTTGGAGAAATCTTGCTATCTATAAAGCCGAACCGGCTCAAGATTTTCTCAACATAGTGGGATTGACTCAAAGTAATTGCACTCTCATCCTTATTCAGCTTAATGTTCAAAATAACATTAGCTTCTCCCAGATCTTTCATATCAAAACACTTTGATAGAAAAGACTTGACCTCAGAAATTATATTAATGCTTGTACCAAAAATGATTATATAATCTACATACAAGCATAATATAACGCTATCGCCCCCACCATGGCGATAGTACATGCACCGATCAGCCTCATTAATGACAAAGCCCGCAGACGTCAAAGTACTATCGAACATCTCATGTCATTGCTTAGGTGCTTGTTTCAGGCCATACATGTATTTCAACAATTTGCACACCTTTGTCTCTTCACCTTTTACTACGAACCCATCAGGCTGTTCCATATAAATCTCCTCTTCCAACTCCCCGTTCAAGAAAGTTGTCTTTACATCCATTTGATGGATGATTAGACCATAAGAGGCAGCCAAAGAAAGTAGTACACGAAATGTCGTCATTCTGGCGACAGGTGAATAGGTGTCAAAATAGTCTTCACCTTCCTTTTGAGTATGGCCCTTTGCAACTAGTCTTGCCTTGTACTTTTCCATAGTACCGACAGGCCTGAGCTTCTTCTTGAACACCCACTTGCAGCCTAATGGTTTGCACCTTTATGGCCGTTCAGTTAACTCCAAGGATCCATTGGAAAGAATTGAGTCCATCTCTTCTTTCCCGTCATCTGCATCAGGTGATGCATATGCCTCTTCTATGGATCTAGGAGTATCGTCCACAAGGTACACAATGAAATCATCATCGAAGGATTTTGCAATCCGTGATCTCTTACTCGACTAAGTTATTTCATTATGTTCCTCCTCTGGGACATTCTCAAACGGTGTATCAAGAAACTCGCTAGTTGTGGTGGATTCAGGACAAATTTCAGAAGAGATCCTAGCAGTGCTATGCATATCTTCTATAGGAAAAATATTCTCAAAAAATGTTGCATCACGAGATTCCATAATAGTATCAACATGCATATCAGGTACCTCAGATTTAACTACTAAATATCTATATGCGATGCTCCGATGAGCATAGCCTAGAAACATACAATCCACTGTCTTTGGTCCCAGCTTGCGTTTCTTGGTAATTGGAACATTGACCTTTGCCAAACATACTCAAGTACGCAAGTATGAAAGTGATGGTTTTCTCCCAACCCACTCCTCATAAGGGGTTTTCTCTTTATTCTTTTTTGGAACGCGGTTTAGGACATGACATGAAGTCAATAGAGCCACCCCCACCATGCCTTAGATAAACCGGACGTGTCTAACATGGCATTCACCAAGTCACACAATGTGCGGCTTTTCTTCTCGGCTACCCCGTCTGATTGGGGTGAATAGGGAGGCGTCCTCTCACGTATAATACCGTGTTCCGCATAAAAATCATCAAATATGTTGGGAAAATACTCACCACCACGATCTGACCTAAGACATTTGATCTTTCTCTCTAATTGAGTTTCTACTTTAGATTTATAGATTTTAAAGTAGTCTAAAGCTTCATCTTTACTTTGCAACAAGTAAACATAGCAGAATCTAGTAGAATCGTCTATTAATGTCATAAAATATTTCTTTCCACCTTTTGTCAACACACCATTCATCTCGCATAGATCAGAATGTATGAGTTCTAATGGTCCCAAGTTTCTCTCCTCGGCTGCCTTGTGAGGCTTTCGAGGTTGCTTTGACTGCACACAACTCTGGCACTTAGAACCTTTGACAATGGTGAATTCCGAAATTAATTTGAGACTAGATAGCCGATTCATTAAACCAAAATTAACATGATATAAACGAGAATGCCAAACACTTGCATCATCATTAATACCGCCACAAATATGGTATACTGACTTATTATTAAACTCCAAAAGAGAAAAGCAGAACAGGCCTCCACATTCATAGCCTTTACCAATAAATTGTCCATGCTTGGACACAACTTTTTTATTGGACTCTAAAACTACTTTAAACCCATCTCTATATAGAAGGTTACCGCTAACAAGATTCTTGTTCATAGTAGGGACATGCTGCATGTTCTTCAGCTGGACAATATTTCCTGAAGTGAACTTCAGATCAACCGTGCCAACACCACGAACAGAAGCATGTGACCCATTCCCCATTAGGACGGCGGAATCCCAGACGAACTGGTAAGAAGTAAACATGGACATGCCAAAACATACATGAACATTAGCACCCGTATCAAACCACAAGATGATGTTTGAGAAACAGAAAGAACAGTAAAAGAATTACCGTACCCATTTGCATTGCTAGACCTCACAATGTTGACATTCTTTTTCCCTCTACGGTCTGCCCTCTCAGGACAATCCTTGGGAAAATGTCTCTGCTCCCCACAGGTGTAGCAGCATCCATCATTGGCTTTGTTTGACTTCTTCTTCTTCTTGAAAGCAGTAGTTTTGTTTGGCTTGAATTGAGACTTGTTCCCTTTGTTCTTGACATTGGGTTTCTGCACCATATTAGCATTGGCACTAGATTGACCCTCACCTCCTTTCTCAGTAGCATCCTTAGCTCGAGCCTTCTCCTCAACATCAAGAGATGCTATCAGGTTTTCAACTGATATTTTCTGTCTCTTGTGTTTGAGAGCTGTGGCGAAGTTCCTCCATGAAGGAGGTAACTTTGCAATAATGCACCCAGCCACAAACTTGTCGGCTAAAGGACACTTAAGGAGATTGAGCTCTCTCGCAAGGCACTGTATTTCATGAGCTTGTTCAACTACAGGACGATCGTTAACCATCTTTTAGTCATGAAAATTCTCCATGATATACAAATCACCGCCTGCATCGGCTGCACCATACTTAACGTTTTGCGCATCCCAGAGCTCCTTACCATATGTTACTGTCAGATAGACATCACAGAGTTTATTATCAAGAACACTTAAGATGCATCCTCTCAGGGCAAAATTGGCTTCCTCGAACTTTTTCTGTTCTTCAACGGATAAAGGACCTTGAGGCCTGCCCTTAGTTACCCAGAAGATCTTACACGATTGGAGCCAGAGCGTGGCCTTAACTTGCCGCCTCTTGAAATGCACGCCAGAGAATTTCTCCGGCCTCAGTGCATCGGCTAGAGTCATCATGTTCAACTGAGGAAATTGCCTAATAAGGTTTTTGGATTGTTAGAAAATAGGAGGCAATTTACTGAATAATTCCGGAAAAACACGAGAAAATTGCAGCGATCAGCAAAGAGATGGGACGAGAAATAACGTGTACCAATTTGAAGCCGAACAAACCGATGTAGATCCGACGGCGAACAACCACTGCAGACGTTGGTGACGACATTGAGCCGCAGTGCCCGATCTCCTCGGTAGACGAGCCGTGGTGAAGAACACGAGCAGTCGCGCGGAGCGCTTCCCAAAAACCTTATTTGCCCTTTCCCGGTGCAGGATCGCAAGGGCAAGCGGTTCTGGAGACCTGCTCTCCCGATCGTCGGTGCACGCCAGCGCTCGGGATGGAGTAGACTAGAAGGTAGCGCAAGGAACGTGAACGTGGGAATGATCTAATCATGGGATGACTATCGTACCGTGCACGCCTATATTTATAGAGTCCCATGGAGGCGGTTAGTATGCGATCCGGAGGATCCGGATCTGAACTGACTCCGCAGTCATAAACGCGTCCATCTCCAATGACTTGGACTCTGTCTCGAGTAGCCCCAAAAATTTGGAAGCCCAAAAGCCCAAAGCCCAATTTAATTTTCTGCAAAAAATATAAAATATGGGCTCAGCTCGAGGCTCGAATTCACACAAACACACGCGCGCGTGAATGTGCGAAGCGGGGCAAGGCGAGGCAAGGCGAGGCGAGGCGTGGCGAGGCGAGCGAGCAAGGAGGAGGAGGAGGAGCGTTCATGGGCCACCCCTCTCTTCCTCTCTTCTCTCTCACTCAAGGAGTGGAAGAGAAACCTTCCTTATATGTAGGGGTTGCTCCACTTCCACTTCCCATGTGGGACTAAAAACTTAGCACCACTCCCTCTTGCCCTAATGGGCCTTTGAGAGTTTCTAGGATTTATTTCTGAATTAGTATTGGGACAAGCCCATTAATTCCAACAATCCCACACCAGATCTCAAAGCCATTAGGAGAGAGGTCATTCTCATTCTTTGTTTGATATACTGGTGTTTTCGGCAGAGACTGTGAAGTTGAATTTCTGCCTAGATCCTCAAGTTTCATTAGGTCACAACTTGAACAATGGACTACGCCTTGAATTGCAAGTTTTGTATGAACTGACTTCACCAAAAGACCATTACCAGTACTTGACTACCAGTAGTCTACCCCGTGGGTGGAGTATATGCGTCGTACTCCCTGGTCTCTTCATGAGCTTTCCAGAGATCACCCAAATCTCACAAACTGCGACGTTAGACAGTCGGAGCTCATATAGGTGTGTTTCCTTCAAGACTGCCCTGTAGGACGATATCTTTGCTACACATAGCCAACAGAAACACATTAAGGCAAATCACCAACCTGCCTTACAGTTTGAGAGTACAAGTGTGCATCCTCACATAGAGAGGGTTTAAAGGAAGTAATCTCCTTGGTGAACCACTATGGTGTCACATCAATGGGTCTCAAACCCATCTCTCTCGATGCACTTTCTATCACATTACGTGATAGACCCTTCATAACGGGATCTACTAGGTTTTTGTCTGTTTGTATGTACGAAACAGTAATAACTCCAGAGTTTCTCATTTTCCTGACACATTTTAAATGTCTCTTGACATGTCTTGATGATTTTGCATTATCCTTAGAACTGGTCACTTTGGCAATCACCGTCTGATTGTCACAGTTCACAAGGATTGCCGACAATGGTTTCTCAACTACAGACAAATCTATCAAGAGCTCTCGCAGCCATTCTGCCTCTGCAGTTGCTATTTCTAAAGCAGTGAGTTCTACTTCCATGGTTGACCTCGTAAAAATGGTCTGTTTGCAAAACCGTGTGCACCTGTGTGTTGCTTCGACCAGAGCATGCCACATCACCTGGTGGGGCCCAAGCGCCTGAATTCAAACAATTTTAGATTTAGTTCAAACTTAGAAAATCCACAACTCTCTGTATATTGATCCAAAAATCTTCAAACAAATTTTGTTTGAAAGCCCTTGAGCTCTAGTTTCTGTTAGTACCAATTAATAGCCATGAAAATAATTTTTCATTTATGGATATTATCTTTCTCCAGACTTTCCTGGAATTTTTACAGCAAATCTTACCACTGGAAAAATCCCCAAAATTACCAGAAAATCCTTTATCATGTTCTTGGCTTCCAGGAAAAATTGCATAACCATTAGACCTGTATAAATTCCTCAGAATTCAAATTTATAGCTGTTGTTCATTAATAAACAGAAACTATTATCAGAAATTGAATCAAACTTCTAAATTCTATCTCTCACTCTAGAAAGCTTATAAAAATGTTAAATAAATTTTTTTGGTACCAGGACAACCTTCTCTACCATTATAATCTACTGTTAGATATGTTAAAGCTACATGTTTTTCTTCTAAATTCTGGGAAGCCCTATACTTGGTATAATTTTAAATATAGCAAGCTTGCTTGATCATCTTCAATCTTCTTCCAAAGTCTTCCTTATAATACCTGGTAGCTAACATAAAAGTTCCAAAGCCAATTAAGATCATTCACTCACTATAACCGTAGTTAGAAGCTTGTGAGCTATATATGCATTATAATTTCACAAGCATTCATATATGTTCTATTTGCACGTCATGTAGTGATCGAGATTGATGAGGAGTGTTGCTTGGAGAATAAGACCAGGGTGTCCACTTGGAGTCCTTGACGGAGTCTTCAGAGGAGGACACTGACTATTTCCATTTAATCGAGTCGCAAACTAAGACAAGCCCCATTTTGCATTTAAGAGCTTTTCAAAGTTTTCCAGTTTTATTCACTTATGTCTATAAGTTGTATATGATATGTGCATTACGTGTAATGTGTTTGATACTCCACTTGCATATCCACAAATCCTATGGGATGGTTGGAAAGGTTTACAGCTTGACGTGTAGAACTGCCATGCTAATGTTGTAGATATACTGGTAGAAGTCAAGTAGTTGAAATCTAATCGCGAGATAGGAATGACAGTTCATATGAGGATAAAAGATGAGAGAATGGCTTATGAGATGAATATGAGACCGGGAAGGGGGATAGGAGTCGACGAGATGGAGTTTCGGGCGCATAGCCCTGCCTGTGTCGCTTGAGGACCGTGCCGCATGCGGCACCATTGGGCAAGCTTGAACTGTACCGGTTGCATAATGGGATATGGGCCCAACAAACTGATGTAACTCCAGACTATTGTGTGGAAACTCCTAAGCTGTCCTTGAATGGAGATGCGGAGGCACAAATGTGTAAATCTTCTAGCAGGCAACTTCGACGTGTCCATGTAGGGGACCTTTTGCTCGGGATGAAGAGGTTTGTCGGTATTGGGGTATTGGGTGAAAGGTGGTCACGTATGACACGGGGAGGAGAGCACGTATGTGTCTCTCACATGGGTGTGTGTGTCGTGTAACCAGGTGTCTACTGATTGTAATCACCGTCCCTCGCGGTTATTTGAGTATTTACTTGTCCGTCGCTGTCGTGACATAGTAAATAACTGGAATGCCATGAGAATATGTTATATGATCTTGGTGATTTATTTGCCTGGTAACCTTATGTGCTGCAGTAGATGCTCATTAAAGTTATCTTTTTGAACCATTAAATTGCTGCTACTAACTTGAAAGCTAAGGATGCATTTGTAGGCGAGTTTGTTTATGCAATATCCTACCTATGTTTATTGGTTACCTTGCATATAGTCGCATGTTTAGGTGAGACGGGTCAGTCTTGCTGAGCTTTATGCTCACGTTTGCAGTTGACGAATTTTTACAAGATATACGTTTGATGACGGGCTTGACGACGATGCCTTACACCTTTAGGGTTCACGGCTGAGTGGAAGCACAACACGCCACCGATATCTGTGAGTGCTACTAGTGTAAAGCGTCCGAGGGCATGGACAGCTTTAGTCATGCATAGCTAGTGCTGAGAGCATAGTATAATATATAGACTTCTTTCCTACAATATATATTGTAAAACATCCACTGTGTTTATAAATTAAAGACTTGTGTTGGGTTTTATTCTCGTTCTTTTCATGCATGTTGTTGGGTGTCGCATCGCACGACACCACCCAATGAGATCCTTGGATGTCGGGACCCCGGTCCCCACAGACTGGTATCAGAGCATCGTTGGGAACAGTGTGCCTGAAAAGAGCATATTTTCAAAAACCTAGGAGTATATGAGTGAGGAAATAGTTATATGCCTACTAAGGAGTATTATTAGTATAAGATATAAAGGTGGCAATACTAACCTACTTGTTATTATATTCTGTAATGATGCTACGACATCAGGTAAGAGGTAAGGTACGCCACCGAGAGCGGATCAATCTCGGTAAGCTCTGCCATAGGAGATGTGATATGTGATTGTTTCCGTGGCTTGACACAGAAAGTCAATATGAGTCTCTGAAGCTCTCCATGTTTCTGAGAACATATGACACGTGGTACTCCAGCGTGCTTCAAAATTAGTGGGAGCCCCCGTCGGGTGGTGTATAACCCGATAGTATGCGTCTCTAGAACTATCCATGTTCTATGGGAGCATGTGAAACATGTATGACCGAGCATGTATAAGCCATATTGTATGGGAGTCTTTGCTGTACAAACATAGTACAACCATGTACCTCGAGACATGACATCACTCGAGGGCGACTCACACCAGAGTCGTATGTATTTACTTTCATATATATTATTATGACTGCCTGTTGTGTATCCCCGTGCCGCCCTTGAGGTGAGAATGAGTGAAAGGGGATTGCTTGTCTTCTGTAGTACACTAACTACGGTAGCGACCCGTGTAGAACACATTTGCGAGTGAACGATACTAGGGCCACCTATAGACGTACCCGGATATACCAGTTAGAATTTTCATTGGTGAGGTACGTAGTACCATCGTATCACATTTTATACATTGACCATCCCCCATGACAGAATGGATGCATTGTGTTTTAAAGTCCGACTACCAGTTGCTGGTAGGTTTTGGACATTGCAAAGTCAATTTCAATCATAACTAGAGAAGAATGGATGTTCTTTATTTCTAGCAGAAGTTTGCTCAACTTCGCCAGGTTGAAACCTTGATTAGTTTACAGAAAACATAGGCTTATGCTATATGGATGGAAGGATCATCCATTCCACTACAATGTTTGTTTTGGTCATTAGGACTGAAAATAATCCTATCTTGGTGTAAACTGAACTCCACAAAAACTACTACAAATGTCTTACCCAATTACACAGTCTCTGTATTTTCACCATAACTTCTTGTAGAGAAATCATGCCCTATTGTGATACATATTTGGAGAGGGTAGAAGCATAACTACAACTTTGTAAATTGAAGTTTTTCCTAATTCGACACTGAACCAATCCAAATTCCAGGTTGAAACTGGTACACTGCTGGCAGAAAACCAGTCAGCTCATCTATCAACTTTAGACAGTCATATCTCCTAATCTTAAAACTTTACATAGTAATATATATATATATATATATATATATTTGTAAATCCTAGGAAGTCCTCTATGAACTTTATATTCAACTCCTGGACTGAATCATTCATTAGCAGTGCCTAATTCCATTTGTCGCAAACGCTGTTCTCGTAGTCCAGAACCAGAAACCATTTGTGCATAAAGTGGAATTTGTGCGCTTTGACCTGTATAACAACTTCGTAAGTCTAAACCAATTTATTTCTGGAATGTTAACATGATGTGGTACCATGTTTATTTTGTCATTACCTCAAGATATTGTTTTCATATACCTGTCTAAATTGTGGGTGATAACCACGATTTATATTAACATTTCCGTGCGAAGACACGGAAACAACCACATGCTACCTCTCACATGCGGTGGCGTACCATACCTCTTACCTGATGTCGGAGCGTCACTACATAATTTAATAACACATAAGTTAGCTTGCCACCTTATGTAACTAATACTATAATAGACCTTATGCGGGCATAGTACTAATCCTCACTCGACTACTCTTAAGTTTTTAAAATAGGCTATTTTCGAGCGTGCTGTTCCCAATGCGGCTCTAATACCAGGCTGTGGGGACCAGGGATATAGCAGTAAATGACTCGCATATAAATTGATCATAATTTTACAAGTTAATAGCAGCAGCTTAATTGTTCAATAATAGTAACTTTAATGAGTCTAATCTATAGCAATCACAGTGGCAAACCAATTATATTTCAATACATCATATTCTCCTGACTTCTTCAATATTTACTACATCACAGCGCAGTGAACAAGCGGTACTCAAATAACCGCGAGGGACGGTGATTGCAATCAGGACACACCCGAATAACACGTCACATACACCCATGCCTAAGGAGCGTTCCGTGCTCCTTACCATGTCATACACAACAACCTTTCAAAAGAGAACTCAAACGCCGAACCGATCCCACCATCGCAGGCATAAGGTTCTTGCATGGAGCGTGTCTGTGCCCGCCAGTGAATTTATACCTTACTACCCTCAGCCCACCCCTATCAACAATGGGCTATGCCTTGACATCCAAGTTATCAAGTTACATCAGTTTCCTGGGTTCCATATGCCCAGTATGCATCCAGTACTGTTCAAACTTGTCCAGTAGGGCCGCACACGGATCGGTCCTCAATCGACACAAGCAGGGCCACGCACGTGAGACCACGTATCGCTGCATCCTACCCGCTGCTCGGTCTCAATTTCACAATTCTAAACCATTCTTTGATTCAATTCATCCTGTGTGATAACATCCTATCTCCCGAGTAGATTCCAATTATTCGACTTCTACTAGATTCCTATCAACATTAGCATGGCATTGTCTACTCGTCAAGCTCTAGACCTACCCAACACTCCATGGGATTTGTGGGTCATGCAAGTGGAGTAACAAGCACCTTAGCTCTAATGCACAAAATTCACCCTAGACATAAGTGATACAAAGTGAAAATTTGAAATAGCACTTAAATGCAAACCGGGGCTTGTCTGGCTGTGAGTCAGAGGGGAAGTTAGCTTTTGGATGTAGAGTCTCCAAGGGCTCCAGGTCCTCCTCGATCTCGGTCATTATATGATATGCAATATATAAAGTACATGAGTGATATAGAAACTATAGAAGAGATCTTGTAAATACTGATCATGTATGTAAATTGTTTTAATTGGCTTTGGGATTTTTACTGTGGACATTAGGATCTATGAGGAAGATCTGGACAAAAAATTGGAGATGTTCAATGAAACTTGTTGTCTCTAAAATTCCAACAAGTAAAAGCCCTCTCTGAATTTTGGTTGTAATTCTGGAGGTCGATCATGGCTACCAGTGGTTGTACCATACAGAGGGGGGTGTCACTGGTTCTAGGATTTTGTTTCACATTTTTCTGAGCTTCCTACAAGGAGAAATTGATTTTATAAGTTTGCAAGAAATGCTAAAATGCTTACTGTATTTTTCCCAATTTTTAACTACATAGAGATTTGGAACACTGATCAACGCAGCAAATGAAATCCAATGAATTTGAAATTTTTACTGGAACTCAAGTGTATTATGAAAATTGTTCTGACAGAAATTTAGAATTTTCCAATTAGCAGAACAGGAGTAATTAATTTCTTAAGCAGTTATCTCAAAGGAATTAATTATGAATATTCTGGGAGTTTCATGTCCAAAAAATTGCACCACTGCAAATTTGAGATTGATATGAGTCTACCAGAATTTATATGGAATTATTAGAGAAAGTATGCTAGGAGAAATTGATTTTCAAAGTTTGCTCAAAATCTGGAATTATTTCCTAATGGAAAAGTTTGAATAATCAACCCGGACCCACTAATTTGAATTGAGCCAATCGCATCTGGGCCACACCGGGGGCCACATGGTTAACCTGCACAGCCGCACCCGATCCAGTGCCGCAGCTGATCCCACGCGGGGGAAATGCCGCTGACAGGCGGGACCCACCGGGTCGTCGTCTTCCTCGCGACGCGGCGGCGTTCCTCGCCGGAACCGCGGCGGCACTCGCCGAGCTTCGCTGCGTCGACCTCCACTCGGCTCGGCTCTGATCGCCTAGCCTTAAAATTGACTGTGCAACACGATGGTGGGGTCCAATCATGGCGGCGATGGCCGGAGATGGCGGTGCGATGGTGGCGGCGGAGCTAGGGTTTCAGCGATCGTCGGAATCGCTCGGTAATGGCGCAGGAGGATCGGGAAAAAGCGTGGAATGTTCCTGGGAGCATGGGGAAGATGACTAGGGGATGCAAATGGGATGAAATCGCCGGCAACATCGACTTCGATGGTGGACCGACGGGTTTTCATTGGCGGCGGGGAAAACTTGAATATCTCAGCCTTTACTCGATGGCGTCCACTGATTCTTGGCAGAGGGTTGCGCTAGGAGGTACGGAGTATAATCCTTAATTGGATTGATGAATCATTACACGTAGAAATGGAATTAATCCGAGAAGCTTGTGAGTTCATGGGCCACGGCCGAAAGCAAAACTCGCATCATTTGCTCGATACGGAATGACACGAAGAACGGGTTGTACCGTGAGAAGGGTCGTGTTTTGGCAGTCCTATTTCCTTCTGGGAGCTTCTCGAGAGAGGGCCTGTGGCGTCGGCGCGACGGGAAGGCAGCAGCGTTCTCATGGTGGCCGAACAGCGGCGCCGGCAAAACTGCAAAAAGGTCGCCATCTAGCCGACGAAACAATGAACCAAAAGCTTGAGAAGGTAGAAGGGAGGCTTAGGTACCACTTTGTTGTTGGGAGGACGACAAAATCTGGCTTCGTTTGGCCGGCAAAGATGAGCGACGAGGAGGCGGTGCTGAGCTCAACGGCGGCGCGAGACAGAGCAAAGGAGCGCTGGGTTTGTCACTTGCGGTTAGGAATGTAAGATAAGGGCGAGGAGGGAGTGATATAGATGCCAGAAATGCCACGCAGCTGCTTGCCTATGGTGAGGTGTTGCCCTCACCGCGCGTCGATCGGCAGGGAGTCAGAAAACAGAGCACTCACAGTAATGGTTCACTGACCAGTGGGTCCCACATCCCCTTCCAAGTCTATCTCTCTGGTACTTCAATTCTTCCACCTTAACATGTCCAAAAATTCCAGATTTTTGTGGAGAGGCCAATTCAAATATGGAGATTTAAATTCTGGAATTGGATTTCCAATTCGAACAAGTTTCAACTGAAATTCAAATTCAAATTTGAATGAAATTCAATGGAGTCACTGAATTGAATAGCAAATGAGCTTCAAAAATTATGAAACTTGGCAAAGAGGCTATTTTTAATATTCTGAATTTATTGGTGAACTCAGATTTGTAATTTGTCAAGGTTTGAACAGGAGCTAAATTTGAATTTTTGAATCCCTTCTATTGAAGCTTGAATTGATTTAATTTCTCAATTGTCTTTTGATTTCTTTTCCCCATTTTAAAATTTTAATTCCTCTTGAATGAACTTGTACCTTGAATTTAAGGCCTTTACATTCCTCCCCCCTTAAAAGAATCTCATCCCGAGATTATAAATAAAAGAGACGGAGGTAAAAGATTACTGGATATAAGATGATAATAATTCCGGATAGTTTGATTGGAGAAATTCCTTGCTTTCCCATGTCGCTTCCTCAGTGGTATGGTTGCTCCCCAAGACTTTGTACAAGTACAAAGTCCGCTTTCTAGTGGTGGGAGTCTTTTTATCAATAATACGGATCGGATACTCAGAATAAGTTAGATCCGGTTGGAGATCCTCAATGTCTTCGGTGTGGATTTCAGCTGAGGGTGTAAGACACTTCCGCAGCTGAGAAATGTGGAATACATTGTGAAATCCAAAGAGTGACGCCGGTAACTCCAAACAATAGGCCACGGGTCCGCATTTTTCAATGATGGCGAACGGAACGATGAATCATGGAGCAAGTTTTCCCTTCACTCCGAAACGATGAATCCTTTTCATTGGAGAGACACGGAGATAAACGTGGTCTCCGATGTCGAAGTGGAGAGGTCGACGTATTTTATCCGCATTACTTTTCTTCTGAGATTGCGCAACCTTGAGATTGGCTTGGATCACTCGCACTCGTTCTTCGGCTTCATTTACAAGATCAATTCCGTATATAACTCGCTCACCGGACTCACACCAGTTGAGTGGGGTGCGACATTTCCGGCCGTAGAGAGATTCATACGGCGCCACCTTGATGCTTGCTTGATAGCCATTGTTGTATGAGAACTCCGCCAACGGTAAATGATCATCCCAATTTTTACCGTGGTGGATGGCACAAGCGCGCAGCATATCTTCCAAGACTTGATTCACCCGTTCAGTTTGACCATCAGTTTGCGGCTGACATGCGGAGCTTCAGATCAGTTTCATCCCCAATGGTTGCGTGCAGATGCTCCCAGAAACGAGCAACGAATAGCGCACCACAATCGGAAATAATCATTCGGAGAACTCTGTGCAAGCACATGACTCTCACAATATACAATTCCGCATATTTCTTGGCGATGTACTTTGTATGTACAGGGATGAAATGAGATGATTTGGTTAGTCGATCGACTATCACCCAAATCGAATCATGCTTGTGGAATGTGAGAGGTAACCTGACGATGAAATCCATACTAATGTCCTCCCATTTCCACGCTGGGATATTTAGTGGTTGTAGCTGTCCGGCTATCCTCATGTGGTCGGCTTTCACTCGCCGACACGTATCACACACGGACACATATTTTGCAATCTCTCTTTTCATGTGTGTCCACCAAAATCTGGTTTTTAGATCTTGATACATTTTGTTGCTGCCCGGATGAATAGAGTACTTGGACAAGTGAGCTTCATCCAAGATTTTCTTCCGAAGTCCTATGTCCTGGGGTACCACGATACGGTCTTTGAACCACAGTTACTATGTTCATCACTTCGGAAGAACTTCATTTCCCCATTCTTCACTCTCCTCCGAATGTGCGACATACCCACATCTTTCATTTGAGCTTCCATAATCTCCTCTCGTATGGTAGGGATGAGAGCAAGATTATATAGCGCTCCATATGGAACCAAGTATAAACCCGGCTCGTCCTCTTCCATCGGGGTAATTGACATATTAGTGACGTGAGACTTGCGGCTCAGCGCATCGGCAACTACATTTGCCTTTTCGGGATGGTAGTGAATTTCAATCTCATAATCTTTGATCAGTTCTAACCATCTTCACTGCCGCATATTCAGCTCCTTCTGAGTGAAGATATATTTCAGACTCTTGTGATCGGTGTAGAGGTGCACCAAATTTCCGAGTAAGTACTGCCTCCACATTTTCAAAGCGAGCACCACAGCAGCGAGCTCAAGGTCATGAGTTGGATAATTCTGCTCATGATTTCGGAGCTGCCGTGATCCATACACGATCATGCGGCCTTCTTGCATTAGCACGTAGCTGAGACCAATGCCAGACACATCACAATAAACGTTGAAAGATTTGGTCGTATTCGGCTGAGCTAACACTGGGGCTGTTGTGAGATGTTTCACCAATGCTTGGAATGCATCCTCACATGCCTTGCTCCAAATATATTTAGTCCCCTTTTTCAGAAGCTCCGTCATTAGTTTAGCGATTTTTGAGAAGCTCGGAATGAACCTCTGATAATATCCCGCTAACCCGAGGAAACCGCAAACTTCGTGGACGGACGTTGGAGACTTCCATTTCAGCACATGTACAATTTTCCTTGGATCTACAGTGATGCCCTCCGCTGAAATAATGTGACCAAGAAATGGTACTTGTTTGATGCAAAACTCACACTTGCTGAATCTTGCATAAAGCTTGTGATCTCGTAATCGTTGGAGCATGATATGCAAGTGTCATGCGTGTTCTTCTTATGATTTCGAATAAACCAGAATATCATCGATGAATACCATGACAAACTTGTCCAACTCCGGCATGAAAACAGAATTCATGAGGTACATGAAGTGAGCCGGCGCGTTGGTAAGCCCGAACGACATCACGAGATATTCATAGAGCCCATATCTCGTCGAGAATGCCGTCCCCAGTATATCCTCTGATTAAATTTTTATTTGAAGATATCCGGACTGAAGACCCATTTTTGAGAATACTCTAGCACCCACTAATTGATCGAATAGGATATTGATGCGCGGTAGTGGATACTTGTTCTTGATCGTCACGGTATTGAGCGGACGATAATCCACACATAGGTGAAACATCTTGTCCTTCTTCTTCACAAATAATGCGGAGCAGCCCCAAGGAGATGAACTTGGGTGTATGAGACCTTTGTCCAGCAGGTCCTTTAAATGCTCCTTTAATTCAGCCAATTCATTTGGTGCCATCTTGTACGGCCTTTCGGGAAATAGTCGTGGTTCCCGGAATGAGTTCAATCTTGAATGCGATATCCCTATCCGGTGGCATACCCGGAATGTCGTCAGGAAACACGTCCGGATACTCACGGACCATAGGAATATCCTCAAGCTTTGTGGCTTCCGTGTTGTAGGTGGCTGGAATTTCTTGGATAAGGCGGTCTAGAATGAGAGCGTGTGGTTCATATAGTGGAGAGTTCAAATGGACCACACATGAAACAATGTCGAGAACAGCACCATGATGGTGCAGCCACAACATCCCCAAGATGACATCAAGCCTTTGACCCTCTAATATAATTAGAGAAGTCGGATAGATATTCCCACCCATCCTAAGTTGTGCTTTATGGACCTTCATGTCCACTGCTATTTTCCCACCCAGAGAGCAAATCAAATAAGGACTTTCGGTGGGAGTGATAGGTAATTGATGCTTGATAACATATGATTGGCTAATGAAATTATGGGTGGCACCGAAGTCAAATAATATGACTACGGGATTTTGGAGTAAAGAAAATGTACACGCGAGAATGTGTTTGCCTTTCGGCATGTCTTCAAGATCTAAGTGGTGTACATTGCCGGATTTTGGTGCTGGTTTCTTGGGCTGGTTGTGGGGTTGAACGGCACCACGATATGGTGCTTGCCCACTGCTTTGACGCTGCTCGGGGCAGTCCTTCACAAAATGCCCAACACGGCCACACGTGTAGCACGTGTATTGTGTCAGGTTCCCACCAAGCTGTGCACGAAATCCCGGTGCACGTGGTGGAGGTGGATATGCACGCGGGACCATCTTCTGCTGCTGCTGCTGCTGTGGATGTGGTGGTTGAAGACGCGGCGTGTTGAAAGATCGACCGCGGAATTGCTGTGGTCGAGCCGGTGACTGCCATCGCTGACCGGATGGTGAGCGATACACCACGCGGTATTTTTGCGGACCACCCCCGCTGCTGCTCGACGGTGCACTCCGTTTCCTCTTATTAGAAACAAGCTCACACCACTGCTACAATAAGCCTCATCACAGGCGGCTCCAAACCTATTATCACAGACGGCTTTTAAAACCGCCTGAAACGAAGAGTCTGTGATAATCCGCAATTTCACAGGCGGAGAAGTGAAACCGCCTGTGAAGACAAATTATCATAGGCGGTTCTTCACTTAGGCTAGCCGCATGTGAAGACAGATTATCATAGGCGGTTCTTTACTAAGAATAGCCGCCTGTGAAAATACTTTATCACAAGCGGGTCGTGCAGCATATATAACTGCCTGTGATAAATTTCTTATCACAGACGGTTATTGAAGCATAACTAACCGCTTATGATAATGAGTCTTCACAGTCGGGTATTGAAGCATAACTAACCGCCAATGATAATGTGTTTTCACAGGCGGGTTTTGAAGCATAACTAACCGTCTATGATAATGTGTCTTCATAGGCGGATTTTGAAGCATAACTAACCGTCTATGATAATGTGTCTTCACAGACGGGTGTTGAAGCATAACTAACCGTCAATGATAATGTGTCTTTACAGACGGTTATTGAAGCATAACTAACCCGTCTATGATAATGGTGTTATCACAGATGGAGTTTACCTATATCAGCCGTCTGTGAAGACCCTTTAACACAGCCGGTTTCTACCATAGCAGACACCGCCTGTGAAAATTAGGTTATCACAGATGTTTCTTTACTTGTATCTAGCCGCCTGTGATAATTGTTTTTCACAGTCATGCAATACTACCGCTGTTATTTCTAATTTCTAGGTCAATTCAATATAATCACAGAACAAAAAACAACAATCATCACAGAACAAAAGTCAACAATATTATCATCACAGAAGTCAATTTCACTAAAACAATATACATATGTACAAGTTACAGATACAATTCATCTCAAAGTTTACAAGTTTTCACTAAAAACTGTTTAGATTGGCACAGTCGCAAAGTTCTGGCACATCAGCTGCTGAACCT
This sequence comes from Tuctoria greenei, assembly GCA_036927565.1. Classification (NCBI taxonomy): domain Eukaryota; kingdom Viridiplantae; phylum Streptophyta; class Magnoliopsida; order Poales; family Poaceae; genus Tuctoria; species Tuctoria greenei. Next base: position 41,961,640 of record JAYESD010000006.1, on the reverse strand, counting down.
CTCTTATCAAAGAACTTCCCCTTTTTGTGCAAAATTTCGCGACGAATGAATTGACAGAGTTCAGAAGCAATCCTGTCGGCTCCTCCATCAGGAATACTTCTACAAACCGGCCATTCTTCATTCAGATTCTTCTTGTGCTGCAATATAACACATAACAAGGTTTAGAATGTGTTGGTTTGAACAATCTCAAAGTATAGATCAAAGTGAGAGTATACAAGAATTTAGTAGGTATTTTTGGAGCAGTTGTACTATGAGCAATTGAATTTTGAAGTTGGAATCAAAATATGAAAATAATGTTTCTGGTAATATTGAACAGTAGAGAATATAAGCATTAAACTATGCTAGTTACAATGAAAATGAAACACAAAAGTAAGAAAATAAGGTATCGACATTAAGGATAACTTACATCCTCACGATTGACTCTATATACGGCGGCGGTCCGAAGATGCTCGCATACATAATACCCGCATAAGACACTCCCAGCAGGCTACTTCGGACAAGCATAATACGTTTTAATGTCCAATGCATTCGTATTAGGAGGTCTCTGACCGCCAAGCTCCGCGTAAAACTGCCAAGCGCTGTAATACAAGAAATTTCATATAAAACTTGTCAACACATTCTAAATGTGCGTAAATTAAAATTATTGAATAAACGTACTTTTTCAAAATGGAAAGGAAATCTTTGTAACGATCTTGTGGGTAATCGGCCGAGTCCAAGACTGTTGCCATTCCCTGCGTTGGCTTGATGAAGATCATTATGTAGTGATTACTGCAAACATACAAACACACGTGTTAACAATTACCAATAATTGCTATTTCAATGTCATGTGTCGAACTTACTCAAAGTGGTATGGAGCCTTTACGAGGTCTTGGCCGTCTCTGAGAAAGTTAAACATCGCATGTCCTATGTAAGCTGCAACTTCTGCCTTTCTATCCTTCTTAAGTTTTGCAATTGCTCTTTCAAAATCTTTTTTTTCATGTGTTTGTACTGGCTTGATTCTCGATTCGCCTGGACGTCGAATAGCGACTTTGCAATCCTAGTAGGGTCAAAGATACCTGTCTTGCGCGCCAACTTTACATTATCCATGTATTGCATCCTATTGAAGAACTCCAGAATTGTTATAATCTCATGAAATGCGTATGCGTGTAGTAAGAAAAGCAAATACAAAATATTAGAGCACTTACAAGCACCAGACGAGCAGCAGGTTGATTTCGAGCATGCCCCGATGGAAAAGGGAAAGCAGCTCGTCAAATAAAATGACTCGTTTATCTACTCCAGTGCTCTAGAATGCTTCTTTTGGAATACAAAATGTGATGCAATTAAGACCAAATTTTGTGCTGGCAGCGATGTACCACTCATGCATTCTTCTGAGCGCGACGGGTTGTTTGCTAAGTTGTACGGATGTCATGAACGGCTTCCCATTCTCAAATTTAGGAGGAACATCCTCAAGCTTGTATATTGTAACTCCTGGTTTAACTAAAGCCATCCGCCGATTATACATGACACCGTCTTCTTCCCACTCCTCGATATCTTCTAATGCTGGCTCATGAGAAGAACGAGATGCACTCGATTTTCTAATATTTTCCTTCATAGCTTCCAAATACTTTGTCACTTCTGATGAAGGTTTCTTATTTTCGTATGAGCTAACTTTGACAGGCACTGATGATCGAGGAGTAGTCGTCGGAAGTTGGACACTGGCTTGTTGTTGAACCTGTTGTTCAACTGATTGCTCTTTACTCCCAGCAGCTGGCTCTAGTACTACTTCATGTTGTTGCTCAACTAGTTGCTCTTTACTAGCAACAGCTTGCTCTGGTACTGCTTGAAGTTGTTGTCCAACTTGTTGCTCTTGGATATCATCATCCTTGCTCAGACATAGGGGGAGTGGATCTTCCCGGACTGGGAGTGGATCTTCATGCACTTTCGCCTTAGAAGATGGGGTTGCAGTATTTGGAGATGCGATGGGGCTAGAAATTGGCTCATCGTCCAACACGATATCGCGTCGGTGCCAAAGGATTAATTGGTTGACAGCCTTCCCCAGAGTCGCGATCCCCTCAGGTGTGACGTGGTCTATTTCATAATCTTCATAATCATTATCAATGATCTGAAGATCTTGCACCACAGAATAATACAACAGAAGTGGACTCCCGTTGAAGTCACGATCAGGCTTTGCCATAGCAGTGGCAACCTATTTGGTTTTGTTCCCTGCTTTGCCTATCGGGACAAGAAGACGACAAGATTTGTCGTTAGCAATATCATCAACAGGGAACTTATGGGCTGACCCTGAGCCTGGCACGGAACCAACGCTGCCAGGGTAGGCAGTTGGAGATACTAATTGCTCCTTTTGCACCGGAACCATCATTGTACTCGGTGCCACTAATTGTCCTGATTGTCTAAGTTGTTCCATTATTTCTTGCATATTTTCTTTGACCTTTTGAGCAATCATTTCATCAAGTGTTTTCTTAAACTTCTCACATCTTCTATATGTGTCTTTATCTTTAGGGAAACCATCTAGCCAAGACATTTGAGAAGAGACCGCTCGAACCCGTCCGCTGTGTTCAGGGTTTCCCAAGATAGCGGTAAGTTGGTCATTCTCCCTCTTCAGCTTGAAGAGACCCTCCTGTTGCTTTTCAATTACTTCTTTCATTTTATCCTCTACTTCATTCAGAGAGTCGGGCTTTTCAAGTTTGCCATCGCTGGTCAAACCTGACCGAGCAAAGACCCAGCGTTGAGTTCGCTCATCGCACCCTTCTAATGGGTGAGGATTGCCCTTACTAAGAATTTCGTCTATTATCTTATTCCATTTCTGGACTTTGGGGCCATATCCGGCAGACCCCAAGAGATGATGGTATTTGTTCTTTTTTGCAAGCTCTGACCTAGTTGCACTTAGAGCTTTAGCATCAGGTGTGCTCTTTTGACGAACAAACTCTTGCCACTGAGCTTGTGTGATTTTTCCCATCTTCCTCGGGCTAGGGACCTTATTGGCCTTAACATAAGCATTCATTTCACTCTTCCAGCATCGAAACTTCTTGCCGCAAGAGACCAATGTTGCTTTCTTTACAGCTTCTTCTGTGCCTTTTGGGAACTTAAATTGTTTCTTTATCTTTTCCCACAACTCATTCTTGGTCTGCTCGGGTAATTTCCTCCAATTCTCGGTTGTGATCGGCACAACCTCCCTAACAAGAAAACCGCATGCATTACGGTACTTGGTAACTGAATCCTGTGGTTCTTGGGGAAGCCCACCTGGACCGACCCTTGTTATGTACATGATGCGGTCCAATGGACCCTTATTGGGACCTCGTTTCCCTCGTTTCCGCTTGAGTGAAGCTGAGGATTCATCCATTGGTGAACCTTCTGCGGTTTTAGGAGCCGATGTCACCTCATTGTCTTCGAGATTAATGTAGGTAGAAAAAAATTATAAGACTTCGTATACTTGACAGCCAACATTAACTTGAACTGCTGAAGTTAAGATTCATGATCCATACCTCGTCGGCAGGATCATATTCCAGGTCTAGATCCACTGAAGTCTTTTTAATTTTTATATACGGAAAAGGATCCGAAGGACTGTGATAGGAGCCTGAACTGCTGGAGTCAGTAAACTCCATATTGTCTTCTTTGTTGTTACTATCAGGACCAGTCTTCTTAGGGCTTTCCATGCTAGATCTAATAAGACAAAAAATCTAATAAATGGCATAACTAAATCTGGTCATATTTAAAACAAATTTTCTCAATTTTGGCTCAATTAAGTAAATTCAGCCAAAACACATTTTTGAAGTTATATAGGTCTAACTAAATTCTTGTATCATAGAGATCGACATCATATGCTCAGACTCCATCACCACACCTAGTGTTACCTAGATATGGGCGTGAGGATGCTCCTGGCATCACAAATGAGTTGGCCAGCAACTTGTTTGGCTTCAGAGCTAAATATAACATAACTTTGGTAGCTCAGATTAGGTACAACTGCTCAAATGAAGCTGATGGAGCCACAAGTGCAGACATCTTTGGTAGCACACATTAGCTACAATTGCTCAAATGAAACTTCGAGAAATAAAAGCAAACTTAGCCAAACTTAGTCTAGCATAGCTAACTCTAAGCAAAAGTAGCCAAATATAGCTAAATATAGCATAACTTAGTCAAAATTAGTCAAGTATAACTACATCTAATGTAACTTAGCCAAAATTAGCCAAATTTGGTCAACTTAACCAAATATAGCTAAATCTTGCCCCTAATAGAGAATTATGTGGTATATGCAAGGCCGATGACAGAAATAGGGAATATACTACTGTTACTAGAGTCTAGAATCATGTTTACCACTAATGTGTCAGAACAGTTTTAGACACACAGAACCAACTACCAATTTATCGTGATATAACCATCCACGACGAAGGGAGTAACTCCTATTCATTCGAACTTGACAGTTTTATCTCTGCAAACTACCAGAAGATGAAATGCTACTGATTTCACAGTTTCAGACACACAAAACCAACTACCAATTTATCGTGATATAACCATCCACATAAATCTTGCCCCACCGAACCCTAACCAAAGATGCCACTGAACTTGACAGTTTTTCGAATTCCACCGAACCCTAACCAGGGATGCCTACCATTATCTAATTCCCGAACCCTAACCAAGGATATGCAAGGCGGCAGCGAGGGCGGGGAGGGAGGCGGCACGGCGAAGGAGGATGGAAGGTCGAAGGGTTTAGGCTTTACCTTGAAGCTCGGCAGCGACGGAAATGGCTTTGCTCGGCGTACCTGGAAATGAGGAGGGCAAAGCTCAGCGGCGACGGTGAAGCTCGATGACGGCGAAGCTCGGCGGCGTACCTGTAAGTGACGAGGGCGAACACTTGGCGGCAAACAAAATTTTGGCAGCCTAACGGAGTCTAAGTGTTTTGCCCGGGTTAGGTTTTTCCCATGCCGCCGAGGGGTATATATAGACTCACATTTTCTCAGGCGGATTTTAAGTACCGACTGTCAGAGAAGATTGTTACCTCAGTCGGATTTTACTTACCAATCGCCTGAGAAGATACAATTATCTCAGACGGTTGGTTAGTAACACCCGCCTGAGTTAAACATGGGCCTGTGAAGATATTTACTTCTTCTTAATTTGATGAACGCCTACATAAAGACCCCTCACCAACCGGGATAAGGATCCCCTGACTTAATTAGCGGTCACTGACATGTGGACCCGGTCCCACATGTCAGTGACCATGTCACGCGTGCGCGACATTTCTTTTCCCCAAGGCGCGACCTTTCTTTTCCACTTTGCCCGGCCTTAAAGACGCGCTATCGCTCACAAGCGCATCGCTCACTTTGAATCCTCTTGTTTTCTTCGTCCTCCTCTGCTCCGACGACCCAACACCACTATGGCCGACCTTCCGCTGCCAAGCCCTTCGAGGGAGCCACCTTGCAAGAACTATGTTGCAGCTCCCCCGAGAAGATCAACCCCGAGCAGCGCCTCCTCATGGTGCGAGAGGCATACAACAATACGTCTCGTGCCATGAGTGCCTTGGGACTGGGTACCCTTCCAGAGTATACTGGAATGGGTACCTTGGGCCACTACCTCTACGCCCTCATGGGGGTGGCTGATCGTCTTGACATTCTGTTCGCGACGATGGCCCAGGTTCTTGGCCCCGAGGGCCGTAGAACGCTGGTGGAGGCGACGGCTAGCAACCTCGGGGTTGCACCGCCGGTGCAGCTGGTGCAGCCGGCCCTGTCTCCTGTTGCACCGGTGCCGGAGTCACCGCCGGAGGACGAGGAGGAGGAGGAGGAAGAGGAGTAGGAGTAGGATTTAATTAGTTTTTCTTTTTGTTGTTTTTAGTTGCTTCTGTTTTGTAAATATTGTTAATGAATGAAATCTATCTTTTTTCATCTATGTGATTGAATATTACTTGTGTATCTTGTGTGTTCTTGTGTAAATATTGTGCATCTTGTGTGTTCTTTTGTGAGATGTATGATTGAATATTGTTAATGAATGAGTATCTTGTGTGTTCTTCAACTGTGTGAATGAATGAATGTGTAGTGTGTTCATCGTTAATTAAAATTTCACGTCTGAGAAGAAGATTATCTCAGGCGGTTGGTAAGTATATTCTCTGGCGGTTGGTAATCACCAACCGCCTGTGAAGATATTTACTTCTTCTTAATTAATATTCTTGATTAAATGTGGTCCTTTAAAAAGGCAAAAATCCACTTTCTTGTAATATTATTGATAAGTAAAGGTTACCATTAAATTTCACTTCATAAATCCTTTGAAATTGGTCAGAACATAAAAAACATACAACAAATGCTATTTTTCATTTTTCTATCTTGATGAATATAATGCTTTTTTCATTTATTTTTTCAGTGGACATTTTTACTCATCATACCAACCTCTACGAATTTTTTCATATTTTTTTTAAATTTTTTGGAATCAATGTGTGTTCATAATTTGACGAATGCCTCATATGAATATGAGCATTTAGTTAGAATGGTGGATAATTTGAAGTTTGACATGTTGGAATGCTTTTAAAAAACTTAAAAAAATTCATACATGTATAAATTATACAAATATGTTCATACCAACAATTTTGAGTGAAGGAACTTTTTTTTATGAGATACACAAATGTGAATAATATGTAAGTAGAAATTAATTTGATATTTACCAAAACATTACAATGTCAGCTATACAAGTTTTAAAAATATTTTGTTCAGGTGGTAGATGTTAATTTTATACAAATGTAGAAGAAAGAATCATAGAATTTGGACACAATTTGCAGAATCTAAACATGTTTGAGTATTTATATTGGAATCTAAATAAAAAAGAAGCAAGGGATAAGGAAACTGAAGAACAGTATCGAGAATTATCCTAGGCGGTTGTTAAGTAAGACCCGCCTGAGATAAAAATATTTTCAGACGGTTGGTAATCATCAACCGCCTGTGAAGATATTTACTTCTTCTTAATTAATATTTTTGATTAAATGTGGTCCTTTAAAAAGGCAAAAATCCACTTTCTTGTAATATTATTGATAAGTAAAGGTTACCATTAAATTTCACTTCATAAATCCTTTGAAATTGGTCAGAACATAAAAAACATACAACAAATGCTATTTTTCATTTTTCTATCTTGATGAATATAATGCTCTTTTCATTTATTTTTTCAGTGGACATTTTTACTCATCATACCAACCTCTACGAATTTTTTCATATTTTTTTAAATTTTTTGGAATCAATGTGTGTTCATAATTTGATGAATGCCTCATATGAATATGAGCATTTAGTTAGAATGGTGGATAATTTGAAGTTTGACATGTTGGAATGCTTTTAAAAAAATTAAAAAAATTCATACATGTATAAATTATACAAATATGTTCATACCAACAATTTTGAGTGAAGGAAATTTTTTTTTATGAGATACACAAATGTGAATAATATGTGAGTAGAAATTAATTTGATATTTACCAAAACATTACAATGTCAGCTATACAAGTTTTAAAAATATTTTGTTCAGGTGGTAGATGTTAATTTTATACAAATGTAGAAGAAATAATCATCGAATTTGGACACAATTTGCAGAATCTAAACATGTTTGAGTATTTATATTGGAATCTAAATAAAAAAGAAGCAAGGGATAAGGAAACTGAAGAACAGTATCGGGAATTATCCCAGGCGGTTGTTAAGTAATACCCGCCTGAGATAAAAATATTTTCAGACGGTTGTTAAGTACCAATGGCCTGTGAAGATATTTACTTCTTCTTAATTAATATTCTTGATTAAATGTGGTCCTTTAAAAAGGCAAAAATCCACTTTATTGTAATATTATTGATAAGTAAAGGTTACCATTAAATTTCACTTCATAAATCCTTTGAAATTGGTCAGAACATAAAAAACATACAACAAATGCTATTTTTCATTTTTCTATCTTGATGAATATAATGCTTTTTTAATTTATTTTTTCAGTGGACATTTTTACTCATCATACCAACCTCTACGAATTTTTTCATATTTTTTTTTAAATTTTTTTGAATCAATGTGTGTTCATAATTTGATGAATGCCTCATATGAATATGAGCATTTAGTTAGAATGGTAAATAATTTGAAGTTTGACATGTTGAAATGCTTTTAAAAAAATTAAAAAAATTCATACATGTATAAATTATACAAATATGTTCATACCAACAATTTTGAGTGAAGGAACTTTTTTTATGAGATACACAAATGTGAAAAATATGTGAGTAGAAATTAATTTGATATTTACCAAAACATTACAATGTCAGCTATACAAGTTTTAAAAATATTTTGTTCAGGTGGTAGATGTTAATTTTATACAAATGTAGAAGAAAGAATCATAGAATTTGGACACAATTTGCAGAATCTAAACATGTTTGAGTATTTATATTGGAATCTAAATAAAAAAGAAGCAAGGGATAAGGAAACTTAAGAACAGTATCGGGAATTATCCCAGGCGGTTGTTAAGTAATACCCGCCTGAGATAAAAATATTTTCAGACGGTTGGTAATCACCAACCGCCTGTGAAGATATTTACTTCTTCTTAATTAATATTCTTGATTAAATGTGGTCCTTTAAAAAGGCAAAAATCCACTTTCTTGTAATATTATTGATAAGTAAAGGTTACCATTAAATTTCACATCATAAATCCTTTGAAATTGGTCAGAACATAAAAAACATACAACAAATGCTATTTTTCATTTTTCTATCTTGATGGATATAATGATTTTTTCATTTATTTTTTCAGTGGACATTTTTAATATAACCCATAGAGTACAACACGTTATGGGAGAACAGGTCATACTCGCGCTCAATCCTACAGTTCTCAGTACAGAAGATGGTCTCGGACCACCCTCGCCTGCCGCAGCGGGCAGGCCCCTAGTTCCCCCCTGTTGGGCAGCGGCAAACGCCATCGTCAATGTCGGGCAGCGCCACCGGCGGTGGTCCGGTAGGAGGCCTACGCAGTAACCTCCAGCTCACGAAAACGTCGAGCCTCTGCATGGCTTGATTCCGACACCGGCAACACTCCTTGTTGGTCCTCTTCATCGCGACGGACCCGACCGTGTTGTCGCCGACGTGGGCCTCGCCTTCGACCTGCCGGATATACTCGAGGGCGTTGCGGTCCCCGCGGTCGGCGTCGTAGCGGAGCATGGCGAGAACGTAGGCCGCCACCTTGTGGCCGTTCGCGACCGCCCGGGCAAGGAACTGGGTGCCCCGCTGCGCCTGCGCGCGGCCGTAGTTGAAGACGAGGTCGAACCCGGTGACGTAGCACGCATGAGGGTTGCCCCTGTTGGCCAGGCGCTCCACGAGGGCGTCGTAGCTCCCGTTCCCGTGCCGTTGGAACCACTCCCAGCTGCTCTCCCGCTCCAGCGCCACGCACCTGCCCACGGTGGGATCACGGCACGCCGCGTGCATGGCCTTGCAGGTGGCGCGCAGACTGGAGAGGTCGTCCATGGGTTGGGTGGAGGTTGAGGCGACCCACCCCGCGATCAGGACCGCAATATCGTGCGGCAAGGGGAACTCCATGGGCTTATCTCAGGCGGTTGGTAAGTAACAACCGTCCCCGAGATAAATATATTCTCAGGCGGTTGGTAAGTACCAACCGCCTGAGAAGATGTTAATTAACTGACGCGCCGCACGAGGTCTGCGGAGAAGTTAAGAAGCCGTGGTGCAGGGACGCGTGCGACGGAAGGATCTCTGAAGATCGTCTTCCACAGTGGTTTAATTGTGCGTTGCACGAGGTCTGCAAAGAGTTCAATGCGAAATGAACAAAATATTTTGTTTAGTTGGTAGATGTTAATTTAATACAAATGTAGAAGAAAGAATCATCGAATTTGAACACAATTTGCAGAATGTAAACATGTTTGAGTATTTATATTGGAATCTAAATAAAAAAGAAGCAAGAGATAAGGAAACTGAAGAACAGTATCAGGCATTATCCCAGGCGGTTGTTAAGTTATACCCGCCTCAGATAAACATATTTTCAGACGGTTGTTAAGTACCAACCGTCTGTGAAGATTTTTACTTCTTTTTTCTCAGGCGGTTTGTAAGTAATACCCGCCTGAGATAAACATTTTTGAAACTACAATATGTTAATTAACAGCCTGAGAAGTGTTAATTAACTGACGTGCCGCACGAGGTTTGCGGAGAAGTTGAGAAGCCGTGGTGCAGGGACGCGTGCAAGGATCTCTCAAGATCGTCTTCCACAGTGGTTTAATTGTGCGCCGCACGAGGTCTGCAAAGAGTTCAATGCGCGGGAAACGAACCGCTCCCTCGTCTACTCCGCACAGACCATATATAAGGCGCGTTGTCGGTTATGTACAAGCACATAACTTTTGCACTCCTTTCTTCTTCTTCCATCGTTCCACCTCTCCTAGCCCGGCGCCGACGAACCACCACCGCCATGGCCAACCTTCCGCCACCTAGCCCGCCGAGGCAGCCACCCTGCAAGCGGATATGCTGCAGCTCCCCCGAGAGGGTGAATGACGACGACCAGCGCGTTCCACCGCTGGTGCAGCCGGAGCCCCCGGTACAGCCAGAGCAATCGGCTCAGCCGGAGCAGCCGACCCCTGCATCGTCGCCGGAGGAGGAGGAGGAGGAGGAGGAGGAGGAGGAGGAGGAGGTGGTGGAGGACAACGACGACGACGACGATGATGACGATGATGACGACGATTCGTCCTCCAACGACGGCGACCACCACCATGGTGACGACTACGACGACGACGACGAGTCGGAGGAGGACCGCTTGGCCTGGTTTGAGAAGTTGGCGGAGAGGATGGAGGAGGCGGGGCCGTAGAGTAGTTTTTAGGATTTCAATCAAGTGTTCTTGTACATATTTCTTGTGTTTTGTACATATTTCAATCAAGTGTCAATGAATACTGGTGGATAATTTGAAGTTTGACATGTTGGAGTGCTTTTAAAAAACTTTAAAAAATTCATACATGTATAAATTATACAAATATGTTCATACCAACAATTTTGAGTGAAGGAACTTTTTTTTATGAGATACACAAATGTGAATAATATGTGAGTAGAAATTAATTTGATATTTACCAAAACATTACAATGTCAGCTATACAAGTTTTAAAAATATTTTGTTCAGTTGGCATTATCTCAGATGGTTGTTAAGTAATACCCGCCAGAGATAAAAATTTTCTTAGGCGGTTATTAAGTACCAACAGCTTGTGAAGATATTTACTTCTTAATTAATAAACATCTTCTCAGACGGTTGGTAAGTAAAACCCGCCTGCGATAAAGTTAAAAACCGCATGTGAAAAACCGACGTCTATATAAGGACCCCTCACCGCAGCCAAAACGCAACCCTGGAGAATTTATATCGACGCCGCCAGGCTGTTGAAATTTCCCCTGCGCCGCGCTGCCGCTCCGCCGCCCAGCCCATACTGCCGCGCCGCTGCTCAACCCCGCACCGCCACTTCTCCACCCAGCCGGCCCACCGTGCTGACGCCTCCCCACCGTGCTGACGCCTCTGCAAGGTAAATGTAGTTTCCTTACTTTTTCTTTGTATATTTTCATTAGCTGATAAGCTGCTAGTTTTGTGTGTTCTGGTATATGGATTTTGTCCTTTTGCATGTGTAAGGACTGTATGGATTGTGTTCTGGTATATTGATGTATGGACTATATGGATTGTTTCCTTTTTGTACCTATTATGTGACATGAATATGATGTTTAATTAACAGATGCTATTGTAATATATATAAGATGCATCTGGGCCTGTTTCCCGATATAACGGACTGGATCCCACCTAGACCTAGCCCATGCTGCTGGGCCTGTTTCCCCCTTTGACTCCGTCCGCCTCAAGACGTCGCCCGTCTCCTACATTAGTCACCCTAATCATACTTGTTATGTCTCTGTAAATTCATTTTATAGAAGACCTTTAGAGAATATTTGTGGCCAAATTTTGTAAATCTGACAAAAAATTCTATTATTGAAGCATGGACCGTCGAGCGTGGATGTATAACATGCCAAGACCCGATCCTATGTACATTCGTAATGTTGCAAATTTTATTGAAGCATCCAAGAGACATGCAAAGTTGCAAAAGATAGATGACATATTATGTCCATGTATCGACTGCGAAAATAAGATTGCTTGGACGGATACTATAGTAATCCAAACTCATTTGGTGAAAAGAGGTTTCAAAAATAACTACACAATATGGATAGAGCATGGTGAGTTAGATACACATGATGTGGATAAAGATGATGAGAGAGGCTCAGATGATGATAATGTTCATGTCGACGATGGTAGTGACAATCAAGCTGGTGATGATGATGATGAGTTCGATTGTGAGGAGATGTTGCGTCACATTGAACCATATGTACTGACTTCTATGGGAGCAAGCAAAGGTTTAAGTAAAATGGAGACATTGCAGAATGCGGCGACAGAGCTTTTATATGATGAATCAAACGGTTGTGATAAAGAGTTTACTACATTGCGTGCAGTCTTAGAACTACTAAAGTTGAAAGCTACGCACGGATGGTCCGATTGTAGTTTCTCTGATATTTTGAATCTTCTGGCAGAAATTCTTCCAAATCCAAATAAACTGCCTAGAAGCACTTATAAAGCGAAGAAACTTCTTTGCCCGATGGCACTAGGTGTGACAAAAATACACGCTTGTGTGAACCATTGTATTCTGTATCGCAAAGAGCATGAGCTCGCAACTAGATGCCCCATTTGTGGTGTCAGTAGATACAAGAAGGACTACAATCACCAGTATGTTACCAACATGAAAAAGACTCAGAAGAATAAGAAGTTTATTATTGGTCCTGAAGGTGACGATGACGATACTTCTGGCGATGCAGACGGGAAGAATAAGAGAAAAATTCCTGCATTGGTGATGTGGTACCTTTCGGTAATTGATCGCTTGAAGCGTTTGTTCTCAAACCCTAGGGAGGCTGAACTTATGCGTCGGCATTCCGAGCAATGCAAGAAGAATGAAAAACATATACGACACCCTGGTGATGCAACGTAGTGGAAAATTTTTGATATTCAGTATCCAGAATTTGCGAAGGAAATCAAAAATGTGAGGTTTGCCTTGGGTACAGATGGAATGAATCCGTTTGGTGAAAAAAGGAGCATACACAGCACATGGCCCGTGGTCTTAACTATGTACAACCTACCGACGTGGTTGTGTCACAAAAGGAAATATATCTTATTATCTGTTCTTATCCAAGGTCCGAAACAACCCGGCATCGAAATTGATGTGTTCTTGGAACATTTAATGGAAGATATGGCGAAATTTTGGAATGAAGGGGTACGTACATGGGATGAGTACAAGCGGGAGTATTTCACGCTAAGAGCAATGATATTCGTTACCGTGCATGCTTATCCCGGACTGTTTACATTATCGGGACAAATGAAAGGGAAGAAAGGTTGCGTTAGGTGTGTGGATAGAACTGGATTTCTATACCTCACTTCATCCAAAAAGACGGTGTACATGAGACATCGACGGTTCTTGACAGATACACACAAGTATAGGAAGATGAAAGAACAATTTGATAACAAAATCGAAAAAGATACTGCACCGAAACCTTACAGTGGAAAACTTGTGTTTGAAATGGTCAAGAACATTCATATTGCTTTCGGTAAGGGAAAAAAGAGTAAAGGAATTAAGAGAAAGAAAAGTACATCTTCGGATGGTACAACTGACATGGCTTTCAAGAAACAATCAATTTTTTTCAAGTATCTTCCGTATTGGAAGAATCTGGAATTTTGCCATAGTATTGATTTGATGCATGTTACAAAGAATGTATTTGACAGCATCATTGGGACCTTGCTGGACATGCCGAGGAAAACAAAGGATGGATTAAATTCATGTATGGACCTAGTAAATCTTGATTTGAGACCAGAGCTTCATCCAGTAGAAAAGGTGAACGGGAAGCATTACCTTCCCCCAGCCAGCTACAACTTGACGCTAGAAGAGAAAAAAACAATTTGCGAATGCTTGCGTGGGATCAAAGTGCCCACAAGTTTCTCATCCAATATCCGCAAACTAGTCTCGATGAAAGACTTGTCTTTATTCGGTTATAATTCTCACGACTGTCACATGATGATGACAGTTTTCCTTGCCATTGCAATAAGAGTAATCAAACCTGAGCATATAAAAGTTGTCATCACACGTTTGTGTTACTTCTTCAATGCAGTATCGCAAAAGGTGATAGCACGTGAAGATTTAGACTATCTGAAAACATACATCATCGAGACAATGTGCAAGCTTGAGATGTGTTTCCCACCATCCTTTTTTGATATGCAAGTACACCTAATCATACATCTTGTTGATCAGATAAAAGCATTGGGGCCACTATATTTACATCATATGTTTTCGTTGGAGAGATATTTAGGAGTATTAAAAGGTTATGTGCGGAACCGTGCTCACCCAGAGGGTTCAATTATGGAAGGATACACCACTGAAGAAGTGATTGAGGGTTGCGCTGATTACATCAAAGATGGAAAATCGATAGGTGTGCCTATACCGGTACATGAGGGTAGACTACGTGGGAGAGGCAAAGTGGGTAAGAAACTTTTATTGTTCAAGATTACAAGAATGTACACCGTGCACATTTTGGTGTACTACAAATGCTCGCAATAGCTGAGCCGTACATCGAGGAACACCAAATTGAGCTTCGTGATAAAAACCAAGACCGCAAAGAGGACTGGATCATGAAAGAGCACAGAAGATGTTTCACTGAATGGTTAATGGAAAAAATATATCATACGGAAACACTATAGAAGAGGCAACAATGAAGAAGTTAGCTTCTGGCCCATCTGCTTTGGTAACATCATGGCAAGCATATGACATCAATGGTTACACATTTTACACTAAAGAAAAAGACGATAAGAGTGTTGCACAAAATAGTGGTGTTCGTATTGAGGCTTATGATTCACAAGGGCAGAAGACCACATACTTCAGGTTCATAGAGGAAATATGGGAACTCGATTATGGCAAAAGAATGGTAATGCCCGTATTTAAGTGCCAATGGGTCAAACATCCTGATGGTTTGAAAGTGGACAATTACGGGCTGACACTGGTAGACTTGAATAAAGTGGGTTACAAAGATGACCTGTGGGTTCTCGCCGATAATGTTGCACAAGTTTTTTATGCTCAAGATCCAGAAACTGAGAAGTTGCACGTAGTTTTTTCTGGAAAGCAAAATATTGTTGGGGTTGACAATGTGGGAGATAATGAAGAGGAATATAATCAGTATGAAGAGATGTACCTTTTGAACCAGAAAACATCAAGCGCGTAGATAGAAGCATTAAAAAGAATTTGAAACCCTATATGCGAGAAGATGTCAATGCTGGAAAAAATGTATATAGCAATGCGAGATGATATATATTGTATATATTTGTATCTTCTGAAATCAACTTAGAACAATGTTGGTATATGGATTGTGTCCTTTTGCATTTGTGTACATATGCGTTTGGACTCAATGATTTGGAAGTTTGGAAGTTTGGTCTTTCTTCAGATAATGATGTCTCGGGCGTGTAGCCGATTGAAGGAGGAGCGCTTGGCGTGGCGCAAGAACCATCCCCATGTATGTACATATGGCACACCGGTCACATGGTTGTATATACATATGTATCTGTAATGGACTGATGAACTTAGCTGTAGTTTGTTTTTCCGTGTTGTTTGTTTTTGGTATTTTCAATTTCTCCGCGTAGGGTTTCTCTGCGAAGCCTGAATCGGGAGATTTATTGAAGTGGCAGTGCATCGTCCCCGGTAAAGAAGGGGTAAGTCATGAAGAACAAGCACAATATGAGTTTAACCATCGTCCTCCTATTAATAAATTTCTTTTGCGGACTGAATGGGAAGATGGTTACTACCCCCTGACAATCTCCTTCTCTGAGGACTATCCCTTGGTGCCTCCAAGATGCGCCTTTCCAATTGGGTTCTTCCACCCAAATGTCCATCGTTCGGGAGCACTCTGCATCGGGATTCTTGATCAAGAGACTGTAAGATAGACCTATTTGTTCATGTAATTATTACTTATAATTGTTGTTGAACTTATTTGAACTGGTTTCTTATATTGCTTAAATTATATTTCGTAGGGGTGGTGCAGTGCTTTTACAATCAAAACTATACTACTTGAAGTTCAGCGTTTGCTGCATCAGCCAAATGTGCCTGATGTTGAAAATGATTGCTATAATCTACTTATCGAGGTTAGATGACACTTTGACTTAGTGACCAATGTAGGTTATTCATTCCTCCTTCGACATTTGTTAATTTAAATAATGTCAATATTTTTAGGATCCAGCGGAATATAAGAGACGTGTTCGGGAGCAAGCAGGACGGTACAATTTAGATTGATCGATGGGAGCTTCATCGTCGATCTACAATGAATGTAGCATGATTTTTGTTCAGTGTGTAAAGAAATTATCTTTGAACAATTGTAAAGCCTCTAATGGTGTATTATCACAATTAAGCCAACCTCACTGGTGATCGAGCATTTCCTATAATGCATTACTGTACTAGTATCCGCTAGCTCATCTGTGTTTTTTTCTCGATACAATTTTGCCTGCACGACTACATACAGTTGTGATATATAATTGCAACTACATCCCTGTAATTTCAATGAAAACCGCTTATGATAATTAAACAATGACCGCCACTGAAAATACATGATCTTCTCAGGCCGTTGTTAATCAAGAACCGGTTATGAAGTTCATTGCATTACAGACGGTTATTAATTAAGAACCGCCAACGAAGATCATGAATTTACCAAGACGGTTGTTCCTTAAAATCCTTCTGTGAAGTTCATTGCATTACAGACGGTTATTAATTAAGAACCGCCAACGAAGATCATGTATTTACCCAGACGGTTGTTTCTTAAAATCCGACTGTGAAGTTCGTTGCATTACAGACGGTTAATAATTAATAACCGTCTGTGAAGATCATGTATTTACCCAGGCGGTTGTTTCTTAAAATCCGTCTGTGAAGTTCATTGCATTACAGTCGGTTCTTAATTAAGAACCAATTCTGAAGATCATGTATTTACCCAGACGGTTGTTCTTTAAAATCCGCCTGTGTTGTTCTTTCATCACAGACGGTTATTATATCATTCGTCATCACAGTCGCATATTTTTAAGGACCGCCTGTGTTTGAAAAATTGAGGCGCCTATAAAAATGCTTTTTGTTGTAGTGCACTGAGCATCCTCTTGTACAATCGCGACATTGACGATGTTGTTGAAGGTGCCACGATTGCATTGCACAAGTTGGCCTTTCATATTGGGGTTCAAACCCCGGAAGAAGATGTCTCACTTTCTGTCTTCCGTCCCCACAAATTCGGGCGCGTACTGCGCCAAATGATTGAATGCGCGAGAGTATTCGTGGGCACTCCTCCCGCCTTGCTTTAGCTCCAAGAATTCTTGAAGCTTCCTGTTCATTATTCCAGGAGGGATATGGCAGGCACGGAACGCCTCCCGGAATTCGGTCCACGTGACCGCATGACCGGCCGGCAGTGAGGCGATGAAGTTCGCCCACCAAGCACTAGCAGATCCTTAAAGCTGTTGCACTGCAAACAATGCCTTCTGCTGTTCGGTGCATCGTAGTAAAGCGAACTTTGCCGCAAGAGTACGGATGAAGTTGTCCGCCTCCAGAGGTTCCTCGGCCTCCGTGAAGACCGGTGGATGCGTTGCCAAGAAATTCGAATACGAGATTTGTTGGGGCTGGCGTGGACCATTGTCTTGTCGTCCCCCTTGATGGGATGAATTCTGCACCAACATCCGCAGTAGCTCGGTTTGCTCATTGCGTGAGCCGAGTACTGCGGCCAGAATCTCCGCGAGTGTCCTCAGAGGTTCAGGTGGTGGTGGTGGAGGGACTTGTTGTTGTGGTGTCGCGGTTTGATCCCAGGTCGGAGATTCATCCTCACGACCCCGTCTCGAGCCTCCCATCTCGGGCGTCGAACGCGTACGCACAATTCTGCATTCACATGGTTTAAATCAGCAACATGTTTGTTTTCTTCATCCATTGTATACCATAGTAGTGCGAGTAATGACAATGTGATAATTGCATAACATTCATATATATTGATAAAGTACAAACTTTATACAAGATATATTATCTCATGACCAAGTGTACAATAGTGATTTCCAAAACGACGGACTCCCACTACGGAAGTGCATCTCAACTATGCTTGGTCTCCATGAGTCGTCATACACACCTTGTCATCTTCTACACACCCACTACTATTTAGAATATGACACAAACATGGCCACAAAATAAACACGAGCAACTACTAACTAGACGTTGTCCCGTGATGGCAGTAGTGCTGCCCCATCCTACTCCGATGCATCGTCATCAGCGTACTCTACTATCTCCGGATCTTCTTCATCCTAACGATCTGAAGGCACTTGTTCACCCATATTCAGCGGTATATCATGAGCCGGTGGATAAACAACTGGTTGCATTTGTGCTTCAGCCTCAATCACATTATCCTGAAGTTGTTCTGCCCCGTACTCCCAATTCTGGGCTTCTTCGATGGCTGCGTCTCGTTCCTCAGTGACTACCAATAGCTCCTCTTGCTGTTGTTGCACCTCCAACTGACTCGCCTGCAGCCCCTCACGAGCTTGCTGTAGTTCCATGCGAGTTTGCCTCAGTTCGGCGTGAACTTTTTGCAGTCTCGTGCGAGTGTGATGCAACTGATCCTCTCATTGCTTTTGTCGGTGATTCATCAGAGCCAGGAACAAACGTAGGTTCTCATTGATATAATCATGAGTGTCACCCCGTTCAGTTGCTTGCCTCAAGGCTTCGACTTGCTCCTGCAGGATTGCACCTTGTGCAAGAACCACGATGCTGGATGCAGCGGCAAACGTCCCAAGTGTTGTCGAGGTTGTGTCGCTATATGGTCGATATGCCGCGACCATACGATGTTGCCACTCAAAACGAGCATCACCACGGACCGGGAGAAAAGCAAACTGTGTCCCAGCCATGGCATCTTGATGAAGCTCTCAAAGCTTCAGAAGCGCTTCGCCCGCTGCAAAGGCCCACGTGTCCTCCAATCGAACTCCTTGGAACGTGACCGAAAAAGGAGCTCATCCATAGAAACGCGGACTTGCCGGGATATCGACCAGGATGGTACATGACAGTACGCCTCTGTCAACCATCTCTTGACCCCAATAGCATGGCATATCGATGAAGACAAACTGTTGGAGCACTTCCCGCAGCAGGCTCGGGAAGCCCGGACGGTTGGCGCACGTGGAAAACACCCATCCGTCCGGTAATAGCATCACATCTGTCATCTATAAAATGAGCACTTGAATGAGTCAAATACTCAAATTCAACAAAATTGGTTTATAAACGGATCATGGATGTGAAAATTGAATTATGAAAGTGAATTCAAATTCAAATGTCAAATGAAACATAACACTGGAATTCTGTCACAGTTCTGTTCCATCTGACCAGTCTAGAGAAATTCGAAATTTTCATCCATTTAGAGGCACATTCAGGACTTAAGTTCAACTAAACAGTTGTAGCACACTCAAGTAGATTTCCGGAATGTATTTATTTGCCTCCATATCATATCTGTATAAGGAGATACTCCCTCCTTCCCATATTAGTTGTCGTTAGGACAACTTTTCTAATTCAAAAATGAACTAAAAGAGTTGTCCTAACGACAAGTAATATGTGAAGGAGGGAGTATGATGTTTGCAAGTTGACAGTTTTCTGGAAAATTTTTGACAGCATCTCCTCTGTTTAAGGCTGATTTTGTCCACATTTTTCCAGATACAAAATATCAATATTTGCAAAAATAATCAATTACAACATTGTTGCATACATCCTCAAGATTACATAAATGCATTACATGAAGTCCTATGTTGATTCTATTAAGACATATGATCAAGACAGTGACAGATACAACAACTGTCCAGTCTCTGTTCAGATTTGACAGAGTTTGGGAATTTGAATTTTTCAATAGTTTACAGGCGGATTCTGATCTGGAGTTGAACAAAACAGTTTTAGAGGACTCTATAAGAGTTCCAACCATGTATGGTAGACCTATAGAGGAGAAATATACAGGAAGTTATGCTGTTCCAAACTTATTCAATTTTCTGTCCATTTCATAGTTTGAACCAAGGACTGGTAAGTTCAAATGAAGTTTTCAAGTTTTAAATTTTGAAATCTGCCTTGGAGCTGGAAATGAAACTTGTGTAGGACTTACTCAAGTTTCCAAATCACAGGCCTGCATACCGCAGCGACCCCATACTTAATTTTAAATCTGACCAGCACGCTCCAAAACAGAGATTACAAATTCCACCTTAGTCCTAAGTTGGGAATTTTTACTTGTTATCAAGTCACAACACCAGCACGGATAATGTCGTCAATGTTCCTGCTGAAACTCGAATGCCATGCCGGTACTATGCCCTCACCAAAGAAAATATTAAGCCGGTATTCCGGCATACGTCTCAATGGTGGCAGGAATAACGTTCACTCGCAAACGTTTTCTACTTGAGCTACTTAAACGTGGTTAGTGTACTGCATCTACACACAAACGATAGATCAAACATATGGTACCCTACAGCACAGCCCGCACGGGCAAACAGTTCACAATAATGTAAATGAAAGTAAAAACATTCGTCCTGTATCATTCCATACGGGCCGCCTGGAGTTAAGCCACGTCTCGAGGTACATGACCGTGTTTTCTACCACCCGACGGGGTCCCACGTCTTTGCATAGTGATGCACCAGTAGGGGGCGCATCGGGTTATGTCGCACCCGGCGGGGGCTCCCACTAATTTTGTAGCACGCTGGGGTACCGCGTGTCATATGTTCTCAAAAACATGGAAAGTTTTAGAGACTCATATTAACATTTCCGTGCCAAGCCACGGAAACAACCACATGCTACCTCTCGCATGGTGAGCTTACCGCAATTGATCCGCTTATGGTGGCGTAACTTACCTCTTACCTGACGTCGGAGCATCATTACAGAATTTAATAACACATAAGTTAGCTTGCCACCTTAAATAACTAATACTATAATAGACCTTATGTGGCATAGCACTAATCCTCACTCGACTACTCTCAAGTTTTCAAAATAGGCTCTTTTCGAGCGTGTTATTCCCAGTGCGGCTCTGATACCAGGCTGTGGGGACCGGGTCCACACATTCTAGGAATCGCAGAGGGTGGTGCTCTGCGATGCGGCACCCAACAGCACACACGAAAAGAATACGACAAAATACAAAGTTTTATTTATATAAACAATGGAAGTCTTTTACAATACTTCATATACAGCACAAGATAATATTCATAGCTAAACTCTCAGCCTAGCTATGCAAAAGTACAGCCGTCCAGCCCGCGGACATTGCACACTAGCCACACACAATTTACTGCGGCGTGCAGGGCTCCCATTTGGCGGTATACCCCGACGGGGGCATCACCTCATCCTCGGGACCTTCCTCATATGTATCACCTGCAAAAAACTTAATATAGCAAATGTGAGCATGAAGGCTCAGTAAGACTTAACTGTCTCACCTAAACATGGAACTCTATATGCAGGGATACTTAACATAGGAATGGATATAGCAGTAAATGACTCGCACATAAATTGATCATCATTTTACAAGTTAATAACAGTAACTTTAATGAGTCTAATCTATAGCAATCATAGTGGCAAAACAATTATATTTCAATACATCGTATTCTCCTGACTTCTTTAGTATTTACTACGTCACAATGCAGTGAACAAGCGGTACTCAAATAACTGTGAGGGACGATGATTGCAATCAGGACACACCCAAATAAAACGTCACGTACACCCGTGCCTAAGGAGTGTGCCATACTCCTTACCACGTCATACGCAGCAACCTTTCACAGGAGAACTCAAACGCCGAACCGGTCCCACCATCGCAGGCATAAGGTTCCCACACGGAGCGCCTCTGTGCCCGCCAGCAAATTTACACCTTACTACCCTCAGCCCACCCCTATCGACAATGGGCTATGCCTCGACATCCAATTTATCAAGTTACATCGATTTCCTGGGTTCCATATGCCCAATATGCATCTGGTACTGTTCAAACATGTCCAGCAGACTGCACACGGATCGGTCCTCAATCGACATAATCAGGGCTACGCACGTGAGACCACATCTCGCTGCATCCTACCTGCTGATCGGTCTTAATTTCACATTTCTAAACCATTCTTTGATTCAATTCATCCCGTGTGATAACATCCTATCTCGCGAGTAGATTCCAACTACTCGACTTCTAATGGATCCCTATCAACATTAGCATGGCATTGTCTACTCGTCAAGCTCTAGACCTACCCAACACTCCATGGAATTTGTGGGTCATGCAAGTGGAGTAACAAGCACCTTAGCCCTAATGCACAAAATTCACCCTAGACATAAGTGATACAAAGAGAAAATTTGAAATAACACTTAAATGCAAACCGGGGCTTGCCTGGCTGTGAGTCAAAGGGAAAGTTAGCTTCTGAAAGTAGAGTCTCCAAGGGATCCAGGTCCTCCTCGATCTCGGTCATTATATGATGTGCAATATATAAAGTACATGAGTGATATAGAAACTATAGAAGAGAAATTATAAATACTGATCCTGTATGTAAATGATTTTAATTGGCTTTGGTATTTTAACAGTGGACATTAGTATCCAATAGGAAGATCTGGACCAAAAATTGGAGATGTTCAATGAAGCTTGTTGTCTCTAAAATTCCAACTAGTAAAAGCTCTCTCTGAATTTTGGTTGTAATCCCGGAGGTCTATCATGGCTACCAATAGCTGTACCATACAGAAGGGGGTCTCACTGGTTCTAGGAAATTTTGTTTCACATTTTTCTGATCTTCCTACAGGGAGAAATTGATTTTACAAATTTGCAAGAAATGCTGAAATGCTTACTATATTTTCCCCTATTTTTAACTATATAGAGATTTGAAACACTCATAAACCAAGCAAATGAAGTCCAATGAACTTGAAATTTTTACTGTAACTCAAGTGTATAGTTAGGAGTGTTCTGACAAAAATTGCGAATTTTCCAATTAGCAGAACAGGAGGAATTAATTTCCCAAGAAGTAAGCTCAAAGGAATTAATTATGGAAATTCTTGGAGTTTCATGTCCAACAAATTGCACCACGGCAAAGTTGAGATTGAGATGAGTCTACCTGAATTTATTTGGAATTATTGGAGCAAGTATGCTAGGAGAAATTGATTTTCAGTTTGCTCGAAATCTGGAATTATTTCCTAATGGAAAAGTTTGAATAATCAACCCGGACCCACTTATTTGAATTGGGCCAATCGCATCTGGGCCATACTAGGGGCCACGGGGTTAACCCGCGCAGCCGCACCCGATCCAGTGCCGCAGCTGATCCCACGCGGTGGAAATGCCGCTGACAGGCGGGATCTGCCAGGTCGTCGTCTTCCTCGATGCAGCGGCGTTCCTTGCCGGAACCGCGGTGGTGCTCGCCGGGCTTCTCTGCGTTGACCTCCACTTGACTCGGCTCTGACCGCCTAGCCTGAAAATCGACCACGCAACACGATGGTGGGGTCCAATCGTGGCGGCGACGACCGGAGATGGCGGTGGCGGAGCTAGGGTTTCGGCGATCATCGGAATCGCTCGAGAATGGCACAAGAGGCTCGGGAAAAAGCGGGGAAAGTTCCTGGGAGCATGGGGAAGATGACTAGGGGGGTGCAAAGGGGATGAAATCACCGGCAACATCGACTTCGCCGGTGGACCGATGATTTTCCATTGGCGGCGGGGAAAACTGGAATATCTCGGCCTTTACTCGATGGCGTCCACTGATTCTTGGCAAAGGGTTGCGCTAGGAGGTACGGAGTATAATCCTTAATTGGATTTAAGAATCATTACACATAGAAATAGAACTAAACCGAGAAGCTCGCGAGTTCATGGGCTACGGTCGAAAGCAAAACTCGCATCATTTGCTCGATAGGGAGTGAACCGAAGAACAGTTTGTACCGGGAGAAGGGTTGTGTCTTGGCGGTCCTATTTCCTTCTGGGAGCAGTTCAAGAGAGGGCCTATGGCATCGGCACGATGGGAAGGAAGCAGTTTTGTCATAGCGGCCGAACGGCGACGCTGGCTGGCAAAACTGCAAAAAGGTCGCCAGCCGACAAAATAATGAACCAAAAGCTTGAGAAGGTAGAAGGGAAGCTTAGGTACAACTTTTCTGTTGGGAGGACGATGAAATCTGGCTTCGGTTGGACAGCAAATCTGAGTGATGAGGAGGCGGGGCTGAGCTCGACGGCGGCGCGAGACAGAGCGGAGTGCTGGGTTTATCACTTGGGGTTAGGAATGGAAGATAAGGGCGAGGAGGGAATGATATAGATGCCGGAAATGCCACGCAGCTGCTTGCCGACGTGAGGTGTTGCCCTCACCGCGCGTCGATCGGCGGGGAGTCGGAAAACAGAGCACTCATGGTATTAGTTTTTGACCAGTGGGTCCCACATCCCCTTCCAAGTCTATATGTCTGGTACTTCAATTCTTCCACCTAAACATGTCCAAAAATTCAAGCTTTTTGTGGAGAGGCCAATTCAAATGTGGAGATTCATATTCTGGAATTGGATTTCCAATTTGGACAAGTTTCAACTGAAATTCAAATTCAATTTTGAATTTGAATGAAATTCAATGGAGTCACTGAATTAAATAGCAAATGAGCTTCAAAAATTATGAAACTTGGCAAAGAGGCTATTTGGAATATTTGGAATTTATTGGTGAACTCAGATTTGTTGGCAAGGTTTGAACATGAGCTAAATTTGAATTTTTGAATCCCTTCTATTGAAGCTTGAATTGATTTAATTTCTCAATTGTCTTTTGATTTCTTTTCCCCATTTCAAATTTTAATTCTTCTTGTATGAACTTGCACCTTGAATTTAGGGCTTTAAGGTTGCTGCTATGACGTGGTGAGGAGCACGACATGCTCCTTAGGCACGGGTGTACGTGACGTGTTATTAGGGTGTGTCCTGATTGCAATCACCGTCCCTCGCGGTTATTTGAGTATCACTTGTTCACTGCGCTGTGACGTAGTAAATACTGAAGAAGTCAGGAGAATACGATGTATTGAAATATAATTGTTTTACCACTATGATTGCTATAGATTAGACCCATTAAAGTTACTATTATTGAACAATTGTGCTGCTGCTATTAACTTGTAAAATGATGATTAATTTATATGCGAGTCATTTACTGCTATATCCATTCCTATATTAAGTATCCCTGCGTATAGAGTTCCATGTTTAGGTGAGACGGTTAAGTCTTGCTGAGCCTTCATGCTCACTGTTGCTATATTAAGTTTTTTGCAGGTGAGACATATGAGGAAGGGCCCGAGGATGAGGCAATGCCCCCGTCGGGGTATACCGCCGAATGGGAGCCCTGCACGCCACAGTAAATTGTGTGTGGCTAGTGTGCAGCGTCCGCAGGTTGGACGGCTGTACTTTTGCATAGATAGGCTTAGAGTTTAGCTATGAATATTATCTTCCGCTGTATATTAAGTATTGTAAAAGACTTTCACTGGTTATATAAATATAACTTTGAATTTTGTTGTATTATTTTCGTGTGTGCTGTTGGGTGCCGCATCGCATGGCACCACCCTCTGCGATTCATGGAATGTGTGGACCCGGTGCCCACAAAATGGTATCAGAGCCAACCCTCGAGGTTTCACGGGTGCGTACGGGTTAGGGACGTGGGTACGTATGCACGACGCGTGGGTCCTCTAGGAGGGACACGGTATGGTACGTATGTTAGTACTGAACATACGGACGTAGCCAAGAGGGGACGTTCCTGGCTTGGGAGTTGACCTACGAGGACGTCGATCTTCTAAGGGGGGTGGATTGTGGCATCCTGGCTCAAGTCTTAATAGGATTGATAGAATAACTCATACCACCAAGGTATACCTTCTTTTCCGGAAGCTCACCTGCAAAGAACTCTAAGGTTAAGTGTGCTTGGTCCGGAGCAATTTGTGGATGGGTGACCGACCGAGAAGTTTTTCTGGGTGCACACGAGTGAGGACAAAATGCGCAAAGAAGACTAGTGTTGGTCTGTGAGGCTACTCTGTGATCCTATAGAGCTGCTAGGAGTAACGACCGCCAGACCCATAGTGGCTGGGGTGTTAGAAAATTGTATCAGAGCCGCATTGGGAATAGCACGCTCGAAAAGAGCCTATTTTGAAAACTTAAGAGTAGTCGAGTGAGGATTAGTACTATGCCCACATAAGGTCTATTATAGTATTAGTTACTTAAGAATATCTCCGCTCCAAGTATCCGGATTTCTTATCATCTCATATCCGGTAATTTCTCTCCTACTTCCATCTCTTCATTGTAATCTCGGGATGATATTCCTTTAAGGGGGGGGGATGTAAAAGCCTAATTTTCATAATAAAAAATTCAGTTAGGACTAAAAAATTTGAATGATGAAAAGAAATAAAAAGGATATGAGAAAAACAAAGTAATTAAAACTCCAAAAGAGGGAATTCAAAAAAATAAACTTAGCTACTGACGAGTTTAAATGAAGATTTGATTTGACCATTGGATTCCAAATATTTCAAATAGTCTCCCTACAAACTTTCATAATTTTAGAAGCAAGTTTGCTATTTAATTCAGTAGTCCATTGAATTCAACTCAAAGTCAAATTCAAGTTTGAATTCAAATGAAACTTGGGCGAATCAACAATTTGATTTTAGAATCGAAGTCTCCACATTCAATTTTGCCTTCTCACAAATATCAAGCAATTTTGGAACAAATTGGGGGTGTGAATTGGACTGTCCAGTGAGGAGATGAGGATGAGCAAAATGTGGGACCCACCTGTCCATGTAAGAATGCTCTATTCTTTTCATCCCAGGGCAACACCTCACGCCATGCTATTCCAGGCAGCTACCTGCTTGCCTGCTTGCTCCCCAAGTTGAATCCAGCTGCATACAGCAAGCCCCAGGGCTCCTCCTTATCTTCTCCAAGTCCCAGCACAAAAGCTCTGTTCTATGTTCACCACCCAGGCGCCATTTCTTGCTCCCCATTAGAATCCAGCCAGGATCACTTGTATTGATCGATTTTCTTCACACTGAGTTACTCCCCAACATCTTGCGCAGCCATGTGATCATTTTCTTGCGCAGCTAGGCCACCCCAAAGCTCCAGAAACTGAAACTGTGGCTGCCATCCTCTGTTTTCCCAGCCACGCCTCTGCTCCCTCGGTGCCCCAACGATACAGCCATCATCTCGCCTCGGTCCTTGAAGGAAAAAGGTTCACCTATGCGTATTCTAGCTGCTGGTATAATTTGAGCCCATGCCATGGACCTTAGCCCTGTATTTCCATTTCTTCCGATGAGCTTCGTGTATGAACTTAGCTAGGTCTCCAATTAAATTCACTTTCTACGTACAACAATTCTTCGTGGACGTGAGGCTTTATGTTCTACACATCCAGATGCTTCACCTTGAAGAAGAATCATAGAGTTTCATCAAGTAACCAAGCCGGAATAGCAGTTTTCCCAACCGCCAATTTTTCATCTCGTCGGTTCATCATGGCCACCGTGTTCCAAAGTTGTTCTCTCCTTTTTGTGTCCATAATCATGCTCCCCATGCTTCCACGAAGCTTTTTGAAGTTTCCCCGTGCGAAATAATCCACCATAGGGCCCGCCTGACATGGTCGGAAACCTAGGTTCCGCCGCCGTCGTCAGGTGACCCTCTCCGGCCATCTATCGCCGGTGGTAACTGCTCCAGCGTGTTCCCCATTGATTTTTAGGTTGGGTGGCAAGTAAGGGAGGCCGATATGGCATAGGACGGTCTGTGGCGAGTGGCCGCCACCAGACGCCGCCGCGCGCCGCGCCTCAGCGCCGTGGGGGCGAGGTTGAAGAAGGCCCTATGGGGCCCGTCCGTCAGCCTGTGTGGCGTCTACCCCGGATTTGCTGGGGCATTGGATCCAATGTGGCCACGCCCATTATCTCTATGGACCGTGTGGCTTAAATATGATTGGTCCATTTTAAACTCGTGGGCCCCCTGTCTTTATTCGAACTTTCTCATTTAAATTTAATTCCAATTTGACCCCAACTATAAAAATCAATATCTCCTAGAATACTTGTCTAAAAATTCCCAAATAAGTTTTGTTGGAACTAGGATGTTCTATACTTTCTAGTGGTGCAGTTGGGTCTGTATGAAAATCATTAATTTGCCCTCAATATTTCTATGAAGCAAAATGCTATTGAAATTAATTCTTGATGCTCCATTCATTAAAAAATTCCCAAACTTGGCCAAATCATTCCCTTAAATTGCAGTAAAAGTTTCATCTCTATTTGAGTTGATTTGAATAGCTAAATTGTGTTTGCAATCTATATGTACCCAAAAAATTCCAAAATGTCCAGAAACTTTTCAGGAAATTGTCCAAACTTGTAAATTTAATATCTCACTGTATAATGCTTAGAAAATTATGAAACCAATTTTGTTGAGTCACTATTGACTCCTCTAAACAAAACACCAACTTTTGGCCATGTTAAAGTTCGAGTTTTCCCATGAAAATTCTGGGAAGTGTTTATCTATATTGAACTTTAGACAACAAGGACTTCTATGAATTGATCCCAATTTTCGAACCTCACCCATTGTACCTAGTGTCCTCTGTAAAATTTCCAAAACCAGTGACCATTATTTATTATACTTAACTGTGTTTCTATTCAGCTATGTAATAATAACAATATTGATTCACTTGCATTATTCTTTACATATCGAATAGTTCTCAAGCTTGAGGAGACCCAGGAGCCACTAGAATTATCAACTCGGGGACTAACTTTAACCCCATCTCGTAGCCATGCAAGCCTAGGTTTACATTTAAGAGCGTTTTAAACTTTGATTTGTATCACACTATATGGGTTAGCATGTATGTGCATTAAGTCTAAGTTTTCTTGGAGTTTTCCACATGCATGACCAGAGAACACATAAGAGAAGGGTAGTTGGATAAGTCCTCGATGTGTCCATGCTATGCTTAATGTTATAGTTGCTTCGGTAGAAGTCGAGTAGTTGGAATCTACTCGCGAGTTCAGGATTTTGGTTCACACGGGATTGGTCGAGTGAGAGATTCACCATTTGGTTAAATATGAGACCGGGCACGGAGTAGGAGAAACAATACATAGGGGCTTGTGAGCGATAGCTGTGCCTGTGCCGGTCAAGGACCGATCCGTGTGCGGCCCTGTTGAGCAAGTTTGAATGCACCGAAGGCATACTGGATATATGGGACCTAGTAAACCGATGTAACTTGTCTACCTTAGCGTCAAGGCATACCCCACTATCTTATCGGTGCGGTTTGAGAGCAGCAAGGTGTAAACCTGCCAGCGGGTACGACGTACCCCGTGTGGGGGCCTCCTGCTCATAGCGCTGGGACCAGTTCGGCGTGTAGGTAGCGGGTGAAAGGTTGCTCCGAGTGTGGGTGTGTGTATTGTTCTATTCGGGTATCCCTGCAGGTGTATATCGATTCGAGTCGCCGTCCCTCGCAGTTATTGAGTACCACTTGTTCACTGAGTCGTGATGTAGTTAATTATTTGGAGCTGAATATTATTGAATCATGCTTTATGGAATAATTATGTATTGATGCTTGTATGTTTAGAACAGGTTGCTCACTAAATTTCAGATTCATGAAGCCTTAATTTGCTGCTAAAAGGTGAAAGTAAGGGCTAACATTTATGCGAGTATTTTATTGCAAACTGCTGTCCTATATTATGTATATCCTGCATATAGAGTTACATGCTTAGTTGAGACGGTTAAGTGTTGTTGAGCCTTCGTGGTCACGGTTGCTATTTTAAGTTTTTGCTGCAGATGATGACGTATATGATGACAAGTTCACCAGTGAGGCGTTGCCCCCGTCGGGGTACATGGCCGTGTGGGAACCCTGCACGCCGCTGTGAGTTTCACTTGTGTGCTGCTAGTGTGATTCCGTTCGCGGGCTGAACGGAATTACTTTTGCATAGCTTAGGCTTTAGTGTCGAGAGCTATGAACTTATCTTCCGCTGTAGTGTATTTTAATGTATATTATTTGTAAAAGACAAAGGTTGTATAACACTATGTTGTTTTATGTAATATGATCTACCTTTTTCTGTGTGCTGTTGGGTGCCGCATCGCACGGCACCACCCAATTGCACTTCCTAGAATGTCGGGACTCCGGTCCCCATACCTTAAGTCGGATAAGCCCAAAATTCCTCTAGTTGAATTTCAACATGTATGAACTGTATTTCGGACATGTTCAAAACTTCTCTGGTTGTTTTCAGACATATCCGAAGTGGGTCGGACATGTCCAAGACTTGACATAGAAAAATTTTCTAAGTGTTTGAAACTCAGAGTTGTTCAAGATGTGGTTCAGACAAGTCCGAGAAGTTTCTTATCAATTTTAGACATGTCCAAAGTGGGTCGGACATGTCCGACGTGGTCTTCTTTGGCTTAGTACCTCAGATAAGTGTGGGTTGAGAAACCTCTCCTTGTTTGTCAGACTTGTCCAAGGTTAGTCGGACTTGTTTGACGCGGCTTTTGCACGCATATTCAAATTGATTAGCCGTACAGTTTCCATTGGTAGTCTGTCGGACTTGTCCGAACTTGGGTCAGACATGTCCGACGTGGGCTGTCAACTAACGGCTCAAACAATTTTTGAGTATAAGTTGATGGGGATTTCGTCCCCAATCATAGTCTAACTCTACAGAAACACTTAGAGATACCTCAAGTCCTCAAGAAACCCTCCACTCTTGTTCTTCACCCTCTTGAGGCCAAATCTGAAGATTTTTGGGTGTGTGAAGGAGAGATTGTGAGACTTAAGAAAAGAAGTCCATAGGGGGTTGAGCAATGTTTGATTTGCCGTGTTTCTTCGTGATCATGTGTTTGTTACTCTTGGGGTTCTCCCCTAGACTGTTAGGCATCACAACGAAGATTTCTTGCATGATTTCTTGATCCGGAGAAGTTTGTAATCTTTGTGATAGTGGAAGATCCAAGATTTGACCTTTGAGGCGTCTTGGCGAGGATAGGGATGTTAGGCCCGACCCTTTGTGAGTTCCTCAACAGGGACATAGGTTTCCTTGTGGAACCGAACCTTAAGAGAAAATCATTGTGTTCATTGTCTCTATTTACTTTTCCGCAAAGTCCATACTTTCTAGTGATCATCTAGGTTTACTTCATTTCTAGCACTTAATCTTATTTCCATCATCTACTAGAACTACTAGGACGCATTTCCACTCACTAGGTTGCTTAAAAACTCCATTTTTATCACTGCCTTGCGAATTCTGTTGGACTTATCCGATCAGGATTAGACTTCTCCGACTTCAGTCAGATAAGTCCGATTCTAAGTCAGACAAGTCCGACTTACATTGACAGGAGAAATTTTAATTAAGTCTAGATTTTTTATTATTGCCTATTCACCCCCCCCCCCCTCTAGGCTACTTTCAATTGGTATCAGAGCAGGTCTCTCCACCAAGAGTCTAACAACTCGGAGAGGAGATGGACAACATAGGTGACAACCTGATGATCGTTGATGGAGATGACAAGACGAAGAACGTCGATGTGCTTCAAGATGATAGAAATGACGATGAGGAAGTGCACCTACTCAAAGCGCGACATCGTGAGAAGCTGAGTATTCCCAAGAACGAGACCAATGACGCCAATTGGAGTGGATCACAAGACTATAATCGACATACTTACAATTATGAGTGTCTAACTCATAATAATCATTACATGTCTATTCCTATTGGGAAACCTACTCAATTTGATGGAAATGATTACACTATGTGGAAGCATAACATGAAGATGCACCTCATTTCCTTAAACCCCAGATTGTGGAAAATTGTTTTGACACGTGTTCATCTTCCGAAGAATGAGGAGGACATGACCCCAAAGAAAGCCGTCTGTCGGTACCCTGCGTACCGGATACCCCTTGGGACTGCAAGGAGTGCAAAGGAACTCCACCTATCTAAGTTGAAGACCTCCAAAGGCCCCACGTGTCACTCGGAGCCAGACCTGCATCCCTCATATGGTTAGTCCCAGTGCCGCCACGTATATCATAAACCCGGAGCTACAATCCCTACATGGAAATGCTCCGGCTAGATACCTGTGTGGCACCCCCGGACCTAACCCCCGACAGAGGGAAGCTCTGGTACTGACACGTGTACAACAACACCGGACCTACTCATCCAAGACTGTAAGCTCCGGAGCTACCACGCGTCCAATCGCTGGACCTTTAAGCTCAACAGGCAGACTGGTGGACCTCCAACGGCTCGGACCTTTAAGGAACAATTAAAGCTTCAAGACCCGATTATGTGTCATTAATGCTATCTTAGTGACACGCGATCGGATGACCCTTAATACCAGTAACGCCACCATCAAGGGGCGTTACCACGCTGTTAAGGGGAATTAAGTACATAACTGTGTATTAAACATCAGTAACCGCCAGGGCCACATGTCAGGCCAGGCTGATGATGTAACGACCAGTCCTTGTACTATAAAAGGACTGGCCGAGCGATACATAGGGAGGCTTCCACATGCGCTCAAGACACTCTGGTCCGACTCATAGGCGCTACACACCGAATACAAGAACACACACACCCGTGGAGTAGGGTATTACACTCAGGCGGCCCGAACTACGTAAATTCTCGTTTCAACCCATCATCTCTTTCTGAATCTCTGCGTGCCCACAACCGAACTACAAACTCATTGGGCTGCCAACGGTGGTACCGGGAGAATTATCGGAATCACACTTTGACAGTTGGCACGCCAGGTAGGGGGTGCCCGAGATCCAAACATGGTGAACTCTGCTACTGGATCATCCACCGGTGACCATGTTGTGCAACCTATTGGAGGCAATCCCTCCAACATGCAGCAGCCAACAGGTGCCGTTGTCCCAGCAGGAGTCATGCCACTGCTGCCACCATTTGCTCCTGTGAATCAAGCTGGATGTCGAGATGGGGCGTCCGCGTCGGTCACCGCATCAGTGAACAACAACCCTGAACACGCGATTAATGATACGCGTGCTCTTCTCCAACGTCCACCGCCTCCGAGGGCACCCCAGGGTGCAATGGAGCAGTGGAGAGCTGATGTGGAACATCTGGTTGCAGCAGCAGCCGATGGCATCAGCAATCAAGGTCCTCCCCCCTCGGGACGGTCTCCATCTCAGCATCAGACCTTGTCGGGTAGACTTGGTCCGCACGCTTCGCAGCATAGGAGGTGTGCTGCATCTCAACAAGCGACGTCGCTGCCCTCCGGGGCGCGACGTACTCACACGATAACAAGGCTTTCGATCATGACCTCCAGGCTGAGCTCGATTGTCGTTACTGTCAACAGGACGGCCGCGTCCACATCGAGCGTGCTCGCGGGAGGCGAGAGGCTCGGGATAGTCCTTCTCCCGAGGGAGTAGGAGTAGGTTGTTCTGCCTTGGCCATGCATCTACGCATGGTCAGATGGTCGCAGAAGTTCTGGCCTCACCTGCCGAAGAAATTTGACGAGACTATCAATCCTGCTGAATTTCTCCAAATTTATTCC
Organism: Tuctoria greenei; assembly: GCA_036927565.1. Lineage (NCBI taxonomy): Eukaryota > Viridiplantae > Streptophyta > Magnoliopsida > Poales > Poaceae > Tuctoria > Tuctoria greenei. The sequence goes on along the minus strand of JAYESD010000006.1, from coordinate 41,928,197 downwards.
ACCGCTATCCTTGCAGCTGGGGGAAATGAGGTCGTGATGGCCAATTATTTCCCTTTGGCTTTGTCTGGGACCGCTAGGTCTTGGTTCATGAGCCTTCCGCCTGACTCCATCAACAGTTGGGCGGAGTTGTGCCAACAGTTCACCACCAATTTTGGGAGCTCATACACCCGACGAGGCACAGAACTGGACCTTTTTGCTATCAAGCAAAAAGGGTCAGAGTCCTTGCGATCTTTCATCCAGAGGTTCTCTCAGGTATGAAATACCATTCCTTCTATATCAAGCGCTTCTATTATTGTGTCATTCAGACAGGTCGTTCGAGACAAGAAGATGCTGGAGAAGCTGGCGACCAAGGAAGTCACCAGCGTCACATAACTCTTTAGCTTGGCAGACTAGTGTACCAAAGCTGCAGAGGGTCGTGAAATGCACTCCCAACCACCTCCGGGGGACAACAAAAAGTCCTCCAAAGGTGAAGCCGCTACCTCTGGGAGTGGCAAGAAGAAGAAAAAGTCCAACGACAAGAAGAAGCCGTCGGCCGATACACCTATTGCCGCTGCTGCAGCAGCTTCGGGTGGCCGGGGGCCACGTGAAAGTGCATCTAGGACTCCCTTGTGGGTTTTGGATGATTTATGACAAGCAATTGGGATCCTAATCCTTTTGTTGAGATGAATGCAGGAAAATGATGAAAAATGAGCAAAGTACCAAAAAGAGGGAAATTGAGAAGGAAAATGAATTTGAGCTCAAGGAGAAGAAATTAGTTGTTTAGTATGTATGGAGTGTGTTAAGGAAACACACCCAAGAGCTCAATCTCACTTAATCACACACACACAATGCACAAAACTATAAAGGACCGGACTAGTCCGATATCAGCCAGACTAGTCCGATATCACATTCTGCACCAGATCGGACAAGTCCGGTCACCACCGGACTAGTCCGATATATTTTCTGTTCCACTTCGGACTAGTCCTCCCCAGTGCGGACTAGTCCTTTTCAATGCACAAGTCACAAAAAATCGGACCAGTCCGTTGTGACCCGGACTAGTCCGATATTCATTCTGATCCACTTCGGACAAGTCCGGTGTCCACACGGACTAGTCCGATATACACCCTGATCTAAATCGGACAAGTCCTCCAAGTGCGGACTTGTCATCCTAAACACTTAGGGTTTCATGTGTCCGGACAAGTCCGATGTCAATCGGACTAGTCCGAAGCTTTCCAGTGACGAAATCGGACAAGTCCGTTTTGAACCGGACTAGTCCGAGATTCCTAGACACTTAGGGTTTGCTTCACACAGCACACCGGACTAGTTCGGTCACCATCACGGACTAGTCCGATATTTCTGAACCCTAACGGTAACTTCCAGAAACCCATATAAATAGAGGTGCACGGCCCACTTTTAACCTCTCTCGAACCCTAGCGCCGTCACACCTCCCAAGAGACTCAAAAACCATCTCTCTCCACGAAGTTAAGTGAAAAATCAATCAATCCATTGAAGATCACTTCTAGATCATTGGAGAGGCACTTGGCACACGATTGAGCTCTTGGTTTGAATCTCTAACACACTCTTGCATCTCAATTTGTATATTTCGAAGTGTGTTATTGGTGGTTTTGAAACTTGTAATCAAGGGAGCTCTCAACTTGTGAGATCGCCCCTTCAACTTGGTGATTTACCCCTGTGTGATAAGTGGAAGAGGATTGGCCTTCGTGGCGATCCGACGAGGGAAGGGTTGGTGAAGACCCGGTCCTTTTGTGGGCTCCTCAACGTGGATGTAGGCTACCTTCGTGGTAACCGAACCACGGGATAAATCTTGTGTCTTGCTCGTTTGTGTTCATCATTCTAGTTGATCAACATTATCTAGGGTTTGATTCATTCTGTTGAATTCAAGTTAAATAGTTGAACAAGAATCATACCTGCAATAAAACTTAACTACAACTATTGAACTGTCATTAAAGTTTATATTTCCACTGCAAACGACAACGAAACAATCAAATTGACCTAACTTGATTAACCTAGCCCGTGAAATCCGGACTAGTCCGCACTTTACCGGACTAGTCCGATATATCTGGATTTGACCTTTTTGTTGAAGTGCTACAGGAACCGAGAAAATTCAAGAAGGCCTATTCACCCCCCTCTAGGCCTACATTCAATTGGTATCAGAGCGAGTTCTTCAAGAAAGAGTGCAACCACTCGAAGAGATCATGTCGGACATGAAGGAAGTCCAGAAAATCAACAACCAGGAAGAAATGAACAATGACAAGCACCAAAAGCTTGAAAAGTATCTCGAAGCCATTCAAGACTTCGATGATGATGATGATGAGACATTGGAGATGAAAGCACTGCTCCGAAAGAAAGCACTTTCCAAAGGGAAAGCTAAAGTTGAAGAAAAGAAGAAGGGGAGTAGTCACACCGACTACTCCCGATATCCTTTTAATTATGACCGTTTAAATTCTAACAGCAGTCATTATCTATCCATTCCTCTCGGAAAGGCCCCACACTTCGATGGGAGTGATTACTCCATGTGGAGGCAAAACATGAAGATGCACTTGATTTCCCTTAACCCAAGTTTATGGCATATTGTGTGCACAGGAATAAACATCCCTGATGACGATGAAGAACTCACGCCAAGTCAAGAGCAAGCCATCCACAGGAATGCCCAAGCCGCAGCCGTTATCACCTCATCTCTAAGTAGAGATGAATTCACAAAGGTGGACGGATTGGAAATTGCCAAAGAAATCTGGGACACACTACAGACAGCACATGAAGGTGACCGGCATGTGCGGGAGGCAAAGATTGAAATGATTGAAGGCGAACTAGGAAGGTTCACGATTGAGGAAGATGAATCTCCCCAGGACATGTACAACAGAATGAAGACTCTTGTGAACAAGGTTCGATCGTATGGTAGCAAAAAGTGGAATGACCACGAGGTTGTAAAGCTCATCCTTAGAGCCTTTATGCCTCGCAACGTCACACTCTGCTCTATGATCCGAGAAAGTCCCGGGTACAAGAAAATGACTCCGGATGAACTGCTTGGCAAAATCATCAACTTTGAGATGATGGAGAAGCAAGCCAAGCACGTCAAAGAAATAGCTGACCTCACATCGGCCAAGAAGAAGGGAGTTGCCTTAAAATCCAAACTCAAACCTCTATCCAAAGAAGCAAGAGAAGCTCAGTTTGAGGAGGACAGTGATGATGAAAGCAGCGAGCTGGACGAAGAAGATATGATTTTGTTCATGAAGAAGTTCAAAAGAATTATGAAGAAAAGACAAGGAACAAAATCGAGTGAAGGAAAATACAAGGAGAAGACAAAGTCGAAGATGAGGCGGGCATGCTATAATTGTGGTGAGTACAATCACTTCATAGTTGATTGCCCATATGAGGACAACAAGAAGAAGAGTAAAGAGTCCAAGCCTCAACCGAAAAAATTCTTCAAGAAGAAGAAACAAGCTGAACAAGCACACATCGGAAAGGAGTGGGACTCAAACGATGAGTCCTCATCGTCCGATGAAGAAGAAATGGCTAGCATAGCCATTGAAAGCATGCCCAAGAAACCCACACTCTTCCCCACGCTCGGTGCAAAGAAGGCAAATGGAACTTGCCTCATGGCTAAGGAAGGTAAACGCAAGGTAAACATCAAAACCCCTTCCTTGCATTATTACTCAAGTGATGATGATCTAGACAGTGATGATGAAGATATGCTAATTGGTTTAGATAGAAAAACTGCTGCAAAAATGAAATTCTTGCTTAACCAACTTATTGAGAAGGAAGAGCTAATTGATCGTCAAGAAGACATGATTATCTCCCAAAAGGAGAAGCATGTCGAACTTGACAATCTTCTAGTTCTTGAAAAGGAGAAAAATCACTCACTAGAGCTTGAGCTAGCTTCAAGCAAGAAAACTTGCTTGGAGTTAACCAACTCAAATGTTGCAATCAAGAATCAACTTGATGACCAAATCAAGGTCAACAAGATCCTTGAAGTGCAGGTTGAGTCACTCAAGCTTAGTGAACCTTCCTCCTCTTCAACCCTACCTTCTCAACCCACTTTAACTAATATCGCTCATGTTTGCAAATGTGATAAAACTAACACCAGGTTGAAGGAAAATCCTACCTCCACGAAGGACAAAAATCCTACCCAATGTGTAATATTTGACAAGGAGAGGATCAACTATGCACGTAGTGCATATTTGGTCCAAAGACCTCCAAATGTCAAGTATGGCATTGGTTACTCTTGTGATGGAAAGCAAAGAGCTGGAAATCATAAGAATAACAAGGGAAGGATCACCTTTGCGAAGGGAGGACCCTCACAACCTGGTAACTCGAAAACTAAAAATCTGAACTCTCATGAAAATCGGACTAGTCCGGTTGTGGTCCGGACAAGTCCGGTCATCCGGACAAGTCCGGTCACACAGACTAGTCTGACTCATAATCAACAGCAACGTCTGTTTAAAACATTTGATGCCTCCTATGTTTTAATGAAAAATAATGTTGGTAAAGTGTATGCTTATTATGCTGGGCCACGACATGGGAACACAAAATCCCATGTGTGGGTGCCCCAATGTATCGTTACTAACCTCCAAGGACCCAAGCAAGCTTGGGTACCTAAAACCAAGGCGTAATTTGTTTTTGCAGGCCTACTCCTCCGGTGGATCCAAATGGGTGCTGGACAGTGGATGCACCAACCACATGACCGGAGAAAGGAGGATGTTTGTGGAGTATGAAGTGAACCAGGACCCAAACGAAGGCATCTACTTTGGGGATAACAGTCAAGGAAGGGTCCTCGGTATCGGTAAAATTGCAATATCCTCTGAACATACTCTTTCGCATGTTTTACACGTTGAATCTTTAGATTATAACCTGCTGTCCATATCTCAGTTATGTGACAAAGGTTATAATTGTCTGTTTACTAACGAGGGTGTGACCGTCTCAAGGAGAAGTGATGGTTCCGTTGCATTCAAGGGTATGTTAAAGGGAAAGCTTTATCTTGTTGACTTCAACAAGGATAAAGCCGAACTCGACACATGCTTGATTGCAAAAACCAACATGGGTTGGCTGTGGCATAGATGGCTAGCACATGTTGGTATGAGGAACCTTCAAAAACTCCTCAAGGGCGATCACATCCGAGGTTTGAAAGATGTTGTGTTTGAGAAAGACAGGCCTTGTAGCACGTGCCAAGCAGGAAAGCAAGTTGGGGCACAACATCCCGCGAAGAACATCATGACCACGACAAGACCGCTCGAACTACTTCATATGGACCTCTTCGGTCCAATTGCTTACATAAGCATAGGCGGTAACAAATACGGTTTAGTCATTATTGATGATTTTTCCCGCTTCACTTGGGTGTTGTTTTTGCATGACAAGTCAGAAACACAAGGAACACTCAAGAAATTCTTCAAGCGAGCGCAAAACGAGTTCTCACTATCAATCAAGAGTATTCGGAGCGACAACGGCACGGAGTTCAAGAACATACAAGTGGAGGAGTACATTGATGAGGAAGGAATCAAGCACGAATTCTCAGCACCATACTCTCCACAACAAAACGGAGTTGCCGAAAGGAAGAACCAAACGCTCATAGAGATGGCAAGAACAATGCTCGATGAATACAAGACTTCGGATCGATTTTGGGCGGAAGCAATCAACACCGCTTGCCATGCCACAAATCGACTCTACCTTCATCGACTACTAAAGAAGACTCCCTATGAGCTACTCACCAGTAACAAACCGAACATTTCTTATTTTCGAGTTTTCGGTTCTCCTTGCTATATTTTGAACAAGAAGCCCAGGACTTCAAAGTTCGCTTCGAAGTCCGATGAAGGTTTCTTGCTTGGTTATGATTCGAACACTTACGCCTATCGTGTTTTCAACAAGGCCTCCGGACTTGTTGAAGTGGCACGTGACGTAGTGTTCGATGAAACTAATGGCTCCCAAAAGGAGCAAGTTGATCAATTTGAATTAGGTAAAGAGGAAGCCCCCTATCAAGCAATAAAGAGGATGGCTCTAGGCGAAGTACGACCACAAGAGTCATCGGCACAAATACAAGAGGAAAGTGAACCACAAGAGGAGATCAACAATCAAGGGGGAGCCTCGATACAAGATCAATCACAAGAATATGAACATGATCAACAAATCAACGAGGACAACAACTCAGGGGGAGAAGAAGATGAACACCAACATACGACCCCCCAAGTGCCACACCCAAGAGTACACCAATGCATTCAAAGGGATCATCCAATCGACAACATCATCGGCGACATCCAAAAGGGAGTAACCACCAGATCTCGTATAGCAAATTTCTATGAACATTACTCGTTTGTCTCCTTTTTGGAACCCCGCAGGACTGAGGATGCATTGAAGGATCCGGACTGGGTGGTGGCAATGCAAGAAGAGTTGAACAACTTCAAGAGAAACGAGGTTTGGGAACTTGTGGAAAGACCCAATGCAAACATAGTCGGCACCAAGTGGGTCTTCCGCAACAAACAAGACGAACACGGGGTGGTGACAAGAAACAAGGCACGACTTGTGGCCAAAGGTTACTCACAAGTCAAAGGTTTGGATTTTGATGAGACTTTTGCTCCAGTAGCTAGGCTTGAATCAATTAGAATATTACTTGCATATGCTACTCATCATGATTTCAAGCTGTACCAAATGGACGTGAAAAGCGCCTTCCTCAACGGACCAATCAAGGAAGAGGTGTACGTGGAGCAACCACCCGGATTTGAAGATGAAGGGTTCCCCGACCACGTGTATAAACTGCGTAAGGCTCTCTATGGCCTCAAACAAGCTCCTAGAGCTTGGTATGAGTTTCTTAGAGATTTTCTAATTGATAATGGATTTCAAATTGGCAAAGTAGACTATACATTATTCACAAAAAACCTGGATAATGATCTTTTCATTTGCCAAATCTATGTTGATGATATAATTTTTGGATCAACTAACCAATCTTTCTGTGAAGAGTTTAGTAAAATTATGACAGACAGATTTGAAATGTCAATGATGGGAGAATTGAAGTACTTCTTGGGATTCCAAGTGCGGCAACAAAGGGAAGGAACATTCATAAGCCAAACCAAGTACACATAGGACATCCTCAAGAAGTTTGGCATGGACAAGGCAAAGCCCATAAAGACTCCTATGGCAACGAATGTTCACTTGGATCTCAATGAAGATGGACCGAGCGTCGACCAAAAGGTATATCGCTCCATGATTGGATCTTTACTTTACTTATGTGCATCTAGGCCAGATATTATGTTGAGTGTATGTTTGTGTGCAAGATTTCAAGCCAACCCTAAGGAATGTCATTTGACAGCCGTAAAGAGAATCCTAAGATATTTAGTTCATACACCCAACCTTGGTCTTTGGTACCCAAAAGGCTCAAAATTCAATCTCATTGGGTATTCCGATGCAGATTATGCCGGGTGCAAAGTTGATAGAAAAAGCACTTATGGCACTTGCCAATTCCTAGGAAGATCCTTAGTTTCTTGGTCATCCAAGAAACAGAATTCCATTGCATTATCCACAGCCGAAGCGGAGTATGTTGCAGCCGGGAGTTGTTGTGCACAACTCCTTTGGATGCGACAAACTCTAAGGGATTACGGTTACAATATGAACCGTATTCCTCTTCTTTGCGACAATGAGAGTGCCATTAAAATAGCCCACAATCCAGTTGAGCACTCTAGAACTAAACACATTGACATAAGACACCATTTCTTGAGAGACCATTCCATGAAAGGAGACATATCCATCTCTCATGTCAACACCCAAAAACAATTGGCCGACATATTCACCAAGCCACTTGATGAAAAACGTTTTTGCGAACTCCGAAATGAGCTAAACATTCTTGATTCTCGGAGTGTGGCTTGAAAATTTGCACACCTGTATGATTGCTTCAAAATATTGATTGAATTGTGAAAATCATCCCTCTTCATTTTTCTCTCGAAAAACTATGTCAATTATTAGATCTTGATGAATATTTGATCATAGTATGATTGTTGTTTGCTTACTGGTCAAATTCATCAAGATTGTTTGATTTGTTTTGCCTCTCTACCCTCAATTATTGGACCTTCAAATATATATGAATGGGCTATGCAATTCTCTCCTGGTGACCACAGACAAGTCCGTGGTTACCCGGACTAGTCCGCCATTGCAGACTAGTCTGCAGTGTGCCGGTTAGGCCGGACTAGTCCGACAGACCACGGACTAGTCCGATTTAGGTTTCTGGAGGACTTCGGACTAGTCCGGCCTTGTCCGGACTTGTCCGATTTTTCGTGTCCATAACCCTAGCCGCCACCAAACCCTAATCCCTTCACCCCACACTCTCCCCCAAGCTTTCTCTCTCTTGCGCTCGAGCTCCCAAGGCGAATCCTTGATTCCTCCGTCGAAAAGCCTCAATCTTGGGCGGAGATCAAGCTTGAAGACTCGGGGATTGAAGTTAGCAGACAAGTCCGGCCTCCAACCCCCACATTTTCAAGCTTCCTTGGATTTCTTGGTAAATTTTCCTCAAAACCCTAAGAGATCACAAATTTCTTTATTGCTTATCGTTTGGCCTAGCATTCTTCACTAGTTGCATGTCCAGTTGATGTACTATGTGTATGCTAGACTAGTTATTTCATTAGGGATCAATTTTTATCCAGTTTGTTAGGTTTTTGCGGATGAACACCGGACTAGTCCAGTCCAGGTACGGACAAGTCCGGTCCCCCGGACTAGTCCGTGCCTGTGCACCGGACAAGTCCGTTGTTTCTGAACCAAAACCTAATTCTTTAATTCCCTACTGCCTTCCATTGCCATCTTACCTCACCAATACCTTGTATAACTTGTCCTTTCTCTTGATCACTCATTCTCAGATCATGTCGAGCTCCGACAACGAAATCTCCGATTTCGAGGCCGCGTTGGACCACGAGGTGGGACCTCGGTCCTCGGCGGGTCTTGGCAAGAAACGCCAAGAGAGACCCTCCGAGCCTGCTCCCTCACCTCCCCAGGTTCGGAGGAAGGTGTGTGTCAAGAAGGCCGCCTCGAAGGCTGCTCCTCCTTCAAGTGGCCCTCGCCAAGCTAAAGGGAATGGCAAGGGGGTTGCCACAGGGCCTGTTGGGCCCCTAAAGCTGCATACTCCCAGAGAAGGGGTCCGGGACCCCAATGAGGAAAGATTCAATGGCAAGGGCAGCGATGTGGCTATGAAGTTGAGAAGTGTTGATTGCTATGCAAGGCCCAAGCAAGCAGCTGATGGCAGATTCTGGTCAAATTTCCATGCTGACTTCTACAAGCTGGTCTACTTGCCGATGAAGACCCCGGTGGTGCGCATTCAATGGATTGACTGGGCCCACCTTGAGAAGAGGAAATGTGCAGCTTTTGATGAAGTGATACAAGCTGCAGAGAGACATGGGCTGAAGGATTTGTTTGCCTTCAGATATAATTGGAATGATGAAGTGATTGCACAATTCTATGCAACGTGTCACTTCTCAAGTGAAGACGAAGAAAGTGTGACTTGGATGACTCATGGATCCAAGTATTCCATTACCCAGGAAGAGTTTGCCCGCCTGCTGCACCTTGACTCTGAAGGACAAGACCAACTCATTATCCACAACATTGGGGTCATTGAGAGGGATGGAATGAAGTTCATGTATGAGCCCACCTCCAAGTATGTCCCTCCCTCCACAAAGAACATGAAGCCTTTCTTTGTGGTCCTCAACAGAGTCCTCAGGAAGACAATTGCTCCCAAGGATGGGGATGCAGGGAGTGTGCAAGGCTACCTCCGGACCCTGATGAGGGTCATCAGCAAGAAAAGGCAATTCGATGTTGCAGACTATATCTGGAATGATATGGTCAATATCTCAAGTACCCCCAACCGATCCTGTGGCTATGCCCCTTACTTGATGTTCATGATTGAGAAGGTCACAGGGATCGAGTTTGTGAAGGATGTGGAGCACACTCCACTGAGGCCTCAGAAGCCTCAGTCCGTGAGTGTCCAGGCTGCTCCATCGCCGGCCTCAAGCCCCGAGGCACCGGCAAGGCAAGAAGAAGCTGCTAGGGCTACTCCTCCCTCCAGGGAAGCCCCTCAGAAAGGATCCGCCAGTGGGATCCTCAAGTACTTGGCTGCAATTTTCTCCTCATGCAAGAAAACTGAAGTGAAGCTTCACAAGCTAAATCAGAAGAGGAAGGAGGACATGAGATACATAAAAGCCAATGTGAAGCAGCTGAGTGAGAAGCTGGAGATCAATCTAATTGGATCTCCAGTACTTTCTGAAGATTCTGATCCAGACATCACCGAGCTCAGCCCCTTGACTCCTTCCGAGCTTGCCTATTTTGGCATTGAGGGCTCGAGCAGCTCCGCGCCTCCTCCTACCTCTCAACCTCGTCAAGCCGAAAGCGATGAAGACGATGAAGACGACGAGAGGACTGACAGCGAAGAGTGAAGCCCTAGGACCTTCCTCTCTCTCTTTTTGGTGTCTTGATGCCAAAGGGGGAGAGATTGAGGGGGAGTCTCTAGTCTAAGCTTTAGCAGAATAGGATGCGAGGAGAGAGGTCTCTATGTTTTTTAATTGTGATTCTATTTGCTTAACTCTCTTTTCATATCATGTTTGGTCCTGTGATGAATTGCTCAATTAATTTGCAAGTGTGTGATGAAATCTGAGTTTTTGCTCCTGAAGTGCCATATTCACTTGATATTAGTTGGTAAATGAAAATTCTGTCATTCTTAATGCATTCATGCTCTTAGTATGCATCCCACCATAAAGAATGCACATATGAATAATTATCTTGTTGCCTGATACATTTTTGAGTCATATGTGCATACATTATGAAAATCTCATTTTATACCTCATTTTGTGAAATCTCAATTGGTTGTCATCAATCACCAAAAAGGGGGAGATTGAAAGTGCATCTAGGACTCCCTTGTGGGTTTTGGATGATTTATGACAAGCAATTGGGATCCTAATCCTTTTGTTGAGATGAATGCAGGAAAATGATGAAAAATGAGCAAAGTACCAAAAAGAGGGAAATTGAGAAGGAAAATGAATTTGAGCTCAAGGAGAAGAAATTAGTTGTTTAGTATGTATGGAGTGTGTTAAGGAAACACACCCAAGAGCTCAATCTCACTTAATCACACACACACAATGCACAAAACTATAAAGGACCGGACTAGTCCGATATCAGCCAGACTAGTCCGATATCACATTCTGCACCAGATCGGACAAGTCCGGTCACCACCGGACTAGTCCGATATATTTTCTGTTCCACTTCGGACTAGTCCTCCCCAGTGCGGACTAGTCCTTTTCAATGCACAAGTCACAAAAAATCGGACCAGTCCGTTGTGACCCGGACTAGTCCGATATTCATTCTGATCCACTTCGGACAAGTCCGGTGTCCACACGGACTAGTCCAATATACACCCTGATCTAAATCGGACAAGTCCTCCAAGTGCGGACTTGTCATCCTAAACACTTAGGGTTTCATGTGTCCGGACAAGTCCGATGTCAATCGGACTAGTCCGAAGCTTTCCAGTGACGAAATCGGACAAGTCCGTTTTGAACCGGACTAGTCCGAGATTCCTAGACACTTAGGGTTTGCTTCACACAGCACACCGGACTAGTTCGGTCACCATCACGGACTAGTCCGATATTTCTGAACCCTAACGGTAACTTCCAGAAACCCATATAAATAGAGGTGCACGGCCCACTTTTAACCTCTCTCGAACCCTAGCGCCGTCACACCTCCCAAGAGACTCAAAAACCATCTCTCTCCACGAAGTTAAGTGAAAAATCAATCAATCCATTGAAGATCACTTCTAGATCATTGGAGAGGCACTTGGCACACGATTGAGCTCTTGGTTTGAATCTCTAACACACTCTTGCATCTCAATTTGTATATTTCGAAGTGTGTTATTGGTGGTTTTGAAACTTGTAATCAAGGGAGCTCTCAACTTGTGAGATCGCCCCTTCAACTTGGTGATTTACCCCTGTGTGATAAGTGGAAGAGGATTGGACTTCGTGGCGATCCGACGAGGGAAGGGTTGGTGAAGACCCGGTCCTTTTGTGGGCTCCTCAACGTGGATGTAGGCTGCCTTCGTGGTAACCGAACCACGGGATAAATCTTGTGTCTTGTTCGTTTGTGTTCATCATTCTAGTTGATCAACATTATCTAGGGTTTGATTCATTCTGTTGAATTCAAGTTAAATAGTTGAACAAGAATCATACCTGCAATAAAACTTAACTACAACTATTGAACTGTCATTAAAGTTTATATTTCCGCTGCAAACGACAACGAAACAATCAAATCGACCTAACTTGATTAACCTAGCCCGTGAAATCCGGACTAGTCCGCACTTTACCGGACTAGTCCGATATATCTGGATTTGACGTTTTTGTTGAAGTGCTACAGGAACCGAGAAAATTCAAGAAGGCCTATTCACCCCCCCTCTAGGCCTACATTCACCACGCCTCGAGAAACGACCTCGGCCGTCATCTGAAGATGGTGGCAGCTCCAAGATGTGGTGTCCCATACACAAGACAGACATGCATAATTTGGAAAACTGCCGGGAGGTCCAGAACCTTGCCGAGCGCTACAACAAGCGTCGGGAAGAAGCTTCTTTCCGTCAAAGGAAAGGAAAACAAAAAGTCGATGAAGCTCCGTCTGAAGAGGAGTTAGGCTTCCAGGACCCTAAAAAGGTCTTGAAGGCTGTTTACACCTCCGTGGACGACGACTCCGACGTCTCCGACAACGAGCGCCAGAAGTCCATGAACACCATCTTTGGTGGTTCGTGGGACATCACCTCTCGTCGTGTCCTCAAGACAATGCGGCAGGACATGGCCTCAGTAGCTCCCACTACCAGGGCGGAGCCTCATCGGAAGTGGATGGATACTGCCATCACTTTTGATGCTTTGGACTGCCCTCGGAACATGATCGGAGCTGGCCAACTCCCACTGATGGTATCTCCGACCATCAATAACATCCAGCTCCACCACATAATGGTGGACGGAGGTTCGGGGTTGAACCTCATAAGCTTCGAAGCCTTCGTCAAGCTTCATCTCCGACCTTCGGATCTTTGCCCCTCTCGACCTTTCTCCGGAGTAGGTCCGGGGGTCATAACCCCACTCGGTGCCATTACTCTCTCGGTGACCTTCGGAACCTGATAGAATTACAGGACCGAGAAGTTGGTCTTCGACGTGGCGTAGATCAACTTACCCTTCAACGCCTTCATAGGCAGACGAGCTTTGTACAAATTCATGGCTGATGCCCATTATGGCTACTTGGTGTTGAAGATGCCAACACCCTCAGGCGTTCTCTAGATCCGCGGAGATCGTACTGCCGGAGTTACTGCTCTGGAAGAACTCCATGCGCTTGCTACAGTGCAGGAGGAAGAATCCGGAAAGGAGGAAGCTCCGAAGCCCCCGAGCATTCATCATCGAGGCTCAACCTCCGCACCTCGTGTGCAACCAAGCAGCGACACCGACATACCCGTCAAAGTCGTCCAAATTGGTTCCAACGCTGCTTAGACCACCCGTATATCGGGAGGTCTGAACGACAAATAGGAACTCGTTCTCATCACTTTCTTTCGGGCTAATGTCGACGTGTTTGCTTGGCAACCATCACAAATGCCTAGGATCCCAAGGGAAAAGATTGAGCACAATCTGAAGATTTATCCCGACGCTCAACTTGTACATCAAAAGCCTCAAAAGCAATCAGTAGAGCGATAGAACTTCATACGTCAAGAAGTAAAGAAGTTGCTCAAAGCTGGATTCATCCGAGAAGTCTTCCACCCAAAATGGCTGGCAAAACCAGTCGTTGTACCCAAGGCCGGCGAGAAACTTCGGATGTGTATCGACTACACAACACTAAATAAGGCATGCCCAAAGGATCCATTCCCACTACATAGAATAGATCAGATAGTGGATTCCACCTCCAGGTGTGAATTACTGTGTTTCCTAGACTCATATTCTGGGTATCATCAAATCAAGATGTCTAGAGAAGATGAAGAGCATTCTTTTCTTCATCACAGTAGATGGATTATATTGTTACACTGCCATGCCATTCGGTCTCAAAAACGCTGCTTCAACGTTTGTGCGAGCTATGTACAAAACTTTTGGAGAGCTTATCAGAGACTTAGTGGAAGTGTACGTCGATGACGTCGTTGTCAAAATCAAGAACAAGGAGTCATTCCTTGACACCATGCAAGTTGTTTTCGACAAGTTGCAAATCACACGCACGAAGCTGAACCCGAACAAGTGTGTCTTCGGTGTTAGCTCCGGAAAGCTTCTTGGATTCTTGGTGAACCACTAAGGAATAGAGGCGAATCCGACGAAGATTAAAGCTATTGAAAACATGCGGCCACCAGCTCGCATCAAGGATGTCCAGAAGTTGACTGGATGTCTAGCTGCCCTCTGCCGGTTCATCTTTAGACTGGTAGAACAGGCACTACCCTTCTTCAAATTGTTGAGGAAGTATGGACCATTCCAATGGTCTGAGGAAGCAGAAAAGGCTTTCCAAGATCTAAAACAGCTCCTCACCACTCTAGCAACTTTGGTAGCTCCGGATCCTAGTGAGCCACTTTTGCTTTACATTTCGGCATGGTCCTGGTTGTGGAAAGACCAGAACCATCTCCAGTTCAGGAGTCCAGACCCCTCCGGGAAGGTCCGGAACTACCTGTAGACGAGTCTAGGTCCCGGCTCTCAGACCCTGATCCTCAAGGTGAGACACCGGAGGATCAACCTCCTTCACATGAAGGAGTTACTATTGCTGAACAAGAAGATCCGGACCTTTCCTAGAAGGTCCGGGTCACTTCAGAAGAAGCTCCGGGTTCCTCCAGCAAGAACCTGGAGGTCCCCGAAGAAGGTCCAGACCCCTCCAGGAGGGTCCGGGTTGATGAGGAGGAAGCTCTGGGCCCCTCCGAGTGGGGGGGGGGGGGGGGGGGTCCGAACAGTCCAGCGCCCAATGTACTTCATCAGCGAAGTACTCCATGACGCCAAGACTGGGTACCTAGAGGTGCATAAGCTGCTCTACGCAGTTCTTATTGCCTCTAGGAAGCTTCGTCACTACTTCCAAGCTCACAAGATTTCAGTGGTAACCTCTTATCCACTACGTGCAATCTTGCATAACCCCAACTCTACTAGGAACATTGCAAAGTGGGCAGCGGAATTCGCCGAGTTCGATCTTGAATTCGTCCCAAGACAAGCGATCAAGAGTCAAGCATTCGCGGACTTCATGGCGGAATGGACCACCTGTCCATCAAATCTTGGGGGCCCCAGTGAGCAGAACCCAAAACCCAAGGCTCCGGTCTTCACTTAGCCTCACTGGACTCTCTACTTCGATGGCTCCGTACAGAAGCATGGGGCCGGAGCTGGAATCCTTCTCCTCGCTCCGACCAGGGAGAAGGTCAAATACATGGTTCACCTCGACTTCAAGGCGACCAACAACATGGCGGAGTTTGAAGCATTACTCTATGGTCTCAAGGTGGCACTATCATATGGTGTCAAGCAACTGTTGGTAAAGGGTGATTCGCAGCTCATAATAAAACAAGTCAAAGGTGAATACTGCTGCAACAACCCTCAACTAGCTGCATATCTACTCCTAGTCCAGAAGCTTCAGAAGGACTTTGACGTCCTTGATCGCTGCCATGTCCATAGTCTCAACAACGCTGAAGATGACAAACTCTCGACAAAATCTTCAACTGGAGCTCTGGTTCCCAACGGAACCTTCGTCCGAAGATTGTCAAGACAAACAGCTTAGCCTGCCGAACTGAGCGAAGGGGGCGAGACCAGCACCTCGAAGCTGGCGTTCCCGATGGCCCTGTTACCATGGCGTCCATCAAGGGTCGTAGGTGCTGCAGGAAGCTCCAAGCAACCCAGCACACAAGACTCAGATGCTAAAGTTAGCTCTGATGCATGGATCTCGGAGATCCGGAGCTACCTGAAAGAAAACATCCTTCCTGAAGACAATGTATCTGCTGACTGGATAGTCACATTGGCTAAAAGATACACACTGGTAGCAGGGGATCTCTACCGGCGTGGTGCCAACGGCGTCCTAATGCGGTGCATTACAAGGGAAGAAGGCCGCAAGCTCCTCGTGGAAATCCATGGAGGCGAGTGTGGGAACCACCCGTCTTCCCGCACGTTGGTCAGTAAAGCCTTCCAGCATGGTTTTTACTGGCCTAAAGCACTCCAGGATGCAACCGAGCTAGTGAAGAAATGCGAAGCATGCCAGTTTCATGCAAAGAAAATTCAGAAACCAGCTCAACCTCTACAAATGATACCTCCTACATGGCCATTCGCTGTGTGGGGGATGGATATCTTGGGACCTTTCCCAAGAGCCGTCGGAGGTTACAAGTTCCTGTATGTCGCCATCGACAAGTTCACCAAGTGGCCGGAAGCAACTCCAGTTGTGACAATAAACAAGCAATCAACTATCAATTTCTTGCAGTCCATAGTATGCAGATTTGGAGTCCCAAATAAGATCATAACTGACAACGGGACCCAATTCACAAGCTCTGCATTCCAAGGATATTGCGAAGACCTTGGCATCCAAGTCAGCTACGCTTCCGTAGCTCACCCAGCAAGCAATGGCCAAGCCGAGAGAGCAAATGCAGAAATCCGAAAAGGACTCAAGACGTGCACATATGAGTTCCTGAAAAAACATGGAGCCAACTAGATTGAAGAGCTTCAGCCCACCTTGTGGGCAAACAGGACAACTCCAAACTGGTCAACTGGAGAGACACCCTTCTTCCTGGTGTACAGAGCTGAAGCAGTCCTTCCTCCGGAAATAACCTTGGGGTCGCTCTGGGTCCAGACCTTCGACGAAGCCACGCAGGACCAGCTCTGGCGTGAAGACCTTGACCTCGTCGAAGAGGGAAGGTGCCGAGCAGCTGTTCGGAATGCACGATACCGCCAAGCACTCCGACGCTATCACAAAAGGCATGTGCATAACCGACAGCTCGAGGAAGGCTATCTGGTGCTACGGAGAATACAAACTCGAGAAGGGTTGAACAAACTTTCCCCCAGCTGGGAAGGACCCTTTTGAGTGATCAAAGTATCCCGTCCCGGATGCGTTCGCTTGGCAACCGAGGATGGGACATCACTCCCTAATCCTTGAAACATTGAGCACCTCTGTAAGTTCTGTGCTTAACATCACAGAGGTGAGTCTGTAATTACATATGATGTATGTTATAGCGTCATTGTACAAAGTCAGGTAGCTCCTCCGGGAGAACAGTCAAACCTTTCCCAAAAGGTCCGCAAAGTTCAAGCAACACTTCACACAGTCTCAGAACTAAAAGTGTAGCTAGTTACCCTGGGTCAAACGAGAAATGCAACACACTTAGCCTGGTTCCGTACCCTAAGAGTGTACTTGTTTCCCCTTTACCCCAGACCTATAATGAAAGACATCATTACGTGAAAACAGACTCCATGTGCATTTATTTTGTACAGGCTCATTATTTTTTATTTTTCTCTTGCTTGTCTATAACAAATTTGTGAAATTCTCAAGAAACCTTAGCTCGAACAATTCATGTATAATTCAAGTTGCATTGTTAATTCTTTCGGGTCTTAACATTGTTGAATGGCCTACTCGCCTGAACGCCAAGCCAATCTAGGTTCGGAGTGTGCTATCGACTTAGCCTGGTCCTGCACCCTAAGTACGCCACTCTACCTACACCCCGGCAGGCCAGAGTAAGGTGAGTCCAAGAAACGATCGGACCTGGAGAAAATAAGCAAATGCACTTGATTGTATATAGAATTGCAGTCGATCTAAAAGTTTCTTTTGAGAATAATAAGCCGTAAACGAGTTATAGATAAGAAATGGATTTTACTGTTTTTCTTGACTTCAGTGTGTAGGAAAAATAAAAATCTCATGATGATGGTGGATGATGCCGGAGCTATCAGAGCTTCGACATCCCCTAAGGTGGCCCACTGTCGATGTTTTAAACATTGATAGTAGGCGTCTCCGAAGCTATCAAGTACCGGCAAATCCAGGGGGTCAGCCATCAATATGAAGAAAGGATAGTAGAAGGACACCCCAATGGGGTCTGCTGCCAATGCTCTGCGTATTGACAGTGGTCACTACCGGAGCTACTAAGCTTCGACAACCCCAGAGGACCAACTGTCGACGTTCTACGTGTTGACAAGGGTCACATCTGGAGCTACTAAGCTCCGACAACCTCAAGGGGCCCCTGCTGTCAACGACTTCGGACCTACACTCTACAAGTTTGAAGCACTCAAGTCTTCAACAAAATGCTACATCCTTTTGGTACATGTTCACAATCAAATTGTGTACATCTACCAGGGGGCCAAGTGAGACAAAGGTTGAAGACAAAAAATGAAATTCATAAAATTCTTGGATTTCATTCATCTGAGGACAAGTGATTAAAAAATTGAGGAAAAGAAGAGAAGATACATGTGGTTGATACAAAGAAAAAGTCCTAAATCCTATGGAAGAACGAGGCGACCTTCTGGGCAACCTCCGACACCTGGCCTTGGCGGCATCTCCCTCTCCGTCGTGGACCTTCAAGCACCGGATCTAGTGGGAAGTGAGGATCCCAGCTTGTGTAGCACGTCAGCATGTACTCTGTGACGTTCTACGCGAGGGATTTTGCTTCAGTCTCCAACTGATCCGCGATGACATCACCCATCTTGTTGAGTTGTTGCCAGCCGAGTGCAACGCCTTTAGTGCATGGTCCAGCTCTGGCTCTGGATCATCCGGGCGCACGGGACTAAAGCCTAGCGGTGTCAGCGCATCATTGGCTTTGCCCAAGAAGTCCCATACTTGTTGGGACTCTGCAGCCCTTGAGCCTTGTACCTCTTCCAAGGACCTCTTGGTCACCGCATGCTCCGAACCCTCCCAGGCAAGGCGCTCGACCTCTTTGTCGTGCTGCTGAATCTTTTCAGCAACTTGCCTTTCGAGTTTAGCAAGCTACTCTTCCCGAACGTGGATCTTGTTCTGGCGGTCGACTAGGTCTCTCTCCTGGCCCCGCACTTTCTTCTCCCTGGCAGCAACTTCATTCTCCCTCTTGGTGAGGTCTTGTCCCTGCTGCTAGGCCTTCTTCTCCTCACTCTCGCAGAGCTCCTCCAGCTTCTTGGTGCACTCCACGAGGCTCTTGTCACCCAGAGCCAGCCTCTGGGCAAGCTCCTCCTCCCTCTTCACAAGGTCATCCTGCATCTCCAGGAGTTTTTGCTCTTCATCTTCGAGCTTTTACTCCCACTCTTCAAGATCCTCCTGGCGCTTGACGAGGCTGTCGTGGATCGCACTGAGCTTCTCCTCGCGATCATTCGCTGCTTCATTAGCAGCCACGGCCTATTCGTGGATGGCCCGTGACTGGTTGTCAAGGGATCGCACCATGCTTTCCCTCTCGTCCAGCAGCTAGCCCCAGTACTCCATCCGGGCCTTCTCCCTTTTGACCCACTCCTTGTCGTCAGCCAGCCTTGTTTGCGCCAGCTTGGTCTCGAATTGGAGCCGGTTGCGCCACCTCCTAAGGGTTTGGCGCTGCTCCTCTAGGGCCTTGCTGTCGTGGTAAAAGGCCAGCTGAACCTGACGAAGGTTGGAGCAGGCATTGTCGATGCATAATGACAAGAGGATTGGCTCTGGACCTGCCAGGGTCCTCTCCGCTGGCTCTAGCGGGTTCTCCATAACAAAAATCAGGTCCCACTCTACAAGATCGGTCCCCTAAGCTTCCGCGGCACTAGGGCCGCCCTCTGGGATAGCCTCGGTGGCTGCCAAGGAAGGTCCTGCAATGGAAGCTTCCACCTCCGGAGTTGGCTCCGAAGGACCCACCACCAGATCATCAGCAACTGGTCCCTCAAGCGGAGGACCGACATCTTCGTCTTGGCACACTAGCTCAGGCGCGGGTACCTCTGGAACTACCACCTCCAGTGCAGGCATTGAAGATTCGACCGGAGCTGAGGCCACTTTTGGCTCCGATGCTGGTGCCACTAGTACATCTTCATTCCCGTGGTCTGGTGCTACCACAGGTGCATCAGGAGATGAGTCAAGGTCAAGAACCACGACAGCCGGTGTCGGGGCTGCCGCGACCTCAGCCGCTGGGATTGGAGCCGGAGCCTTCGCCTGCACAGCATCAGACGCTGTTGTAGGAACTGGCGCTTCAGCCCCATTTTTTGGGTACCCTGTGGATAAAGGACGAAAAACTCAAAATATGATTACAACAAAAAACAATCAACTGATGTAAAAAATTAAATTTACCTTGGAAGGCTCCCACTCCAGGTAGCGTAGAACCTCTTCACCGGGCGCTCAGAACTCAACCCAGTCGCAACTGGGGTAGTACCCCTGGAAGGCTCTTTGGAGCTTTCCTCTGCCATCAGTGACGTCTTGGTTGAGGCCCCCTCGATTGGGAAGGACCCTCGGACCTAGAGCCCTTAGCTGGCCCTGGTGCCGGAGTCGCACAGCCGGAGCTGGCATCCCGAGAAGACGCCAATGCTGCAGTTGGTGTCACCGTTGAAGACCTCCCCCGCCGGGGAGAAGGAGCTGTTGTGGAAGGAGCAGTTCTGACGGACCTCCCGTCAGAGTGCTTCAACTTCCTCTTACGGCTAGAGGGCTCAGCCAACTCTTTGCCCTTCCCTACGACTTCAGCTCTTTGTCTCGGAGCAGGAGCAGGGCCACCCTCGAAAGCTCCGGGGATCACCAATCTGGTGGTTGAACGCCTCTCTACTTCACCGAGGTCGTCAAGCACCGGCATCTTCCGTCGGAGCTCCCTGCTAAACATCGCCTCCATATTCAAAGGGAGGAAAGACGCTGGCGGTCTTATGTCGTCGCCCTCGACGTCGATGCCATGCTGGAACTTCTTCAGATGAAGCTCCAAAGCAGCGCCTTCCAAATTGGACATCAGACCGATTTCAATCCGGTCATCTTCCATCACACTGTTGAGGGCCCAGGCGAGCTTCTCCCTCTTCTTCAGCGGAGCCCACCTGTTGACCAGGAAGTTGCAGAAGACCGTCTGGGGGGTCACCCCTCCTTCCACACACTTGCGGATCCTAGTCAAAGTAGGGTTGAAGGCCTCCGACAGCAACGGGACTTCGCTCCATTCTTTTGTGTCAACATTGGGAAGACCCTCAGGCAGCTCCAGCCTCTCGTGCTCCTCTGCCATGACAATAATCCAGTCCTTCTTCCAGTTGTCCCACTTGTCGGAAGGAAACGACCTCAAGTACTTGTGGGGACACTTCTTGCGCTTCACAAAATAGTAGAAGCCATGGTACTCGTCACTCTTGCCAGTAGTGTCGATGGTGAAGAAGGTGCGGAAAAGCTCGACGCAGGGGGGAATACCCACCCACATCTCGCATAAGTGGACAAATGTGGACACAAGAAGAAGGGAGTGAGGGCCATGGTAGTACAACTGCAGACCATAGAAGTCTAACAGCATCAACAGAAAAGTGGAAAAAGGTGGGATCAGTTCCACCATGGCGAACGCAAAAAAGTACACCATGTCGCCGGTGCGCTCCTTCTTGAACGGAAGCTTGCTGGCGCGGACCTGGTGGTTGAAGGAGTCGCTGGACCACCCCATGTGGGTCCAGACCTTCTTCAAATAATTGCTGGTCATGAGACAGCTCTTGCAGAGATCCAACTCCATCGCAGCACGGCGGGACGAGAGAGGAAAAGCAAGAGAAAGTTTGAGGATTTGAGCGCAAGTTCAAACGAAGGCGTAAAGAATCCGAAAACGGTGCACACTTTCCTTCTTAAGTAAGCCCCCACAATGCTTAGGTGGAAACCGCAGAAGAGCCAAAGATACAGTTCAAAAATTTCACCCTACCAATGACAAGGGGGCTCGGGGCTACCCAAACGATAAAGAAGAGGTCCTTAGCCCAGGCGAACCGTTGTCATGATGAGAGGCGGGAAACCCGAGGGCAGCGTCTTGACAGGGCGCGCGGAACCGATACAGTTTTCGTATTGGGAACCGGCAACCTTCAATTGCGTGAGATCTGCACGCGCAGATCTCACCTGCCGCATCCTGGAGATGCCACGCGGCGATGGTTTAACTACAAACCACCACCGCAATGGCACATCCAAAAACCCTTGAAGACACGGCGCGGAAATCGAAAGATGGAACCACCTCCGGCATAATGACTTAATCCAAAAGGTTTCTTCCAGAGGTGGGCCCAGGGGGCCACTATCGGTACCCTGCGTACCGGATACCCCTTGGGACTGCAAGGAGTGCAATGGAACTCCACCTATCTGAGTTGAAGACCTCTGAAGGTCCCACGTGTCACTCGGAGCCGGACCTGCATCACTCCTATCATTAGTCCCAGTGCCTCCACGTGTATCATAAACCCGGAGCTACAATCCCTACGCGGGAATGCTCCAGCTAGATACCTGTGTGGCACCCCCGGACCTAACCCCCGATAGAGGAAAGCTCCGGTACTGACACGTGTACAACAGCACCGGACCTACTCGTCCAAGACTGTAAGCTCTGGAGCTACCACACGTGCAACCGCCGGACCTTCAAGCTCAACAGGCAGATTGGTGGACCTCCAACGGCTCGGACCTTCAAGGAACAATTAAAGCTTCAAGACCCGATTATGTGTCATTAATGCTATCTTAATGACACGTGATCGGATGACCCATAATACCAGTAACGCCACCATCAAGGGGCGTTACCATGCTGTTAAGGGGAATTAAGTACATTAACTGTGTATTAAATGTTAGTAACAGCCAGGGCCACATGTCGGGCCAGGCTGATGATGTAACGGCCAGTCCTTGTACTATAAAAGGACTGGCCGAGCGATACACACCACACGTGCTCAGGACACTCTGGTATGACTCATAGGCGCTACACACGTACGCCCAATACAAGAACACACACCCGTGGAGTAGGGTATTGCGCTCAGGCGGCCCGAACCACGTAAATTTTCAGTGTCAACCCATCATCTAGTTCTGAATCTCTGCGCGCCCACAACCGAACTACAAACTCCGCGGGCTGCCAACGATAGTATTGGGAGAATTGACGGATTCACACTCCAACACCGTCCTACTCCACCGCAATGCTCAAGCGATCAGAGTGATCACCTCCTCCTTGACCCATGAGGAGCTCAACGGAATTGAAGGGTTGGAGGTGGCCAAGGACATTTGGGACACTCTAAAGACGGCATGTAAAATCCCACATTTTCCTTCATATGAGGTTTAGTGGTAAGTTGGTTGTTAACCCTAATGGAGACCAATTATAACCATGCCTATAAACTTGATCTCATCAAATCTTTTCTTCTACTCATGCTTTAATTTATTAAACATGAGGAATGGACTTCACCATTAAATTTAGATTAATTCTTATGACCTCTCTTCAAAGTTTGGAATTATTTGAATAAAGATTGCTAGGTCAAATTAATATGCAGTACCAAATAGATATTCAAATTAATATAAATTGAATATATACTACTGTATATTTGGCCCTGTCAAAAAAGTTACTCAATTCAGAGGCCATAAATTTTTCTATGGTTTTCTAATATTCCAAATTGACTTCCTGCAAAGTTTTATAAATTTTGAACTCCATTTGCTATTTTAATTGAGACACTTAGCAAATTCAAACCATGTTTTGAATTCAAATTTTTAATTATGTTCAAATATATTGAACATTAAGATCTGAACCCACTCTCATGGTCAGCATAACTTGCTTGACTTATCCTTATAGTTTCACAATTTTTGGAACTCAATTGCTATTTAAATCAGTGACACCATTGAATTTCATCCAAATTCAAATTTGAATTTGAAATTCAATTGAAATTTGCTCCAATTCAAAATCCAATTGCAGAATCAAATTCTAGATATTTATTTGAGCCTCCCCACAAAAATCTAGAATTTTTGGACAAAATTTGGTAGGAGAATTGAAGTTACAAAGAAGGGAAGTGGATAAGAGGAGGTGGGGCCCACTGTCAGCCAAAGCACTCAAGTGAAACCCACCGGGGGGGGGGGGGGTGGTGCTCTGTCTCCAGCTCGCCCCGCCGATCGATGCCGGCAGTGCGCGACACCGCGATGCGCATGCATCCACCGAGCTGCTTGCTTGCTTGATGCTGTGGCGCGCTCCCCTCTCCCCTGTGTCCCTATAAATACCCCCCTTGGCCGTCGCCGTTGGACTCCATCCCGGCTCATGCCATTTCCGCCGCCCCTGTTCGATCGAGTCTCGCCGACAATTGCTGTCGTTTCGTCCCGAGCTGTAAGTAGATAAAAGGCTTGTCACAAACTACTCTACGTATTCTCATTGGTCGTTGACCATGACATAGCTTCTGCTTGGCCTATTTTGAAGTTTCCCAGTCGCCGTCGAGGAAGCCGCTGAGAGCCCTCACCGTCTCGCCGTTGAACTCCAGTTCTAGACCATCTACAGCCTCGATCCTTTAAGCAAAAAGGTTTGCAATCCTCTCTAGTTCATGCTCATAGAATCTAAGCTTATGACCTGCAGTGTAACTTGAGTTCTTGTTCAAGAACCGAACAATTTCTCAATAGAACAGCAAAGCTTCGCGCTTAAATTCATTTCATTCTTGCAATCATCCTTTAATCTAGTTAGCAGATAGCTTCTATGTGTCCTCAGGAAGCTCCATGCCCAAAAACCCTGAAAGTTATCAATCGAGCATCTTAGATTTCAAGTTTTCGCGACTGCCGGTTGAAAAACCACACTTCGCCGTCGAAATCAGCCTTGCCGGCGATTTCACCCCAATCTGACCCCCAAATTATACTCTTGGTGCTCCCAGAAACCTCCTGACGTTTTCCCGAGCCTATTGAGCCATTCCCGAGCATTTCCGACGAAGGTCGAAACCCTAACTCCGCCGTCACCGTCGCGCCACCGTCTCCGGCCATCGCCAGCGTGATTGGACACCACCATCGGCTTGTGCGGTCGATCTTAGGGTTGAGCGGTCATGGCGAGGCCGAAAGGAGGTCGACGCACCTAAGTCCGGTGAAGCACCACCGCGGTTCCAGCGAGAAGCGCCGTCGCGTCGCGAGGTAGATGAAGGCCTATGGGCCCCACTTGTCAGCGCCTATTCGAACGCCCAGGATCAGCTGCGGCACTGGATCCGGTGCGGCTACACGATTAAACCCCGTGGCCCCCAGTGTGGCCCAGATGCGATTGGCCCATTCAAATAAAGTGGGACCGGCCCCTTTTATTTGAAATTTCAATAAATCTATATTCAATCCAAATTTAGAAAATCCATAACTTCTAGTAGAATTATTTCGTTAGAACCAGCATGAAGAATACTGTCCAGTGGTTCACTTGGATTTGTATGAAAAATCCATAGAAATACCTCCATAATTCAGATAAGAAAAATGCTTAAAGAATTTATTTCCACAGTTCTGTTAATTGGAAAATTTCCAATTTTGGTCAGAACACTATTGTTAATACCTTTGATATCCATTAAAAGTTTCAAGCTCTTTAGACTTAAAATACTAGGTTGATCCAAATTCCAAATCTCTATGTAGTTATAAATTGAGAAAAATGGGAAAAATCAATTTCCAGAAATTTACATAGACTTGAAAAATCAATTTCTCCCTGTAGGAAGCTCAGAAAATTTTGAAACAAATTTTCGTGGAACCAGTGAGACCCCCTCTACATGATACAACCCTTGGTAGACATAATACATCTCCAAAAATTTCAACCAATATTTATAGAAGATTATTGCTTACCATAATTGTTAAGAATAACAAACATCCTTTATCATCTCCTGTTCTTTGCAAGAGTCTTCTCTATAATCTCTAGTGTCCACCATAAAAATCCCAAAGTCAATTAAGATATTTATCTTATTTTATCTGCATATACTCACCCCACCTTAAGCATCTTAATTATTCACAACAATCAATTATACCTAGTATATGCATATCGTGTAGTAGCTGAAATCGAGGAGCAACCGGAAGCTTTGGAGGTCCAGCTGCCAGAAACTAACATAGACTCAAACTCGCATTCAGGCAAGCCCCGATTTGCATTTAAGTTCCTTACAATGTTTTTACAGTTTGCATTCACCTTACGTCTTCAGATGAATGTGCATTAGTTTAAGGTGCTTGAAATCCACTTGCATGGCCCACAAATCCTATGGAGTCGGGTAGGTCTACAGCCCGTTGAGTAGACACTGCTATGCTTATGCTCATAGGAATTCGGTAGAAGTCAAGTAGTTGGAATCTACTTGCGAGATAGGAATTTCATCACACAGGAGATTCTGGAATAAGAAAATGGTTTATGAATATGAAATTGAGACAAATCAGTGGATAGGATGCAGTGAGACGTGGTATCACGTGTGTAGCCCTGCTTGTGTCGATTGAGGATCGTGTCGTGTGCGGCCCTGCTGGACAAGCTTGAATTGTACTGGCGACATACTGGAGGAATGGGCTCCAGTAAACCGACATAGCTTGATACTAGTTTGTCGAGGCATTCCGTTCCGTTTTATAGGCGTGGGTCGAGGGCATCAAGGTGTAAATCAGCTGGTGGGCACGTCAGAGTACGCCCCACGCAGTGACCTCCTCCTCGTGATGGATCGACCGCTTCAACATTCGAGTGTTTAGTGAAAGGTGGCCATATACGACTAGTACTGAATTGTTATGTAGGTACTGCTGAAAGTACTCGCTGGCATTTCCGAAAGTGCGTATGCGTCATGTTGTTCCGGGTGAATCCTGATTGCAATCATCGTCCCTCGTAGGAATAGAGTACCACTTGTTCACTGCGTTGTGACGTAGTAAATACTAAAGAAGTCAGAGAATATGATATATTGGTTTACAAATTGCTTGAACAACCTTGTTTGGCTTAGAGATAGTACAATTAAAAGTTTATAGTTTCCCCATACTTTATCTGTAATAGCATTATGTGCTTTGTGCACGTCATATCATCGACAAAGCGTTTCTTGTTCGATTGTGGAGTCTATGATGTGCCGTGCCTGAAGAATGTCATGTGCTAATTAAAACATGACTATAAGGATCCACTTGTAGGCGAGTCCTTATGCTTACTTTACCTATGTTTCGTGTTCACCCTTACATATGTCTAGTGAGACGGGTTAGTCTTGCTGAGCCTTATGCTCACGTTTGCAGTTAACGAGCTTTTTTAGATTATACGACTAATGACCGGTTTGATGACGAGGCTGCACCCCCTACAAGTTTTACAGCAGAGTGGGAACCCCTGCACGCCGCTGTGAATTGTGTGTTGCTAGTGCAAAGTATCCAAGGCATGGATGACTTTGCTTTTGCATAGCTAGTGCTGAAAGCGTAGCTATGATGTATAATTCTTTTTCCTTCCGCTAGTACTTTTAAACTTTCGCTGTGCTTTTGAATAAAGACTTAGTATTGTAAATTTTTTCTCGTTCTATTCTTGTATACTGTTGGGTGTCACATCGCACGACACCACCCAATGAGATCCTTGGAGGTCGGGATTCCGGTTCCCACAGACATGGTATCAGAGCATCATTGGGAACAGTGTACTTGAAAAGAGCATATTTTCCAAAAATTAGGATTTGAGTGAGGAATTAGCTATATGCCCTTATAAAGAGTATTATTAGTATAAGATATAAAGGTGGTAAACTAACTTATATGTTATTAATTCTGTAACGACGCTCCAACTTTAGGTATGAGGTAAGGTACGCCACCGTAAGCGGATCAATGGCGGTAAGCTCACCATGCGAGAGGTAGCATGGAAGTTTTCCGTGGCTTGGCACATAAATGTTAATAGGAGTCTCTGAAGCTTTCTATGTTTCTGAGAACCTATGACACGCGGTACCCAGCGTGCTTCAAAGTTAGTGGGAGCCCCCGTCGGGTGGTGTATAACCCGATAGTATGCCTCTCTATAATCATTCATATTCTATGGGAGCATGCGAAACACGTATGCCCGAGCGTGTATAAGCCGGTTTGTACGGGGGTCTTTGCTTTACAGACGTATTTACAGCCATGTACCTCGAGACATGACCTCGCTCGAGGGTGACTCACACCAGAGTCGTATGCATTTATTTTCATATGTATTATTGTCATTGCCAATCGTATTTCCCCGTGCCACCCTTGAGGTGTGAAGGTGTGAAAGGGGATTGTTTGTCTTTTGCAGCATTGACTACGGTAGCGACCCGTGGAGCACACGTTTGCGAGTGAACGATACTAGGACCACCTATAAAACGTATCCCGAACTAACCGGTTAGAATTTTCTTTGGTGAGGCACGTAGTACCGTCGGTATCAACTTTGATACTTGACCACCCCCAACAACGACAAAATTGGATGCATTCTTTTTTGGAAAGTCCGACTATCAGGTGCTGGTAGGTTTGGACTCCGCAAGGATAAAAATTCGATTCGACATTAGGTTAGCACCAAGATTCTTGATTTCTGGCCAAAGTTTGCTCAACTTCGCCAGGTTGTAATCTTGGTTAGTTTAAAATAAACATAGGGTTAGGATATATGGATGAAAATTTCTCGAAGTCCTCTACAACTTTTCTGTTGACCATCAAGGCAGAAAAGCTTGATAATCTATTGAAATTTGGGGTATGCTTAAACTGCTCCAGATAACCCTACCGTTGCACCAGTCTCTGTATTTTTAAAATAACTCACTGTAGAAAAATCTTCTGCCTTATTATGATACATATCTAAAAGGGGGAGAAGCAGATCTACAGTTTTGTTATTCAAAGTTCCTCTTGATTCGAATTTGAAGTAATTCAAAGTTCGAGCTCAAACCAATGAACTGCAGGGCTGCTGGTGAACAACAGTCAGTCCATCAATCAAGTTTAAATAGCGCTAGCTTTTGATCCAAATGATGAAATGGTCATATATATACATTTCTGGAAATCTTAGCAAGTCCTCTATCAACTTCGTGTTGTACTCGTGGCCTAAATCTTGGTATAGCCATGTTAAATTACTATGATTGCAAACTTGGTTCTGGCGGATCAGAACTTGGAAGAGTTGGCACATAGTTTCAAATTAACACACTATACCTACGTAACAACTGTTTCATAGCCGAAATATTTTACCTCTGGATTGTTAACTTGATGTTATACAATGTTTATTTTGTCATTACCTCCATATATCGAAATGGTATACCTGTATAACTTGTGGAAATCCCCACATATACAGGAGGGGTTCTGTCAAAATTTCCAGAAAGTATGGGTCAAATTAAAACCTGTATAGATTATGTTTTCTAACTCACCAGGAACTGTATGAGTACAATCTGGAAAGTTTGGAAAGTGTACTACAACTTTTGTATTCAAACCAACATCTGGTTCGGATGTTTCCAGTATGAAAATTTTGAATTTATACAGGAAGGTCAGCTGGAACAGACTATGATTACAACTCCAGTTTTAAATTTTCTTAAACTGTTGAGAGTTGGAAACCTTCTCATTGTTCGAGTATCTTTTTCACAGATGGCTGATTCTATAGTATACTTACCAAACGGATGGGTGTTCACGAAGTGTACGCTTCTGAAGGGTTTTCCGGATTTGTTGATTGCAATGCTTCAACGGTTCGGGTATCGTGAAATACCAGACTATTGGGGCAAGGAGATCGATGATGGAGGGGTAACGAGGTGCACCATTTATGTCGATGTGCCTGCTGCTCCATTGAGTATTGGATGGGCTCCTTTTTTCATCCAAGTGCAAGGGATTCAATTGGAAGACACGTGGTGTTATGCCGCAAGTGTGGCCATCATGAGGTTTTGCAAACTTTATTACCATGCTATGGCTGGCACCCCATTCGAGCTCTTTCTGGTCGACGGTAGAACCGGTGACGAGTGGGCAAGTCGGATGGTTGCAGCATATGGGCATACTGAAGAAGTACCCAAGATGATTTTAGCATCATATGCGGCATCAGCGTGTCATGAGAGCCTTGATCAGCATGTTAGCCTGGGAAAAATGATGAGTGATCTGAAGCAGGCCTTGATTCGGGGGGATCACTTTGAAAGTGCCAATGACTCACTTAGGGCCACGGTTGCTCTCCTAGATCGCCGTTAAAATTAAGGGAGAAGCAGTGGCACTAGGCTGTTCAAGCTCGATCTGAGGCTCGCATGAAAACACAACGCGCGGAAAGCGCGTTGGAAGCAAGTCAACTCGAGGTGCAACTGTTGGATGAATAGTTGAGTGAGGTGACTCAAGAAAGGGATCAATCCAGAGGGGAAAGTCAGGATTGGAAGGCCAGTTGCAAAAATGCACAGAAGGAACTGGAAGGCTTGAGGATGTTTCTTCTGTAGGCTGATGTGAAATCTTTAGTTGCCGCGACGTCATCAATGGTGGGTGGGGTAGCAACTCTTGCTCCCACAACCGCACCTGTGGCACCAACTTCGAATGACGAAGAAGCAGAAGATCCCGAGGAACTCGAGTACATCGAGTAGGACATATTGGAGTGGGATGTGGTAGCATTTATGCCATCACGGGGCAACATATAGTTTAATAGTTGCTCGTGTTTTCCTTTGTGGCCATTTTTGTATCATATTAAGAATAGTAGTTGGTATGTCTAAGATGATAAGATGTGTATGACATCTCATGGGAACCAAGTATGGTAGAGATGTATTTCCATAGTGGGAGTCCATCATTTTGGAGTTTACTACTGTAAACTGGTCATGAGATAATATATCTTGTATAAAGTTTGTACTTTATCAATATATATGAATGTTATGGACTTATTCCCTTGTCAATAGTCGTGCTACTAAAAAATGATATGGATAAGGGAGAAGAAAACATGGGCTGATTTTAAGTCTTTTGGATGCAGAATGGTGCGTACGCGCTCGACGCCAGAAATGGGAGGATCCAGTCGTGGTCGTGAGGACGAATCTCCGACCCAGGAGACAGCTGCAATGCCGCAGCAACAAGTTCCTCCACCACCACCTCCTGAACTTCCAAGGAGTCTAGCGGAGGTTCTCGCCGCAGTGCTTGGCTCGCGCGATGAGCAAACGGAATTCCTGCGAACTTTGGTCCAGCATTCGTCCTATCAAGGAGGGCGACCAGATGCGGGTCCACGACAACCTTCTCCGAGTTCGTACTCGGATTTCATGTCAACGCACCCGCCGGTCTTCATAGAGGCCGATGAACCATTGGAGGCAGACAACTGGCTCCACTCCATTGAAGGGAAGTTCGATTTGCTATGAGTAACCGAGCATCAGAAGAACCTGTTCGCAGCCCAACAACTACAAGGGTCTGCTGGTGCGTGGTGGGCGAATTACCTTGCCGCACGACCAGTCGGCTATGCCGCGAGCTGGGAGGAGTTCTGGGAGGCGTTTCACGCCTATCACATACCTCCCGGTGTTATGAGGAGGAAGCTTCAAGAGTTCTTGGAGCTGAAACAAGGAGGAAGGAGTGCTTACGAGTACTCCAAGATATTCAACCACTTGGCCCAATATGCTCAAGACCAAGTGAATACCGAAGATCAAAAGCGGGAATGCTTCTATCGACGTTTGAACCCCAAGATGAAGGAAAAGCTTGCTTTGTTTAACAGCGGTAGCTTCAACAACATGGTCAATGTCGCAATCGTATAGGAGGACGCTACTAGGGAGCTGTTCTCTGACAAGAAGTGCTCCGCAAGGCAGCGGAGGAGGCACTCCTCAGAAATACCGCATGGTGTATCGATCACAATATGGCCAGAGGTGGCAGTCGCCATCGCGACCATCGATGTTTTGTGGTCGCCCATTCAATAACGCCGGCTTCTGCCCACAACAGCAACAGGGGATGATTCCGTGTGCACCTCTACCTCCGCCGCGTGCACCGGGATTCCGTCCTCCACTCCATACCGGTCAGACCTCGTACACCTGCTATAGTGTGGACGTACGGGGCGCTTCGCCAAAGACTGCCCGAAGAGCGGAGGCCAGTCATCGTACCAGGGGCAAACCAGCCTCGTAACCAGCCTAAGAAGTCAGCCACCAGAACTTGCAACGTCCACCACCTCGCCACCGAGGACATTCCGGAAGGCGCACCCGTACTCACGGGTACGTTCTCTCTCAATGGTCATCCCATAGTCATCCTTTTTGACTCTGGTGCTTCCCATAACTTTATTAGCAAGTCTTATGTCAATCAATACCAATTGCCTATCAATTCCACAAAAACCCCATATATGATTTGTTCTCCGGGAGGCAAAGTAGTAGCAGATAAGATGGTCCATAGGGTACCTCTTAATCTAGGTGGGAACATATACCATATCTCTCTCATTATATTGGAGCATCAGAAATTAGATGCCATCTTAGGAATGGCATGGTTGCAATACAACGGTGCTATTATTGACATCATTCCTCGGAGAATATATCTAAATTCTCCAGTCCACTCTCCCCAAATTCTCACTCTTGAGAGTAATATCCATGTGCCTCCAACTGCTGATAACACCGAAGCCTATAAACTTGATGATATTCTAGTAGTATGTGAGTATCCGAACGTTTTTCCCGAAGATCTTCCTGGTATGCCACCAGAAAGAGATGTCGAGTTTAAAATTGAACTTGTACTGAGAACAGTGCCAATCTCGAGAAAGCCGTATAAGATGGCACCTAAAGAACTTGCAGAACTGAAAGAGCAGCTGAAGGAACTTTTGGACAAGGGATTCATTCGTCCAAGTTCATCACCTTGGGGCTGTTCTGCATTGTTTGTGGAAAAGAAGTATAAAACATTGAGACTATGTATGGACTATAATCCACTCAATGCTGTCACAATCAAGAACAAGTATCCACTACCCCGTCTCGATATTCTGTTCGATCAGTTGGTAGGTGCTTGGGTATTTTGAAGATGGATCTTCGCTCTGGTTATCATCAGATCAGGATTTGACCAGAGGGTATACCTAAGACAGCATTCTCGACGAGGTATGGATTATATGAGTACCTTGTCATGCCCTTTGGATTAACCAACGCACCGGCCCATTTCATGTATCTCATGAATGCAGTATCCATGCCGGATTTGGACAAGTTTGTCATGGTATTCATTGATGACATCCTTGTATACTCAAAATCCAAGGAAGAACATGCACAACATTTGCACATTGTGCTTCAGCGGTTGAGGGACCACAAGTTGTATGCTAAGTTCAACAAATGTGAGATCTGGATCAACCAAGTGCCATTTCTAGGGAACATCATCTTTGCCGAAGGGATTGCAGTTGATCCAAGCAATATTAAGCAAGTACTCAAATGGGAGTCTCCCAAGTCGGTGCATGAAGTTTGAAGTTTCCTGGGTTTAGCTGGATATTACTGGAGGTTCATCCCAAGCTTTTCCAAGATAGCTAAACTAATGACAGAACTTCTGAAGAAGGGAAAGAAGTATGTATGGACAAAGGAATGTGAGGAAGGTTTTCAAGCACTAGTAAAACACCTCACAACAGCACTAGTATTAGCCCAACCAGACACAACAAGATCCTTTGATGTTTATTGTGATGCATCTAGAATTGGTCTAGGTTGCATATTAATGCAAGACAGAAGGGTGATCGCTTATGGATCACGGCAGCTTCAAAACCATGAGCAGCATTATCCGACTCATGATCTTGAACTTGCTGCCGTGGTACTAGTATTAAAGATGTGGAGACACTATCTATGGGGCAACCTAGTACATATCTACACCGATCACAAAAGCTTGAAGTACATCTTCACCCAGAAAGAATTAAATATGCGACAACGTAGATGGTTGGAATTAATCAAAGACTATGAGATTGAGATCCACTACCATCCCGAAAAGGCAAATGTAGTCGTAGATGCGATAAGTCGCAAGTCCCATATCAATAACCTTTCTATCGCGTTGACAGAGGAAGAAGAACCGAGTCTCTACTTGGTTCCGTACGAGGCACTCTACAACCTAGCCCTCATTCCTACCATAAGGGAGGAAATTATGGAGGCTCAGAAAGAGGACAAGGGCATATCCCATATTCGTCAACGAATGAAAAAGGGGGAAATGAACTGTTTCTGAGGTGATGATGATGGTACCATCTGGTTTAAAGACCGCATCATGGTACCCCGCAATGTGGAACTTCGGAAGAAAATCTTGGACGAAGCTCATTTGTCCAAATCTCGCCGTTGAACTCCATTTCTAGACCATCTACTGCCTCGATCCTTTAAGCAAAAAGGTTTGCAATCCTCTCTAGTTCATGCTCACAGAATCTAAGCTTATGACCTGCAGCGTAACTTGAGTTCTTGTTCAAGAACCGAACGATTTCTCAATAGAACAGCAAAGCTTTGCGCTTAAATTCATTTCATTCCTGCAATCATCCTTTAATCTAGTTAGCAGATAGCTTCTATGTGTCCTCAGTAAGCTCCATGCCCCAAAACCCTGAAAGTTATCAACCGAGCATCTTAGATTTCAAGTTTTCCCAGCCGCCGGTTGAAAAATCGCTTCGCCGTCGAACTGAGCCTTGCCGGCGATTTCACCCCAATATGACCCCCAAATTATACTCCTGGTGCTCCCAGAAACCTCCCCAACCTTTTCCCGAGCCTATTGAGCCATTCTCGAGCATTTCTGACGAAGGCCGAAACCCTAACTCCGCTGTCACCGTCGCGCCGCCGTCTCCGGCCATCGCCGGCGTGATTGGACACCACCATCCGCTTGCGCGGTCGATTTTAGGGTTGAGCGGTCACGACGAGGCCGAAAGGAGGTCGACGCACCTAAGTCCGGCGAAGCACCACCGCGGTTCTGACGAGAAGCACCGTCACGTCGCGAGGTAGACGAAGGCCTATGTGCACCACTTGTCAGCGCCTATTCGAACGCTCGGGATCAGCTGCGGCACTGGATCCGGTGCGGCTGCACGATTAAACCCCGTGGCCCCTAGTGTGGCCCATATGCGATTGGCCCATTCAAATAAAGTGGGACCGGCCCCTTTTATTTGAAATTTCCAATAGGAAAATAAATCCAGATTCAATCCAAACTTAGAAAATCCATAACTTCCAGTAGAATTATCCAAAAATTCCCAAATAAATTTTGTTAGAACCAGAATGAAGAATACTGTCCAGTGGTTCACTTGGATTTGTATGAAAAGCCACAGAAATTTCTCCATAATTCAGATAAGCGAAATGCTTAAAGAATTTATTTCCACCGTTCTGTTAATTGGAAAATTTCCAATTTTGGTCAGAACACTATTGTTAATACCTTTGGTATCCAGTAAAATTTTCAAGCTCTTTAGACCTAAAATACTAGGTTGATCCAAATTCCAAATCTCTATGTAGTTATAAATTGAGAAAAATGGGAAAAATCAATTCCAGAAATTTACCCAGACTTGAAAAATCAATTTCTCCCTGTAGGAAGCTCAGAAAATTTTGAAACAAATTTTCCTAGAACCAGTGAGACCCCCTATACATGATACAACCCTTGGTAGTCATAATACATCTCCAAAAATTACAACTAATATTTAGAGAAGATTATTGCTTACCATAATTGTTATGAATAACAAACATCCTCTACCATCTCCTGTTCTTCGCAAGAGTGTTCTCTATAATCTCCAGTGTCGACCATAAAAATTCCAAAGTCAATTAAGATAATTATCTTATTTTATCTGCATATACTCACTCCGTCTTAAGCATCTTAATTATTCACAACAATCAATTATACCTAGTATATGCATATCGTGTAGTAGCTGAAATTGAGGAGAAGCCGGAAGCTTTGGATGTACAGCTGCCAGAAACTAACAAAGACTCAAACTCGCATTCAGGCAAGTCCCATTTTGCATTTAAGTTCCTTACAGTGTTTTTACAGTTTTCATTCAATGTGCATTAGTTTAAGGTGCTTGACATCCACTTGCATGACCCACAAATCCTATGGAGTCTTGGGTAGGTCTACGGCCCGTTGAGTAGACACTGCTATGCTTATGCTCATAGGAATTCGGTAGAAGTCAAGTAGTTGGAATCTACTCTTGAGATAGGAATTTCATCACACAGGAGATTCTGGAATAAGAAAATGGTTTATGAATATGAAATTGAGACAAATCAGTGGATAGGATGCAGTGAGACGTGGTATCACGTGCGTAGCCCTGCTTGTGTCGATTGAGGATCGTGTCGTGTGCGGCCCTGCTGGACAAGCTTGAATTGTACCAGCGACATACTGGGGGAATGGGCTCCAGTAAACTGACGTAGCTTGATACTGGTTTGTCGAGGAATTCCGTTCTGTTTTATAGGCATGGGTTAAGGGCAGCAAGGTGTAAATCAGCTGGTGGGCACATCAGAGTACGCCCCACACAGTGACCTCCTGCTCGTGATGGATCGACCGGTTCAACATTCGAGTGTTTAGTGAAAGGTGGCCATATACGACTAGTACTGAATTGTTATGTAGGTACTACTGAAAGTACTCGCTGGCATTTCCAAAAGTGCGTATGTGTCGTGTTGTTCTGGGTGAATCCTGATTGCAATCACCGTCCCTCGCGGTAATAGAGTACCACTTGTTCACTGCATTGTGACGTAGTAAATATTGAAGAAGTCAGAGAATATGATATATTGGTTTACAAATTGCTTGAACAACCTTGTTTGGCTTAGAGATAGTACAATTAAAAATTTATAGTTTCCCCATACTTTACCTGTAATAGCATTATGTGCTTTGTGCACGTCATATCATCAGCAAAGCGTTTCTTGTTTGATTGTGGAGTCTATGATGTGTCGTGCCTGAAGAATGTCATGTGCTAATTAAAACATGACTATAAGGATCCACTTGTAGGCGAGTCCTTATGCTTACTTTACCTATGTTTAGTGTTCACCCTTGCATATGTCTAGTGAGACGGGTTAGTCTTGCTGAGCCTTATGCTCACGTTTGCAGTTAACGAGTTTTTGTAGATTATACGACTGATGACGGGTTTGATGATGAGGCTGCACCCCCTACAGGGATTACAGCCGAGTGGGAACCCCACACGCCACCGTGAATTGTGTGTTGCTAGTGCAAATATCCAGGGCATGGATGACTTTGCTTTTGCATAGCTAGTGCTTAGAGTATAGCTATGATGTATAGTTCTCTTTCCTTCCGCTAGTACTTTTAAACTTCTGCTGTGCTTTTGAATAAAACTTGGTATTGTAAATTTATTCTCGTTCTATTCTTGTATACTGTTGGGTGTCGCATCGCATGACACCAACCAATGAGATCCTTGGAGGTCGGGATTCCAGTCCCCACACGGCACATGAGGGCAACCATGTGATAAGGGAGGCCAAGATTGAGATGATCGAAGGTGAACTTGGGAGGTTCACTATCATGAATGGTGAAACCCCCCAAGACATGTACAACCACCTCAAGATCCTTAACAACAATAGTCGCTCTAAAGGAAGCACCCGGTGGATGGACCACGAAGTTGTGAAGAGGAAGATTTGGGCATTCATGCCTCGAAATGTCACTCTTTGCTCCTTGATTCGTGAAAGTCCGGGATTCTACAAGATGACTCCCGAAGAAGTGCTAGAGAGAATCATCAACCATGAGATGATGGAGCAAGAGGCCATGTTCTACAACAACCTTCAAAAGCTCTCCTCCTCCAAGTAGAAAGATGTTGCGTTCAAGGCAACGTCATCAAGATCCCAAAAACAAGAAGAGAGTGATGAAGAGAGCCCCAACATCGATGAGGAAGAGGCACTCTTCATAAAAAATTTCAAGAGGATGATGAGAAGGAGGAGGGGGAGCTACCATCGTAAAGGCAAGAGGAAAGACAAGCCCAAGACAAGATCAAAGAGGGCTTGCTACAATTGTGGAGAGTATGTACACTTTATTGTGGATTGCCCACATGAAGAAAACAAGAAGAAGAAGGAGGGCAAGTCCCAAGAGAAGAAGTACTTCAAGAAGAAGAAGCAATCGAGACAAGCCCATCTTAGAAAGGAGTGGGACTCAAATGAAGACTCCTCCTCCGATGAAAACGAGAAGATAGCAACAATTGTCATGAAGAAATCAACTATGGAGAACAAGCTCTTCCCAACTTGGAGAGCTTAAGGCCAACTTGCCTCATGGCAAAGGAGGGAAGAAAGAAGGTTAAATATAAACCATCTTCTTCAATTTCTTCACATGATAACTTTGATAGTGCTAGTGAAAATGAATACATGCTAAAGGACATGAGTAAGAGTACATTGAAAAGGTTGAAGATGTTGTTGGATGAGATATTTGAGAAGGAAGATCTCATCAACCGTCAATAGGACATGCTCATCCAACAATAGGAGAGATGTCAAGAGTTTGAGGAGCTCTTGGAGCTTGAAAGAGAAGGAAGAAATGAACTTGATCGTGAACCCGCTTTGAGCAAGGAAACTTGCTCAAACCTTGAGAACACTACAATTGTTCTAAAGGATGAACTTGTTAGCTTGAAAAAATTTAACATAATCCTTGAAAAACAAG
The DNA here is from genome assembly GCA_036927565.1 of Tuctoria greenei. Taxonomy (NCBI): domain Eukaryota; kingdom Viridiplantae; phylum Streptophyta; class Magnoliopsida; order Poales; family Poaceae; genus Tuctoria; species Tuctoria greenei. The sequence goes on along the minus strand of JAYESD010000006.1, from coordinate 41,890,067 downwards.
TGAAATCTCTCAAGGTCAATGCACCTTCTTACTCTAGAAGCTCACCTTCCACAAATATTAAATCCGAAACACTCAAGCTTGTAGGTGCTCTAACTTGATCCTCAAACTAAAAGATGAGATTAAGGTGGCACAAAAAAGCAAGCACCGAAAGGTGGCATCTTTGACAAGGATAAGATGGCATATGCACGTAGTGCATAAACCAACACAAGGCATCGTATTTTCAAAGATGGTCTTGGCTATTCTAGGGAGAGGAAGAAAAAAGCTAAAACTCCCAAGAATGGCAAAGACTTGATTGTCTTTGTCAAGGAAGGTTCTTACCACAACAACAAGGGAGAGAACATTGCTACTTCACATGATATGCCTAAAAATGAATCTCATCCTTTGTTTCATGATTTTGATGCTTCATATGTCTTGTTAAGGAACAAGTTTGGAAAGCCTTATGCTAGGTATGTTGGGCCACCCCGCAAGAGCCCAAAATCTTGCGTGTGGGTGCCCAAGTGCCTCTTGACTAACATCAAAGGACCCACCACCGCTTGGGTACCTAAAGCCAAGGCTTAACTCTATTTTGTAGGCATACTCCTCCGGTGGAACCAAGTGGGTTCTTAATAGTGGATGCACAAACCATATGAGCGAAGAGAGGAAGATGTTTGTAGAGTATGAGGAAAACAAGGATCCAAGTGAAGGAATCTACTTTGGGGATAATAGCCAAGGTTAAATCTGTGGCACTGGTAAAATTGCTATATCCCCTAATCATACTCTTTCAAATGTTTTGCATGTTGATTCACTCGATTATAATCTCTTGTCAATATAACAATTATGTGAACAATTATGTGACAAAGTTTATAATTATCTTTTCACTAACGAGGTGCGACCGTCACAAGAAGGAGCAATGACTCAATCGCCTTTAAGGGTGTGCTCAAGAGAAAGCTTTACCTTGTGGATTTTTCCGCGAATAAAGCCGAACTTGACACATGCTTAATGGCAAAATCCAACATATGATGGCTTTTGCATAGAATACTAGCCCATGTTGTCATGAGAAACTTGCAAAAACTTCTTAAGGGCAAGCACATCCGTGATTTGAAGAATGTTGTGTTTGAAAAGGATAGGTCATGCAGTGCTTGCCAAGCCGAAAAGCAAGTTGGAGATCAACATCCATCTAAGAACATCATGACGACAACAATACCATTGGAGCTTCTACACATGGACTTAATCGGCCCAATTACATACATAAGCATTGGCGGTAACAAATACGGTCTTGTCATTGTCGATGACTTTTCACATTTCACTTGGATGTTCTTTTTGCATGGCAAGAGCAAGACTCATTGTGTCCTCAAGAAATACTTTCGTAGAGATCAAAATGAGTTCTCCATGAGGATCAAGACTATAAGGAGTGACAATGGCAGCGAATTCAAGAACACTCAAGTTGAAGAGTTTTCGAATGAAAAGGCATCAAGCAAGAGTTCTTGGCCCCCTACTCCCCTCAACAAAATGGAGTTGCCGAGAGGAGGAATATGACTCTCATTGAGATGTCAAGACCCATATTTGATGAATACAAGATGTTAGACCAGTTTTGGGCGGACGCGGTCAACACCGCTTGTCATGCTATAAAACGGTAGTACCTTCATCGCATTTTGAAGAAGACGTCATACAAGCTCCTAACTGGTAACAAACCCAACATATCCTATTTTCGTGTTTTTGGGAGCAAATGCTATATTCTCAACAAGAAGCCTAGTGTTGACGGCTCCTAAGATATACTAACAAGTCATCCCCAGCAACGGTGCCAGAAATGCTTGTTTGTATTTCTTATGCACCATTAACTAAACATCTCCAACTGATGTGTCAGAAATGCTTGTTAACGGTTCTATTGGATCACAGAGTGAATTCCGCAAGCGCACGAAGATATCATTGTAGCATTTTCCCTTAAGAGTATTCCCAGGGGTGTCATTTATTTGATCCCAAAGGAAGGTAGGGAAGAGATATAACAATCATCGAGTGGAAAGGGTAGAAAGGTATAGGTAAGAATCTAGTAAGGATCGAAAAAATAATAGTGGAGGTAGTGTGACGCACACAAAAGTTTTCAAGTCTAGGGGGGGGGGGGGGGGGTAAGAGGATCCTAGAGGTTAGTTAAGGTTGAGAGTTATGGAGGTACTCCTACTATGCTCTACTGTACTGTACATATACATAGCCTAAATGAATTATTCATAAGCTAGATCAATAGTGAATACTTATGCTATGTGGTTCAACACATCGGGCACGGGCTTACCCCTAGCAATACTAGGGTGACTCCCGCCAAGAGCTTGTGGCATAGCCGAATGTGGAGGATTACAAAGGACATATAGGGCTGTCACCACCTATTGCCTACCTCTTCAATTCGTGGGTCTACGAGACATCCAATGCTACTTAGCTATCCTAGCACCATGCTAGCATATTAAGTAATTAACTTAAGAGCCTAAGCACAATCCATCCTAAGGCATTGAATTAAATCATAATTGAACCAATGTTGATACACAACATAAATATCCGTACTAACCTAGTTATGTTATAATTAACTAGACTATAGTGGGGGTCTATAGGTTCTATGATAATGAGATATGTTCATGATGAAACAGTCATGGAAGCTATACCTTCCACATACATGGACTCCACAATCAAACAAGAAACGCTTTGCCCAAGTATATGTATAAGTAGAGACTAAAGATACTATCTTTATTATGCATAAAGTCACAAATACAAGAAAGAATACATGAGCCATACCTTTCCCAATATAGGATTGGGAAGAGAGAGAGAGACTCCTCACTCCTTTCCCAATTTGGAATTGGGACTAGAGACTCTCCTCTCTACAACCTAACTCCTCTAAGACTATGGATGATAGTGTATACAATAGAGATGAAGCTCAAGTGGTGTGTGCTGAAGTGAGGGTTAGGGGGTCCTATTTATACTAGTGTTGAGGTCGGTTCCCACCACCAAAAGCGCGCGAATCAGTCACCATTGACTCCTTCAAGCCAGGAGGAGCCAACACGCGTTGTTTGACCGTGTTTGGCGCCAGGAAGAGGTCAGCCGAACTCATGGTTCGGCCGACCTGGTCATTGCACCAATTCTCGTGTGCTTTCTCCAGGTGGCTGCCAGGTGGGTCCCATTGATGTATATGGGTGATACACCGTTGGATCTCCTTGGATACTTCTGTTCGTGGGCCATTTGATCCTTGGGATGCCACTGTCGTCGCCTGATTGGCTGGGATGATATTTTATAGGATTGGTCCCTCTACATTTCCTCATTTCCTGCATAAAATGTTGCATACACATATTTCTCCATGTCCGAGTGGAATTGGTTTAGATAGAAAGGTGATGTGTGCAAGAAATGAAAAATCCTTCACATAATTGAGTTAAATTGACAGATGAAATTGGTATATAACAGCCGTCAACAAACTCCCCCAATCTTATCCTTTTCTCGTCCCGAGCAAAGTCAAGACTTTAGGATGATGATCAGGAGTTGCTACAATGTCTTATTTTCAAAATTATCTAATGCACAACAAGATACTCTACCTAGTATTGCAGAAATTGGCTATGATACCCTACCTTTCTTAAGTTATTATGGGGCTTATGATTTTTCCTATTCATGTGTAGTTGAAGGTAGAATAGCAAATGGAGCAAACATAGCCTAGAAATCAAGTTCCACTTAAATCCCGGGGAATTCAATTTAGATATTAAGTACCTCAATTTGATCCTCTCAATCACTCCTTTGTGGATAGTGGAAATATTTCCTCACCAAAGCATTGTGCCTCTACTATTCCTACTCATTGAATATGGCTTGTATGTGGAGCTTGGTAAGGAAAGTAAGTAGGCATATTTTCATCACATATATTGCTAAGTCAAAAGAGTAAGCCTTAGGAGAATTCAAATCAAAACTTTTTGATTCAAGACTAGTGCATGTGTGATGGAGTGGGAGTGGATGTGGAAACATGGGATGACCACATTTTGATGTGGACTCTCTTTATTGCAAGGATGAAACATGGCTACCCCTTTTTTTATGCTTATGGAGTAAGCATAATATTTCTTCTCTTTTTTTTCTCATGCTTATGATATAAGCATGCATTTTTTTCTTTTTCTTGTAGCCATGTCTTCTACTCCTTTTTATGCAATAACTTGAAGAGAGTGCTAACTATGAATAGCATGGAGTTTCTCTTTTTATTGTGTAATGGTGGATATGATGGAGTTTTTGCATACTTCTAGTGTAGAAGTATGGCATGTGCAAGTGATGTCTTGAACTCAAAAAGAGTTGAATGATTTCTCACATAGGTCTATACTAGTTTGACTAGGCTCAATGTGAAAGCAAATAGCATATGCATAAGGTTTTGTCTATGTATGAACATCATATGGCTTTATTAGGTATTTCCAATCAATTGAGGGAAACTTAAATCTTTTTAGAATTTCTTCAGAAATCTAAGTTTTACTTTCAAACTAGGACTAGCTGCCCTATTACTAATTCTAATCTTGCAACAACCTAGAATTATATTAAGCTTTTGCTACCCAGAACTTCCAAATTAAGGTAAAAGTATTTCAAACTAATGAAAGCAATATTCGGAGAGTAGCAAGTTGTAAACTAGAGACTTAGGAAACTAAAACAGAGCAACTATTCATCATTTCATCTATGGGTGGTGGTCATGCAAGAGGATCTCAACAACTTTGAAAAAATCAAGTGTGAGAGCTCGTGAAGAGACCAAATGCAAATTTTATTGGCACCAAGTGGGCTCCGCAACAAACAAGATGAGCACAGGGTGGTGACAAGGAACAAAGCACGACTTGTGTCCAAGGGGTACTCACAAGTCGAAGGTTTGGATTTTGATGAAACCTTTGCTCTTGTAGCTTGGCTTGAATCAATTCGTATATTACTTGCCTTTGCTAGTCACCATGATTTTAAGTTATACCAAATTGATGTCAAGAGTGAATTTCTTAATGGTCCAATCATAGAAGAGGTGTACGTGGAACAACCTTTGGGCTTTGAGGATCAAGACTTCCCTAACCATGTCTACAATTTACGTAAGGCTCTCTATGGTCTCAAACAAGCCCCTAGGGCTTTGTATGAGTGCATTAGAGACTTCCTAACTCAAAATGGTTTCAAAATTGGGAAGACCGACTACACTCTATTCACTAAGCATTTAAATGATGATTTGTTTGTTTGCCAAATATATGTTGATGACATTATATTTGTTTCTACTAACAAAACTTTTTTTGATGAGTTCTCCAAGATTATGACCGAAAGGATTGAGATGTCGATGATGGGGGAGTTGAAGTTCTTCCAACGATTTCAAGTCAAGCAACTCAAGGAAGGCACGTTCATTAGTCAAACAAAGTACACACAAGATATTCTCAAGAAATTTGACATGGACAAATCCAAGCCCATCAATACTCCAATAGGAACCAATGGGCATCTCGATCTTAATGAAGATGGTCCAAGTGTGGACCAAAAGGTATTTCGCTCCATGATAGGTTCATTGCTTTACTTATGTGCATCTAGGCCCGATATAATGTTAAGTGTTTGTATGTGTGCTCGATTCCAAGCTGCTCCCAAGGTGTGTCATTTGACCATCGTAATGAGAATTCTTAGATATTTAGTTCAACACCAAGCCTAGGACTTGTACCCCAAGGGCTCTAAGTTTAATCTCATTGGATATTCTGATGCGGATTATGTGGGGTGCAAAGTTGATAGGAAGAGTACCTCCGGGACTTGCCAATTCATGGGTAGATCATAGTGTCTTGGTCCTCAAAGAAACAAAATTCCATTGCTCTATCCACAGCCGAAGTGGAGTATGTTGCAGCCGTAAGTTGTTGTGCACAACTTCTTTGGATGCGGCAAACTCTTAGGGACTATGGTATAAACTTGCGCCATATCCCTCTCCTATGTGACAATGAGAGCGCCATAAAAATAGCCCATAATCCAGTTGAGCATTCTAGAACCTAGCACAATGATATCGGCCACTCTTCTTGAGAGATCACTCCATCAAAGGAGACATAGTGATATCCCATGTGAGAACCGAAAAAAAATTGGTCAATATCTTCACCAAGCCCTTAGACGAGAAAATATTTTATGAACTTAGGAGTGAACTCAATATCCTAGATTCTCAAAATGTGGCTTGAGTCTTGAACATCTGATTGGTTACTTGTATTTGCTTCAAAATTCATGCATGCTTGTGAAAAACTCTTCCCCCTTGATTTTCTACAAAACTATTTGAAATTATGGAATTTTTATGAACTATTGTCATAGTTTGGGTATTGATTGCTTACTGACCATATTTTCAAAAAAATTTTGTTAAAACTTGTCCATAATGTCCAAATTATTTGACCCCTCCTCAAAACTCTAGTTGCACACTGCAACTACTCAAGGGGAGCTGGACAAGTCTGACTCTCAAGTCATACATGTCTGACTAAGTCAGATATGTTTGACAACTAAGTCGGACAAGTCCGACATGGGTTAGTTAGGGTTTCGGGAGACTGTCGGATAAGTTCGACTTTTGCGTCGGACAAGTACGACGTGGGATGTTCGAGGCCCTCCAAAATATGATAATGACTCTTCTCTCTCTCTCTCTCTCTCTCTCTCTCTTCACTTCATCCATTCCAAATCAAGTTCCTCTCCATTTCTCTCAAGATCCCCTTCGTTTTTGAGCCTCTTGCGACGTGTGTGTGAGGCCGATACCCTCCAAGGATTGGAAGATCATCAACCCATTCAATCTTCTCCGCTCTCCCCTCTTCTAAAGGTATCTTATCCAATCTTTCCTTCATCCTTTCGGATCTTATGGCAAGTTGTTGTTTTCTTGTTAATGAATTTGTTCACTAGCATGATTAACAACTTGTGGTAGAATTTTGTTGGTAGAAAAATTGATTTGTATAGTTTAGATAGATGTTAGGGTTAAAACTGTACAGGTCGGATATGTCTGACATCTGCTTCGAACAAGTCTGACTCAGTTTGATATGTTTGACTTTCGGGTCAGACAAGTCTGATCTTGTATAGCATTAACCTCTTAACTTCTATACCAACTATCGATAAATGATTCTATCCTTCTTGCTTTGTCTCTTACCTATCCTTTATGTCTATCTCTAGCCATGGCTCGTGACAATCAAGGTGCAAAAAGAGGAAAGCAACCCGCAATCAGTGAAGCATACACTCAAGCCCCAAAAAGGGTCAAGCAAACTGCATGTCGCACCATCTCCGCTCAGGGAGACATTATTGTCTCAGGAGGATCCAGTGGTGGTCTCAAGCTGCTCCAGAGGATGCTGAGATTGGTCCCTTGGTAGTCCACATATCAGAAGGCGACCCTCATCGTCCGACAGATTGGGTCAATTATAGAAGGAACCTCCTAGAGACACAGACTCAGAGGGATGTCATGTGCTACGAGATGTCTAAGGTTGGGAGAGACCCTCGGTTTTGGAGATATTTCCACATGGAATACTATCGATCAGTGCTTACGACTAAGCAAAATCCAATGACTGGCATGCAGTGGGTTGACTAGGAGACAGTCCAAAAGAAGAAAGATGTGTTATTTACTGAAGTCAAGGATGCCCCAAAAATTTCTTGTGTGATTTCTTGATCCAGGGATGTTTGTAATCTTTGTGATTATGGAAGATCCAAGACTTGACTTTTGAGGTGTCTTGGCGAGGATAGGGTTGTTAGTCCCGATCCTTTGTGGGTTCCTCAACAGGGACGCAAGTTTCTTCGTGGAACCGAACCTCGGGAGAAAATCCATGTGTTCATTGTCACTATTTACTTTTTTGCAAAGTCCTTACTTTCTAGTGATCATCTAGCTTTACTTCATTTCTAGAACTTAATCTTATTTCCATCATCTACTAGAACTGCCAGGACACATTTCCAATCATTAGGTTGCGTAAAAACTCTATTGTTATTACCGCTCTGTGAATTATGTTGGACTTATCCTATCAGAATCAGACTTGTCTGACTTTAGTCACACAAGTCCGCTTCTAAGTCAGACAAGTTCGACTTGCATTGACAGGACATATTTTAATTAAGTCTAGATTTTCGATTATTGCTTATTCACCCCCCATCTAGGCTACTTTCAGTACTACTTCTAGGGTTATTCGAAATGTAACTTAGATTAATTGAACTGAATATGAAGGTGAGGCCCGCGTTGCATGTGAGTGATCCCAAGCCAATTCAGGACTAACATTTTACAAAGGGACAAATTAACTATTTGTACAAAGATGACCTAAACTAATTTGAAAGGATCTGGATGTTACAAATTGTTATCTAAAATATAATAAAGAAAATATGATAGAAATAGATATCCAAGTAAAACACTTAGTCAATTTAAACATTTTGGGTATAAGAGTAAAACAAACCATATCCGAATGCAAATAGAACAACGAGTGCTTATACAATTGCAAGAACACCAAATCCCATATTCTCATTTCTCTCATTTCTTGGTGTTATATGTCGAAACCATCAAGCCTAGCATGGTGAAACTATACGAGACCAGTCCCCTCACTTTTCCCTTAACCGCGAATCGGATGCGCTTAGAGTGTTTTTAGAAGATTCGGTTGTTTTGTGTATCTCAAAACATGTCTGAACTTTTCTTCTTATAGTTGCTGTAGGGACGTGAGAGGGGGCCTCCATTTCTTCGGAATGGGTGCGTCTACCGATTAAGACGCGTCCATTAAAAGGGTTGTGTTTATTAGAAATAAACACATGTCTTATTCTAATTCAAACTAACATTCTCCCCCTTGAACTCGAATCTTAAAACTTGCCAACTTACATAATACTAAACTTAGTGTCAATATTCTCATGCTTGACATATAGGACACGACGCATCGAAACAATCGTTTACATACTTTTTGACTCAAAGACCATAATACATCTTACATTTTGAAAATGACCTTACTCTTAATTTGGTACCTAAGTATTCAGTGATCAAATGTTCTTTCTTAAACCCATGCTAGCTAAGTGTTCACTGAATACATTGAATGGAAGACCTTTTGTTAGCTGAATCGCAAGTATTCTCTTGGTACTGACATACTCAAGACTTATGGTATGAACCTGGATTCTATCTATCACAACATAAAACTTAATGTTGATGTGTTAGGCAGATGTAGGATCAAAGATCACGTGAAAAGCTATCAGAGGGGGGTGAATGGTAGATTAAAACATTTGCAGGGGAAGCAACAAAAACTCCTTGATGGAAAATCAATCTGATAGAGAAACCTTGTACATGAGTGTTTCCAATGTGTTAAAAACATGAAAAATCAGTGTAGATCCTGGATAATCAAGTAACAAAGACACAACAACAAGAATAACAAGAAAAGGTCTAGTAAAACTCAAGTTATGACTAAAACTCTGAGCAAAGGTAAATCTATTCTAACAGAGAGCAAACAGATATGCTACACTGCAAAGAAACTCGTGTAACGCAAAAGCCATAAATCCAATGATCATGAAATTTTCATAGACAATAGAATATTGAGTTTTGAAGACAACACAAAAAGAATCACATCAATTAGATCTGTAAAATGTGAGTTATGATAAATACACCAAAGAAAGATCGGGCAGTGCAAAAACTCGACGAGAAAGACTTGACGAAAACAAGTCGGACGAACAAGGCACAAAAGCTCCTCTAAACTACGAATTTTATTGATAAAAACACAAGAGAAAGCCCCAAAGTGTTGCACCACGAGCTCTAACCTCCCTTTCTTATATAACCAGTCCTTAGGCCAACCCAATCCTAACTAAGACTCTAATCCTACTCAGTTTCAACCGAAGCTTTTCTTAACTGCTCAAGACTCTTCCATACGCAGATAGAGGCAATCTTAAGACTTTCAAACACTTTAGTAACGTCTTAAAAATTTCTAAAACAACTCAAATTCGTTCTCACCATGAAATCTAACCAAAACAAACTCTAAACTTCCCATAAGCGAACCATAACCACCTCAGCCGCACAATGAGGCATAATCTAGCCGGTTGGACCTTTTCAGCCACATCTTCACGTCCATATCTCCTCACCACATCTTGGAACCATGTTTCCACGTCCATGCATCACTTGCACATGTTCAAAAACTTTCCAACGACGTCCATGATACCTTCATATGCATTGTTCTTGACCCAGCGTGACCTCCCGATCAACTCAACCACAATTCCTCCTGAACTTGGTTGTTGAACCTCATCTTCTCCCAAAGACTAGTTCAATGGATCCCATCAATAGCCATGTCTTGACCTCAAGCAACACCTGCACATGAACTAACAACCAAACTTTGCGAGCCTAAGTCCTCCACTTGACTCTCGTTAGTCCGAAAACACAAAAACTTACGTGAGCACCTCACATAAGCATGTTACAAACCATAGCAAAATGATATCAGCCAAAACAACCAAAACACACCAAAAACATAGCAAATGAATAATAACAAATTATTCCATAAGCCAAAAGGCAAGTTTGAAAGATTGCAAGCAAAAAACATATCCGCTGCACAATTATTTCAGCAAATAAAATTATCGAATAGAAAAAAAGAGGTGCTGCAATGTAAAGGCAAAAGATCAGACATTCCAATCCAAAACACATGTGCAAATCATGTGTCGTAAAGTTCAGACAGTACTAACCAAGAAAAGAGTAAATGTTACTCCCTAACACTCCCACCATGTCGACTCATGAGCAACTCATGTGAATGAAAGTTCGGACAACCTGAAGCATGAAACACGTGCAACTCACGTGAGAGAAATTTCAAACAATTCGAAACCATCGAGGGTAACGTTACTCCAAAAACACTTCGAAAAGTTAAGACGATCCAAAACTATCGAACGTAATGCTACTCTCAAAATGTACTGAGACAAGATCGGACAGTGTGTATCAGGGTGTATCATGGTGTATCGGGGTAAGCTCAAAACTTTGAATGTAAACCTTCACTTTTATTCTAGTTGCTAATGTATTCAGCACACATAGGTCTCACAATCTCTCCCTTGATGAATGCATTGGCAACACCACTTAGAATTTGAACATCGGCTCATTCAAATGAAAAGTTTTGAAAACAATTTTCTCCCCTTTTTGAAAATAAAAAATCAAATGAGAAAGGAACTCCCGCTTCTATCATCTCTTTCAAATTGATGTTCCAATATCTTCTTGTCATTTTTTCTACACTTCCTTTTTTTTCTCAGATTGGAGAAGAATATGGTCCCTGGGTTCCCTTTATTGGAACTATGTTCCTTTTTATTTTTGTTTTGAATGAAACAAATTCACCCATGAGAAGAACGTGTAAAACACTTGTGAATGTGCAATGTGTGACATATTTCTCCACCTTTGACAAAGTATTCAACATGGTTCAAAAGAAAAATCTTAATTGTTATGAGCATATTATAACATATACATATAAAACAAAGCTAACTTACACTATCACGTCAATGAGATACATAAAGTAGTGTAAGCCATGCTAGAGATCAAATGTAATTATTCAATTTAAGCAAGTCATGATCTCACAAACTTCACTATTTCAAGACCTAAAAGCATGACACATTTTGCTGCATTTTATTATTTTTAAAGCACAAATTTGGATCTTATGATACTTGCAAGAGATTATATGCCGCATCAGTCTTATTCTAACCAACCAAGCCAAGCCTATGTCATTTGACAATCAAAAGCTAAAGGACATGGTTTTAGTCATACACAACTTCTTCCAAGTTCATATCTAAGTGCAATGATGAGCCATCTCAAAAGAAGAAGTCTGATGCATGCATATTCTCTTGATCTTTTCTCATTTTTTTATTTGATTATAAAAGCTCAACATGTGGATAGTTGATTGATTAATTTTTCATTATTAAAAGCACTTGTGAGCATGCAACAAGTTCAAAACATCAAGAAAGTTCGATCATGACCAGATTTAGTGTAAGTAATTATTCTAATTATAGTCATGGCAAAAACTACAAAATGTATAACACGCGTAATGTAGTAAGAACTTTCAGCATGTAAAAGGAATCCAAAGTCATATATGTATGAAATACTATTCTTATATTTATTTTAAATTGAGATGCACACATAGACTTCCCAAGTTTTAAAACTCCCCCTCAATTTAAGCCATGAGGATGCATAACCCTTATTTGACTACGAATGAAACAAAAATGAGTGAAATCCAAAGGTTTTCTAAAAATGTCATCCAACTGTTGTTCGGTATCTACATGGTGAAGCACAATAATTCCTTTTTCAACATTATCACGAAGAAAGTGATACCTAATGTCAACATGCTTTGTTCTATAATGTTGCACGGGGTTTTTAGCAATGTAAATGGAACTAGTGTTATCATAAAATAGTGGAACACTATCTAGATCAACCCCATGGTCCTTAAGTGTTTGGACAATCCAAAGAATTTGTGAGCAAGCGCAAGCAGCAACTATATATTCAGATTCGGCTGTGGATTGTGCAACTAAACTTTGTTTTCTAGAGGACCAATCAACAAGTGAATTACCAAGAAATGACAAGCACCCAAAGTACTTTTCCTATCAATTCTACAACCCCTAAAATCAGCATCCGAAAAAGCTTTCAAAGTAATGGTTGAGGAAGAAGGAAGAAAAATGTCAAATTCTTGTGTTCCACATAAGTACCTGAGAATTCTTTTGACGATTTGATGATGTGAAGCACGTGGGGAAGATTGAAATCGTGCACAAATACATACCCTGAATTGTATGTCCGGTCTTGATGTTGTGAGATACAAAAGTGATCCAATCATACTTCTATATTCTTTTTGATCGATCGGGTCACCATCTTTATCAAGTTCAAGTGTTGTCGTTGTTCACATTGGTGTCTGAAGAGGCTTGCTTTTGTCCATGTTGAAGCGCTTAAGAAGGTCTCTTGTATACTTTGTTTGATGCACAAAAGTACCCTTCTTTGTTTGCTTGATTTGCAGCCCCAAAAAGTACATGAGTTCTCTCATCATACTCATCTCCAATTATGAACTTATCATAGCTGAAAACTTGGACACAAGATCATGAGAAGCACAACCAAAGATAATATCATCCACATACACTTGAACAAATAGTGAGTCATTGCCATGCTTAAGAAAAAAAAGAGTTTTATCAACCTTGCCCATGCTAAACCCATTTTTAGGTAAGAATGTTTTGAACTTATCATACCATGCTCTAGGAGCTTGTTTGAGACTGTACAAAGCTTTGCATAGTTTGTAAACATGATTAGGAAAATCTGAATTTTCAAAACCCTGTGGTTGCTTGACATAAACCTCCTCATCTATGTAGCCATTAAGAAAAGCACTTTTAAGATCCATTTGATATAACTTGAAACCTTTAGATGCAGCAAATGCTAATAAAATTCTAATGGCTTCTAATCAACGGGAGCAAAAGTTTCATCAAAATCTAGACCTTCAACTTGTGTGAAACCTTGAGCAACCAACCTAGCCTTATTCCTAACCACAACCCCATCCTCACTTTGTTTATTTTTAAACACTCATTTAGTTCCAATTAAAGTGTAATCATGAGGTGGAGGTACAAGTTTCCAAACATTAGTTCTTTAAAAATTTTCTAACTCTTCTTGCATGACAATAATCAAAGATTCATTAGTGAATGCATGTGATATATCTTTGGCCAAAAAGAAGCAACAAAATAATATGAACATGAGAGTTTGGATTGCAAAACCTGGACCGTGTGACTTATTTGTGCAAGCTTCCAATTATCTTGATGCCCAATGAAAGTTGAAGTTGAAAGTGTTGGTCTTGGGTTGAAATATTGCTTCAACTTAACTTCTTTCTTGATAGCTTAACATATTTTTTTATCTGATCCTTGTACAGCAAATGAGTTTGTCACACGTTCATCTTCATCATTTCGTCAAAGCATACACTCGCCCTGAGTATATGCACTTCAAACTCCAAAAACATTTGAACATGTGAATGTTCAAACATGCTCAGGTGATGCAGCCATCTTTGATTAGTCTTTTGCAATGGCTTGAGTTGAAAAGCATCTTCAAATGTTTTATATTTTGTACTGGATGCACTTGTAATGAAGGAGAACCACTTTTCTTGTACCGAACACATGTGTATCAAGTTCAGAACCTTTTAGCTTAAAAGTTCTCCTTTTCCTGCAAAATAGCCTAAAAAAAGATACAATTCGTCCGTTGCCTCATTACTAGGGTCATTGAGAAATCGTTTAGGAATCCAGCACTTTGTAACACAAACAGAAGTAGGCATAATACAAAAAACCTGAGGAAAAACAGCAGGTTTATGAGTCAAGGATTGCGAATACTTGCACCAAACTACTGACGTATGAGATGCAACTTGTGTAGGACAAAAAAATAGGTTTAGAAGCAAGTTTAGTATGTTTGTGACTCATGACAGTAGGTTGTGTGCATTCAAAATTTTGAGCAGGAAGTGTAACAACAAAATGATGCAAGTTTTGATGTCCTAGTGCTGACCTAAGTTGTGGGGCATATGAAGCATGAAAATCAGCAAACTTAGGACCATAATTCACATGATTCCTACTCAAAATAGCAATGTTTGTGCATCTATGTCTCGGTAATATGTGTGCAGCATATTTTGTTGAAAAGTTCTGAGATCTAGCTAGCATTCTTTCATTTTAAGTTGTTTAGCTAGTCTAAAACAAAAATCAGAAACATGTCCATTTTATCACAAGGAGTACAATGATACTTGACATGATGTGCATGTTTATGATTAAAGGCCACACTTTCATTTTCAATAGTAGAAGACAAAGTATCGATATTCTTAACAAAAATATTGTTAGTGTTAGAAAGAATTGCAATCTTCCTATTTTCATGTGAATCACAAAAATCACCAGATTGTGGGTGTTCAATTTTCTGATTGGCAAGTGTTGCTAGTTTGTCATGAGATCTAGCTTCTTTTTGTTTCATATTTTCTTGTTTAGCTAGTCTATAACAAAAATCTACAACATGACCATCTTTACTACAAAAGGCACAATAAAGTTTAACCTTATATTTATGTTTAGATGCACAAGCAACATGTTCTTTAGCAACCGAATGAGACAACACCCCTGCTGACCTAAAAAACCACCTCTTTTTGGTTGAGGAACTGTTTTAATCAAACCACTTGCTAGTGACCTAACAACCTTAGGTGGATGTGCTTTAGCATGAGCATGAGAATCAAAACTTAAACCAGTTTTATCATCGCAAACTTAGAAGAATTCAACAGCAAGTTTAGGTTCTTATTTGCATTATAAAACCAATCTAGTGTCCTATGCATGCCATCAAGTTTATTGGACAGATCAAGGCAATTTTCACATGAAGTTTTTCCTTTTATTTTACAATTAGAACAATATTTAACTTCACAAGAATGTAAAGCATAGTTCAAAATAGAAATCTCATTCATAGCATCATGTAGTTTCTTATTAAGATCATCACAACTAGAACAATGCAAATCAATTGTTGAACATCTAGCATCTTTCATGTTTTTATCGTTAAGTTCAGCAAGCTTTTTGTTCTTTTCAATTTCAATCTCAAATTTATCAAGAGTGAAGACGTGCAAAGTTCTTAAAGAGGACAATTGTTCATATATTAATTCACATGAGGAACAAGAATCATCAGTAGGAATCAATGATTTTAACCGATTAATTTCAGATTCTAGTGATTCAATCTTAGTAGCATTGTCCCTAAGTTTTTTATCCTTTTTTTTAAGTGTAACAGTGGCACGAGAAATAGCATCAAACATTTCTTCACAAGTGGGACATAGCTCGTTATCGTTGCTGTTATGTTCTGCTTCCTCCAGTCTTGATCTTGAGTTGCCCGCCATGAAACACATATTTGGCAAAGTGTCTTCCTCTTCATCACTTCTAGAGTTCACATCACTCAAGCCAAGTTCTTGAAGTGCAGAAACAAAACTGTATACCAATTGGCGATCTGTAAAATCCTTCTTTTTCTTCTTGTTGTTTGCAGAGGAGGACTTGAACTTTGTTTGCTTCTTATCACAGGGACTAGAACCTGAAAAATTATGTCAATTTGTACAAAAATGTCCAAACTCACTGCATTCGAAGCATCTTTGAGGTCCACCACTTCCTCTCCTAGTTCTCACATTTTGTAATGGTTTCGAGAACTGAGTAGATAGAAGTGTTAGCTGCTCCTCTACAAACTCTTTAATCTGTTTAAGGGTTAGAGAGGACAGCAAAGCAAGTGTACCACATGATGAAGATTGACTAGAACTAGGCATGTCGCATTGTGAAACAAAAGCAAGAGACTTGTTGGGGTTTTTACGCGATATTATTTCAAGTTCTTGAGTTTTCAACTTAGAATATAGAACATCTAAAGTAAGTGTACTCACGACAGTAGATTTACGTATAGATGTAACTTTCATCTCCAAAATTGACATGTCTAATGCACTTAACAATTGCCTAGCATTTTCAGCATCTGAAAAATTAACATCAACGCTACGCAAGTTGCTGAGAATTTTATTAAAGTGAGCAAAAATATCATCAATTGACTCACCGGGTTGCATCTTGAAGCGCATATATTCTTCCTTGAAGATATCTTAGCGTACCTCTTTGATTGTGTTGGGGCCTTCATGATAGTCGCATAGCACTTTCCACACATCGTGTGCAAATCGGAGGTGTGCAACACGATCGAAGTCGCCTTGAGTCAATCCTTGAATAATCAAGTTGCACGCCTTGATGTTGTTGTCGATGTCTTCATGCTCACTGCCCTAATATCATCATTTGATGGCATGACGAAGCGCTTGAAGACCTTCTCCCATATGGAAAAGCCATGCACCTGTATGTAAGCCTCCATGCAAACCTTCCAAACTTGAAAACTAGTGCCATTAAACACACAAGGTTTTGCAGAGTATTTCCTTATGATAATTAGTAAAAACACGTGCAAATCAAAGAGATTAGAGCACCGTGGCTCTGATACCAATTGTGGTATCGAAGAGCATGTGAAAAGCTACCAGAGGGAGGGTGAATGGTAGATTAAAACTTTTTTAGCGGAAGCAACGAAAACCCCTCGGCTGAAAATCAATCTACCGTGTGTGCGAGTGTTTCCACCGTGTTCAAAACATGACAATTCAGTATATATCACAGAGAATCATGTCATGAATATAAAATAACAAGAATCATGAGAAAAAAATCAAGTAAAACTCAAGTTATGACCAAAACCCCGAGCAAAGGTAAATCTGTTCTAACAAAGAGCAAACAGATCTGCTATGCTGCAAAGAAACTCGTGTAACGCACAAACTATAAATCCAATGACTGTGAAATTTTCTTAGATGATAGAGTATTGAGTTGTGAAGACAAAACAAAAATAATAATGTCAATTGGATCTGTAAAACTTGAGTTACAATAAAAACACCAAAGAAAGCTGGGGCAACGCAGAAACTCGACGAGAAAGACTTGACGAAAACAAGTCGGACAAACATGGCACAAAAGCTCTTCTAAACTATGAATTTTATTGCTCAAAACACAAGAGAAAAAGCTCCAAATTCGTGCACCACGATCTCTTCCCTCCCTTGCTTATATACCAAGCCCTTAGACTACCCAATCCTAACTAGGACTCCTACTCCTACTTAGTTTCAATCAAAGCCTTCCATAACTGCTCAAGACTCTTCTATACACAGATAGAAGCAATATTAAGACTTCCAAACACCTTAGGAACATCCTAAACATTCCTAAAACAAATCAACTTCGTTCTCACCATGAAATCTAACCACAACCAACTCGAAACTTTCCATATTCGAACTATAACCACCTCAGCCATAGCCTGAGGCATAATCTAGCTGGTTGGACCTTTTCGGCCACATCTTCACGTTCATATCTATTCACCACGTCTTGGAACCATGTTGCCACGTCCATGCACCCCTTGCACACATGCAAACACTTTCCAACAACGTCCATTGTGAGACCCATGTGTGCTGAATACATTGGCTTGTACTGAAATTTTGCTAAAACATCTTTTTAGCAAGGTCCGACTCTAGCTCCGAGCTTTTGCAAGGTCCAACGTAAGGTCCGATATGTTTTGCTAGATCTGACTTATGTTGGTTAGCTCTGATATGTCTTTGTTAAGCTCTGACATGTTTCTCTAGCTCCGACTTTTGAGTTGACTAGTTCTGACTAGTTTTGGTCAGCTCCGGCGCTAGGTCCGACTAGCTTTGGTTAGCTCTGGTGCTAGGTCCTGCTAGTTTTGATAAGCTCTGGCACTAGGTTGTACTAGCTTTGGTAAGCTCCGGCTCAAGCTCTGGTTAGCTTTTTCTAGGTTCGGATCTTGATCGCAATGTTCCTTCTTTTACTGTGAAATGTTTCGAACTTGCTTTACATTGTTGGAAAGATTGCTTAGTATTCTTTTACTAATTTTTTGGTGCGTTTTGGTTGATTTGGTTTCTATCGTTTTGATATGCTTTGTAACATGCTTATGTGAGGTGCTCACGTAAGGTGTTGTGTTCGAAACTGACTTGAGTCAAGTCACGGACTTGGGCTCGTACGGATTGGTTGTTTATTCATGTGCAGGTGTTGCTTGAGTTCAAGACATGGCTGGTGATGGGATCCTTTGCACTAGTCTCAGGGAGGAGATGAGGTTCCAACAACCAAATTCAGGAGGAATTCTGGTTGAGCGGGTCAGGAGGTCGTGCAGGATGATTGAATCAAGGGCAGTGCATATGAAGGTTACTAGACGTCAAAGGAAGGTGTTTGCACGTATGCATGTGGTGCATGACGTGGCAACATGGTTCCGAAGATGGTTTATGGATGGGAAGATCTGGTTGGAAGGATTGGGTCGTATCGGTTGATGACTTTGACTGTGGCAGAGTCGGTTATGGCTTGGTATGGAAAGTATCAAGTTGGTTATGGTAGGATTTCGTGTGGGTCACGAATTTGAGTTGTTTTAGGAATGTGAGATACGTTCCTAAGGTGTTTGGAAGTCTTAAGATTGCTTCTATCTGCATATAGAAGAGTCTTAAGCACTTATGGAAAGTTTCGATTCGTGAACGGAGTAGGATTAGGGTTCTGATTTGAGTTGAGTTGGCTTTCGAGCTGGTTATATAAGCAAGAGGGGCCAAAGCTCGTGGCAGACGACTTTGGGGCTGTTCTTCTTGTGTTCTATTGAATAAAATTCGTAGTTTTAAGGAACTTTTACTCGTCGAGTTTCTGGACAGCACTACCATTAGTCGGTGGTTTTCTCATAACTCGAGTTTTACAGATCCAATTGACGTGATTCTTTTTGGGTTGTCTTCAAAACTTGATTATCTTTCATATTTCAAAATTTCACGGTCATTGGATTTGTGGTTTCTGATCTACACGAATTTCTTTGCAGCGTTCCAGAACTGTTTTTCTCGGGTAGGACAGATTGACCTTTGTTCGATCTTTCGATCATAACTTGAGTTTCTCTCGACGGATTTGAGTGATTCTTCTTGTGTTCTCTTCATGACTTGATTTTATCTGATATATATCACTTTTTTTCTGGTGAAACACGTTTACAATAGTCTCACACACAATTTCTTTAACATATCGTTTTACTGCCCAAGGGGTTGGGATTTAATTGTTTCCGCTGCGTAAGATTTTTTAAATCTACCATTCACCTACCCTCAGGTAGCTTTTCACGTGCTCTTCGATCCTACAATTTTTATCGGAGCCACGGTGCTCTAATCATTGTAATTTGCACATGTTTTTGACTAATCATCATGGAGAAATATTCCGCCAAACCTTGTGTGTTTGCTGGTATTGATTTTCAGGTTTGGAAGGAATGCATGGAGGCTTTCATCGAGGCGCAAGGTTTTGCAATATGGGAGAAGGTGTATCCTTATGAAGTGCCGTCAAATGATCAATTTACAGCTACAAATCTGAGAGATGTCAACAACAACAACAATGCTCGAAACTTGATCATACAAGGATTAACTCAAAGTGACTTCGACCGTGTTGCACACCTCCGATCTGCATACGATGTCTGGAAATCACTTTGTGACTACCACGAAGGATCCAACACGATCAAGGAGGTAAGGCAAGACATGTTCAAGAAAGAATACATGCGCTTCGAGATGCAACCCGGTGAGTCAATTGATGATCTCTTTGCTCGCTTTAATAAAATTCTCAGCAACTTGCGTAGCGTCAATGTTAATTTTTCAGATTCTGAAAATGCTAGGCAATTGTTAAGTGCATTAGACATGTCAATTTGAGAGATGAAAGTTAAATCTATTCGTGAATCCACTGTCATGAGTACACTTACTTCAGATGTACTATATTCTAAATTGAAAACTCATGAAATTGACATAATCTCACGTAAGAACCCCAAAAAGTCTCTTGCATTTGTTTCTCAACGTGATATGCCTAGCTCTGGCCAATCTTCATCTTGTGGTACACTTGCTTTGTTGTCCTCTCTAACCCTTGAACAGATTGAGGAGTTTCTAGAGGAGGAACTAGTACTTCTCTCTACTAGGTTCTCAAAAGCATTTCAAAATGTGAGAACTAGAAGGAGAGGAAGATCCAGACCTCAACGGTGTTTCGAATGTGGTAATATAGGACACTTTCGTACAGATTGTCCTAACATTTCAGGCTCTACTTCTCGAGAAGAAAAACAATCAAAGATGAAGCACTCCTCAACAAATGATAAGAATAAGAAGAAGGGCTTTACAGGTCGCCAACTGGTGAGCAGTTTTATTTCCGCACTCCAGGAACTTGGCTCAAGCGACGCGGACATTGTAAGTGACGAAGATGAAGATGATTTGGCCAACTTATGCTTCATGGCAGGCAAAACAAGATCAAGATCAAGTCAAGAGGATGCAGAACACAACAGTGATGACGATGAGGTATGTTCTACCTGTAATGAAATGTGTGATGCAATTTCTCATGCAACTATTATTGTTAAGAAAAAGGACAAAAAGCTTAGGGATAATGCTGCTAGAATTGAATCACTAGAATCTGAAATCAACCGTTTGAAAACCTTGATTCCTAGTGATGATTCTTGTCCCTCATGTGATTTAATCTATGAACAATTGTCCACACTAAGAACTGCACACTCCTCCACTCTAGATGGACTTGGACTTGAAATTGAAAAGAACAAAAATCTTGCTGCACTTGGCATTGGAAACTCAAAAAATGCTTCTTGTTCTACAATTGATTTGCATTGTTCTAGTTGTGATGATCTTAAAAAGAAAATAAAAGATGCTATGAATGAAATTTCAATATTGAATAATGCTTTACGTTCTCATGAAGTTAAATATTGTTCCAATTGCAAATTAAAAGGAAAAACTTCATGTGAAAATTGCCTTGATCTATCCAATAAACTTGATAACATGCATAGGACATTAGATCCATTTTTTAATGGGAATAAGAACCTAAACTTGTTGTTGAATTCTTCAAAGTCTTGCAATTATAAAACTGGTTTAGGTTTTGATTCTCAAGCTCATGCTAAGGCACATCCACCTAAAATTGTAAAGTCATTAGGAAGTGGTTTGATTCAAACAGTACCTAAACAAAAAGAAGTGGTTTTCAAATCTGCAAGAGTGTTGTCTCATTCGGTTTCAAATAAAAATATTGCTTGCTCATCTAGACATGAACACAAAGTTAAATTTCATTATACCTACTATGGTAGAGATAGTCATGTCATAGATTTTTGTTATAGACTAGCTAAACAACAGAAAAGGGAAAGAATTATTGCTAGATCTCATAACTTTCATGGAAAATTTGTTGCACATATTAAACCGAATGCCAGGAACATGCAACCTGCTGTTATGAGTCAAAAACATTCAAAGTTTACCTCCGGACCTTCTGTTTTTGCCCCCGGAGCTACTGATTTTTGTGCTACACAAGTAACACCTTATAGGTCAGTAGTTAAGAATAAAAAACCTCAAACTTTGACTCATAAACCTGCTATTTTATCTCAGCTTTCGCGTATTTTTCCTGCTGCACGTCGTGTGACTCAGTACTGGATACCTAAATACCTTTTGACCAACCCGAGTATTGAGTCATCGATGTATTGTGCTTCTATGTAGGTTACATGCTTGAGGAAAGAGAACATTTGGATTGTGGATTCAGGTTGCTCACGCCACATGACTGGTAACAAAGAATGGTTCTCCTCCCCTCTCTTTTGTCTCACGTGTAGAGAATGTTACTTTTGCAGATAATTCTTCAACTCCTATAATTGCTAAGTGTTCGGTTAGAGTAAATGATCACTACACTTTGAAGGATGTGACACTTGTCAAAAATTTGAAATACAACTTGCTTTCTGTTTCACAATTGCTAGATGAAAATTTGGAAATTATTTTCAATAAAAACTGCTGCAAAGTTGTAGGTTCAAATAGTGAGCTTATTTTTAACATGTCTCAGCTTCGAAGAGTTTTTAAAGCTGATTTTGATATGTCTTCCTCTAAGAATAGGTTTCTAGTTGCTAATGATTCAAAGGACTTATATTTTTGGCATCGTGGACTTGGTCATGTAGGCTTTGATCACCTAACGCGTGTTAGTGCTCTTGATCGCATACGTGGGCTGCCTAAGCTTAAAGGGGACAAAGAAATTGTGTGCTCTTCTTGTAGACATGCTAAGATGGTTGCAGGTTCACATACTCCTCTCACAATGATCATGACAACTGAACCGGGTCAACTTTTGCACCTTGACACCATAGGACCTTCACGTATTCAATCCTTCGGAGGTAAATGGTATGTTCTTGTTATTGTTGATGATTATTCAAGATACTCTTGGGTTTAATTTATGGCGTCTAAGAATGAAGATTTTGGTCACTTTAGAACATTATTTCTTAGATTATCCACTGATCACACAGGATCTTTAAAAGCAATTAGAAGTGATAATGAAACTGAATTTAAAAATCAATCTTTTGATCACTTTTGTGCTGAAAATGGAATAGATCATCAATTTTCTTCACCATATGTAACTCAACAAAACGGTGTTGTAGAAAGAAAGAACAGAACCTTAGTTGAGATGGCTAGGACTATGCTTGATGAATATCGAACTCGTAGGAAATTTTGGGCTGATGCGATTGCAACCGCTTGTTATGTCTCAAATCGTGTTTTCTTGCGCGCTAAGCTAGGTAAAACCCCATATGAGCTCCGGTTTGGACATAGGCCTAGTGTTACACACTTTTGGGTCTTTGGTTGCAAATTCTTTGTTAAGAAACATGGTAATCTTGATAAATTTGAACCTAGATCCATTGATGGCATATTTCTTGGTTATTCATCTCATACTAGAGGCTACCGTGTGCTTTTACTTGACACTGACAAAATTGTGGAGATTTGTGAAGTGTCTTTTGATGAAGCTAGCCCAGGTACTAGCTAAAACATTACAGGTCCAGATCCATATCTGCAGAGGGAGAGCATTTTCGATGAAGATGAGGAAGAGATGGAGCTGCTGCCCGAAAATTCAGCAGCTAATGACATTGTTCGAGCTCCTAATTTTGATTCACAGCCAGCACCGACGACCACCATTGCTGGTACAGATCCTCCTCAAGTCAAAAGATCATCGATTTGTGATGAACATGAAGAAGAAGAATCTTGTGAAGTGTCCACTCCCCTCTGGGTTCTCAAAATTCATCATCCACAACAGATTATTGGAAGCTTGCACGAACGAGTTACACGATCCAGGTTTTGTGATCCAAACTCTCATGCTCATTCCGCTTTTGTTGCTTCTTTTGAACTCAAAGATATATCACACGCACTCACTAATGAATCTTGGATTATTGCCATGCAAGAAGAGTTAGAAAATTTTGAAAGAAATAATGTTTGGAAACTTGTACCTCCACCTAAATGTCACACTTTAATTGGAACTAAATGGGTGTTTAAAATAAACAAAGTGAGGATGGGATTGTGATTAGGAATAAGTCTGGGTTGGTTGCTCAAGGTTTCACTCAAGTTGAAGGTCTAGATTTTGATGAAACTTTTGCTCCTATTGCTAGATTAGAAGCCATAAGAATTTTGTTAGCTTTTGCTGCATCTAAAGGTTTTAAGCTATATAAAATGGATGTTAAAAGTGCTTTTCTTAATAACTACATAGATGAGGAGGTTTATGTCAAACAACCACTAGGTTTTGAAAATCCAGATTTTCCTAATCATGTTTACAAACTGTCCAAAGCCTTGTACGGTCTCAAACAAGCCCCTAGAGCATGGTATGATAGGTTAAAAACATTCTTACTTGAAAAGGGGTTTACCATGGGCAAGGTTGATACAACTCTTTTTGTGCTTAAGCATGGCAATGACTCATTATCCGTTCAAGTGTATGTGGATGATATTACCTTTGGTTGTGCTTCTCATGATCTTGTGTCCAAGTTCTCAGCTATGATGAATTCAGAATCTGAGATGAGTATGATGGGAGAACTCACGTACTTTTTGGGGCTGCAAATCAAGCAAACCAAGGAGGGTACCTTTGTGCACCAAACGAAGTATATAAAAGACCTCCTAAGGCGCTTCAACATGGAAAAAGCAAGCCTCTTCGGACACCAATGGGAACAGCAACAACACTTGAACTTGATGAAGATGGTGAACCCGTGAATCAAAAAGAATATAGAAGCTTGATTGGATCACTTTTGTATCTCACGGCATCAAGACCGGACATACAATTCAGCATATGTCTTTGTGCACGGTTTCAAGCCTCCCCACGTGTTTCACATCGTCAAGCCGTCAAAAGGATTATCAAGTACTTACATGGAACAGATGAATTTGGTATTTTTCTTCCTTCTTCCTCAACCATTACTTTGAAAGCTTTTTCGGATGCTGATTTTGGGGGTTGTAGGATTGATAGGAAAAGTACTTCCGATGCTTGTCATTTTCTTGGTAATTCACTTGTTGCTTGGTCCTCTAGAAAACAAAATTCAGTTGCACAATCCACAGTCGAATCTAAATATGTAGCTGCTGCTAGTGCTTGCTCATAAATTCTTTGGATTGTTCAAACACTTAATGACTATAGGGTTGATCTAGATAGTGTTCCACTATTTTGTGATAACACTAGTTCCATTTGCATTGCTAAAAACCCCGTGCAACATTCTAGAACTAAGCACATTGACAATAGGTATCACTTTCTCCGTGATAATGTTGAAAAAGGAAACATTGTGCTTCACCATGTAGATACCGAACAACAATTGGCTGACATTTTTACAAAACCTTTGGATTTCACTCGATTTTGTTTCATTCGTAGTGAAATAAGAGTTATGCATCCTCATGGCTTACAATGAGGGGGAGTTTTGAAACCTAGAAAGTCTATGTGTGAATCTGAAATTAAAATAATATGAGCATAGTATTTCATACATATATGACTTTGTGATTCCTTTTACATGCTAAAAGTTCTTACTACATTACTCTTGTTATACATTTTGTAGTTTTTGCCATGTCTAGTAATTAGAATAATTACTTACACTAAATCTGGTCATTGTTTGAACTTTCTTGCTGTTTTGAACTTATTGCATGCTCACAAGTGTTTTTAATCATAAAGAATTAATCAAATAATCAACTCACATGTTGAGTTTTTGTGAACAAATATAAGTTGAGAAAATATCAAGAGAATATGCATGCATCGCACTTCTTCTTTTTGAGATGGCTTATCATTGCACTTATATATGAACTTGGAAGAAGTTGTGTATGACTAAAACCATGTCCTTAAGCTTCTTATTGTCAAATGACATAGGCTTGGCTTGGTTGGTTAGAATAAGGCAGATGCGCATATAATCTCTTGCAAATATCATATGATCTAAATTCATGTTTTGAAAAATAATAAAATGTAGCAACAAGTGTCATGCTTTCAGGTTTTGAAATAGTTAAGTTTGTGAGATCATGACTTGCTAAATTGGAAATTACATTTGATCTCTAGCATGGCTTACACTACTTTATGTATTTCATTGACGTGATAGTGTAAGTTACTTGATAGTATGACTTGGATGAGCTTTGTTTTATATGTATATGTTATAATATGCTGATAACAATTAAAATTTGTCTTTTGAACCTTGCTGAATATATTGTCAAAGGGGGAGAGATAATATGGTGAATTATGCAAGGGAGAGAAATATGTATAGGGGGAGAATTTATTTCTATCTCGTTTGATTTTAAAAAAATGGGAAAATTGTTCTCAAAACTTTTCATGCCAATGTTCGTATTTTAAATGGTGTTGCCAATGCATTCATCATGGGGGAGATTGTGAGACCTATGTGTGCTGAATACAATGGCGTGTACTGAATACATTGGCTTTGATGATAAAAGTTCTGAAATTATGCTAAAACATCTTTTTTAGCAAGGTCCGACTCTAGCTCTGAGCTTTTGCAAGGTCCAACGTAAGGTCCAATATGTTTTGCTAGGTCCGACTTATGTTGGTTAGCTTCGGCATGTCTTTGTTAAGCTCCGACATGTTTCTCTAGCTCCGGCTTTTGGGTTGACTAGTTCTGACTAGTTTTGGTCAGCTCCGGCGCTAGGTCCAACTAACTTTGGTTAGCTCCGATGCTAGGTCCTGCTAGTTTTGATAAGCTCTAGTGCTAGGTTGTAAAAGCTTTGGTAAGCTCCATCTCAAGCTTCGGTTAGCTTTTTCTAGGTTCGGAGCTTGATCGCAATGTTCCTGCTTTTACTGTGAAATGTTTCAAACTTGCTTTACATTGTTGGAAAGAATGCTTAGTATTCTTTTACTAAGTTTTTGGTGTGTTTTGGTTAATATGGTTGATATCATTTTGATATGCTTTGCAACATTCTTATGTGAGGTGCTCACGTAAGGTGTTGTGTTCGGAACTGACTTGAGTCAAGTCGCGGAGTTGGGCTCGTACGGATTGGTTGCTTATTCATGTGCAGGTGTTGCTTGAGTTCAAGAAATGGCTGGTGACTGGATCCTTTGGACTAGTCTCAGGGAGGAGATGAAGTTCCAACAACCAAATTCAGGAGGAATTGTGGTTGAGCGGGTCAGTAGGTCGCGCATGATGATTGAATCAAGGGCAGTGCATATGAAGGTTACTAGACGTCGAAGGAAGGTGTTTGCACGTATGCATGCGGTGCATGACATGTAAACATGGTTCCGAAGATGGTTTATGGATGGGAAGATCTGGTTGGAAGGATCGGATTGTATCGGTTGATGACTTTGGCTGCGGCGGAGTCGGTTATGGCTCGGTATGGAAAGTATTGAGTTGGTTATGATAGGATTTTATGTGTGTCACGAATTTGAGTTGTTTTAGGAATGTGGGATACATTCTCAAGGTGTTTGGAAGTCTTAAGATTGCTTCTATCTGCGTATAGAAGAGTCTTAAGCAGCTATGGAAAGTGTCGATTCGTGAACGGAGTAGGATTAGGGTGTTGATTTGAGTTGAGTTGGCTTTCGAGCTGGTTATATAAGCAAGGGAGGCCAGAGCTCGTGGCAGACGACTTTGGGGCTGTTCCTCTTGTGTTCCATTGAATAAAATTCGTAGTTTCAAGGAACTTTTGGGCCTTGTTCATCCGACTTGTTCCAGACAAGTTTTACTCGTCGAGTTTCTGGACAGCACTACCTTTCGTCCGGTGGTTTTATCATAACTAGAGTTTTACAGATCAAATTGACGTGATTATTTTTGGGTTGTCTTCACAACTTGATTATCTATCATCTGTCGAAATTTCACGTTCATTGCATTTTTGGTTTCTGGTCTACACAAATTTCTTTGCAGCATTCCAGAACTGTTTTTCTCGGGTAAGACAGATTGACCTTTGTTCGATCTTTTGATCATAACTTGAGTTTCTCTCAACGGATTTGAGTGATTCTTTTTGTGTTTTGTGTTTTCTTCATGACTTAAATCTCTCTGATATATATCACTTTGTCCCGGTGAAACACGTTTACATTAGTCTCACACACAATTTCTTTAACAGATTGTTTTTCTGCCGAAGGGGTTGGGATTTAATTGTTTCTGCTGTGTAAGATTTTTTAAAATCTACCATTCACCCCCCCCCCCTCTGGTAGCTTTTCACGTGCTCTTCGATCCTACATCCATGATACCTTCATATGCATTGTTCTTGACTCAAACATGTTGTGTGACCTCGCGATCAACTCAACCACAATTCCTTCTGAACTTGGTTGTTGAACCTTCATCTTCTCCCTAAGACTAGTTAAATGGATCCTATCACCAGCCATGTCTTGACCTCAAGCAACACCTGCACATGAACAAACAACCAAACTTTGCGAGCTCAAATCCTCGACTTGACTCTCGTTAGTCTGAAAAACTCAAGACATTACGTGAGCACATCACATAAGCATGTTGCAAACCATGGAAAATGATATCATCCATAACCACCAAAACACACCAAAAACTTAGCAAATGAATACTAAGCAAACATTCCATAAGCCAAAAAGCAAGTTTGAAACTGTCGATACCCAACATACTGGGTAGCCTCGCGCACAAGCTAGAGCCACCTAGGTACCTCGCCTCCCAAAAGGGACAGGGTCTGAGGGCGCCACGTGTTCAAAGAAACCTGGACCCGTCGGCCTCTTATGGGAAGTCCAGGGTGCCCACGAGACATCCAGAAGGGGGATCTCAGCTCCAACTAGATGACAAGCTCCCAGGCAACCACGTGTCCAGCAGGACGAGACCCGACCTCCTCCGCAGAGGTGAGCTCCCAAGCTACCACGTGGCCCATGAAGTCGAGACCAGATCTCCCCAGCGGAGGCAAGCACCCGAACTGCCACATGGCCCGCGAAGCGAGACCTGGCCACCCCCATGGAGGTGAGCTCCCGAGCTGCCATGTGGCCCACAAGACGGGCGTGGCCTCCACCATGGCAGAGAGCTCCCCAGCGGCCGCATGGTTAGTCCACTTGCCCTGAGCAGATAGTGGGGAAGATAAGAGGGCGGTGCACCTTGTCTCCATCAAGCCTTGAAGGTACGTGGCTTGCCCAGACGCATGGCGCGGCGCACTCCTAATGTCAGGTACCGCTACGACTAATCGCATCACAGTGAAGGCGTTGCAGGCCTATCCAACTCTCGCAAGTGGGTAGCTTACAGTTCCAGAGACGGTTGGATGGGACATTCCCTGCCAATGTCAGTAGCGGCGTGTGGGCTATTGATGACCCGGGCAGCAAGACGATGAGTCCTCAAGTCCGCGGTCAGAGCAATCTTACAGGAGGAGCCTTAGATCTTCGGGATAAGATCACCCCGGGACCACCTATCGGGCCCCAGTACCCCACTTGTAAGGCATCCGTCCTTGATTATAATAGGCCCAGACTGCCACTGATACAACGACAACACTCAGAATCCCCGATACACACACAAACGCATACACACTCACCAAGGAATACAATCCACCGTGGAGTAGGGTGTTACGCTCCTTGCGCCCCGAACCACGTAAAAACTTGATTGTCTCATACTCTTCCGCTAGAACACTAGTTTTAGGCCTAAGCCCTGCCAAACAAGAACCTCCCTGGGCTGCTCCTTAGCAGATCCGGGGGAAGTGTCGCATTGACCCTTCGACATTTGGCGCGCAAGGTACGGGGATTTTTCCCTCAAAAAAGTGGTAGCGCTTTCACCACCATGGTGTTCATAAGGCCCGTGGAAGGCAGTTTTCATGACCGCGGTCCGGTGACCAGATCCGTCGCTCGAGCGATGCTCTCTTGTCCATCTCGACCCTATGGAGGTACGGCTGGCCAAAATGGCACGTTGGGACACGCCCCAGCTCAGTCGGCTCCACCAGCACCCACAACAGCGAGCCCGGAGAGCGCTTTGGCAGCGACCAGAGCTCTCCTCCACCACCCACCGTCGCTGAACGCCTCTCAGGGGGCGGCTCAACAGTGGGTCCAAGACCTGGAACACCTCGTCGTCATAGCCATAAACTCCCCCCAACAGGGGAAGGTGCCTCATGTCGCTGTCACGCACGCCATCCATCGACCGTCACTCTGCCAACTGCTGCTCCTCCAAGCCTACGAGCGTTGGCTGACTCCCCACAGAGGAGCTCAGGGCTGAGCTTTACCGTCGTCAAGCTCACATGGACGGTCGTGTCATCATCGAGTGGCAGCGAGAGAGGCGGCGCAACCTCGATGATGAATATGGCCCTCAATGCCTTGTTCACGACGTGTCCTCTGTCCAAGGTGTGCCGCAGGTAAACCCTCCGCCACCTGACCAGGAGTATGTCGACTCGACAGCTCCCCTACAGTACTCGATGCAGCAGGATGTGCAACAATAGTACTTGGCGCAGCCAGTACCATTGTAGCAATGCATGGCACAACCAGTGCCACAATCGCAAGTCCAACAAGTGCCGCATGTCATGCAACAGACCCTCTTGGGGTATGTTATCCCATCTGCCTCTCCGACGGGACCCGTGGGAGGCTGCTCGGCGTTGGCTTCGCACCTCCGCTTCACAATGTGGCCACACAAGTTCCGGCCACATATCCCGGAGAGATTCAACGGAAGCATCAACCCAGCAGAGTTCCTGCAGGTCTACACTACGATGCTCCTTGCTGCAGGAGTGGATGAGACCACCCTGGAAAACTACTTCCCAATCACCCTGACTGGATCAGTCCGATCGTGGCTGATGAACCATCTCGAGGGGTCTATAACCTCTTGGTGCCGGCAGTTCACGGTGAACTTCGGTAGCTCCTACACGCGCCCCAACATCGAGCTTGACCTCCACGTCGTGCAACAGCAACCCAGGGAGACGTTGCGATCATTCATACAGCATTTCTGTGACACCCGGTTCCAAAAATGAACCAAGTGCAATGTATGTGTGCCCAGGATGTTCAACACACATACACAGGTGCATCACAAACGATATACAGATAATTACCACAGCTCAAATTATTAAATAAGTACTTTTATTACACAATTCATAATATTCTTGAATACAAGCTCTAATGAATATTAATGACAAGTTCAACTAATGTAGCGGAAATAAACTAATTAAGCAAACTAAACAGCTAGGCAGCATAAGCAATAGGGTAGCGAAGCTCCAATGAACACCACAGGCAAAGCTGACGGTAGACACAACCTAGAACTCCCCATTATCATCGTTATACTCCCAATCCTGACTTGCAACTGTTGGTGGGGGGAATTGCAAGGGTGAGTACATGTCGTACTCAGCAAGTGTGGAAAGTATGACATGTAGCTGATTCAAATGATGAAAATAATAAAGGATAAGTGCTGAAAAGTGCACTAAAACATTTGAAAAGCAATATATTATATGTATGTGAAATAAACCCATCATAAACCATATAATCATCATAATACCAGTCCATAATTCATTACCATCATCCATATTCCAGATTTCACATTACAAATAACCATAATCAATATCGGAATTTAACTCATAACCAACCAATACCATAACCATATTGCCAAACCTTATTCCAAAGCCATCCCAATACCAAGTTCCCTCTAATCATGTAGGTCATCTAGGCGCTCATAACCGGGAGCATGGCTATCACAATAGTTTTATTAGACTCTGCGGAGTTTGTACCACTTTACCCACGTGTTTGTGATTTCATCAACTTGCAGTGACTAGAACCTCTATTATGTCGTCTCACACTTCCATCGGTGTGTGGCCAAGAGATCACAAAATAGCCTTTAGAAAGTGATTACTAGCCTATTTAGACCCCATTGAGGTTTCACCAGTGGCGATGCCTCCAACTGAGCACATCTTCAACCAAGGGCCCCCTCTTGAGCCATTCGGATCCCAGGGTAGTCCCACCAATCATCAACAAACCCAATCCGACTACCCCTTCCCCGATCATCCTAAATGGTACAAATAGCACTAGCAAATCCCTAATTAGTCAGATACGCCACACCCATACTTGGCCTCGTGGTGGCACTGTAGTCCTAGCTTATTCTCGCATGAACCGGTCCTTAGATCTACAGCAAGCAAACCACCATAACATCCAACCCAATCCACACACCGGGCTTGCTTAGATCACCCATT